>JAWNOP010000069.1:13679770-14906360 GCA_035045925.1 Drosophila atripex | reverse complement strand
CGTATTCCCAGGTCCCCAGCCAAGCATAAAGCCTGTGGAAGTCACGCCCCCGTCTGCGGAAAAAAGTCTGCTCATTGCACGCACCAGTGCCGAATTCTTAGGAATTATACGAGACGTTGAGTTTTATTAAGCGGACATCAATTATTTTGAACACAATAAAATTCAAATAAATAACAATGCCAAACTGCCACTTGGCAGCTTTTGCGGGTACAGTTGGCGCCAACAGTAAATTGTCATTCAGTCATTGGGTTATGATTTCTAGTTACCTCAAATATTGTTTGATGAATATTAATGCTAATTGGCATCTGTTGACTGTCTGGGCCTCTGGCTTTTTCGTCTGTTGCCATGGCTAAAGTATGACTATTGTTTCGGCTTAATTGTTTAGCTTGATTATGGCGGTGCCGCTAATGAAACTCATATGAGAGCATAAAAACAAGTGACTCTGACTTTTTGGGGGGCCCTCTAATTGAGGAATGCTGTCTCAGGCCCCGGTCTGGCATCTGAAACCCGAAAGCCGAAGATCGAAATCCAAAACGCGAGCTTGGGCCTGATTGGGGCGTGATTTGCGCAACGATAAAATGGGTTCAAGTGGGTTTTAACTAATTTTGATTAGCGGCTTTTTGTGGCCGCGTAGACGTGATATTTTTGAAATGTGCGAATTAAAGTCATATACGGTTTGGCATCGCCATGCCTTCGATCGACTATTAATACTAATGCGAATATATTGGTTGCTGCGATACCGAAAATTACCATAAACAAAATGTGCTAATTGGTGAAACTTTAAACAAATTAATTTACGCAGTCGCCACAAAAATAGTCGGCGACTAATTAGCCAGCCGGTAAGCTGGCTAGCCATATAGCCAGCCATTAGGCTAACACCAAAATCAATAGCCAAGTCCAAACAAAGTCGATCTAATTGATTTATTTTCGTATTTGTGTTTGTCTTTCCCAACAAAATGGTCGTTTCACCTTATATCGGGCAGCTGACTCAACTTCCAGTTCCCCTCGCCACTACCGTTTCCCGGTCACGAGCATTACGACTTTCGGAGGCCTGGATTCAAATCCAGCACCACATGACAAACCCATTCGATAATTATGACATGAGAACTTAAACCATATACTCGAACGTAGGCATACACATGATCAAATTAGCACTTTGATTTAGTTTCGCTTTACGTTAACATGACTACAGAACCCAGAAAAATGCAATTAAGACAATCAAGCCGAGACGTAGCTCCAGGCAGCAGTACTTAGGCTAATGATACACTTTGAAAAATATAGCAATATCTTTCATTGTTTATTTAATTGGTTTAATCAATGGTTTTTAATTTGGGGCTTAATAACGGCGTACTTTCAATGAGGTTGAGAATAATAAGATAACCTGGAAAATACCGACTCCTATATTTTTTTCTTGTGCATTTTCACACTTATTACAGGTCGTATATTCCATATTTTCCTATGCAGATTTTATCGCAGTGATCTACCAATATGGCGGACAATGCAAGAGGGCCATAAACAAATTCCCAGCAAAGCCTTTCGGGCCGCGCTTTTAAGCCAAGGCAATGGCCGCCTGCACAGCTGCCTGACCAATCAAAGCGGCCAATTTCCAGTTTGAGGTCCACTTGCAGCGCCTTCTGGCCAAGTTGCTGGATCGCGATTGCAGTTCCCTCTACAGATTTAAGGCTGGAACCGAACCAAGAACTGAGCCAGGTCTCTGCAGGACTTTGAGCTATGAATGTGTGCGTGTTTAGCGGAACCAAGTAAGCCATTTGCATAAGACCAAACGTCAACCGACATGGTACGGGTACGCGACATTATGCCATTATTATATCGTTGCAACGTGTAATTGGAGGAAAACTTTGCCGCCAAATGACAAATGAATGCGCCAAAACGGACGAAACATCAAAAAGCCGCCGTCGAGCTTATGAATTACAAATAACCAGGCGACCAGGCAATGAAATGGCCCCAAGAGGGCGTGGCAAACACATCTGCATACCCACAGCTCAAGTCCAGGCCAAGAAAAGCTTCAGTGGGAGAGGAGTTCACAGCGAGAAAAATATTTTTTATATTCAATAACACTTGGAATAAGAAAAAGTAATAAAGCGTGTCTATAAATAAATCTTAAATCGCGAACCGTTTTCTAATCTTATAATGGTGATCTTGCTAACAATTCTTTAATTAACTTAAACTTGTTTGGACAGAAAATAAAATATGTCCAAGATAAATATAGGGGCAAAAATAGGGGAAAGTAAAATTATGATTATTTATTCAGTTCATTATGGGCCAATCTAGATAAGACGGTCACAACATGAGTATTAGAGACTAACCAATTAAAACAAGTTTGGACTGTATTTTTGTCAAGATACTTAAGAAATCTTGAAAATTTCAGACTATTGCCAAATTTCTTGCAGTGACTGCCATTCGTCATGGTGGTTCGTCTCGTTCAAGTTGCGGCTGCATAAAGTGCAAGCCAAGAAAATACATTTAGCCAACTAATGCGCCAATTTAAATGCAGCAAACAGACAAAATATTTAAGTTAAATGGCAGTTGGGTCTGAATTGGAAATGAAAATGGAATTGGCATCGAAGCCGGGGGATGGAAATGGAAATGGAACTGGGAATAGAGCTGGGGCTTTTTGTTTAGCGTGTGTAATTTGGAAAATGAGATACTTTTGTGACTTGCCGGGTATACCATATAATTAATTCGAATACAAATGCAACTCAGCACCACCGATACCACCAGCTATACATACATACATATATGTACATTAGCTGGCACAATTTCAAATATGGCGGCGGCACCGTCAACGCTGTCATTATATTTATCTTTTATTATTGTTACCACTTTGTTGCTCCTTTCCGTCGTCATTGCTGTTGCTGTGGGTGTTGTCAATGTTGTTGCTGTGTTGCTCTGTTGCACGCCTCTGTGTTGCTGTCGTTGGCCTAGCGCTCTTGAATTAATTGCATTTCACATGGCTCTTGCATTCGGCATTTTGGTATTTTGCATGAAAATTAATTGCTGTTATTATTTATGTGATTTTCAGAATGACATTAGCCAACAGTTTTGTATTTTGCAATCCGATGTACAGCCTCAAATAGACCAAAAATGAAGAGAACATCATTACGATAGCAATCTGTTTGAATTGTGTTATTTTTCGATCGTTTGTTTTGGGTCCCTGAACAAGTGAATGGATCTCATTATTCTAGTTTTAATGACTGTATCATGGGATTGTAAATTATATAGATGGATCATTTGATATATTCGTTTTAGGTATACATAAATATCTTTCATGTCACGGTAAAATGAGAATTTTATTTGGATTTGAAAATATTTTCCCAAATGTGTTAATAAAATAATTGTGTTATATTTTATTTGTTTAAACTGAAAGGAATCAAAAAATTTGCCTATTCTAAGCATAGTTTGTATTAGAATACCTAGCGAATGGTTGAAAATTAGGAAAACTAGTGTCACAAAGTTGCTTCTTCCCTCCGCTAAGTACTTGTGACACAACCAGGTCATAAGCCTAATGGCTTTTTATGGCCCCAGCCAGTGATCGATTTGGCTTGTTTGTCTCGAATGCATCGATGGAGCAACAACGACGAATAGCTCCTTGGGCCGGGCTTCAAACCCGGCAATTACATGCATCGACGGTGGGCAAAGCGGAGCATTGAAGTGTCACGCAAGTGGCTTTACGAGCTGCTTAGAGCCCCGGCATTAATAAGCAGCTATACGAAAATTTAACAAAAAAGAGCCAAGTCACAATTACGTGCCGCACTGCCGGACGGAAGGCGTCGAGGGGGGAGGGCGAGGGTCTGCATGCGGCGACTGTAGTTAAGTGACCAGCGAACGCCTTCTCATTAAACGCTAAATTGCCCGGGCTCATGACACGAATTTCGGAGAGACACGCTGACAAAACAGAAAAAACGCCTAAATTTACTAAATATTGTAACTACGATAGCATTGTAAGCAGGTTGCATGCAACACTCAACTATGCCATTTAAGCCTAGAATGTTAACGAACAAACAAAGTCGATGCTGGGGATTTGGGCAAGAAGAGCAAACGGGGGCAACTGATCAGGTTTTTTGTTAGCTGATATAAAATGGCACATGGCATGCAAGGAAATGGCACTGGAAAATGTGTATTCATATAAATTAAATGTATCTAAAATATTCCACTAAACTACTTATCCTTCTACTATTTTACTACTTACTATGCAAAGTTAGTTAAATATTTAAAATCAAAAATATCTTTTTCATAAAAAACTTCTTATTTTCATAAATTTTTCGTAGTGCACAACTTTATTTACATATGGGTCTAGGATTATAAAACGATATAGCCACCGCCAATATTGCAGACCAGAGGGCCGGGACGGAGACAAGGAGCCGGAGTCGGGAGCTCCGACGCATGCAAAAATCAGGCTAATAGACGCTTGACGTTTTGACGTTTACTGCACCACCCGTCAACTCTATCATTAGGGACCAAGGTTTTTGGGGGAGGGCCAAGGGGAGCTTGACAACATGCAATATGGTGATTTCTGATTTGCATGTCGGCCCCAACAGACTTGGGCGCTGCTGCAACAAACGAAGCCGTCAACTCTGGAGCAACGATGTTGCGAGCCAGGTAATTGCCAACAACAGTAATCGGCAACAACGGCAACTAGAACAACACCAACAGAAACTTGTAACTCATAGTTAGCCGTAGTAATATGCTAAATTAATTGGACGATATGAAGTGCGTGATATTGACTGCTAATTAAGCAAGTTATAGTCAAGTTAGTGGGGCTTAAGCACGCTTATGATTTTCTACACGATTTACTTTAAATTACCATTGACTTGATATATCATTCATTAACATAAATAATACATTTCATAACATGTATTGTTAATGCGTAATTGTAAGTTAATTATAATTTTAAATAAAATTTAGGATCATTTTTCAAAAGTACTGTTAATCTATTTAATTTCTGGTGCCCTATTTTTAACTCGTGCGGTTTTTCCGTTTTCTTGGCCACCTTTTTTTTGGCCACCTGCCAACCTCGTCACACCCACATACATTCGATGAACAAATAGACGGCGGCTTTCATTCATTGATCACTGCGATCGCAAGCCGAGAAGGTTGATTCCTTTCCAACCCAGCAGGTAACTCGGTAGCCTGGCCTTCTAGGAAGGACCTGGCCGAAAAAGAGAGCAGGGCCCAGGGCGTTCGGTATAAATTGCATATAATTATGCAACGGCCACAGTCTTTGGAAGTTCACACCTACCCGCCAGAGGGTCGGTGCTGCGTGCTCTACTAGCATATCCTGTTGGCCGTGTCCAATTTCCAGGCTAACACTAATACGCCGCGAGCCACTCAGACTGTCTCTTTCCGCCGTGCAGCCCATTAAAGCTGTCGGACAATTTGATGCCCTGGACGCCATTAGAGTCGATAGCCATCAAGCTATGGGCATTCCATCGGCTCCAGCAACCCGTTTGTTTGCATGGCATCCAGCACTTAGGAGCTGGCCATGACAACAGGTGCGGCACGTATGCAAAAGGATTGGCCACAGGATAATCGATTTGAGCATCGACTTGGCAGCGGCGCCTGCAGCTGCAGCCCGGTAATCTGATGAAGGGTTGATGGGCCAACCTTTTTGGGGATCTGGCTATTGCCTTTATAATGAAATTGTGTTGACCAATTTGTTATTTAATTTTGTTGATTCACAGCGGCTTAGGGCGCATCCTTTATGTTTGGGCCTGTGAAAGTGTGAAGTGTTCGTGGCTCGGCTGGGCGTGTCCTGATGAGTTTGGAATATCTTAGCTCTGCAGGTGCTACCTTTATCCGAAAGCCACTAACTGCCTGAAAACACGAGCTAACACACCAAGCTTGCCTGCAATTTTTGGCAATTTCAGCTAATGGACAATTCGAATCTGTGGCTGAAATTGTACTGAAACCTTTATTTCTTTTCCACAAATAAAAGTTTTATAAAAAATAAGTATTTCCATGTATTCTTTTCCATTCTTAAATTATAAGTATTTGGTCCTTATTTTGTTCGGTGTAACCCATCGGGTGGTGGCTAATAAACCAAATGGTTGATTGCCCGGCAACTGCAGGGGAAACAAACATGGCAGCCCAGATAATTGGCAGCCATTTTTAACTGCATTCGTTTGTCTGTTTGTTGGTTTGTTTATTTGTTTGTTTGTTTGTTTGTTTGCTTGTCTGCTGGGGACACGCGCCACTGAGTTCTGAGACCTGGCAACCGACAAAATGCCACTGCTGCTCCAAATGCAACCAATTTATGTATAGGCAACGCTGCAACTACCGCAGACAATTGCTGAAATGTTGATTACCGACTGGCGCAGCTGTCGCCAAGTAATCGTTACTGGGACCGCAAATCCAGGCCCATTTCCGCCCAAGGTACCCCAGCACTTAGTTTTAATAAGTGCTAATGAGTTGCACAAGCCACAGATGCATTGCTCGTTTGCGAACCAAGATGCATCCTTCAAATGCCACAGAATGAGAATGCTTCTTAAGCTTTACCATACACAGAACGAAAATTCCTGTGCAAGTTGATAAAAATATGATGTCATGAATAAAATTTAATTAAAATTAAGGATAGACATCCTATACCTTCAGAAAATAAATTGCAACCAATCACATGTCTCTCAGTGTATCATTATAATTATTTTTTTTAGTGAGCCACCATTAACGACCCTTCACGCACCCATCTCCGGCAGAAAGCACTTTGCATAAATGGGTCTGCGCCCTTGTGGCCCTGTTTCCAAGCTTCCATGTTGCCGTGTTTCCATGGCGGCTGCTTCCGCTGGCTGCCAGCGTTGGCAACTTTGTATGGAAAGTGCTCGTTATGATGCCGACCGCAAATACTCGTAACTTGGCGACTTGGCGACTTGGCGACTCGACGACGTCGGAGATAAGTCGAAAAAGGCCCGGCTATTGGTCTGGCGGCAACCGCAAACTTGGCCGATCAGCATCAGTGCCTCATAAGTCATGACATTTATGTATGTTGGCCATGTCAGGCGGAGATAATCTCTGACTCATCGTATCTGCACATAGGATACAAGCACGAACCCATCCCATCTAGGCACATACGCAGATATCTGGCCATTAGGCTCATTAGTACGGTAGCCAATTAATAAACAAAAATAAATAATTGCACAATTCATTTGGTAATTAGACATGGCTCATAAAGCTGAATTAGGCAAAAGGCCTAATGCCTATGGCCCACAGATATCTGACAGATACCAATCGCAGGGCGAGTAAGAGTAAGGGGGGCTTGGGTGGGAGAGAGGGAGGAACCCGCACAGACGGAGAACTTCATGCAAATGAAATGAAATTGACTAGAGAGCCGCCAAATTGAGTGTGTCCCATGCACCCGTGTGTATACATATTTATGTCCCCGCTGCCAACATTACACAGCCAATCCCTCCATGCCCCCGCCCACAGACGACCTCGCCACCCATTACCCCCACAAAAGGCACACGGACTCGACTGTAAGTGAACAATTCATTTGTCACACTAAATTTGTTTCAATTCATTTGCTCGAAATGACAAATAATGCGATATAATTACATTTCAGTGTCTCCGCTTGTGCTTTTGCTTCTGGCTGGGATCGGGCTCCGGGGAGAGGCTCCCCCTTTCCCCACTCACGGTCGTTACTCATTAGCCCTGGCTGTGGAGATTTTTTAATGAGATTGCTACTATTTATGTACGTTTTTCCATTAAACTCAACCCAATGTGTGTGAGTGGACTAATTTTCATTTCCCCTCATCAGCAGAAAGCAAGGATTCGGCGAATTCGGAGAATCTCTGAGTAAACTGGGCTTGACAATTTTCCACATTTTTTATTTCAAAAATTATTATTAATAACAGGGGTACATATGTATATGTATTTATCTCCATATCCCAGATTTAGCCATAAAAGTGCAAACTTATGAAAACGTAGGCACTTTCGTTGGAATCGCCTAATTTAAGACAATCAGAACATCTACGGCAGAAATATCTCAAAATTGCTTGGAAAATCAGTCGCCCAATTACGAACTGGCGACAATTAATGGGGCTTGGCCGTCGTCATGCTGTTTTAAGTTTGTTTCCGGAAAACTTGTGAAGTAAACACACATAATGAATATAATAATCTAGATTCCCATTAAGTTGAGCATAAAAATAATAACATACTTAGAAACTACCAATAATGAAAAGCAAAAACCTTACACTCCAAAGTTTATGAAAGGCATCAAGAAAACAAATGTTTATGTTTTAAAATTATAATTTTCAAATCTACAATTTTAAAAACCGCCAAAATTTAAAAAAATGTCAATAATATAGTTCCGACTGTTATCGGAACTAACTCAATTTGTTATCGAAGGTTAGTTTTCGCTCTGCCCCATAGATGGCGCACATCCTTCAAAGATTCCATTGGCAACACCAATTCCGCAAAAACAAAATCATAATAAACAACATTAATCTGATAATGCTGATCGTTGATTGTATTATCGAGTTCTTGATTGGCTTATGATGGACGTGGATTGGCTCGATAATGACGATGAGCTGGCAGCGGCATTGGCGATCCACGAGCAGCAGGAGACTGAGGTAAGTTTGTAAGCAATTCTACACGAGAAATTGTTTTGAGAAATTCTCTGTTCACAGGAAAGCGGGACAGGGACCAGAATGTCCCCTCCTGGAGTTGCAGATGATGCCTGCGAGGGCTTTGATGTGTCTGCTGGCCACAACTGGATCTATCCGACCAACATGCCCCTGAGATCCTACCAGCAGGCGATCGTCCAGTCAGCCCTATACAAAAACACCCTGGTGGTGCTGCCCACGGGCTTGGGCAAGACCTTTATTGCAGCTGTGGTCATGTACAACTTCTACCGATGGTATCCTCAGGGAAAAATTGTCTTTATGGCTCCTACGCGGCCACTGGTGGCCCAGCAGATCAACGCATCCCAAAAGATAATGCCATTTGCCGCGGCTGACACTGTGCAGCTGACTGGTAAGGATTAGACCATTATACCCTTCATTGATAGGGCTACAGCTATTATGACAAACTCATCGTTTTCCAGGACAACTTGCTCGCCCCAAACGGGCGCAGCTATGGGCCTCGAAGCGAGTCTTCTTTGTCACACCCCAAGTGGTTCACTCGGACATGCTGGATGCGGAAGGTGGTGCCACGTTTCCGTTTGCCTCCGTCAAACTGGTTGTGGTGGATGAGGCACATCGGGCGAAAGGTCGTTATGCCTACACACAAGTGGCCGACTGCATGATGGCCCACAATCGCAATTTTCGGATGCTGGCTCTGTCCGCAACGCCCGGCAGAACCATGGACGATGTGGCCACCGTTTGCCAGAACCTCTTCATCTCTAATCTGCAAGTACGTTGGGATACGTCAATCGATGTTCAGCCATACATACACCGTCGCACGATACGCACCATAGTCGTTTCGATTAAGGATCGAATAAAGGAACCCCGGGAACAATTGCTTCAGATCATAGAGCCATATCTGAGGCAACTTATTGAGGCGGATATTATCAAGGGGAACAAGGGAAGCATAAGCAAGAATAGCTTGTTGTACGAGCAGAAATTGTTTATCGATCGATCCACCCAAAACCGACACCCGGAGCACAACATAATCATGGGAAATTTTTCAATGTGCATCAGTTTGTACCATTCTCTGGAGCTAATGGAACGCCATGGACTGCGGGTTTTTGTTAACAACTTCGATGCGGATGAGGAGGGTCGGGAAAAGTTTGTCCTAGCCAGGGATCGTCAACTGAGGGACTTGGTGGAGCAGGTGCGGCAGGAACTGGGAGCCAATCCATTGAACTACACCACTAATGCCATGACGAATGGCGAGGTGCCGCCACTGCCAGCCGATCTTGATTTTGGCCACGCCAAGTACGAGAAGTTGAGGCAGGTTCTGCTCCAGCATTTTGAAGTAAGATATGCTTCCTTTTTCATCCCAATTCTGTTCACTTTGTTTTTATTTGTTGCAGTCACATTCTGATTCTCGAGCTATTGTCTTCTGTGAGTACCGTGAGTCCGTGATGCTGATTCAACGTCTACTGCTACAGCACAGACCTCTGCTGCGACCCCGGTGCTTTGTTGGACAGGGTGCCACCATGGGAGCTAGCTATGCCCTCACCCAAAAGCAGCAGCTCCAAATCATGGCCGACTTCCGAGCCGGCACCAGTAACGTGCTAGTTGCTACCTCGATCGGGGAAGAGGGCATCGACGTGGGTGAGGTGGAGATGATTGTGTGCTTTGACATCTGCAGTTCCAACCCCACTCGATTTGTGCAAAGGATTGGACGGACGGGACGGAAGAAGAATGGAGAAGTTGTAATGCTGGTAACCGAGGGGCGGGAGCAACAGATTCTCAAGGATGTCCTTGCCAACAAGGATCAGATTAACAGAAAGATCCTCAACTCATCTGCCGTGCAAGTGTCTCTTTACCAACATAATCCGCGAATGGTGCCACCACAATTGAACCCCAAGTGCCAGGAGAAACACATGGAGACGGCTGTTGAGGAGAAACCGAAACCCACGGCCAAGAAAAAGGAGCCTAGGAAGCGAAAGGAACCGTCTGTGAAGAGTGAGAATCTGCGAAAATACTTTAAAGAGTCTGCTCCGTCGGAAAGCCAGCAAGGTATCTTGCAGGGAATGCCAGCCTACACAATGAGCGAAGCTTCCCAAGCAATGGTCAAAGAACAGGTGTCTCGTCGGAGTATTACCCTCAAGAACTTCCTCGTGGAAACTCAGGCCACATCCAGTACCAGTAGTAGTCAAGAGGAGGTGCAGCGCCTTCGGAAGCTCAACCGCCTCCTGCAGTCGAATAAACCGATTATCTCGGAATCCCAAGACCTTATTAGCCATTTGAATGATGAACATTTGCCTCGGACATTAAAGCTGTATTTGCTGCAAAGTAATCCTGACTTTGTTAAGGACATCCATACAAAGGTGCTGCTTCAGAGCCAGCTCGATATATCTGAGAATCGTTTGAATAGCCGCCAACAGCGTACCAGGAACAACTATAAATTAATTTTGGACATTTGCAACGGTCCTGAGAACGTAGAGGAACTAATGAAAGCGGACGAATCAGTTGCTGAAATTACTCTGAGAGACTTGGAGGATCCGTTGGAAGCCATGAGGGAGAGGCGGTTCATGGCCACGTGTGGTAAAATATTTGAGGGCTTAGACGAGCAAGGCTTAAACACAGACAACTTCGAACTGAAACAGCAGCTCCTGGAGAAGCTGGAGATGCGGAATCTAGAAGCTACGGTGAATGAGCAACTAGGAGGCGGGGAAACCAGCTGGGACGAGGAGGAAGTTGAGGATCCCTTGGAGGAGCAATGTGACTCCATGTACTTGAGCCAGCGGACTGAGCTTGAGCCTTTCGAACCGGTACACCACAGTTCTACCCCAATAAGAGTGAAACCCCTAAGCAAACTGATGTTTGAGCCTCCGCCAAAGGAGGATAGGATAGATGATTTGGGAGACACCTTATCCCGCTTGAATGGCTTGATAAGCATTTCGATGTTGAATAACGAATCCTCCGGTAAATCCACTCCAGATCCGCCACCCATTACGGAAAGTGTGACATATCCCATCAGTCAAGGAGAAAGCCCAGTGAAAACCGAACTCTGTCCTGATCAGGATCATGTAGAGTCCACTCCTGAAGACTTGGAACTAGAACCGATCCCAGAAGAAGAAAGTGTGTCGAGCCAGATGGAGCTCGAAAAGTGCAAAGAAGAATTAGCCTCACTCCTAGAGGACATGGATATTTTTCTTGAGCCGATGGACGAGGAAGTCGCATTAATAAGCCAGCAACAGAAGAGTGATTCCAAAGACCAGAAAACAGAATCAAAATGTTTCGAAAAACCAGGGAAAGTCAAAGAGGATGATACCATGGATATTTTTCTCGAGCCAATGGACGAGGAGGTCGCATCGACAAGCCAGAAACATAAAAGGGATGCCAAGGAAGCGAAATGTTTGGGAAAACAAGAGAAAGTCCAAGAAGAAGATCTATTTCTTGACGATTTCGATGATTTCTTGGAGCCCATGGCTGAGGAAGTGGCATTGATGAGTCAACAAGACAAGAAAGGTATTAAGGAGCAGCCAGAGGATTTAAAACGGGAACCAGAAATTAGTAACAAGGATTTGGATTTCCAACTGGAAGATTTCGATGATTTTCTAGAGCCCATGGCCGAGGAAGTGGAGCTAATGAGTCAACAGAAAGAAAATAATAAAGCAGAAAAGGAAGTCGTGGAGTCACTGCCGAAGCCACTGGAACTTTATAGTCCGCCGAAAAGGGAATTGATTTCGCCAACAATGGAATCTAAAGAAAATCAACCACAATCGGCGCCCTGTGGCTCCCCCAATATTTTCGACTGCGACTCCTTGTCCCCTTGGAAGCCTCAAGCCAAAACCCTGGCCGCCAAATTAGCAGCCAAAGCTTCATCAAAACATCCATGTAGTCCATCAAGCTCAAAGAAGTGCCCGCAATCTCCCGAAAATCGAAAACCCACTAATCCACAGGGTCAAGAGAAATCGCCGAGTATATTCGATCTATATCTCAAGCGGATGCGGGGTCATGGACGACTTGCCAAAGCAGCTGCGTCTCTACATCGGATGACTTCGACAACTACACCCACGACTCTTAAAAAAGTGCAGGAAGAGGATTCCCCTGTGATACGACGCCCATCAAAGAGGAAGATAATCATAAGCTCGGATGAGGAGTCGGATGAAAAGCCCTCATCTCAAGTCCCAAGCACACAGGCTGATTGTGATTTCGATGATGTCCAGCAAATTCCTGATACCCAAATGGTAGTTAACTTGAAATGTAAAATAATTTTGAGATTGAAATTAATAGACTTTATTTCCAGCTGGACACTCCATCTCCCCCGCTACCGGCTCGAAAGAAACGGAGATTTTATAATTCATTTATTGCTGATGAGGCCGAAAAGAGTGGGTCGGATCATGATGAGGAAGCCGAGACTACGATTGGGACTTACCTGAAGGATTCTGTGATAGTTTCCAGCGATGAAGATGATCATAACGATACTAATATGCATGCCATTTACCTGCAGGCATCCCGGTAATAATTATGGAATATTTATTTTAAGGAAAACGATCTTAAAAGTATATTTTTAGGAGCCCAATCCAACGACCCGGTGCCTTTAAAATGCCAGCTCCTAGGGCTTATCACAATGATTCCCAAATATTCTCCCAACCAGTGGAAGATGACATATCCCAGTACCTGCCCGGCTCGTTCATCGTTGACGATGACACCTCTACCACAGAAAGAGGACTTGACGTTTCTGAATGTCCATTGGAGAAGGCGGAACGAATTTTAAAGGAAAGGCGAAGGCAGCGGAGATTGGGAATACAACCACCAGATCCTCCTCCTAACAAACGTCGTCGAGTCCAAACCATCAGCACTTCCAGTGACGAAGACGACGTGATTTTCGTAAAGTAAAAGACTCTCCCTCTTGTGCCATTGACTGCCGAAGTTGGAACTTATCCGCCATACAAATTGTGATTATGTTAAAAATAACCTTAAGCTAAAAAGGTAGCCAAGAGCAACAGTCCTTAAGAAGAATTTATTGCGCTGAATTTTATATTGTTTTTGTAAATTTTTATATGAAAATTTATAATTATAGTGCATCTTTGTAGTAGGAACTTTTAAAATCAAAATAACAAAAAAATTAAATTATAAGATTATAAGCTTGCATAAATAATAATGGTAACTATGATGTTAAAATAGGCTTATCCAGGAGCTGAAATTGTTGCAAATATTATGTGTAAAAAAAAACAAATGATTTAAAATAAGATGTTAAACTATTATTTAAATATATATAGTTCAAATATCTCTCTTAATCTTGCTAATACTGTTCGCTCACATTTCAAATTTGAATTTGCCAGAAGCTGCCATACTTGGAAAATTTTCAAGTGCTGCCATATCTTTGAAATACGGTTGTCTTAAATATTGGCGCTGCCACAGATTTCCATCACGTTTTTAAATTTTAGCGTTTTTTTACTGCAGCAGCGATTATCCGCCCCAGAACTCAACTTTATTCGTGATTTACGTTTCTGTTTTTCGGTTTCTTCGGGAAAAAAATTTCAACGGAGCTACCATGCGTTCCCGGTAGATGGCGCAGATAATACGATGTAGCGCCACCTATCACACTAGTCTGTTAGCGTAATAAAAGCGACATCTGGTAAAAAATTAATAAAACATCAGATGCAAACCGGAAATGAAGATTTTGGCAACAGACGTTGTTTTTAAATATTATGGTTACTATTAGGATTTTATTTTTAAAATTAATTTGTTAAACAAAAAAATGTTTCAAACAAACAAGTTTTACAAAAACTTGTTTACCTATTCGCCAAACTGAAAAAAAGAATTTAAATAATAGAACAATAATATTTAATACCATTTCACATAATTATTTAAATTTATGGAAATATTTCTATGGTACATTTCCACCAATATTTTTGCACTGCTGTATGTGCGCCATAATCAATAATTTTTAATTTAACAACAATCGCACAATCGTTTCAGCGTAATAACCATTATTATATTTTCAACAATAACAGGCACCACAGAAATAGCAATAGCAATAGCAACAACGAAAACAGCAACAAAAAGTCAATTCAGTTTTAATGGAGTAGCAATAAAACAGAAAAAGCGCAAAAAATTGATACAGCCATGCGGCGCGGGGAGGCATAAGCCAAACTCAGTCTGCCATGGCTAAAGCTGGATATGAAGCCGAGCTGAAAGCGAACCAGTCGGGCAATACAATTTTGCAATTGAAATAAAATAATTTAAAATCGTTTTCATCAACATCAGCTCAAAGAGTTTTTGTTGCCAGTCGAAATGCAAAAATTATTTTGCGGCAATCAGCAATTGCCTGGTTGATGATCAAAACGATGGACGGGATGGCTATTTGAAATTGATTCGCTGCGAATGTCGGTCTTTCATAGCTTAGCCGACGCCATGGCCAGAGTCCATACCAATTGCAGGTTAAGGCTGGGTCCCGGGTTCCAGTATACCTGGATACCGACCTCCTACCCAACCCAGATCTTGCCCAGTCGTTGCGGCCTCGACGATTTTCTTAATACGAAACGTGCTTGCCTGATGCGCCGTGTCCAATTTTGTAGTTCGTTCTTTTTTTGTAGGGTATGCTAAATCGCAGTGGAACTGCAATCCGTTCTCAGAGTTTCATTTTAAGATGGGCTTTCATAAACGGTCGGCCCCTAAAGGGGGCGGGACTATCGTTTTAGCCGATTTGCGGTTAAATTGTCTTGCGAAACAAAACCAATTTCAATTTCAAACAAAACGTTTTGCGAAAATGACGCCGGACGTGCTGATGCAATGTATTGGGCTCTCACTCTTCACATCTATAAAGAACTGCAATAAATGGCCTGCAATCAAATACGAGATCTCATCGGAAGTGTTTTCGCTGATTGCCTTGGCCATTGCCTCAAAAGGTCTAACTCGGTTCAAGGAAATGATCGATGAAAATGATTTATAATGAAGAGTTGCAAAAGGTGCAGAGAAAAAAATAGATATGTCCAAGATTCAAGAATGCGTATTTATATGATGAAGGGCCTTGCTGAAGGATAGAAGATATAATATATAAATTTATCAGAAGGTCAAAGTTGCCTAGAGTTATTTTCCGTTTTGTACAATTACTATTATTGTACTCTTTTTTCTACTTCAGCCTCGTTCCGGCCATATGCTTGATTTGGCTTCAATGACAAATCGATTTAAAATTGCTCCGCTAGCCATTTGGTAAGACAATAGAAACGCCCACCAACGAGGCCTGTTTCCCTCCATTGCTCTCTATCATATCTCTTGACAAATTGATATTGTTTAGGCCATTTTCGATATGCATATTTATGTTCTTGATAGTTTTCCATTGTTTGACTCACGGACGGCGTGTTGCCCGGCTTTATCGCTTTATAATTTTTCTTGGGTTTCATTCACGAAGCTTGGTCTCTTGTCAACACGATCGCTTATGGACAAAGGGCATAATAATGGCCACGGACAGGCCTGTGGCCCACCGAGCGCATCCACATCCGGTCTGGAGTTCTTTGTGGCTTCTCTGATAAGTTTTTTGATGGGCCGTTGACTTGTCTTGTCATATCGCGTTAGCTTGTCAAAAGCGCCAGACAATTATGGCCTGGAACTGGACTTTGTGTGGGCCGCGATGCGATGTAACATATATTTATGAGGCTTTATGGCCGCTGTCTTTGATTAATGTGAGAGGCCGAGGTACCCACCGGCCATATGAATATTAAACTTTGCCTCCCAAAGGCGACATCAATTAGCCGCGGGCCAAGCTCGCCTCTCGTCCCGTCTCGGGCATAAATACATTAACACAAATCGTCGAGCATTTGGAGTGCCAGTCCCGTCGCTTATCGTCGCTTGTAAATGTCTCAACTATTTGTTAAATGCTAAAGCGACATGGTCATAATGGAAATGACAACTTAACAGCGAGGATGGAACCCCGATGGGCACTCGGCTATGGCAAAAATGTTAAAAGGCTCGGTCAAGTGGCCAGATCTCCGCCGCGATCCTTGCCGCTCCATTCCGTGATAACTGTATTGAGAGTGTCATTAACATTTTGATTTGGTTGCCTCGAAGTTGAAGACAGAGTCGCGGTCGCCGCGCCACTTCAACTCTATTATGAGCTCCGACTGCATTTCGCAGGCTACTTATCGGCTCCCCAGACATGCACATCATTTGTTAAATAAAGTGTACTGAGAGAAAACTGGCATATACAATTACCGCTAATAAATAAGCTTCCCATTTTTATTTAAAAATATATATTTTGTATATATTTAAGATAAAATATGTAATTTGAATTTTTATGTAGAACGCCGAGAACTTGTTTTTTAAATACACAGATATACATTTTTTTAATGTGAAGCCTCTGTCCAGCTTGGAGCCCCTCCACCCTCGCGATCTTGCGTGGCAATTAATCAGGGCGATGTTTTTGCATGCAAAATGAAAACACCTTTTTAAAGGCATCAGCAGCACACGGAGCAGCGCAACAAAAACAACCGCAACGATGTCATCAATCAGCAGAAAACTTGGGATTCCGGAGTGTCGGGTCTGGGGGGATGTTGGATCTGTGTGGCGCTTTTCGTTTCAAGAGGTGTGGGTGCAGGGCAAAATTAAAAAGCGTCAATTTGTCACACGTGGTCAACTTTAGACAGGACAGGACAGGGCAGAATCCTGATCCTGTCCCCCATCCAATTCCTGTTCTCCGGCTGTCATTAACAACGGTTTTGCGGTTGAGTTTTTAATTGCCTCCCGGTTCGCTTTGAGAAACCGATTTGGTTTTGGCAGTCCGAGTTACCAAGTTGGCACACTTTTATTGCCTTCGGAGGTAGAGTTATTAACTGCGCCTGCGATCCATTAAGTTGGCAATTGGATGGTGACAGCGGAGTCGGACAAAGCGTGGGTGTAATGGAAGCTGACCAATGACAGTGACTTGGCGAAGGAAAAATTCTGATGGGGGGCTGAAGAAGTTCCGACGGGTCGCCTTTGAGTGCAAGATACTTACAACATCCAGATTTGTCAGAGATTATTCGGCCAAATAGTAACTTATTTAGTTTTTTAATTTGTATATATGACATAGTAGTAGCATCCGCTTGGCCTCCAATTTTTCAATTGTATACCGCTTCTCAGCCCATTCCCATACTTTTTTTGACACTCTCCCGTGGTGTGGTGTTCATCATTCTTCCGCTAATGACAGGGCAGCCATTTTCAAATATTCAAGAGGTTGGTTGTTACAACTGGTAGGATGTTCTATCACCATTAGCTGTGGTCCGTGTAACTCCCACTTGCCGGTGCTTTGGGACGCGGCCACACCTCACCTCACCTCTCGCCGGGCGGACGGAGGAGCAAACAAGTTTCATTTGTCAGTTGGCTAAGGCAATTTTCTGCCTCCAGTCGGCCGAGCTCAAAATCGCTGGATGCATTTCCCAGCCGAGAAAGTACCGACACCTGGACACCAGGCCAGGCATCCAGGCTGACACCGGCATGAGGCCATTTTAAATTAATGAACTCTGATTCACAGCCCCTCCTCATTCCGCTCCTCCGCTTTCCAGCTTTCATCCGGCCCAGCTTTTTCGTCTTCACTAAAGTGCATTTCACATGATGAACGAAGCTCCACCGAAGCCCAGTCCCAGTTATCCCGGCATCCTTTTTGCTATTTTTAATTGTTTTGGGAAAAGACAGGACAGCTAAGATGAAAATTTTCATTTGTTATACCCGAACGGAAAAAAGGAGAATAATAGGTACAGAGAAAAAATAAATGGAAAATGCTAATTTGCATACCCATTTGAAAAATGATTTCTAATTTCAATTTCAGTCACCGTTGCACACTCATTTATAATCTCACATTCAGCAATTTTTTAGCCTGCTCCCATGCGAATATTGGGCATGGGTTCCCAAATTAAATATTAAACACCTCGGCCAGAAACTTGTTAATGATTTGCTTTAAGAAATAAACACATTTTAATTAACATTTAAAATGCGTTTTAAGCAAAAAGCTTTTAAGAAACGGCGCCATAACAATAATCATAATAAAAGCACAAAACAAAGTCGCTCACAGATCGATGCATCAAAATATGAAAGGGGCTGAGAGGAGAAGCCATTGATGGTCAGAAAAGGCACTGAAAGAAATATTTCATTAAATTTTAAATTAGCTGTAAATGTGACTTAAATGAATAGAAATAAAATTCTTGTTCTTTACCTAATAAAATAGGTTTTGAACGCAATGCTTTTGAGAAGCTTCACTTCTCTAAATACTATAAATTTTAACATATATTTTGTATTTTTTAAGTATTATTTTTTGTGTGATTTTTGTGTACCAGCCTCAACTCGTTCATTAACGAGCGCGTCAAAGTGATAAGAATGCGAGAGTAAGCAGCCAGCAGCGAGGAGATTTGTAAAGGAGGGCAGGGAATCAGAGGGTGAAAGGGTACAGGTGGGTAAGGGGATGGCGGGGGGGAAGGGGGATCGGTTGAGAAACAGGTCACAATGCTAATTGATTGCGGCGACGTCGCCGTCAACTTGGGCTATAGCAATAAAATTATTGAAGCCACCGCCAGGAGACACGCATTTCTCGAGTCGTTTTCGGAGTGTCGATAAGCGAATTGCATCCCAAAAAAATCAAATATGAGTCATCCACTATATATGGGCTGCATCAGGTAGAAAAGGTTTCGAGGCATTGTCTAATGCGCTAAGGGCCTTATTCCGATCACCCTGATCGGTCTGTCTCAACAAATTAAGCAATTAACTTGGGTAGTTGAGATAAGTACTACTATATGGGCTTGTTTTAGGAGTGAGCCGAAGGCAAGGTGTTGGTTTAATATTTGTAACCCGATCGAGGCGATTAAAATGCATTTAGCCAATTTGTGTATGCAAATCGAATTCCGAACGGGTTGTAGAAACTTCGATTCGAAACCAAAGCCAGGAATTCCAAGCCAGGCACTTTTACGATCCGCATTTTAATGGCACTTAAATGTTATAATTTGCTTTCAAAATATCTAATGTCTCTCCGAGATCGGTTTTGGTCATTGGAGGCATTTGTTTAGTCATTTCATTGTGGCCTAAACCAAAAAAAGGCTTCAACGAAAGCTTTGGCTTTGTTCGGCTTTTACGAGCGTGTCTTATTTAATTATTTTTATGTGGCAAAAAGGTAGTAAAAAGTTGAATTTTTTCGTTAAAAGTTAAAAGAGTTGTTATATAAATTAGTTCAATGCGCTAAAATATTTCGACATTCTTTAGATAAAAATAAAAGGGGCTGTGTCTGGATTTTCAATAAAAGCAATAAACATTTTATCCCTTCATATATTAATTTGATAATTTAATATTTATGCTCCATATGCACAGTTAACTAATTGATTTTCGGTATAAAATCGGGCTCGTATTCAACGAATTTATGACCCACGAATTATACTCCCTCTAAATTAAAACCAAACAATTCCCCCTCCGTCAAAAACCACTTGGAACAATAAAAATCATGACTCCCCCAATTGCAAAGTTGGCGGGAATAATCCATAAATTCGGAAGCTAATCGCACACACAGTGCGGAAATTGTTTGTAATCGCACGAAAATTGCCTACAAATGAACTGCTTAACGGTGTGTCGCCCATTCAGACAATTGCAATCAGAGCCCCCCAAAAGGCAGAGTGTCTTCCCCACCCACCCAGGGTTCTCCCACAGAAAATCCATTTAACCCTGCCTGAAAATTGTGCCAAATTTGCGTTTGCCACCCAAACTCCCTACTTGAATGGCGCGAGGGCATATTTAATTTATAAAACGGCAGAAGCAGCCCCTCGATTTGGCCAAATGAAGGAGGAAAAGGGGAAAGCATTGTTTTTCTCCCCGGTTGGAAGAGTTCTGGGTGGAAGACGTTGGAAAAAAGTGCGTGAAAAAAATCAGATACTTATTAAAAATGCCCATATACATGCAACATACATGAACTCAAGTATTTCTGTATGGTTAGATTAGCGTGTGTAAGTACCAACTTGACTGTGTGTGCGGAAACATAAAAATCAGTAGCTCCTTCTTGGCCATTAAGTGGTTTGGGAATCGGGGAGAAATTAATTAGAAACACCCTTCAATATATGGAGAAACACATTCGATTCTCTTAAGATAATTCCCAAAATGGAAATGCATTTAGATTTAATTAAATTTGGCTAGCTTACTCTTCATTGGGGTTAAGGATTTCCAAATGGCATACAATTTATGGCTCCCATAATTTTTTATATTTTCAGATAGAAGCTTTTACTTTTAAAGCTATAAAGAAGTGGGTGGATTTTTAGTGGTAGTTTATATAAGTACAAAAAATTATAAATTCTAAACTTCAAATCAGAGTAACTAACTTCAAGATTTCCTTTTGAGCAAAATTACCAGCGGCGTGGGAAGCTGTTCTCTTTTCACAATTCGCCCCGGAAGTGGCCGAAACCTCTTAGACACAACGGACTGATCAATAATTGATGCGTTAATTTATTGCTTGGCAAATTGTGTGGCCAATTCGCTAACACAAAAGCACACACGCATTTGAGCCGAATCGAACCATTTTGGCCCAGTCCCTAATCGAATCCAAGTGAGGACAGACTGAACGTATTTGGAAAAACAATCACGACGTCTCGGTCTAGGAACTGAGCTTCAGCTGTATTCCTGAGTGCTTGGGGAAATCACTTCAGTGAAGTGTACTGATACGAGAAGGATGTGGCTTAGTAAGAGAATTATATACAAATCATAACTGATGTACTTTATTTCTCGAGTATGTCTTTGTATCTACAAGTTATAAGCTCATCTTATAATTATCTTAGCTTCTGACTATTCGTATCTACCCCTTTACATTCAAACAAGAATTCACCATCACGTGTGCATTTGAAAGAGATTCGCATAAAGGTAAAACTGTCACCAATAATAGCCAAGCCCTGACCGCACATAAAATCCTTGCTGCGACATCCTGCGACCGAGGCAGCTAGATGGGAAGGGCGCCGGCAGAAAGAGGTAGCCATAATCAGTATTGGCATTTTAAGTGACACTTGGGCAGGGTTGGGCCGCCCACCGCTCCACAGCGCCACTGTCATAGCAATCTGGATACCATCCCCCGCCAACGAAATCAACTCGCGTCGTGCTCCGCCATTTGTATATGAGCCAAATAAAAATGCATACGAAATGAAGCTGGCGAAGCAGCCAGGAATTCGAACAGGAGCTGCCCTGAAGGCGATATTATTCGGAGGCACTTGCGCAAAACTTTGCTCCTGAATATTCCATGAAGTTGCCAATAAAGTCAAGTGGCAAGTCCTGGCAACATTGGAGGCACAGAGACTCAGAGCGTAGGTGGAACTGTTACCGAGGCTTGCACCAGTTATAGTGCATACACTGAAATCAATTGGGAGAAATAAAAATGTACATTTTTGTCTTTGATTACAAGGGTTTTGTATATAATAAATTATAGTTATTTATTGACAAACACCTTTTCTATGGTTTAAAGTATGGCTACAGTAATTTCTCTTTGTGTATCTATGTGGACTACACTTACGTTAAATTCTGTTCTGGTTGCTTTTGCTGCTTCGGATGCTGGTGTGCCTGCCATCCAACTGCAGTGCGCTGCTGCATACTAATTTTCATCCACCCTGCCACCAAGCCACCTTGCCATCTGCCATCCGCCATCCGCCTTCCCATCTACATCCCCCATCTGGGGCCCCCATCTCGAGATTCATCCCCCGCCCCGGGCCAATCGTTGTGGTGGTCTTGGCATCATTCCGTATTCATACCAAGCACCAATTTCTTGTTGTTGCTGCAGTTATTGTTGCTGCCTGCTATTAAGTGAAATAAAAGTAAAAATGCAATAAAAATGTTGGCCGCCTCTCGTTTTGCATTAAAATTGCATTACAATTGCCATGGACGGAGGCAATGTTTCTCTTGTTCTTTTTGTTGTTTTTATTATGGCAATTGTTTTGCCATTGCTGTTCTTGTTGTTGTTGTTGTTCAAATGAAATCCAATTAGCCGACTACAAGGCCTACCAGCAACAGCAACGGCAACAGCAACAATGACCACGGCGCGATGCGAGGAGAAATGAGAGTTCGCGTCGTGAATTTTCCAATGTCCTTTTCTGTAGGATGTCCGCGTATTGGTGTATCTGTGTATCCGCGTATCTGTGTGGCCGTACATGGACATGTGTGCGTGGGCAATTGAATATGCAGTAATTGCCTGTTGCCTTTCTTCATTTTTGGCCATGATTTGTTCGTGTCTGACACAGAAACATGGCACGATAAGTGCAAAAATGAATATTTATAATACTTATTTCTAGGAGTTGGTTAAAATGTTAAGTGAGTGGTGAAATGAAATGGTCATTTAGGTCTACAAGAAGAATATTCCTGATTTCAATCAAAATTTAACACCTAAAACAGATCTTAAAGTTCATATTTATGAACATTTGTACAGACAAGATGTAGGATTTATTGGGGAGACATACCAAATTTTAAACAACTGACTGTGACCACTACTATCGATGAATCCTTTCACTAATTGTAACCAACGCCCACTGAGGAGGATGTGGAGATGGGTGAACCACACATTCCACTTGTGGCCCCACACACGCCACACGCTTGCCATTCGCATTTGGATACAAAGCCAGCTCTGGCAACACCTGAGATCTTGGCCAGAAAGAACGTGGCTCGTGCCCGAGTCGCCGTAGAAAAGTGCCAATTAACCCGCGGGGTGAACTTGGGCGAAAATACCAAAGCTGCAGCATCAGCCGAGCAGAAGATGCAATTTCCATTTGCATAGTTTGGCTAGAGGATAGCTATGGCAAATGGATTGGATTCGTGTGGTTTTTAGCTCCAGACTCTCTCTTATCGCAATCGCAGCCTGCCAAATGCCAAACGCCGGGCGATAGCAACTGGAATACTTTGCGCTAATAAAGATCTCAGCAGTAGTCAGGGACATTAGGAATACGGTGCGGAGGCCAAGAAGTCCCCACCCCTACCCATAGCTGCTCCCGTTGGCAAATCCGCTGCTTTGTGAACTCAAGCTGACAGAACGCTATTTCCAATAGTGCTATTAATCTGCCACATTTGCACTTTCACGGAAAAGAGTCGGAAAGTAGAGTCGATTTTTCCACCTCGCTCGCACCTCGTATTCCATTAAAAATGAGCAAGCGAGATGTGAGACGGAGAGCGAGTGCGAAATGTTTCCACAGAGGGGGCAGCCCGAACAGGTGAAGGAGGATGAGTAGGGGGAGGGGGGCTGGAAACGCTTGGCTAACCCGAAAATAGAAACAATCAAAATAAAAATACATTCTCTTCATGCTCTCGTCTAATAAAAAACCCCAAAAGCAAAACGGTTTCCATTTAAAATGTCGTCGCAAATGCCAGCTCTCCCGGCTCCAAAAAGCGCGCTTCGAGCTCCAAGCTGCCCCCCAGCTGTAGGGGAACCAATGGCAGCCAGGCTTGGCCACGCCCCCAGGCCCAATTACCGGCCAGTGCTGCCCATCGGCGGACAGACCGAAACCAGTTTCCACGAGCGAGAGGCAACGCGGCGCATGCGCGATAACAGAGCGGGATGGCGAGATGGGCGGACCAACCAGAAGAGGAAGGAACAGGTGCTGGGCCAGGGGCGGGTGGCGGGTGGCGGAATTATGGTAGGTTAGGTTCAAACAAGGTGGCAAACTGGCTCGTTAACCGAAATAGGAAGGAAGTCGACGCCGCAGTCGCTGCCAGCGCCGCAGTCGTCGCGGCAGGCAACCAGTTTGACTTGTTTCCGGCGGGGTGACTCTCACTCCAACCACCATCCTCCTGGAACCACCAACGAGCAGCTCCGGAGCAAAGGCAGCCGCAGAAGCAGCAGCAACTAAGGCAGAAGCACAGCAGCAGCAGAGCAGCCAAGAGGCGATCCAGTGTCCGTCGGCACATTTTGATTGCATTTATGAAATACGTTTTCGCCCGCCAGCACGCGCCCGCTCCCAGTTCGCAATTTGTGATCCGTAATCGTATCCGTGGCCGCAACCGTAGTTCGCAGTCTCCGGACTCCCAAAAGGAGACGAGTCGCGTTGAATCGGGCAAATAAAATCCGAAATCGATTAAACTAAAACATTCTGTGTGTGCCTGCCTCTGTGACGAAATAGCCACTGAATAGCTAACAATTATCAAGAGTGATTTTTACAATTGTGCCACACTCGGGTTGACAGTTCCAAGTGAAGTCCAAGTGAAGTGAAGAGATCCCGAATTGGCGCCACTGGTTATCAGCATGTCCAGCCACGAGGAAGATGATCACGACCACGAGACCGAGCACGGCGACGATGTGGAGGAGCAGGAGATCCACGTGGACGTTGACTCCGATTCCCGGATGTCGTGCGGCAGCGGCTCCGATGTGGATATGGACGGCGGAAGCTGCTACGACGAGTCAGAAACGCCATTGAGGTGGGAATTGTTTTTGGGGACTATCTGAAGGATACAGACCTATTATTTAAAAAGCGGAAGGGCCTATCAACTTTTCTTCTACTCAAATTTCCCAAAATTACCATTTTAATTGAAAGTTTTTGAAGCTAACTTCCATGGGCATATTAAAGGTTCCGTTCTGAAAAAATTTTATTACTCAAAATACTACAAAATACCTAATATTTTATGTTGTTATTATGAGTTCATATTTCTCACTTTTTAATAGTTTTTTTGAATTTTGTATAACAAAGCGGCCAAATCCCCATTCTTCGATTTAGGCTTAACGCGATTAAAATGCGGGAACAAAGTTTCTTTTGTACGAACGTACAAAACATCTTTTTTTTCACTGCAACAAAAGGGGCTAACAAGCTGACAGAATGTCGAGCAAGGGCCGTGCTAACTGCCATTCATGCCGTTGATCGGCATGAAGAACGGTGTGAACAAACCTCTTAAACGCTAATGAATTGACCACAATGCCACCAAAAGAATCAAGTCAAAAATGTCCCATAAACTTACAAAGAAACTCCCTGAATTTACATAGAGCACAGATAGAAAGAGTTCGAATGGATCGAGACGATAAAACGCACATTAGTAAGGCGCCAAAAACGCGCTCTGATAAGGCCATCCCAAATGAACCCCAACGGGTTCGATCTTAGCCAGCAATCGAGACAAAGGCGGGATCGTTTGTCGGATTAACATTTTAATAGAGCATGTCATAAAAATGCCATAAAACAGGCGTTCCAGGGAATATAGAGCACCCAATGGCTAAAACTCGTAGCAACCAAAGAAAAAAGAATATACTAAGCTTATAACTATTCATTTTTGGAAAGTGTGTTTCTGGCAATTTGAAATCATTGTTCCGATACGATTACTGGCTTTTTCCAAATGGCTTTTATTTTTGGACTTTTAAATTAAATGCTGTGCGTGACTTGTTTTTAGTGCGTCACTTGACGGCGACGGATGATTTATAGGCGCGTATTAAATGTCACTAACGGCCGTCAGCATTTGCATAATTACTTAATTTTTAGCCGCATTGCGTATACGCAGTGTTGACCACACGAGCTCTGCATATGTCTGGCGGGGCTTATCCGTTTGCGTGGGTTTCTGGTCAGAGGCTTTGGAACTGGTCCAGTCTTAATTATTACCAATGTTCTCAGGCTTTTCCGCTTATCGGGCGACACTTTTTAATGAGCCCGCGCCCATATGCATTCTTTTTCTCAGCCTATATTCGATTTCATTTCTTTTCGTTTTCCTTAGTGAATCGCTGCAGTCGGAGCAGACGCGTTCCTCGTCCAGCGAGAATCTCCCCTTCAGCATATCACGCCTGCTATCCAAACCCTTTGAGACGAATCACCACCACAACAACAACAACAATCCGCACAGCGCCAGTCCAGGCTCCAGCAGTAACAACAACAACAATGGGGAGAAAGGCGAGGAGAAGGAGCTGCTGCAGGCCGAGGATCAGGACCTAGCCGCCTATAAGCTGGCCACCAGCATTGCCAACTCGACGTATGGGAGCGCTGCGGCGCTCTACTCCTATCCGCATCTGTACCCCTCGGCGGCGGCAGCGGCCGCAGGCCATGTGCTGCGTGTGCCGCCCCAGCGAACGCCGCTCACCTGGGCGCTGCCGCCGCTGCATCACGCGGCGCTGGCCCATCAGGCGGTCAAGGATCGGCTGGCAGGTGAGTCAAGTCAAGTCGAAGGAGTAGAGTCTGTGGGGAGAAGGCCCCATGTCGCGGTGGCCCATGTCCGAGGGGTTTGCTTGCTCCCCTAATGACCCGCGGTGGCAATTGCTACTGTTCCCCAAATAAGCGCGATCACAGAAGTCTTTTAAGGCAACAAGCCTATCGGCATGTCACTGGAGGCCAACATCCCACAGACCTGTACACAGAGAACATTTTAAGGAATGGAAAATAAAGGTTGCATAAGAATTGAGTTAGAAATTGAGATTGAAATAACCAATCTTTATAACCAATCTTTATTTCAATCTCCAAATCCAAATCAAGATCGAAATTGAAATAACCCAGCTTATAATACTTGTAGTTTAACTTTAAGGTATACAAGCATGAAATTCTTTTCAATGATCGTTTCTATTCTAAACTCTTTTTTATGCCACTCTGATTTGCCGCAGTGTACCCTCATGGGATGCTAAAGTATAAAAACATGTTTGCCTTCAAATGCGCAATCGCAGCTTAAGTTAAAAACTTAACGCTGAGCCACCGCCCAGAAGCGACACAGGAATGGACTGCTTATTTGCATACGCATACGCATCTGTATCTGTATCTGTCTTCGGATATCCCCATCTGAGCGAGTATCTGCATCTGCATATGCATCTGTATGCGGGCAGGGATCCTCGGGCTCCCTTTTGTTAATTTGTTTACATTATGAGCTTCACTTGTAGCTACAAGCGGAGGGGCACAGCGCGAGCCTTTTGAAATAATGAGACGGCGTTGATTTTATTACGCCTCGGTAGCCAGGCATCGAAGCTATCGATCCTTCAGATCAGGGTCCCTTGGCCCTATATAGATCATAATATTTGGGGAATTTTCGGCCAAGTGGAAAAGCGGCTTAGGAACAATCTGATGAGCTTTTATGGCCAACATCCGCCCAGAGCATCGCCATGGCATTGAGCCTCTCCGTTTTTTTCTTTTTAGTTATTTTAATGAGCTGGTTTACATGACTTTTTAATTTCGCGCTGAGCCCGAAAAGGAATTAATTACGCATTGGGCGGTCGCAGGGCTCAGCCAGTGAGTGAGTTTTCTGTCTTCGCCGGCTTATTTATTTATTTATCGCTGCATACCGCACTTCACATTCACATTTGAGTCCAACTGACATGGTCAGCTTTTAATTAGCCAGCCGAATGCCAGGGGATGCATCCCGGGATAGTCCCGGAGACGGGGGGATCCACTCGGATCCATCTATCCACCTGAGAGAGGCACACTTATGAGGCCGCCGGGTGATCCCGGCCGCCGGTTTCGGTCCGTTTCGTTTTGTCAACATCTTCGTCGAAGTCTTCGTCGTCTGTCTCTTGTTGTGTTTATTGTGTCGCTTGCCTTGTGGCTGATAAGCTGGCGCCTTGGCTTTTTTCATTAACAAGACAAACGAGCGTCCACCAGGCTTCAGTTCCGACAGCCCCTGCCCTTTTGTTTCCCTTCTATTTCCCCTGGCAGAGCTCTTAGCGCCATATGATTAATAACCATTGCATGTTAATTTTCGTTATTTTTTGGAAACAACATCGCAGCAGGCGCCAATTACTTTTCGACCAGGCTGGCCCCTAATGCAGTTTCATAACAGCCCCAAATAATCCAAATGGGAGTTGGGCTTTTGTCACGACAATTGCCCACACGAATGTGGAGTAATGGCTGAGGAATTAGAGATAGCAGGAAAGTGAAGCAATGTGGCTTTCAGTTGATTCGAAAATTTGTTTCACCCAAAATCTTATTTCCACTCTGCCAAATTGTATCTAAAAAGCTTACTAAGTACATAGTTTTGTGGCAAATCAGTAGCAAAGGTCAAAGTGTAGCAGCTCCTTAAAAAGCGAAGACGAGGCTAAAAGGGTGGAAAACCAGGCCGAGCCACAGGCCGTCATCAATAATGCATGCTAAAAGCTTTTTGCTTATTTTACGTATTTCTGGCGAGGCGTCTTGGCCACAACCACACACGCACACCGCCGGGGAATGTGTATCTGCGCGATACTTATGTGGGCTTGAGCCAAAACATCATAAATAAACGTGGCTGAACAGCCGTATGCCGGTAAAGCTATAAAATTATGCTTATGCGCCTTATTCCTCCCGCTAAGCCGGGATATCCTTAAAGGATACTCCCGCCTGTGTGTGGGAAAATCATAAGGATGCTGCTTATGTGGTGCGATAAATGGCTTTTTATTGAAATTGATATTGCCTGAAATATTCAAATGATCGGCAACCCACATGACCCCAAAAGCCATTGGAAATTTATGCCTGCGACCGGAAAAAACCAAAAAAAAAAGGGTTCCCGTGAATGTTGGCAATAAGAAGCATGATTTGTCAGCTTAACACCCGCCATACATTCGCTGCCATTTGATGGCTCCTGACAGCCCTGCGCCATTTTCTAAAGCCAATTTCCGAAGGGAGTTGGGCCTATTTAAAGCCGATAAAAAGGTTTTCATATTTTAGAAAGTTTTACGGGGGTACTATTGAGTAGTATTGGGGCCAAAGCAATTTGGAGCTGTAAATTATTCGACATTTATGCTCTAGTAAATTTTTAAAGCTTTTATTGGCGTGGCTTTATTAGTTTTGGAAATGTGTAAAATAAATCTATGAAATCATTCACATGGAAAATATGAAGGTTGCATTCATCTTTTTAAATCTAATTAAAAATGCACGCATTTTACATTTTAAGCTCATCAATTTAATCAACATTTTATTTGACTTGGTCATTGGCTAAATTGGGTTTATAATTTTGAATATACATGACACATTTTTAGCAAACTCTTTTTGTTTTAGCCATTTTTTCTAAAGGCCTGGCAGCTATCCAATTTCTCACGAGAGAAATTCACGAGACTTCGCTTAATTTTTCGCTTGACCCCAGCAGCGTGTTCAGTCTTTAAGCCGGTTTCCTAATTGTCGTTGGTGTTGGCTTCGTCGTTGGTGTTGCTGTTAGCGAGATTGCCTCAATATTTTGTTGCCCGCCTTATCGCAGCCAATAAACAACAAAGCACACACACAGGCGACTGGCAGGAATTTTAAAAGGTTCAGCGCCAGTGCAGGCTCAGCCACCGTTTTTGGTCGAGATCCAGACTGGGAATCCGATTCGGACTCGGATCCGGATCCGGACACTGGGTCACTTACGCGTCCCAAGAGCGCGACTTTATGACTCAGCCCAGACCAAATTGATGTCGCGTGCTTTGTCTACAAGGCGCTCTGATAAGGGGTTCCTATGGCCAGACCGCTAGACCCGAAACCTCAAGGCCCGGCAATTAGGCAAAGGCGCTGGCCAACGAGTCAGCGGCCTCTAAATTGATTTCCCAGCGGGAGGGCCAGGTATCAGGTACTGGGTAGCAGGTACCAAGCACCACGTAACGTGGAGCGCTAAGTACTCTAAATAGCTGTGGCACAGGTGCCGCCACTCAACTCCGGAAGCGGTTTCGGAAATGGCCAGTTATCTAGGAATTTATTGTTTGCTAATTGCCCGCCAGGACACACACCGCATTGAGGGGATGTGCTTGGTAGCGATGTTTTTCTATACATAACATACATAAAACTACAGTGAAGAAATAATAGGCATAAGTGTTTTTTATGAAGAGGAGAGCCAGCAGATTAATAGTACTTATATGTAACCCTCATTACAGCTGCCTTTCCCATCGCCCGAAGGATTGGACATCCCTACCAGAACCGCACGCCGCCAAAGCGAAAAAAGCCGCGCACCTCCTTCACCCGAATCCAGGTGGCCGAGCTGGAGAAGCGATTCCACAAGCAAAAGTATCTAGCCTCCGCGGAGCGAGCGGCTCTGGCTCGGGGCCTCAAGATGACCGATGCCCAGGTGAAGACGTGGTTCCAGAATCGACGCACCAAGTGGAGGTGAGTTCATCGTTCCCCTCCGACCAGAGGTTTCAAGCCCCCAGCTGGGCTAGAGGCAAAAAATCAATACCCATGCTCATCCCTCGTTCTCATTTTTTTAACTTTGGAAGTGCTGACAGCTTGACACTTACCCTCTTCTATGCTCCCCGCATTTCTGCCTTGTTTTGTCTTTTCCGTGCTGTTTTAAACTACAATATGCACAAAAGGCTTTTTGTTAAAAAGAAAAATAAGGAAAAGCGCTATAAAAGGGATATAACCGACTCCTAAATGCTCTAGATAATGGTACTCATGGTAAAATTGGTTAAATGCCTTAGTTAGATTTAAAATATTTTTTAGTTAAATGACAATTTAAACAAAAATAACAAACGAATGCAATGCATATTTTGTTATCTAAGATACACAAAACATCTCCCAAACATTAGAACCAACTAAAAAAATGGTTGTTTTGATATACCCCAACTAGACTGAAGTATTTCTGGCTTAAACGGGGAGTAAATGGCTTATACAGAATTCATGAGCACATTAAATGAGCAGCACTCGCAGCCCCAAAGACAGGGGAGCGTATTTATGGGGCTTACCTGAGGGGTAGTTACATTTTGTAACCACTAAGTTTGCTCTTGTTGGACAAGCTAATAGGAACCGTTTTTTTCTATAAATAAAAAATGCTTAAAAGGGTTTATTTTGGAAAAAAAATAAAGGTAGAAAAAGTTTTAGTTAAAAGAAAGTCTTTAGAAAATCATATATTATTATTTAAAAGAGTGTAAAACAATGTTTATTTTTTCAAATTCTATACAATTCAATTATTTTATCCACTGAAGAGTTCATTTACATATCGTATTATTAGGATTTGCATATTTAGTGTAGGCTGCCGTGTAGAGGCTTCCACTTAACACGCATCTAGAACTAGCTGTCAGACGGCAATTACAAATTTGATTTATAAGCCCCCCAACGAAAGTTGTTTGGATAAGAAAATATATGGATATGTTGGTAAAAACGTGTACTCACATTCGACATGCAAATGACAATTTATTTGAAATTGGAAGTTGGTGGAACTGACTAATTTGGTGGGGCATTGATGCGTTAAGGGGCGCTTGCGTGCGGCAAATTGTTTTCTATTTTATTACTGGCAACTAAAAGTATTCGGATATGGAATAATTTGTGCCGACGAATTTAGATGGCAGGGCGGGATGAATTCATAAGCGATTGCCCACGATCATAATAATAATGATGGCGAATGGCGGCTAAATGGACGGGAGTTTCAAACTTTTCTCAGGAGAAAGGGAGCAGGCAGCCGGGGCGGCCAAGGCGGCGTTAATTGCCGCTTAGCAGGCCCAGTTGTCGAGGCAAACGGGCCAGTCCTCTCGGCAGTCGGCTTATCAGCCATTTTGGGCCTATTCCAGCTCGTAAAAATTAATGATGTAAAACGCAATTTTGTTAACGGCAACTGCCTCGGCCACGGCTCGTTTGCGGTTAAGTGAAATGGCAATGGCACATTATAGCAGCGCCATGATTACGAGTTAGCATAACTCGTAAATATCCAGGGTATGTGTAATGTGTTCACATAATTGCCTTAATGCACACTGCGCTGCATTTGCAAGTAATTTGAATAATTAGCCCTGTCCAACATGGCGTATGTGCGATGCCCATTAAGCAACTTATGTACGAAGCGATTGCATAAAGTCGTTGCTTAGCCAATTCCTAATAAATAGCAACTTGTTTGGCGACAAGGCAACTGCCTCATTACGAGTATTGTTATTGAGTGTCTTTCGAACGATTCTACTGAACTGAAACACCAACAACTTGCCATCAATAATTAATAACAAATTGCGCGGCCAAATGAATGAACTCTTGTTGCCTGTCAGTGTCTAACAATGTGTTTAGCAAAAAAAAATAGTAGAACGAAAACAGACGAACCCCAGATCCAGACACAAAGCAGATACAGACACAGAGACAAATAAAGATATAAAACAGAGGGAAGAACAATTGTGGGTATTTGAAGCATACCTTCTGGCGCTGAATCCCTGTGGTAGTGCGTTTTTTTCCTTGGCAAGGACAAATGGCCAAGTCTGAGTTTTGTCTGGCTGTTGGTGGAGCCATTTTTCGCCCTTTTCTGGGGTACATAATTCAATTAGTTTCAGTGCCATAAATCAAGTTGCCGCTAAACCCCTTTTTAATTACACGCTCATTTATCATCCCAAAAGCCCGAGGTATCTCACATCCAGCATCTTTTCTTGGGAAAAACCTTGGGAAAACCTAGTCACTAACTCACTTTATATTAATTGCCTGGCATATGCAAAACTTTCCTTGCTGAAAGCTGGCTAATTAAAAATTTACACACATGCCCGGAAAAACTTTAGCCACAGAGCCAAAATCAATTTGACTGAAAGCAAAGTTTTTGCGGCCCCTTGCCGAAAAATCAAATAAAATTAATTACAATGGCGAGAGCCATTTGTAAATTAACTTGGAGTCTTCTTTAGGCCGACGCGTCGGCACGTGCCCTGCGGGGGAAATCTTCAAGTTTGCGGTCGGCCAGTCCCTCGGGATCCTTTGGGGGGCTTTGGCAAGCCAGGTCCTTGGTCGTCTTGGGCAGTCAATTAATGGCCTGACTAAATTGTTATGCCTTGAAAGATAATTACCGCAGGACCTTTTTTCGACCAGGAAACCAGGCTCTCGACTTGCCGACATCGTTTGCGTGTAGTGTGTGAAATGATTTTAATTACCCGAACTGCCAGTTGCCAGAGACAGTTTTAAGCCCTGTTTCTGGTAAGTGGGAAAAATAAACGGCGATGGCGGCGGGGGAGTACTGGAAAATTTATGTGCCGAGCTTTAATAAACATTTTAGGCTAATGCCCGGCCATTACTTATCTCGGATGGCAACAAAAACTTTCCACATCAACGCGATGGCGCCAAGAGACCAACATTTAACATTTGTAAAGCGTTCGCAGCATTTCCCAGCTCCGTGACTGGAGATAAATTACAATCGTGTCTCAGACCCAAAGAGCAAATTAAACTCGCACACACTCGCACTCGCCGGCACAGAGCCACTTTCGTTTGTTTGCTTTGCCGTTTTGGAGTTTTTAATCAATTTTCGTTGAATTTTTCATGCGGTAGCTGTTAAAAATGTTGCCCGATAGAGCCAGCTATTCCAGGCTGAGGGCGAAAAGGTGAAAAAGTAAAAGCAAGGCGCCTAATAACTCACTTTCTGCCAAAAAAACAGACAATTGAATTGTTAGGTCGCCGAAAGGAGTTGGTTCCGGAAGAAATTCCGGAGCGGGCTCATGTGGCATATCCTTTAGTGGGGCAACTAGGTTGCCATCCCATGTTAGTTATTCCAATTTGTGGGCCCAAAGTTTGCACTAAATACCCAGACTAATGCATTTTTAATGGGCTCGCTTGCTGGTTATGAGACCGTAGTTTGAACGATGACATTGCTGATGAAAACCTTAATGAAAGCACATATTAAACAATAATTTTGATATATGCGTGATAGTTGTGGTTATGATACGAGCAACTCTTTCCGCCCGGCTGTTCAGATGGTAACATAAGAACTTCATTAGCTCATGAAATATTCAAGATGGCGAACAAACATCCCTTAGCTCTGCGGGGGTGGTTGGAGCTTCCCAAATGCGATGGTGGTGGCAATTTCTGTCCAGTGGTGGTGGCGCCAGATCCAGCTCCATGGCCACAATTAGAGCAAAATGCTGCGCAAACGCGGGGGAGGGAAGCCGAATCGAAACTGCAGGACAACTGCATCTGCAATGCAATGTGCTGGTAAATAATTTATTAGTTGGCAGGGCACACTCGACCGAGTTCCGGGGGTGGGCACAAATCCCTTTTAAGCACAAAGCATTTAAAATGCAATTTTACGCAGCTCCACTCGGCACGAAATTAATTTTCCACAAAAACAAGACCATTCGACGCAGATAACTGCTGATTGGACCTGTGTGGCAGTCAGCATATTTGATTTGATTAGTTTTAAATGGTCTTAATCGGCCGCCCACATAATGACTTGATGAGCTTCTGAGCCACCCCCGACCCAACAAACATCAGAGCCCAAAATGAGTTCCTCGCAAATTGATTTTCCATAATGAATATGTACATTAAGCGATACTCTTTAACAGATAAGACTAAATGTCATCATTCGAATCGATTGCCGGCTGATGGATTTAATAGCTCAGAACTTTATTTAACTTCGAATTCGGTTCACATTTAACCATGAAATAATTGAGCTTAATGGGGTTCATAGCTGTGTAAAATACTTAAATGGAAATCTAGAGATTAATTGTGAATGTGAATTGTAGAACCAATATATAATATGTAGAATATCAAAATATTCTAATTGTCCTGGTCTTCCTCTTCTTTTCAGACGCCAGACAGCCGAGGAGCGAGAGGCGGAACGGCAGGCTGCCAACAGGCTGATGCTCTCCCTTCAGGCGGAAGCCATTAGCAAGGGCTTTGCCCCTCCAGCGGCGCCCCTCAGCACCCAGGGGGGTGTGAATGGGGCGCCTCTGGCGGCACTCCATGGACTGCAGCCCTGGGCGGAGGCGTCGCATGCGGCGGGATGCTAATCGCCGGACGGACCGACAAGTGGGCGGCAGCTGGTTTATTTGTGATACACTTTGCTTTGTACATACATCTGTAGTTCGAGGAGCATGAACAGTGAACACTCGAACAGACGACTGTTCGCACTGTACATAGGAGAGAGAGCAGAGGAAAGAAGGCTCCCGACTCCCACCTGTAAATATGTAGCTTTACTCTGTAGAGACGCTTACTTAACCCACAATCAGGACTTGGAGGTCCTGGACTAGCGCTTTAAGTTTGTGTAGACTTTCGAATTTCCGTTTTGTGTTTCGTAGTGCTGCATTTAGACTTTTAGTTATTGTTCGAAGAGTTCAACCGAAGGCAAAACGCATCTCAAAAGGTCGCAGTGAGCTGCGAAGCCACGCCTAGACTAATATATTTAATATACAAAATTATATATCGATTGTAATGTATTGTAATTGTAATATTTGTCTCTAGGCTTAAGTCAGCTGGCATTACTTAGTATTATAAATTATGAACCCTAAATATATGTATGATCATTGAAGCGTAAACAAGAAAAGCAATGAAAATAAACATTACGAAATCAAATGATATAAATTGTTTTTTTAAATTATTTATCCGCCGCTGCAGCAATTTTTTTCATAGATTTTGATGCAGATTGGTGGGGAATCGATGACGAAATCATTGAAGGAATTCCGCTCCGGAATCGGATGAATATTTCCCATTATTTATATTTGAATATTTGAAAGTTCCCATTTTTAAAGGGGATTCTTTAGAAAGTTTTAAGCAAAAATCGAACAAGTATTTTATTTACAGATTTTGATGCAGAGTGATGGGAAATCGATGTACAAATCCTGTAAGGTATTCCGCTCAAGGATTGAAGCAATTTTGGCAAAGATATGGAATTCTCTGTGGGCCATATGGTCCTTTCATACTTGGTCTCCATTTTTGATGCAAATCTTCCAGAAAATTTAAGAAAAATGGAAAAAATATTTTGTTTATAGATTTTGATGCAGATTAATAGAGAATCGATGCAAAAATCCTTTAAGGTATTCCGCTCAAGAATCGGAGCAATTTTGGCAAAGATATGGCATTCGCTGTGGGTCATATGGTCCTTTCATACATGGACCCCATTTTTGAAGGAGATCCTCCAGAAAATTTAAGAAAACATTTAAAAAATATTTTTTTTATAGATTTTGATGGAGATGGAAGGACAATGCTACAATGTATTCTGCTCAAGAATTGGATGAATATTGGCAGAGATGTGACATTCTCTGTGGGCCATATCCTTCAGAAAACTTTAAAAAAGATTTTATTTAAAAATAAGACTCCGTTTAATGCTCAATCAAACCAAAAATAAAGCAAATATGAAGGAGGAGAAAGTTCGTAACGTTTCCGGTTAAGTTGAAGCATTAAAAGGTGTTGTTGCAACCCTTAAATAGTGGAAACTATCCGAGAAAGATGATTTATAGACAGGTATTGACAGCCCAGAGGCGTTTCTATCGTGTAGACCAATTTAGATAGGAACTTGCAATTTAAGCGGATACCTTTCGACGTGCTAATGATTCGGCTACCAAAAAATATCCGCCATATGCTCGATCCACGAAAAACTAACAACAATTAGGTGGCGAATAGCCCGAGGCCATTCATTATAAATATATTACCTGTTTTTGTGCTGAAGGCAAAACAAACAGGCGCCGCTGGACAGGTAGGGCTATAGTTAGGGCCATCTTCCTTTTTGGCCGCCTCTAAAGTGTTGCCCGCTGTCACATTAGCGCTGAGATCGGTCCCGGTCCCGAATCGAAGAAGACCTTAGCTTAACTCCTACAAGTTGCCCGGTGGTCGGTAGTCGGTGGCCGCCTGTGCGGAAGTAAACGATTTTCGGGCAAAAAAAGAGTTGAACGACGGCGCCCAAAAACAAAGTTGCAGACGCCGGGCCGATCAAACGCTGTTTATTTGAACTTCAGCAGAGACACCTTTTTAATTTGGGCATTTGCCGCAACTACACTTACACTTGGCAAAAACTTGTATGATTTTAACAAGAAATTCAAATTTTTAAATGTAAAAAAAGAGACTTTTAAAAACTAGACTAGTCCCTGACATGTTCTATCAATAGTGTTATTTTTTTAATTAATTTGTTGTATCCTTAAATATGAATCACAAAACATAGAATCCATTTAATTTAGTATTTATTTTTAATTATCCTTTTCAAAATCCTGCTTAATATTAAAGTAATTGAATTTTTCTGAGTGCGTGCTCTCAATTTAAAACTGGGCTACTTGGAAATCCGCATAAATTGCGTTTAATTGGACAATCTGAGGTTTATTTCTTTGTGGCCAGCGGCCAACGAACGAATCAAATTTGTATGTAATGAGGATAATCCCCCCCTTCCGATCTTTCAACTCAATTCGTTTGAATCCTTGGCCCCATCGATTGTGTGGCATTGCATGTGGGGTTGGGTCTAATTGGCCACTGCGTCGTCGGCTGCCCCAAGTTCCAAGTTCCAGTTCCAAATTCCGAAATCCAAAACTCCATGTTTGATTGATTATTGAGCAAAGTTGCGGACAGGCGTATGGCTGGAGGCCGAACAGCAATCTATTTGTGTCCACTTAGTGTAATACAACATGAAACGGCTCCGGCTTGGGACTCGATTGGGGATTGGAATTGAGCTTGGAAACGCTCACGGATATGGGTCGATTCCGGACAACTGGACAATTGGATGACCGGGCAATGGCCAAGGCAAGCCAGGCCAGTGCATCAAAAGTTTTCGGAGGCGAAATCCTCTGAAAAAGGAAGGCAAATTGGAAGTGACCAGGGGGTGGCCGGGCGTGTGTCAGTCAAAAAAGTGGGTGCGAGTATGAAAAATACAAACGAACAGCCCGAACAGAATGCGGTTGGTCAACAAGACAGCCGCCAGATACAGATACAGCCCAGATACAGCTACAGATGCGAGGCAGGACTTCGGGAGAAGTACGTCTGCACATGTACGTGTCAATTTGGATTATGGAAAGATTGAAAAGGATTAAGCTCCTCGCCAATGGAGTGGCTCAAAAGGAGGCTATATGAAGTTGAAAGCGGGACCTAAATGCTAGAACTGAACCACAAAGCTGAGCACAATTTTTCAAATTAGTTTTTCATCATTTCAACTGTGGCAGCAATTTTCGAGTTAAGGCCACAAAAGAGTTGACAACAAGTTGGACAGTTCGCTGCCCGTCTGTCAGTCAGTAAGTCAGTCATTCCGGGCATTCACTCGCCGGATGCACTGTGCGCACAGTGACAGCGAATAATTAGCGGCCATCGTGGGGACATTTAAATTAAATATGAGTCGCTATCTCGCCGTAAAGGTAAAATACATGTATGGGCCTCAGGGGTTCTCTAATTATGGCGAACTGTCAGCCTGCCCCAGCCAGCACACGGCAGTCATAAAAACGTCATAAAGAAAACAATTTTAACTAACGTACGAGCTTGTTTCCCCGCAATATGAGTATGAGTGCAGTTATAAAAAAGAAACAGGGCGGCCATTGTTCGCTGCGGCGGCCAACTGTCATTAGCCGCTCCCGCCCTCCCCGTTTATATATTTCTCCCTCTATTCACGTACATTCATATATACCTTGGTATATAGACGCCTATTAAAATGCTACACACTGACCCACCGCTGAATGAGTTTAAAAATGGAGTAAATGGAGTGGGCTAATCACTATGAACCCCCTCGGTGGAGTACACCACCGTTTCCATATAGAGCGGTATCGGTGTTCCGGGGAACGACCCTCACCTAACAGCACCCTAATGGCAGCTCGCCTCATTTGTGCTGAAAACTAATGATTAAACTTGCCATTAGCCTGTCCATTAAAGTAGACAATTCGTTTGCCATAGTTTTTTTATATTTTGTTCAAAGCTCACAAAACTATTTCGATTTTATCATGCTAAAGCGGTAAAGCTAATTGAATTCTTAAATTCTAAAAAACAGATCAAAGACATAGTACCGTAATCAGCTCCCCTTCAAATCCGAATCTTAAAAACAATATTCCAAAGCCAAGTTCTGTTACTTGTCAGCTTCGTTAATTTCCTAACCCTTATCAAAGGACGAATTATTTCTGACATCGACAAAGAAAAAATTTGAACCTCTAGAACAAACTTTATTAAGAAGATTTTTCCATAAAAATATGCCTGAAAATAACAAAAATACATTTTCAATATGTTCACAGTATTAAAAGGCCATTTGAAGCGTTTACACATCATTCGAATTTGGAAAAACTGATGAGTTTTCAATAGGTGGTCAAGGCTCACGGAGTGCCAAGCCATGTATCTGAGTTTGTCATGAAAATTTAATAGAATTTATTTTCAATTGAGTGCAAAATCACATCACCAGCAAATAAAAACAGTGTATAGTGCCAGAGCTGTGTTCGATGGTCAGCCCTGAAGTTGGAACGGGATTTGGGGTGGATGAGTTCCTTTTTTTATTTTACACCAGCCCAACCCAACCCACAAATGTCAACAGGATGGTTGAACCCTGCACGTACGGTCGTATGGCTCTGATAGAATTATTTTGGTATTTATTGCCGAACACCATAAAAAAGTACCCCACCGACTTTGATGGAACTGTCGGAGCTGCCAGAGCTCGAGTCTGGTCGAAAACATTTCAATTTTATTGCCACGCTCCTTCCAAAAGGTCTAATAAAATATTGAAAAGTCTGGAAAATTTATGTTGAATTCCATTAGAGTTATGGCGTGAAAATTGCTCCGCTTGTCGTTTATTGCGCACCGGAAATCAATGGCGAACATTAATTACTTGCTATGTAGTCCTTGGTCAGGAAATGCCAGGTTAAAGGGAAGAGGTTCAGTGAAAAGCAAATCAAGTAGGTTCAAAAAGATTCCAGGACCTTGTCTCTAGTGTCCGTTTAAGATGCCGCCTTTTCAGGTATTCAAATTGTCCGATCTCGCCAACTTGAAGCCCATTTCATTTGCTGTCCGACTTCCTTCCGTTGGACGTTTTGTTTTTTTTAAGGGGCTCCAGGTCCCAGTTGTCCATTTCACGGACATAGCATTTCCATTTTTTATTCGCCACACAACAGGAATTGACCTTTGTTTTGGAGCAATTCTATTTGGACTCTCAGTCAGACCTTTTGTAAGTGGTCTTCGGGGTAAATTTTGATTTCCGCCTAATTTTTCTTCCGCCCGTTTCGGAGCATGTCAAAATTCGGGCCTGCCCCATAAATAATTCAACTAAAACTGGACAGCAGCCGTCGCAGGGATTGCCCCAATCACATCAACAGGCTGCCTGTTTGGACTCTCAAATTTTCACGCATTTGTGAGGGAAGTCCGCTGGCAAATTGAAACGAAAAGAACCTCATTTGGATGGTGTCGGATGAACTGCACCGGCCAAATTTCTCCCAGATGCATATTAAAATATCTAACCCCGGTCGGTGGAGGCCGAAACATTCACTGATTTCTCTGGCCAAATAAATGTTTGGCCGTAAAAGTAAACGACAAACGAATGGGGCGGCAATAAAAAGGCTGAAAAAAAACCAGCAAATGTACAAAAAGGCACCGTACGACACTTTGGAAGGTGGGAAGGCAGGCAAGGAACGGAAGGTGGCAGGTTCATGTTGACTAATGTTAAGCGCACACAACTTGTCCTTGTTGTTGATGTTGTTTATGAGCCTGACTGGCTGACTGGCTGACTGCCTGCCTTTTTGGGCTATTCAAATCCCTGCGGCCTCAAGGATCCCCGCACCGATCCCGCCGGAAAATTGACGCGTGTGCCTTCAAGTCACGCGTTTGGCAACATTTCAAATTGATGAAGTTGTATTCGGAACAGGCGGACCCGGAGAGATTCCTGGGGTGGTGCAACCACCCCTCGGCTGGTGTCAATTGTATAATTGCCGAATGTTGTTTTCAAATATTTAATTGAAAGGGTGTTTTGTCGTTGTTGCGATTGCTGCTGTTCGTGCCTCCCATCCTGCCGCCCGGCCGGCCGCCCTCGCCATTTCGTGGTTACACGCGTATCCTGTTACAAATCCAGTGTCAATGTTGTTTTGCCTGCTGTTTAATATAATTGTTATCCGCTTGTGTCGGTGTTGAGTGTTTCACTGCCAAAAGGGGGTTGGGCGGATAGCATGTACGTAGTTGTAGTGGCTCCTGTTCTCCGGTGGCAAGTGCCGAGACTTTCTCAGGAGATAAAACTACATCCCAGGAGTGATCGAAGATAGCAGATGCTACTCAAATAAAAGCGATATGTTTGAATTAGCCGAGGCCTGGGAAAATTTTTGCAGGAGTCGCTATTCATCCGGATTCCTCATCATGGAACCTTTAACTTGGTAACTTAGAATAGAAACGTATTTGAAACATATTTAGATCGGGAGGGAGAATAAATGTTATTAAATGTGAATAGTTTTTCTTAAAATAAAACCAAAAAATATGTCATATATGGGTCTCTTTCCCTCGATGATTGTCGCCTAGCCACAGACATCGCTCTTTCAACACGTCCTCGGGCAGTCACCTCAATCGGATCCGAGCCACAAGGAAATGGGAAGAGCGTTGAAGGCAGCTATCAATACAGTTTACGCAGATCCCTAGAGGTAGGGGCCGGTTCGGGTAGGGATGTCTACTTGGTGACACCTACACTCAATGGAATTCAGCGATTCGAAAATTGTCAGCGCATAGCTTTCGACTGGCAACTGGGCTGGCCAAAGTGGCCTGGGAAAAGTCAAATTCGACCGTCCGACTGACGACTGGCAATTCGAATTGCATTTTAATGCAATTACAAGGGCGTCAGCCAGTGCGCTTCAACCCCAGTTCCGTGAACTTTGCCACTTCACACCCCCGAAGGCCCACTTGACATGGACAATGAGCAGAGTGCGGTATCTGAATGCCGCTTTGTTGAAATATGTCCTGCGTCCTTAATTTCACTTTTATTTTTGCCAGAGACCCGGGCCAGAGCCAGGGCCAGGACCGGAGCTGGGAGAGTCATTGCTGCTGTCGCAGATTAAAAGATATAAATTCATATTCCCCAAGCACCAGGCAGCAGCAGGACCAAGGCGGAACGTGCGTACATCCTGGTACATGCCCCTGTCCTTGCAACGGCCACTGACATTCCACTCCCTCCCCTAGGATCGATTAGCTTGTTTGCAATTCAATTTGAACTACAGTGCTTCTCGCATTTCTGCGTGACTCTGCCATATATCTTTTTTATGAATGGATTGCGTGAATGATGAGCGGGCTTAGCTTTATGGCAGGGCGTTTGATTTGGCAGTTCAGGCAGTCTTCCGACTGTCCCGTGCCGTGCCGTGCTAGACAGCCGTATTCCAAGGGCGGCAGGTGCTGGAGGACATTCAGCAACTAGCAACTATTGCCCGTGCCACTTACAGTAATTAACTGCGAGATGCTGAACGCCGCTCGTCAGCATCTAACATCGAAAACGAGTCCTCGGCCGCGTGTCCTTTCATCCCCGCAGGTCGAACAATAAACGAACTTGTTCCTCTTACAGGTTTTCTTCAAAAGAGCAAACGTCGTATTAAAACGTGCCTACATCGTTTTCACATCAAGGCGCACAACATTTGTCATAAATGGAAATATCTGCCCATCTCTCTGTCTAATTTGATTGGACCATTTATTAGATGTACATCCGCATCGGATGCCGAAAAACCTTCAATCTGCATATTAAAAGAAAAAGAATGGTCTTCGATTCGGTTAAAGCAAGTATTCAATCCCCCATGGAATGGAGCCTAAGAAATATGCTTTATACGTTTGGTGGGAATCGGCTCAAGGACCATCGATTTTTCATCCACGCCAAAATTGTGGCTACAACCCGTTTAATGTCTGCCATAAGCGCCTGCCGCCACAGACTTTTCCTGAAACAAAATTGATTGATGATAATGACACGAATTGGTAAACAAACGATAATATATGTATTACCATAAGCACTGACTAATGCGCACAAGCACTTAAGTGTATCAAGTAAAGGATGTGAAAAAATCTGAGATAAGGGATTTGGAATATAGAAACTTGTAAATGGGGAAACTTTGCTCTACCCAAAATACTTTAGAGCATAAATAGGTATTTTTCACGACTAAAATATTTATATTTCTAATTTCCATTCATATCAACATTTATCCAAAGACAACCTATTTTTATAACTTACCACCTTAATGAGGTCCTGGAGACAAGACTTAGAGAAAATTATTTTGGACCATCCAATAATCTATATAAAACCTGCAAAATAAAAAAATAATCATTTTTGTGAATTGTGGCGCCATCGGAAATCGAAGTTGGCCATTGCAACATTGTTAGTTCAAGCCGTATAGATGACGCCGCTAAATTCTTCCGTAAGATGGCGGCACAAACAATGTAAAACCAGTGTCTGAATTTCGACGTAGCAGATTGATACATGGAATATCGATATATTAATATGTTGATTATCGGAATCCGATTCTACAAAAAGGATATCGATATTTTGATATATTATCAACAACCCTTGTCTACATCACCTTCGTAAACAATTGCACCAAAAATTAGTCGGATAATGTCGCAAATATAGTAGTCCGCGGATATCACTAATCATGGAGGTGTTCCAGACCGATTCCTACTATATATTCGTGAAAAGGGACAAGAGTCTCTGGTGGAATCGCAAGACCTCGGAGTTTACAATAAAAGCAGGTAATTTCCTCATATTACGAGATGCAAACAAAGCGGATGAATCAGTTTGGGATTACATGAAGTACAAAAAACCATTAAAAATAAAAATTTTGAATGATTTAATTCATGTGAATCGTTTGGAGTGACTCAGAAAGTGAAGCTGTTTTTTTGAAATCGCAAATGTGGGTGGGTGTTTCATTGAGGAGCACCCCAATACATTTGCTTGTAGTTTGCTAGTGTACATTTGCTAGTTTTAGTTTGAGTTTACGTTTAGATTATTTTATCTGTATTTGCTCGATGTTCAGTTTGTTTGATTTTCAGTATAAATGATTTATGTCCAGGAAATAGTCCAGAACTTGCACCCAAGCGACCAAGCGAGTCATTAAAAATGCAGTTCCTTGATATCAAGGTCATTGTGTCTCTAATGCTTAATCATCCGCCAAATGCGCACTAAGCTTATACGGAATTCGTACGGAATCTGGTTTGATAAAAAAAATTCTAAAAATAATGACACCAGAAGCCCCGCTAGCAGTATCCAATTGACAACCCACTGTGGCTATTAATAATCTATATAAAATAAATGTCTGATGCATGTCCTGCCATCAGGATTCGTTCCTCTAATTGCTTGTTTATTGCGCAGCTATTACACTTGGATCATTGTCGCTGACACGCAACCTGTCGTATTTAATTGACTCCTCGGACTTCCATAACTGTTGCAGCCCCTCCACCTTCCTTGTCGGTTCCCAGGAGTAACCACTGTCCGTGACTCATCATCCGTGGGGTGGTCTGACCCCTTTCCCCAAAAACCTTTCTCCGACGCAGCCAATAAATCTGTTCCAAGGTCAACGGAGTAGCTCCGCCTGACAAGTTTCATTGTTTGCCGAAAGTGTTTGTCCGCACGATGAAAAGTGGACTTCACATAATTTATGGCTACCACCAATCTTCCGGTCTATGGACTTACAGATAAACAGCAGTCGGCCAGAATATTTTTTTTTTCGCACTGCTATCTGTCTGGCAAAACCAGATAAGTCCTTCCTAAGATAAGATTAAAGCACATTATAGCATAAAATTTAACAATTGAAAAGTAACTTGGGAGCTGTGCCACCCAGCTCCCATCCACCTGACAAGGATGCTCAAGGTTGCACGTACATACATCTGTAGGTGGCATGTAAAGGGCACTTTCCAGGCCTGTTTTTAGATGCAAGTGCCCTGGTGCGGGGCCGGATTCATTGCCGTTTAGGGGGGCACAGTAATGAGCAGCCGTAACCCCAAAGGGGCCAATATGGACACACGCAACGCCCCAGATGCAAATATGTAACGAGAAATTACAGACTTGGGCGTCATTAGTCGGCGGTCAATATTGTACCGCCCAGCTTTTCAGGTATTTATTCCACCTATTTGAGTTGGCCCAAGTTCTTGGCCATTGTGCGAGTATTTGCTATGGAAGCTATGTGTCTGGTTCTGGGGGCGTACGTTAATCAAAAGCAAATAAGGTCCAATTTATTGGAAATTGTATTTGTGAGCTTGCTGGTGATTAATGTAATTAAACCGAGATTATTACCATTTCAGGATGGGACCTCAGCTCCGTCGACGATATCGAGTGCATAGGCATAACACATGGAATTGTGGGTGTGATCTCGCTACCCAATGTCTACGAACCACATTTAGTAGTGGTCAAGGAGGCCATCCCAGTGGGTGTGCTGTACTCCACCCATTTGGTGTACCAAATAAAGTCGATATGCATACTGAGTGCCGAGGAACCCGACTCCAACTTGCCCAATTGCACCAAGCACTCAAAGTAAGTCGGTCATTTACTATTCAAAGCTATCAATATTTAATTTCCCATTTTTTCGCCTCAGGAGCAACCAGTCCACGCCCACCCACTCTGCCTCCAACAACAACAACGTCAGCGCGTCCTCGAGCGGAGGGACCACCTCCTCGAATAGCACCAAGTTGTTCAAGGGCATGAACAAGACATGGGATGTCATGAAAAATGCCGGGAAAACTATTAAAGACACCACCCAGCAAGCGGCGACTTTGGCAACCAAGCAGGTTAAGTCTTCGGTGGGAATTCGGGAGCCTAGGAACATAGAGAGGCGCATCACAGAGGAGCTACACAAGATTTTCGATGACACGGACAGTTTTTACTTTAGCTTTGATTGCGATATAACCAACAACTTGCAACGACACACTGCGAAACCGGAAGAGAGTCAACCGGAGCCAGACGAAAGATTCTTTTGGAACATGCACATGATACAAGATTTACTCAAGATGAATGTAAGTGACGTAGGAGTCTACTACGCTGTTTTCTTACTTATATCTCTTGAATATGCAGGACAAAACTTGGATACTTCCGGTCATTCAGGGATTTGTTCAAGTGGAGCCGTGTGTGATTGGGAATGAGTGTTTCACCTTGGCCTTAGTTTCGCGGAGGTCGCGTCATCGCGCTGGAACTCGGTATTGCAGATTGGAAAGCCTTTCTAATTCAATAAAACTAATCATTATTTTTGAACAGCTATAAAAGGCGCGGCGTAGATGAGAAGGGGAATTGTGCGAATTATGTGGAGACAGAGCAAATACTTTCGTTCCGGCATCATCAATTATCTTTCACGCAAGTACGTGGCTCTGTGCCCATCTTCTGGAGCCAGCCTGGCTACAAGTATCGCCCTCCACCACGTCTCGATCGCGGACCGGCCGAAACGCAGCAGGCCTTCGAGCAACACTTCACCAAGGAGTTGGATATCTACAGTCGCGTATGCATCGTCAATCTTGTGGAGCAGAGTGGCAAAGAGAAACTAATTGGAGATGCCTATGCCGAGCATGTTATTAAGTACAACAATGAGAAGATAATATACGTAACTTTCGATTTTCATGATTACTGGTAATTACTGGACCCCATTTAAATGGCTTACTTACCAACACAAAATCACATCTTTTCATTTCAGCCGCGGTATGCGCTTCGAGAACGTATCTGCCCTAATCGATGCGGTTGGCCCCGAAACTGGTGCCATGGGCTTTCACTGGCGCGATCAGCATGGAATGCTCTGCAATCAGATGTCAGTGTTTCGGGTAAACTGCATGGATTGCCTGGATCGCACCAATGTAGTTCAAACAGCCATTGCCAAGGCGGTTCTTGTGTCTCAGCTCGTCAAGTTAGGCCTCTCGATCCCACAAGCCCCGATTCCTGATAAACTGAAGTCGGCCTTTCGCCTGCTCTGGGCCAACAATGGTGATGTTATCAGCAGACAGTATGCGGGCACCAATGCTTTGAAGGTATTTGACAAAAAAGGAAATTCCTTCAAAATCCCATTAACTCATTTAACCCACAGGGAGATTACACGAGAACTGGCGAGCGAAATATTAGCGGCATGATGAAGGACGGCATGAACTCCGCCAATCGGTTCGTTAATCACTCCAGACGTTTTCATAAATTTTATTCATTTGCCTCCCGAAACCATTATCTTGGTGACCCATTTAACGAACCCATTTCCAAATTAATCCGTAGATCAAGATTGTTTTGTTGATAGCTAGACCATAATGTCTTTCGCCAAGTATCTGCTCATTGGGGCTGCTAATCAATCAAACCATGCCAAGTCTAAAAGCCATGAAATGTCATTAGTTTCTAATTATCGTCTTTCCACTCTGTTTTGGATCGCACTTGTTGGTTTTTAGTAAAAACTTTTTACTAATGCTGCATGCTTTTTTATCCATCAAAATAACAAAAATACCTTTGTATTCCTTAAAACAAAAAAAAAAAAATACTCAAACTTGAGAATTATTAGTCTAACCAAATCCATTTAAAATAATACGATCTTTTTCCGATGCACAAACCCGTAGCTAATTACGTGCCCAACTTCTTCGTAGCTTTTTCATTCAAAACTTTGCCGACTCGTTCCGACAATGCGTCATCGATCTGATGCAGGGCCAGCTGCAGCGGCCCGATGAGCTGCAGGAGGACGATGTGCTGGCCACCATTATCCAGATTCTCACCCCCGAATACAAGCCACCACTGGGGGGCTATTATAATCCTGGGGTACTGGGGCCCGAGCTGCAGTTGCTCGAATCCGTCATCATGACCAGGTGCGCAGTTCAAAGGCGATCCAAAGATGGAGTTGATGGCCAAGAAAGCAAGCCCATGCAGTTAAAGATTTTAGTTGCTCCAATTGTTATATATCCTTTGATTCTTATTTCTCAAAAGGTACTCTACCCATATAATATATGCCTTATCCTTTTATGAATCATCCAAGCATCCGCTTATTATTTTTCCACGAGTCTTGTACTAAATTTTTAATAAATATTTGTATCTTTCAGTTATTATTTGGCTCGCTTTAAGGACTCCTATCGGCAGGCCACCATCGATCTAATGTTGGGCAATCAGGTATCCTCCGAATTGCTCACTGCGTTGGGTGGACAAGCGGCGCCAGATGAGAACGATGCTTCCGAAAACGCTGAACACGCCAAGATGCTGGTGGAGGACTGCCGTCGTCTGCTACTGGGTTCCGCTCAGTATCCAGTGGGAACTTGGGGACTCATCGATGCTGATCCAAGGTCAGTTTAAGGCTTGAAGCTTCAACGGAACAATAATAAAGAAATATTTTACAGCTCGGGAAATGCCAACGAAACCGAGGTGGATTCTATACTGCTGCTCACCGATGACTGCTACATTGTGGCGGAGTACGACTCGCATCTGGATAAGATCGTCCGGTTTGAGAAGGTGTACTTATCTTTGGTGCGTCTTATAGAGCTGGGTATGCACCAGCAGCCGAAGATGTTCCAGGGTTCAGCACCGGCCCATCTTTGTCTGCGAATAAACTATGTAGTCGACGAGCAGGAGGGCTATTTCCACATGTTCCGCTCCGCCAACTTGCGCTTCTTCAATAACGTTGCCTATGTAATCAAGACGCAGGAGGAGCTCACCGAATCTATGACATCCATTGTGGACATGTTCCGCATTGCTCTGGATAATGCTGGCAATACGGATGTGCGTTTTGTCACCGGCGGAGTGCTGCAGCGAAGGAAGAGCAAAGTGCCCAGCCTCGAAGTACCCAGGGGCATGCCGCGAAATCGTTCCGAATCCCAGCTGGTACAGCTCAGCTCTAAGGCTCTGTCAAACGTAGCCGGGCAGTTCTCTAAACTGGGTCAGACTTTCAAGAAGCCATCGAACTCTGGTTCGGAGCAACAAGCTCATTCCAGCAACTTGACAGCTACCATTAACCCACAGGTAATGCGTCAGTCTGGAGGGAATGACATTGAATCGGGACAGGAGGCAGAGCAAACTGTTTTCACTGTCGGCCACAAGCCACGCAACTCGAACAGCGGTAGTAGCACAGACACCGAGGAGCACGATAACAGCTTGTACGAGCCCGAGGTGGACTCCGATGTGGAATTAGCCCTGGATAAGTCCAACTACAATGAAAACGCCTTTCTTCCCTCGGTGGGCATTGTGATGGGCAACCAGAAGGATAAGTCGCCCACCTCCTCGGACGAAATGCGGCAGTTGGAGCAGAAGGACAGCATGTGCAAAACTCCCGAGGACCTGTTAAGCATATCCATCACGTCGGTGACGGATCACGTAAACCTGCCTACGGGACTACTGGAAAATGCTCCGTCAATCCGGCCAATAACGCCCAATCCTCAGATATGCGTGCAGGCCCAGGAAGCCTTCGAGGCGGACGAGGAGGAAGAACGGGTGAAGCCTCTGTCCAGGTCGGTATTCTACAATTGATCTTTGGTTGTAGATGTGTTTTCGATTCTCGTTCTCGTCTTTTGTTGTTTATTAGCCAATCTGTTTCTATTAGAATTTGTAAATGTACGTAATAACTTCGGTTATATTTTATACCTTTCGAGCTCAAAGTATTATTATATTTGTTTTATGCGTTCAATGTGTTCTATGTATGTATTTATAACGATTACCTAAGACTAGCATGTATTATTGAACAAAAATCGAAATATTTGTGCCTGCTCTATACACAACCATATACACTCTGGCCTTTGGGCCAAAAAACGCTCAAAATAAACCATAACTTAGAAGCTAAGACAGTTGTGTTTGAATTGTATCTATTTGCCTGCCGCGTTTCCAGTGCGTCTGCCAGGGATCTTAGCTTGCCGTTGGGCCTGCCCACTCAGCCGGAGGGCAACAAGCTGAAGCAGCTCACGAGTCCCCTTTCGAAGTTGGCCAAGAACATTGGCATGAATTTGGATCCCCGCAAGATAGCCACCAAGGTTGGTTAAATCGAGAAGTTTTTCGGTAGTACTCATGTCTTATTTGTTTCAGACCGGAGTCCTATCTCCCACTAGTGTTTCCGGTGATAACACTCCTCCGGAACGTGGACCCAGCTCCCGGGATCACCTGCTGGAATTGTGGGAGTCCGAAAAGTGCAAAACCAAATTAATAGCCCTTTAAGAGGGCTTCATACTCTTTGATAAATTAATGCAAGTGATATATTTATTATAATAATGGATTGCAAACGATTCAACTTGTTTTACGAAGCACTTCCATTGATGTCACATTAGGGAAACACTAAGATATGAATCCGCAAGGTTTTAGAGGTTCTAATATTTGTAGATCAAAAGGGGCGTACATGTGATTGTTATAGCACCATGCTGTAGTGAGTTAATATTTTTTGTGTCTAAAGTATTTAACGTTTTAGTAAACTTAAAGTTCTGTCAGTATATTATATGTCACAATATTGCTTTGCGAATTATTAGGCCGCTTAGCGTTTGGTAGAGAAAGTTTCGGCACTTTGCTTATGAATGCAAACAGTTATACGTACATCCAGGTTGGTGAACTAGGAAATCCATATGCGAACCACAAAAAGACATGACAAACAAAAGACTTGGCACTGGCCAATTTTATACACGCCACACAGAAAACCAAACAAATCCATTTTTTGGCTAAAAATTAGGCACATTTGGCTTACGAATTATACATGAGAGCTGAGAGGATTTCCGAAAAGTCAACGAATATTCGGCGGATTCTAAAGCCAGATTTTTGATTGGGGATTCGTTCGATACTAAACTCTTCGTAGTGTGTTTGTAAATAGCGGAATATGATATGTAAACGTACTTCAATTAGAACTATGTATGCGCCACCGATTATATTAAATATATTTGTGTGTTTAAATGCTTATGTTGTGTGTAAAGCGAACTGCAAATTTGTGTCCTTCGAACACTTGTATCGTGGAAATCATTCTTGACTTTTAGAACCGCAACATCCCATGGATATCAAGTGGCGTCCTTTGGCCTGTTTACATAAGCGATAAACAAGGAAGCAAAAAAAAGTGTACACCCCAGCAACAACCCCTGAAAGCCAACTTGGCCAACTGGAAATCAAAAATCCATTAAAACATCACGGAAACGGACCCTGTAATGCTGTCAATCAGCTTACCCATACACAAGTGTCTCTATTGATATTGGACCTTATTTATGCGAACTTTGGACCAACTCCACGCATCCTTCCAGCCTCGCATCCTGGGGCTGAACTTTTGGCCTGCCAGCTGATAAGAGCCACACGCTCCGGCATCTCTGATGACCAGGCGTCCAATATCATGCTAATGTGTACGCACAGTTGCATCAATTGTTTTTCAATCAAAGTGCCATCAATCTTATTGGCTGTTTGTTTAATTAACGTACGCATTGTCTACCTTCGGGAAATGGGAAGCGGAAGCGAAAGCGTATGAGACGAAAGAAGGGAAGGGCTCAGCCGACCTGAGTGGGTGTCAGCTGGGTGAGAAAAAGTGGACGTAAGAATACGTAAGAATATTTCATGCCAATCCATTTGACCCCCGGTCACGCCTGATTGCCACTCACCCCAAAACCTTCCATCCCAGTCCAGGATGCACTGCCTCCCGAAGTGGCTGGCATTTTTCTTTCGCATTTCACTTCTTAACTTTGTCCATGTCTTTTGCGTCCATTAAGTGTGTCTGTGCTAAGACTTGGAAATTGTCTTTTGAATGTTTCAATTACACGCCTTCTTAAGCACAGCTTCCCTTTCAAATTGAACCGAGAGCAGAGACTCCGTCCGGCTTCCATGGTCGGTTGGTCGGACGTACAGCCATCCCATACGGACGGAGACTGATCTGGGTTGCCTTTGGCTTCCTTGGCTGTCCTCCCTTTGCTGATTTCCTTCTCTCCGTATTCGTTTCGGTTTGACTCGGTTTTTATGCGCCAATAAAGTGAAATGCGGAGATAGTCGCTGGGAATTTACTGCCAACCGAGTAGGCTACATGGTTTATCGTGTGTGCATGCGAGTGTTTCCGCTTCTGCTTTTCCAGGACAGCCCCCTCGGCCCAACACCAGCCAATTTTGTTAAACACTTTTGCCTTAAACCATTAATTTCCTATACGTTCGACTTGTACGTGCTGTCGGGTCCTCCCGGCAACCCAAACCCCATTGGAAAGTTAATTTTATTGCTAAAAGCGGGTTAAGTGCTTGACGTTCAGCTGAGTGCCTCTATTCTTTAGCCCAGAGGATGTTATAGAATGCGGAATTGTGGGTGGTGTGCCTGATAGAAATCAAATTTGCTTTATGGTATGTATGCTAATTTGGTGTCTGGTCCGCATAGTGACACCAGTGTCACCGATGGCTTGGACCACATTGCACTTGATGGGCCTTTAATTTCAGATTGAGCTCGATTCTGGAGATAGCAGCCCGTATTAGGGGAATTCATTTGGAAGTTACTAGGATAAACATAAACAAATTTATGGCGAAGAAAAGATGAAAATACTCTATCCTTAAATAAAGTCTGAAAAACAATCAAAATAAATTGTAGTTCTCCATTTAACTGCCTCTACCTTAATGTATTCCAAATAAATTAATGAATATTGACCATATTGAATGGCATTGTTCCACCTTGACCCATTGAGAGCTGTTAAACCGATTAAAACAAATGCAGGCCATTTTCACACCGAAATAAATATACTGAATGTGTATATCCTTTGAAATGGTAATGCGAATAAATCAATCGAAATAGCCGCAAAATCAAATGATGCATGAATAATATCCAAAAACCACTCGGTGTGCCAAACCATATTTGCCGATGCGAATATCACCTCGAGGTCAAAGTGCACGCATATGTTTGTGAACTGGCACTCACTGGGGAGTTCGACCTGTGACCAGAGCGGCAACCGCCATGCCACTTGAAAGCAAATTAAATAGAAAATTGAGTTTTTCCGAAAGTCATCCCAAAAATGGTTGTGAAATTTTATACATAATTGAATTTTTGGTCAAGCAAGAAGCGGAAGTCCTGCATATATTTGCCTAAAACCCAAACACATAGACAGCTGAGGTCGGGTCAGCGGGGCTGAGGACACGGGGGGCGTGGCCTGGCGAGTGGCCTGCCTGCGGCTGTTGAACCACACGCCAAACAATCGGAAACCGAATGTCATCTTCAATTTCAAATTCAATTATAAAACAAATTGGTTTGAGAGCAAATAAGTGCGAGAGCACACACACGAATAAATTCCAGAGGATGAGATCGAGGATATCGAGGAGTCCTCGGAGCGACATCAAACGGCAAATCCATTCATCCACTTTGCAATTGTGTCCGGTGAAATAAATGTAATGAAATGTTAACAAATGACAACAGGCTGGCTAACAAGTAGCAAAAACCACAAGGGTGGATGTGGCTCGTCCTGGTATTTCCTGCCATGGATGCTGCAGTATCCTTGGACTTCCGCTCGAGTCCTTGCCGGGGCACAGCACACACTCACACTCACACACAAGTACCGGCCGCCACGTATCGAATTAGTTTGATGAGATTTATTGGCTCAAGTCCCACTTGACCAGCGGCCAGACAATTATGGATTAGTGCCATTTGTCCTGGCTTCGCCGGGATTTGATATTCCACATGGTCACATGACGAGGATGATGCCGAAGGACGATGATTGTGCGGCATAATGTGGCACCGATTTTCGACGCCTTTGATTGCGGCATCTCTATTACCTAAAAGGCATCCGATTACCAACCATCCAGCCCCCCCAGCCTTCAAGCCCGGAGCCAAAGCCAAAGCCATACCCAATCCCTAGCCTAATCCCACCCCCTTATACCCTTGGCCAACCCACGCATGTCAACGCCAGGAACGGCCCTTGTCACTGGTCCCTGGTCCTTGGGGGAAATTTGTCAGAGCATCAGCAGCGTTAAGGTGCCAATTAAGGGCTTTTTAGTATCAATTACAAAATCGCACGTTTCCACACCTTTATCAATGTGCCGGCGTTTGTGTTCGTGTATGGGCGTTGTCCTTGGGGGTCCTGTGAGGTGGGACATGGGCAGCTCACGCCTCAGTCATGTTGGTCAGCATGCGGATGAGCGTGGCATCGGATTCGCCTCCACCGTTCCACTTCCAAGTCCTTTGCTTCTTGGAAATTGTTTTGTGGCATTGTTTTTATCGCTCTGTTTGCGGGTCCTTCAGCGGTTTTTTCTCTCTTATTTTGTTGTGTTTTTATGCTTTGTTTTTCTCCGTGTCACTCGGTCTTTGACAGCGTCATTTTGCCAGTGATTTATTGTCCTGTCACTGGTAAATTGGGTTTGTCATTAAAGTTTCCGGATTTGGCGATGGCATAATCGAGAGATTACTAACTCCCTGCCCTGGAAAGCAATTTGCGGATATTCGATTTGATTTCCTTCTCAATTGAATTCCCAAGGAAGGAGCAAGGAAAGGTCAGGAAAATTGATGGAGCCAGCAACTATCTACGGATGTTGGGATGGGGGGGCAAATTAATGGAATATTTTTGTGTTTTATTCCTCATATTATGGGTATATATAGCAAACCCAATATTCTTTGATTTCGAGCTTCCAATCTTCCGGATTTTATGATTGAGACTTAAGGGACCTTTTGAGGCACTTTCTCAGGCCCTGAACTTCGTCACACTTCCACACATGTGGCTGATGTTTGATCCGTTCTGCATCCCAAGTAGTACCCCTAGGCAGTGACTCTTCGGCGGAACTCCAACTCCGGAATTCGAGTCCAGGTGGGACTTTCAACGCGTCACATCGTCTATCCATAGTTGTCTGTAATCCACACCCAAATTGCATGCCAGCGTGTCTAAGTTACACCCAATTTCGACTCGTATTACAAATTAAAATGTGCCGCAACTCACACCCCTAGAGGGATAGAAAGTGAAGATAGAGGCAGACAGGGCGACTCCGGCCGTGACAGCGTTTTAAACTGATTAGCCGGAGTTGCTTTCATCCTTTTGTGGCTTCCACGGGTCAATGAGATGCTAAGCATACACGCTCTACATAGTTGACAGCCATTGAAAGGGTGTCGTCTGCGTGCAGCCTTCAAAAGATTCCTAAATTTTTAAGCAACCGAAAAAACTCTCGAATTGGAAGCAGTCGGCGAAGGATTACGGGAATTTGTTGGATGCGTCTTTGTGGCTTTGACAGTTCAAGGGGATTGATGGATTTTTTTCCGCCGCCACCGAACAGTTCAGTGAGCATATCCTGGCGGCGAGGCATTGATTTATTTGCCTCCGAGTCCCAATTTAGTTTTTTAAAGTTTCGTCTAAACGCCCAAAACTGTCATCAGAATGGTGCTGGCTGACTTATGATTAATCGCTGGTAATTATATTGATTAATTGCCTTATTAGAGGCGTTGGCTAATGCGTGAGAAACCGAAACCGAATCCGGCTGCTGCCATGGATCATAATTCTTCGCCTTTGGGAGCGTGCTGAGATTTCCTTGGTGCGGTGGAGCTGGGGCTGGGGCCGGGGCCGGGGTCTATGTTTTAAAATAGAACGGAATACGGAATCGTTTGGATCGCTGTAGTCGCCTCCCCGCTTTAATTACCTCAAAAACCATTTGGCGCAAATGTTTTTCTTTGTTTCGCCCATCCGGCGGGCAAACAGAAGAGAGCAAACCGCTTCGTTTCCGCTTTCGTCCTGGTCAAGCCATAATATTTCATTACATGCTGCGCTTTTCCTTCATCGCCATTTCGCCGGGCACTTAAAATTAAGCGTGCCCAAATCCCCAAAGACCACAAGCCCAACATAAACAAACTAACCGAATGAATGCAGCGCGCCAGTCCTTCCCCAAGGAATTGCCAGCCAGGAGCGAGAAGCCAGTAGCCAGAGGAGCGGGCCACCGCAATCATAAAAATAATAACCACATTATTGTGTTTAATAATGAAAAATATCATTTTCGGCATAACTTTTGGCTTTTGTTTGTGCAGCCGCAACCACACCCCCTTAAAATCTCCGGAATCACAGCATCCTCCAAGGGACGCCCGCATTTTGGTTGGTCCGCAGTCCGGATCTCGGAGTTTAAGGGCTAAGGGCGCAATCAACCCTTAAAATTCGCCTAAGCATATTTTCTAAATTATTGCTGGTTGTTCATGTTGCTTTTTCTCGGATCAAGGATGGGGGAGTACCGGCAATCGAGTGCCTTTTGCTTAATTTGTGGGTACACCCACCCACCCATTCACGGAATTCTCGTCGCCCCTGGCAGCCATCAAAAAGGGGTGCGTCTTGAGTACCTGCCATCTCGGATGGAGCCACCCTCTTGCTGGAACTTTGTTGTTTTTATCGGCATGTTGACTTTGGAAATTAGTTTTTAATATGCGCAAATACTTTGCATATTCGGCTCAAGTGGCTCTGCCACAAAAAGTGCGCCAGATGCCCTTATCAGGATATACACGATCATAAACTTGTGTGCGTACGAGTCCCATAAAAAGTGTAAATATTTGTACACAACCAAAATGCAATCCACAAAATTGTTTACCCCATCCCCAGCCGACGGCTGGCAGGGTAAAAAATCTCTGCATATTGACATCAATTAATGTGCATCAAGTCGACACTCGTGCAAACAACGTAATTCACAACAAATGTGCTTGAAGAGTGCCGGACTCCGATTCCGGGCAACAGGAACTATTCATTAGCCACCCCCCGGGGGCACAAAAAAAGGTTCAACAACTGGGAGAAGCCGCAGCATCCCAATCGGGTGCTCGCATCCATCCTGCAACCCTTGTTTGAAAAAACTTCATGTGGCCAAAAACAGGAGCAGGATCTGAATGAGGCTCAGGAAAAACAGAAACAAAAACAGGATCCTGAGGCGACGGGCGGCTGCCCACATTCGAGTGCGTTGATTTGCGCCTGGAGCTGTTTTTGGGGTGGGCCGGAGAGCCGTAGAGGTCAACGGAAATAGTTCTATAATGAACAAAACACATTGTAAATTGTCCTGGCGGATGGTAAATGGGAACAAGTGTTCAAAGTGTTCAAAAGAAGCATACACAGGGAATAAAAAAAAAATATATATATTACCAAAAAATATCTAAAACTCATATAAATTTAGTGAATTTCAGGATACATTTTAATGTGATTTAATAAAGAAAAATAATATACCACCTCTGATTCCTTTTGAAAATGAAATTAATGTTTCCTATTTTATACTCTCCGATTTTTACTCTCCGATTTATTCCAGTGCATTTTGGGTCGTTTAATGTAAAAGGCAAATTAGCAAAAACCAGCCCGGCAATTTAAAATAAAATGTTCTAGGGCGGCAACACCAAGCCGAACAATTCTCAACTGCCTTCTACTCTATTAGAAACTTGTCCCCAGACAATTCAATTTAACTACCCGAAGGCAAAAGGCAGTTTTCTGCCTAAGTGCAGGCACTCACAAATCACTGCCTCAGAGTCTGGCCCTCGTCCTCATTCTCGTTTGTGTCCTTCGTATCCCAACGCAGTGAAGCACCACCCAGTGATTCGCACCACCCATAGTATACGATACAAAGGGAGGTACATGCAAAACGGCTGCCACAGCTAATTTAATAATTTATCATTTGGCTGCAAGGCAACAACAAAAGATTATTTAAATTCGCGTGTTACACGGATCGGATCGCATGGGATCGAATTGGAGGGGAGTTGCTGGATGGGATGGGCTTAGATGAGTATTCTGGGGTTGCGATTGCAATAAATGACGTGTCGAGCCGCCGGCAATGCAGTGCAATAATTTAAAAATTTCCACACCCCGACTGGGTAAAGGGTGTGCGGCAATTGTTAAATTATTTAAAATTAAATGATGTGGCAGAATTCAAATTTCTCAACTCGGCTCGGACTATTCTAATTGGCGCAACTAATGGCGAATGCAACGAATTGTAAAGCAAATGCCAACAAAGGAGTGCAAACCCTTTGACGAGGTCCTCGGCTCTTGAAATAAATTTGTTTAAGCTGCGCTGTGAAATATTTTGATTTATATGGACAGGCGGCACTCGAAAAGCAGCACAATGCCAAAAAAAAAAATAACAGAAAAAGGATCGATTCGTCCTCCTGGTCGCATGTGTAATCCTTTCGTGCCCGTTTCAATTGTTCGATTTGACAAATTGATTTTCACTTTTAGCCGCTCGACTCGGCTCGCTCTGATTGCTTTTGGCTTTGGTTTGTTTGCTTTGGAAATTGGCATTTTTCGTTGTTGTTGATGTGGCAGCTATTCAGCTTTTGCTTTCGCATCTGCAGCTCCTGTTGCCGATGCTGTTGCTGTTGTGTCTATTTCGCATTTTTTGGCCACATGTGCGTAAATATTTATTTACTTCTAGCCACACCTCAACCAGTTTAGTTTCGCTTTTGAGCCGTCTTCGCCGCCCCCGCTGCCGCACAGCCGCCCATCATTTAAATGCATGCAAATTGCTGGCTTACCCCCTTTTAGTAGGCTTGCCCGCCACCTCGGCTTTTGGTCCCAGCTTCTTGACTCGATTCCGAGATGCTAACAGGGCCAGGACAACTCGGTTGAAATTTATGTGCCATTGGGCACTGGCCCAGGCGGAAGAGCAAAAACAAAAAGGTAAAAAATATTAATTGCTTTTGCAAATGGAGTGCGCTGCCAAAATGGCACTGGCCGGCTAGTCCGCACATGGTAACTTGGCCTTTGTTATGGCTATAAGTGGAGAACGCTTTTTTAGCCTTTTACTAGAAATACACTGGCAAATTGTAGATATTAGTTTTAAATATAAACTTATGCATTTATAAACTGAAAAAAGTATGTTTGTTCATAACTACAAACGTCTAGTTCGCGATTTAAAATTCCACCCATAGAAATGATGTTGAGTTTTTAACAATTAATCCTTTTTATTTCTGCCGGTGCAGTAATTGAGCTCTGCATATAGAATCATATTTTTTCCGGCCCGCCATGTCACTAAACCGGCCATTGTTCTCGTAAACTAAGCCGAGCAATTGCAGACTACGACCCCGAATCCGGCCCACCCATCTGCCCATAACCCCACCTCGCACTTTCCTTTCGGGCCACCTCTATTGGCCACGTTGGCGAATATAAATTGCGGCTTTATCAAAGCGGACGTCAAATCTCGTTTAAATTAATGAGTTTGAGTACTTTTTTTGCTGTTTGGTCCGCGCTAGTCGCATAGATGACGCTTCTAGTTTGAAATTCAGTTTATTTATGCTTCATAAATTGCAAGAAAAAACGGTATAGAGATTGCAATGGCAGAACGAGAAAAAAGTGGCAAGGGGCTTCAAGTAGAAGAGGCGTGGAGCAGGAAACGGAAGACAGGAAACGATGCCGCCAGGCAAAGCGTTAAAATTATGAAACATTGTTTGGCACTTTGCGATGAAAGCCGAAATCGATTCGAGGGGCAAGAGGGCTGGCCTGGCCCGGTGCGGCAAGTGCGAAATGAGCAGCAGCTAAGTAGTCATAAACTCCGGAGCAAACGACTGGGCGCCCGAATCGAGTTAATTAAAATGTTTAGCCCGCCGAAGTGTTGATAATGACAAAATATATACAAGTCGAAGCCGGGAGGGACTCGGGTCTCAGTCAACGCGACTCGAAAGTTATTAAAGTTATTGTGGCGTGTAATTAGCTGACGAGCTGTCAACAATATAAGAGCCCTTTGCCCGGAGGCCTCTGTCTTGGTCTCCTTCTCCGCCTGGGTGTCTGTGTGGATGGATCATTTTACGGGCTTTCGCTTTGTTTGCACGCCAAATTGTCGACTGATAAATCAATTGCTGGCGGAGGGATGTTGCTAGATGCGGTGGCAGTGCGAATGGTGCCAGGGGGAGGAAATCTTGCCAGTTATTTGTTTAATTGACTTTCCAGCATCGTTTGCCCGCCAGGCCATAACTAATTTTATAATTAGGCATGCTGCGGCGTGAATTACGGCTCCTATTACGGGGCGCCGGTATGTAATAGGCTGTTCCAGGATGTCCCAGGATATGCCGTGGCAAATGACAACGCAATTATGTCGCACAGTCGGCGGCTCTTTTATCATCGAATTTAGTGCGTTTCGTTTTACATTGTACCTTTGGATTAGTCATGACTACCCATTTCAGGGGATACAATTACAAACGTAAATAATATTTACTCTATTTCAGTTTCCTGTACTGATCTCGCCTTCGAAGTGAAAAAGTCTATAAAATATTCCAACGCAATCTTCTTAAAAAACTTAGTATTGTAAAGTTAATAGAAAAATATCCTTCGAGCTCTGAGCTAATAGCCCCTCCTCGTACATCATTGGCCTGTAATTGTTTTCCGAATTAATTAAATTAATTTGTTTCCTGAGCGAAACTTTGACAGACCTAATTGAAAAATGCGCCTAAGCTGATAATTAGCATTTTTTGGGGAAGAGGGCAGAATTCTGGGCAGGAAGTGGGATTCAATTACTCATACTTTGGAGTAAATGAAAAAGTTTCAGTCAGTCGGAGGAAACTTTTGCTTTCGCCAGCCAGCTGTCCTTCAAGTGACCGCTGCTGCAACTCTAATTGGGCACAAAACACACGCACACATGTTGCAAATTGTTTTAGCACAGTTTGGGGCATCCTTTTTCCTAAAACCCCACCCCCACCGACCACCCCTTTTTTGGCCACACACTCAATTAAAACTCAAGACCCATCATAATGCCGACGCCTTTTAGTCTTGATGTTTCAACCTTTTCGACAAGAATTTTTTATTTCAACAGTCTGCGGGAAAAAAGGATTTACTTTGATTCCTTTTTTTGTCCCACAAAATTTCTGTCGTGTTTCGGCTGTCCTTTTGCCGAGGAAGGTGGACATCTAAAAAGTGTGTAAAGTTTAAAGAGCCTTAAGGGATTATGTGTACAAATGTGTTGAAATTCGGGTCTTAATGATAGACCAAGTGGCGAGCTGACCAAAAAACTCCCAGAAAAAATTGTAACAGAAATACTTTTCAGAAAAAAAGGACCGAAAAAGGACAACCATTTCGGGCCGTGGCTTATGCCCATTTATAGATAAGAAAGTGGCCCGGAAAATAGCCAAAGCTCTGGGAGTTTCCCGATTGACTGGCTGCTTATTAGTGTCCTGCCAACTGTGTCCCGTTTCCAGCTGCGACAGGGATAAGTGGGCATTAGCCTGATGAGGATGCCTTGCGTTTCAGCCACTTTTCGCCCTGCGAGTTCCTGGGGATGGGTGATGCAAGAGATCTGAAAGTACAACTAATTTTCATTTAATATTTTGTAATTTCGCTTTATTTACATTCATTTGTTTGTTCAGCATTGACTTGCTGACATTTATGCCCCTCTGTTTGCTGACTCCTGTCCAAATCTGTCAACTTTCCATTCGGAACTCAGCTCAAGTGGTTTGTCAAAGGTCGCGTGTCCAAATATTTGTTCAGCCCGGGCAGGGACAGTTTGCAGGCATAAGAAGCAACAATGGGGAGACCGAATCAAATGAAGTACTCCAGATATATGTATTTCAAAATATGTTTACACAGTCCGATGACTAAGTATCAAACCCTGTATTGCTTCAAAACTTATAGTTTCTATACAACCCTGCCGATATACTAAATTATCGAACTTGAGGCTGTCAAAAATATTTCACACGTGATTACGAATATTTCCCCATTCTAACATAGGCAAGAGCTAAGGAACATCGCCTATAATGGGGTCCAGACCAAGTTTTCAGAGGCGACCTACTGTCCTTCGAGAAGGAGAGGTTTGGGAACGGGACATCAACAACAATCTGACGGGCCGAAAGGTGCCAAGACCTCAGGAGCCGCGGCGCCTGCCCACAGCTGTCAAAAAGGCCAGCGACTTTCCAGATGAGATACCTGGTGGCTTCAAACGAGCCAAGCTGTGCAAGTGCGAGAATATATGGACGGACTTCAAGTGCGGAATGTGTAACCGGAGCTTCCATGAGAGTTCGGTCAAAAACGGAGAAAAGAAGCGGCTCCCCTCGAAAGGTAAAAAGGAGCACCACTCTCCATGTGTTACAGTAGTCTATCCGTCATGCCCCTTTTGTAAGGCGCCTTCGTCCAAGATAGACGCTGTTCGCGAAAGCAACTAAATACGTACGTAACACAAAAGCTTAAAAGAATTATTCCCTTTAACTTAAACAAAATTTGTTTCTTGTATTAGAACGGATGTGTCAATGTGTGGAACTAACATGAATCAGCATAATTTTGGAAATCTAATGTAATAATTCTCAAATAATAACAAATAAAATATAATACCAGGTATTAGCAAACTTACGAAACTTCAAAGGTAACAAATATTACAATGTTTTTTGGTTTTCTACCAAAGCTATCTTTGGTAAAGAAATTACCATTTTTTCTTTGATTGTTATAACGCTTTGGTGTCTCTCATAAAAGTCAATCTCTATTTTTAAACACTCTTGCGACAACCTGAAAAACGGAAAAACCCACAATGTGTCTAGGCAGTTTAGAATCCCGTTGGGTTCTGGTACTGGCACCCAAGGTTTTTCCGCCCAAGTAGCGCCCATTATGGCCAACAACAATGAGAAACTGGAAAAACAAAAGGCAATCAAAAAAGGAACACTGCTTAAAATAAAAAACAAAGAGAAACGGCAGAAAACGAAATACTTGCAGCTAAGTTTCCACTTTTTATTGTACCGAGGAGGGTAAATTATACTACGTGAGTGCACATGGTGAATTTCCCAAACTCTACTTAGTGGCCCCGGTTTTTGGGACGCCTCTCATCAGTGGCAGTTGGGTGTGAAGGATGAGGGGTTGCTCTATGGTGGCGTTGATGGTGCGTTACCGGAATCAAATATAAAATACATTTAAAAAAGTAAACTTGTAGGTATTAAGGAGCAAGTGCAGAGCATCAGAAACGGAAACGAGTTCGAGGAAACAAGGATAAGTGAGTGATTGTGGGAGGCGGAGACAAGAAGTGGGCTGAGGACTGTGGAATGGATGGGAAAAGGCGACACTAAGTAGCAAATGCAACTGACTCTGCGGCAAGTGGCTTATACTTACAGATCCCTCGCCCTGGCTATGTTAATTTAGTTGCCACACAAAACGAGATTGATTTCGGCATCCGCACACTTGACTTGAGTCGATTTAAAATTTTGCCACCACAACAGCATGAAATATTCAAATGGAATTCAGTCGGCAGTCGCCTAGCCCAGAGTTCGATTTGTTCTCGAGTGCGATTCCAGATTCCGGACAAGGATCCGGATCCAGATGTGGATGTGGATGTGGATGTCGATATGGATGGGTGTGTGGATGGGGGCCCTCAAAGGCACCGGAATAGCCAGGCTCTTAAGTGCGGTTGCAAATGTCAATTGGCCGTTCGGCCAAAATCGAACCGGTTACCGATTGCATTTTAATTTTCCACTTCTCCCAGGGGGACTCCCAGAATCACTCGATGCTGCTGCTGAAGAGATTGGCAAACTCTCTGGCATCGATCTCGTTTTCTTATTTACATTAAAAGCTGTTTGCATTCACTTAAAAGGATAAGCAATGTCCTTTTAATGGGTTTCAAATTGAATAAAGGATTAAGTTGTTAGTTTAAAATTGAATTGCGTGCGCTCGACTGAAAGAACTTCGACTCGGCGTCGTTTTCCTCGCCCATTTCCCATCACCATTTCAAAGGGTTAGTTTTCACTCATCCTTCCCTTTTGTGCAAACTGCAATGCAATTCCATTTTACGTCTCTGGCCAAAATCGAATCGCCGAACAATAGATAGCGGATATGTCGAGGAAAACCCAATAGATATAACGACCAGAGGCTGGAGCATTGCTAATTAGAAACGCTCCTGGCAACCAACAAATATTACGGCAAACACTGGATCAGGATCAAAAGTGTTGACAGAAATACACTTTCAAAGAGCTACATTGAGAAAAATTATATATTTTAAATGTAACATGAATTGAAAAATCAGCAGCTGTAGAAAACATTTATAAATCGGGTAATCTTGTAAATAAGAAGTCGATAAAAAAGCCATTTTCAAATAAAACTTGTACAGATTTGTTGGTTATTTTTTCCAATTTTAAATTATTTTAAACCTATTAAACATTTCCCAACCAAAAATATATAGCAAAATTCGATCCATTTTTGCAACACTGCTTACCCCCAGTGGCTGTAATAATTATTTGGCCATTGATGCGCTATATTGTCATAACGACCAGATGCGAGTTTTTCATCCTGCCGCCATCAGGTGCAGATCCCTTTTGCTGACGGTTTTGCTCACTTCCTGCCAGCGGAAAACTTTAATGAGCACATTAGCCACATCCCCTGCAAGGAGTCGCATTCATTTTGCGGAGTAGCGATTTGTTAAGCTCACCGCCCGTCGGGCTGGATGCTGGATTTCGGATTTGGAATTCAGCTCGCAATTGGTTGCTGGTCGGACTGCTCATTTTAAAACTGCCAAGTGAGGCCAGGCAAGGCGCTTAGTTCGCAGTCCCGTCTTATTAAAACAAATCTGCTCATTATGGCCAGCAAAGCAGAAAAACCAAAGCAATTTGCAAATGTCTCTTTGTTCGCCTAGTTCATTTGAGACCATTTTGGGACCGGAGTCACCGCAGATGTGTCTGGACTAGTTTCCCTTTTCGGTTAAGGGATCCCCAGAGGATTCGTCCTGGCCCGTATGTGATTGAGAAAAATCTAGCGCAACAAATGAAGCTGACTTGCTCAGCAAGGTGCTCGTGTCGGATGGAAATGTATCTGTAAGCTGGTCCGTAAATGAGTTCCATGGCTTTGGTCCGTCAGCTATAACGAATAAATTAAATAAATTGATGGAAGATTGCTCACCCCAAATGGAACTTGAACCCTGGACCAGAGAAGTCATTGCGACAGGAACATTTGTCCTGGCCCAAATGCAAATAAATTAATCCTTGTAAACGCAACATCAAAGATACTGGCTGCTCCTTTGTGGCTGCTTAGTTCCGCCGCACTTCGCGTATTATAATTGCTTTAGTTTGTTGTCTGGCAGGAGTTTCTCTGTCCTGGAGTTTTGTTTCAGCTTTTCTGCAGAGAAAGAAAATATGAAAATTTCTAAGCAAAATATAGGTATTTAAAGAAGACTTACATGAATAATAAGTTTGTTAACAAATTTGGAAATAAAGTAACATTTATTTTTCAGTCTTAAGAAAATGGCTGCTTTTTTGGTCGGGTTCCATATAAGATGGTCGTTCTCTAGGCTCAAAAGTTCTTAGCTTGTTCCTTTAATTGTGCCCCGGATTTGTTTGCTTTTGCCAGTAATGTCACACTTAAGCGGATTTCGCAAGAAAGCCCACGCAAAGGGTAGCAGTGACATAAATAATCAACCAGCTGGGGCTCAGCTTTTGGCCACTTGGAATGCTGATAGTTTTATGTTTGCCGCTGACAAAGATGGGTTAAAGGGTGTCCAAACACTTGCCCAAAGCCGTGAACAATGCTCCGGTCGCGTGGCGTTTTGCGGGCTCGAACAATGGCAACAACTTTAGCCGTAACTGTAACTGATTTGCCAGCAGCGCCCACCAAAGTAGGCAATAGTGTTGTCAACTCTGACTTGGTAATGGAAAAATAGCTGAAATTTCTAAAACAGATTCTACTTTATGGGCAGTTTACTTTTAATAAATCAAAATAAAAGCTAAGTTCATACTAACCAGGAATGGTAATGTTAGATAGCTTCCAAAACCCTATTTTTTTCGATCTTTTAAGGTAAAACCAATTGAAAATGAGTTCAAACTCGCACTTATTGCAGCCTTAAAAAGGACTTACGGCCTCAAAAAGGCCAAACTGAGCCTTGAGAGTTTCAACGTGCCATCACTGACGGCAGAAGTAGTGATCCCCAGTTGACTGGCCACACGCCCGCAGTATAAACAACTCAATTTGAATGCATTTAACCGCGTAATTGAGCCACGCGCCGGACAGCTACGCGTGCGCTATTTGCGGCCAACCCCCGCTGGTCTGCCCCTTCCCCTTCCTTTCCGTTCCCCAAAGCTCAATCCCTCCCACCACCTCCCACCCTTCCGCTAAGCGCACCAAATTGCAAACCAATTGGCATGCAACTGGTTTCGGTCGCTGGGATAATTGGTGGAGGATGGGGAGGTGTGCTAGGATGAGGGCAGGACGAGGCCCAGTCAATGCCCAGAAATTAGTGCGTAAATGTTTTCTCACCAAATAAAACGGCGAAACGCACCCAGTTACGTCGCGAGTTGCGAGCAGCGAGTCGCAAGTAACAAGGCCTTTGTGCCTCATTTCGCTACGCTTGCCGGGAAATTAACTGCGAATTATTCGACCAGACGAGCCGGCACGGGCACACGTCCAATTTCGTTGGATTTGGGATGCCTTTCAAACTGGAACATCGCAGTGCCGCTTGACAGGTGAGTCAGATCGTGATGATGATGAATTGATGACGCGTGCGACTCCTAAATACTAACCAATAGCCCTCTCGAAAGGTCAGAAGTAATGGGAATCTGTTTCAGATGGATTCAGAATAGATAATCATATGTATGGATACTATTTCCACAAATAGATCGGGTAAAAATTCCTTATATATGGAAGAATTTAGGAAGTATAGATACCAAAGATTCACCCCATTAATATAGCCATTATAGGGTTACATTTACTTAGTGTTTTCTGCCAAATGTGACACAAATTTTTACTGCCCATGATGCTATCTCCATGGCCCCTTTAATCGACCATAAGAACATCAAATATAATTTTCAACACAAAGGCTTTTTATAATTTTATTGCCCATGCGCAATTTCAAATATTAATAGTATAGCCCGGTATATCCGAAAACAAACCCCGAACCAGTTGAGTTCGCGCCAACAATGCGAGAAAACGCGTTACACTTACAGTTAGAAGGCAAGGCTTCAATATTACATGAGCACAAATTGCAATTTAATCCACAGATGTCAGCATTACGATCAGTGTTCAGTGCCAGTGCCAGTGTCCCAGAGTGTCGGGCTGCCACAGCAGCCCTTTTGCACGTGCCCCGGGGACGGAGTTGAAAAATGGCATTAAAGTCACATTGACAATCATCAAATTGTGATTCGCCCGGAAAACAACAAAGGCGAACGGAACAACCCACCCCGGATTTTCTGACTCAAGACACATGTGCCTGCCAACCGCCTACCGCCTACCACCCACCTCCCACCGCCCATCTGCCCGCTCCCTGGTGACACTTTAGCGTTTCCGGCCCTTCGTCCTTCGTCGTGTTCGTCCTTTGGCCTCACCCACTCCCACCCCCCCGCGACTCTTCATCAAAACGCTCTGCGCAAATCTGTCATATAACTTCGGCAAAAGGACTCTTGGGAGCTTGTTTATGTCAACTTCAGACCATAATTTATATGAGCCCGCATATGTACATATATGAGTTATAGTACCTCAATATCGAAGCTGGCAAGTGGGCGTGGTAAAACTTATTAAATTTTAATTGCCATCAATGGCGGCGCCGGCGAATCGCTGACTAAATGAACTAAACTAAGTCGCAACTTTATCAACCACTCCCAATTAAACAGCCAACTAAAAGGAGGACAGCTCCTACGAGGAGGGGAGTGCCCGCGAGGCGAGGCGTATTTATCTCAGCTGCGGCAGAGTTTTTGGAGCGCACTCAGTCGCGAAATTGTCACAGCAATCCAAATTCAATTAAACAAACACAATAAGTTTCGATAAAGCCTCGCTGATAAAGAAGACAAACTAAATATTCGCATAAAATTTACTAGCACCCAACCAGCAGGGGAGGGTTTCTCGAGAGAAGTCAATGGTGCAGATTAAGTGTTGCTCGCACCAACATGGGCACACTCCAGGACACTCGCAGCGATGAGGACTGCGACGATGATGTGATGTATGCGTAATCTGGATCAATTCAGGCGCACAAGAAGGTCCTCGGGTAGAGCGTAAACAAAAACTCTACGCAACGCAAATTGATCCACAAAACAGAACTACAGGACAAAATCGAATTCAAATTCACGGAAACCCGGCTCAGATTAACGAGGAAAGTGGGTGGGATGGGCTGGAGAAAACAACTTAATTGTGTGAGTGTCGCGTTTTGATTCTGCGGAAAATCTTCGGAGAGTGACACTGAAAGTTACCCAAGTTCGCCTTCCAAGTGACAGACCGGATTGGAAAGCAATTGTCTTGGATTTGCGTCAAGTCGTTGGGTCTCGTTAAGGGTAGCTTAACGGTGGCCGTCGCCGCGTTAATTTATCGTTTCACTGATTTGTCCTCTGGCAGGGGCAGGGAGTTTCCATTGATGGGGGGCTTTTCCGGGACTAATTTACACCCCAAAATATATAAGTTTCAAATCGCACTAGGGCCTTAAACGGGTGATGTTAAAGTTGTTTATGTTTCGAAGGAAATCTACAAAAAGTCACTTATTATTTCTAGGAATTTTCGTCGTCAATTGGTTTTAAAAGTGTGATCTTTGCTAGTCGACGAATTCTATTATTTTTAAACTACATACCTAACTTACATACCTTAGAAAGTATTCCTAGGATTTTGGTTTTTGTGTAGCTGACGATCTTGAAACGTTTTTGAAAGTTTCCATGGCTAGATGTGTGCAACTAAAATTAGCATTTAATTTTATGCAAATTAAACAAGCTCCCAGCCGCCATTTCCCCGGCCACCCCGCTCTCACACCCCCGCTGTCTCGGCTGTTTGAATGGCGCTCGACATTTGCTCACATGTCTGCAGCTGAATAATTTAACGACTTACATTTACAGAAATTAACGAACACCGGCACATTTTTCATATATGTATGTATGTACATATATGTATGCATGTGTATTTATGAGTGTGCATGTGTGGGTGTGCGGTGCAAATAGGATTTGTGCGACTAATTGCAAAGTACTTAAGCAAAGCTTTAAACAAATGTAAGAGGAAATTTTTAAATAAATTATTTAAGCAAATTGCCAGCCAGCAGATGCAGTGGCGAACTCCCAAAAAAAGAGAGAAAAGGAAATCTGTTGGGAAAAAATTAAAATATATCCATGGCCGCCCACACAAAAACAGAGTGCGTCCTGCCATAATAGATATAAAAAGGATTTCTTTCGTACCGGGGTACGGATCCTGTTTACTTTTATGCAACGCTGTCAACGGCAGTCAATCCGCATCCGAATCGGGCCCAAATGACCGGCCATGCATGGATTTCTGTTTCAATTATACGCATCTTGGCCCAAACACACACAGGGGCGATTATAATATCAATGGGGCGGGAGGTGTGTGCGCGTGAATTTATTCATTTGCTTGTCACTGTTTTGACAACCTCACCCGAAGGATACGGCCAGGAGTCCTGCGTCCGGAGTCGGCATTGTATCACCCAAATCGGATTAAGAAATTTCGTATTCGCATCCGTTTGCCACACATAATTGAATGGCCGGGTGAGCATTTTGCGGAGCGTGTGTGAGTGCTTGAGCCTCTGATGGCAAATGAGAAGCAAATTTAAAATTTTACACTTGACTTAGCATTGTTGTCCTGTCATTTCACACGCCTGCCACTCGGGGTCCTTTGACACTGCCTGGAATAAATTGTTTTTTCCCTCTCATCCCAAAAAAATACGAAGATCTTCGTATACACATAAATACATACAAAGGTAGTTGGATAGTTTTTAAAATTTTTATTTTTCATTTGACATTTATGCAATTTTTGGTTTGCTCTTTTTGATTTTGCTTGCCACTTAAACGCTACAAGTAGTTGTATAATTAAATTCTAGATATGGCATTCGAGGTTCTAAGCACTAGCATATAAGATATTTTTATACAAGAACTATATACAGCAAGTTATGTAATCGTAGAAAACAACATCCAACTCTGAATACTAAACACTTAAAGCAGTTAAAAATTTACAGTTTATCCTTGGCAACCATTGATCCACTTCCACCACTTCCGGATGCAGTTTCAGTGGCTCCTGCGTCCGGTTTCCCTCGTTTTTCGAAAAGTTGCAACAATCGCTGTTGCATCTTGCAATTTTATGAGTGCGAATGGCTCAGATGATGGGCGCCCAAGGGATGGAAGTAGGGTCCGTAGGGAGGATAGGGCACGGCATGGGGATACAAAAGGCTACTGGCATAAGCTCCTGGGCCAAAGGATCCACCCGTGGGCGGAGGAATGGTGGGGCTGTTCACATCCATGCCTGGGTTCTGTTTCTTCCATTTAGTGCGTCGGTTTTGGAACCAGATCTTAACCTGAGAAGAAACAATAACATATAAAATTAATAATGGTATAAATGTTTACGTATAAAGTTGATGAATAGGGCCCGACGTTTTTATAAATCCTTAAAAATAATTCATAATTTTTATCAACTAACCTGTGTTTCCGTGAGACTTAAGCTGAGGGCTAGATTCAGCCGCTCGCAAACGCTAAGATATCGCGTCGTCTTGAACTTATTTTCCAGGGAAACTAACTGCTCGTAGGTGAAGGCGGTACGGGCTCTTCGGGGCTTCGAACCACCACCTCCGCCTCCGCCGCCCTGGGATTTTCCATCTCCATTACGACTGCCACCCTTTTTGGAATCGGTTTCACTGCTGGGATCGTCAATATCACTGCCATCGTCCATGTCGTCCTGATCCATGTCGTTCAGATCCTGGGCTGTAGGCGAAAAAAATTGAAAGAGATGGAGGGATGGTCACTTTTGGTTTTGCATAAGTCAACAGGAGCGAGCGGGTCATCCATCACAGACAACCGGCAGTGGGAACGTCAATGGCCTCTGGGCAAACGGAAATCAATCACCTCGGCTACCGCATCATTGTTGGATTAATTGGAATTTTTCGGCACATGTTGGCGCACATGTGAGCAGTTGCAGACCACCCCAAGTGGGTGGGGACTGTCTAGCAGCATTGCCTCGATTCGACAATCAAAGTTCACCATTTGGCCATTTCTGACCGGTCTGACTGTGATTTGGCCAAATCCGAGTCGGTTGGCCAGGCGTATCGGTTACCAGTTACAAGTTACCCGTTATGACTGTCGCCAATTACCGTAATTATTTTTGGCACGTTGATTGCGTCATATTATGCAAGGAAACGTGGCCGTAATCGATAGCGGAATGCCATAACAAAGTGACTGCCAACTGGCGCATAATAAGGCCATTATAAAAACTTTCAAACTTGGCTTGTTAACAAATTTCGCTGCGGGTGAAAAGCGATTTGGCGGCAAACCCCTTTCAATTCAGTCAAATCGATTCAGCCAGGCGAAAAAGGGTCGGAAAGTGTCAACCCTCCGACAAGGATGCCTTTGCTAGTCCCCGTAATTGGCCAACATGATTGGCCGTGTTTGCATGAAATTAGAAGGGGAAAAGTGGGGGAAGGGTGGCCTGCAGAGGCTACCGCATAGTAGATGCGCCAGAAAGTGCACCACAGACTGGCCGCCAATTAAACCGAAAATTAACGTGAACGCTTCATTTAATATTTAACGAATTTCGCGACGGCCGCGGAATGGGCAGTCCCATTATCGCTGGTAATGGGCTGTGGAGTGTTTGCAGCCACTTTGATATGCATTAATGGCACATTAGATGTCCACCATCCACCCGCCACCAGACGCCCCCGTCGATATCTGACCGATTCGAGTCGACGACTGGCCCTGACCACTATTGGTTTGAGTCAATTGAATTACCAGCCCCAGAGGGGGCTCAAATCAAACGCGCTTTTCAGCCAGGACTTAATGCGCTGTCAAACAAAGGCATAAAGGTTTGGGTAGGCTATCGGACGGGGGACTGCGGCTGGTTAATAAGCGTTGAAACCACAGTCTAGCCAATGGAGTGGGCTGCCTAATTACGCCGGCTATTCAACTGCAAAGTGCAACGTGGCGAATGTGCGATGTCCGAGAGCGGGGAGCTGGACAGCAAAATCCCGACAAACAATATTTGCCTCGCCTGTGTGAGCAACGTTTAATTAAATTGAACGGATTAAGAATATCTACTCAGCCTAATCTGCAGAGGTGGACTAAAGTTAGTTATTGTAGTTTATTTCATACTTCGAACAATGAAGCAGAGCCTCAGCTAAGATTGTTACGGCCAAAAGCCTCATCATCAAGAGCCAAATTCATATCTGACAGGGGCCCGCCATTAACAAAATGGCTGCTGTTAATTATAATTATGGAAAAAGCACTTCATAAGCAATTTTGATGATATGACGGCGGCAAAGTGGATGAAAAGGATGAAAGGGATAGACAGGGAAAGACAAGGACTTGCATGCAGTGAGCCATTTTGAAAAGGAAGCTGAAATTACACCATACAATTTAAACTTAATTATGAAATCCGAGTGTTAATTACCACAAACTGGCGCATAATGTAACCCCCCTTCACATATACTCCCTTAAAAGCGATTCTGGCCCGAAATGGCTTATAAATTTGAAGTTCTTTGTGCGCCGGCAATCATTGTAATCGCATCCGCCTGGCCAATGCGACCCCGGGGAGTATTTGTCGTCTCATTTTGCCATTTTCATAAAATAATAAATGAGTTGCTGATGGACGGATATACTCGTAAAAACGAGCCGAGCTCCGGCTTTTGAAATTGTCGCTTAACTTAACTTTACAGACAAAGTGCAAAGAGGGCCAAAATGGAGCAGACACGCAAACAAGCACACTGGCAGGACTCCCTCGAGCTCTCACACCCACACACATCCTTGAGTGAAATGCCATGAGCGCGCTACAGAGAGAAAGAGAGCGCGCCAAACTGAGTGCTGAAAAAGAATAAAAGTTTCTCGCAGCCATTTTACATTTCGGCTTTCGGGGGTTGGTTCTGGCAGCTCCATTTCCGCCGTTCCGCCCACATTTAAATGTTGGCCACCACCACCCCACAAACGGCCTCCCCCCCGCTCTCAGGCGCACTCACACATCCGCAACATAGTTATCGCATGTTTTTTCATATGACTTCTGGGGCCTGGCTATCTGGATTATGCCGACAATATGGAGCTGTGTGTGTGCCTAGTTTTGTGCGATGAGTTTGTTTTGCAATTTAAATGAAATGCAAATTGCTGCGCCTAAAACGCAACGAATGGCGCCTTGGAGAATTGCAGGCCGGCATGGCGTATGCGTAATATTTGTAAATTATTAACCGACTGCACTTGTCAAGCCTCCGAAAGCCAATATAGCGCCGGACGGTAGCGGTAGGACGGAGTTGCCATAAAATCTAATTAGTCGCAATGACAAAGGGCTGCATAATTACGCTAATCTAAGCCGAAGCGACACCAGCAGTGGCATTAACACCTCCTCGCACAATGGCTCATAAAATCACAGGGGGATGGTGGGTGCTCTCTGTCTTGCTGTGAGTGTGTGCGTGACGGCGCCATTGAAGCGCCTAATGAATGTGCGGTAATTAAGTACCTTGCTAATTAATGACTACAGCAACACCAACCAACAATCGTTGAATGCCGGCCCGCAAACAGTGCGTATGCGTGATGCCCATACACACACCCACACAAAAGTCTTTGTCTGGCTGCGTGGTTGTCTATCTGTCTGTGTATCCAGCCCAGGGGTTGCTGTAAACTTGCCCCGACAATAAACTTCCTGCACCAGCAACATAATTATTTCCAACATCATTATCGTGGCGAAGTTGCCCCCGACTGTCTGTGCAGCCTTCACCATTCGAATGTTTGCAACCACTCGAGAGCCCCACCATCCCCCTTCCAGCGACCCTCAACCGAGCGGTGGGTCGTTGGCGCGGCCATTGAGCCGCTTTTATTAGCAGTTATGTCCAGGGCTCTCGCCCGCCATTGATGAAGTTAATTGTGTTTTATTAACACAAACACAAATGCGCAAACACCAAAGCCGACTACCAGCAATGGCCGATAATGTGTCGTTGATAATGACTCTGCTGTTGTTTCTGTGGGTATCTTTGCTGGACTTCTTGTTGTTGCGTGAAAATGCCATTTTCCGTGTTTATAATTTTCTACACAAGCGCTTAACGAATTGAGCCAGAAAAGGAGAGTAACTGGCAGCTTAAAGTGACTAAATTAATTGGCTAAATAGCTTTGCTGGCAAATATTGACACAAATCCAATGTAAAATAAATTTTGAAGTACGATTGAGAAAACAAAGCTTGATTTGTTTAAAGAGGTTTGCTTTACGAATGTGATTCTTATGCAATTTAATGATTTTTTTACTAAAGTTTTTTTTTTAGTAAATAAAGCTTTTTTATAATATTTTTAGGTTTGATTAGTTATTTGTTGTAATGGCATTATCTTTGGAGAATAAACCATTGGTAATTGATTGAAATTATTGGTCTGAGCTTTGGTGAAACCAAAGAAAAATGATAAATAAATGTAAATACCCGTCACACATTTGGCAATTAAGTCCAACTCGTTTATAATCAGATCATGAGCAGTGTTCAAACAAACCGCAGCATCCATTTTTCGGAACCAACTTGAACTTAAACTCCATCAACCCCAGACTTCAGAGGAGCGTTACTTCTTTTTTCTGTTTTGGCGCTTTGGCAGCGGCTTAGCAAAGCTGTGCAACCCCATTATGCCGCCCACAACAACTTCAATCAAATTTGCAAATTTTTATTTGAGCAATTTCTTTGCAACGAGCCAAGCATGAAAATCAATTAATTTTCAGCAAAATTTTAGCCAACTGACGAAAAAGAAAAAAGGTACCAGAGGTATTGAAAAAATCGTTGGAAACAAAAACCTGATCCGCAGCAAGACAAACAGTTGGAAGAGAGTAAAAAAAAAAGTAGAGCTGGAAATTGTAGCTTTGCTGATTGGAAATGGCTTTTCCCCAATTAAAACATCAATCAATCAATTAAAAGCAATTCTATTGAAAATCCTTATGGGATATGAGTGCAGCTTTTTGGTCTAAACAAGTTAACATATCGCAAAAACGAAAATGAAAAAAAGAGAGCTCCGGCAGTGCCTGCCTCACAATCCAGAGATCCTTTTTTGGTTTCTTTGACATTTGCGCATTTGTTTGCCTTGAATATACCGAAAATATAAATGCTTTCATGGCTAACATAAATACACATACACTCCCCCAAATCAACAAAGCACACTCACTACCACGCCTACATTCATGGGAACGTGACTTGCGCCCGAAAGCTGGCAACACAGAAATCCCAGTGACTTCAAAATGGCAGAATCCGGTTCGAGGTGGTTCGTTGTGGGCGGCAGAAGCATGAACAGAAAAAGCAAATTCAAAATCAAAACATACCTAAAAACGATACAAGCAGCCGTATAAATATAACATGGGCCGCCACCCACTTGATATCCCTTGGAAAAAAAGGAACAAACGAGCAGGATGGGATGGGTCCTGGAGACTGTTTGCAGGTTTGCTCTCCTTTTTTCCTCCCCCATTTGCGTGTGTGTACTTCTGTTCAGTTGAGACGCCCAGGGGAACGTGGTTAGTTGGCGTGTCATGAATCCCCATCGATTTCAATCAAATCAGACACCCAACAATCATACAGATTGTGATTCATCTGGTGTGAAGTCAATTTCAAAGGCTCGACGAAAATGATTACTCACCAGACATATCCTCGCTTTGATCGTCGTCCAGACGCTCATGCATCTCCTCATCCCGCTCGTAGCTCCATTGCCTCGGATGACCAAAGGGTCCTGGGCCTGCAGGCGAAGTCAGCTTGTTGCCTGTGAACTTGTTGGGATCCAGGATGTTTTCCACGGAGAACGCCAGTCGTTTTGTGGCCGCATCTCGATCGCTGGAAGCACTTGTTGAGGCGGAGTTGGCATTTGTTGTGGCTGCCGTGTTCACCGATCGAGTCAGATCAACTGGGCAGACCTGTGGATGAATATTCAAAAAAAAGATGGATTGAAGAAGTCCCAAGTTAATTATTTTTGTACATTTTTTTTATCAGTTAGTTAATAAGATATTATTTATATAATCTGATCTGTAAGAATGGCATAAATAGATTATGAAAATAATAAAGAAAAAATTTGAACAAAAAATCAAATGGAAAAAATACAATTTACAATTTTACAAGCGAAACTAATCCTCAATATTCCCCAATTATTCCCAGCAAAATCCTTTTACTCACCGACGGTGTGCTGTGAGATCCGTCATTGCTGTCCTCATCATTTCCATCAACATTTAATTCCTCGCTGGTATCGCTCCGCGCATAATTAGCTGCCGCAATCTGCCTCGAAGTGGCAGCCGCAGCAGCCGCCGCTGCCGCAAGGCCGCCAAGCTGTATTCGGAAACCGTAGTCGCTCAGATCTCGACCACTCGGCGATCCGGAGTTGGAGATGGAGTTGCTGGAGTTCGAAGCGGAAGTGGATGTGGATGCTGAGGCGGCTGATGCGCCGGAAGTACTGGGGACTTGCGTTTGAGCTTGGGCTTGAGCCTGGGTGGTGCGGGCCGCCACTGCAGCTACCAGCTTGATCCGCTCCAGATCCATGTCCGGTGGCGCGGTTGCCTGCGATGCATGTGGCGGATTCGAGGGCGATGGTGCAACGGGGGAGCTCATTTGCTGCTCGGAATGCGTGGCCGGAGAGGTGGGCGGCGACAAGGGCGAAGTGGCAGGCGATGGCGGCGAGGTGGTGCTACTACTTGGAGCCCTCAAATGGAACACCCCAACACCCGGATGAGGATGAGGGTGTGGAAGCGGGTGCGAATGTGGATGGGGATGCTGATGTGGATGCGAATGCTGGTGGTGCGGATGATGGTGCTGCTGATGCTGGTGGTGGTGCAAGTGCTGTTGGGCGGCTGCTGCCGCCAAAAACTGCGGATTCTGCAGCAGGTGCGGATGTTGCTGCAAAAGTGCCGCATGTGGATGTTGCAATGGCTCTGGACGGGCTAAGTGCCGCACGGCATTCAATTCCAAAAGCTTTCGCTGCTGAGCTGGGGAACTAAAGTTGACGGATCCTCCAGATGTAGGCGGCGATTGCGAGCGACGCGAATTGGTGTTGTTGTGGTTGGTTAAACTGCTGTTGTTGTTGTGATTGGGCTTTTCTTTTTCGGGGAGATCCTCTTGAGATGGACTCAACCGGCTAAGCTGTTCACTGCTCATCTGCTTCAGCCGCTCCAGGGAGAAACGTAGCTCCTGCTCCTGTTTTCCAGGTACTGCCGAGCTATTTGTGCTGATAATGAACTTGGGTATTTTGGCCGCCGGCGGAGTGGAGCCACCGCCACCGGCATTGCCAACCGGCGCCGTCGTGTCCACATCCGGCGAGGTGTTCGACTTGGGCGAATCGGGATTAGAGTTGGGACTCATCAGGCCACCGACGGCGGTAGGCTGGGCGGCGGCACTGTCGCTGGCCTTTTGCGCCGGCGATTGTAGCATGACCATGTTTGATAACTCGATTCACTGGGGTTCACTCGAAGGGGTCACTGGGAGTTCACTGCACTGGGCACTGCGCTGTGTGTGTCCTGTCACCTTGATGGCAGCCAATCGACTGTCCACTGTTGGCGACGCGTATCTGCCAATATCCTGCTGCTGCTGTGGCTGATTTGATGCGATCCTGAGCGTAATCCGCGCGCGCGACGACTCACACGCTCAAGAGCCAGAAGCGTAATGAGGGTTGGTCCGCTTTCGATTCACTCCGTAGCCGATAATCCAACAGATGTGTGTGCCTGTGGCAAGTCAACTGCTAAATGGGAGGCAGACAAATCTGCTGCTGCTGCTGCTACTAGTGCCTCTGATTTTGATGCTATTTCGGGGAGCAGTGGTGGTAGTGATGGTGGTGGTGGTGGCTCTTGCTTTGAGTGATTTTCTCTCTCCACGCCCACAGTCGTTGAGTGGTTCTTTCGCTTCTGTTGAGTGGTTTGGCTCCTCCCCGCCGGAGCACTAATCTCTACTAGCATCTAATGATTTAATTTGCCTTCCACTCGTTAGCAAATGTAATGGTCTGTTGCAAGTCTAAGCCACAGCAGCTGGACCAGGGAAAGGATACACAAAGAGATTGACAGAGACGGAAAGAATATAAGAGGGAGAGAAAGCAGAGGAGCGGAGCGAGTGGAGTCCTGCGGCCTCGGAGGAGTCCTGTTTTACATAGTTCTTCACTCAACTGTAATAGCCACCCGACCGTGTGGAATGGCGACAAGGCAGCCTACCTGCCACAAGGATGTGAGTAATTGTCAAATTATTTAGCGCAAAATTTGTTTGTTTCGACGCTCAGCTGCTTTCTGCACGTCTCCCCCGTTGAAATGTATTTTTATTTTTATTTCTGTGCGATATTTTTACTGGGCTGGTATGCCTGGTTTGTTCTTAGTCACTTATGCATGAATGCTTTGCGGCAGCGTTCTGCCAGATTTTCTTCGGCTTAATTGAATTTTTTAATATTTCTGCTTTCCTAATTATGTTGCTAATTAGTTGGTTTATTTATTCTTGTGGCTAGCGAAATAAGTGAAAAGCATCCATTGTGGCTTTCATCCTTGACACTTTCTATGTAAAACTCAAAAGTTTATTGCCGCACTCTTCACCCACAGCCCCTTCCCCCACAACTCACACTCTCTGCTGTCTGCTCTCTCCCTCTCTGCACTTTCCCCTGTCTCTCTCGCTCTTTTCTGCGCTTGCCCCGACAGAAAATTCTTTTAAATTGAACAAAATTTTATATGCGCTTTGGCACAGACGATTTAATATCGCATCCAATTTGCGGTTTATACGCATCGCAGCAGTGGCCTTTGAGGGGGGTGGCTGGGTGGCTGGGTGACCGGGAGGTTGGGTGGCTGATAGGCTACTCTTCCCCGGGGGCTTTGGGCTGCGGACAATGGGGCGTATAAGTGACATCGTTAAGTGGACGCCGGATGCTGCTTAATGAACTTCGACGGCAGTTGCCTGGCAAAGTGGGTGTGTTGGCTAGGACCCAGGATATTGGTGCTTCCTTCTCTGCTTCATCTTCGTCCTTGTCTATATCTTTTGGACTAGTTCTTTCCCTCTCCCTCTCTCGCATCCCGATACGATTTCTTCCTTTCTATAATTAACCAGGGGATCGGGATTCTTAATGAGCAGCTTGTTATGCCGTTTTTCGTTTTAATTAGCTTTAAGATGCTCGCCAGCAGCCACTCATTTTAATTGGTCCATTGATGGTAGGGCTTAGCCGGGCCTCAGCCTGCGCGTGTCAGTGTATCTGTGTGTGGGTGCACCTAGAAAAAGGCTTATTCCCTTTCACTCCCTTCAAGCCAGAGTCCGCCTTGGCGTATACTTAATTTCTCGCTATGTAATAAGTGCTTAACTCTTTTACATGCAAAATTAAATGATGCGCATACGCACGGTAAAACCGCAAATTATTTTAATTGCTTGTCTCGTCATTATTCATTATTTAAGTGCGCTCAAACAGCCGACGTATACGGAATACGTTAGTATGTATACATAGCCACGGCTTTTCGCTGTTGTGTGTCTGTGAATGGGTGTGTGTGTGTAAGTGTTTGAGTGGGCCACGCAAATTGGCAGTTCGCCAGACTCACACACACACACACACACACACACACACACAACATACTCACTGGCACACAAAAGCCGCTGTTTACACAGACATCAAACTTTTTGCGCTGCGGAAAAGCGGAAAATTGCTGCTGTCGCATGTGCGCCTCTCGCTCCCTCTCTATCTCATCCAGCAACAACTCCCCCTCTCTTTCTGGCTGATGTACTTACTCTTCCATTTAATTAGTGAAAATAAGTATTAAATGAGCAGCTCTTGTTAAAATAAATAGTGCATGCAATGGCGGCAGTTTCCTTTGCTCCTCCCCGCCTCCCCGGCCCCTCTTGGCTTTCAGCGGGCTTCGCAAGATTTACAACTAATTAAAAGGCAAATAAAAAATAAAAACAAATAAGCTGAAATAGGCAGGCAGAGAGGGGAAATCGATAATCAGATAGAAGCTGCTGACCTCGCGACAAATGCAATTAAAAGCGCAACTGCTCGGTCATCTGCATAATTATGCCATAATTAAATAATTTCCGATCTAGGTATAACATTCCCGTTAACTCGACTGTACCCTAAACCAACACCGTACCCTTTATCCCTCGTATTTGTATATTTAATGAAGTGCGAGGGGGATGGCCTCCAATCCGCAATCTGAACACTCCGTACGTTCGTCCCACATTCCATTACCCCGCCCGTACTGTTTATTCGGCCATTTTGTTGTTTGCACTCTACTTGCCGTAAGCCCCACGTTAATTTGTTTGACTAATTAAACTAATGAGCGTTCAAAGTTAATACATAAATTAGTCAGCCGGCCAGAGCAGGCTTTCCAATAGAGGAGCTGCGGGGGCGGCATCAGTGCCAGCTGTTATATAATCTAATCCAATCTAATTTGGCCATCAACTAATTATTTCAGTTATTAATTTATTTGGATTTGGATTTCGGTCATTTATTTATGGGGATTCGCAGCAATATGAGTTGACTTAATTGCAGTTTTTACCGTTAAGTAGTTCATGTTGAATGAAATTTGAGCTTTAAACTCTGGGATTGGATTTACCATATTTCGGTTATTCAATGCCTAATCGAATGTGTGACTAGTCTGCATTAAAAATGGGCACCTAAAAGCCCATTAGTGCAAGCACCACATCCTTCACCACCTGCCCACTTAACAAACATGGCCCAAACGAGTTGGCTGGTTCTGGTGAGGTTTTTGTTGTTTCTGCGAGTACAAATTAAATATGCTGCGCTAATTCCTCCATCAATTTGCAGCTCATTTCATATGCCAACCCATTTCGCAGGCCATCATCATCATCATCGGCTTGGGAATCCGTATTGCCAATGGACGTGCCACGTGGGCAGCAGCTCCAACTGCCGGAATGCCAGAGTGCCGGAACGCCGGAACGGAGTGCTGGACTGCTGCTGAAAATGCCGGCGGGCAATCGGCCGTTCCCCGAATGAAAAGCGGATGGGGCAGGAAACTAGTTTGCATTCAGCTTGTGCACGTAATTAGAAAATTTCCATGCCGAGGGGAGTGGCGCGAAGTTGGCGAAATGAAAACAAAAACAGAAACGTGCTAATTGCAAATTAATTATGCACGATATTGAATTTGTTCTAAACGCAAAAGCAGAAACGAAAATGGCCTAAGCGGAAGCCCAAAAAAATTAAAAAATTTGGTAAGCGAGAGAGGAGCGTGAACGTGATTTGGAATTGGATGGATTCTATTCTGGGGGGCACAGCGTTTTGTGTTTGGTTCCTCTAATGGCCGACACGATTAAGTGTCCGAGAGCAGCGGCATCAGCATATAAACAGCTAAAGTGTTAATTGCCATAAATGCTTGTCATTGTAGCGGTAAACGGCAGTAGATATTTGCCGCGCACTCTCTTAGATAGAGAGAGAGAGAGAGAGAGTGGAAGAACGAGAGAAACAAAGAGCGGAAGTGGAAACGAAATCCGAATCGGAAGTGGAAGTGGCATTTAGGCAGCGAACATCTCGGAGCACTTGCACTCAAATGAATGAAATGAACTGCTAAATTATGCACGCGATTTAACCCTCATTTTAGCAGCCGCAACTTAGCGTAGCTATTCCAGCCCCATAGCCTTCTTCACCCACTCCAACCCCTAGCCCAGCCACCCACTTTCTTATTTTATCGCTCTTCCATGTTAATCGCTCACTGCGCACCCGCAATGGGGGATATAGCGCCTCTCATACTCACGGAAACACCGACAGCTAGACACGCCCCCATTCTGCAGACCAATGAGTGGCGCACTGTTGCAGAAGTCACTCAACTCTCGAGAGCAGCACTCAAATGTTTTCAACATGGCCGCCAAACGGAAGTCACTCAACGAGCGAGAAGGAGCATCCGGCGAGGACTTCCCCTTCAAAAGTGGTCCTTTTCGTTTTGGTCCTTTTGCAGACTTTTTGCACCTTTTATATTGTCATTTGTGTGTAATTTCGAAAAATGTTGGCGACATTATGACGCTCGTCGCCAGTTGGGCTGGGTCGGGTCGCACGCTTAAGTGTCCTCCAGGGTACTTACTTCGTTAGCAGAAGTTTCTCGCTTCGTCCTTTTTCCCTTGATCCTTATTGTTGTTTTTGTTGCTGGTGCTGCCTTTGTTGTTGCGGTGGCGCACTGTGCTTGTCGTTTTGCGGATATGTCTCTTATTTTCATAACTGTAAATTGCTTTAGATATTAAGTCTGCTGTACTCGCTGTGGACTCTCCTGTATGTGTATGACACTGAAGGGGGCTGGGCTGGGGCAGGGGCAGGGGCCGGAGTTAAGATACATAACGGAGCGGGGGGAGGCCATTGCATTTGGAGCAGGGTCGTGTTTTCGAGCATCTCTTGTTGCCCAGCTAGATGACAGGATATTTATTCTACAGCCAGGACAATATGCCCGCATGAGACACTTGCCGAGGCCATTTAAATAGTTTCAAAGCTGCAGTCATTAGGAGCAACAATTGCCTTTTGCTCTGACTTTTGTCATTTACTCGAACAATTACAGAAATAATTGAAGTAGATATGGCTCAAATTTTGAGTCAGATTAGAATATTTTCCAAGGAATCAGATGGAAGTTTATTTGAAAAATGTATTATTTTATTTGAGGACAAAAGATTATTTATATAATGCCCAGGTAAAGGCATCAAATTCCTCCACTTTGGCAATCTGACCACATTTCCAAACGCACCACAAAATAAAGATTTTAATATGCGCAAAATTGAGACATAAATTAAAGTCGCATAATTCTCATTAAAAGGCCGTAAACTCACCGCGTCTGGAAAATAAACAGAACAAAGAATAAGCGAGTGGTCGGTCGGTAGGCCGGTAATAAAAATATATTTAAAGACCCCGAAAGAGCTCTTTATGGGATCTTTATCCCACAAAGACTTTTGGCACCCAGATCAAAGAGCAACGGCATTTTGCCCATAATTTAATAGTTTCGAAATACAGAAATTAAAATCTGAATTTGGCTGCTTAGGCAAATCAAAATAAACTGGGCGTAACGGCCACTAAATCCACACACACAGACGCTAATTGGCAACGTCTTATTACTTGAAAAACTAAAAGCAAAAAAGCAGAGCCACCCAGGGCGGCAGTGGCGTTAAGTGGGCGTCGATCCCTTTTAAAACATATGGGGGAAAGGGGTCCACCATCGGCTGCCTCTGGTTTTTCGATTTTGGGCCTGCGCGCGCAATTTAAGTTGAAATTTATGCGCAGTCGGACAGAAAGGGCATTAAAAATGGAAAGCAAATTCCCGGCTCAATGTGTTAAACGGCACATGTGATTTAAAACAGTATTTAATGTTTTTATTATTTGGGATCTTTTTCTGCTAGCCTCTTTTTTTTGGCCAGACTCTTTATCCATTGGCCATTTGTCTTCGGTGAGGCGTGGAATATTTTTGACACAAAGGAATTTGTTAATTTCGATATTTGCCTTTGTGTCCGCGATATTAATGATTATGAATATATTCAGAGGCAAAACAAAATCATAAACTACACAATACAACAATCCGCATACAGATGTTTGGATACCTCCTGCGACTGTGTATGTGTGTGTGTGTGTGTGGGACAATACATGTGAATAAAATATTTAGCAACGCTCACACGAGCTTAGATTGCATAATACATATTTTATGAATGTTTTCGTGTTTTTCCCCTCGCCCGTACTCGCTTTGTTTCTTTCTGTGCCAAGTCAGGTCGCACAAAAAGTGTTCAAAATAAAAAAGTTCGCTGCAACAAAAAAAACCCGAAAGGGGGGGGGCACATTTTAAAGCCACTGCGGCAACAAAAGAAGAACAAACAACCAGCTCATGCCACAAAATGTTGCCAATGCTGCTACTGCAAAATTCGAGGAGAAACACCATGGAGTCGCGGAAATTCTAAACAAATATGATGCTTGAACAGTTTTTAATAATATTTATTTAAGCTTTTTAAACTTAATTATCTTATAGACATAAGTTGTACATGAAATAATGACTAAAGTCTTGTTAACAAAATTTGTATTACCTTTAAATGAAAAGGATGCTTGCCCACTGTTACAACTCCCATTGCCCATTGTTGCCGCATGGCCAGGACCTCGGATTTCCGGCAATGGCCATGTTTGGCTTGCTGGCTACTGACTATTGGTTGAGTGCACAGGCAAACACACATGAACTTGCCTGATGTCAATCCATCATTTGCCTTAACACCATGATTTGTTTATTTGACGGGCTGTATTAAGAGAAATGTAACACAATTGCCATTCGTGCTCCATTGCTGATTGCGATAAATAAATAATTTTCAAATCAGACACTGGCCGAATCTCCGAAATGGAAGAAATTGGCCAAGTGGAACTTGCATGCCTGATTAGGCTTTTGATTGTGCGGATAGTTTTGATGTATGGCAAGCAAAATAAAGATATAAATTCAAGAAGGAGCTCTTGCGACTTGCCACTTGCCACACCTGAAAACGCTCCACTGGCTCTACATTTGAGGATTTATGGATCCGTTTTTTTGGACTAATAAAACCGGAAAGCAGCAACCACTTCCTCTTAATAAGCTCATAAAGTAACAGCCACTTAAAACATGTTGTTTGGCAGCAGCAACGACATCAGAAAGAGTCACCAAATAAGCCGTGAACGAGTTCCGCCTCCGAAGATGCCACATAAACGTCAGTGCCACATCATCATCTGCTGCAGCAACCCCAGGAATCCGAACTTGACTGGCCCTGTCTGTTTATAGAAATTAAATGACTTCAGACAAAATATGAAACATAAACTCAAGTCAACACTTCAATATTGAACAGCAAAACAATGGAGGGGGAGTCATCGCTCCCCCTCGCTCCCTTTTGGAATATAAATCCCAGGCCACAAATGCGGCCGCTTCCTCTGGCTTTTTAACACTTTCGGCTACCGAGTTGTTAGCATATTTTTATTGTGATTTTAAAAATTTAAATTGTCGTAATCGTAAATTAATTTCATGGCACATAAAAATACAACATGCCATGCCCGAAAATACACGAGCCCATGTTTGTTTTCTTGTCGTTGTCGTTGAAAAACCAAAATGATGCTTTGTTTTATAACGCAATATATTTGAAGTAAGTTTACTTTTTTATTGTGTTTTGAGTGTGCTCAGTTGGCTTTCGACGCCAGGCAATCGGATTTGAATAAGATATTGGCTCGAATACGTGCGGAACATATCCAACTGCTTACTCATCTAATTTTTGTAATTTAATTTGAAATGCATGTAATATTTAGAGGAGAGGCATTAAAGAGTCATAAAAGCATTATATTCAACGGTATCTTAATTAGATGTGTAAATTATTTTTGCCACAACCAGAACGGGCGACATTCAGTTGCACACGAGTCGCCTGCATGCCGTATTTGTGTCAACGCCTCATAATAATTACGAACCCATACCAGACGGACAAAAAACGGCGAAAATGTGTTGCAAATGAATAAAGTTTTATAAATACACATCAAGTGCAATTAGACAGGAAACGGCAGTATGTGCTTTTCGGTAATTGTTTCCTCATTGTGACAAGAGAACGGAAGGTGTGAAAATGATAGCATTGATTGCCTAAGCTCAGGAGACTCACATGCCATGCTGGCGCACAATATTTATGATGAATTAATGCAGTAAATGCAACTTGTAAATCTGTCACGCGTCTCAGTAAATCATCCTGCATAAGTAATGTGCAGTTTAGTCGAGGGCAGACGCCCAGAATCTGAAAATGTCCCTCCCTCCGAAGCACTTTGTCACACTCGGAGAAACCAGAGACCCCCGGCTGCAACAGATGCTCGAAAAAATAAGAAGAAAACGATCCGAACAGAAGTTGGGGGAGTGTGAAATCTTTCCTGAAGGCGGGCCGCGGCTAATCTATGACAGAAAACATGTAATCGGAGCGACGGGCCGAAAATAACTCGTTGGGACCGGGACCAGAGGACCGGGGACCTTTGGCTTCATTTGCAGCTCTTTACTTTGCAATATTCCCAGCGGTCTGCCCCTAAAGTTCCTCTGGGTGGCGACCCTGCGCCCAATTAAACTCACAATCAGCGTTTTACAGTCAAATTTAGTTGTTCGTATTAATTATAGTGTGTGGCCGCCATGTGCTGCCATCCAATTCCTGCACCGTCTGGGGGCGGCACTTTCTTTTTATGACTGTCGCGTAAGTGAAGCGTGAACTAATTGAAATTTGTTGCGCTGACATGTTCCCGCAGATCTGGTTGCCCTTGTCGATCGTCTCCAGCTCATTAGCCTGCTTCCCGTTGTAGTTATTGTCTAATTTTAATTAATTTATCACAAGCATAAAATGGCGCAACTTCTGACATTTCCTTTCCCCCAAAACAGTCCCTCCAACAAATCACTCACACGCCTCGTTGACCGACCGAAATTCTACCAAGGGGAGCCACTGCGGAGGCATAAATTTCCACACGGGATGCCTGGCATTGCTCGACTATGAAACCGAATTTACGACGACTCCCCAACGCTCCTCATCTGATATTTTGACATCGCCAAACAGCCCGAGGAACTAGCGACAGCCACTCAAATACGCATTTGAGTAGATCATTTAAATGCCACAGCAGGTATAGATACTAGCTATATTCAATTTAAAATATATGAAATATATTTACACGATACGTTACGGAATCGAGATGGATAAGTATCAGTATCTGAACTTCCATTGATTCTTCCATGTCTCCTGCTTGAAGACGTTCTTGTATGTCTGCAGCGAAACCTGAAATTCCGGCCCAAACAAGGTGTGGGCCAGCGTATTTTCCACGGCCAGATTCTGGTTTGTTACGGCATGGACTATTATTAGAGGATCATTTTCCTGGATGAATAAACAGATTTATGATAGAACTTTAAAAAATCGTGCTTCAACCCACATACTTTTATAGTTTTTCCCTCGTTTTCGATTCGCTTATGTGGATCCTGGTGTGCACAATAGAAATGAGTACAGAAATTGGGTATAGCCGAAGGACCAAGGTTCTAAAGAGGAGGAATGCACATTAGATATATAAGAGTGTCAGGAATATTTCCTACCTTGTGAGATACCAAACCAAGTGGCAGGGTTAACTCGCCTCTGTTTTTGGTGTAGAAAGGCTTTTCAAGGGGGAGCGTAAGATTCACCCGCTTTGGGCCACTCCATATATACATGGGCTCGTCCACCGGGTCCATGGGCTGCAGCCGGAACTTCTCCCCGTAGGTTAAATATTGTCCGGAACGATTCTCGTCGTCCGGACTAACAATACGGAAGCTACTGCGAATCGAGGGATAGGGGCTGGGGGCCACAGTCAAATCGCAAAGCTCATTTATTGTTTTGAACCGGCGGATTATTGCCTCCTGGGTGATCACCACCGACAGGGCAAGGTTCAAGTCCTTGGTCTCCTCTCGACAGATATTAATACGAACTGGCTTCAACTGGACCACCACGCCAAAAGCCAGTACCTCTTGTGGCGGCCCCAAAACCTGTTCCTGGTTAAAGCGTTCATAAATCCCACGAGCCCTGTCCAAGTGCAAGTTACCACTTTCCCGGAGCTTCTTGGTGTCTGCTGCACGGAACTGCAAAAACATAAAGCCAAATTAGAGTCAGTGCCAATGTATTTTTTTTCCAATGCCCACCTCATCAGACAGGGCTGTTTCAAACCAGTTGCCCACTTTAACTCCGGGTCTGTATATTGCCATTGTGAATATAACCTTTGTCTACCCAGGAATGTGTTTAGCTTTATAAGTTTATTTATGAATGAATGTGTGTCGTTTTTTTGGTTTTATTCATCGATTTTTTTCATGACAGATTGGTAATCACATACTACTACTTCGAGAATATGCGTTTTGCCTGAAAAAAGATCAAAGGTAGTTCCAGACCTGTGAGCCACACACAAAGCCATATATGCAAAACCCACCGACAGCTAACTGAGCATAAAATTTCCATGTGGCGCTTTGGCATCGGCTACATCTTTGATCCTGTCAAAGAGGCGAAAATAAATTGCTCAATTATGAAATATTAACTGCACACGAGGCCGTCGAGGAACTGAGTCCCTGGCGCAAGTTAATTACTCATTTGTTGATTGTCGGCTGTGGTTAATGAAGTATCCAACTAATTACATCTCGAGACATGCCGCGAGTGCGCATGTCGTCAGTCGCTCTCTGAGGAATTCCCAGTCATATTGAAAAATGCTGCTGCGGAAATTGAAAGTGCACGCGGCTCCTTCAATATAGGCCTCCTAGAAATCTCTGGAGCAGTTTGGCCTCAGCTGCCTGCCAGCCATTTATTACCTTTCCCTTTGACATCTTGACACGATGTCGGCCCCATCTCGCCACCCTATCGTATCTCGTTTCCACCCAAGACTTTGGGGCTCCAAAACCACTCGCATTCATCTTTTGACAGTGGAAACTCATCGCTCTGGCGTCTAATTAGATTATTTGTCAGTCCTCCTGTCGGATGGCAATAGTTCTCGGATTTTCTGTGAAATGTTTGGAATACTTTGGAGTGGTGTAGTCAGGTTATAAACAGACAGGCTAATTAGATGCTTAATCAATTGAATTATTAATTGTTATACTTATTTGAATTTTTATCACTTTCACCATATTCCTCTTTATAGAAGCGGTAAAGGTCAGACATATAAATTAATTTTTAATTTAATTTCTTTTAAAAAGTAATTTTAAATTTTACTGGGATCAACTCTTGCTCTTACTATTTTCTTAAAAATTTCAAACATGTTAAAATATAAAATATAACAGTATCATCCTTAGAGTACCTTTTTACATATCCTTTTCAAAAAGCGACCTCTGGCACCGTTGTCGTATCATATTAGTATCGCATCATATTAGGGCTCGACTACATCGCTCGAAAAGTAACAGTAAACTCCATTATTAAATTAACTCCTTCAAAATAACGAGTATTTAAATAAGTTATAAATTATATTTGTAAAAGAGTAAAGAAATAGTTTTAAACTGAAGCTAAGTTATCCTTTATTTTCGTAATCCTTTATTATATACATGACATTTTTATCTACATTTTTGCTGCCACCTATAAGTGGGTTATTACTTTATAAAGAAAATTTATACTTGACTTACATTAAAATCTAAATTATTAACCAGAAAATGGAATTTATAATCAAATTTTTTAAAAATTTGTACAATATTTATGACTGTTTTTTTGTTAGCAATTATTTAACGATGATTTTCAAATAATTTTTTTTATAAATTTAACATTTTTTGGCGCCATCTATATTTGAAGAATGTATTATTAACAGAGCATGATTATCCTCCTGTTAAATTTATATGAAATTTAGGCACACGAATTTTGTGTCTCTGTAAATAATGATAAATATCAATTAAATATTAATTTTGCTGCGATTCTAAGAAACGACTAAAATAAAATTAATCCCAAAGTCATACATTTCGAACCTTGAACAGATAAGGATTAAATTTAATATGACAATAATTTTTATTCTAGTTGAGTCATTTGTTATTTTGCATTCTTTCTGGCAGTAGCAACAGTGGGTTTTAAATGCAGGCACTTGCCAATAAGAACTCTAAAGCACTGAAATTTACAGTCAAATGAAAGGAAATTCCAGTTCAAGATTTTCAACAGGCGCCCAGAAATCGAACTTGCACCAACAGGGGATGGAATGCGGCTCGTGCGGGGAATCTATTAAAAGCGAAAGTGTTCGGGAGAATAATAAATATTATGTGTGTGCCAGTCTGCGCAAAGGGGTGTGTTCGCTGACATTGTCACGCTTGGCATTAGGGGTGGGTTTTTGCGGCAGGAGTTTCCCTAAATAAGAGGGTTGCGAATATAGAGTGTTTTCAATCTAGAGGCTTGAAAAGTTAAACTTTCTTCAGCTTCAAAAATCATTAAAAAATCGTAAATAGTTAAAATTTGTCTTAAAAATAAATGAAATATTTGTAATTGAAATTTTCTTTGAAATAACCAAAAACAAAACATTTAAATAAACTAAAATGCTTAAGAAAACACGATTGAAATCGAATTTCCTCTTGATATTCTTATAGATTTTTTCAAGCCATCCCGCCTGCACTGACAATTGCGATGGCTGGGTCTCGGGGGCAAGGACACCGCCCCTGTGGGTCGCGGCAACCGTCCTGCGATATAGCCCGCCCAAAGAGGTGGGCACACGCAACCTATGCGTCATGCCGACTGTTTCAATTAGCGAGTGCGGGCACTGGGTGGCACCCAAGAGCGAGCGTCGCTCCGCCGGACTGGTTCTTTGTGTTTTTTGCCAAGAACCCGGGAAAAAACCTCTGTCGCAGCAGCAACAGCGGCAACAACAGCGGTACGTTCAAATAGACAGACACGTGTCCATCAGCGGTTTAACCCTTCTTAAGGTAACGCCCAAGGATTACCAGGAGATCAGAAATCGATGAACGTTGCGCCACCACTTTGCTTGGCACTGCGCATGTCAGACACTAGGGCGTGTGTGATTCACGGGGCGGAGTATAGTCGCCCGCCCACCGACTGGGCTGGGTCTTTGATTTCGTTCGTATTTTGACGTTACCACATCGTGGCACGGCACTATTACATAACGGTAACATGCAAGAGCAGTGCGGCTGGCGAGCAAAACCGGTTAACAGTTACGTCGTAACTAGGAGCAACCTTAGCGGGACAGGAGAACAGAATCGCGGGCAGGGCTAGTATTACTACGTCTTTACACAGACTTGGGGTGGCTGAGAGATTCGAAGGTTGCTCAACTGCGGCGTCACTCATTTCGCGTATCCTGCTCAAGGTCGCGAATCAAATGCACACAAACGCTAGCAGGACCCACAAGAGAGCTCGGCCTTGGTCTTTGTGTGCGTGGCAGCATCTCGCACACACTCACGCACGCCAGCTTCATGTGAAGTCTTGTCACACGTGTATTGTCCGTCACATACTCGTACACATTCTTTCATGGTAAAATTCGGATCAGGCGAACATAATCTCAGCATAATGCCCGAACGCACCAGATTCACATGTGTGTGGGCTATGGAATAAGTGTGCGTGTGCAAGCGAACTCGTATGCAAGAGGGATGATGTCTATATATGTATATCTTTATGTGCCTTCAACCACCCCCATCACGTATACGCAAAAGCTGCCGATTTCCGAAAGCCTAGCAAAGTTTCAATTGGGGTTCGAAACTAGGATAGGGATAGGTTTGAAGCTAAGAAAAAGGTCACGATTTTTATGGTTGAATTAACAAATAGTTATTAAAAATAGCCAAAATGGTAACTGCAAAACTTTTTCTAACTCCCTGATGAAAATTCGAATTTATAATTCGTTTACGGTATTCCGCTATTTGTGGGAATCCACCAAAAAATTTGACGAAAAATCAAAAAAAAAATTGTTTAAAGATTTTGATGCAGATTGATGGGGAATCAATCTACGAATCGTTTAAGGTATTCCGCTTCAGGATTGGATTATTATTGACAGAGATGTGGCCTCCGCTTGGGGCCATGTTGTCGATCCATGCGTTGTTCCCAATTTTAAAGCCCCTTCAAATTTTTTGTTTCTAGATTTTGATTCAGATTGATGGGGAATCAATCTACGAATCGTTTAAGGTATTCCGCTTCAGATTGGATTATTATTGACAGAGATGTGGCCTCCGCTTGGGGCCATGTTGTCGATCCATGCGTTGTTCCCATTTTTAAAGGGGATCCTCCATAAAATATAACCAAAAATTCAAAAAATATTTTGTTTCTAGATTTTTATTCAGATTGATGGGGAATCAATCTACGAATCGTTTAAGGTATTCCGCTTCAAGATTGGATTATTATTGACAGAGATGTGGCCTCCGCTTGGGGCCATGTTGTCGATCCATGCGTTGTTCCCATTTTTAAAGGGGATCCTCCATAAAATATAACCAAAAATTCAAAAAATATTTTGTTTCTAGATTTTGATTCAGATTGATGGGGAATCAATCTACGAATCGTTTAAGGTATTCCGCTTCAGGATTGGATTATTATTGACAGAGATGTGGCCTCCGCTTGGGGCCATGTTGTCGATCCATGCGTTGTTCCCATTTTTAAAGGGGATCCTCCATAAAATATAACCAAAAATTCAAAAAATATTTTGTTTCTAGATTTTGATTCAGATTGATGGGGAATCAATCTACGAATCGATTAAGGTATTCCGCTTCAGGATTGGATTATTATTAACAGAGATAATCGTTAAGGTATTCCGCTTAATTGGATTATTATTGACAGAGATATGGCCTCCGAGGGGGGCCATGTTGTCGTTCCATGCGTTGTTGCCATTTTTAAAGGGGATCCTCCATAAAATATAACCAAAAATCTAAAAAATATTTTATTATTAAATTATGGTGCAGTTCGATGGAGAATCCATCGATGAATCGTTTGGACGTGTTTTGATAGAGATATGGCTTTCATTATGGGTACCCCTTGTGAGATGTCGAACTCTTTAGCAAAGAAACTACTGTGCCTCATTTTCTTAGAAATCAACGCTTTACTACGTTAAGAATCCAGAGTTTAGTAGCTTCCAAAGCTGTTGATTTTACAAAGCATATCTAAGATTCAATTGTGGTTGGAAACTAGGATAAGGTTTGAAGATAGGGAAAAGGTTCAATTTATTTTTTTGTTGACAGGACTTGGAATTAGAGGTTGAACTTGGTAAATTTTATAGCTAAGGAAGCACACGCAAAACAATTTTTTTGGCTCTAGAGACAATTTAAAAAATATTTAACAATCACCTTGGTAACAGAGGCACTTTTATAGGAACCACTCTCTTTGAATATGATTCTAAAATGACTTTTAATTAAAAATAAATATTAAATTTTTTTGCAATCCTTCCAAGTTTACTAAACTAATCCTAACCTTAATTGTTTTTTTCGATTTTAAATAATAATGCCGAGCCATCGAGCTTACTTCTTTTATCGTGCTTCCAATATTAGCCATTTATTTTGGCCATTTGTTAAATTGTTTACGCGATAAGCTACATTCGAACTTTTCACAATAGCCACAGCAAACATCAAACAAGGACAATTGTGTTCGGCGGCAACACGTTAAACAAAGACTATCGAAAATATCTCCGAAAGCCAAATCCGAAGGACCAAGGCATTCCGTGGACAATGACTCTGACAATATAATGACGATGGTGGCACTTGTCATTGTGTGTGCTTTAAATTGCCTCTTTAGATGGATAAATACATACATATCTATATATATATATATACATATGGCTTTTGGATGTGTGTACATATCCGCCCCTGCCTCTTAAAATCGCACAAAGCGAAGTCAGCAGGAGGAATAGAACTCCAGAGGTAGCTACTTGACAAAGTTGTCATTGCGTGTTTCCAACAAACTGGCGACAAAGCTTATCTCCGATGGACACATACAAAGCCGCAGCCAGTCACTTTGAAACATAGACACTCGTCCTCTGATACCCAGAAACTAAGATACAATGAGAATGCGAGTGCATGGGGTTGAAGAGATGCGATCTGCTTGGCCACTCGAACAGCTGGTAGCCGGCGCTTTTATAGTTTCAAAGCTACATCCCCATAATTAAGCCCAGCGAGTGTCTCTTAAGTTTCATCTTCAACTGCAGGTTATAAATTTGATTGTCGTTTCGCCGGCTTCTATCACGGCATTCCCGGCTAAGGACCCAACCCATTCTCCTGCTGGGCAGTCTGAGTCTAGTCGCGACCATAGCTTGTCGCTTATCTAAAGTCAAAACAATTTTCATATATTTTCCAACTGGTAACGAAGAGCTTTTCATTGTCAGTGGACATGCCATTTCGCAATTAGCATTGGCGTATACAACTAATTTGCGCTCCGGGATGCCCTCGTCTACATTTGGTCTACCAACCAGCGACTAGTGTCCTTTGAGTCCTGCACCCACATGTTAATTAACAGCAGCAACCATCATTTGTACTTAAGTTGAATTTTATTTTGTGAACAATTATGCTAATTTGTTAAATAAATAGGCACGCACTGCCCGAATTAATGCTGCCAAGTTGGGTAATGCCCGGAAAATGGTTGCCATTCAAGTTAAGTTTTATGGAGACTTTTTTTATTTTATTGCCAGCTACCTCGCTCTCGATGGACAGTCGTTCCAATTAAGTTTGCGTTCGCCATTTAATTACTATAATATGGCACTCAGTCAGAAAGTCCGACAGTCGTAGAGGCCAAGCAGTCAGTTAGCCAACCAAGTGAATCAACCACCTCCTTGCCGGTTATTTGTGCGCGTGCCGAGCATGAAAATTAGCTTGTACATTTCCCTCGCTCCCATCCGCCGATTTCCCTGCTTTTCCGGACAGGCCACGCCATCCTCGGAGCCCGGACAGGCCACACCTCGAATTGATGGCGCCATTTGTTTTGAGCAGCCATTGCTGGCGAGTTATCAAAGCTCTTTGACACCCACATTCATTTGTCAAGCCGTCGCCCCAATCTCAATCTGAATCTGTGCCACTACAAAATGGAATGAAATATATATATATATATGAAAACATAGCTTTTTTGCCACATTTAATTACTTTTAACCTTGCGCATTTTTATGCATAGCAGGAGCCAAGCTCGAGATGAAAACTTTTCAGTGGAATACTTGAGATCCTGTCAAGCAGAACCACAAATCAAATGATAAATAGGTATACACCTCGGAAAATATTTTGCATTTTTCGCTAAATCACTTTTTTCATACAAGATAGTAAGCAATACTATAGGCACAATAAAAATCTCATTAGCATATATATTATTCGAAAATATTTTCGAATATTTCAAATAATTTTTATTTGTGTATAATATTATAATTTTCTTTTGAAACCCGTAAAGCCAATCAAAGTTTTTATCAACTGGAATCTAGAGAAATTGACTGACGAAATAAGCGAAATGGAAAAATGTCCCTGTCCTCGACCTGTTCTGAAATCAAAAGTAGCGTAAAAAAAAATAAAAGAAACTTTAAATGAAAAGGATCACACTGCGGCCTGGACGATGTTGACAGGGAAATGTGAAAAGTAGCAAACAGCATCAAAAGTTTTGGCCCCCGACCACAAGTATCTTTCGGCCTTTCATCTCTTTGGTTGTTTTTTGTTTCACGAAAGACGAGGGTAGTCAGCCAATTTTTGATTGCAAAATTTCGCACCAAAGGAAAAATATGAGCTGCACTCAGCATACAAACGAAGTATGTAAATGCTAATTTTAATATTTTCCGTGACATGGCATTCACTTTGAGTGTGCCATCGCCTTTGTTGTTGTTTGTCCAATTGGAGTTTCCACCCACGGGGATGTATGTATGTTCTTTTTCCTTTTCCCATAAGTGAAGTGGAGGAAAGGACAGTCCCATACCATGTCAGTGGTTGTCCTTCAGGCGACAAGTAATTTTACTTGGCAAAATAAATTGCACAAAGTCCTTTTTTTGCGATTTGTCATGTTATCTCTTTTTGATGTCTGCTTTTGCTTTGTGGCTGTCGTGTAAGCTTAAGGATGTAATAGTGGACTATTTCCATTGTTCTGATTGGCCACCATTTAATTTTTATTTCTTGGCATTTATTTGAATCTGGTATTGCGGAAAAAGGCAGCGGCTTCGAGTTTCTTTTATAACAATGCTTCAAGTTGAAACGTATTTGTTTTAAAAGCTCAAAGCTTTGCATTGATATTGTTTTAGTTTGTTTGTTGACGATTTCGATTATAAATTTCATGAAAATAAGTCGAATAATACTTTTCACACAATTACCATTTTTTTCCAAAGCTAGACTTTGCATTTCAAATGAGTCGAAGGGAGTGGTAACTGAAATGGGGGAATGCTTCTAGGGAAAACTGTGGCAAAAAAAACAGTAAGCTTATTTTCCAAGCCATCAACTGGTCTCCAAGCTGCGTGCAACGACTGACAAAACAAATAAACTTGCTACTGCTTCATATGCGCTCCTTCGCAGCCTTGAACATAGGGGGTGTGGGGTGTTGCAAAGGGTCCAAGCAGGAAAATCGGCAGGGGTGAGAGGTCGTCACACACATTTGGTATGCATAAGCAGCAGTCGCATACCTTGCCGCACATTATCTGGCAGGGAGACATTTTTCCATATTTTACACAACAAAAGCAAAGCCAGACGCAACTTTTACCTCAACTTGCTTTGACATTTTCTTGCTTCCCTGTCCCTTCGGTCCCAGAACATTCCTCCCTTTTTCTAACAACAACAACCGACCGCAATTTCAAATTTAATTCGCCATTTTCAAGAGGCAGGCAAGTAACCACCCATCCAATAACAAACCACCCACCCAAAGGGCCAAGCGCCCAACCACCCGACCGCCCACTCAACGCCATCTTGTGGCTTTCCTTGCCACTGTCTGCCGCATTTGTTGCCAGTTTCCTTCTGGCTTTTTATTACGTATACGGAAAATGTGGAATTCCTGAAGACATTTTACTTTGCAATTTCCTTACGAGTCGTTAAACATTTCCAGGCAGCCAGAGCCAGACCCAGAGCGAGAGTCAGAGTCACAGCCACAATGCCACAACAACGGCCAAAGTTAACAAAACTAATTTAAAAATTCAAATTTTCTTTCCGTTTTTTATATGCATCACAAACTGTGCATTTATATGGTCGGGTAAGTGAGTATACAGTTGTTTATATACAAATTTATGCAGTACCTGGGCCTGTGAGTGTGTTGGCCACGTTGTCTGGTATTGTGTGGCCTGGTAATTTGTATTCTTGTGGCTTTATTGTTGATCCTCTTGTTACATTTGAGTTTTTCTCTTTATTTTTTTTTTAACCCATGGAATGCTTGGTTGGTGTGTGCCATTTTGAATTTGAGTTATGGAAATGGATTTATTTTTGACAATATATGTTATAACTTTCAATTGAATTATCACCCATGCCGCAATTTTTAATGAAACTTGCTAATGGAAAATCGTGCTCTGCAAACTTAATTATGCAAGCGATTGGCAAGTAGCTAAGCCAAAAACACGTGATCACCATTGGAATAATGCAAATTTTAGCTCATTAATATCAATCAAATGATTGATAGCACTAACAGCCACCACCAACACAACAAGCCGAGTCAAATGCCGCACCCTCTTTTCCATCCGGCCCATCCCCTCTGAGCTATTAATAAATCCTTTGACAATTGTTACATTAATGTCAATAAGCTGCACGCACACCAATTCCTAGCATTTACATTTGTATCTCATTTGACGGAACCCCTTTCCTGTCACAATATTTGTCCGCCTCGTGCCACTCACCTGATAGCTATCCTTATCGGGATGCCAGTCTTTCCGGCTGACTTTTGTATCCTTTTCAGACAGCAATCTGTCAAAGTTTTCGCTTCTATTCGGGTGTCTCATCAATCAATTTCATTTAGTCACTTGTCATTTAACCATTTTATTTGGGTCTCAAAATTCTGTTAGCTTATTTTTGGCTGCAAACTATTCGATCTGTTTTGCAAACCATGATTTAAATTAGGTGGGAAACACGCCTTATTGGTTTAATTATAATACATTTGTAAATGCAATTTCAACATAATGTTGACAGTATCGGGTGCAGTAGCTTGCCCGGCTGCCCCCGAACGCTATCACAAATTTGCAACAAATTAAAGACCAATTAACCCATCAGCCGGGCTAACGAGCCTCTGACCGCACACGCACATGCTAATGCAATTATCAAATTATAAAGGGGCGGGGCAGAATAGGCGGTGAGGGCAGGCAATTCGAGAAACAAATAATAAATATGACGAGTAAATGCAAAACACACGCCAAATACAAACACACGGCCACTCGCACATGCCTAATTATAATGCAATATTATTAAGTTGCTGTTGACCCGACAGAAGTTGACCCATTGCAGCGGTTAAAGCCTTCTCAAGTACATATATCTGAAAACTGACAACTGACAGCCGCGTAGGCCATTTAATTAATATGTCTGCACTGCGAGATGCACCAGAGCTCCGAACTCAAAATTATGACCTGGCACACGGGTGTGTCTTTAATTTCAAAGCGCTCGAAACTAAAAATGCATTTAATTTTCCACTGATATGGATCCTCCCCGAGTTCTAATTCTCGTTGTGGCTTATTTAACACACCCCAGAGTCTTTGGCCAGGTTACCTGAGTTTTCAAAAGGCACGCGCCACTGAAAATTGTAGACATACTTCTGCGGTTTTTCCGAACGTTTTTATAGTCTCTTCAAATTGCTCTAATTCGTTAAGTTATAAAACCGGCCGCCAAGTTTTCAAAGCCATTTACTTTTATTGCCCAGCAACGGTCAATGAACCAAACGTCACATCCACAGGCCAGGACTAAAAAAGGACGACACATGCGTGCTAATCTCTAATTTGCTAGACGATCATTGCCGTCGAATTTCGGGTAGAATGCCATACATATTCAACATTGGAGAGCGTCAGCGGGACGCAGCAGGAGTTGATAGGAGCTTGTTCCATTCGTATCCTTTTAATTGCCAAAACCCGCCGTGTTTCGAATTTCGGTATCTAAAGTTGTTTTTTCCATTTTAATGGCGCTATTTTCATTAGGCAAATGTATGTTCGCCCTTTTCCTTTCATTTTTTATCCCGAATTTTTAGACTTTTTCCGTTTTTTAGGTAAATGTGTGCCGCTCATTAGCATATAAAATGTGGTACGGGTCGCAAGAAATTGTCCTTTGGTCGGGTGGCAGTGTGTTGCTATAGACAATCCACGTTTATTGCATATTCATCATTTTAATTGCTTGTTTTCATATTAAATGACTCGATAAGGCTTTTAGGGTTATTAGGCGGCTATGTCCTTAGACCGCGACCAGGCTCTTTTGGCCAGGTGATTCATATCCTCGGCGGGCAAATGAAATGGAACCTGCGCAAGAAACGAGAACAAAAAATCAATTCACGTAGAAAAGTGCAAAGTGCAAAGATTCTGGGGAAAGATGAGCAAGGACTGGGCGCCCGATATGATTACTTTTTCTCTTGTTTCCCATTTCGAAACAGGGGAAATCAAGGAAGCATGGCGGAAAGAACAAAGAAATTACTTTGCCAACGAGTGAACGGATATGAATAAAAAAGTGATCAATGCAATGAAAATGATTGTCTGCTCATCGTAGCGCTTCCTTCACAATTGAGCGCACAAAGTACTACGCCAGACGGTGCGAAAAAAAGATGAAAGCCTCAAAGCGACACTTTAATGAAAAGTATAAAGAAACAATTTCAAAAACAATGAATCCTTGCCTGATGAATCTGGTTGGGTCATTCCATGTCCTGAAAATGTCTATCAAACCAAGAACTAGCTGGTGTAGTTTTTTGCAAGCTTATAAAATATGAAGAAAATCTGGAAGATAGTTACTGATTTACATACGATCATACGATAGCAATATAAAAAAATAATAATTTACACAGAAAACTACAAATCAAGTTTATAATATGGTTTTAATTAACAATCGACAGTGCAAAAAAAGATGAAAACGTAAAAACAAAACATATAAAATAAAAACAAAACAAATTTTGAAGCAATGAGTTCTTGGTTAAGACACCCATTTGAACCGTTGTAAATCCTAGCTAGGGTTCTTCAGAACCCTCGTCCACTCAATCCACATTTGAGCAGGAGCGACAGGAGCAACCACAGCGACAGGGCTTGCAACCACAGGACTTCACGGCCCCACAGGACGATCCAGCAGGCTTGCCGCATTTGCATGGAACCTCCGGCTCTGGCTCCGGCTCCGGCTCGTTGACAGTGCAACTCTGGACAAGACACAGGGCCACGGTCAGCAGGACAAACAATTTGGCATTGAACATTGTAAACGACTTGATTGCACTCGGAACTGCTGCATTTTCAATAAATTTCCAGTTTTTATAGTCAAACATGAGGCAAATTTTTATTTAATCAGATGATTTTGTTTTTGGCTGCGTTTATTTTTGTTTTAAAGATGAGTTTATTGGCAAACACTTTGTTTATAAGCCATATGGACTTAATATATTTATGGGCTTTTCAAGGTTGACGATTTTTTAGCTATATAAATACTTTATATTATTTGGAAAAGTTCCATTAAAGCAGTTAAGTTCATGCTATTTTTTTCATGTTGATTTAATAATGTTTAAATAAACATATATTTATTTGCAATAAGAAAAAAATGTATTTTTGTGTTTTTAAATTAAAAGGCATATTCTTGTTTATGAACTTAGGAACGTTTTTATTTATTTAAACAGATCAATCACTAAGTAATAAATTTCAATGCAAATCCTTTTAGACCGGCCAAGTGTAAGACCAACTCAAAAATGCTAAAAATATCAAATATATGTATATAGTTACAGAAAGAATAAACCTATTTAAAAATAATAAATTTGTCTTACGTTTCCTATTTTCCGCCGAGAATTTAAGAAGATGATTTAAACTGTAGAAGCGTTTTGATTCAATGGATCCTCTTTTACCATTGCATCCACAGGCAGCTGGAACAGGAAATAATGCCACCACTGGAAATCCTACTGGACATTTTTTAGGAATAAAATGTATGCAAAGGTCCTCCGTAACAGGTACAAGAGCTAAAACGCTTGTTACTTTATATAAATCAGTTCCCATATTGTATGTGTTTGCTTACGTTTTAAACCGTCTTCAGTTCGCCTATTATTTTCCATGTCCATAAGAAATTCATTTTGAAAGGGTCGACAAAGGCAATCCTGGAGTACCCACTGATAGTTTCTATACCAGACATTGCAGGTTGGTTCAGGCTCAGGCTTGGGATCCGGTTTCGATTGGGACTTTGGCTCGGATTCCGATTCAGGCTCAGCCTGGGGTTCTGTTGCGGAACATGAACCGCAAAATCTCCACACAACAAAAACTAAAAGTATCAATCTCATCTTTAATATTATACTATCAGCACGAATCGTCTGACATCCAGACTTTAATTTCGCAATTGATTTGCCACGGCCACCAGTTTAGCTTTTATATAAAACACTTTTTTTTGTTTAAGCAGGGATGGATAACTCTTCTGTTTATTTAATCCCTCAAAAGGTACAATGTTTGCAGAACGTGCACCGCAAACTGCACCCGAATTTATATTTGTTTGCCTAACCTTGACTGAAATCCAACTCAGTTTTCGAAAAATTCTCCCAAAAATTGGCTATTAAAATAAAAATTCGTCGATGAAATTTTCAACAATAAAAGACATATTTTAGGCAAAAATGTATACAAAATGTAATAATAATATTCAACAAAACATGATATACCAATATCTCAAAATTCAACAAAAGCTTTCCAGGTCGTCACAGTTGTAGTTATTAAGTATTCTTAACCACGGTCCAGCTGATGTAGGCTATAATTTTAAAATAAAAGAAGTTAGAAAGAAGTCGAATGACAGTACAGGTTGACATACGGTCAGACTTTAAGGCTGCGTATCTCCTTAGCTCGCACAGATTGTCGAAAATGATGTATTTGTAGGTTCCTGTCTTGCCGTTGCAACCACATGGAGATGGAACGGGAAACTTGGCCTTCAACTTTGGGCCACCGCCACAACACTTTTTTTTAATAAATTTGGAGCATGTATCTTCGCTGACAATGAGCAATGCTGGAAAATAAAAAAATATATATATATTCAATAAATAGTGTCGGACGGAGTCAAAGTGATAACCAATGACTTGGATTAATCGATATGATAGATTAAAAACTTACGTGTTTCGCTTTCGAGTAGCCTATTAGTATTTCTCAATTCCCTGCGGCATGGATTCTGAAAGATTCTGCAGATGACAATCCTCCAGAGCCCAGGTGTAGTTTTTGTCCCAATCATTACAGGGGGGTTTGGGGCTAGGCGTACAAGGATTTGGCTGGATAATAATTGTAGCCTGAGCCACGACTACAACGCCGACTGCCACAGAAATAAAGTTAAGACTGAACATCTTGGTGGATCAGATAGTAGCAATATTGCCACTGTATGAAATTTAAACGGACTTTTGCTTTTTATAGGCCTCAATGTACTTTGTTTACCCAGATGCGTTCCGAAGATAACTTTATTGGTAATCCATAAACCAATATGTAAAATAAAATATTATTCAGTTTATTTGCCTTTTGGTAAGGAAAATTTCATTTTCTATATTTAGCTAGCCTTGACATTACGGATAGGTCAGATGGATCGAGCACTTTTAACCAGTTTAACAGGCTTTCGAGCCCCAGGAAAGGGCACATAAAATATTACCGAAAAAAACCACCAAAAAGCCCTTAAAATGTTGTGGCTCAAATACGTGTCCACCTTTCCAGTTGTATTGTTGGTAAATAATTACACGCTGTTGTCGTTAGCTCATTAGGGAAGTTGGGAAGTCGGGAAGCCAGGCAGCCAGGCAGCGGAAAAAGCAGATAAAACAAAAGGCAACAACTCAATTAACCCTTTCCCACCAAACCCCAAATGGCAGGATTATGATGATGATGCTACTTCTGCAGCTTAGTATATAATAATATAATAAAATAATAAACGAAAAGTGTCATCAGAGGGACGGCGAGGGGCAAATCCTGACGGATTTCATATGTAATTACTTCAATTAAACCATCTGTGACAATTGCCGCAGCCGAACATGAAATTCAACTTTACTTTCGAAATTCCCAATTGAGTTGAGGCGCATTATCCTCGGCAAGCAACCGCATTATGTCTCTTTCCAGCTCTCACCAGCACTCCTTTCCTCCTGAAGTTATCCTGGCAACCGGCAACATCAACCCCCGGAGCGCCGCGCATTTTTACCTTTGACTTACCTTTGCCTTCGCCTTTGTCGCTCGGCTCCCAGCTCTTAATGGGGTGACATTTATGGCACTTTATCAACTCAAAAGTCAATAATGCTATCCAAGTATCTTAAATGTGGCTTAAATGCGAAGGAGGACGGAAAACGAAAATTGCAATGCAATAAAAATGAAATTTTAAAATTTATGCCGCTTATTCCGTCGATTCCGGGCCATCTGTAACAAAATATTTCCAGGGGGGAGTTTGCTAATGCTTTCAATCTCTGATTTAAAAACAAAAAAGAGGAAAAGTGGCTGGGATGTGTTTCTTTCGAGAGGGGCTGATGGGCTGAGTCTCCAAGTTTGTTATGACAACTGAGAGACATTTGAATCGAGTGCCATGGGAGGGGGAAACTCTACCATGGCATTAGTCGAATGGATCCCTTAGGATTAGCCAATGAGAGTGCCTTTATCCCGCAGCCTCCCAAGGAGCATGCCCCCTCAAAATCCAGCGAATGCTGACAGCTCGTGGCCTAGGGAATTTCCTCGCCGAGATGAAAACTTCTGCGTAATTAGGAGTATAATTTGCGAGCCAAGTCAGCTTTTTGCCGCTGACAACTTGATTACGTTTCAACAACATTGTAAAAGTTAATTGCCAGCGCAGCCTTAAAGCCTGATGAGCATTTATCACCCTCCTCCTACCAGAAAAATAACCTGACACACTCCTCGCGTGTTATGCAAAAACAAACTCCAGACACGAAAAAAGTGAGGCATTCATTAGGCCCGACACGGTGGTGCGATGGCTCTTGGCCCATGGCCCGATGGTGGTGGAGCGTCTTGTTACCACATTTTTCAATTATAGCACTTTTCCTGCCCTCGGTGCTCAACGTATGCCGAAGGGGAAGTCCCTCTGATGAAGAGTTATTGCATTTTAATTTGCCAGCCGCTGCAAAATGTTCCAAAAACCCACAAGCCCCTTTGTAATTCTTATGTACATATGCAGGTGGTTCGGCAATCTCTCATCCGCATTTCTTATCGCGGCGTTGCGAGAAAATACAAAGCGATGAATTCCTGCTTTAATGAAGTCGAAGAAGTTCAGAGGTCAAAGCCGATGCAGCTAATTAGTTGCCGCTTCATAATAAGATACATCTTTACACCAAAATAAAAGTCAAAAACTAAAAGCAATCGAACAAATATATACGTATGTTTGTAGAGCATTGTCTCTAGTACCTTATATATATAATTTAAATACTGAATGCTGTATAAATAAATACCCTCCGTATATATGGAAACGTTTTTTGTTTAAGCTGGTACAAATATTATTTATTTAGTCTGTTCAATTATAAGCTTGGCATATTTCTGAGAAAATATTATTATTTAATTATACAATAAGTAGCTAGAGAATTGTTTACTGTGCACAAGCCCAACCGGAAAGGTCATTTAGTGCGGGCAACAAAAATTTATTGTTAAAAGCCGCTAATGAATTATTTACTACCCATTTGGCCGTCATCTAGGCCAAGTCCTGACAGGTTCGGGGTAAAAATTGGGGCCTCAGCCATCCACGCATAACTCAACCAGTTCACACCCTTAATTAACTGCTCATCTGCGTGTGTGCGTGTTGGCCAAGTTCCGTTTATTTGTTTTTTGACCGTATATTGCGTGTGACTTCTGCGCCGGAAGGAAATGCTTAAACGGGGTTTTGCTTATAAAGCATTTAACAAACGAAAGCGCCATGGAAATATAGAGATAGAATATTCAGAAATATCTGCACATTTCAATTATCCCCCCACCACAAATCACTTTCAAGTTGAACGATTGTATTCCACCGCATCCATCAATCAAGTGCATATGAATTACATTTTTAATCACTCCGAATTACGCAGGAGAGCGCACATGATGAATTGCATATTACGGCATGGATCCCGGATCTGGGATATGGAATATCAACCACATTCAGAGCGATTCCCAGTGCATGTGACTGTGTGTCTGTGGTGTGGGAGTACAAACGCATTCACTTGACAATCACTTTTGTTTTATTGCGATTTGCCAGGCCAGACACCAGCAAACAACGGCAGACAAACTGAAAAATTTCCACTTGGGATAACTTGTGAGCAATTGCAATTGCTGCTGGAGCTATTCCGGGCTATATAGCTCTGGCTATAGCCCCGGCTCAGAGCCCGAAGACAATGAGCTGTGCCAACCAAATTGTTGTGGTGCAAAAATGCGGGCATATGTGTCTGGCAGAGGCAATCGACGCCAGAAAGGAGCAACTGCAGCAGCCGGTGCCGCAGCCGAAGCAATAGCAGCAACAACAGAGCGATTTACCAAGAAAATGAAAATTTATTGTCAGTAAATGAAAGAAAGCTCTGCCTCAGTCGGAGTTTGTTGTTTTTTTTCCATTTTTTGGTTTTGTTCTTTTGACTTTTCTCGACTGCAGTTCAGGCCAGATTGTGGTGTTAGTCAAGGCAATCAAGGTGGTTCTTTGTTGGCCAAGGGTAACTATCCGCAGTGCGTCTTTTCTGCTCGTCAGTCAAGGGAAGGATTCAACAATTGCACCGTCTATCGCCAGCCGTCATTGTCCCTTGGACCCATTTACCCCAAGAAAAAATAGTTTTAAGGAAACAAGGTAGTAAAACATGTCTCAACTTTAAGATATTGAAAAATTTCAAAACAAAATTATTAAGTTATGTTCTACTACCGATACAATATCAATAATTAAATATTTCTATAAAATTTCTTGCAAAAAACCTCTAATCGATCTGATAAAACTTTCCCAATTATTTTCCACACCCACTGATTCAGCATATTGGGCATGGCATACACCCAGCTGGATTGGCTAATGGCGATGTTAGCCAGAAATGATAATGGCCAAAACATTTAATGCACGTTATTGCCAAACCAAAAAGGCAATTTGACGCAACGCGCTCCAAGGATTTGGCCAAGCCCTTGGAACCAGGCTAATGCAGTGAAATATTTATTGAAATTGTGTGTTCCCGGGGGGCCAATGTGGCATCGCCAGCTATTAGGCTGGGATTTGGATTGGGGGCAAGGGCCAGGGTGGTGTGGAATGGTCTCTATTCCAGGACCTTGGGGGCGGAATGGTGGCTTATCCAGGCGGAGGGTTGGGTCTTGTGGGCGGAGCTATTTACGAGTCTCTGCTTGGCACTTTTGGCATTATTGCCTGGCCAAATGTTTTCGCCTCGATACATAAATATCCCACAGCCGGATCCGAAACAGAGTAGGGCTTGAGAACAAACTTTCGCACGCCACTCACTTGCTTATAAATTACGCACATTAGTGCAATTAACAGCAACAAGAGCGGCCCAAAAAGGTCTCGATTATTCACCTGAAAGAGGCCACGAACTCCTGAACCCTCGAGTTCTCAACGATACTCTCACGGATTCGAGGGGCACTTGAGTTGGCTAAAAGCATATTTACCCTCTTGTTGCAGCCAAATCAGGGTAAATATTTGCGGCAATTATGCAAGCGGAAGTCGATACGGATATGGATACTTGTACCTATATAAATGTTACACATATACCCCTCGTTTCTCTCAACATAGCCGAACCATTCAGCACGTGCCGCAACTGCATGGCAACATAATTATCGCACGCTCGTGGGCGCGTGTGTGTAAAACAGGACAACGGGGCGGACCAGTATTTTCCACTTGAATTTTTCCACTCTGCCCCGCAACTCTCGGCAGCCGTACAAATTGTTTCTATATAATAAGTGGGAGTGTCCGTAATGCCCGATGACAGCAAACAACATCGATAATAGCAACAGGAGCAACATCATCGCCACGCGTCAGCCGCGTCAAAAAGCCGTTGATTATAGACTAGGGTCCTAATGGCTGTCCTTGTTTGGTTTTAAGCCCTTAATGGCCACTTGATGGTTAAGGCAACCGTCTTGCGGCCAAGAGTATTGTCTGTATCAGATACTATTCGATTGGATTAGCGCACTCGACATAATCAACATGAAATTTCAGAATGCAAGTCCCTGAGGGGTTGCAAATCCTTCAATTTGGACGATGTCTTCGGATCTAGTTTACACGTTAATTAATCCGAATCTAAAACGTGAAAACCATATTTGTAATCGAAAACCTCAGCGAAAATATAGGCAAAAAAACCATGACGTTTGAAGAGTTTCATTAAAATTGCATGTCAAAAAGTTCGTTTGCTCAAACATTGACTTTACACAGAAAAATTAATTAAGATATGAAATTTTACATTTTATTTACAGCCACTTGTCCACTTTCCAGTAAAAATGACCTCTATTAAACGAAATAATACAGCGGACTTAAGTATACAAATTTTAACAACTTTTGCTATATTTTCCGAGTGTAGAACTCACTGAACTCTCACTGTTGGCATAGAAATGGCTAAAAGCCGTGCGATGCAAATTATTATTGGTTCGTCAAGCATACAAAAAATATTTCAAATTTGGGAACGGCCAACTAGAGGGAGTCAGGGAAGAAACGAGATAAAAAATACTATGAAAAAAAGGCTTTTTTATGTGGCTAGGCATGTCAACGAACCGGCAACCAAATGAATATGGAATGCTCTGAATGAGTGGCAGATTTCCTAAATAATTTGTGGGCGCACTCGGATGGCTGGATCCCGGGAACGGGGCCCTGTTGGAGGGGAGCTGCTTTATCATCTTGTAACATGTATCCATTTCGAGTCTATCAAAAAAGCATTCACCTGGCGTTGGAGTCCAAACCCCACACCGAAAGCACCACCTTCGCCCCCTGATCTGGCGCTGGGAACAAGCAAGCAACATAAATCAAATCCATTTTCCGAGCACCGGTTTTGGCCAATTCTTTTGCCATAGCCCCAGGAACGTATTACGGCATTTGTTGGCTGTTTTTTGTACCTTTCTGTCTCGTTCGTTCTCAGTTTTTTTGTGGGTGAAGCTGTCAGCGAAAATGCTGAAAAATGGCAAAATACCATTGATGAAAGTAAGCTGCTTGCTCGAACCTCCGAAAAAAGCCACGAACATGAAGCCCAACCATGACGCATTGCAGTGCGCCACCAAAATCTAAGCAAGACCAAAAAAAAGTCACAAATCAGACATGGGTAATGCCGTTGGAAAAAAGGCAAGCACTAAGCAACTGGACGAGGCGTGTCGCCTCACAATATGCCAAAGTGAAAATCTGTGTTAGCATGTTTTTTTTGCCACCTCGCGTCTTTTCTGGTAGCCTTCCACTGATTAATTGAGGAATGTGCCTGCCAGCCAGATGACAGTCAAAGGAAACTTGGTACAAAAACACCAAAAAAACCCATGGAATATAATCCGTGAAAGAATAAAACCACAAGCTACCCACTAATTAAAACTAATATACACGGCGTATGCGTAATGAAAGTAATGGTTCTAAGTATTTCTAAGTACATATGTTGAATGGACAGATATAGAGCTATAGTATAAATTATAAAAAATAGTATGTAATATTTGTGATGGGATAGAAATCCTATAAATATTCTAAATAAAAGTTCAAGATATTTATTTTAATCTGGACTTTATTAAAAGTTATATAAAAAGTTATATAAATATATTAATGAATAATTTCAAAAATTTCTTAAGTCACATTTTCAGTTAATTATTCCTCTATTGGATATACCCATATTTTATAGAGTAAGCATAACAGACATAAAACAATTGCCTAGGCCGCAGCAACATCGACTCGATGGGAAAATGAATTACCAAAGCGCAGGGCAAGAAAATGGCAACAAAAGTCGAGCCATAGGCTATGGGGGCTGTTCTTTTCCTGTTTTTCCAGCCTCTTTTGCCAGATTTGTATTTTTTCTGTAGATGCTTTTTGCTGGGATGTTGTACGGCATTATGTGGCAAATGCATTGTTTATAGAGGGAGCCTTCGGGCTACCTGCCCGACAACGTTGTGCATTTTTTAATGGATTCCAGTGCAAACAAAAGGCCAGAACATGGCGCATTGAAGTGAAGAATTCGCACTCGCGGTCTTAAACGCATGCAAGGGACCTAGGAAGGGAGAGGGCCAAGATGGAGGAAGCTGGGTGACTCGGGGGCTGTCAAGGCTGTTATTTGTTTGGCGAAATGTTGTTAGCAGGAAGGACTTCCGACCCCCTGGCCTCACATCACCGCCTGTTGTCAATTTGGCCAAAGTGGTTTTTCAGTTGCTTTAGCGTGAAAAAAGGCGAACAATCCAAGAAGATCGGTATGAGGGAAAGGAGCCTGTCATACATAGGCGAAGCATTCTGCTGGTCCAGGTCCTTTGACAAATCGCACTTGTGCGGCGTTTTAATCACTTAGGCAAGAACGCCTACATTGGCCCTATCTAGGCGTCTCATTCTATTTACTTAATGACAGTGAAAAGTGGCAGCCGACGACGCCTTAAGAATCCTGCACGCCTCAGCGCCAGGCAGCAAGTGCTCGTGGAACTTCTACTCCGAGTCTGCAGCCTGTCATCTTATAGATGTACAGTTGGTATAATAAAAACACATAAATAAATAAAATAAAATAATAAAAGTTATTCACGTTAAAGTGTCTCAAAAAGGTATGCTACATAAAATTTAAGCTTTACCACAACCTCCATAAAGGCACTTTTCTGCACTTAAACTCCATCAAGGCGACTCAATCTTTGTTAGATTTTCCACTGTGTATATCCTTTTTCGTCCCGCGGCGTTGGCCTTGCCCCATTGACGGAACTCGTAGTTTCATTAGACTAAAATGCTCGGTGCGTTGTTCAGAGCCTTTGTTTAAGGGATTCGCCTTTTCACAAAAATTTGCATTTACCGAATGCCATTGAAGCGCGAACAATTGAACGGCTCCCGAAAGCCGACTGACGAAAAATATGTCCTGGCCCAGCTGTTCTCTTTTGCTCTCGTGCCATTGTCCCTTTGTTTAAGCCGTGCGCCAAAAAGGCTCGCAAATATCTTTTGATTTCTCTGCTCATTCTCTTCCCGTACCCGTCCCGCCGAACACGATCCGACGAAAAAAGACGCACACTTTTGATAGCTTTCATTTATGATTATATTTGGGGCGGTAAGTGGGCGTGGCTCTGTATGTCATCAATCAAAAAGTACGCCAAATGAAAATGCCAGTGGCGGTGGGGGAGTCTGTAAAAAAAAATCGAATCCTTTGGATGGATTTGTAGCGAAAAAGTTCTTGTTCTGAATTTAAATACCTTGAATAAGTTTCCTTAACTGTTATCGTTCACTATTAGTATCAGTATTAGAGATACGCAATTAATTAGAGAAGAAATCTAGGTTTGAAATCCTTGTCTTTCATTTGCAATGACTCTTGCTTGTGTGCGTCTAATTAGCAAGTTTCAGCTTTATGAATTGCCACATTCCCGTTTCCTGGCCACCGTACTTATGGCTATTAATCATTCAAAGACACTCAATGAGGAATACCAGTTAATTACTTTCCAATTTAGAGGGGAGAGCAAAGCAGGAAGTGTCTGGGATTTATTGGACGTTTTCAGCAAATTAATTGAAAGCAACCCAAAAACCACCCAGTCGGAACGACTAAGAAGAGGATAACCCAAGAGTGCACTTTAAAGTGCATCAGAAAGGGGAGGCACCACGAGACATTGGCAGCCACAGGAATTATAACAATTTTACACGTTATAGCGACATAAGTCAGCCTGCGGATGTGGCAACATATGTCGCTAACTACCGATTGGGGTAGCTCATCCGTCGCACCCATCCCGCAACTCTAATTCCAATTACAACTCCCGTCCGAACTCCAACCACCAACCAACCGTCAACAGTCCGCCCACGCAATCAAATAATTCTGAATCATTAGGTTTTTTACCAAGGGGTGGTCGCCAGGTTCTATTGAGACATTTAGCTCAACTGGATGTTCATTATAATCCACTCGGAGCTTACACAGTCAGAAAATAAAGGAACTAATTACTCTATTCTTTGCTAAGAAGTTACTCCTGAAGTTGAGATAAAATAGTACATTTACATTAACATTCAATAATTTAAAAAATCATTGATGGGGGTTAGCACTTTGCCTCCAGTTGCATCCATTTTATTTGAAGCTTTGCTTAGATTTCGTTTTAGATTCAAAATAATAATGCTAGGAACATTTTTATGTGTAGTAAGTCGAGCTCTCCCCAAGGGCACCTGCCCCATTCTTGGCCGTTACTCTATTATTAAATGCACTTTTAATCTCGACTGCCCCTGTCTCCCTATCCTTTCCCGCTTGATGTTCGCTTTCAATGATTTTTCCATTTTGCACCCTCAAATGGCGAACGATTATCACCCTTAAATGGTACTTTACACACACAAAGAATGCCAGGCATTGAATAGATTTGAACCGAACCGAACAGAACAGAAGAGAACCAAACCGAACCGGTACCCTCTGTACTTAGTTTCCCCTTTCCCGGAGTGGTAAAGATTGGTCCCGGAGCTGAAACAAAGTATGCCAGGGGATGGGCTCGTGTTCGAGTGTGAGTGTGCTTTTATAGTCCTGCTGATATCATATAAAAACATTGGTTTGGGACTTCAAGTTGAGTGTGTATATCCCCGGGATTAGTATGCTATGTTTGTTTAACTTTCTGTCGTGATTTCTCATTCCAATCTCGATGGCTACGATGAGCTGGTCAGGCAATAAGCGAGAAATTAGAGAGTTGTGTACAGAAAATAGCTTATTGTAATGGTGAATTTAAAAAACCAACCATGTCCACAGTTGAAGAAAAATGTCTAATGTCGGCTAATAAAAATTGAGAGTTTTTTTTTTTGGGAGTTTGAATCTTAAATAGTTTAGTTATATCACTATTGACTTTAGTAAGATTTTCATACTTTTAATTAGGTTTAACCGAAAAAATGTACACATTTTATAAATACCATTAAACAGCTTTGGTAACCTCTCTTTTTGTGACCTTCCTTGGAGACCATTCCCCTAATAGCCTGTCATCTTGCATTTGTCTTGATATGACAAACTTTTGAGGATGCCATTAAATGGCAAATTACTCACTCGTTGTCTGGTGTCGATTAAATGAACTCAACCCAATCAGCCAACCCCATACAAAAACAGCGACTTCCCCTTGGTTCTGTCGCTGCTTCCTGCTCCTGCTCTTGCAGTCCGTAAATCAGAGACTCACATCGCATCCCTGCCAAGCAGCAGGCACAATTACACGCCGCAGACCCTAAACAAGTTGCCTCACAAAAATTGTGCCTGATGGCCATACATAGATGGATGGCTGGTTTACTTTTGGCCGGAGGTGGAGGAAAAGCACTCCCTGCTGTCATATGGACTGGTAGCACTGGATACTGTATGGGGAACTCTTAAAGAGCACATAATTGGTCTGTAATCTATTTTTGACAGATTGAATTTCGCTTTTATCTTGATTTTGTTTTGACTGACTCGGTTGCTGCTGCTGTTCCTGCTGCTTTTTTCGTACTTCCTAATTGGGTTGCACGCTGCCACCCCGAAAAAGCCTCCCACCCAAATCCAAAGCCAAGCCGAAGCCCAAAATCCAGGCAACTCCACCCAGCGATTCTATCGACCCATTTGCAGGTTGCGGGGTTGCTTGTTGGCTTTGACGTGAAGATTTGCTAAATGGTTACTGGCTTCTGTCCATAGTTTAATATGATAAGTGGGTTGCTTGTTTCGGGCTCGGATACTCGCATTTAGGACGACGCTTGGGGATTCGGTTTGGTTTTGGGTTCCGAATCAGATTCACATTCCTGGTCCGGCTCTTGTTCAGATAGGGCTTTGGGCACAGACCCATTGGTTAAATGCCAATTTATACAGTGGAAAATTGGTAATTTAAAACCGCAAAGATTCTAACGCTTAGATAAATAGCTGAACCTTCCGAAATTATTCATATAGACACAGTTCAAGTGTTTGGCATTTTTGATAATAAATTACATTGAATTGTCAAGGCCTCCAGGGACTCGGCCGAAAACTTTTCATAATTTGACTGTCAACATGGCAAAAAAATGAAAACAAATAAGAAGATAAGGAAAATCTTCGACTTAGGCCTTCTTCAATTTCATACTTGGACGCGCTCAGCTTGTGTTTATCATTTGAAAATAAACTTTCCATTTCTAAGTTGTTATAAAGAGATAATACTGGCTTATTAAATCAAAGAACTTGAATCTTTAACGTCTTTATTCATTTATTTTAGTAATTCTCTTCAAATACTTTTTTCATTTCATTTAGATTTCCTCGAGTACTCAGAGTTGAATGCAAAAAATTAACAAATTTTTGGTATAGGGCCGTCATTGTGTAATTACACTCTACATGAAACTCAATTACGGTACCGCCCCTCAACCCTTCCAGAAGTCAATTCACTCAAAATTGTTTAGCACGTCCCGTAACCTGTAATTTTCACACCATTTTCCTCCACCCCTCCGGTTTACCCAAAAGCTTTTGATGTCATTTATTCATTTGTAATTTCGTTCAAATCCAATACTGTGCTATTGCATAAAAAGGGCGGCTACCGAGCGTGTGCTTGCGGCAGTTTTATATAAATATGTTATTCCTTTACTGATTTACCAGGGTACGAGATCGCTGTGGGATAGCCATTACCATGCCACCATGATACCCACTTGCCTGCAACCAAACGAGAGCGAGCCGTCCTGATTGCAGCCATCAACAGTCCGTAGCAACAACAATCAGGGGCAAACGTGCCAAAGTAAAGTTTGCACAATTTTTAACAATTAAAATAATTTTTTTCATGTATTCACGGGACAGCCCTTCCCACTGCTCCGTTGGAGGGGTGTAAGCTTAAATGTAATGAAGTCCTTTCTGTGGAAGTCTGATGTAGTCTGCGGATGTATTGATAATTTTAAATGTTTGAAGAATTTTTTTAAACAATTAATATTGAAAGTGGTTTGAATTTCAATTCTGACCTCTGAAATACAAAGTTACGTGCTATTAATCATAAATGAACAATAGTCTAAGATACAGCGGAAGACGTTTTAAGTAAATTAAATATAAATTAAAATATTATATTAATTTTTTTCAGTGTGGTGCAAAAAGCATCGCTCAGTGGGGATGTGGCCGCAGGCTAAATGACATTAAATAACAGCCAGGCAACAATAACAACAGAAGGAAAAAAGTCGGTCTGTGAAGCAGAAGCAGCGGGAGCTGGAGGTGCGATTTGAACAACATTTTACAAGCATTTACACACCGTATCCTGGTATCCTGCACACATCCTGTTTCTGGCGCTGCTGCACCGCCTCGCATTGTCATTGTTGACTTCCTGTTACGCAATGCCAGGCTCGCAATGCTTGATTGTTACGGCCTACATAATTTGTAGGTACACTCCATTGGACGGGCCAGGGACAATGGCCGGGAATCGAATAACCCAGTCGCGCACTACGGATTTTATTGTTATTCAATTGGATTTGAATTTAGTGAAAAGCGGGTCGTCCCGCGAAGGAGCGCTGCGAGTGTTTTCGGGTTGTGTGACAGTTGACGCCTCGCAAAACAGGATGCTTCCGGTGGCCTGTGTGGAGAGGCGCTGAAATTTGATCGGCAAAGTGCACATAATTAGCCAGCGACTGGTCTGGGCTTGCACTTTTCGACTCGATTTAGCCGGATGAAATTCGAGGTGCCTGCTATGGGAGACATTGTTTGTGTTATTGCATTAATTTACAACAATATGGCGCGTAATGAGAAGGAATTTGATTATGGCATTGTGAACGCGAATGGGCATTGCAATTGGAAACTAATGCCATTCCCGCTGTAAGTGCCAGTGTCTTGTAATTACCAGTTAAACGGCTTAGGCTCGTCTTGCAACTGCAAATTATTTAAGTGCGTCTCCATGCGATGGGAAAATTTTGCCAAAATGGTGGCTCCATTAATACAACCTTTAAATTAATAAACAACATACTGGACGCATTCCCATAAAAATTTCATTACATTCACGGTAACGATAACAAGTTGTTGGATTCCCTTTTTTACCCATAACACAAAAATAATAAGCTATTTAAATAATGATAATTTCATTAAAAAAAGCTAATTGGTTTCAATTGCACTTTTTTAAGTACTTCCGCATAGCAATGTCCGCCTGGAAAGCCGACGCATGTTCATTTTAAAGTTGGCTAATAATATTACATCAAAATCCATTTAAAACATTCAAATTCAAATTGTTCAATACATCAAGTTAAATGAACATAAATCAAACCGAAGTGGACATCGCTATGTATATAAAAATGGGGCTGTAACTTTTTTCATATCAGCCATTAGAGCCATAAAACTTACAATGCCACACAAATGTCAGTTGATTAAAGCACCTATGTTCATGCATCCCAAATAAAAACAGCAGTCCAATAATAAAAGGAAACGGTGATGAGCCTATTATAGTGACAGTAATTGCAGGGAGTCACCCCCTCAGTAGACCCAGTCCCAGCCGCCACTAAAATGGACTTGTCATAAACATACACACGCCAGAAACCCGAATCGCAACTGCTAAAAAATAAAGTCCATAAAAAAGAAACATCGCGTTGAGCAAAAATTGCCCACATTTGCGGGCTGACCAGCGGCCGTAACGACGTGAGCAAGGATAATGCCAAGAGACTGCCAGCAACCACAACAACAGCAGCAGAATGGGAAATAAAAATAAATGTGCCAAATGGATAATAAAGTACAAAGAGCGACAGGAATAATGTCCGAAATGACACTAGAAGGAAAATAAAAAAGAGCGAATCACAAAAAACTGCCATGCCCGGGTGTATGAGTCCTTTTTTAAGCGTAATTTAACTGTTGTGGCCATTGTACTTAATTGAACTGTCAACAAAAATAGATAAATATAATAGCTAGTGGGGTGGAAAACATGTCCTCGAAATTCTAACGGAAGGACACTTACACTCTAGGGCAATTCCGTTTTAGCGAGTCCTTAGAGCTGTCAAAATTCTGCTCTACTTTCCAAAGTTCCTCGACGGGTTTTTCGGTAAAAAAATAGCAAAGCCAACTTTTCGCTAAGCTGCACCACTTCATGCCCAAAAAGGCTGCAATTAAAATAAGTACCCGGCCGCTTGGCTTTCCAAACTTCTGCTACCCCCAACCACCCAGTCACCATAATTGGGGGCCAAAAAATGTTACCAAAACACCCACATACATAGGATATAGCGACTGTGTATATGCACATATATACTGAATATATAAGTACATTGTGTTCGCAAGCTAATTAAGGAATTACTGCAGGCAAAATAGCGTCTGGCACTGGAACCACACCCCCACCGCTGAAAACCTCACCAGGTTCTCGAAATTGGGAGGCTGCTTTTTGCAAAAAAGCACTTCACATATGAGAACGGAAAATGAAATTAACAAAAAGACCAAAAAATCCAGCACCGATGAAATGAATTCAAAGGAAAACATTTTTTTCCAAAGTCGAATGGCCAATAATCTTACTGAAAAATAATTTACAAACGATTCCTTAACTTTGCTAATATATTTTGGAAGATAATTAGATTAATAGAAACCCTGAAAAAAATTGTTCATTTAATTGAAAATTAAACTTTAAATATTATAGTTACTGCATGAATCGTTGTACCTTTCGAGGCAAAAATTCACTTCCTAACCAAAAAGCGATTTCATAATCAAGTCGCCCCCCCAGAAAGACCCACCAAAATCCGCCCAAACAATTCACTTTACATATGAGCAAATGTGGCCCAAAAGGACCAACAAAACGAGAGCAAAGCTGCATTCATGAAAATCAGCCAAAAGCAGCCAACCAAAGTGCTCGTTGTCTGCTAAAATCTGCTGAGGACAAAGTCTGGGGGCAGGCAATTTTTATAATTTTGCTACAATTTTGAGGCATTTTATGAAATGAATTGAAATCTTTTTCGTTCTTCTCTTTTTTTGGCCACATTTCCTTCAACGAAGAAAAGACATCAAATCCATTCATGCGCTTAAATAAAATGCTCAAGCACTTGACTGCATCCATACAAATATTTGTTGTGAGCAGGAGCAGGAGCAGGAGCTGGAGGCGAGCCGAATAAAAGGTTGCCTAATTTGTTCAGTTGGCTTGCACACAAAAAATCCTGAAAACAGAAACAGCTGGGCTGAACCCCTTTTTTATGCTTTCGGCCGAGCGGACTGTATCCCATTGTGAAGAAATTCATTTTGGGGACGAAAATGGCTGGGATTTGGACGTTTTTGGGCCAGCTTATACTCGAGAGAAGATTGGCTCAATTTAATCCGATCTCGGGTGGACATCCATTGATTACAAAAATCTACGGCCGAATCAATCTTTTAAATGCAAAGTCTAGCCTTTGGCCAGCGGTTATCAACGGGATAAAATGCAAGCCAATAAACAAACGATTTGACGCAAAATAAGCGCATTAAAACGGCATTAATACATACATATGTAGGTGCAAGTACATTTGTTCGTACAATAAAAACAAATCGATTTCAACACCCACCATTTATGCGCAGTCGTGTGAAATGCAACACTCCACACAATCGCCTATAATTATGCATATATATATGACTACGGCTATATATTTCTCGTCTGAATCACAGCTCCTATGCCGATGGGTGCCTGTGTTTGGTAATTCAAACTTGCCACAGTCGTCCTGCCGCTTGTTAGGCATAGCGAAAAAAGCATTTTATGCATTTTTATTGCCATTTATTTGCGGCGCACAATTCGCAATTTATTTTTGCAATTTAACACGCGATGCGAATGGCGAACCGTGAATCGCGAAAAGGCCCAAAGGATCCCAGGGGCCAGGAAATGGGGGCTCGTCGGAACTAAATTGCAACAAACTGCACAATAAATGGCAACTTAAAACGCCTGCCCCGACAACCACGATGAAAATAAAAACAAAAAGCCCAACATGCATTGCAGCAATTGTTGCTGGAGCATTGTTATCCTGTACGTAGGATATACATGTCCATATATTCGCATACAGATGTACATATTCAGTATTCAGCCGCGTTTATTTGCGTTGGCAATTAAACGTAAATAAGCGTTTGCCGTTGCTTTCACGGAAACGCAGAATAGAATGGATATATCTGTGGAATACAATTTCTATCAAAATTGATATCAAACGAAAAGGATGCAATCCTCACTCGTTCTTAATTGTAGGTATTCGTCGTAAAGGATTAAGATGTTATTGGCAGGATAACATACATGTCAAGCTAAAAGTTCGGAAAAACTTTAATAAATAATTGAAAATACCATTATCGGTTGTGGTTTTTTGTGTATGTTTATATAATTTATTAATATCTTTATATGTATAATTTGTTATTTGTATATTTATAAGCATTTCAATTCTGTGATGTGTCAGTTTGTTTTAAGAGATTTGTTCTTTTTCCAGCATAAGCTTGATTATGTTAACATTCAATTAAAAATATAAATAATTTAACTAATTATTTGGTAATTGCTTGACACATGCCACATCTTACGAATAGCTCTAGACTAACATTCAATTTCCTGATAGGTCTTTATTGGCCCGAAGGGATCTCGGCTTAGCATATCGAACCTAACTTACACTTGACCAGCAATTTAAAGAATCAAAAGCCAAACCCAAAAACCTTAAGAAAAATCAAGCCCACACCATCCACGTTATGTTTGGTTTATGTATATACATAATTTAAAGCCTATACTTATTGAGCAAGAGACATTTACATTTTACAGGGATATTGAGTGGTGAGTATGTACAGGGACTTAGGAACAAACTTTAAAAAAACTTGAAACCCATTGACGCGGTCCAGCACTGAGCGAAATAAGTTCCAAACTTTTGTATAATATTTATCCAGGGATGTGTTACGATTTGATGAATGTTTCCTTTCTTGAAATATTTGGCATTCGTACCACTCCAAGTTGTTGGATTTTTATAATCATTTTTAGCTCAGTAGACCTTTTGGTTTATGGATTTATCGAGGACAGCCGTGGCTGAAGGAGTGATATCCATGAGCTCCCGACCAGAGCTCTCGTTGCGTTCCAGGCAGAGGTTGCTCTTACCAAATGGTGGCGAGGATGAGCGGTTTAAAGGAGAACCGGGCTCCTGCTCCTCATCCGCCTCCACATCAATGGCGGCATCCTCCTCGTCCAGACCCAATCTCTCCTGCTCGGAATCTGAGTCCATATCCGCCATTTCCAATTCCCGCGACTGCGTGGGCGGCAGTGTTGGCGGCGGTGCCGGAGGTAGGGGGGTGGGCGGCTTCAGCAGCGACATAGGCGCTGCCAGGCACCCCACGCCCTATACCAGCGACGAGAGCGGAGGTCGCGGGGGGCTGGTGTTGCGTGCGGCCGCTGCTGCATAGTACTGCATCGGATGGTGGTGCGGGGGTGGCGGCGGCACAAATCCGGCGGTGGTTCCGTCGTGATAGAGAACGGGCACCCTCACCAATCGCTGAGCTGCATGCGCCATATTGGCCATGTTGGCTGCCTCCAATTCAGCCGCCAGCTGTCGTTTCCACTTATTTCGCCGGTTCTGGAACCAAATCTTCACCTGCGTCTCGGTCAAACGCAACGAGGCAGCCAGTCCCGCTCGCTCCGAGGAGCTGAGATAGCGCTTAAGGTCGAAGGTCGACTCCAGCTGGAAGACTTGAGCCCGCGAGAAGACGGTGCGAGTTTTCTTTTTCCGCTTGGAGCCACTGCCGTCGCCGTGGGGCGATGAGCTGTCCGAGGGACCGTCGGTGCCGTCATCCTCCTCGATGATCTCCTCGCCTTCCTCGTCCGACTCGTTCGAGCTGCCGGGCAGCAAGTATCCGCCATGTGAGCCCGCCAAGTGAGGATGGGACGGGAGGCTGCTGGTGCTGGTGGGCGTGGTGGGTTGGTGTGGATGCTGCTGTTGTTGCTGCTGCTGCTGCTGCTGTGGATGCTGTTGCTGTGGATGCTGCTGGCTCTGCTGCTGCTGCTGGACTAGAGGATGGTAGAGGGGGTGGTGCGGGTGGTGCGATGGCGACTTGCTGGCCTGACTCGAGCTGTTGTTGCCGCTGCTTCCATTCACGCTGGCAGTGCTGCTGTTGTTGTTGTTATTGTTATTGCTGTTGTTGGGACTCATGGAAGTGGGCGATGGTGGATTCTCCGTGGTATTCGTGGAGGAGCTGTCTGCAAATCGGAGAGAAAAGCAACCGAGAGAGAAAGCATTAGAGAGAGAGCTTAAATGGTATTAGTCGCTGGGTGGCAAGTGGGTGGGAGCTGTCGTTCTGTCTTGGGGGTGGTTGTCTAAGGGTTGCAGCTCCAAGATGTACCCTTGTCGGCGAGTCGTTGTGCCTGTGTGTCTGTGTGTCTCTGGTCTCCTGCAGAGATTTAAGCTGCAACACTTAACCTCACACTTGTCGCCCCATCTTTTTGTCTACCATTTGTGTCATTTGTGATTGCTGCCACCGATTTGCAGCGCGCAGACGCCGAGAGCGTCTATATAGTATAGCCAGATATATACAAACATATATCCCATTGAGCGTATGTGTCTGTGCCTGTCTGCGCGTTAAATTACCATTTAAAATGGCTGTCAGTCAGTTGGCCGATTTTCTTTTTATCGAAGCTTTTAGTTTTGATCTCATTTGAAAAGTTTAAATTGCCGTAATTTGCCTTGAATGGATTTTGACCAGCTGAAAAAATGTTAAGCTCTTCATAAAATGCTGCCCGTGAAACCTTGTGGACGGAAATATACGGATGGTTCAGGCCAGAGAGTTTCGTCCAGCTGGAGTTGCCCTGCCCGTAAAGGTGAAAAACTTAGGTGCCATTAACATGAGCAAATTCAATTGCAATGACTATTAATGCCAAAGGGGCCAATTAAACGGGCTTAAACTGCACTGCTAGTGCTGTAATTGTAATTGCATTTGCAGTTGCACTCCACTCCACTCTACTCTGGAACATGGCCAGCCCATTGCGCGAAACTCGATACTCGATTACAAATTGCAATTAATTGCACTGGCGATTAATGCAGTCGTCTCACTTGGCTTCCACGGCTGTTTATTTATTTGTGAGAATGTGTGAGCTCCAGTTACCTAAGACGTTAGTTAAGTCTGCTTCTGGGGCGAAATTCTTTGAGGAATTAGCCGCCGCCGTTCACTAAACACTTAAACTTTGAAACTACTGGAAATTCATAGAGAATCACTGACAGGAAATCACTGGATAATTAGGCTTCTCTTTTACAATTATTTTTAGCTTCCTACTAATGACATTTGAAACCCAAACTATTAAAATAAGGGTATGGAAATTAATGCTATTTATTTATTAAAATTGCCTCAAATTAAAGAATTGTGTCGTCTTTTCGCTCAGTACACCTTCAAGAATGTCTGACACATCACATTCCTGCTGTAAGTCAAATACGGATAAATCGAATGCTAAGCCCCATTGGCATGTGCTCCGTACAGTTCATTTCAGTTCAGTCCAGTTCGATTGGATTCTGATGGGTTAATTTGAGTGACGGAAAAGTACGTAACTCCGTTGGCTATTTTACTTTTGTGTTTTTTTTTTAAATCAACTTACCGTGGGTGGGACTGTGGAAGGGCAACCGCTGGGGGGCCCAGGGCCATCCGGGCGGACACAGGGCTGCGTAACGACCCGCCAATGCACCCCACTGCGAAATGAAGCCGAGCCTGCAAGTTGATAATGAGGAAGAAAATATTGGTTAATATCGCCATTAATTATGCATTGTAACGATTGCCCAAATTTAGGGCCTGAAACTGAAGAAAGCTGCCAGGCAGCGTGCGGGCCATTTATAACTTAAGACGCCATTAGGCATTTACCGATGGGCCGTCGGCCAAAAGTTGTTCCTAAGAAAAGTCGAAGCACCAAAGTTCGCCATCGAGATGAGGCGGGAAAAGAGGAAGAGGGAAAGGTTGGAGGTAGGAAATGGCGCAAAAGGGGGCAGGGCTGTGATGCCGACCCTTAACAACCCCATGACCGACAACAGCTGTTAAGAATTTGGGCTCCTCAGCCCTCCCCTTTGTGTAACCTTGTTAACTTGCTGGCTTAAAAGCATCTTTATAAATACATTTTATTTATTTATGCTGGCAAGACAGAACACTTTTCGTTATAATGTGCTCTAGATTCGCCAAGGGGATGGTTGCTTTCTGCTTTCCAGCTAAATGAAAGTTAACATGTCAAACCCGAAGCCGAAGGTAATTGGGCAAAGTTGCCGTTGTCTCTAGATTGTGATTGATTCATTGGTTTATTTCGTGTTTTTTGGCTTACTTGCTGCTTTTTAAGCTTCCCACGCACCCACTGAACTTTGGTGTTCAACATAAGCCCTTGCGAAATGCATTCTCACCGTTCTAAAATGCACTACATACGAATCTACCCTCTATTCTGCTTTCGCATTCTGCCGTTAACGGGCTGTTGGACTAAGCCCCCTTTTCCGAGCAAACTTTGACCGTTTGGGCAAGTGACCCGAGCACAGACTGTGATTTCTTTTCGAGGGTACAAGTGCAACAAAACCTACAACAACTGCTGGCACAAAAATGCTGGCAGACAATGAAAGTGGGGGGCTGGGGGCTGTGGGTGAGGGCGAGTTCGTGGGAGTATGTGTAGTGTGTGTGTGACATTAACATTTAGATGACCTCTTTCGCAGTGGCTGCGGCCAAGGGTGCATCATGTGTGTGGAAATCAATAGCCAGGTGGGTGGGAGGCCCTCTGCTACTCTTACCCCCCCACCCTAAAGTAATGATTTTCAATTAAGTTTACTTTCAACCCGGACTGCCCCAGCGAATTATGAGCCGGAGAGCGGAGGAAGCCTCTTCAGGGGCTTCCCCAAGTTGCCAGCTCAAATCACTTCTAATGGGCTTCATGTTTACAGCGCCAATTGAGAGAAAGCCGCTTTGGCTTTCGGCTGGCTGTGCCTGAAGGCGGTCAGAAGCCAGAGTACAGAACCAAAACAGCCGCAAAAAATAAAACAAGCTTCTATCAAGTTTCACTGACAGAGAGAAAAAATCCTCCCAAGAGATACTCCAAGGATAATAAGGATTTGTCATTATAAAGCTAAGAACATTTTTTGAATTTCTTATTTTTTGACAGTTCATTCGTCTTTTGGGTCGGACGAAAAAAAAAATAAAAGAAATTACCTCAATTATAGAGCTAATTCCAGCCGGCTCATCAACATGAAAAATCAAAACAAAAGCTTGTAGCTATTTGCTTCACTAATTACGCGAATCAACAACTTGACTTGGGTAATGTAATAAATACAGAATAAATTTGCCAGCGGCTATCGCGGTCGGCGAGGCGGTATTCATTTCATTTCCATTGGTGTCATTCTGCGGCGGAAGTGGACGGCCATGTTTTTAGAAGTGGGAGCGCCCCATTTGAACCCTCGTAGAACTGTCAGAAGTTAGGGCAAAATGGGGGATGCCGTAGCCGTTATTTAGCTTTTAATGAATTGTTTGCGGTTCATGCTTTGGGCTCCTTTTTCTAGCCCACCCTCCGTCATAATTTCTCGTCTTGGGATCGGATCCCTTTTTGTTCCCGGGATAAAAGTGAGCTATGCAATTGAGTTGTTAAACATGGCGTTCAACATCGGTTTTCGCCTGCTACTGCCGTTTCCACAGCTTCTTGGCTTTGTCAAGACATTTCTTTGATGTGTCTCGGTTTCATTGTATCGAGACTCGAGACGAGTTCAAAGAAATGTTTCTGAATTAGTGGGGTTAAGTTTAGCAAATTGTAGCAATGGCTGGAATTAACCAATTCAAATGGAATTACCCGCACATCCCGCTCGACAATTGTCGCCCGGCATTGGCGCGATTGATTTAAATAAATAAATTTAAATGGGAGCCCCTAAAAACCGCTTAGGAATCGTTCATGCATAAAAGATTTACACACGCTAATTGACGGATTTTGTGCGGGACCTTCCCTCTGGCTCTTTCCCCTCTCCATCCGTATTCTATGCTACAATACATTGTTGACATTTGGATGAGGTATTAGCTGCGGCCGCAGAGTAGGCAAAATATTGAACACTTCAATGGGCAACGAGCTCTGCTTTTGTCATTAAACGGGATTATTGCCAATATTCCTGCGCCTGGGGAGCGGCTTAGGACCTCATACATATGTGTATCCCACAGTCTCAGCCGCCTAACAAGGAGTAATCATAAATGGTGACATTTGTGAAGAGGACAATATTAGTTTTTAATATTATATTTCTTTTTCGACGGATAAGATTTTTTCCGCCAACGCCATGGGAAGCCCCGCCAAATGACACGTGACCACAGAACAGAGGAAAGTCAAACCTCGGATCTAGATCGGATGCGAAATATGTTTTGATTAGCAAACAGCCATAGAAATTCCCACCGCACCTCGATCTCGATAACGAATCAAAAGCATTTCACCACTAAACGGTAATCCCCCTTGGGCCAGAATCAGAATCCAGATACAAATGGACAGATAAATGGGATTGGTTAGGTTTGGTCCTTGTGCAATTGTGATTGCAATTGGATTGTAATTACTGCTCGATGGGAATATACGTACGTGTGTGTGTAATTATAATGTCATCGTCTGCTTTTTGCGTCATCCTTACGGAAAAGAACAATGCCAGGACTCTGCAAAAGGGACTCTGCACCCTTTCCGCTGGTCGCCCATTGTTTCCAGTCCACTCACAAGCATATCGAATTACACCTCTTGAATGGTTTTTTCCTGCTCTGCCACATACCCCCACCACTGAAAGCCGAATCGTAATTAAAGAAAATGCAATTGCAGAGACGAAAGCGTTTCAGTAGCCAACGACTAATTAAAAACGCAAGTCCACTGTCAAAATACGTTGCGTTCTGAGGTGAAAGTCTACTCGAAATATTAAACGATCACTCAGCAATATTTACTATAGCAATAGCGATACTTTTACCCCGTGGCATTAATCATTCCGCGATGATCGAGTGATAAACCAGTCACAAAGGCAGCCACACGTCAGCTGGGCAAGCGCCAAGCAGCAGGAGTCGACACTTCCAGTGTCCAGATCGAGGGCGAGTCCTTTAATTGGGGTAACCGAGCTCGAGCACGGGACAGGAGAGCCGGACCCTCGATAAAACCTGACCGACTGACTCCTCGACTGACTAACTTCCCTTATCGCCTCCATCAGCGGCTCGGGCACGCGTAAATGAAATGAAAATGATCATTATTAAAAAAACGAAGGATAAAGCCCACGAGGGAGTCCCCTCTTACCAAAAAAAAAATGTGCAATGCATTCATGTAAATTCTCTCGTTTTCTTTTTTTAATTCAACACATACGTTAATGGAGCTGCCTGGAAATTCGATCTCTCATTTGGTATGCAACATTTTGAAAGCCAGCTAAGTGGGGTTAACATACCAAGGAATAAAAAATTCAATGCAACAAAATATACAGCACTGAGAAAAATAAAAGGTATTTCAAATAAAAAATGTAAAAGATTATATTTGGAAGATATTCTGAGCACTTAGCTGAGCTATCAAATGTAGTTTAATAATCCAACACTTTTATTTTCAAACAAACAGCTGTTGGGCCAGGAACTCTGAGGGCTCATTCATTGAGCAGATACGTTTTGCATACGATACTGGAGCATTGTCAGTCTGTCAATCCGTCAGATACTTTCATTCACAAAATGCCGGTCATTTGCCGGTCATTGCTGCATTGAATTTCAACTGGCAAATGTTATGTAATTCGATAGGCGGACCAAATTGCCGGCACAAAAATTATAACCCCGGTCAGTTGAACATAATTCTGCATAACTTCCAGGTCAGCTAATGGGCCCTGCAACCATAAACTATATTGAACTCCATATCTGTCTGTCTGGGATCATTTGAGTTATCGAAGCACAATGGCTTGGTACTTTACCCATTTGCATTTTTGGCCACTTAATGTCTCGAATAGCGTCAGCCTAAAATTTTGTGTCTTATCGACCATCATTCGGCTATTGTCCTCTTTCTTCATTTTTTCCTATTTGGTGAATGTTTCTGGGGAAGAGATTTGTGTCACCTCCCTTTGTTTTGTTGTTTTCCAGGAGAACGATTATATAAAATTGGCCCAAACCAAAACGAACAAGTGCATTGCAGCCTCGGATTGGGATCATTGAGGGAAGGCTTGACTTTTTGGTTTCAGCTTGCCTAAGGAACGCCTAAGCCGGGTCGTCCATACTGGAGTAAATATTCTTATTTCAAACTATATCGATGTCCCAAAGTGTTTGAGAATCTTCTTCCCCGATGTTACTAATAGACTCTGTCTTACCTGGACAGCATAGCTGCATCCTGCGGCCCGCCAGGACCTGGATGCGGCAACTGCGGGATGGGTGTTATTAGGCCGGGGGCGCCGTTTTTCTTGGCGGGTTCGCTGCGGCTCAGAATGCTGGAGATGGAGAAGCTGGTGAAGCCGTTGGATCCTGTGGTAGCCTTGCTACTGCCGCCGCCGCTCCCGGCGCCGCTGCTCCCGTTGCTGTCGTTGCTGTTGGCGCTCAGGTTGGCCGCGGCCACCGCCGCCGCTGTGGCTGCCGCCGCTGCCGCAGCACAGGTGTTGTTGTGATTCAGGGCCTTGCTATTGTTGTTGTTCTGCTGCAACTCATCGATGCCGTTCCGCTCGGGACTCTTGGGCGGTGGACTCAACCGCTCGCCATGCTGCTGCTGGTGGTGCTGCACATGTTGCTGCTGCAAATGTTGCTGCTGCTGCAGCAGAGCGGGATGCGTGGCAGCCGGATGACCAGGATGCAAGTGGCCAAAGCTATGCAGAGCGTGATGTAAAGCCACTGGGTGGCCGCCCAGAGTGCTCAGGTGATGCTGCAGGTGGTGGTGGAGCACCGCCGGCGGCACAGCCCCACTATTCGGGCTGTGATGGAAGTGATGACCCCCGCCGGATGTTGTGGGTGTCCCGGCGGCTGTATTTGGCGTAGTGGAGCGGTGTGTTGGCGTAGGCGTGGCAGGCGGCGAACTGCCGTCGGCGGAGCGGGCCGGCGAGCGGGCCAGCAGTGGGCTCTCGCGGGCGGCGGCGCCCAAAGGACTCGGCTCCGGACTGGAGACCACACTAATATCAACTTCGGCATCGGAGGAAGACATGGCACTTATTTATTTTCTTGTTTATTGGCCGATGAAATTTCGCTTGTTCTTGATTTTCACTTGTATCCTTGAGATTCACACTTAACTGATAGTTCAAATCCTGACACGAAAAATCGCTGGGGAAAACGCAGAGCGATACCGGTTGGAACAACACGTCTGCACCGTTTGATCAACGTTTCGCATTTAAATTCAAATGCGGCTGTTAACAGACGCACAAGTCCTCGCCCGAGTCCTGAGTCCTGTGAATGCGTATTTGGCTGTGTGTCGGGGTGTGTGTCTGTGTTTGTGTTGGTGTCTGAGTGCGGGAAAGCGATCGTTTAGTATTTTTATTGTTTCAGTCTCTGGATTTTTAACCCCCGGTCTCGTGTCCGGAGAGCGTGAAACTGAAACTGAGACTGAGGTGGTTGGCTGGCAGCTCTGCAAATTCTTTTGGTCTTTGCGCTAAATGGTTTTCCACACGCACACATACCCCCAAGCTTACCTGTTTTTCTACCCCTCCTGGGAGGGTGTGTCCCACTCTCTTTCGCTCTCTGCGGCAGCTTTCCATCCCTTTCTCCCTGTCTGTTGCTCTCCTTCTTTGGCGAGGCCCGCTCTATCCGTTCCATTTGCAGTTGGTAATTTCTTTTCGTTTATTTCGACAATTGCACTGAAACCGCATCGACAGACACTTTTCTGTTGCGAGATTGTGTTCATGGGGTGCACTGGGGTATGGGGTGGGGCAGCTCTCCCCCAAAGAACGGGAAACACTTGGCATTTGGAACACGACTAAAGTGGGGCCGCACTCGAATCGGGGCGAACCGACTCGCTCGGCTGGGGTCTATTGAAATGCCAATATAAAATCAATCAATTGCCACCTAACGGGGGTCAAGTGTTGCTCTGTGGGCCATTGAAATTTTCCAGCCACCCAGTCGAGCAGATGCAAACTTTTCGACCAGAAGTGTTGGCGAAAATGTACAAATTGATTGCAACTTTGTGGTCAAATGCGGGAGTCCCTGAGTTTGATGGAAAATGGTTTAAGAAAATAGAGGTAAGATTAAATCGGGAAAAACGGAAAGATAACTCAAACGGAAAAACGGAAAAAAATTTATTTCAAATTTAGCTTCATTATTTTATTTTAGCACTAAAAATGGTATGATTTGACTCTATGCAATTTAAAAATATTCGATCAAAATAAATTTGAATTCAGTATACAGTAATCTCCAAGATATAAATCTAAAAATAATAATTTCAGGCAATATTAATTTTGAAAGTTAATACCAAGGCAAATAACTATAAAATGATATTGAAAAGTAAACCATATTTCATTAATACTTTTAACCTTTTAAGTAAACAAGGTTCCTTTCATTTATCCTCCAACATGTGAAAATTTTAACGTCTATTTCCTATAAAGTGTTCCATTTCAGGACGTTCCTCTTCGCAAAGAGAAAACCTCCCCTAAGGACCAATGGAGGCGGCCATTTTTGCAACGTAGCTCTGCAAACTTGGCTAACAGTTTTGCAGACTAAGAGAGCGCTGCCAGAGAGAGGGAAAATTAAATTTTTAAATGCTTTCGCTTTTTATGAGGCAACCACGAGGCATTCAAAGAGTGTTGCAAACGATTTGCCCGAAACAAAACAAACATTATGCGAGTCAATTACCCTCCTGGAGAGAGCCCCACGAAAGAGAAAGCACGAGCTTGCTCTCTCTACATTTCTTCGGGGGCGTGTCCAATACCGGGCCAATGGGGTGGCTTCTCCTCAAATGCCAGAGAACGCATTTCAGCGACGGCAAAAACTGAAATGGCAAAAAAAGATTGGGAACAAACATTTCCAGCTCAGACTGCGACGCCAAAATATGCGTAGAAATTCATGCGCAATTACATTTATCCTGTTTAGAAGATTGCTTTTGCCAAAGTGCGTCTCCAAGTGCTGAGGGCAACCGCCACCCACCACCCACCACCCACGCCCCACATTCCCCCACTTTCCAGCCCTGACCCTACATGTGTGTGTGTGTGTGTGGGAGTGAACGGAGCCATCACCTGCGTTCGTAACACATTTGTCCGTAATTTCCCTCTGTGCATTGCTTGTTTTTGATTCGTTTTCGTGTAAGACTTTAGAGGGATATGGGGGCTTAAAACTGTACGGATCAGATAAGAAAGGTGGAGGTGGGTTACGTGGGGACAATGGGGTGGGAAATTGGGAGAAAAGCGGCAACGTTGCAGAGTTCAAAAATAGTGACACTTGGCACCTGTCCCACTTTTATGTTGATCTCATTTCTCCTATAAACATCTTAACCCTTATGAACAAGTTTCCATTTAGTTTTGTTTTTACATCAAAGTCTATTTAATCTACTATAAAACAGACACTAAAATTATAGTTAAACAAATAAATACTTTATAAAATATCTAAGAAAATATAATCCTTTCCTTGATAAGTGGAATGGAAAAGGCAAAGGTTCCTGCGAACCCATTAATCTCAATGCCTGACCACTGGCCAAGGCAAGCCGCAAAAATTCCAAAAAGCTCCTTTGCTTGGGAACATTTAAAAGAAATAACAAACTGTTCAACTGTCGGACAAAACGATTTCTACAACAAATTGCACTGCAATAAAAGCGACCGGGAGAGAGGGGGCGAAATAGGGGGAACGAGAAAGTAGAGAAAGCCGCTGGCAGTGCAGACTATTTTCTGTGCATGTGTGTTGGTGAACAGGAGGAGAAGAGGAGGGCGAGGAGAACGATGGAGAGGGAAGCAGGGATCTAATTGACGTACGAGCAAAGTGGGAGTTGCAATTTTCATTGACTCCACTTTAGGTTGCAAAAACACACACACAGACACACACACAGAGATACGTACACATGCACACTGCAAACTTTGCATGACGAGCGAGAGTGAGAAAGACTCATAGAGAAGGTGATGGATATGAAGCTGAGCTGAGCTTGCTCGACTTAACTGCAATTAATTTGGCAATCGAAGTTTCTCACACAAAACAACATTATTTGAGTCAAATTTCCGAGCAGTACGGTGGAGAGCACCATTTCAATTTCCGAATTTCGGGATTTTGAATTTCTGACAAACAAACACAACGAGACGGTCACAACTCCAACACATTAGGCGAATGACGGATCCTTTGTTTATGTGATAGCAGTTTTGTATAATAGGCCGAAAGCACAGCAAAACAATAACCGTGGAGTGGACTAAATGGAAATGGAATGGCTAAAAGCAAACGAAGTTTTAGGTCACTCCCCTGATCCCAACCGATCCCATCCGTGATGTGCATGTGCCATAGCAATGCTGACCACCCGTCGCATCATTATCATCCTTTCGTCTATTTGCGGCTATTAGTCAGCCAAATTGGTGTGACGCGCTTTGCTTCGCTTTCCGGGCTTGGCTTTTGTTCTTCTTTCCAAATTCAAACAATGGCGGGCAACGGAAGTATGAAAGTTAGGAAGTTGGTGGTGCACGCAAGCCCACCGCCCCAAGCACCCCATCCGCCCGCGCGCCAACCCACTCAAAACCACTCTGAAAATGAACCCAACCCCCTTCAGCCAACCCCACAGTGCTCGTAAATAACGCTTTAGACTTTGATTTAAATAAATTGTATTGCGAACGGTAATATTTTATGATTTCCACAGTTCAACAGTTTCTGTTTCCGTTTCCGCTTACGTTCCGATTTTCTTGTGCGTTACTTACCGCCTCCACTTTTCATCTTATAGATACCACATCCCATCCGGCCCTGCTGATTGAGTGCCATTCGCAAGCTAATAAATTTAACGAGATTGTCGTAAAAGAGTTTGGAATTTCAATTAATTTTTTGTAACATGAACATAATACGTCCCTTTAGATAAGTCCCTTTAAAGTATATTTACATATATGCATATATTTACTTACTATATAGAAATCCTGTTGATTTCTCTGTTTGTAATTGTAAAACGGACCCCAAAGAATAAATAATTTCTTCACATAATTAATTAATTTTACGAGCCAGGCTCACAATAGCTGAAAGCATTTATGTTTTAATTTTTAACAATTATTTTGTATTACCCACAATCAAGAGCCGGATCAACCGACCATAACGGACGAAACCCCAGACACCGCCAACAGTATAAAGTTACCAATTTGCAGCAGCCAAAAGGGTGCTGCATGAAGAGCGGGGCACCCAAAATCCGTCAGATACGGAATAGCATCCACTGAAATAAAGCGAGATGTAGAACGGTAGAGAGAGAGAAGGGGATACAAACCAGCTACGATTGTTTTGCGAATTGAATCAATGGCTATCCTCATGAAAATCGATGACCAAGGAGATGATTTCACCAAAACCAACTGAGTTTAAACTCGAATGCGATATGCCCAGGTATGCAAGGCTATGTCCAGGAAAACAGGCATTTAAATTATTTGTTTAATTTCCACTGCCCGAAGGCTGGCGAAAATCTGGCAAGGGAATTTAAATAGTTCTTAAAGTTTTGAGATGTATTTACAATGGTTAAAATAATTAAATAATCCAACTCGTTTCGATAATATTACCCATACGCCATGTGAGCCAAATTTGCATAATGCAGCCATCTTGAAATCTTCCCCTATTAATATCAGACATTTGATGTTTGAAAAGCCATCCCTACCCTTCACTGCTGATTTGTTGTTTGGGCGAGAGCATCCTTGGCTTTTGTGTGCCGCCTAGTTTGGCAACTGAAAGGGCCGCCGGCAAAAGATTCACGGAGGCTCCACTTGAAAGACGATCGCGGATTAATGGGATTAACTTACAGTTGATTTCAACACAATGCCAAAAATAAATCGAAATGATCTGAATGGCTAAAATTGAAAGCAAAAGTTTCAAATTTAACGGGAGATCCTTCCATATGCCATCTCCCTCGCGCCCTTTCGGCTTACAAACAAAGGTAGAGGTAAACCTAGCGAAAATCGCGCTAAAGTCCTTAATTTCGCTAGGATGCGCACGCACAACAGATACGCGTACAACAAAAAAATCCGCCGACAGACAAAAGGGACAAATAGAGGCTAAGACTTAATTATTTTATAAGACGAGCAGGGAGCACAACGGGCGGCCGACCGCCCAGAGTGTTAGTGATACATATCCTGGCCGAAGTCCTTCCACCTCTTCACTTTGCGGTCGCCGCTGAACAGCTCAATTGGCCCTCAAAGGCGGGCAGTTACTTGCTCCGCCCCCGCGCCGCCGGTCAAAGGGAAATATCAATTTGTCGCCACATCATAAAAAGCACTGCAATAAAATTACCACCCCCTCTTCCCAACCACCCCGCAGAACACACTTTCATACGTCCACAGGGGAGCGCCCGTCTATCTCTTTGCCAAATCCCACATTCAATTTCGCACTGCTTTGTGCGCAAAATCCCCAAAGGAATCACCACGTAGTCCTGCTGCACGGAGATAAATTTCGGTTATAATATGGATCTGGTATTGTATCCTAAACCCTAAGTTTTTTAGCCTAAAAACAAACTACTAAGTTGCTACCCTACTACTTGCTTATTTGTATATTTCTTAGTGAAAGATATATCCAAAGATGTCGCGACTTTGTGAATAGTAAACTATGTATATGGTGCATTATCAATTTATATTTTTCTCAAAGTTTTCAGTGTAATTCGTATCTCTAACCACCCACTAGCACCACCCACACAAAGCCTTAACCAAGAATCACAACAACAAAGCTCAAAAAGCAAGACAGTGGCAGGAAAAAAAAATAAGTGAAACAAAGATAAAACGGGAACCACATCGTAAATGGCAAATGCAATTCGCGTATTTTATGATGCGTCGTTTTGATGGCGCAAAAGTGCTACTCGTACTCATAGCCAGATTCAGAGCCACATTCGTATCCGCCCACAACCCCTGACACCACAGAAACAATGGCTCATAGAGCCATCCCCGGATTGGGATGATGCTGATGTGGATAGTGGTGATGCCTGTGACTCTGTGTGTGCGCCAAAGTGAACTGAACAATAATAAGAGACAAGCAAAATAATAAAATAAATAACGAAGAACAATTCAATTATTTTCCGGCGAATGTTAAAAGCCAACGCAATCACAGTACAAGGGTAGAAACAGGATCCAAAGGAGCGGGATGCCCAATGAGAACTCCACCGTCTAATGATGATGCATTATGACTGGATTTGTGTTTGGTTATTTGCGTTGGCACTGCTAAAGCTAGAGATACATTAGAGTCATGATTATAGCCAGATGGGGGGAAAAATATCTTCTAAATTACAAAATGTCGAATGAAAATCACATCCTTTAAAAACACAAATCGATATTAGAATAGACCCGAATAAATATTCCACACTTATCCATACAACTTTAATGAAAAATAGTTTCGAAAATGCATAGTTGAAATTGTAATATCATTTAAAACGAATTTACCAATTAAAATTCAAGCCTCAATATTTCAACAAACAATAAACTGAACAAAAACATGATACAAAAAATTCACATTGCCTGCATTGATAATTTATTGTTTATCCTTTAGAAAAGTTCTAATGATTTTGTTTCCCATACACGTCCATAGATGTATAATTAAATCCTGATAGCCGCCGCATTCCAATTATCTGGCAAATCTCGGACCGAACACAGCTGGATGCCGAGAGGCATCGAACATATAAAAATATAAAATATATCAAAGTTCAAATCGAGGCCAGGCCAAACAAAGCCGGAGCACTGAATGTAAATGCAATTTAATTGTAATCCAATTTGTTGCCAACACAACGAGCATTTCAACCGACGAAGGTAGCGGCGACCGGTAGCAGTGATACCTGGGATAACGGCATTAGATCGGCTTAAGATATGCGCGATCGCTGGTCTGCACCCTTCCCTCACCGAATATTTCTTCCCTTGCCACCGCATTTGCATCCCAGGCACGGTTGCCACACGAAAATAAAGAAGATTGCCCGGAACCCCTGCAGCCCCGAATTATGATTGCTATTAAAATGGTCAGAAACGGGACTCGACTTCTTCGGCTGAGTCGCACGGCGCCAGTCTGAGCCCAACTCATACCGATCTCACCAAGATTCCAGCAATTATGGGCTCAACTTTAGTTGGCTGCAGATGGATCTCATAGATCAGATATAGACTAGCTCCCCGGCCAAGTGCACAATTCAGGGCGTGCAGCCTGTTGGCTAAACAACTAAAATAGCTGCCACTGTTCATTTGTTCGGGAGTATCCTTATGGCTATGTAGATGTATTCGATGTGGCAGGCATATTGTTATTTCCCCTAATGGCCACGACCCGTGAGATTTTTATCAATCAGCTCTCATTCCTTGTGATTTGTAATCAGGCGTAAAATTAACGGCAAACAACGCGGAAATCAAAGTGGTTGAATGGCCCACGTCACGTGCGTGTACTCTCAATGTCAGGGATACGGGGTAAGTACTGCTTCGATCCTATTATACAGTGAGAAAAAGATTATTTTCTAATATTATTATTAAAATATACTCAACTTAAAACTTAGAAAATAATGACACCAAAACATCAGACATCAAAAACAATGAAAGTATTTGTAAAATATTATTCCTTAATTGTTCCTTATGTGAAGATAAATATAAATAATCACTTCACGATTAACATGATTGTTTCTTCCTGTGTAATAAAAATAACCAAATAGTTGAATAAAGTATTTACACACTTTATGGTTTCTGACAGGCCGTGATTCTTGCTGCTCGCTGCCTAAAATGCAAAAACTCGAATGTTACTTCTCTGCCATTAAAACGAGCCCTGATCCGGATGCTAGTTTCAATGGGTTCACAGCTCACCCCTTTCCACACACAGAACCGTGGGCATACCCACCCATTTCCATACCCATTCTGAGGTCCTGACGGCCCGTTAATAAAGTTGCTCAAGTGTAGTCGGGTGGCATATGTTTGGCCCTGGAGTTGGCAAAGGCGCAGGCAAAGAAAGGCTTTTTGGGCGAAGCTTGAGAGTGCGTGCGTGTCTGGCTTTTGTTACATCACACAGGATTAGGCATAATGAAGTGTTTTAATGCGTTTAGGCACACAAACACGGAACCGGAGGGTTCTAAAGGTACGGCTGAAGTAGCTGGGAGTGTAATTAAATTGTAAACATTCTAGTGTTTGATATTCTTCAATTATAACAAATTTTTCACATCCATGGGAGTTGGGAAATATTTCCGCTAACGATACATGATCGATGGGAAGGTAATTTAATAAATTATTTGTAATAACTTTGTATTTTTCTTAATTATAGAATGAGGTCTATCTGTTTAGTTTTATGATTAAATTACAGCTTAATTCAGTTAATTTAGGAAAGTTTCTGTGTTTTAAATGTAAGTGTTTTTAACCAAAGTCACTTTGTGTGCAAACTTTACGAAACTTATCACCTTTACGCATTTTTCTTTTATTTCTCCAGCCTCTTTACTTTTTTTTGCACCTTAATTCATTTCAAATTTGATTTTTGTTTGTTTTCGGACCCACTCGTTTTGAAATGTAGCACAATGGTGGGGCGAGGTGTTGGAGGGAAAAACCATTAAAGAAATTACATGTTGTTGCCGGCAGCTCCTGTCCGCAGGATGGATGGATGGAGTGCCGGGGACCGAAGGACGAGGACCAAGGGTGTTGGCAAGGAGCAGGAGAAACAGACGCAGATGGGGTAAATGCAATCGCATTGATGGTTAAAAAGCGACGACTATGGCGCTTAAATGTCTGAAACTGGGCGTTAACATATGGGCGCTTGTGTGCTACAGGGACTAGAGGCGTGGCAGACAGGCGTTCGTTTTGTGGGCTGAAAACATCAAAGTGATTGAATTGTTGCGATTGCTTTGAAAATCAACAGCCAGTCTGTATGAAGGGTGATTATTTTGACAAGAGCCGGGACACTCAAACCATTTTTATATGTAAATTAAATTAAAATTCACGACTTTTGAACGAAGGATACTAGTTTGCTCGATTGTCCCAATACACAAACACTTTGCATCCGTTGTCAACAGATCCTTAAATGGCAAATGCACTTTAGCTGTTAATATTATATCCGCATAAATGTCGCATAATTCTCCATTGCAATAAATACACATTAAGTGGGTCCACCAACCATTATTGGCATTCAAGTCTGGTCCACTTTTTGCCGCAATGTGCGTTTGTTTGCCAACAATTGCCATTAAAATTTAAATCATTGCAATTATTATTAATGGTCCAGCAATGGGTTTTCATAAATGCATTCCGATTGCAGCAATAACAGTAACAACATTGCATAAATCCATACAATAGCAAAATCGAATGGATGTATTTTAAAGCCAATTTAATGCATTTCCTCCCTGTCATGGACCTGGATGAATTAAATATGTAAAATAAATATCTCTAATTAACACACTATGAAGGAAATTGTGAAAATATTTATGAAACTTAATACTGGTAACAATTGCCAATCCCAGTCCAACTGGTAATGGGAGGCAGGTGTGAAGAGTCTCCGGGCAGTACTTCTCACGCCGTAATGCAATGCCTATTTACACTTTCTTAATTAACTGGAGAACATCTCAAATTTCCAAACACAAAAGTGTTAAAAAAGAACATCGGAGCGGGAAATTTCAAGACGATAAAGATGAAGGTGAATGCCGAGAAAAGGAAGCAGGAGATGTACTACTGATACGAATCACATTAGCCAGATTTGCATCAGGATTACGCGTTGCCCCGAACAGTAGCACTCCACACTCAGGCACCGCGTCGCACTCTCAAGTTGAACCGAAGCCTAAGCACTGTGACGATTGTCACAAATCAAGATCCTCCGAATCTGGGCCAGGAGCACTCGAGTCGGTAACAAAAACCTAAGCAGATTTGTGCTAATATGACGGCATCTGTTTGACAATGAACGCGCGAGGGAGATGTGCTCGAGGACAATAAAAAAGAAAATAAAAGGAGAAGGTGCGTGTGAATCTCGGCAACGCCTTCAGAGAATCCCCGAGAATCCTCCGGATCTCCGCATCCCAAAGATCTTTCAAGTACGGCACACGAACGTAGCCTCAAGTGTTCAAATGTTTGCTTAAATTATGCAAATCTGCGCAAATCCTGCGGGCGGGCCTGCGGATTGAAAGCGATATACAGCATCTGGAAATAGTCTGGGCTCTTACAGACAAAGCGACGTGTACTTTTAATTGGCAAAAAGTAGTCCAACTGTCTGTGGGAATTAGTGCAGGGCGCTGGGCGAGAAATTCCTGGAAATCCTTGGGATACACACTGTTTTTGGGAGCCCCCTCAACAAACTCAACCGTAATTACTTAGCGTTGCCTTTTAACGCACTCCCCACGACCATCAGGCCCCAACTCATAAACAAGTTAACGACCAAGCTACACTATGAATAATTTTTGGATAGAAAACTATATTTACAATTTAGAATATACATTTTTTGTTATATTTACTTATATTTACATTTATTTACATTTTTTGAATTATCAAATAATAATAATTACATTAAATACGCTAGGATAGATAATAATTCCATTAAACACAGATTATAGATGAGATTTTTTTTTTTTTGTTTTTGCACTGAAAGGTCCTAATATTTAACCTCTAAACTGTTTAAAAAATAAAAAATTATAGTAAGTACACAGATATTTTGCTAAAATATTTGGCCAAGTGTATCCAAATACTAAAGAGTAAACACTGGGGGGATCGGCGCCGGCAGCATCCACTTGGAGCGCGTAATTTGCGCCAAATTACAGATGAAAAGCGGCGAAAACTGTAAAAAGCCGTCCAGTGAGGGAAGAGAACAAAGTACCGGCCCGCTACAGGGGTTGCCGAAAAGCGTGGAAGGGGCTAGCGTAATTGCAAACATGGGAATTGACTAATTGTGGAAAAGTAAGGGAGCCAAACGCCATTGGTGGGCCATCAGCTTGAAGTAGGACGAACTTCAAGGATATTCGGCTGGGAGAGGGGAATCGTAATAAAAATGGCCAAAACCAAAGTGGAAAGGGACACTGAGTATGTAGATGTGTGTGCGCTGCGCCATCCGTTAGATGTTTTGACAACACCGGCCCAAATATGCTAAAATATTTGCACACTTTTGTGTGCTCGAGTGCGTGAGTGCATCTCGAGGTTTTGCTTATTGTTTTCGTTTCAATCCGAGCATGGCGGCATCCATGAAGCAGGATTCAAAAGTATCTAGATCGGGTATTGTAGCCACCAAAAGACAAAACCAAACCCTCCGCCGTCCCCTATTCTTGCGCTTTGGGCCTGTGTTGCGCTTTCCCTTTGTGGAGGAGCGGGAATCCGGAATCCTGGATCCTGAGCAGCTGAGCCGCTTTTCGGCATTTAGTGGATTAACGAGCGGCGAACAAAACACATGTAGTGCAAATAGATGGACCGGTAAGCAGCTCATTACCATTGTGCGGCGTGTGCAGTGCGTGGTAAATATTTTGCTACACTTTCCATTATTTATTTCTCGTTCTTATTCCACCAAAGACAATGGACACACTGGACAGGATAAACAGGAGGGGCTATGATTTCCGAGGGATTGAGTAGGTGTTCTTACAAATTTAAATCGTTTCTAAAAAGGGATCACTAGACAACATTTAAAGGATATAAAACTTAATTCAAAATATGTAATTATAAAGCTTGATGTAACGAAACAATTTTTAAAAATATCAAAAACAAAATATTAAAATTTTTCAAACTTCAGAAGACATTTAGCTTAGTTTTGTAATTAAACTGAACATTTAAATTTTCAAATCTAAACTTTTTTCCCGCAATAAATTAGCAAGGATTTTCTTAAAGATATTTTAATGATTAAAATGGATGTATTTCTTTGAAAGTTTCAATTCTTTATCCTTAAAATGAGTTAAATTTTGTGAAGAATTTTTACAGATTATTTTTGAACATTTTTACGTTTATAAATAATAAATAAACCAAATGTTTATGTAACAAATAAACCAATCAAACTTTATATTTCAACTTAAACAAATCATTACATTACTACGTAAAATTTTAAAATGCGCGCCAAAACATGTAAAAAGCTTAATAACGAAGCGAGATCCATGTTTATGGAGTGGCCGGAACTGGTCACACCAATCAGCTGTTCTCACTTTTTGTAGCTTGTTAAAATCTAGCCGGCTTTTTAACAAATCCGGACTTTAGTCAGACTTTAAAATCCTTTAATTAGCCAGATTTCAGAATACAAGATGTCTTTCGTAGGACGCGCTTTGATTCGCAACGTAAGTAAGCCTATATGCAGTTTTCGTTACAAAACATTCCACGGCGATTACATAATTTGTTGAACCCGCGTTCCAACACACCTGATAATATGGTAAAATTCTTATTTATTATGCACTACAGGTGCCGCAGTTTGGCAAGAGCCTCCTCAGCCAGCAGAAACAGTTTGCCGCTCGTCTGCTTCATCAGAGTAAGTTTTTGACTTTGTGTTTTGTGCATGTTTATACATATTTATGTACATATGTACACATATACATATATGTAAATATATAACACATGCAGAATGCTCGGCAAGAAACATTTGAATACCTTCGATTTACAAATCGTATGTTTGTCCCACTTTCAGCTGCTCCCCTTGCTGCAGTTCGTGTGCAGCATCCGGCTCCCGATTTCAAGGGTCTGGCTGTTGTAGGAAACAGCTTCCAGGAGGTTAAGCTAGAAGACTACAGGGGCAAGTACTTGGTGCTGTTTTTCTATCCACTGGATTTGTAAGTAAACAGTACATTAGAATGAGCCATCATGACTATCTTCATTTACCATCCTTAGCACATTCGTTTGCCCTACGGAAATCGTTGCATTTAGCGAGCGGATCAAGGAGTTCCACGATATCAATGCCGAGGTTCTGGGTGTATCTGTTGATTCGCATTTCAGCCACTTGACGTGGTGCAATGTGGACCGCAAAAGCGGAGGAGTTGGTCAGCTTAACTACCCACTTTTGTCGGATTTGACCAAGAAAATCTCCGCTGATTATGATGTTCTGTTGGACAAAGAGGGCATCTCGCTGCGTGGTACCTTCATCATTGATCCCAATGGCATACTGCGCCAGTACTCTATTAACGATCTGCCAGTTGGCCGATCTGTAGATGAGGTCCTGCGTCTAATTAAGGCCTTTCAGTTTGTGGAACAACACGGCGAGGTGTGCCCGGCCAACTGGAACCCCAAGACGAACCCTGCCACAATCAAGCCCGATGTGGAGGAATCCAAGAAATACTTCACTAAACACGGCTAGGCTGGGCCGCTAATCTCGAAACATGTTTATTTTCTTTTACAACCTGAAACATTCACCACAATAGAAAGACTCCAAAAATAAAATGATGAAAGATATACATAAAATTGTTAACTATACTTTAGCTATACCTTGCATGGAGTTTTAAAATTTAAACAAATGTGCAACTCTAGAAACCATGGGAATTACTTTTCTCACAGACAAGTCCATATCTCATCTATTGTTTATTCGACTTTCGACTCGAATTCATACCTAAAATGATTCCTAGATGAATTATCCATTAATATGCATTACAATCTAGGAACAATTTTATAGATTAGATTGCGATTTAGATTTTTTACGAATTTTACTGGGGGATCCCCTTCAAAATGTGGACAAGCCATTGAATCGGCAATATGGCCCCCATAGAAGCCCATATCTCTGCTAAAAATCATCCTAGGACTCGGATGGATTCTCGATTAAAGAGCATTAAAATGTTATTTTTTGTTTTAATTTTTATTATTTTGACATAACCTTTGGATAAAGTAAAGATTTATTTATATGTGTCCACTATTTCAAGCATATTTGAATACAAATTAGTTTTGTACGGTTTCCTCTATTTCCGGTTCATAGAAAGCGTAAGTGTAGTAGGTTAAGTTATAAATGATAGATAGGGTCGCAGTCTAATGCAGTAGAGCAAAAAAATCTGTTGCGGTCAATTATACCTAATTCTAATTGGATGGGGGCGGCGGTGGAGGCGGCTGCGACAGGCTCAAGGCTGGTGGGGGCGGGCCGCAGGGCGGAGGTGGAGGCGGCGCATAGCCACCGCCCCAGCCACTAAAGCCGCCACCGCCCCACGGCGGCATGGGCGTGGCACTGGTGCCCGGCGGCGGCGGGATGAGCGGGGGCGGAGGCAGAGTACCCGGTATGGGCGGATTTAATGGCTCCGTCGCCGGTGGCGGCGGCTGTGGGGCGCTCATCCACGGCATTAGTGGTGGCGGCATCGGCGGCGGAGCTTGGGCTACTGGTGGGGGTGCCGTTACATAAGCCGAAATATGCTCAAGACCCAGTGCACCCATTCCGTGATCCATACCCATACCGTGCTCCATGCCAAGGCCGTGCTCATGCGCCGCCGCTCCCCATCCGCCCAGGTCGCGCTGGTGATCTCGCGACGAGGAGCTCGGTGGCGACTGGATGGCCTGCATCTGCGTGGGCTTCTTATCGAAGATGCTGTAGCTGGCCCGATGCAGCTGCGGCCCGCTATTGGCCGTCGGTTCTGGCTTGGTTGCCGCTGCCGGTGGTGGACCTTCTCCGAGCTCGGCCATCAGGCTCATGTACTCCTCGTCGATCTTGGCCTGTGAATCCTCGCAGGCCATGCCCGGCGTGCCTGAACCAGGACGCTTATTTCGACAATCCTTGGTCAAGTGGCCTGTTCCCCCGCACGAGGTGCACACGATGGTGTTGGTGATTATAGGCTTGTCCGGACACTGCCAGGATTTGTGATCTGTGGAGCCGCACGTGCAGCGCTGGATGTCGTTCTCGCGCAGCGTTCCATTAAGCTGGGCCAGCTCACGCAGCTGCATCCGACGCAGGTCGTTGTGACCCTCGGGCACCTCGATACCTTGCCTTATGACATCCTTAATCTTTTCCACCGCCTTGCGCACCGCCTCCGGATTGGGAGCAGTTATAAACGCATGAAGCGGCTCGTCCTCACCCGGCAACGGTTGGCCATCCTTGCGCCCCACTTTGCCCTCCTTCACCGATCCCTTTCCGCGAATTATAATCTTGGCTCCCGTATCCTTCTCCATAGCCTTGAGCGTGTTGCCTCGCGGTCCGATCAATAGGCCCACAAAGTTAATATCCGGATGCTGTTCCTGCGGTATCAGCACCTTATCGCTGACCCGAGTTACAGGTGGCCTAAAAACAGATAAGACAGTAGGTGAAGTCATCACTGTCATCACTGACAGGAAATTTAGTCCAACTTACTTGTAATCAGCCGGTGGCTTGAACTCTGGGTTCACGGTCTGCATTTTGACGATCAACTGGTGGCGCTGCTCCTCCAACCGTTTCCGGTATCGGAATTCTCGGGTGTTCAACCTCTTGCCGTCAGAACTATAAATGGGCTCCGGAGAGGGTGACCTGGTGGCGAGAAGAGCAGACAAAAGTGGCGCCATGGGTGAGAGTGATCGAGTATTTGGGGGGGCGGGAGGAATCTTGGACGGTAGACTTAGTGATCTTAACGTAAGTACTAACTAATAACGTTATCGAATATGCTGTAAGTTGCAAATCAAATTCATTAATCAAGTGTTTCATTAACAATGGCAGTGGGAAAAAATTGTTCGCTGGGAAATTGAGAAAAGAAGAATTTTGATTAATTCGTTCGATTCGGCAGCTGTTTCTATTGAGTTTCTTGGCCTTTCTGTCGGACCCTGCTGCGAATGTGTCTCATGGATTTCTTTTCGGGAAACCGAAGCTACTGGGACGCTAAGCTTGGTGGAAGAAAAGAAAGTTGACATTAATGACAATATAGAATCTATTCCGGTTGGTTGTCCTTAGGCGCTTACTTATTTGTTGCCCCATTTATGGATGGGGGAATCAATCATTGATTTCAGCACTGCCTCTAAAATCCCTTGAAGAGTATCATTAGTTAAAATAAATATTTTGATGAACAAATTAACCAAAACGACAATTTCATTTGCTTTCGGTCCAAGCTACCTTTTTCTCAACGACTTCAAACAGGGGTTTCGATTTGAATTAAGTTCGTTATTATTATTGGATTATTGATTCACAGTATGTTCGGACTCCGTACGATGCAGTAAATATTGATTAACGAAAATGTTTTCAAACATTCGATAAAATGTAAATAAAAAGTGAAACATTTATATTTTCATAAATAAATAAAGGCTCTATCCAATTGATTTTCTAACCAATATTTAGTGTCAGCGTATTAGAGAGACGCACATCCCTTTTTATATTCGAAAACTTCACTCGATAGATCTTAACGGCTATGGAGAATACATATGTTTTTATGTCTGAGAGGAATCCCGCAAATGAATGGCATGCCACAATGAAACCTGTACAACTGGCCATGATTGGCCACCGTCCCGGCAAATGTTCATCCTTGCGGCCGGAAAGCGTCCTTCCTGCTGGCTGCTGATGGTTCAGTGGCATGCGGGATCTTTGATTGCGAGACTCACTGAGGGGGGAGGGGGAACTGTATTCAAACCTTTCTTCCGGATTCTGGGTGATGCCAAGGTCGCCAGTGCGCAGCTTACGGCTGATCTCTTCGATTTGGAATTGAACTGTAATTAAAAGGCGTTAGAAAAGAAAGAAGAAAATCGAGCGCAACCTCGACATTAGTAAACGTTATAGGCTGAGAGGGGAAAACAGGTAACAATTATATGAATTCAAATGATATAGTGGCTATAGAGACTTTTATCGCTTTGTGTGTCCGTTCCTAAACTAACTGAAATTTAACTGCGATCAATATTGCGTTAATTATTAAGTTATGGGTTTTATGGTCTTTTTGGTTTGTTTTCTTTTGTGTTTTTTTTTTTTGTTTGTTTGTTTAAGATCAACAGCGTTCTGTTTCTGCAAATATATGTTAGCTAATTAGACAATCAAAGTTAATGTACACAAGTATTCTAGCCGTTTTCGGAATGGACTCAGTCGTATCGAATCGTTTCATATGGTTTGTGTGCCACGCCGGTATCCCTTCAAAAAGATAACGAGAGATTATTATAGTTTGCTCAATGCGGTGAATGCAATACTTTAGGTTGATTTACGCTCTCTCGTGGCCTGCTGCTCGTCCGATTCCGATTCCGAGTTCCCGGCGTCTGATTCTCTTGTACGGCTCTGTATCTCTCACAATGCTATTATCCTTAATGGTTTCACATTAGGCTTAAAACTACTTTTAGTGCTTAACAGATAACTTAGTCTTCAGTTGAGATTTGGGATTGAAAGTTACCTAAGTAGGCCTCCTGCTGGGCGGGATCCAGCGTGGAGGGCAGAATGGTGGGCATGCCAGGTATGAATGTCTTGTCGTTTTCACTGCCGCCCCACCTCGATTTGCGCTTTCGTTTTCGCTCCGCTGCGCTATCCACTAAAAAGTATATAGTCAGTATACTCGAACTTGAGTTCGATGTCTTCACTCACTTGAATTTTCCGAGGGCCCGTTGCTGGTGGAGTCATTGCTGTTTTGGTTGTTGAAGAAGGAGGCGAATCCCTTGTTGCCGCCAGCGCTTCCCATCAACTCCTGAATAGTCTGCGTCAGATCAAACCGCGAGTCGCGCGATTCCTCCCTAATCGTCTCAAGCCCTTGCGCCTGTCGATCGAATAGCGACAATATTCTCGGCTGGTCCTGGTCCGGAATAAGCGAATTTCTGTTCGATGTGTCGAAGGGATTCACGTGGGTGCGCTCTCTACTGCTCCGCTGCGACGACCTATCGTCCCGTTGGCTGCGATCGTTCCGGCGCCGATCGTAGCTGCGACTGCGCGAGCGTCTTCTTCGATTCCGGTCATAATCATCGCCTCGCCCACCACGCGAACTACTTCTTCTCGAGCGTGAGTCTCGATCCCGCTTGCGATCGCGATCCCTGCTGCGAGACCGCTTTCTTCTCCTATCGTAGTCATCATGATTACGAGAGCGACTGCGATTCGAGCGGGAGTCTCGATCCCTGTCGCGCTCCCGATCACGTTCACGGTCCCGATCCCGGTCGCGATCTCTGTCGCGGTCGTCCCGGCGGCGATTGTCTCGATCCCGGCTGTCTCTGTCCCTGGAAAATTAGAAGGACTTGTTATATAATTGATAATTGGATCAGAGCCCCAAAAGGCTCTACAAACACGTGCAGTTGAACACTCTTTTGTTGCGACATTATTTCATTAAATCTCATCCAACTAACCTTCTTTTCCTATCACGCTCTTTATCCTTGTCCTTGTCCCGGTCTCTCCCGCGGTCCTTGGAACGTGAGCGCTCTTTATCAGCGCCGCTTCTGCCGCTGCCGTTGGCTGCGACCGCTGCCAAGACTTCTGAGACTTCTCGGGACGCCGCCGCCAAAAGTGAGTCTGGCGGGGTTTCACTCATTGCGACTTTGTTATCAAGCAATATTAATTGTTTTTAAAGCAGGAATCTGTTTACTACGCCCAAAAACAAGAGTTAAACATCAAAATCTATTTTTTTCAGTATGCGGCGTTGCGTGTGAAAATTTTGTGACGACAATGGCGACGTGGTTCAGTGTTGGAAAACGTAGGCTGTGAGGGGTGTTCCAAATACTGTGACTTCTTCACTTCACATGTTGAGGATATTAAGAATTTATATTGTATGTAATTAAAATGTTTAGAATGAAACACAATTTTTTTATTCAAAAAACAAATTTACTGTTTAAAGTTGGATAAAAGATTACATAATTTATCCCTGCATGGTGTCCTGTAACAGCATCCAGTAACAGTTTTTCACCTGATCACGGGTGCCAGTACTATTTACGGTATTTAAATAGGCGTTAGTACCTTTTTCTATTGCACGTGTATTTTTGTTTTGTTCTTTGATATTGCCTGGCTTGTGGCTCTAATTTCGAGAATAAAACATGGGGGCCAAAAACAAAAAGGCCAGCGCCGATGCGGTGTACGCGAAAAAGACGGTCAAGTCCTCCAATCCATTCGACACTTCCAAAGATCCGTTGAATAAGCGCGCCGGCAACCAGAATCCCTTCGATGTGCACGTGAACAAGGAGAAGTTCCAGATTCTGGGCAGGATCTGCAAGCATGACAGAGGAATGCCGGGAGTATCAAGAGCCAAGGCTCTCCAAAAACGAGCCCAGACCTTGGGCCAGCAGTTTGCCGTGAAGCACAAGACCAACCGCTTTAAGGACAACCGAATCGGAAAGCACCTCAGCGCGGACCAGCTCACCGAGTCGGTCATGAACGCCCGATACCTGGCCGAAAAGATGTCCCAGGTGCGCCAGTCGCAGAAGTCGGAGAAGTTCAATCTGAACGACGATGAGCTGCTCACACACAGGGGCCAAACTCTGGAGGAGATCGAACAGTATAGGGACGAGCGTTCGGACGATGAAGAGCTCGATGACGAAGGACTAGATGGTGAGGAGGGATAAAATATAAAACCAATGATTAATCATCAGGTTCAATGAATAATCACCATATTATTTTAGCTGAGTTCACATCGGCAGCCCACTTCGGCGGCGATGGAGACGCTCCCCAAGATCGGCAAACAGCCATCGAGGAAATGATTTCAGAGCAGAAGCGCCGCAAAAACGAAATAGCAAAAGAGAAGGACGAGGTCTACGATCTGACAGAGAAGCTGGATGCCAACTACAAGCTTCTGCTGCCCCTAGTGGCCAAGGCCACCAAGGACGAGCAGGCGGCCAAACCTCCACCCGATGCGTATGACAAGCTGCTCAAGGAGATGATCTTCGAGCCGAGAGGAAGTGTCACCGATAAACTTATCAACCCGGAGGACCTGGCCAAGCAGGAGGCGGAGCGACTGGAGAAGCTCGAGAGGGAGCGACTGCGGCGCATGCGGGCGGACGGCGAGGAGGACGAGGAAGCGGAAGCAGCCAAGCCCAAGCATCGTTCAGCGGATGACCTCGACGATGGTTATTTCCTAGCCGGTGGTGATGAAGAGGTGGACGACACCCTGGCGTACGATTTGGACGGAAATCTGGGAACTCATCTCAATGAGAAACACAATGGAAAGGCGGGTGCGGATAACGAGGACGACGATAATGCGGAAGAGGAAGCCGAGGAGGAGGAGGAAGACTCCGATGAGGACAGTGATTCCGAGGTGGACAATCTAAGCGATTTGAAGGAGTCGGACAGTGAGTCGGAAGCTGAGGAAACGCCCCAGCCAAGCAAGAAGAAAGCCACAAAATCAGTGGACCAATCGCCAGGTGGAGCAGACACAAGAATCCCCTTTACCATTAAGATGCCCAAGACATACGAGGACTTTACTGACCTTCTGTCTAAGCACGCTGCCCCGCAACAGGCCACCATTGTGGAAAGGATCATAAAGTGCAATCACCCCAAGCTGGAGGGAGTGAACCGAGAAAACGTGGTCAAGTTGTACTCCTTCCTGCTGCAATACATAAAGGATTTGTTCGAAGACGCCAGTGATCAGGATATCCAGGGTAACTTTCAGCTCTTCTCCAAACTTATGCCCCACCTCTATGACTTAACCCAACTGAACCCCGAAAGAATGTCAAATACTTTATTGGAGGTCATTAAAGAGAAATACGGAGAGTTTCGGAAGAACCACAAGACTTACCCAACGCTGGACACGCTTATCTACTTCAAACTGGTGGCCAATCTGTACTCCACATCGGACTTCCGCCACCCGGTGGTCACGCCGTGCTTTATTTTCATGCAGCACATCCTCTCCAGAGCGCGAGTGCGAACACGCCAGGAAATTGCGATGGGTCTGTTCTTGACGACAGTGGCCCTGGAATTCGTGTCCCAATCCAAACGGATACTGCCCGCTGTTTACAACTTCCTCCAGGGCGTCATCCACATGTCCATACCCAAAAGGGATGTGGAGCAAATAGCGATTAGCCCGCCATTCGAAAAGGATGGTCCGCTGAGTAAACTCTTGGCCCTGTCTTCCGGTAAAGACACGAAGACCTTGGAAGCCCAGCAACTCCAGGCCACAGACTTGGTCACCCAAACCATAACCCCGGACTTCAAGGTGCGAGCCTTGAACACAGCCCTCCTGCTGGCCAAGGAAGCGCTTCAGCTAGTCGAAGAACATGTGGGTGTGTGCTACTTAGCGAAGCCATTCTTGGGTCTACTCTCCCGCCTGCCACTTGAATTTTATCCCGAGCATGTGCATCCCAACCACACGGCAGCTACAGAACTGGTGCAGAGGTTGGGCGAGCAAAAGATGAAGCCACTGGCACCAGCAGAAAGGAAACCCAAGGCCCTCCGGCTGCTGGAGCCGCGATTCGAGACTGTCTACGACGACAAGCGCCGGCCCAAGATGTCCAAGGCAAAGGAGGAGCGCGCCAAGTTACTGCACAAGATCAAGCGCGAAAAGAAGGGCGCCATCCGCGAGATCCGACGCGACACCGCCTTTGTCCAAGAGCTCAAGCTGAAGCAGACCCTGCGAAGGTAAGCCTTCTAATCTCTTCCTTTGGAAATATTCATTAATTATTATTTAATTTTCACAGTGACAAGGAGCGGCAGGAGAAGGTCAAGCGCATCTACCAGGAGGCGTCGATGCAGCAGGGTGAGCTCAACGAACTGGCGCGTTCCAAGAAGAAAAAGAAGTTCTAGTGGAGTGCCAACTAGGCTGATCCATTGTTGTTAGCTAGGCTAGACAATAAGCTCCAGAGAGTAAAGAGCAGCGGTGTGCTGCTTTTATTTTAAAATCACACGGTCGACCTTCATATTTTTGCGTAATTAGTGGTGCGAATTAAATATATTAACCTAGATTATTTAAATAATCTAAGCAATAGGGTGGGTCGATTAAAAAAAAACATAACAAATAGCTATTATTTTTATTGACAGTAATTTTTTAATACATAAAAAATCGTAAAAAGAGGAGGAGATTTAAAATATTAAATTTTTAAACTCGAACTTTAAAAGTATAGTTGACCCACCCGATCCCCAAGGAATCCTATGTCTATGACTGCTTGCCCGAGATCTGCCGGCAGCGCAAGGTCGCCTGCTCCACCGCACCCGCCACCGCTGACCGAAAACCTGCAATTGAATCCGAAGGTTGAGTCCCCGGCGATAAGGCAGTGCGTCATTGGCCGGACTTACCTGACAGCTCCAGATGCCGAAGCGCCGCTGCCGTTGAACCCGCCGGACTTGTGACCCCGTCTTTCAGCTGTCCTGGATGCATTCCGCTATCTCTCACCATGTGCCCGGCACCCAGCACTGTCTGGGAGGCCAAGCGGTATGCCAGATCCCTGGGCATGCCCATGTGTACTGCACCGTCCGCCAAAGCTTCAATCATTACGAAAACATAGGCAGGACCGCTTCCACTTAACGCCGTCACCACGTCCAACTGGGATTCGTCCACTGCCTCGCATGTTCCAACAGATTGCAACAGCTTCTGGGTGATCTCCGCATCGGAGTCGGTGGCCTTGGAGCCCCTGACGAAAACGGAACAGCCGGAGCACACTACGGCTGGAAGATTTGGCATCACGCGGATCACTCGAGCTTGGGATGACAGACTCGACTCGATGGTGGGCAGGGTGATGCCCATGGCAACGGAGAGGAAGAGCTTTCCGGAGCTCAGGGGCTGAATCTCGCAGAGCACTGTGGGCACCACTTGCGGCTTGACGGAAATGAAAACCACATCGGATTTCTCCACTACTGGAGCATTCTGAATCACTGTCTCCACTCCCAGGGCCTTGAACGACTGCAGGGATAACTTATCCGCCGGATGGACACTGGCTATCAGGGTGCTGGGCTTCGCAAGGCCTTGAGGGTGTAGGGAAACAAAGATGCAGTGACTGGAGGGGTATGACTGATTGTACCCTACCTGCTGCCAGGAAGCCTTTGGCCAGAGCCTTGGCCATGTTGCCGCCGCCTAGGAAGCCGATCTTTCCGATTCCTGACATGTTGTTATTTATTTTATAAGTCACTGAGTACGAACGGAGTTGTGCACTTTGCGTTGGTGGAACCGCAACTGCCGGTCGGATTCTGAGCCGACCAAAAACAAACCGCCTCGGCTGATAAGGAATCGACTCCGGAGCAGTCCCCGCAGCTCCCTGCAATCGGCGCTTATCAAGGGGTGTTGCCACAGCTGGGTCCATAAAAATAATTTTCATAGTTTTCACACTTCATAATTTATTAATAATATTATTCGAAATAAAAGAGACACCTTATCCGAACTTTAATAAATTTGCAGCCCAGGAGATGGTGAACATTTCGGATAATAAACAGATTCCGGATTTTGGAGAGTGTGAGATAATAATTATTATTATTTACAATTTGTGTTTACTGATCAAATTCAAGTAAAATAGTACTTATACTACAAGTTCGATCGCCGTGTCATTGCGTTTGTCAATAATTCAAATAAAAGTTCTATGAACTACAAATCATTCACACATTTCAGAGCAATTATCAGGCCAGAATTTGGACCAGATGCCCTGTAATCCCTGTAATCGTCCAACGATCCATCCAAACGTCCAATTCTGCCTTAATCGTGTGGGGCTCTTACGCGTGTTTCTGTTTACCAAGTTTCGAAAACATTCCGTACTTGCAAAGATAACACTGGTTATCAGCTCAGATGTGATAAGAGAAAAGGGGCTAACCGAAAAAAATGTTTATAAATATAATTGTGTAAATATAATACTCTAAATGATCATTTTAGTTTGTTAGATCCGCGGACATAAATTTATTCTTTATGGAAATCAGATAGACAAGTAATAATTAAAAAAACCCTATTAAAAAAATGTAATTGTATAAAAAACTAACTGACTTTAAGACTTGCAACAATAAGGAATCAAATATGCATCATGCTAAGAACCGACACATCGTTTTTGGAAACTTTGTTTAAAATATTACGTTAATATAGACAATTGCATTCAATTTATACTAATTCGCGTTGAAGGAAAATGCTTCGGCAGGTTTTCCATTAGAGCTTCATCCCTGGCTTCCTGGAAAGCAAAAGCTAACTGCGTATGGACTCCTCCTTAACATTTGGTGCAGCGCCAGTTCCCGCCAATAGAGAGTCCTTCTCTTTGTTTCCAAAATCAGGATATAACTTGGCCACCTGTCCCAGCGGAGTGCAAAGCCGACCAGAGAAATCCAAACGCTTGTTGGCCTGACTTCGTTCCGCCGAGGAGATAATATCGAGCAGGGATCTGGCGAAGAAAACATCTTAGATGCATAAAAATGATAGGAAATCGACACCCACCTTTGACCGCAGCTGGACATGCGGCGTTTGCTGGCCTTGAGTAGGCTGTTCGAGTTGGTGCCGGAGGTGCCGCCACTCGGTATGGGCTCCAGACGCTCAGGGGAATGCGGAGATTCCGTGTAGGAACGCAGCAAACTGGAGTTTGGCTCCGACTTGGCTTCTCCGTAAGCGGCTCGCAAGCTCTGCAGGCTCTCGAGTAGGTTCTTATGATGCACGGTGGTGGCGTTAAGGTGGATTAGTTGCTCTAGCTCCCGGTAGAGTAAGCGGTATTGATCCTTCGCTTTGGACAGTTTCAACCTAACAAATAAATGCCACAAGTTAATTTTCGACTTATGTGATTTTTATTATGGGGATCCCACCTAGCTCCATTGGTGTGAGTGAAGGGCAGCATGTCGCCTCTCGAGGCACTCTTATAGAGCTCGTGGATGTGCTGCTGGCACCGCACTTCCTCCTGCTTGTCCATATCCTCTTTGACAAGCAGGTGCAGGAAGTGCGGCATCCAACTGATATGCCTCTGAAGGTGGAACAAGATAGATGAGCTGTTAGTGAGGGGGAAGTAACGCGGCATACGCCGCGCCAGTCCTGGAGCAGCCGCATCCTTAGCCTTCAGAGGCACCATTCGCGACATTTTCATCAGCTGGCCGAGTTCAGTAGTCCGGTAGTCGGTGACGCGTCCGCCTGGCCCGTCTCCTATCGCCGGCGCCTCATCCATGCAGGATCGTGTGATGCACAGCGAGTGGATGAAGATCTCCCCGCCACGAGCCGACAACATGTGGCTGGTGGCCTTTGAACCGGCTTTACGCGGCATCTCCAGAAGCACCGATCGGCCATTAAGCAAAAAGTTAATCAAGCAGGAGCTGGGACGTGAAGTCACGTCAACAGGTGTTACGAGAAACTGCCCCAAACAGGGCTGCAAGTCGGCAGAGCCACAGCCACGAGGTGTACACCATTTAAGGGTGACGGTTTCGTAGGTGGCGCCTGGCTTAATGCTCGTGGGCAGGCTGAAGTCCGGGCCGCCGGCAATTGAGTGGGCGCTCCGGCTATGTAAGATCTCTACGTCGTAGTTGGCGCTGGAGTTGGCGTTCTGTTCCTCCTTCATGGGAATATTTGTCACCGTGGTGCTGGCCAGGTTATAGTGGTCGAGAATGAGGTGCGTCAGCTTGTGCGATATGTCTGGCGCACTCACTGTATGGATTTCAACGTCCAGCAGGGGAGAAATGTTCAAAAGGCCGCGATTCGTGACCAGCGACTCCACTCCCAGTGGAACAATGTTCAGGATGACGAGGTGGCAATGATCTATGGCTAGACCCTTCTTGGCAGGCGGACCAGCCAGAGCGTTCTGCTGTAGGAGAACTGTGTTGAAGATGTCCTCCAGGCTCTTCATGCTCGTATTGTCCCGCGCCGACGTGATGCAGATAACACGGCCTTCGTTCGGAATGTGCACTGGTTCTCCACTGGCGATCGTCGCCAACTGCTCGTCCGTGGGCTCCGCCAGCGCCTCAATTGCCGCTCTGAGTCCATGGATGACTGAGTAGTCGGAGGATTGGGGCATGCTGCGCGAAGGAACGCCAACCATCACCATTGCGTTCATTACGTGGGACATGTTTTGCGTGCTGGTGCTCCAGGTGTTCACGATGTGGGCCGCCGTGTCCGAGACGATGAAGCGGACGTGCTTCTTGCCGGGAAACAGATCCCAGACCACGCGGCAGTACTCGATGGAGGATTCGCAGGCGCAGGTCCACAGACTCTTGCTGAACTGCGTTCCCAAGCCGCTAACTCCACCGACGCCGGCGCCTGTTCCGGTGTCCACAGAGGGCTTCCCTTTCAGGAAATCCATCGAGATGTAGTCCTCGCTGGCGATGCTGAAGTAGCGAGTGTGGTCAAGCACGAAGATGGTTTTCTGGTTTTGTTCAAACATGGTGATGCTGGGGCACCGGAGTCTAAATGTTTGTTTACAATTATTTACAATTTCTTTTATTTACAATTTCTATTCCTGGTTGCCAGATAGTTTAACGTGGAAGAATAGAGATGCCGGACACTTTCAATTTTTGTATATCTAAATGCGGGAAGTTCCTATTTTTTAAAACAATAACTATTGTAAACCACATCTACCATAAAATTAAAATAATCCATCAATTATTTAAATTGGACTATTTTATTTTAATTACAGAATACTGCATCGAATTTCTGAAGTCCTGATCTAATATTCAAAAAGTTTGGTATGAAATACATTGTTTTTTTATCTAAAAAATTTGAGTTGATACAATGATTTATGAAGTTTAATATTTATTTAAAAATATAATTGAAGATTATAGAGAAACTTGGATAAACGCAAACCGGTTAAAGAAGTTAATCACAAATAAAATCGAGCTGCCAACCTTTGAAAAAGTATTATTCGAAAATATCGATAAATCGATACACATTATTGTTCCAGCCCTAAATATAGCCAGCTGCAATTCGTGCAATTAACAAAATTAACAACAAAAGCGCAGTCCAACAGGGGAAAATAACAACAACTATCGTAATCAGGAATCTCATTGTCGAGGTTGCAGCCGTATAATATACACAAAACAAACGGAATTGCATGCCAACCGGATTGGTAAACAATCCGAAAAACTCTCCCTAGTTCGGAAATTCTGGGAAAACAGGAGACTGTGGCGGAGGGTAAGGCGTTCTAGATAGATAGCGATCATGGAACCTAATTGATTTGCAAATTACGCACAGGGCCACGTTGCTATCGCTTATCTATCGCACTGAAAACTCCAAAGCAATTGGTCAAAGTCGAAGCTTTGATGCCCTTGCAGATGCTTGTAATATAATATTCGTAAGAAGCATACATAGATTTATCTACATATGTAAGCACCTTCCGTATCGGAGTTGTTTTACACAACCGGAACAATAATATTATTATCATCTGCAAGGTTATTACATCTATTTATTATCAAAACACAAAAGTATGCCTTACGTCTACAAGTGACACTTGTGAAATTTCTCGTTTCAGTTTCATTTCTGGCGGTATAGAATTGTTCCAAAAATTTTCTAGCCAAAAATATGTCCTCGTCGTCGGCGTCCGGGGGTCGCAAGCAGCCCACGGCCGTGTCGAGAATGAAGCAGGACTATATGCGCCTCAAGCGGGATCCTCTGCCCTACATTACGGCGGAGCCCTTGCCCAACAACATTCTCGAGTGGCACTATTGCGTCAAGGGTCCGGAGGACTCGCCCTACTATGGAGGCTACTATCACGGCACCCTACTCTTCCCACGCGAATTCCCCTTCAAGCCGCCCTCCATTTACATGCTGACACCGAACGGACGATTCAAGACCAACACGAGGCTGTGTTTAAGCATATCAGGTATGTTTTTGGGAAGTTGATGGATTTTTTTTTTAAGCCTGTGAGTCAAAAAGCCTAATATATTGTATTCAATTTTATTTATGCATACTTTGTATATGAAATCAATTTCTAAGTTCCGTATATTCTCTTACAGACTTTCATCCGGACACATGGAACCCCACTTGGTGTGTAGGAACCATTCTTACAGGGCTTTTGAGCTTTATGGTATGAACTTGGACGCATTTCGCATTACAGTTTCAACATGCTTTTTTGTTTCCACAGCTTGAAAGCACCCCCACACTGGGGTCCATTGAGTCGTCGACCTACGATAAGCAAATGTTTGCTCAAAAATCGTTAGCATTTAACCTGCGAAACTCCAACTTCTGTGAACTCTTTCCCGAAGTGGTTGAGGAAATAAAGCTGAGACTGCCGGCCACGCAAGGGTCCGCGGGAGCGGTGGGCGGTAGCGCCTCCAGTTCAACTGGTGCAAAGAAGGCCAACGGGCAGGCCAATGGAGTGCCTTTAGGTGTAGACGCCAATTTAGTGGCAGGCGGGGGTAATCCACAAAACGCGGCAGATGCCGTTGATGGTGCTGATGCCGGGCAGGCGGACTCGGCCAACGGTGGGGGAGCAGCTGCGTTGCAGAACAGCGCTCGAAACTCGTATCTGAACTGGCAGTCTGTGTACTCGAACCTGGTGATCATTATCTGTTTTGCGATATTTGCCCTCATTGTTAATTACGTGATCAAGAACCTGAATCAGGAATAGAATTAACTACGACACAGCCTCTATATTTATAAAGAAATGTAGCTACACATACATATGCGTGTGCATATTTAATCTAGTTTACTCTAAAAGTAGTCTTTGAGGATTCAGTGCCGCTTGTGAAGTATTTAGCAACCTGCTTTAATTCAAAACTAGAGTTCGCCCCCGCCCAATTCCCTCGACCGCTGTTTAGTCTGAAACCATTGGCAATAACAACCGGAAACATAGACGTAAAATCAAGCATAACCAACAACTCACATTTTAAACTCAATTTGTGAAATCTATAAATTGTTTTGTTATATATTCATTATCATTAAAGACTAGTTTTACGCAATGAGAATGAAGCCAGGAATATGTTTGTAAATGAATAAAAACGGCAACGTATGAGCTCGTGTACAAATTAGCCATCTTACATGACAGTGTAATTCTTATAAAATGGATCTTTATTTTCAGCCCCCCCAAAATGGAGAAAGTTCTAAATTATAGTGGGCTTTGGCGGGCTAATCGGCTTAAATATGAACCAAAGCCGTCGCTGAAATGTTTTCTCATTCTCGGAGTATGGTTAAATCCAATAACGCAGAGCCAACAATGTTTCACATTTAAACCGCTTAACACACGCCCACAAGTCCCTCTTTGCGACTACTTTGTTGGTCATCTTAAGCCAAAATTACACACACATGACGCTTATTACTGGTGCGGGGAGTATGGAGGGCGATTTGGCAAGTCAGTCGCTTTTAGCGAGTTATGGCGCCCATTGTAATGGCAAGTTATGTCCCAGCTGCGCAACGTACTAGCCACTGATCCACTTACTCGGGAAAACTCCTTGGAAAACTCGATTTTAGTGAGAAAACTTCTATTTTTGGCCAGACGCCGCCAAAGTTGCTAATTTAACTAACTTAAATTTCAAGTTCAGGCCACAGGCCAAACTTACTCAGCTGCGGCTGGCAGTTGCAACTTTTCGAATTCGCTTGTTTGTTTTACGAAGTTGCAACAGTTTAAGCCAATTTGGGTTGCACAAAAGTATGAAGCCAGCCGCAGACTCGGTGCTCTTAAATGATATTCCACATGGCGGGGAGGAGCACAGGAGCACAGGACCCATTGCCGAAACATCCCTGGTGCTGTCATCAAGTATTTTTACAGCAAGTCCAAATGGGCATGGGCGGGCATTCCGAAATATGAGTCGAAATACTTTCAGGGGCTGGTGCTTTTTGCTGAAAGTTCACTTGGAGTGCCCACCAAGTTGGCGACTGGACCCCAAGACCGAGCTGTCTCCAGCACTTCCGCCTTATCCTTTTGATGTCCGTGCGGATGTGCAATTTTTGCTCATTTGTTCTTGGCATTTATAAGCGGCTACTCTCCGAACGGAAAAGAGGTCATCCTGGTGGAGTTCATTGTTCAGCACCGAAAACAAACCCCATAGATGGTCAGGCCGGCCGGGTCCGGCTTAAACGCCAAACAAATGGGTACACGACATTAGTAGACGGTAATAAATGTCGATGCTTCGGGGCTAAGCCGTTTGGCCTGGGGAAAATATGCGCGAATAAGCTCCTCGAAAACAAAATACAAATGGAGATACAAAGTCGGCCTGCTAAGCCATAAAAATAATGGCCAAAACAAAAGCGAGTGCCCACGGCCAAGGCGGGAGATAAATAAATATAAATAAATAAAAATAACAAATGCAATAATCATTAAGTACGCCTCATTGGTGGGCATGTGGGACCCAAGTTCACTGGCCATCTGGAAGAGGCTCCATATTGTGGGTCGTGCACAGCGAAAAAAGGGGCATAGTCTAAGAGAATTATTCAAAAATGTATGTAGAATATATTATGAACTCTTAATAATAAATAATACATTTTTCAAGGTCATATACTAAGAGATTTTTTAGTTTCAATAAAATTCGGAAACATTTTTGTGAGTGGAACTGCTTGACCAGCCTTTGGGTCATAAATGTTACACAGCCGTGCACAGAAGGGCCTCGCACTCATTCAGAAGCGCATATAAATGAAAATGTTTGTTAAATTATGTGGACAATATTCGTTTATGAGTGTGTCAGTGTGCGCAATAAACGATAAAACATAAACTTAATATGCAAAGGCCACGCGAAAATAGAAGCGCCTGAGAAGTATGCTACAAATTCGCAACCTTGGGTATATGTGTGTCTTTTGTTAGTGTGAGTGTGCATTTATCAATACATAAACAAATGGTCATCAGCTGCGTGAAACGCATTATGGCAGCACTGTACCATGTAAGGGGTAATTGAGGAGAAATGGGAAATGGGCTTTCACCAGTGATGCCAAGAACGTAAGGAAAGCCAAAGGATTCTATCAAATATACCTAACCCTAGTTGTTACTTGAATAGATTTTAAATTGTTTAAAATTGCAATGCACTTTTGTGTAAATTACAATTGTACAAAATTCACTCATCACTGCGTAAACAATCCAGCATATATTATGAATCAAAAATGTACATAAATCGATAAATGATAATGGAATTTAAGCCAGGCCAAAGTGTTGGCGTACATACAATGCCCATGATTGGGTTGGTATGAAGTATGATGTCCAGGCAATTCAGCCTGCCAACGGCTTGCTGCTCGTTTACTGGCGGAAGTCGTCCTCTTGGACGCTAATCTATGGCCCCACGATGTGCTTTGTTTACCACACTGGCCACTTAATCATCATCATCATCGTCGGCTGCATTGTTGGGCCCGCAGTGCTCCAATTGTAAATTGCGAAATTCCCTGAAGGACTCTAATGTGATCTGGTGCGTAGTTGGCGGTGGGAAAAAGTTAGCCTACCACTCAACCACAACGTCATAAATTTCAATTAGTGCGGATGCATTTGTGTATTTGCGTGCGCCAATTTTGAATTATGAACTCTGGATTTTCGAGCTGACTAATTGCTGATTGAGTTGCGCAAGGGCACAATAGGGCTTTGCTGGCTTAGCGAGTGGATCAACCAATCAATGTCTGATTGTTGGCTCAGCCGAGCAGCAATTAGGTCACAATGTTGGCTGGGAATTTTGTGAACCGAAAGTGCCAACAAAAAGGGACATGCACCGACAAAAAAGGGAAGAGTTTATTTTCAAAGCACTTTAAATTTATTTTAATTTATTCAACTACATAGGGAGGAAGCTAAAACTATTTACAATTTAATTCGTCATTCAACAAATTATGTCGACAGCATTTTATTCTCTTTGTGGAGTCCTCATCCTAGAGCCCTAAGTCTGTCAGTGGCGCGCCGTTGCTGTCGTAACTCCAACAAATTATGAGGACAATAAAAAGTGACAGGAGCAACAAAAACGAGTGCGACTACATGAGCGGCAACAACAAATGCAACACGTGACACTTATACAAGTGCCGGCCACTTCCGTCCAGCAGATGCTCCACATCGCATTCACAGCACTTGTTAGTCTGAGCTCTGGTTCCTAGGACCACCAATGGTCCTGTTTCCGTACCCGCTCCTGTTCCGCTCCTTGGGCAGTGAGTGCTTGCTTGTTGTTTTTATGGGCATGTGTGAGACTTCGCATTGAATTAACTTGAGTGGCCGAGTGGTGGGTGGAGGCAGTGTCCTTCGGGTGGTCAGTGGCTGGCATTTATGGATCAGCCCGTCAGAGCAAACGCATTTGTCAAGTGTTTTCATTTACTGATGGATCAAGTTGGATAAGAGGGTGTCATATAACTTCTATTGCAAATGAGTGTTTAATCTTACAATTTGAATTTATTTAATGAATTTTATCCAGTGTCCAACTTCAAATCTCCTTCTTGAATGTGTATGTTATCGTTTCCTTTGCTTTCTGTCAGACGGAAAGTTTCTATTCCGCGCCTCGGCAACTTTAATGGGTCATCCCGGCCCCAGAAGCCATCAAAGAGAGATACTCAGAGACCGGAGTCGAGTGGGCAAATGCCCCACTGGAATATGCAAAAAGGAGCCGCAGGAGACAGGATATCTTCATAGCAGCTGGAGCACTTGTTGCTCACTTTTTTGCAGCTCGAGCACGAGTTGTTGAAAAGTAAAATTATTAAAACTTTTTGAATTAACAAAAGCGGCAAAAACGAGCTAAATGACGTCGGCGATGTCCTCGCAAAAAGTGAATTAAAAGCGAATAAAAAGCGACAAAGTTAATTTATGCACAACTAGATACAAACAAGGATGTTGGGCGGTAACTACTGCCGAAAGGATGGGCGGATGTGGAAAAAAGGGCACGAAAGGGGCAGGCATTCCGAGTAGTGGAAACTGTCCCAAAGAGCTGAACTCGGGAAACGGAAAAGTGAACGCCATATTAGATTCAAATGCATTTCCCTGTCGGCCGACACCTCCCGTTTCCGGCGCCCCGCCCCCTAGCGTCCGCACTCGCCTCCGGAAATGAACAGCAAACTTTTCAATTGAGTTTTCCGTTTGAGTCTGCAGCGGGGCAGCAGCCACTGCCACGATAAAGTTTTGGCATTATTTCTGTTTATTTTCTTGTTGATCCATAAAACACAGTCCTAGCAGGGACAATGTGGTGGGCGTGGCACCGCGAACGAAATTCCTAATTGAGCTCAGCTCTTTTCGGCAGGCAGGGGGGCGGCAGTTAACATAAATTGACAGCGAGCCGAAACTGAAACAAGAAAACAAACAAACAGCGGCCAGCGTAATTAATTTGCGGACAAATCTTCTGCAGCAAAGTCAAACGGCAAACAATCAAAGCTCATAAATTCCAAACCAATTAAGCAGTCGAAACTGTGCTGACTTTTGGTCTAATCCGAGTCCCAGTTGGTGTCCAGTCGATGGTAATGATGGTATTTACCCGGACGCCGGAAACAGGAAAACAACAAAGAAGAAGAATAGCAACAACATTATCAGGAACACCCCCTACCCCACCCACATCAATGGCAATCATGAAAATTGGACAGCTAAGTTTAGGTCAAGAACAAAAAAAAAAAGAAAATAGAAAAAGTACAAAACAAAATACAGCTACGGGAAACGGAAAAGGGAGAAAATTCAGGAAAATATATGTATATGTTTTTGGGCCTAAAAGAAATGCCGACAAAGCGGACAGAAAATCAACACAGCCAAGCAGGCAATAAACTGTCTGACAAATGAAAATAAAAGCCTAGCTCGGAATGAGCCAAAGAGCTACAAGATACAAGATACAACCTAGAAGCTCCAAGGCGAAAGCAAAATGAACAAGTAGCAGTTGATGCCCTTCCGTTGGGCGCCAGCACTCCCAGCTCTGAGCTTTGAGCTCTGAGCCCCGGCACATCCGCCGCTGGTCATTTCAATCAATTTACCCGCTCACACACACTGCCAAACAGTCAGGACCTCACAGAAATACACACACAAGAGCAGCTAAAGACGGATGGTTTCATATATATATGGTGTTATTTTTGCACTGGGGGAAAATTGTTGAAAAAAAAATTTAAAAAATATGTTATTTAAAAGATTATTTTGTTAAAAATACCCAATTACCTAATAGGAAAAAGTATGTATTTAATTAAATTTTATTCAAGAATATCTTTGAACCAAAAGCATCTTATTTTTATATGTTTTTATCGCGATAGGTTCCGAGTACTTCAAAAATGCCTTTTAAAGGAATATTAAATATTTTTCATATTAAATATTTATTCTATTTTCTGCATTAGTCACATTTAATATTTAAAATTAAGATTCTTAATGTATTTTTCTGGTAAAATTGATAGAGCAGAATTTTTCTATATGCTCGGGGGTTTTTTTTAATAAACGTTCGGTGAGGAAGCTCTACTGAAATTCGCTAGCCGGAAATGGCAGCCATGACGGAAACGAAGACACATTGTTGCGAGCGGCGGGTCGATGTGTGTGTGTATGTGTGTAAGTGAACTGTGTGTGTGCGTCTGAGAGGTGGAGACGAACTACATAAGCAGTTATTTGTCATGTAGCAAACTCGCAAAATGCTTTATTCACATACGTATGTACATGCATAGGAACTCACACCGTGGAGAGCAATACAAAAAAATGTTTGCAGCTCAGCAAAACACCGGAAGTCGTAAAAAGTATTTCAATTTAGTGCAAAACGTCCTTGCCACCTCCTCCCAATCTTTTTCTTCCGGTTATCTGCCCCCGTCCCGCCTTCTGGTCCAATGATTGAAGTCGGGGTTGGCACACTTCTACCCCACCTTTGTTGCCGTTTTTTTTTTTATGTTGGGTCACGATTTTTTCCTGCATATCCAGAGATTCTGGGAACTGTGGAGCAGCAACTATGTGGTAGCACAGCATTATTGCATTAAAGCCGTACCACAGAGCACGAATTCAACCTAGGATGTGCAGGGATGTCCGAACAAAAAGAGTTCAACAAGGATTTTCAGATTAATGTGCGCTTAAAATTTATTCATAGATCCGAACAATAATAAAAGAATCTTTAAATATCAACGGATATTAAAATGTTTGCAGTTTTCGTGAGGAGGTGCAAACAGAAATGGTGAACGTAAATGGCAATTTAGCCATAATAATTAATTTTTTTTTTTTATTTTTATTATTAATTAAAATAAAAATATAATTAACCATCTTTGCATAAGTACTGGAACTTTTTATTTTACAAGATATACTTCAAATTACAATAAAAACCGCAGAAATTCAGGAACACTGCAGAGTCTTGCACGGATCAGGAAAAATATTTGGTGGGGGCAGTATATTTTCCGAAACGTTTACATCACTATAGGAACCGCAATACGTGAGCCCACAAATGGAGCACTTGGACGGAACTTTCTTTACAGGTCCAGATTGAATCAGCTCCTCAACCTTTTGTTGACGGCTCGTCAATCGGGGACAGCAATAATGAAGACATAGTCTTAGCCGTTTTTGGGATTGGCTTCGAGAACGCGATCTAGCTCTTCTTAGCTCACGCTGAATTCGTCGTTTCTCCATTCGCTCCCCTCTAAGCAGTTTACGCCTCCGCTCGAGCTCCATTTGAAATGAAGTCTTAGCCTGTGACTTGAAATATTGCAACCACTGCGTCCGCAAGGACTCGACGTCATACACCGATTGAGGCGTTTCCTGCTCATTAGTTTCAGAACTCCTCATATACATAGAATCATTCCAATAGGGCAATGAATGCTGAATAAATTTCATCCGATCACTCATTTGCCGGCGTGTTCCCTGGAAGTCGGCGTCCGCCAACACTTTCTCATAAGTCGTTGTACAGTCTTGCAATCTTTTCTTGTGTAGTTTATCCAACATTTCTAGATATTCGTCCAGGTACTTGTTCAACAGGTTTAAATCATTTAGCTCGTATGGCATTTTGTCCTGTATCAGTAGTTGATAGACTTTCTTAAAGTCCTCGGACCTAGCACCTGCTAGTCCGTGCAAGTGTTTATCGAGGGCTCCAGACTCCAGATCCTTCATTATTCTGTTGGTCTTATAAGCGAAAGCTTTGGTTAGTATCCCAGATTTTTTGTCCTTTATTGCGGGATCGTTCACAATCAGCATATTTGGGTCTATATCGAAGGGAAGGTGCAGATCGTCAGAATGTGTGGGGGATATGTCGTTAACGATCTCCGAATGCGGACTCTCAATTTTAGGCACTTCAGGATCTTCAACTGACACCTCACCCTCCTCCTCCTCCTCGTCAAGGGATATTCCTGCAACATCACTCAAAAAGGAAAGCATGCTGCGGGTGATTTTTGTGCCAATTTTTTGTTTTACATCAAAGAGCGCCACCATATTAATTGCTTCCAGGGCGGAAGACCGAGTGCTGTCCTGTTCAAGTGTGACTGTTGATTCTTTGCGAGGAATTATTGAGCTGCTTTCCCTCGGTCTTCTCAATGCGGCACTTCTCATGCTTTCACGCATACGCTCACTGGTTAGTGTATCACTACTGCCCCTTGGGACTGTGCTACTTTTACGCTTGGTTTCATATTTGGTTTCACTTTTTCTGATTTCGGCAGAAAGTTTAACTTTCTTATTACTGCTTCCTGAATTAGCATCATTACCCTTGGTTATTTGATCAGTATTGCCCCTTAAGAATTGTGGTGGTTTTCTCAAAATTCGATGGAAATTCCCCTCAGTAGTATGAGATTTGAAAGGTTTCTCAGTGTCCAGTTTAAGTTCTGAATCTTGGGTGTTATCTTTAAAGCGCTTTTGAAAATTTATTTGACTAGGTTTACTTTTTCGAAATCCAATGAACTTTAAGAGTTTTTTATTAGAATTGCGACCAGCGTTTGGAATAGTTGGTTGGTCGGATTCTATGTTTTGAAACTTGGTTCTGCGTCTTGGACTAGGTGCTTTCAATCTTTTTTTACCTCGTTTCGGATTTATTTCGACCATCTCACTTTGACTTGTACTGGGTGGGCTTTTAGGAATCGGAATATTCCTGTGCTGTCGGCTTGGACCCCGACTAGACGTGGGCCTTTGAGAAGTCCGACTATAGGAAGATGGAGTCTTTCGAATTTTTCCTCTAGGTTGCCTACTGGGAACCATAGTTTTTGGCTTAGCCTTAGCCTTGATTAAATGTGTTTTTTCGAACCCCTTCAGTTTTTTATTCTGCCTCTTCAATATCGCCTTTAGAGACGCTTCGAGTTGACTCATCATGCGAAAGTCACTACTCAAGGCCTTTCTAAGCTTCGATATTGTTGAGCGCATATCCTTACTCTGCTCCAACTTCTTTAATATGGTAGCACCCATCTGGGCATTTGGCATAAATCGAGTCCTTCTGTGAGCTTTGTTGGTAATGGGTGGGGAAGATTTAAAAGGTATACGATCATCTGAAACAATGGAAACTTTGTCCTTTGTCGAATGTTTGACAACTTTTTCTATGGCCTCTGTTTCTTCTGGCTTATCTGATGGAAGGTTCTTGGGTATTTTTTTTCGTATCGATGGAATTTTATTAGTCCTTGAGACACTTTGTCGGATTGGGTCGGATTGAGTTGGGACACTGTATGGACCCAAAATTTTCGGAGAGACAGCCTCAACGGTTAACGGGTGATAATTATAAGTTACAGTGTAAGGCACTTGTACAAATGGTGCATTTGAAAAATGTATGTGCTTCGAGGTAACTTTATACGGTCCAGGTATAATTAATCGCGAGTCTTGCCTGCTTAGGGCGTGCTTCGGCATCATGCTTTGGACACATTCGAGAAATTTTGGAGACATATTTTCCATAGGATATAGATATTTTTTGGTTCCTCTTGGACTTTTATTAAGGATCTGTTCCATCGGCAGTAGACCTGATAAGGCTAGCTCGCACCGTTTAATAACGCCTTTAAATATTTTACGAGATTGCGGTACGGTTTTAGTTTGTCTTTTAAGATTTTCAAATTTCTTTAGGAGCAAATTACGTTTTTTCTTCTGTTCATTTAAAGTTTTTTGATCTTGTGCCAAATCGGATCTCATTTCCTTTTTCATTTTCTCGAAAAGGTATTGTAGTTTTCTCTTATGCCGCTGGTGGTTCTTTTTGGCTTTTTTCTTCTGCTCTTGCTGTTTGCGCAAAATTAATTGGTTCAGCTGTTTGAGCTTTTGTTGGCGAAGTTTGTACACCTGTCGCATTCGTTGGAATGCCTTCTTTTTATGTTTGGCCAATCGGTTAAGGTCTCTCAAAAGGCCCCGAGTGTTTTGCCTCGAAGAACTGCGCGTCCTGGACACTTGACTGCGCGACCTTGCTGGTGCTTGACTGCTGGTGCGGCTCTTAAGTTTCATTTTAACAATTGATAATTTTCTTTTTTAAAACATAAATATATTTTTATATAAAAGGTTATTATTAAATATTAATTCTTATATTTGACATTTTTTTCAAAGCCAGAGATTAGCGCCGAACAAGATGAGAGCTAAGCTTGTGCTCTATGCTCTAAGCCGACGTCGACTTTAATTAATTAAAGTTAGGCTTAGTTTCGGGCTTAAAGTCTGTTTTCAATATCTCCGTCAATCTCGTCTGGTTATCGTTTATTTTCTAATCCCATCTAGCTGACAGCCAGTTCTGCTCCGGCAATTTCTCCTTGCTACGGTTGGTAATATATTTTAGAGACACGTCGCTCCCTCCGTTGCTCTATTTCTCCAGTTCTGCCGTTTCGCCTTGCCGCTTCGTGACTTTTCGCGTCTGGCGATTCACACGTTCCGGCCGGAATAGTGAGGCCAATTTCTTGCTCCTCCCCGGGCTACAACCAGATACGGCAACATTTTTATTTTGGTGCTTCGCTGTCGTTGGTTTGGGCCAAGACAGAAGCAACGTGACTATTAGTGCGGCATTTAACGCCTTTAATGTTTTTGTGAGCTGTTCGATGTTGCCCCGGGCACGTAGTTAGTAGTCTGAAACTGCAATCCCTAACACAAATTAATGATTTTGAAACAAGACGCCCTAAAACAATGCCAAAGCAAATAGAAATGAGAGCTGGTCAGCAAACAAGCCAGCCATGTGTATTCTATCATATGACAGCTTAGCAAAAGATGCTGATGCATGTATGCATCACTACAACTGACGTCCTTCCTTCAATAACACACAGTAACAAATATATTCTTTTGATAATTATATTCAATTAAAATTATAATTTAAAATATATATACAATCAAATTATATTCAAAAAAATGTTACATAGCTATGTTGTTATCAAAATTAATTTGCTGAAATAAATCCAAATTTGTATTGAACCCAAAGAAGTAGTCCCGACGTGCACTTGTTTGGTGTTCGACTATGTGTCAGAATATCAAATAAGCTTAACATTCTAAGTAATTTTCCATTGTAATTCATCGATATCAGAGCGCTCCGGTTACTGACTCTGATTCTGATTCTGCCTGCACGAACATGCTTTTAATTAATGCGTAGGATAAAATCAATTTGCAATATGACCTCCGAGCTTTAAATTAATACCGGCTCTTGCACTGGCAGAAAGTATTTCTTCTCATTTAGCCCGTGTACGCCATAAATAAGCAACCCGCCAACGGTGCGTATGTGTGATTCGCAGCTTGTCGCGTACCATGAGGGAAACGTGCGGCTCGTTTGTCACGTGCGAAGTCAGTAAATTGCAATAAGCGCCACGGCAAGTCAAAATAAGTGCGGCAAAAATAAGTGAGCAGGGTGAGTGGTTTATTTTTCATGACAATCCAAATAAAAGCGAGCATATCAAACGGTAGCGAAGCCACGAGAGTTGTCTCATCAATTTCTGGAATTCGGCTTCAGGATATAAACCGAAACAATGTTTGTATCAGAGAGTTTTTCCTACCAGCACAGTGAGTAGGTAGAAAAACATTTCCTAAAGTTTAATCTCATTCCTGGCAATTTCCTTTTTGTTAGCCAAGGAAAAAACTTTCCTCGCAGCTCTCGTTTATCATGTCGCCCGGCACGACATTCATTTTGGCCGCCTTGACTGTTTGCACGTTTTTTCATTTGTAGTATTTTTGGTGTCGCTTTCTCACATACATAGATTTAAGTGCTTTCTTTGCTGCCATGGCAGGCTGTTGCAATAAAATTGAATTAATTTGCTATCAGGATGATACAATTTAATTATCAGCAGGTACGTGATATCGGATAACTTTCAATCAAGCCCGGTTAGCATCTCATAGTTGCGGTTCATTCGCTTTGCATTTGTGCGTAAAATGTTTATAACTGTTATGTTATGGAAGCCCATTAGCGCGGCTCCATGCAAAACATTTAAATCATGCCCCACCAAACGAAAGTGCTCCCATATACTATGTGTTTTTTTGCGATCATCAGCATTCGAATGGCAACAAAAATAGCAAAAAATCCAATTATGCCCAAGCACGTATTTTCCATTAAGCAAACAGCAAATGGCGGCCGGCAGACAGCAGTCAGATAGCCACAAGCACATTATGGACACAAGGTACTCTTTTCAGGTCCGTTCCATTTTCGGCTCCGACAAGATTGATTAAAAGATGAGATCAGAGTTTTATTGTTACTAAAAATATTATGAAATATCTTAAAGATTTAAGCACAGTTCGGTCATTAAAACAAAGGAAATGCAATTGATATTTTGTGTTTACCTTTTAACATCGAAAATAAATTTTTTTCATAGGTATTCGTATTAATACAGCTTACAAAGAGAACAGCTCTGATGGTCTCAGCCTTTAAATGAATCAGGTTCAGTTACTTTGGGCGAGGCTGTCCGTTCATTTCCAACAATTAAGTCCATCAATGGCAGCTCCGGCTGATGTGCTGCGCTTAAGTCAGCCCCGGCACCATTAAGCCCAGTTTTTAGGGATAGCCCAGCTGGGAAGGTGGGAAGAGCTGGTAGAAGCTGAAAAAGCGGGGAAAGCAGCAGTGCCTCAGCACACATGGTAGCGCACACTTGACATTTCAATTTCCGCATGCACCCAGAGAACTCACAACAAAGAGGGGAAAAATAACAGTAGCAGCAGGAGATTCTCACAAAAAAAAAAAACACACACACACACACAGAAAACGAAACAACAAAAAAACTGTAGCCAATTCCATGCGGGCAACGTCGCAAAGTTGCTTTCAATTACCCAGTCAGGACACGCTAGCTGCCTTTTGTTTTTTGCATGCCCAGCACGCCCCCGATCCTGCTGCCGCCCACTTTTAGCGCCCCCTTTCGTCCTCCGGCGACAGTTGTACAGTTCTTCAGTCTATTCACATTTTACGCTTTGTTGCTGCCCCGAAACCATCGTAGACTGTCTGCTGCTCCTGCTGCACTTTATTAAGCTCACAAAATGAAGGTAGTATCACACTTTGATCCTACAAAATGATATATTTTTTATTTAATATTTATAATAATATAGCTACCACCCCAATATAGCAGGTTGTCTCTAACTGCCATTTTTTTACATTAATTTTTGGATAAAGCAGTTGTATAAGAATGATCATTTGATAATTGATTTCTTTTAAAATTGCAACTTCAGAAATACATTTTCAACAAAAATATCTGTTTAAAACACATTTTTCAACTTTCAACCGTGTAATACTGTCTTAAGCTGCAAAAAGTGTAAGGAGCGTGGCTGCAATGTTAAGGGGAAGTAGCATGAGGAGCTGCAGGTGACCTGGCCACTTCAGCAACCTGAAGTGGACAGGGCGAAAGCTGTCAAGTGGCATTAATAACAAAATCCATCCGAGAGATACGGGATAAGTAGCAGGGCGATGCTACCTGAAAGTATGCAGCACTATGGCCCTGCTCCGTTTTACTTCGCTTTCGATTCGATTGGCGGACGACTTTGAATTATGCTAATTTACTTTTATCGCTTCGCCGGCAAAGTCAATTTAATTGTAATTTTCCAACGCGCAACGCATTTTAGTTTTATTTCCGTCCCTTAGCGATTCTTTCAATTTGCCCGGCAGTCAGCCGGTCCGCCGCTCCGCCGGGCCGCCGCGCCGCGTCTTGCATTTTCATGAGAAATAATTTAATTTGCCTTTTCCACTTCGACGTCCACTTTTCAAACTTTGCTTTTTCCACTTCCTTTGCCAGTCCAACTTAGTTTTCCGTGCGCCCCCACATCCCTATATTGTCCAGCTGTCTGCCTGTCTGTCCGCCTGTCCACCCATCTGGCCACGACTCCCTTCTTTCGTGTATCATTTCGAAATTCAAAGCTCGTATTTTTTTCGCTCATTATTGAAAAGGCAAGTGCTCGCACTCACCAAAAAGGAGGAAAAGTTGAGGCGAGCGCATAAAACTGCCATGGAAAGTAGCTGCTAGCCGACGTTTTTTCTTTTTCATAATGCGATTGGGGGCGCGAACTGCCACGCTTTGGCGGATCCGCTCTTCTTCCCCTTGCCCTCCTCTTATCCTCACTATTTTCCGGTCCGGTCCGGTCGGGTCGAGTCCAGTCGCATCCGCTGTCTAAGTGGAAAAAAGGTTTTGTCACGGCTAAGCACTTTCCGCATTCAGAGGAGCCGCCCCCGAGCCCCAACGGCAGCTGGTGCCCTCTGTCCAGTGTCCATTGTCTGGTCTCCAGAGCTGCAGGTCACAAACCGCGAAGAGGCTTTCGTCTGGGCTTTTATTTAATATTGGATAGACGGATAAATTGGTTATACACGGAACCGAAAGATTTGGCATTTTGCGTTAGAAGCATTATTCGTTCTATCAACTAACCGTTTCAACTTTCAAGCTTGCTTTCATCATTGAAGTTTATTAATTTGCTAATAGTGGGTTTTAAAAAAAGTCTTGGTTTTTTTATTAAATTTAAAATTAAAAACGATCTATTATAGGGTTTAATCAAGTCGGGTGTTTGTCCTGTTTTCGTTTGAATTCAATGACATAAGGCCAGGCTGGAGGATGAGCTATAAAGTTTTATCTTCATAATTGCAACAACCAGGACTCGAGGAGTCTATAGCAACATCTGGTGAAGACAGCTAATGATTAAACCATCTGGTAAAGGACCTGGTAATGAAGAACGGTACGTAATCAAAACGAAGCTTCTCGAAGCCAAAGCCTAATTTTTGCTGTGTTGAAAATAATATTTAAGAACATTAACATTAATATTGGATAACTTTATTTAATATTCTGGCGTTAATGACCTTTCAACATCATTGTTTATCGCATTCGCGGTTCGGAAGAAATTTGTCACAAATGCGCCACTAGAACCATGAGGGGCCCTCATCAGCGAAACAATCTGTGCAGGGCTCTGGATGAGAATTTTCTTCTCATGCTCCTCCTACGTATCCTCGAGTATCCTTATCTGGCGCACAACTCGACAAATGAAAGGCTCGCAATGACAACTCAATGAAAAAGTTAGGCATGCAAACTAAGGATGTGGAAGCAGTGAAAGCAGGAATATGAAGTTTGATATCATTAAAGGCCACTTATGTGTCAAATGCAACACAGCCGCACCGACAGTAGCAGTGGCTGAGGCGAAACTCACAGGGAAGCGACGGCCCTGCAGGAGAAGAAGTCGACGGCACACTTAAATGTCATTGAAATTGAAGCTCACTTGACAAGTAATGCTGGCGCAACACAGCCCCGCCCTTATGCCACAAGCCTTGCCCACCAGACAACGCACCCACAGTCGCCTAGAGGGGGGTTAACTTGAGTCAACTACACAAAAGCCATGTCGGCAGACGCTGACAGCCCGCCCCGATGCTTGGCTCGCTTTTACGAAACTCGTTTCTGTGTGCGGCAAAATTTTCTATCCGTTTTTTCCTGGCTAAGCTAAGGGAGATTGACATTATCTGTGGGTCTGACTGATTTGCCAGTAGCAGAAAAATGAATGATTGAAACAAACATTCTAATACCCTGACAGATTAACAATACCTACATGAAGTATACAAAATACTTATTTACTTAAAGTTAGCCTTTAAAGATGTATATTGTATTATTTTAATCTCGTTATTTAGCTTAATTGGAACATAGCATACCAATCTTAGGTTGATTTGAGAGTATGGCTTTCATTATGAAATTATAACTCCTCCTGACGCAATAAATACATAGGCATAGGGGAGACCGATTGAAAGTATTAATGGGAATGGGGAGTCGACTGTCGCATAATTTTCATAATTGCATTGCCACGCTTCAACGGAAATTGCGTGGCGCCAACAAGTCGATGTTAATAATTGCCTGGCAGTCGATGGAGCTACCACCCACTCACCTCCACCCATTCCATCCATGCATGCATCCTTACATCCATCCATCCTGCATCCATCCGACGGTTCTTGTATCGCGGGGCCAACGTGTCGTATACGCAACCGCGTTGTGTTCACGATGCAGACGAGCAATTTAAAAGCCACAAAAATGCATTAAAATCCGAGTGTGCGCATAAATTATTGCAGTTTCATTAACAAACATTTTCGCAGCGCTCTATGCCAGTTAATGCCTTCCACAGAATAATTAATCCCGCGCCCGAATACTCATATTAAATGCGGGCTTAAATGATTTATGGTTTGAACAATTTGCCACTTATCAATGCGTCCAGGTAAATGAATTGACCAGCCACAATATTTCCAGAGCCCCAATAAAAGTAAATGATGCGTGCCAAATGGAGTGTGGGTGCCTGAAATTCATTGGCCCAGGTAACTTGCCCGAATAGTTTTTGGCGAAGCAACGCACAATTTGCCAGCTCAGCGAGTTCAAAAAGTCTGCAGAAACGATTAATATAACCAGCAGAATCTGGGTATTAAAGTTTTGGGTTCCTAACTCGGGACAAAAACTTTGGTTGACCTACGCAGGAAAATTATGGCTAGCTAAATTGAGTATATTAGTTTGGAATCGGTTATCTGCTAACCCATTGGAAACTTTAACAATTAACACATTTGGCTTACAAACATTGGCGGCAGCAACAAGTGTTGCCCTTTTGGCTGCCGCAATGAACTTTGCCGGCTGATTCACTAAAAAAGGTGGCACTTGGAAAAATTTCATATATATTTTCAGTTTAATTTTGATGTTTTTTGCCTTTTTTAAAGCTTTAAAGAAGATGTTCCAAAGATATAGATTTTCTAAAAATTGCATAAAGTCCACCTATAGGTATTTCTCAAGTTCAATATCAAAAATATTCAGAGTGTCGCACGTTTCCTAGGGCTGCTCTGCTCTTGTAATATAATAAAACGCTTATTAAATTTTGCCGCTGTTATAACAAGCTGAGCAAGCACAGGCCACAAAATTGCTGCCCTGGGTCGCCACAGCACCACGCTTCCGATTCGTTCTTCATCTGGCTGCTGCCGTTGCTGTTGCTGTTGGTGTATCCTGGCGGCAGGATACTCCGTTGGCTGTTAGCTGTTGGATGCTGGCAGCGTTGCTCTATTTTCTTGCCTTCATGATAATGATGCGGTTTTGTTATGGCTTTTTGTTGGCACGGGCACCGGGAAACGGCTCTGCCATCATCATCGGCACCATCGCCCCCAGTTTGCGGTCTGCACCACTCAACAAGCAGTGCTGGCTTTCAGCCACCCACATCCCGTCGACTAACCTCTCCGAAAAGTTTTCGTGTACTGGCAAACACTTTTTACTTACACAACCCCCGGAGTACTGGATACTGTTGTTATTCTTGTTGCAGTTGCGGCGACCGGAGAAAGTTCAGGGTATCCGTTGCTGAATGATGGGGGGGGCGGAAAGGGGAGCTGGGATAACCGCCCGAGGGGTGTGGTTTGCATTAGCATTGTGCCACCAATGGCAACTTAAATAATTTGCTTATTTTTGAGGTTTCTTTATTGTTGTGGTATAATTATATTTTAATGACACTTTAGCACAAATTATGACAGCTCACAGGGGGTGGCGATTGTTCTGGCAGGGCTTCGGGGCTGAGAGTCAATGGGAAAACTCAGGCGTGAAAGCTTGATGAACTTGAAATTAGTTTGGAAAAGTTTCAAACCGATGGTTGTGCCAACTATGCGTGGCTTTTAAAGTTTAACATTATGATACTTGCCACTTTTGGTGAGAAATACCACACAAAGTAAACAAAATTTATAAACTTAATGAGCGCTTGAAGATTGTGTAATAAGTGCTTGAAGATTGCTTTTAGAAACGACTTTGGCATATTAATTGTTAGACAAGTTAAGTTTCCTCTCTTAGGCAATCTTAAGGAACTCGTACGCTCCTGCAACAGGGTGATAAATAAATCGTTTTCTGCCCATAAAATATCCACATTCTAACTCGAGCTCAACTCATTCAAATGCAACTAGAGCTCCACGCGATGGCCATTAAAGCCGTAAATCTAAAATTAAATGCCGAGATAAGCAGACTTCGTAAATTATGCCATTTTCTAGGTCCAAGTTCGCACCAAACAATTCCGAGCTGTAAAGGCGCAAAAAACAAAACACCATGCCACATTACAGTATAATACGTATACGTAATACCATGTATACGGAGAACAAAAAGCAACAGGACTGCGGCAAAAACATCTTCAATAGCTTTATTTTGGCCTGGGATCTTTGGGGTCGTTGCCAATGTGCTGCGCCGCCAAATTGTAACAATTTCGTAATTTATTTAAGAGCGACTCATAAATGGCCAGAGTCATTTGTTTAAGCGAAGCAGCCCCACATACATGTACATATATTCAAATAAGGATAAGGAAGCTCGTGTTCTGGCTCTTGTTTATGGGTGTCAGCTAATAATTCACTTAAGCTGTGCTGCATGAAATGCTTTTAAATTTAATTACAAAGCATTTTCCTCGAATGAATCTCAAGCATAAAAGCAGAAACCTATAGCGAGCATGCGATAAATATACCGAAGCAAGTAATTGACACAAATATTAATGACAAGGCAAATATGTTTGCCTGGGTTATTGAGTAATACACCTTCATTTTGCACACGGCGGTGATTTATCGGTCAATTTAAGATTTAAGTGTACAGAAGAGAAACATGACATGAATCTTATCAGTATTTATATTTTCCCAAACATAATTTAATTCCAAACTAATCTAGAGTTTAAATAAAAAAGGATGATTAAAAAACTAAAAAAATATTATGTACGTAGTAAAATATTATTTTTTCTCTGTGTGAGCAATATGGAAGATTAAGTTGATTCATCATTTTTCCGGGCCCTATCAGCTCCATCATAATAGCTTTCACCTTTGCCTTAGCGTAATCGGACGGGAATTCCCCATTTGGCATGAAATATGAAAATCGTAATACGTTTTGACAGGCCCTGAGAGTACTCACTCGCACGCATTTGTGTCTAAATAAGTGGCATCCAATGCGCTGGCTCGCTCCTTTTCCGTTTGCCCTAGGTCAAGTATTTTTTGAAAAGTTTTAAACGCTGCCAGCTATTGAAGGATTCTCTGCCTCTGCCGCAGCCGCTGTCGGCGTCCAAAGAGCGCGCCTGCGCATATCCTTTGTTGACAGCAGAGAGCTTCCCGCAGAAGCAACACGTGCTTGCCAATTGGCTTGCAAGTTGGGACCAAAAATGAAGGGTAAACAAATAAATAAACAAAAGCAGAATGTGTGAGCGTAAAACTGAATGACAGTTTACGCTAAAAGTCGCGTAGTAAGCATTCGGCTTGAAAAAAATAAAAATAAAAAAAAGGTGGCTTGGTGGTGGCTTTTGGGGTTTGGGTGGTGCGGTGGCTTGTTGCCCTGTGTATCGTGCTTTATGTAGCATAACTTTTGGCGCCAAAGTGGCATTCGTGCATTGGACAGTTCGTGTGATTTATGATGTCACATGTCGCCGCAGAGGTGATGAAGTGCCCCAAGTAATCGGTATGTAGCAGCAATGCGATATGGTAAACCGGAATTAACATTGAATACAAAATACAAATGTAAAACAAGCTAACCGAAGCTTTTGCGCTTGTATTTCAGGATAATTTTTGTTTATTATAGTTAGTTATTATAGGTAGGAAGCTATCAAGCAACAATTTGATTTTTCCGAGTGATTTCTCTCCTAAATTCTGTTTTTCTGAACAATTAGAGACTATATTTAAAGGGTAAATAGTTACACAAAAAAGCTGAAAAATAAGTGGCCTAAAACTGATTTTCTATTCAAAATTTTATTTTGTAATAGCTTTAATATTTTATAGCCCTCTATATACGCATTTATTTCAGTCATTCACGAGGATGTCAACAACCGCAAGCGAACAACAAGTGAACCCCGCCCTCTTCTCCCCCTTGCAGTCTCTCTTGTTTTTCTCTTTTTATGTTTTCTCTCCAAAGGATTTCCAGACAGATAGCAAAGAGAACCGGGGCCATCAAAGAGTATCCTTTGGGGCCGGCGCTGACGCAGCGTTGGCTGCGAAGTCGACGCTGCTGCTAGCGTCGTTCGATTGTGGGCCACGTGTGGCAACAGTTGCAGTAACGGCCTCAACGGGGTTGCAAGGGCATTGGGGGCGGTGTGTGAAACGATTACGCCGACAGAGATAAGCCCAAGCGACTGGACGAGGAGGCCAGAGGTACTGCGCTGCGGCTCAGCAGCGACGTTAGCAGCGAAGGACGACTTCAGGATTCAGTCTTTGCCGGCGTTTCGAACTGTTTGGACGTGTCAAGCGGACGAAATCGAATTCGGGATATCGGAAACTGTTGCCAGTGGTAGTGCCTTAGTATTAGTTAAGCATCCTCACAGACACACACACCCACTATACAGGATGCGCGCGTGTGTATGTATGAGCGTGTGTGTTAGGCACTATTTGGGGATTTAATGGAAAAAGCATTAATGGATGCTGCCTCAGGGAGTGACTACAGGGTCATCGGTGATAGTGTGCCCCTTGGCATGGTGTGGGTGTACCTATATCAGTGTGCGTGTAGGGCAAAAAGGGATAATTATACTGGGAGAAAAACAATAATAATAGTTGTTTTAACTGACTTAAATTTTATAAAAATTCGTTGGCTAAGGAAGCATAGGATTCTAGGAAGTACCGTGTAAAATTAAAATAAACATGTAATTCAGAAAATCATCTTTTAAAAATAAGGAGTTTAACTTTACAAATTACTTAAATATTTTTAAACTTTAGAAGCATTGAACTTCTCATGGTCATGTGAATTTGCCTTCATTTTTGATAAAAACATCCAACCTTTAGTCACCTTTTTCTCCGTGTGAACATCAATGGTTTTGTGACTGAAGGTCTGTGTGATTTTTGTTGTGTATGTGGCGCTGCCTAAAACTATGCAGTGCAATTTTGTTAGCCGACATTTTGTTTACTCCCCCGTCGTATATGGGTTGGTGTGTGTGAGTGGTTTTATCGTGGATTTTACTGACTTCACGGGTTATTTGTCCGCACGAATGTGCTCATAAAAAATGTAACAAAAGTGGATTTTCGCTGGCCCCCCTAAAACGCTTTGTGTACACAGGAACCCTAACATCAGCGGAAGCGGAAACGGAAGCTGCTGGTGCATACGCAACACCCACACATACACACGCACATCCCAACAGAAATAAACCAATAGCTTACCCCTGGCAAGTGGATAAAGTAAATTGAATAAAAGGTGAAATAATTTGAGCGCTAAGCAGGCCGAGTGCCGGCTAATGGAAAAGTGTGAAAAAGGTTGCCAAGTGAACCCGATAAAATAGAGAGACAGAGAGAGAAAAAAGAAATAAACGAAGAAACAAAAGAAAACCCGGACAAAACACCTCCGAAATTTTTCAATTTCCCGGGCAGTCGTGGGAAAAATGCAAATGTGTGGCAGTGACTTTTTGCAGGAATTTATGGAGCGGCAAATTGAATCGAATGGCCACCGAACTGTCGGCGCTGACGTGCCATGAAGCATGTGCCGTGCGATTATCAAAGTGTGATAAAATTGCGGCAACAATAGCCTGAATTCGGAACGAAAAAAAAAATTAAGAAGAGTGGGAGGAATTCGAAAAAAGGATGTAGAAAGAAAGAAATTCGCTGCCTAGTCACAGTCCATAAAAATATACCGTCTATGCACTGCGTATAATTTATGGTCGCGATTCTTTTCTCCTTTTTCCATTCCGCCATTTTTTTGGACCACCTTTTGGCAATTGTTGAATGCAGCCGCAAAATATGCTATGATTTTTTGCAACTAGCATGTGTAAGCTGCCAACATATGTGTTAGTTAGTGTGTGTCTGTGTGTTTGTGTGAGGCATTCCCTGGCAAGATGTCAAATATAATAAAATCACAATTCTATCCAGACAACTCCATGCAAGTGGAGTCTCCTGCATCCACCACAAGGACCAAGGACCAAGCTCCCCAGGACGACTGCTCAGGATTTTTGAAGCCAGGGGTCTGTGGCCAAGATAACGAGGTAATTTCACTGAATGATTCGCAGTTTTCATTCCGTCGCTCAGTGTTTGTTTGCTGCTTAGTCTAAACAAATTGAGTTGCCTCGGTTCGCCAATAAAAATTGCACAACTCCGATGGTCTTGTCGGTTTATTTTGGGTTCTGTTCTTTCTCTCACTTTCCGATTCGGTTGTTTAGGTTTTTGCTCCAGGATCCGCAAGCTGTTGAATTATGCATTGCCTGGAGATAAGCTGAAAATGTTGCATAAGGCTGCTATTGCCACTGCGAGTCGAACTGGGATTGGCTGGCCATTGGGAATTTGGGATTCGGAAAAAGAACTGGATCCATTAAATTTTAATCTCCGAAAATATTTGTATGCATTGGGCGAGACTGTTGGGCCAATCTGCTCGTGTTACAACAGATAGCCAGCTAACAAAGGAAAAGGAATTCGGTCAAGGATAAAAATTTACATTTAATTGGATTCCTTTTAGATTCAAGCTGATATTTTCGGATCTAATCTTTTGTCTATCTTTGGCAGGACTGAAGAATTCTGGTATTTTATTAAAGTTCTGTATATTTTTCGAAGCTTTTCAATCTGTTATGTTTGTTAGAAGTATCGGGAGGGTGGTTTCAGATGACAATGATTGCCACTTTTAAGAGATTAGAATTTTTTAAAAGAAATACATTTTCAATATGAGATTTGCTTACTAGCAAAGGATAATTTGAAAATTTCATGCCGTTGCTTTAAGGAAATATTTTACACTGCCTATAAAATCAACTGCCTCATACCTCAATTTCTTATTCCTCATATGTTACAACTCATTATAAAGAACTTTCATTTAATCTTTTTCTTTCTACCTGGTCTGCTTAACCAAGGTGACAGTAATTGCCGTTGCCATAATTGCAGCCTTTAACGGAGCCATTAAATTGTTATATCTTAGCAACGTACCACATCCGGGCTAAATTACTTCCTCATTTGACACCAACATTCGCAATCGAGGGAAACGGTTTAAAGAGTTGAGCGCATTTCGCTCGGAGCTCTTGTACCAATTAAATTTATTTGTTAGACAAGCGAGCGATGTCACCGCCATGGCCGACGTCCTCGCAATACACTCAAGTCAACTTTATTCATAATAACAACAAGGACCTCTCGCTGCACGACAGCTACAGCAAAAAACAAAACCAAAGGCCCAGGCAGAAGCAACAGCAACATCAGTTGGAACTAAACAAAGGCCCTCCAAAACGCCAGAGGGCCAAGAACAAAGATAAAGAGCGGCAGCCAGCTCGGGGGTTTGTCAATGTGACAATGCAGCATCGCTGAACCGCCGGCATTGGGTCCTGGAGCTCAGTCCTTCGTTCTGCCACCCAGATAGAGCCGCCCCTTCGGATCCCAACGGAACGGTTGCAACGACAAGGAACAATAGAAAGTTTCCATGGCAGAAAAAATATGCGCGCCCATTACATTTTGTTGCCGTGCCTCATTTTTCTTGCTGCCCTTCCAGACAACGCTGTTGTGCCCGAATTGATGTAATATAAAAGGTGGCCAAACATTTGTTAGGACACGCGAAATGGGGGACAATATGAATGGATCGGGCCGGGTCGGGAATGGCAAAATGTTATTAGGTGGCTCGTCGCCTTTGCATTTCCGGTGGCCCATTCTCAATACCCCATTGGGTACGGTGGACAAGAATCGTAAAAAATTGTTGTCATATTTGTAATATAAGGATTCAATATAAACATCTGGGATAATATTTATGAAACATCAAATAAATGAAGGTCCAATGGAATCAAAGCGAGTTTATTTTACACTGGTTATTAGAGTCTAAACAAAATTTATTCGATTTTTCCCCTGAAATTTTTGACTAAAAAGTTTCAATAACTATTTCCACTTGTTATTTTGATCAAAGATTTTCTGAGTGTGGTCTTAGCCTCATTTCAGCTCAGTTCACCCGTGACTATAGACCAGGTTGAGAGATATCCACATTGTTCCCAAGTCCGCCTTTTTTGCGAGCCTGTAGTCGTAGCCCTAACCGTAGCAGTGGCCATTTACCAGAACGTGGCTCGCGACGGATGCTCTTTGACTTGCGGCCTAAGCCATTGTTGGCTATAACCAAAGAGTTGCACTTCAGTCTGGGCGAGTGCAAATGGATCCATTGTTCGAAGCATTTCGCATTAGGAACAAGCGAAGGGGACCCTCAGTGAAGTGGGTGCTGGCAACAGGAAATTGCTAGAGTCGAGGCTGGGAGACCAACTTTAAGGAGGTGGCTTTAAATCCCGGCCTGTGGCTTTATTCCAACAGGAAGTCGGGCGTATAAATTGCCAGGCTGTCAACCAGCGCTAAACGCAAACATATCCGCCCCAAAGTGCATCTACATGCAAGTGTACAAGCATACAGTGTGTATACATGCAACACCTTTTCCATGTAGGAAAAAAAAGGAAAACAAACATTGCAGGTGACGAGCATTAAAACGATTCAACAGCTCCGTCTCAAAGCCAGAAAAATTATATTGCTTTACGCCTGCAAGACCCCCAAACCACTACATATTCATGTGTAGTACTCCAGCTCCGTTCCACTTTATCCATCGGATGAAGGCGTGGCAACTTGGCGGATGCAGCAGCGTTTAACCTCAGTCAGGCAGTGAGTGCAGATGTCCACTTGGAGAAATAAATTATACAATGGTGTAAAATATAGCCAAATAACAGATGAATGGATCAATAAATTAGAATTCAAATTATTCAAAGTAAAACGCTAAAACCTTTAAGTATGAAACATTTTTATTTGCACATTATGCGAGCCACAGTCCTTGAATTGAGCTGGATAATATCGCAGTGTATCTGAGATCAGGGGGTGATTTTCGGTCGACTGCCTCTGCCTCACATGAAGGTATGACCATGTTCCCGCCTTTGAATTGTTGCGGCAGCTATTGCTTTTGCTGTTTGTTGTGGCGTTCCGCACTTAAAGTCTTTCACGCCAACAAAAAGTGGAGTGTGCAAAAAGGTGAGAAATAAAAAACCCATCCACTCGATTGCTCAAGGTGCATGCTGAGGCAAGGACTCGAAAGGAATATCCATTGCTGTGGCTAGCAGCAGGAACTCCAAGTAGCCTGTATACAGGACATTCATTGTATAAGATTGATTGCCCTACTACGAATTGTTTCCACTCTGGTGAAGATGAACATAATATGGGTAATACGTTTAGTGAGAGATGACGCATTTTAAAGCCTTATTAAATGAAGCATTTAAAGGTTAGACACGATTTGATTATGAATTATGAATATTTAGAAATCATCAGCAAGCGGCATATTCCCACAAGTGGATTATCGAAACAAATAAAAAGTTATTATAATCATGGCCACACATCGCAATAAAATAAATAAACAAGAGCTCAACACCCACACAAACATGAACGCATTTACAGAAAGCTTTCATAATCCAGAATGACACAACTAAAGCGCCGTCCACATATTTAGTGTCAAATTTGCTGACAGTTAGCAGTTATGACACCAGACACACAAGCCAAAGTAATCGCTTTGCAGGAGCCGAGTGGAGGGCGCAGGATGTGGATGCTATCCTGTCTGCTCGGGCTGGGCCATCTCCGCCGGCGAATGGACCCCGAAGTCAGACAGTTAGACGGGCCAGAGAGCGGTACACAAAAGCGTGAAAAATAAAAACTCATTAAAAATGAAAGAGAAACACCACTCCTCACACATTCATGGAGGAATAAAAACAAACAAACACACGACCAGGTTAGTATACTGCATGTGTGTGGATATAAGGATGGCGTCCAAGTGTTGAGCAAAGAACCGAATTGCTCGTGGCGAATCGCTCAACAAAAGACGCTGCTAAAATAAACAAATCATTTTAAATTCTCAATTAAATGCAAACAGAAACGCCTCCGTCAGCCCATATGTACATATGTGCAGGCTAAAAAGGTGTCAAGTTGCAAACATTAAAAGAACTCTTGAGTGTGACCCTCACTGCCTACTTTCATCCTAATGCTCGTCCTTCGCCCCTAAACCGAGAGAAAAGGAGCAGCCAATCAAGGATCAAAAGGACCTAGATTGAGACAGAAAAAAAGATACAAGCATGTTTAAGTCACTTGAACCATGACTTGTTTTCATTGAATTCTAAAACATCAGTTAGCACATGGACTCACATGGATTTTTTTCAGTGCACAATCTAACGCATGTCGATTCTTGTAATGGGTGTCATGATGATGTTTATTTAGTCGCTAAGCTAAGTGCCTGGATGTCTGAAGGAAGCGAGTAAATCGAGAAGACCGGGAAAGGATTCTCTGGTCTCGAAATTTTCTCTCGTCTGTTGAACTCCTGCTCCTCGACCTCAAAACATGTTTATATCTTCGTCATTGTAATCGGGCTCTCGTGCGAGGGTAAAACTTGGCCCGGGCCGTTCCAAATAAAATTTAATGATGGCAAAAGTCATTCATTTCGTATGCTCGCTCATAAATACTCGTTAAATGTATTTACCAAGGGCTCTACAGCAATGCAAACGCTGGATTGCTCTCGGTTTCTGTATGTTTGGGATGGGGATGGGATGTGTGTTGGTTTTCGTATGGGGGCAGTACTAGAATAAAAGCCGCCCAATCCGGACGACTGATGTTGATTTCTCGCCTCTGTCGTTCTATGTTTTCGAGCTTGGCATATTTATATACCACTCTGTGAATGCTGAATTCTGTGTCTCGTATAGTTGTGATTGCCGTTGGGATTGTTTACACATCGTTTGAGCCTCTGCTTTTAAAATGATTTGAACTTGACTTGTATAAGCTAGGTTTTGTTAAAGGTACCCAAAAACCGTCCTATTCCAAACTTTATAATAATTTTATTGATTTCTTAAGCAAATAAAACAAAAGAATTTCTAAAAGGGTAACAATGCATCTACGCATATACATTGTAGTCTGACTTTGTTTATCCCCTTAGCTAGGTGGTTAGGATTTTATTTCAACACTTAATTGCCAAGTAACATAGTTTTTCATCAAACTGCTTGGCTTTACATTTTGACCAGACAAACAATAGAAAGGAAAACATTTTCATAATGCATATGTAAATTAAACTTCAGGCTTTCATTTTCCGTATATTCCAGGTGGCTAAACAACATCAAAAACGACTGAACATTTTCAAATAGAAACAAAAATAACTGCAACAAGGGGCTTATTCAAAAGCCAAATACAAGCAAAGCCACAGAGTGCCACTGTATATATTCATATTGGAAAAATAAACAAAAAGGACACAAGGAGCTTCTGGAAAAATAGACGAAAGTTAAACTCAGTTTTCAATAGCCTACAAATTTAATTTTCATGCAACGAAATGAGTTTATTAGAGCTTCCTTGTCTCGTTCTGGCAAAAGGTAAGTTTTAAAACTAAAACATAAATAGTAATGTGTTATGGTGTAAATTATAGTTTGGGGCGTTTTATTTTTAAACATATTTTTAAGTAATCAAGTTGATGTAAGCTTAACTAAAGCGTGAATATATTCCTGCTCATGAATAAGCAATATAAAAGGGATTATTTATGTTGAAAACCCCCACGGTTAGATAACGATAACGATATTATTATTATTGCTTCAGCTGGTAGCTGGCTGCAGCCTGGTAGCACTTTCGCAAACAAACAGCACAGACTGCCTGAATATATCAAAAAAGTTAAGTTGGTTTCAGACTGCAGTTGCTAAGCCGCTCCCAAGTGGGTCGGTTCAGCAGTGAAGTGGTGGCAACTGCCTAAATGTGAATCCTCCGCTCGCAGCCGGCACCAAAACGAAACCGAATCCAAATTAACCGCATTTATGAGTTGCACTCGAGGTGCACAAGCCATCACACAACCACACACCAGGCTGCCGGCAGTTGTGGCGGCATTAAAGTTTTAAACAAACTATGTAGCGACAACGTTGATAATTAACCTGCCATATGATACCCTTTCCCTTTCGGTTCTCCCCTTTTTAGTTGCGTTCCTGCTGGCGGCACTTGTAACCCCAGCCCTGGCCACAAGCGGCTTACGGGTGCCCACATTCCTCCTGGAACCCGCTCCGCGACTGCTCTTCGGCAACGACACGGGCGCCCAGGTGACCTGCACCGCCCACGGCAGCCCGCCGCCCCTTGTGTCCTGGGTGCTGCGCGACGGATCGCTGGCCACCCAGGTGCCAGGACTCAGGTAAGTTCCTGCGGTGCCGCAACAATGTATCTAAGTAATAATAAGTGGATGTCTAAAGTGCACTGTCGAATAAAATGTGAGTTTACTTAAAGAGTTCGACAAATGACTATTTTTTAGGTCGCTGGCTTTCTACTTAAATGTAAAAAAGGTGTTGTATGTTTAACATAATGATGGTATTTGCTTCTTAAGCAAGCCACCTTAATTGAAGAGAATTTGTTCGTTGTGTACATTTTATTGTTTTGAGCTTCAGACCATAAGTATGTCTAGTGTGGCTTCCTGGCGGCGGTTTTGGTAGTCACATTCCTGCGGCTTCGGTTTGCGGTCTGCATTAAAGTAGTTCCTTGATTTGCCTCATTTTAATTGACATTGCGCGAAGATGGCGTCGCGAAAAGCTGTGAAAATCAATGTTAACAGACGAACGCCCACCACTGCCAGCCCACCGACATTTTCCCACCGCCATTTTCCCCGGCTTCCCCCTACCGGCAACCACATTTCAATGGAATTGCTTGGCTGGCAACAACAAAACTGCCGAGGAGGCAGACAAAAGACGCGCGTTTTGTTGTTGCCTGAAAAGGCCAAAGAAATTACACAAAAGTAATGCTGATGGCAACCAAGTTGCATGTAGCCCCCTGTCGTTTTTCTATCTATTTTGTTTTTGGAGCGGGTGGTGGGTGTGGGCGGAAGCATTTAAAATATTAAAAGTACTGCAGTGCTTATGCAGCCTTTGCCGGATGACATGTTTCATACAAATAGACACACACGTTTTAGCCTTAATCAAGGCGAGTATGTACATTAGTTGCTCACGCAAGCTGGGCTTTAATTTGCGGTTATTTTGTTGGTTTCCATTAGCCGGGCTCAACACAATTAACGCACTTTGCATATGGCCTAAAGGCGGAACTGTTTATTTGGTTTAGAGCTCTGTTAGCAAATTGCTGCCCAGCCATTCTAGGGGCTCTTAAACGGATTACTATACAACGAAAAATAATAAACAAATGTTTGGAATCAACAGCGACACAAATATAGCAGATAAATCGTAAAAATAACCCAAAATAAATACTGGCATAAAAATCTATAAACTTACGGCACAGTTCACATATGGCAAAAAATTTACTAAAAGAATTTTTATGTTTCGCAAAATGAAATGTCATTTCAAATACGTGATCCTTACACTCGCATATCCGTATAAAAGCCGGGGATTTCATTGGACTGGTTGTGTGAGTGTATATACATACGAGTACATGTATATGTCGACGACTGTCGGTCTGGCAGACCCAAAAAAAAAATGTACGAAACGTCAGATGCGACGGCATTGCATAGAACTGAAACAAATTTTATTTTAAGCTACTAAAGAGCATAGTTGAGTTCAAGTGACGAGGATGTATGTACATAGGACGTGTACTTATCTACTGCAAAAATAAGGATACCGAACAACGGACATGGAGTTAGTCGGATAGTCAGTCGTTCTTTCATACCTGGTATTATGTTTCATGAAAGGGGGTATTGTATTCTCGTTTTCAGAAACAAAATAAAATGCCATTGTAGAAAAGTTACAACATAGTTTTTTTCAGGTTTATTATACATTTTGTTACCTCCAATTATTTTCCTAAACTTCTGTGTTGGTATAATGAAAGAATGAGTACATCTTTGTCGGGTCACTATGTTTCTCCACTTTTTGCCCTGTGCCCTGAACTAACGCAATGGACGTAAACAAATTGCTGGCACTTAAACATTTTTGAAAACAGCGCTTGATGAAGTTTTCCCTTTTTGGGATGTGTTGGCTAGCTGGTTTTTCTGGGCATCAGGACTCAGTGGGCCACACCATCCGAGGCCCCACCCCATGCAACATCTCATCGTTGTCGTCGTAGCTTGTTAGCCCCGACTGCAGTTGAGATGATTAGCGGGCACAGAGATTGCAACTGCATCTGGAGTTGAGCAGAGTGGAGTGGAGTAGAATGACTTGTGATGGATGTGATGGAAAGCTGATGGGGTTTGGCCGCAGCCGAGCCAGAGGGCTAATCAAATGCGTTAAAGCCCTGCGGGAGGCTTAAAGTTTGATTTGGAGACTTGCATTAACTGACATTTCGTTTGCAAAACAAGCTGGCAAAGCCAGGAAACTGGATGAAGGCAGACTGTGTTAGTCATGCCAGCCATTCCATGTTGCTTGATTTTGAATTAAATAAACTGACAGGCCTAGAACTTTACTTAGGCTGAAACCATTTAAATTCTTTGCTTTAAAGACTCATTTCTTCAGTTTATTCCTCTTCTTAAAATCTTGTTCAGAATTTACTCAAAGTAGCAAATGCAACTGACATCCGTTTAGGCCATTGCACATCACTTGGGTTCAACAAACATGGGGCATATATTCAGCATTAAGCTTATTGCATTTTTATGTAAATTCACACTTTGCGCTCCATGTACTTACTGCTATAAAAATACTCGCCAGCAAATGGCAGCCACTTTGCAGGCGCTTTTGTTGAGCAAATTTTTGCTCTACATTCGCGCTCCCGCGTCACCATTTCCATCTCCATAGCCTTTGCCTTTGCCACTATCGCCATCCCCAAATGCAAATAAATAAATAAATATATATAAGAAGAAAACCCGAAAGAATTTGCCCACTGAAATATTGCATTTTGCTGTTCGCCCTATGGTGCTTTTGTACTTGCAGGAAAATATCTGGCAACGGCACACTGCACTTCCCACCGTTTTTGGCGCAATATTATCGCACGGATGTGCACGAGGCCACCTACAGATGTCGGGCCAGCAATGAGGCGGGCACCATTCTGAGTCGCAACGTTCAGGTGCAGGCAGGTAAGCAAAATGTACAAGGTACACTATCCTAGTTTTCCCAAGTAGCTGGCAGCCAATCGAGCGTGGAGTGCGGACTCCACCGCCTCCATTAACATTACTCCTAGTTCTGGAGACCAGTGTTGACAATAATATAGTGGCTTTCAAGTAGCTAGGTCAGATATAAAAATAATAAAAAAGAATATACGATCTTCGTGATTAAAAAATTCTAAATTTTGGATAGTAAATTTGTTACGTTTTTCTTATAGATTAAGAAATGTAATATCGTATTTTGGAAATATCTTACCGGAAAAACTCATTTACTAAATTATTTATCTTTTTATCTAAAATTATTATTAAATAAAAAAATAAAATACTCCTTGAAAATAGATAAATTTTGACATCCCCTTGGATAGAAAAGAGGGTCCATTTTGTTGACAACAATTTTAAGCTGCTCACGTAAGGTATGCTGGCATTTTTTACGATTCTACGTTCTGGCACTCCCAGGATGTCACCTGGGCGCCAGTTTTTCTTTTACCGTCTATTCCACTTTATACAACATTAATATCCTGTGAATTTCCGGACGTTTTCTGGCAGCCCTTGAGTCGTGATCGATGCAACAAAGTTTGTCATCTGCTGGAGATTCCTCGGCTCCGAAATTAACTTAATTATTTTATGCACTTACTGTTTACCCTGCTTGGCCCTTAATGCTTGACCTCGAAAACAGGGCACGTCGAGAGTATTTACACATCCTGGCCAAAGTAAATCCAGCCGACTTCCTTTTTCCCACTGAAAAACCCAACGTAGCATGATAGTCGCTTAAAATCTCATTCAATATTTACACTTTGCATTTTCCATGTGTATCATTTGTGTCACTCTTTTTTCCCCCACCCATGGACATACAAACGAACATATAGTATAACTGCTGTGGTGCTCTTTTTCCTTCGAGTATTTTGGCTGCTCTTCAACTTCCGTTTTGCATGTAATTTCAAGCAATTTCATTCATTTAAACGTCAGCCATTCTGCATTGTGCCCCGCTCCGTTTATTGGGCTCGTTCCGAGTTGTCGCAGAAGCCATCGGATGCCAGCCACGGATTGTGCTCCCCAAAAGCGTTTTATGCGCTTATCTGTATGCGCCGTTTGCGCCACAGGGCAGACGGCAGCGTTTGTTGACATTTGTTCCCTCCGCCAGTGGGCTCCTCACTGCTCCCCAGTGGTATACAGTGGCGGTCATAGTTCTACCACCAAAGGTGCCAATCATTAAATGTATGCTTATGCATCTTACTTCATATTAAAGAAGATATTAAAATATATAGATTTTATTATAAAGTGTGTATATGAATTATTTAGTTTGCGGAGTTTTAGGGTAAACGTTTTAATAGTTTGAAGAAGCCCAAACTAAATACCTTATCGAAAATAGTACTAGCAACTTCTACAAAATAGGCTTCAATATCCTTAAAATATTATTTAAATTTACTTGATTCCAAATGTATAACGTCGACTGTATTTCTCTGATTTTTGCGAATATGTACTTTGCAATCTGATTCTGTTTCTGTTCCTGATCCGTTTTATTTTTTTCCTTGGCTTTGTCAGTGGTGCGTCGTCAGTTCCACGTGCACGTGGAAAATACCGAAGTCTATTTGGGAAATTCGGCGTTGATTAAGTGCGCCATACCGGAATACGTACGGCCCTATGTGCGCGTGGCCAGTTGGCATCGCGGCGAGGAGATACTACTCCCGGATCTGTCGGATGTTGGTGAGTGTTGCCACATTTTAACAACAACAACAAATCGAAAGAGGCGGAGCGAGGGAGTCTATCTGCTGCTGAAATTTATGTGCACACGATTCATTTTTGTTGCGTGCCAGCAATGAAGTTGCACTTTTTGTACAATATTCCGGGGGTATGTGTGCGGAGGTGTACGTGTGGGTGGGTGTGGGCGGGACAACGGGGCGGATGACGTTTATTGGAAAATGGTACGTATACGCAGCGTGTGCAATGTGGTGGTTTGATTTTCCTTTGCCGTTGTCATTTGTGTGACCCGTGTGTTTATGATTTCCGAACAGCGGGTCGCTATGTGGTCCTGTCCGCCTCCGGGGACTTGTACGTGCGCTCCGTGCGTTCTGAGGATGCTCTGATGAAGTTTAGCTGCCTGGTGACCAACACTCTAAATGGAGAGCGACAACGTAGTGATGCTGTGACGCTGCAGGTTAAAGGTGAGTAAGATTCAATTAAATTACAATATACGTTATCCTGTATATATTACAATCAAGATATTATTTCCATAAAATTTTCCATCCCAAAATATATTTTCCCAGAATTGAGCAAGAATTTGGCACCTCGTACCACCCAGAAACCTGTGATGGAGATTCACGTGGAGCGTGGAAATGATGTTCATCTACCGTGCAATATCCAGGGCAATCCATTTCCCATATTTACGTGAGTTAACCCAATCCTACTCCGCACAGCCTGCTTTGTTTTCTTTGGTTAGTACGTTGAAGGCGTACCTATTTCGTATCTGTATCAAAGTATCTACGCAGCTGGCAGTAAAATAACATCACGCAGTCGGTTCTGGGTTGGAGATTATAGACAGCCCTTAAGTGCATTTGAATGTTTGCCTGGGGATGCTGGCTTTATTGCATATTAGGGACTGCTGTTTTAGTGCTAATTAGGTGACTCCATGGACTCCGTGGCCATGTGCTAATAGACAGGAGTGGAAGGTGATGGGCGGAGGAAAAGAAAATCTATTATGGCCGTAACTGAAAAGTCAACTCCCACATACTAGCAGTAATCGAGTAACTTAATCATCTTGTTTACCCACTCAGAATGGATCGACTTCCAAAAGCTAACACTTTGCTGCTGTCCAAACATATAAGGCAATTACCATCAAAACATGGAGAAAGTCGAGCCAATAACATATCAAGTATCCAGTAGCATGAAGTCAGGCGTTCACGGCTAATTAGCAAAAATAAAAAAACCTAAAAATGTTGCCTCTATGGCGCTTCTCTGAGCTCAGGGGTGGTATAATTTAACAGTCTGTTTCACTTAGAAGGGCTTATTAAAATTAAATCCAGTCCCAAACTCTTGAAACGACCCCATTCACCCACATGCATTTATGTTTTCGCATGTATATACATTTGGAGGAAATTTTGCGGCAAAGTCGCAGACAGTTGAAAACAAAAACACAAGCCAAACATGCAAACAAGTAAGTTCTCGGGGCAAAACATAAACGCTGATGCCAGACGGCAAAGTATTTGAAATATTTCCGAGACAGCGGCAACCCCACTTATTACTATAAATGCTGAGGAGAAAGGAGATAATTTGGTACAAACGTGGCAGGAATAACAAACCAAAGTTGATTTCATTGATTTTGTGTGTGATTCTGGGCAAACACTTCAGTTGTTGTTTCTAGTTTCTTGTGCTGGTGAGAAACCCGAAAATTTTAAATCAATAAAGAGTTTTGAGCCTTCAACTGAGAAAACTTTGGCATGGGACTTCCATGAGTATCCATGAGTTTGTGCATGTGTCTATATATGTATGCTCTTTGATTTATAGCTGGTATCGGGTTTCCGACTCGGCTGCCCTCTACCCAATACCCTCGTCACAGAGAGTGATACTTTCGCGCACATTGCTGCTCATCAAAAATGCTGACGAACGCGATGCGGGCAAGTGGGTAAGTAACCGTCAAACAGCCAACCGTTGGCAATCTGAATATGTAAAGTGCAGTACAGTAGAGCTTTTCCAAACCACACAGAGACTGAGCCTTTTTGGAAACGCTTTTCCTATAAAGAAAATTATTGAAAATTTACAAAACATTGTGTAACAGCGTTCGTGTTTTTAAGCTCTACTATACTAAGCCTTTTTGTAGGGATTTCCATCCGCAAAAAAAGACCATCAGCTGGCTCTAAATGCCCGCACTCTCGTTGCAGATTTGCCAGGCCTCAAATCAATTCGGGGAGCAGCGCATCGAAATCCGCCTCAGTGTCAATTCCTATGTGTCTGTGCATATATTGCCGCAAGTTCAAATTGTCAATTCGGGCGGAACGGCAAATTTCAATTGTACGACAACGGGTTCAGCGATCGATGCCATCGACTGGCTGCACAATGGCAAACCGCTGCAGGCGAATAATGCACTCACCACCGGGAGGGATAAGTAAGTATAGCCCGGGCATAACCCAAAAATTGGGATTGCAAGTGGGCCTGGGACTGGGACCGCGGCGGAAAAATGGAAATGGCGAAAGAGACTCACTGCCATGGATTGTGCGAAATAGGAACAACAGGGTAACGGGCAGACATGCAACATTGTTCAACCGATTTCGATTTTTATCAGTTACGCCAGTTGTGAATTTTCCTGCAAAGCCGACCGAACGGCAAAAAAAAAATATTTAAAAAAAAAAAAAATAGCAAAAAAGGAACTGAATACATAGATTACACAACTACGTTCTCGCTTGGCGAAAATGTTTTATTGTTACTGTTATTATTATTACTATTGATGAACGTGGCTGGCAACGATTTTTATGAACCGCTTCGCCGCAAAATGTATTTTCCCCATTTTCGGATTTTAGCATCTGCATTCAGTTCAGTTCGTTTCGGTTGATTTTTTAAAAGCTTTACCCGTCTGGGATAAAAAAGGATATGTTGATTGAAAGAAGCGATGGAAGGTCAAAGCTTAAATGACTTTGATTGCTGGCATTGATAATTCAGTTGCATAAATATTTTGGGAAGGTTTCGTTGCGATTGCTTTTTAGATTTTCGAGTGAGCGACAGTAATTAGTTTATAGCATACTTTTCAGCTGCCAGAACAGTGAGATTACTGCTGTCAGTGCACTGCAGGGGCTGATTAGAGCATGTGGCACTTGTAGTGCCCAAAATTAAACACATATCCTGCAACCGTATAGTATAATTTATGCAAGTCCCAGACTGGCTTCGCTCACCTAGGCCTGTGGGAATCCTTTTTGCTTTGTGCATACATATTTTCGGCTCAACGGCCTGGACACATCTTGATAATTTAATGCAAATTACACGAAATCAGCATAATACGTCGGCCGGGGCCAAAGCAAAACCGAAGGCAAACTAAATTCTCACGCAAAATTTGTACAGCAGCAGCTGGCAAACAATCCGGATCCGGCCTGCAAAAACAAATATCGCTCCAGCGTGTATATACACACACCAACATATATACCTATCTGCATAAGTAAATACATACATGTATATACGGATATTTTTGTTTGTGTTTGTGCGTTGACCAGCTGTTGGCCAAGGCAAGGGCCTGGGGGATAGAAATGTGAATGGAAATGCGAATGGGAGACCAAGCGAATCAGCATTACAAATCAAGCAGAAATTTTTATGCTTATGCTAATAAAATAAATAACAAATTTCGCTTGAACGAACAAAAGGCTAGGAGCAGCACGGAAGCGCACAAATATACCTTACACAAAAAGAAACTAAAAGGTCAGGAAATTCATTGATGTCTACAATTACTGAAAATTAAGTATATACTAAATGAAAATGGGTTAAAATCTAAAAGAATAATATTCAAAACTTAATTTTTAAAGGTTCGTGTGTTTTAGGAACTAAAACGATTGATTGAAGCCCAAAATCTTCTCAGTGCACACATGTCTCTGCCTTGGTGTGCGTTTATAGCAAATTGCTGTCCCCGCTCCCATTTTCTGCAACGTTGTCAGTTTTCAGCAGTTGAAGTTTGCTTGCCAAGCTCGGCATTTTTAACACTTTTCGTCCTTTTTTTTATTTTTTCCTTTGTTGCGACCCCCGTGTCCTTGGCAGCATACGGTTCCTGTCGAAGAGCTCGCTCCTGGTGCACAACGTCGGGCGACGCGACCGCGGTGTCTATCAGTGTCTGGTGGAAAATCAACGCGCCAGTGCCCAGGCGATGGCTGAGCTGAAGCTGGGCGGTGAGTTGACAGCGACATGCATAGTTTATGAGACAGAGTTTTGGCATTTATCAAGCTACCCCATGCTTCTTATCGTTTATTTTGCCCCTTCACCCACGCAGACACTGTGCCGGAATTGATTTACACCTTCATTGAGCAGAACGTGCGTCCGGGACCATTAATATCGCTTAAGTGCTCCGCCAGCGGCTCACCACCACCGCAAGTGAGTAGAGACCATTTTCAAATATTTTATTGGCCTTATTATGCACTATGATATAGCAGAAGCAAACATTAAGCGAAAAGAAATTTGATCACAAATTTAATGTATTATATTTTATTTATGCATGTATTATTTATATTATATTATATTTTATTTAATTGCCTGAAGAGAAACAAAAATGTATAAAGTATATTTTTCCAAGTGCACACACTAAGCCCTGAAATTATTGGCCTCAGCCAAGAGGCAATATTCGCTTCATGGCCCTTATTGATTTTTGTGGTATCTGAACAATCTCCTCTTGGATTGCAGTTCGCCTGGCTGCTGGACTCGCAGCCCATCATGGATGTCTCGCTGCATCATCGGTTTGCGATCGGACAATTTGTCGATATGTCCGGCGATGTGATAAGCCATTTAAATATCTCGCACGTGCGACCTGACGACGGAGGTCTATACAAGTGCGTGGCCAGCAACTCGATGGGCAGTGTTCAGCACTCGGCCCGACTGAATGTTTACGGTAAGTTGATAAATTGGCTCGGAAAATCAATTACCCACACCCCGGCTCCTTAATTGTGTCAAATAAATGGGTTTCCCAGTACCGTTCCATTTCATTCTTTTCGTTTTGTTATCGAAAATTCGAAAGCCGCCTTTGTATTTCGGGCCAAACAATGCAAATCACAAAAGACTTTGACTCGGGGCCATGAATATCGTTGCCAAAGCGGCTTCTGCAGCTTTTGTATCAGCGGAATCGACAATCGAAGCACCAGCTGATTGAAAATACTACCAAGGCAACGAGACAAACACAGTCTGGTGAAAGGAGAGTCGAGATATATGGTGGAAAATAACTTAGCTATTCAGTGGAAAATTCTTGGTAGCGCGTCAAAGAAAATCTCTTGAGGCAAATACTTTTGTTGGTTTTGTCGCAAAGATGATTTGGCTTGTCACACAAAATGCAGTCAAAGACAACACATAAAAAAATCCATATACATACAGAGAAAATGATTGCCATTCTTAAAATCAGCTTACTACTAGGAGCAGAAGTTTTGATAAATTTTACATCAAGGCTTAAAAACTAATAATTCCAAAATCTTGCTTTGTAAATATTATTTAATAGTGATTTCTTTTAATAAAAAATTTAAAGCTTGAGTGTGGAAATGCTCTCACCAAATGCCAGGAGTTCTGGCAGGATAATCACTGTCACATCGACGTACATAAACTGTAAATATGCAACAACAAAAAAGTCAGTTATTCGCAAAATCCTCCCAGATTTCCGTTCGTCGTTTAAGTATCTCTTGACTGCTGAGCTTTTCAGTATTGTAAGCAGTTGGGAAAGCGTAATCTTAATGTGTTAATAATGCATAAACGAATGGATATGTGACAGATATAAATCATACGCCCTGTGTACGGGAAATGATTGATGACGTCGCAAGGAAGAAGGCAGCTTGAATCCGCTTTGAGTACTTGTGTGCGTATACTTGATGTTTAAGTGGGCCTGCATATTGATGATAAATGATGATGTTCTCAATACTGCCCCGCAGCTAAATTGAAAATCAAATTAGGCATGGCCAGTTGCTAGCCCACTCGTTGAAGATGTATGGAAAATATGATAGAGCGAATGAAATCAACAGAGTGGGCCAATTGGGGCTTTATGAGTCTACTAGAGCGGTTATTTCATAGTCCTTTTGGCTTTGCTGGTTTGCCACACCCTAGGAGAGACTTTAGCTGCCATAATAATGTCAAAATGATTTCGATTATGAACAGCTCTGGCCGCAAACCAATGCCCCCAGCCACTCCCACCTTTCCCCTCGAATGTCAGATGCGGCGGATGGAGAGCTGACGAAGCCACAGGCATGGGCTTGCCTGTTTAATTATGAATATTGCAATTTATGCAACGCATTTATCCATGCAACGAGCTGCATTAGCAGCACTAAAAATGCACACACACGCACACAGTCTTGCGGCTTCAACTGCAACTGCATCTGCATTTTATGTATTAACGACGCATGTGTGCGAAATGAATATAATTGGAATTATTCAGCATTCATGCTGTGTTTCAGCCTAATTGCATTTTGTAACTAATTAAATAAATTTCACAATGCTCCAAAAAATAGAGTAGATACAGTAGAAATGGACTATTTGTGTCGTCGAAGTAAGAACGTTATTACTAGAACTATTAGTTTTCTTATAAATTTTTATATTTTTTTTTTTTTTTCTGAGTTAAGAGGTCTCATTCTCAGGCTTTTCTATTCCCGTGTTGAATAGTTTACCTCCAAATTGTATATGTACTTGCTAATGATGATAAGAACTAGTTTAAGCCTTGTTATGTTTGAACTAACTAACATTTTAGACAAAAGCACATATATATATTTTTTGCTTTTTGTATTCCAGGACCTCCTTACGTTCGAGCCATTGGACCGATCAAAGCCGTCGCCGGCGAGGATATAATTGTTCACTGTCCGTTTGCCGGTTATCCCATTGAGCAGATTAGATGGGAGAAGGCGCACCAGGAATTGACAACGAGTAAGACAAATTGCAGACAGGGCGTTGGACAGAGGAATCTCTTGGCTTAGTCTACTCTATTTCCAAACGTTTTCCTCTCCTTGCAGACAGTCACTACGATTTGGCCTCTGTGGCCGAGGGCGGGCAGTTGGTCATCAAGAATGTGGAGCCCGGACGGGATCAAGGTATCTACACGTGCATCGTACGTAGTCGGGCTGGCGAGGAGGCGCGGCGGGACATGCAATTGAATGTGAACAGTAAGTAGTGGGGACTGTCAACCATTTTCTCCTTTCGGGAGATATTAACGTTTGCCCGCATTGTCGGCTAATCGCTCATCAAGGTCCGCCCGTCATCGAGCCCTTCAAGTTCCCAAAGAATCTGCAGGAGGGTGGACGGGCCCAAATCACCTGTGCAGTCTCCTCCGGCGACATGCCCATATACTTTGGATGGAAGAAGGACGACAGCTCCATCCCCAGCAGTTTGCAGGTAAGGCCATTACTTCAAAGTGCATCGAAAAAGTTGCAAGTATCGTTGTGTACCTTTGCTACTTTTAAGATACCTTTTAAGTGATTTTTTTTACGGGTAGCTCTTTAGAGTACCGAAGATCTGACTAGGAAGTGAATTATTTAAAAAAAGCCCAAAGCCTGAGTAAATTACATTTGGAGTAAAAAAATTATTGTCAGTTACAAAATTTATAAAATATTGAACAATGCAGGGTATCCTCAGTCATGGTTAAGCTTATACATTTTTACTTGTGTTTTTCAATTTACAAGATTACCGAGAAGAAGGAAGAGTTCTACTCACTGCTGGTCTTCAAGGATATCAGTGCGAAGCATAGTGGCAAGTATACCTGCTATGCCAGCAATGCTGCCGCTAAGGTGAACTTTACGGCGGAGCTTCAGGTGCGAGGTGAGTGGGCGTGGCAGGTGGATACCGTGTTCTGGAATTCAGATACCGGATGGGATGAAGTTGAATGCGATGCGATGCTGTGTGTGTCTGTTGAAGCGTTGCGACGCTGTTTCAAAATAAATCACACAGGATTTGTGCGCCAGTGGCTGCCAAGCTTGCCCTTTTTCGGGCACACAAAACAAAGATACACATCCATGCCGGACGGAGAGTTGTTAATTTTGTTTCTGTGTTTCTGTTTTTTTTCCATTTTTGTTTTCTTACCCGTCGTTACGCCATTGCCCTGTGGCACGGTCACGTTTCAGTGGCGCCTCGGTGGAGCTACGAACCCATGGACACGGCCACTATGCTTGGCAATACAATATCGATAAATTGCGAGGCGGAAGGATATCCGATTCCAGCTATTACCTGGTTCAAAGGGCAGGGTAAGTTTGCCAATACCAATCGGGCTGGGATTTGTACACATAGTTCATTAATGTTTAGATAGGTTTAGGCGTAGGAATCACCTCATCACTTCAAAGGTGTTCCTCCTACTTCTAACTTATCAATTAACCTTTTGTTACTTTGGCCAAGACTTGGAAATAATAAATATCTGATTAATAACTTTGAAAAAGTAACAAATAGGGGCTAATTGTTAATAAGTTTTTTGATAGTTAGTACTTTTAATATATATACCTTTTTAAGAATATGTATTTTTAAAAACCCGCTTTGTAGGCAAGACATCAAAGGACTTTAAGCCACTGAATATGAGAAATCATTCGCTGGTTCTAAACTTAGCCACGGACAACGATGAAGGATACTACATGTGCCAAGCCACCAATGAAATTGGTGCTGGCCTTAAAAAGACAATACGCATTAATGTCAACGGTAATGGGAATGGGAAGCCTATGAAGTAGGGTATAATACACCTCTCTCAATTTCACAGAGCCCGCCCGTTTTGAACAGCCAGCTCGGAATATAAGCTCTCGCCGGAACGATCCTGTGACTTTAGATTGCCATGCCAAGGGGGATGAACCCATCACAATTGGTTGGACCCACAACAATGGCCGAATCGACTTGAATAACTTTAGGTTTAGTATTGCGGAAATGAAAACCGATAAGGGCGTCGATTCTCAATTAACAATCGGACATTCGGATCGCCATGATTCCGGGGTTTATCGCTGCATTGCTGAAAATCCCTACGGAAGGGCGGAGCAAATTATTTTTCTGGCTGTACAAGAACGACCAGATACTCCTTCCAATTTGGATATTTTCGAAGTGGGTTCACGGACAGTAAAGCTGAGCTGGCGACGTCCCTTTGACGGAAATTCACCGGTGCTTAGTTATTTGGTCCAATATCAGGCACTCAAGTATCTGCAGTCTCATGTGGGTGGAGCTGGAGGAGATTGGAACGGGCAGAATGTAATCAATGTCAGTCTGCCATCAACGAGTATTAGTCGAAGGTATTTTAAATTTATATATTACACAATATAATTCATCTGTAATATTTTTTTAAAATTTTTTTCTGTGTTTCTGATTCGTATATTTTTTCTGTTCTCTCGCCAGTTATGACAGCGACTTGCGGGAAAGTGCTATCGTGGCGGGTCTGACACCTGCGACTACCTTCCTGATTCGTATGCAAGCCATTAACGAGATCGAGAGAAGCGCCTACACGGAGGCCATCGTCCTGAAGACCCAGGAGGAGGCCCCCACGGAAGCTCCTTCCAATGTGCAGGTGCAAACAGGCGGCGAAAGTGAGCTAATTATTACGTGGCAGGTGAGCGAAAAGTGTCCTATCTTCCTATTACTTTAATAAAATCTAGTCTCAAATTCGTAAAAAGTTATACATCCTCACAGTTACCCAGTCAGTTAACCTTCGCAAATTTCGTTTGATTCTCAGATTCCGCCACGGGAGTCTTGGAATGGGGAGCTTATTGGCTATACTGTGAATTGCAGTGAGGAGAAGCAGAACATAAACTACATCAGTGTGGTGAACAACTCCCTGAAGTCTACAATTGTCAGTGGCTGGGCAACGACCAAGGCGACATTGCGGGGCCTGAGGAAGTACACCCGCTACGCGGTCACCATCCGGGCGATGAACAGCTTTGGATCCGGACCGTGGAGCGCTGCGATTTTCGGTACAACTGCTGAGGGAGGTACGTAGATAATGAACACACTTTGGCTTTGGGACTCTATCTGTATCTGTGCATCCGTGTGTTTGTTTCTCAATATCTTGCAGTTCCGGAGGCAGCGCCTCAAAATGTGAACTGCACTGCCTTGTCATCGCAGAGTTTGAAGATTTCATGGCAGGAGCCGCCGCTCCAGTTTCACGGCGGCATCATACAGGGCTATAAAATTTTATATCGCCCAATTGTGCATCAAAGTGAGTATATACTGCATACCCCGTACACACTACATAAACTCCGCCTTATTCCGGCTGCAGCAGTTTGCAGTTGGCACTTTATGACGCTGATTTTGTTGATATTGCCAGTGCCAGAGAGCGTTGTGCAAACAGCTATGGATATGATACGATATACAGCCAGACATCCAGACAGCAGGATGTCCCGGTATAAAGTGCAAGTGAAGAAGAGGGGTGGGTTGCCCGACTTTATTGGTTTTGGCGTAGGGTTCAATGGGTTGGCACTGTGGCCCATTGATGAGACTGCAAGTTGTTGATTTTGGCGCTGATTTATCAAATCTCATCGAATCAATAGTGGCGCAAACTGAATAGACATCGCTGCTGCGAGTTCATCAGTATTAACAAGTGCGGTTATTGCTTGGTAATGGAAAAGAAAAGTTTTTCAGTTGAAATATTAAAGCAACCATCATTGCTTGTAAATATTTTAGGCATTCAATACAGATTTAAAGAAGAGAGGAAAAATACCGTAGGATGGAGCCGAAGCTGATATTCATTTGCAATTAAGAGACAGCTTCATCGACACATCGTTGGGGACGTTTTTGAATAAATTTTTCACAATTTTTAATGGGGACTGCATAAAAATTTACAAAATCAAAATAAATATTTTATTATTGGATTTTAACGCAGATTAATGAAGAATTGGTCTCGAAATCGTATAAGGAATTCCGCTCAAGAATCGAATGGAAAATTGGCTAAGATATAGCCGCTGCAAGAGGCCATATTGTCCTTCCATGGCTATTTCACAAATTTTCAAGGGGATCCTCCATAAAAATTTATAAAAAATCTAAAAATTATTTTATTCGTAGATTTTAACGCATATTGATGGAGAATCGGTCTACAAATCGTTTAAGGTATATCGCTCTAGAATCGAATGGAAATTGGCAAAGATATAGCCGTCGCAAGGGGCCATATTGTCCTTCCATGGCTTTTCCACAGTTCTACAAGGGGATCCTGCATAAAAATTTACCAAAAATCGAAAAATTATTTCATTCGTAGATTTTAACACAGATCAATGGAGAATCAGTCTACAAATCGCTTAAGGTATTCCGCTCAAGAATCGAATGGAAATTGGCAAAGATATAGCCGTCGAAAGAGGCCATATTGTCCTTCAATGGCTTTTTCACAAGTCTTCAAGGGGATCCTCCATAAAAATTTACAAAAAATCGAAAAATTATTTTATTCGTGGATTTTAACGGAGATTGATGGAGAATCAGTCAACAAATCGCTGATGGTATTCCGCTCAAGAATCGAATGGAAATTGGCAAAGATATAGCCGTCGAAAGAGGCCATATTGTCCTTCAATGGCTTTTTCACAAGTCTTCAAGGGGATCCTCCCTAAAAATTTACAAAAAATCGAAAAATTATTTTATTCTTGGATTTTAACACAGATTGATGGAGAAACAGTCTACAAATCGTTTAAGGTATTCCGCTCAAGAATCGAATGGAAATTGGCTAAGATATAGCCGTCGAAAGAGGCCATATTGTCCTTCCATGACTTTTTCACAATTCTTCAATTCATAAAAATTTACAAAAAATCGAAAACTTATTTTATTCGTGGATTTTAACGCAGATTAATGGAGAATCAGTCTACAAATCGTTTAAGGTATTCCGCTCAAGAATCGAATGGAAATTGGCAAAGATATAGCCGTCGCAAGGGGCCATATTGTCCTTCAATGGCTTTTTCACAATTCTTCAAGGGGATCCTCCATTAAAATTTACCAAAAATCGAAAAATTATTTTATTCGTAGATTTTAGCGCAGATTGATGGAGAATCAGTCTACAAATCGTTTAAGGTATTCCGATCAAGAATCGAATGGAAATTGGCAAAAATATAGCCGTCGAAAGAGGCCATATTGTCCTTCAATGGCTTTTCACAATTCTTCAAGGGGATCCTCCATAAAAATGTACAAAAAAACGAAAAATTATTTTATTCGTGGATTTTAACACAGATCAATGGAGAATCAGTCTACAAATCGTTTAAGGTATTCCGCTCAAGAATCGAATGGAAATTGGCTAAGATAGCTAATATAGATATAATATATAGATATAGATATAATATAATATAGATATAGATATAATATAGATAATATAGATATAGCCGTTGCAAGGGGGAATATTGTCTTTCCATGGCTTTTTGACAATCCTTGAAGGGGGTTTATAAGTGTACATTTTTGCTTTATAGCTTATGAACAGAATCTGGCATATAACTGAAATCAAAAGCTGGGTTTTTTTTTTATCGTTGTTTTTCGTCGTTTTATCTTATAAATTTCTTTATTTTTTATACAAACCTTTTCCCTTAGTTGACTTTCCTGCTAAGCTGGAAATAAAACGCACTTCAAACCTGGAGACATATCTGCACACTCTGCATAAGGCCAGCAACTATTCAATACGAGTTTTGGCCTACACAGCCACCGGGGATGGACTGGCTAGCCTGCCCCTGTACTGCCAAACGGATGACGACGTGCCAGATGCTCCATCGGCCATTAAGGCGGCTGCTCTTACAGCGGATTCGATTTTGATTTCGTGGCTGAAGCCAAAGAATCGCAATGGCATCATTTCGCACTACACGGTGTACGCACGGGAAGCAGGACGCAAGGGCCAGGCTAAAAGTAAGTATCATGCAAGGACCAGGAATGCCTTGGTCCACAAGAGGAGGTCCTGACATGAATGCTATCGTTCATTTGACTCTTTTGCGCGGGTGCAGCTCACATGGTGCGTGTCGATGAGAACGGCTATCCGGTGATATTCGAGGCACGTAGCCTGGCCGAGAATCAAATGTACGAGTTCTGGGTATCAGCCTCCACATCCGTCGGCGAGGGCGAGCCTACTTCGGTGATTGCCCAGGCAACCAATACAAGAGGTAGGCAGAGCCAGATAAATATACTTAATAAACAGAACAATAGTTTTGAATTAATGCACTCGAAAAGAAAAAAAAATAATCCATCTAGGATCCCATGAAATGTTATAATGTATGTAATTTATAATCGGGTGCAATATTTATTTTCGTCGATATCATTGCTTAAATTGTTTTGTATACACTATTTTTATGAGTGCATATATCCAAATAAGCTGATGAATTGTCGCTTTAATTAAAAATCGTATTTATTTTGCGCGCTGGCAAAAAGCTACCGCACCAACCGCAACATTTTAATTTAGTTCACCTAACTATATGTCCTGTGACTTTCTGTTGTCCACTTTTCGCCTTTTACCTACGCAATTGAATATGTTACAGCCCCCGCCCGCATCGCATCCTTTGGTCAGGTGGTTCGCAAAGCTGTGGGTACGGCTCTGGTGTTGGAGTGCCTGGCAGTGGGGAATCCCACGCCCCGAGCTCGCTGGCTAACCCGGGATCGTCCTGTCACTTTTAGTCCCTTCTACGAGGTGACTAACGAGGGAAATCTAAAGATACACCGTGAGTAAAAAAAAAAACTTACAGTCTTTTTTGTAAATTGAAATTTTCTTATGGGTAGACTGCTAATTAAAATGAAATGCTTGTTCGTACGTTTACACCTCCTCCTCATTAATATATGCTAACGAATATCCCATTTCCTTACGATTTTCCTTATACTCGTAGGCGTGGAAGGTAGTCTTTCCGGAAATTACACTTGCACGGCGAACAACCTTTTTGGCAGTGACGAGATCCAATACCAGGTGATTGCGATGAAGCCACCGGCCGCACCGCAAATCATCGTGCAGTACGCTTCCGCCGACAGCATACGGGTGAGCTGGGATGCGCCAGAAGATGGTGGAGCTCCGCTCCAGGGATACAGCATCTCGTACCACACGGCCGGGGAGAGTTGGTCCAACACGGAGCTTCTGCCGGAGAATAATGCCTACACGATATCGGGACTGAAGTGCGGAAATCAGTACATTATAAAAATGTCCGCTCACAATATGGTCGGCTCTGGGGTGGCCAGCGAGGAAATTAATGTCTGGACGAAAGGCAAAGGTAGGCTGAAACTCAAACCATTCAATCCACAGCGGTCCTGTCCTGAATTCAAATTTCTTCACCGACCATAAAGCCAATCGGTGAGTGGCATAATGATTCCACCAAGTCACACTTGAAGCAACATAAATAGTGTGGGTTCTTAACTTAACTTACGCCCTTATGAAGTAGGGATTTTTGATAAGAAATGTATACATATACAACGGATAAAAAAAATTTTGAGTTCATAAAAACGGAAAGTTTTTGTTTTGGTTTCACAAAAATCATTCAACTTTATGATATTCAATACTATTTTTCTGACCTATATTGTACATCTCTATCCAGATTTTTGCTTTTATCCTTTCACATTTCGGATTTTCATTTCCAGCTTCCCAGGCACCGAATGGCAACGAACTAATTGCCACAAATGCGACGTGCGTGAATTTGAAGTTGTCATCGTGGCACAACGGCGGCTGTGGCATTCATCATTTCTCCATCGAGCACCGACCTCTGGGTGAGTGAAAATTAGCAATGAATGGAATGCTAGGAATCTTTAATCTAGGTGTTCGAATGCCGGAAATGTTATGTTCCTACATTCCAAGCCCATTTAGGGTTAAGACCTGAAGGAGTGTCAATTATATAAACGTATGCAATCATTGCAAATCATCCGAAACATTCCAATTTAAATTTGTAATTATACAATTAGGAGTATCCACACGTCACTTTTTGCTTATACTGTATCCGGTTGTCCAGTGGCTTTCGCATAATTTCCTTTAAATTAAATACAGTTAATATAATTATTTTTGTTTTCAATTAACTGACCAATCTACAGCCATTTGTATGTATAAATATTTATCAAGTTAAATCGTAGTATGAGCCATGTCCAACGTGGCGTATGATGTACAATTTCCCTTTCTTCTTTTATTTTTTCCCGGACACGCAAATGCACAATTTTATATGTAAACATGTTTTTTTGTTTGTTTTTTCCATCGGCCATCGCCCTTTAGGCGACATTCGGTGGACAGTCGTCACATCGGATATTTCGAACGCCGAGGAAAATCGTGAAAATTTAATTTTCTGCGACTTTCTGCCAGCCAAGTGGTATCAGCTGCGTATCTCAGCTACCAATGACGCGGGAAAGACGACGGAGCATTATCATTTCAGCACTACGAGCATCGATGGAATCACCATTCCGCCACCTCCGGTTTTCCCGTCGGAAAACGATTTGATGAACAATCTGATAAACGCAACAAATCCAACCAGCGGTGATTGGTTCTCGACGCTAATTGTCGTTGTCATCATCACCGTTTCCATCATCACGATGTAAGTGCCTTCTGCTTTCATGCGAAGTGGTTGGGAGGGCCGTTACGGATGCCCTGAATTGGCCAGCAAAAAGGGGAATTGAATAGGGAATTGGTGACCTGACCAGGGCCTTTGGAGGTTGTAATGGCTTGCGAATGTTAATTAAGGATTTATTAACCAATCTGCTAGGGTTGGCGGAGTTAACGACCGTAAATTTTTCTGCTGCGTATGACAAATGAAATACGCTTTCAAAAATAAAAATAAAAAAATTGAAACTCAAAAATTATCCTATTATCATCCTATTATTAAAGTTTTTTGGGACAATTTTACACATAGTGGAATTACCGAGTGATAATTAGATGTACTAATGGTTAGATAGGGGAATATTCTTGCTTCTTCCTTTAATTAAAGTCACAATTGAATTTCATTTAATCTTCGTTTCCCAGAGCTCTGACCATCAAGCACCGACGCACCTTGTGCGGACCGATTGCCGAGGGCTACGAGTCCAGGGCGTTGCCCGGGGAGTACAAGGAGGACCACGAGAACCGACGCAATCAGCAAGTATACAGCGCCTCTCCAGTAAAGACGGTGGACAAGAGCAACGAGTCCGGTAAGTCCATTAAGAAAAGCTCCAGCACACACATGAAGCAATTAAAACTCATCTTGCACCCTCAGGAAATCCAGTCACTTTAAAGCCTGTGTTCAGATTCCATTTTTTATTTTAGAAAATTAAAGATTTAGATTATGGATAATAAATACTATTTTTCAATGTAATTAGTCTTCCTCAAATTGAACTTGAGAAATGAATTACAGTCATATTCAAAAGTTTCTTCTATTTCTGGTATCATTGAAACAGAAATGTACGAAATTTCGCCGTATGCCACATTCAGTGTGAATGGCGGACGAACAGGAGCTCCGGCTAAAACGCCTACACGTGCCGTGGCGGCGCAAACGCCCCTTGACTACACCATGCAGTTCAAGACATTTGGCCATCCGGAGGGTGAAAACCTGAATGCCACCGCCTATCCCTTGTTGCCTAGCTCCGGATTCGGGCACGTGAAAAGTAAATCCAGTTGGCACAAGCAGCGCTATTATAACACAGAAGGTATATACTTTCTTAATTCTATTTCAAAAACAACTTCATTTATCGCTTTATGAACCTGTTGGGATATTATTTATATTTTATCCTTAAGATGAGTCCACGCTGAGCAAGTCAATGACCATTGTTGCCGGCTCTCAAGCTGGTCATTCAAAGAAATCCAGTGGGGGACGGAGCGCCAAGAGCAGCGCTGCCTGCAGCGGCGTGGTGGCTGAATCCGAATCGGACACAAGCATTAGTCCCAGTACCGAGTTCTCCAATATGCCAACCTATCGAGTGCCCTGCAAATCATCGCGAAGCAGCGACGGTCGAGCGGTTGTAGGTTCGTATACGTAATATTTGTTTCTTTAATAACAACATCAAATTTTTATTAAATAACATATGGGAATTTCATTTTTATTCGATTATTAAATATATTTTAGATATGTTCCGGCCGGATTCTAGTACCGAGTCTAACAACGATCAGGGCTCACCGGGACCGGAGAGGCGACACAACACCCCACGCCACATCCTGGGAATGGGCATGGGAATGGGAATGGGAATGAGCGGATGCGGCGGCGGTGGCGGCGGTGGCGGGGCCCCGGGTGAAAAGCGAAGCGGAGGCCAACGCAGTCGGAAACATGGAAGCGGGCCACAGCAGTCCAGCAACCAAACGTTGGAGCGAAGAAAGTGCCCTGGTAGTAGCAACAGGTAGTTCAGGTACCTAAACCCTAAACAATCCAAATTAAATTAGTCAAAAAAAAATTAAATCAATCAATCACCGAGAAATAGTTGGCGGCGATATGGCATTCATCTGGGATTTTTTGAAGAAAAATACAGAGTCGAAACAGTCGATAGTAATAAATTACTAATAATAAAGATTCCATTTGATGTTGTACTAGTTAAGGTGTCATAAAAGTTACTTGCTCATTTCTTTGATTAACCAAAACGGCTCCATTCCAAACCTTTAGCGTAGACAGTGAGGTCGATGCGGAGACCGCAGCCTCTTTGGCCGCCTCCATAGCCGCTATGGCGGGGGCGGAGCTCTCCGGCGGATTCCGACCACCGGCTGCATTTCACGACGGACGGGAACTAGGCGACCAGAGCGATTGCGAGCGGGAGCAGCGGGCACTGGACCTGGAGGTGCAGCGGGTAATGGAGAGCACCGGGGACGCTCAGCTGGCCAAGATGGACCGCGAAGAGTTGACCTCACTGTTGGCAAGGTAAGGTATCTGAATCTGAAAACGTGCCGCCCAATATGCTTGAATGTAGCTTGTGTTGCATGCCTGTAGCGTCTACCTTCCCCGAACTTGAACATGATATTGCAATTGATCCAATGCAAATACTAACCGCAACTGGTAACCCTAGGTATCACGAGAAGAAGGAGCAGGAGCGACAAGAATACACGATACACGTATAATAATTCTCCCTGTACTTGGCCCACTCAAAACTACACACACGATGACATAAAAACTGTGGCATTTAAAAGCATTTAGCCCAAAACACGGCTGCCATTGGCAAAATAAACTAATTTGTAAATAACTGAATTGATGTTTATACCGCTTTTTTGCCAACTGACTCTATAAAATACTAGGAGTCTATAAAAATATATACTTTTAAATCCTCAAAAGGTTGAGGCGTAATATTCATTCAAAAGTTCTAACCAAGAACTTCTGGACCTAAATATTTTTATAGACTTCTCGAGTGATCCTCTTGTTGAAAAACTCTGTGTCTATTATATATAATATAAAAAAGTGTCATATGAAATCAACATCTCGTAAAGACGTTTGAATTTTGAAAATTAGTTTGTAATCAGGCACCGAAGTTCTCGCACACTCGAGCAAATTAAAGACTATATCTAATTATAGAAATCTAACAGACTACTTATAACTGCTGTTTCAAGCAATTTCTATTGATATTGAATCGGATAGGAGTACTGAGATGACTTGAACTGTATCTGCTAGCTAGTAATACTACCAACATAATATATACACATTTTAGCATACATACTTGCATACACATATGTAATTCCATTTGTTGTGATAAATTAAATTGTTCTGGAGTACTCGTTAATAAAAAAACATGTCAGGTTAATGAACTACATAACTCGATTGACACTTTCGGAGCACCCATAAATGATGTTTATTTCATCGATGTCATTTGGTTTTTAAGGACATTTTTTCATTGATTTGTGAAAAAGAAATTTTACAAAAATCTGTTAATGCATTTATTGAATAACTAAAATGATTATGGAATTTAATTAAAAGTAGATAATCAACAATTAAATTGTATGGCTACCCTAGGTAAAATATACATAAATATATATATGAAATACACCTAAACACCTAAACTCAAATATGTAAAAGTGTACGAATGAAATGCAGCAGACACCGAAAACCAAATATCGGTAAATTAATTAAATAAAAGAGTGTAAAAATAAACATCATCAAATCGTTGTAATTTCATTAAATCCAAATTTACCCAATTCCAGCCAAAGCCTGCTTTTGGGCAAGAGTGCTCCACTTATCTGGTCGTCCAACCTGCTTCATCCGTCCATTATACTTCGCTGTCGATTTCCATTTTATCCGGTCCAGAGCTATGCAAATATTTATGCAAGCAAATGAGAGCAAACCAAATCAATCAATTGCAGTGCAGTCTAACCACAAGCCAGTGGTCGTCATCCAGACACACTGAGCTGCCTCCATTCGGGAGAAGGAGCTATTGATTGTATATACATACATATATGGAAGTAAATGGGCGGCACGCACTCCGGTTGGGCAATCAGTGGAAGTTGAAGTTGCCCATGGTCGCCCCGATGTGGCTGCAATTTCGCAAGGTAAACCCAACCACAAGATGCCTTTGACAGACGCCTGTTCACGCATACTGCAGGCCCAAGCTCAGACACAGAGAAAAATATAAATCAATTAAAAACGGAATTAAAGGTTTCCTATATACTGCGTGATATTTTTTTTAAATTGTCATTTGATTATTTATTAACCGAGTATCTTTCCGCTAAGCTCATAATTTATTCCAGATATAACGTATGATATCCATTTTTCAGTGTACAAACAAACAGACTAGAAAAGACATTAAACATGCATGGCATGGCGCAGCTCTGTTTACCAGCTGTTTGTTGCCGACTTGAAACTTTGTCAATTTTCACAAATGTTGCCAACTTTTTCCAAGTCATGTCAGTAAGGTAACATCCGACCTGTATTTGTATGCGTGGCATTGTGGCACATAGTTTGGAATGAAGATAATGGGATTATCAAAGAGTTAGAAGCCAAATATGCAGGTAAGACATGGATACCTTTGAGTGATGCACCTTCCGTTGAGTATACGCAACGTGGGCCACTCGGCAATTTAAACTACGGTTTTAGTTGACATTTGAATAGAATTGATCTGAGCTTTGTAACATATATTTCAATTAGGATTTACCGAAAATGTATTCGAATATAAGTATGTTTTCCGTTCCAACATTGATTATTTTTATCTACGTTATGTTTTCAATTTACTCTGTTTTCCTAGGATTTGTAATCAGTTTCCCTTAAACTTTTGAAAACAATTTACTTATGCTTGACTAGAATTTCAGTATCTTCAGCCCCATACCACATATATTTATTGGGCAACAATATACAATTGCCAAACTGATTGCCAGGACATGTCGAATCTCAGTCAAGCGCAAAACTTTTACTAATTAACATGAAGTCATTTGCAAAGTTAGCAGTTCACGTATCGAACTGTTTATGGAGTCCGCACATTTTGGAGCATGAGGCAGGGCAAAGTTCGGGGGCTGTACGGATTTACAAGAGCCGGCATCATCCTTGTTGTAATCAAAACGATAATTGGCTGCATGTTTGCCTGCCTGCCGTTCCTATTGTGCAAGTCTGCTGTTCTGCCGCTCTGACGCTCCACCACTTTGCTCGGTTGCTATTAATTATGGTCTGGGCTGGGACTGGAACCGAAACTGAATCAGGAACTGAAACTGGAACAGGGACCCTTACGCTTTGTGGCTACGATTGCCATCTAATTAAGCATGAAAATACGGACCGCAGCTGTGAAGAGGAAGAAGACAGTTTGTTCAACCAGCTGAAAGTTGAAGTGCACTTAAGGCACATGCAAGTTTTATTAGGCCCGGCAAATGCTTCATTTTGCAAGCAAATGCGAAAGTCCAAAAATCGATTTTGCAACCGCACGCATGACAGGCACTTTGGGTTGTCGTATTTAGGCTTAACGCTGACATGATTCTCGATTCTAGTTGAGGAAACTTTGAATCCTCGGTCTGCCCTTCCGCTTGGCTAGCTTGCGACTTGGCCAAAATCGATTTCAATTAGTTAAAGCTGCAAGGCAGGCAAGTCTACAACAAATAAGCACAAAATTGCGAAGGGATAAATTTGGGCGGCAAACACAATGGTAGGCAATCAGGTCCTGGGGCGCCACCACCATCAGCACCACCAACAACAACGACAATAATGCAATTTAAGCAAATTCAAAACCCAAAATTGCAAGAGGTTAGTAGTACAAGCAGCCCGCTTGTTTCCATGTAGTTGTAATGCACACAGGAAGCGTACACATACACTCGCTCACACAGGACATACAAAAGCTACACTAAAAGGAAAGTAGAATCCATTACCAGTAATGAATTCTGTTTAATGATTTATTTATATATTATTCTGTTTGAATAAAGTCAAGACTAAAGTTACAGAGGGGCTACTCTTTTTAATGATTTTTTTGGTTATTGCTCTAATATTTTATTATACTATCAGTTTATTTTTCCATTTCACAGATTAATTCATTTTTCTTTTAGTGTATTGGGCATACAAAGCAGGACACTAGACAACCACACTCCTGACGCACTTGCATTTAATAACGACCCCTACGGCCTGACCAGTCTTTCACCGGATTTTACACAGAAATAAAAAACTTAATTGAAGTTTCTGCTAACTTTTAGTTATATTTTGATTGTTTTCATTTAACAAGCTATATCAAAATCGTTTCTACCTGAAGGTTCTTGTTCAACAAAAACAAAACGAGACATACCATTTAACAGTAACTGAATTCTGCGAGTGTATGGGCGCCAGATAGTTCGGTTTGGTTGGCCTTCTGGATGCAGGACATTATCTACAAATGCCGGGCAAATGCAAATGTCCTTTGATGCATTTGCACATGGCGCCCAGCTGTGCTGTGACCCCTCAGAGTTCCGCCCGCCTCGCCAATTCCATAGATTGAAATGCAGCAAGCTCCTTCTTGCTGGCCACTGCCTTTAATTAAAATTCTCAAATTACTAAAGGTAAAGGACTTTGGCTGGCCACCCATTGCAGGCCTTGTCATAAATTGCTGCAACTGTTTTAATACCAAATGGTAGAGTATTTCCTGGTTTTTGCCTTTGTCGTTGACTGGCTGTTGATTTATGCCCGAAAGATATTGCAAATCCATGGCGACGTGACAAGTCCGACGGCTTGGTTAATAAAATAAACATAAATGTAAACATATTTGATGTGCTCTTGCTTTTCAAATTAAAGGAAAAATGTTGGGTACATAATAGTTTAAGCCGTATACATGGCATTTAATGGGACTCTTCAGGAAATATTATTGCTGCTTATTTCGTCAGACCTTAGACGCAAAAGGATTTGTGGCATAGCGAGGGTAAAGCGTCGGCAATGCAAAGGAAACTGAACATAATGAGCAAGCGTGGATCGCCGGAGTGAAGCTTTAACAGGATGGGAATCGGAATGGGAATCAGAAGCCAAAGCCACAGTCACCGCCACAACCGCCGCCACAGAAATGCCAAACAGCTGCTGCCAAAGGCACTTGATGCCGGCTCTGTCCCTGGATGTGAATGTGGGGAAGCTTCATCCTTCGCCAAAGGGTGGAAGGTTTGTGTGTTCATGCTTTATAAAGACAGTGCATAAAAAATGCAAAGAAGTGTTACAAATACAAACAGTCAGGGAGACAGACGGCCAGACAAACAGACCGTCATGAGTAGATATACATATATACGAATGTATCCAGCGGATAGAGGGACGCCCAGCCAAGTGCAATTCATGTGGGACTCACTTAAATAAAGTGCTTTTGCATTGCCAGTCTGACTGGTTGGCTGGCGGATGCGGATACGAATGCGAATGCGACTGCCGGATGCTGCAGTGTGGCAAGACCAGCTCCATGATTATTTGAATTATCACAGGTTTATCTGTGTGCAACATGTGCGGCGTTGGATTCATTATAATTCCTGGCACCGTTCAACTATTTAACACAAAAGCCTTTCTCCCTGTCGCTTAGTAGTCGTCAGTTAAGCGTTCAATGGAATTAAACTGTTTCACACGCGCCCGCGTGGTTAGAAATGCAAACGATGGGGAACCTCAATCACCCCCTAAACTTGGAATTGGTAATTTCTTTTGATTGTGTTTTTTTTCCGTCGTGCTTTGGCTATTGTTTTTGTTCATTCAGCTCAGATCGGTTTCCAGTTCCATGTGGATTCGTCTTGCATGCAATTGCCATTGATGATGTCGCATCTGAGAGTCGTTGCAATTGCCTGGGGCACATTGAAATCGATTCAGTTGGAAATGAAGCCAATTGAGTGTATAGGAGGACATTTAAATTGAAAACATTTATGACCGTACCCGAATGTTGTTTCCGAATGCTGATGGCTACTCACTACTACTACTTTTTAATATTTAAATTCGTTGTTTTTCTTTTTTTGTTTGAAGACCTATGAAAGCCCTACTGCCATTTTATCATTATTTCTAATAGGCCATCACCCAATTATTATGAAAAAATATTGTGCCCTTAAGCATATTAAAAGTCAAAAGGATGAAAATATATGAAAATGGCATATATGTAAATAAAAAGAATAAAATATTCTGTAATCAAACTAAAGCTCTTGTGTTAATAAAAAAAATCACTGCCTACAACACAGCTCTTTGATATCTATTAATAACTAGTTGGTGGTTTTTTTTGGTCCACATACTCATTTGTTTTCCTTTTAGCTTAAATTTGTGAATGCCCAACTATGCTTTTACGTTGCCCTTTAAAGTCCCTTATTAATTTCGATTCGGTAAACAAGGTGCACCTGAATGTCAAGCTCTCCCAACCTCTTTACTATCACATCCCTGTAATCAATATTATTACAAGATTTGCCACAAAATAATTATCGGAAACTTGTGCAGGAGGAAAAACCTGCTGTTTAATTAAAGAGCTTAATTAATAGATGGTTACGGCTAAGTGATTGGAGGCTTTGTCGGCGGGGGAGGGAAAGGTTCCTGCCAATGGAGAGGCTTTGGAATCAGGTCAGCTACTGCCGGGTAATTTGAAATGTGCATTAAGGCACCCGTCTGGGAATAGAGCGGGCGGATAATCGTACGCAGCAGAAGATACAAATATTCCCGATACAGATACTAATACATTGGACCAATTTTATTCGTTTTTTGTTATGTTGCCTTCTCAATGTTTTCCATTTTTTTTTTCATCACTAGTCGTTGGTAATTCAACTATGTTCGTATAAAAAATTCAACAACGGAAATGAAAATTCATGAGAATAAAAATCTAATCAGAAAAAAATACGAAACAAAGGGGACACTCGTTTCCCGAAAGATACCGTGGATGGCAAAGGGTCCATAGAAGGAAGATGGCGCAATGGAAGCAGGAAAATAAGTTGAAAGGCACTTTTTAAGCTTGAGTGCTGCTGCAAAGCGTGTCGTCTGCCACCGGAAACGGAAATTCACAGCCGACCCACGACTGGGGCTACTTACTCTTCGCCGGACGAGTGGACCGGAGTGTCGGACGGCTGGACAGCCGGACGGACACAGTTCCATGTCAATATACAGCGACAACCGAAGGAAAATACCGAAGCAAGCAGAAGGAGAAAAAGTGTCCTCAAAGGCAGAAATGCAAATTCTAAGAAATTGAAAACGAGTCGCAATATTTTAAAAAGTCTTTATACACAAAATACAAAGACATCGCAGCTGCAGAGGCGAACTCCGTCTTCTGGCCGGGTTATCCTTGACTTTCAAGCGCACTCATTGCCCATGCATGCTAATAATATGCATAAAATATGTATGGCAATTACTTAGGCACTCAATTTACAAAGCTGGTGCTTGCAAAAAATCTGGAGTGCAAATGCAAATTCTTTTGGGTTACAATTATTGCGTTAATTGCATCACAAAGCTCGAAAATGGATGCACCCAACATTTCTCATTATTATCCAGAATTTCAAATTGACAATATCTGAGAGAAAATCAAAGGAGCCCAGCCCAGCCCAGCTCAGCCGAAGCCACACCGTGCCATTCAAACTGGAGCTGCCCGAGACATTGCCTTGATTTGCATAAATGTCCAGTGTGCACTAAGCTGAGATTTGCTTGAGATTTTCAGGTCAATGTGGTACAGCTCACCTGCATTGTGCAGCTTATTAATGCAACGTCCGTTGTCAGGCTTTAATTAGACTAATTAAACGTCCAGTTCACCTGGCAAGGTGGGTTGAGGTAATTGGTTGCAGGGGTCTTTAGGTGTTGGCGGTGCGCATGGGAGTGGAAAATATTCGGATCATCCCATTAGTGGGGGTGGAAAAAGTGTGCGTCTGCAGACAAATATACGTTTTAAGGCTCACAATATTTTATTATTGAGCAACAGTTAAATATAACTACAATTTTAGGATACGTGTGTAGATTAGAATTCTAAATATAAATATTTTAACGTAAAAATTCACCTCCCGTTTTCCAATTTTCATAGTGATTGAGTTAAAGCTGTGAGTATATTTTATTGCCTTTCTGCACGTTTTTTTCAGGAGAATTGCTTGCCAGGAAACAGGATGTCAGAGTGCGCGTGCAAACTGTCAATTGGCCTCAATCAAATCAGCGCATTAAAATCACATTAATGGTGCCGGCAACGGCCAACGCAATGACATCAAATCTGCGAAGATTGTCGGTCGGGTTGGCAAAGCGAAACTATTTTTCACACGACTACATCAAGGGGGCCAAGTCGATGCAACGGGGCGTTAACGATAAAATGATTAGCTGCCACAGCCCCTGCACAGCTTCGGCCTCCACAAGATACTCGCTAGTTGTTAAGTAGCTGGGCGTTTGCTCAACCCGCCCATCGCAGAAAAAACAAATGAAACTTAATGAACTTTGGTGCATGGTGGCTGGGATTTCTGGCTGGTGGTTCTTTGGGTTGGTGGGTCTGGCGGGTGGGGGACTAAACAACATTGACGCCAAGCGAAATTCATCCAAACAAATGGCAGGCACTTTGCAGTGGCAGCACATAAGCTCTATCCAGTAAATTGATGCATCCACTCGACCCCGCCGAGAAATCTGTAGGGTAAGAGTACATTGGGTACAGGGCACTCGTAATGGCTGCAATAACCGCATCCGAATAAAATTCAATCTGTGGAATGCTCTGCCCTCTCGCATTTTATGCTGACAATCTGCAAACATGAGTGCTGCAAAGCAAACCAGCCAGCATCAGCCTTAGCAGCTCTCCTCTGTAGCATCGTGGCATCAAGTTAAAAAGCACTCAGTGCGGGCCCGGAGAATCTCGAACGTAACTACGGAAATGGCTAAAGACATGGTCCCAGCCACACAGCATCCCAGCATCCCAGCATCCTTCGTTCCAGCATCTCAGTTCACAGACCGCATACGGCGAAGGGGGGAGCTTCCAGCGCCATTTGCGCCCAGCACTGCATCAGCATCAGCGCATTATTGGATGATTTATTGACGTCGATATGCTTAGTTGAGCAGCATGTAGCAGCCATTTTTAGAGTGTCTGCATGCGTGCCGCAGACACATACAAATTCAAGAGTTGCAAGCGTACCCGAGCGTGGAATGGAGACTATAAGATACCTGATACTTACATTCTTTGTAAATATTATAATAGAGATTAGAAACGTATTAAATGTAAAAATGATGGCGTAATCTGGTTAGGCCTTTCGATCGTATAAAATTCCCATCCATTTAAATTTATTTTTACATATTTTGGTATACCCTACAGGAAGCATCCTGTTTAGGAAGCTCCAATAAGGATGCACTTGCTGCCGCACAAACATGACTCCACATTAGCCTCATTAGGCGAATGCATCGGCGTCACCATCGCATAAAACTACAACGGCACAATCTTTCACTGCAACCAACGTCTGTGATACTCTGATGCTCGTTTCGATCCCTCGAAATTTTTCGTTTTGTCAGCTGCTGAACATATGGGCTTAATGTTCGATTGGAATATGCCACATTAAAGATTGGGCACGCGCTACGCCCCAAAATTGCAATTTGTTACGAAAATGGCAAAATCATCCAACTATGCATATGAATACCTATAGATATATATCTTATGGCCACTGCCAGCGGCAACGATGATGATTTCGTCTGCATGTACTTAGATATTTGGATATTGATGTCGCAGCATTTTGCTGGCAGCGCAAACTAATTGCATGTGGGGTTGTATGCATGGGTTCTGGATGGAGATCAATGAACGGCGGGTTGGGGAGAGTGGCAGGCGATTGGTTTATGCATCCAAAATGTTTGCGTCTTGTATGAAATACATTTTCCACATACTCCTTGGGGCTGTGCGCGGACGACACTTTACTATGGAGCACAACCCACACAGACATCCGCTTGCCAAATATTTGCTTCCGTCAAATCAACAAATTCATACATTTTTGATGGCACTGCAAACGGAGGACCTTTGTGCCGCTCCCTTCTTCGAGATCCGTTTTTCCGGGTTTGTGTGCAAGTGCTGTCAGCAAATTTCATTTCTTATTGTCAATCGAGGAGTGATATGCTTTTAGCAATAAGCAACAAACGGAAATGCACACTTGCGTTTTTGCAGCGGATGCTGTCGCCAAAAAGAGGAAGTGGCAGTGGCGCTGCAAGTCTGCGAGAATTCGTTGTCATTATTTATTCAACGGCAATTGTGTATCGCTGTTGTTGAACCTTAAGTGCAATAGAACTGTCTTCAAGTTCAAAAAAAATTGTTTATTTAAAGTCAAAATGCTTTGATGAAATTAAATATTCACCTTGAGAATATTTGCGCCTTAGTTTTTTAAAGATAGAATTCACTTTAATTATGAACTTTCAACAGCATTGTTGCAACTCCATTTCGGCGATAGCTAATTCGTACAAATTACAGACAAATTAAATAGCTCAATTGCTTTTAGCTGGCCAATGAATCGGATTTTTATTTTATTTAAATGCAATTCTGTTGCTCAAACAAAAAGAGAGAAATCGAAATAGAGAACGAAGTAAGGTAATGGCAACTAAGGCGTCCCGAAGAAAATTGGAAAAAGCACTCACGCTGATTGCGTTACTTAAGTTGCCTAGAAAAGGCAGAGGAGACCATGGAAGTCGGACTGCAAGGACGTCTGATTTATCGCCGGGAAGAAAACGTGAGATAGTTGCCAGTCAGCATTGACAGAATCTATATAAACGTACCCATACTCGCACTCATCTGGCTGTATTTCTGCAGCAAAGACAATCAAAGTTAGCACGTGTCGTAAATACGTTTATTTGCCAAACAAAAGGAACCATTAGTATGTGCATATTTATGTCGGCAACATCACTTAAACAGGTTCAGTTTCTAGGTGAAGATGGTACGTGTCGCCAGGGCCAAGTTTAATTGAAAAACGCAGACAGCTTCAGGCTTCCATGGAATATATTTTATTTTAAACGAACTATTCTTATAACCTGTGTATGTATAATAATAATGCTTATCCTTTCCTTTGAACATGTTCTTTAAATTGTTGAGTAGCATTTTTTTAGCGTGCTTTCTCATTTTTCAGATACCTTTCTTAGCTGGCACTTTTATTGATACTTTTCTCGGAATATACATACAACAATGTCTAATAGTTTGATTTCACTTATAAATGAATGATAATTGGAAAGAATAATCTTAAAATGAACATGAAGTCTAAATGAAATTAAGGTATTGCTGGCCTACTTATTGCGTAAAAATATGTTATTTTCCCTTAACTTGAGTTCACAAATAAGATATTTCCCCATTCATCCTAAGAATGCTCTGGCATATTTGTGATTCCATTTATTTTTTCCCTGGCATTTTGTTGCTGCTCCAGTCCAATGGACATATCACAATGCCCAGTGGTGTGGCAATGTTACCTGGTCGAAGACAGATGCTTATTCCCACATCGCACCGATTTGTAAAACCCAACACCTTCCCTCAAACAGCGTGTCGCTTATGTTCTTGGTTGTTGTCAACGTTGTGTTTGTTGTTTTGGCTGCTGGGAAGACAAATAACATTTTCCGCCTTTCAAGATTTCATAACGCTTCAATAAACTCGAATGCCGACGGTGGCATCGCTTTTCTCGGGTTCTCGTTAGCAAATGTCTTGGGTTGCTTGGTGGCGTGTGTTCGGGTCTTGTTAGTTTAACGGTTTGATTCATGTGGCATCTAAGGGATCCCGAACCTGGACGCACACCCACTCTTGCGCCCACTTATTGTCAGTTCAAATAAAACTCCTCAAAGTTGGTCATAATGAGACCCGGCGGTCCCAACACTTCAAGCACAAAAACGCAATTAAACTTGGGTAACCGCCCGCCCAACCACTGCTGCCCAACCAGCGAAAGTGTAGTAAACTTTTCAGCAAATTGACAGCTAATTAATTTGCCAATGAGCTAAGAAAATGATGCAGAGGTTAGACCAAGGAGTGCTGAGCACCTGCCAGGCCGACTGACTTATTTGCAAATTGGGCACTTAAGTGTCCCGGGAGGATGCGCTTTATGACAGCGACAATTGAAGCTAATTAGGCGGGATTATGCAGCCCTCCGAGCAGTTGAAAAGACTCCTGTCGACTTTCGAAAATAAATGAAATTCGTGAGTTGTTTGTTGAGCATAAATTTTGGCATTAACACGCTCATTGCTCGGCAAATGGCAGCCGGACATGAAACAAGGATTCCCGAAGAGGGGATGTGAAACTGGTCCTCGCCTCCCTCACAATTTACGAGCCATCGGGTGTAATAAATTAGCCAAAACTTGTTACGCAAACTGAAAATGCCAATAAAAAATGCGTTACGAAAAACAGAGGCTAATAAATTATTGACTTCCTCTTGAACCATATTGCTCAACAAAAAGCGAAGCAGATCTTGAATTTATCTTATCGTCGGGCTTAAAATAACAACCGAAATATCTGAATTTCTAATCGAAAAAATTGCTTAACCTCTGTAAATCAATCACTTTAATTAAAGTTCGCGCTTTCCGCATAACTGTTGAGTAAAGGGGTCAACTAGCTAACCTTTCAGGGCACACAGTGCATTAGTTTAGTTTGCGCAGCGCTTAAAAACGCATCGCACTTGAAAGTCAAATCAATTGAATTGGCGCAATGTTACCAGGCAACTTTGGCTGCTCAGTCCGGATAAAAGGTGCAGCAAAAGTACAGACTTTGTTGAAGAGGAGATGCAGCAGCACAAGGATCTCATTGTTGCTTAAAAACTTTAAAAAGTTTTGAAGTGGCCATCCGACTTTATTCACTCACTCAGTCTGCTAGCCCCAGAGTTGACTTTGAGTGCCTTTTGGGTGTCTTTAATCTACTCTAGTTCAGGCAGTAATCATTCTGAATATTCAGAACTTCCCGGCAACTTATGAGCTTCGGCTTACATTGAAACTCAAACCAAAGTTACTCCTTCTGCTGTTTGCATTTGAAAATGCTTTTCTCAACTCCACTAGTACGAGAGTAACGTTTTATCATTGGCCGATTTCGATTCATTAAAATTTGATGTGTTTGTGCTTTGAATTTTCCATCTAGGCTAGTGGCATTTTTAATTTATCTAAGCCTTTTAACAGCTTTGCGTAACTGCACTAACAAGCAAAGTTATATTCTTATTTGCAATTTGAGTAACTGAATTAATTATATGAGTTTTAAGCTTCTAATAAGCCGTATTTTTTCCAAATCTTAAGCCTTTTCTGTTCTAATTATTTCCAATTCTCAATTGAATTGCTTCACATTGCGTATACGCAATGTTGGCCACCTGAGAATCGTAATTATGTGACGTAATGCCCAGTTAAATCTTTTTCTATCATTGCATATACACTATTTTAAATAAACAAATACGACTTTTTGTCATTCACTTAGGTAGCAAGAGAACTTAAACAATAAGTGAAGCTGCAGCTGACAGAAACTAAATATTTATGAAATTTTCACAACAAACAGAATCTAACTAAGGCAAATAAATGCCGGAAGGCATAACCGTATTATAAAGTGCAATTGAAGCCTTTACGCATACACACAGTACAATGACATTATGTAGAAGGCTTTATATTTACAAGGAGTCCTGTATAACGATTGGGAATGTAGGGGCGGACACGTGCTGCCCTGGAGGACAATGTGACCGATATGCAGAAGTTCCGACCACAGAAACGGCAAAGTTGAACGAAAGGATGTGCTGAAATTGTCCAGGGACAGGGCCAGCGACAGTTACCTGTGATATTTTACGAAATGCCCAAGGAAAACACAGACCCAGTCCGAAAAGACAGTTCCAATATGCAGCAGTGGCGATTGGACCACCAGCAAAATCATCTACACACACTCGAATAAACAGGATTATGTGTCTCGGGGGGTTATGTAAGTAAGCTTCCGTTGTAAATTGATTTTGTAGCAAGCCGGACACACTGTGGCAAAATGAAAAGGATTTTATCCACTTATTGTTGCATGGGGTCAGCACCTGAAATTGAAACTACAAGTCCTCCTTCATCTCCTCCATCTCATTCGAGCTCGACTGCCGAATTTCTTCCTCAAACTGATGGGCTTAAATATATATTTTTTAGATTACAAGGACGAGTCCGAAAGCTGCACGAATGAAGTACCGGCTGTGTGGAAATATTTTTAATTTTGGCATAGCTCTGATTTGATTGTGTCTGTGCATTTTCCAGCTGCTTGTTTCCTAGGCGAAATTTATTCTTGCTTTTTTTTTCAACATTCTGCGGACAGTAGACAATTTTTCGCTTTGTTCGTTTGACGTTTGCCAGATGGTTGAAAGACGGGTTGACTTTTCATTGGTATCTCTTTTCTTGTCAATGTCTATGCCTTTGATATTGATGTCCTTTGAAGTGTTTTCAATTAGTTTGCATTTAGCTTGTCTCGAAGCTTTCACTCCTATGGATTTTTTTATGGTGGACTTAATTTTGTGTACCCCGTTTAGAGGATGTAAGTAGAAATACTTTTTTGAATACTTAAAAATCAAATACTATTCGTAAGTTTAAGATAATTATTTCATGTTAGATTATTTTAACAGTTTTATTCATTGAGGAACCATTGTTTTGTAGCGGGTATATCATAGTCGGTTATGGCAATTCAAAACCCTTTTCTTGCTCTATTTCCATTTGGGACAACTGGACGGGGACATATTAATAAAAGACAGACGCTTAGAGGAATGCCCTGTGACCGTCTGCTAATTGAACGGACGACTATCCGCCCGGATGACTATCTGCCCGGGACTTGTCAGCTTTGCGCCAAATGAGTTTCAAAGGTGAACGGGGAGCGGTAAGTGCAAAGTGGAACCAGCAACTGCAGAATCTCTCTACATGTGTCCCAAATTGGCGCTCAGTCGGATTAGCTGCTTTTTGCTACAATCTACCACTTTTTTTTGCTGCATTCGCATTCAGGGAAGGACAACTGCGAACAGGTGGCTGGCAAACATTTACGTCAACGGGCCGGGTCGGGACGGGACGCGACGTACCTTTTTGCCTTTCAGATGGCCATAAATATTTGCCCTGGCTAATTCAGTGAGCATCTGTGTCGAGCTGATCTTTGACATTGTTCGTGCATAAATTCAGTGAATATGAAAGTATGCAGGCTAGGACATGGCATCTAAACTGCCATTCCATTCGATTTCTCCCATTTCCGTTTTCCGCACTCTTCCTGGCCATCAACTTAATTTACTTGGACTTCCGCTTTGACTCACTCTCACTCACTCTCCCCCGGCATACATATTTTATGCCTTTTATCATAATTTATGCGTTGATACAGCAAATGCATAAAATTAAATTCAATTCACACACCAACTCACACACTGCCCCCCACACACGTATCTATCTTTTTGTTTGCGAAATACACAGCTTTCTCGATGCATTCAAATTTGATTTAATGTAATGCCGACTGTGACCACGCCCCTTTTTAGTGATCTGCTCCTGCCTCTGCCGCTCCAGTTTCCTATTTTAAGCTTAGTGCAAATGAAGGCAGGAATTTGCATAAATTGCATTTAATTCATGTATGCGCTAGCATATCGATATGTACATATATTTCTGGCCAAGCCGGGTTATGCAAATGGAAATCATACGTGGCTGATTGGATAATTGCTGGCAAGTAACAATAGAGGGGTTTTCTGACCATTTTGGATTTAAGCTAATGTAGTAAATACATTGACAGCGATTTTTCAATATTGATTATAAATTTAATGGTATCTCTATAAGTCAATTATTATTTAATTAGAAGTTTCAAAAGGTTCTCCGGGTTCATGTGTTATTCTATTCTTCGTGCTCGCCTCATTTTATTGAATTCGTTCGTGCAATAAAAATTTATTTCCAGCATCCCCTCCGTCCACAGACTGGACCATAAAAAACTTCTAGAGTGAAAAACGAAAATCAGGGAATAAGGATGGTAGCTGATGATTTTATCACAGCCAGCAGTTTTTCAGCTTGAACTGTGGCAATGGCCTTTTATTCAATTTGCGCGCTTCATTCAAATTGTTCATCGCCGAGGGGAATGAAAGAAATGCAAAAGTTTTGGCCGCCTTTTGAACTTTTTGGCATTCGCCACCGATGTATTATTGAGTCAGTAAATCGCCAGCTTGTAGCCAGTTAAGCTGAACTACAGCCACCGGCTTAAATTTCATTTGCAACGCGAGTCAAAAATGTGTGCCAAAAAATGCGAAGGCGCCACGGGGCGCATAAACTGTGGCATTAATTTGACAGACAACGTGTGGAGCCGGGGAGGGATAGATAGATAGCAACCAAGGGGTTAAAAGCTTTTGGTGCTGGGCGAAAAAATGAGAATCATGTTAGAATCTTAACGCATCTTGTGACTTGCTTGTGATTCTATTTCCCAAAAGATTCATATCCGCATGCTGCGATGGAGACCTTAGGGATGTTGTGGGAAAATAAATTTCCAATAGATGAAATTCTTTATTTAAAAGTAAATATTCTTAAAAATGCGAAGGCGCCACGGGGCGCATAAACTAATATATAGATAAGCACGGAAAACAAGTATCTTAAACCATAAGTATAAGTATTTATGGTATTATACTTCATCCGATTTAAAAACAAATGTGCTAAATTCAAATCATAAACAGAAATGGCCCTTGTTTACTACGATCGCACAATAAACTCACCCTATGACCTTGTTATTGCGGGGTTGAGGGAATCGTCCAGGCCCACTTCCCTGCGCCAGCTTGCCGCTTTCGTGACCATTAAGACGGGGTACCCGGGGGAAGTCTGTCACAAGATCATCGTGGAGGCCCTCGAGATTGGCATGGACTGTGGAACCATTCGGCAAGTGGGAGAGCTCTACGACGCCTTGCCACCGGAACCACCGAGACTGCCACGACGACCAAAATCCAAAGTGCCGTAACCAAAGTCAGCGAATGACTGCTGCGATAATTAATTCATAATGCCGTGAGAGGAGCTGCTCGAGTGGGCGAGGAGTGCAGAGCAAACACTTTATTAAAATTAAAATTTATCTAAATTGCGACAGCAAGCTATTCTATCCGCAAAGTACTTAAAGAACTCCGCCTTTCGGTCCCTTCATCCGTCGGCTGACAATGACGGAAGGGTTGTTGTCAGGACTCCGGCAAAGTATCTGCATCCCATCCCTTTGTGTTAGCTGCACTTCTTGTTGCGTCTCCCACCAGCCAACCAGCCAGTCCTCTAGTCTTCCAACCAGCCAGCCAGGCAGTCGTCTTGAGTCCTCTGTCTATCAAACGTCAGTCTTGGCGTTCTGGAGCGTTGAAATTGAAAGCTTCGCTCGCTTTGTCTTCCCAGCCAGGTGGGGAAACTGCGAGAAAAAGGATAGAGACCGTAGGACACGAGGGTATGGTGGTGGTGCAGAGTCCTTGCATTTTCAATGTGTCACTTTGATTTATTATTTTCGACAGCCCTCCCCATGGAGTTCCACTTGCCGGGCTCACGGGTCTAAGCAAGAGCAATGAAGTTACACAAAGAATAAAATGTATAATTCTACAAAAAAAAAAAACGAAAGAATACATTTTCACATTTTTAGTTAAGTTCTTTAATCAAGTAGGCTATGACTATAAAGATCTCTCTAACAAATCCGACATAGGTCAGAGACTGTAGCAAATAATCATTAATTCAGGAATCGTCGATTAGGAAACAAGCTTAGTTCGTTATTTCTAAAGTAGATTTTTCAAAAGATATTTTATACGAATATATATTTTGATCTAAAGTAATTTTGATTTACGTTTTCTAAAAACTAAGACGATGAGTTATTCAAAGAAGCCGGTCGCCGAGAGGAAGACTAGGGATCAGCAGTGCTTTACCCAAGATATTGGTGAGAACGACGTGGAGATGGAGGCCCGTCCCCGTAGTATTAGAATCTCCAATGACTCCAAGCCCAAGATAAGGAATATGTTCAATCTGGGATTTTGGGAGGAGAGTGAGGACAGCGAAATCGATGAATTGGATATGGAGGTTCCCAGTGACGAGGCGCTCATGAATTTGCGGCTCAGGCAAATGCGCCTTATTGTTGATAACTGTCAGTCGAATGCGGCAACCCAGACCGATGAGGACATGGAATCATATAATCGCCCCATCTCCCCTATTTTGAAGAATAATTTGAAGTAAATGAAGTATTTAAACTTTAAGAAAACACAGGTAGAGGACCAAGAAGTAGAAGACATACGATATATAAAAGAAGTAGAAGAGCGAGAAGTAATAGGAGTAGTTAGACCGAGAAGTAGAAGAAGCGAGACACATAGACGTAGAAAAACATGACACCTAGGTGTTGAAGAACTAACCATTGTTGACATTAGTAACTCTTTACAAGGATGGTAGTACGATTAAAATAGCATTATAGATTCGTTTTTAGTTAACCCAAGAAAAGCATCCAATATATTTAGGTCTACAAATTAACGTGTTTGGCTAAAACAAAACCTTATGCACTTTTGTACAAATTTTCTAAAATTTACCACTGCGCCACCTCAAAATCTTTAGTACACTAATTAGTCAAGGAAATACCTAGAGTAGGCCATCCTGTACAATTCACATAGCTCCCAGTATTTTAACGAAGCTGTAGGAAATATAATATTGTAAACACACAACCAAGACCTGTATTGTTTGCCTCGGTGTAACCGCAACTGTGCGTGGCTCTTGGGGCGAACCAAGTCGAGCGCAATTTTTCATTTCCTTTTGCATTTTTTACACGCCCCTGCCACTTTGCGTTTTTATCTCATTTATTTATTTTACAATTAGACAAAGTGAAGTGCACTTCTCCACCGGCAATGGCAACAGCTGCACATGCTATGGGGTAGCCGTGGCAGATGCATTGCCACCCCATCTCCATGTCCACGTTCATGTCTGGTGTGTACTGTGTGGCATGGCAGCACGCCAAGACTCCGGGAGGCAGAAAGGAGCTTAACCGGCCTTGTGGCTGCTTTAAATCAAAAGCTTATGGCCAAACTGCTTAAAATTAACATTAAGGCTTAAGTATGCCATTGGCATAGGCGTATTCGTAGGCCCGCTGAGCACAGATACGAGATACAATATATACACTTCCTCGCCAAGGTTGAGCTGGCAGGAAAGCAATAATCATAAAAGTAGCCCGCACAAGCTGCTTTCCCTTGGCTTCGGCACAAACTTTTCACATCGACGGAGAATGTTGCGCCGAAACAAATGGCAAATGGCCTGGTAGAAGAAACACTTAAGAGCCAGGTAAGTGAAAACTCAAATAAAAATGGTGAAACACCCCGAAAAAAAATCAAGGGAAAAACTTTTACAATGCGCACGCGGCAGGAAGACGCGACCCGATGCCCGGCTATTTTTGGTCTTTAGAAACTTGGTTTTCCAACAGATTCAATAAACTCTCGTCTGACAGCCCTTTAAGTTGAGTTTATCGTACTTCTTTAATGCACTGGGATTGCTTCTATTCATACAAAGTATATTCAAGCACACGCATATTAAAGCATCTTATTTTTCATTGAGGAATATGCTGAAAGTGCTGCCTCATAAATTTAAAAATTTGGCAGCCCTTTTAAGTAGGCAACGAGTCCTTTCTATCAAAACAAAAATACAGATTAAACCAGTTCCACTGTTCCACTCCTTTGACACTTCACTAGCTGCGCCTGGAGCAAAATAGGGCTTTATTATTGCGGTGTCTGCCTCTTTGAAGTCAGCATAAATGTTGATTGCAAAAGGCCAACGGCATGCCAGTTATTGTCGACCGGCTCGGACTTGGGCCTTCAGCTGGACTTCATTTCGCAGTTCGATTTCCGAACTGGGAGCATTCGGAGCATTCGGAGAAATTCGAAGAGCGACGAAAAAGTGTCTAGAACTAAAACAAACTGCAAGCTTTCATTGCATTACCCTGGTCGGGGCAAAGTTGAAATGTCAACGCAAAGTCACACAGAGACAATCGCACAAACCGACTCCCAAAGATTTGTCGGGAAATATGCAAGTTTTCCACTTTCCTCCTCAATGTACGAGGTGCTGTGTTTTTGGCTTCCTATCCGTTTTTAATTTTAGCCGTTTTTTTTTTTGTAAAGTAATATTAACCGATGAAAAGGCGTCACTCTGTATTTTGTATTCTGTTTAACCATAGTTTGTTGCAAAAACTGCCATATAGTTCAAGAATTTAATTTTTGTTTTTCAGAACCATATTTGCGTGTCCATTATTTTAGTCAACTGCATCTGGAAAATGCTGACAACACTGGTTTGCCGTCCATATTTCGGATCTCTACAAAGAGTCCAACAATTTTTTGAAATGCGACCCAATTTTGTCGTATCGCAACATGCCAGACTTCGACACATTTCCACACCTAGGTGGGCAAGGGATGCGAAATGAGGGGACAGGACTGGCTGGCATTTTGTCGAGTTGCGCATTTTGGACATGTGCATGTCAGGATTGGATCCTCCTGCCGCCTCTTGGCGCTGGCTCCCAGTTCGATTTATGTCACACAAAAGCACACATGCCCATTTCCGAGTGTATTTGCGTTTGCTAATTAACAAACGTTTGGACTAATTTCGAGCCAGGGACATTTTTCGGCGGTCAGTCTGACTAATTGTGCCGCAAGCGAGGTAATCAAGCGTCATGTTAGTTCACTTCATCAGCGGCGGTATCATACTTTATTTAATTTCCAACCTCACATCAGTGAGTTAAAAATTTACCATGATAAATAAAAAAAAAATGGATAAAAATTAAAAAAATTGATTCAGTTTAAAAATGGCACAATACGTTGATTTAATGGCTGTTAAGGGTTTCTCTGAACGCCCACAGGTTGTTGGAAATATATGCTGATTTACATTTCAAAATTCATTAACCAGCTGTGCCCAGCAGTTGTTTCCATCACAATGAATGAGTTAAATTTATTTGAAAATTAAATTCATTGTTAAATTCATTGTGGGTGGCACTGCGGTCACGTAATGTTTTTAGTAGGAGGAAGAACTCATAACAAAAAATAAAGTAATTGAAGCGTTTAAATTCACATCAATATAAATTATGCACATTTAGTGTAATGAATATTTTGCATTGAAATACCACGCTGTCCTCGAACTCTTTCCTTGGACAAAAATGTTAAATCCAATGGCACTTAAAAGAGTTATTACAATAGAACATTTTTTCGTGGTTAGTTAACACTTTTTTAATATTATAATAAAAGGTTTCAAGTATGATTTTTGCACAGTGATACTTTTAATCTTTTTAATAGTTTAATATTAAATACGTTTAAAATCAGTAAGTCTATTTGTATTCTGGTTATTTCTGTTACCGGTATAATGACTTAAAATTAGAATCTGTAAGCTGATTATTGTAATTTAGCCCTCTCAAATAGATGGAAAAAACAAATCTCTACCAATTATAGGCCACTTAGAAAATAATGAATTTTGCTTAGCAGATGTCCTGCCGCAATACTCTTCCAAGAAACCTCAAAAAGCAATTATCAAATAAAGCAAAACCTGGAATCTCATAGCACAGTATGAGAGCTTAATGAAAACAAACAAAACAATCCAAAATGAAAACGAGACCGAAAACACCAACAGGACACCGGAATATGAGGAAAAAAACAAAAAACAGCTCCGAGTCAAATACGAAATGAAATGACATTAAACATGAACGAGCATTGTGGCACAAAGTAAATGGCAGGATTAAAACGGCTCATTCAGTATCTGGCCGTATGTGTGGGATGGTCATGGGATCGCCCCACAGCAACCGAGACAGAAACCATCAAACCGAACCACCCAGTCGCCCAACCGCCCGCTCATTGGGTTTTCAGCCTCAATGCCGCCACTTAAGCAGAGCTACGTGAGCCAAGAGACACACACGCAAATAACTGCGGGGGTAGCTTTTAATTATCTCGTTATTTTTTAATTTCCACCATTTCACTGATTTCATTTTGAGCACATCGAGCGCGACGGGCGGTCGCCTGGCCAGAAATGGCAGTAGAATAAGTAGAAGTTGTCCTGTAATCCGGTCGCTATTCGAACCTGCTGAATATGCAGAAAACGAGGACCTTAAGACGCGACTAATTCTCAGCTTTCTTAATTCTGGCCAGGTTGTTGTCTTGACGATACACACAGCGAAAAATGTTTGATACTTAGGATTTTATTAATTTACTTTTAATCGTTTCCATACACTCTACACAAAATATTAATTTTATAAATGGATCTTCTTAAAACTTAAAGGGATAAGATATCTTACGTTGATCAATTAGCTTTGTTTTTTTCCAGTACAAGAATAATTTGCTTACGCTCTAATGGCCCGGCCACTTTGGATGGCTCTTAAAGCCCCACAAAAACGACGGTGGAGTGTAAAGTGAGCTGAAAAACAATTAAGTCAGCGCCGGGTAGCCCACTAACCCCCACCGACCTGTCGACCCATCAGCCCCCCACATTAACATCAAATTAGTTCGTGGATTAACACGTTTTTCACATGCCGGTGGCGACTCGGAGGGGCAGGTAGATGGTCGGAGCAAACTCCAGAAACCCAAGCTCCATTACGCATACGACACGTTGACAGAACCGTCGAGAGGTAGGGAGCTTTAGTTCTTTAGCTCAGCCGTGTGAAGTGAAGCATGCGAAAAGGCTTACTACACTAATTATACTCCGGGCTTGTGTTTATTTTTGGGGACATGGTTAAAAATACTTTAAAGTTTATTATTGTTAAGTGAAACTATATTAGGAGCATGGATGCTTTCCATTGATGAAGAGCCAGCAAGAATGTGTATTTAAATAAAGTTTTTGTTCGACCTGGCAAAGTTTTGTGCTACAAAATAGGCTTCATTGCTCTTTTGTCATGCCCGGCTAGCAGGCAGGCAACATATAGACTCGTATATCTTGGGGCTAAAATCAGTGCCACAATGAGCATATTGTATGGCTAAAAAATTTAATGCTTACGTGCCTGAAATATCTGCCCAGGCACAAAGGAAGCAATTGCAACGCATGAAAGGGATATCTGAGGCGCATCGACTCTGTTGGCAAAGTTCATAAATAAACCGTTCGAAACCTCGGCTTTTGGCTTGGTTTAAAATAAAAGTTCTTTGCCTCCACCAATCGAAAAAAAAAGAAAAATAGCTTCGAAAATTCTGCACTATAAAGAAAATCGTTTACTGATTTACTCGCTCTGGCCTTCTGAAGAAGTGTAGTTTACGGAAAATTGGTATGAAGATGGGGCCAGCTGCAACTAATAAAAGTTTTCGCTGTTCGGCGGCGTTGATGGTGGTGTGCCGCACACACAAGCATACATACACTCATCTCCAGGTCATCGGTTGAAATGTTTGCTGTTGTGGCTTTTCAGCAATTTCAGGGCACGTCCAGGGGCGAAAAATAAGAACTTAATCCGCCCAGGACTTTAATAATGAGATTTATATTGAAGAGAAATTGATTGCCTCTAAAGGAGTCATCAGGCCAATTCTGCTTCTTAAAAATTTATTAAAAGTTTTAGTAATATTTTTTTAATCTAAACATAAGTCTTCGTAAGACTTTTAGCACGTTTTTGAAGATACAATTTTTTAACGCAAACAATTATTTTCTAAGTTTTAGTGTCAGCATTACTTTTTTATTAAACATTATGAAAAATATTCATTTATAGTTTATTAATCCTAATAACTTATTATTCTCAAGTTAGTCCCCTATTTTTAAATTTTAAATTTCTTTGTCTGTAGAATATCGTTTACTCTTATTAAAAATATAAAACAATACTATTTGTACCGTTTTCAAATAAATACATAATATTATTATTTAATTTATAAAATATCTATGGAAAAATGAATATTTCAAATTTAAACTAAGTTTGACATAATATTTACACTTGAAAGTAAAATAAGGCTGCCAGACTAACCAAAAATTATATAAAGCAGTTGTTTGATAAAGCAGTTCAATCAAGTGGTCGGTTATTTTCAAAAGACTTATTTCCTTTTCAAAATGTTCAACATCCAGATATTTGTCTTTATGTAAAATATATATACAATGTTTTGTATTAGTTTATTTAATAGTATATTTAGTAGTTGTTGTAAAATATGTTCTTTGCTTTGTTTGCTCAACTAGCTGTTAAAATAAAACATTATTTTAGATATATTTTTACTTTGACTTGATTTAAGACTATTTTACATTAAGATAAAACTGATTAAGGGAGAACAATAATAATTAAAGTAAAAACTTTCCAGGGAAAAGGAAACCTAAAGTGACTTGGTAAGAAAAACAAACTCCTTTCAGTGGATTCGCTTCCTGTTTGGAATACGATTTGAAAGCCCAAAACAAATCAGGTTGCTGCACCAAAAGAAACGCAATTAAACTGGCTAAGTAACATCCAGTACTCGGTACTCAGAACACCGCTGTGAAAACCACTCAAGAAAGTGCCTGACTACCGCCAGCGGAAGTGACATTTTGCCATTTTGCACATATTCAATTAGGTGGATTTGCGGCGCGAGATAAATTGATTAATTTGCTCGCACAGATAGCAAAAAGTTCGTGTATAAATACAACAAGAACTCTGCAATCCGACAGCAGTGTTGTTCTAGAACCAGTTTCCCGCAAACAAACTCGTTGTGTTTTTTGTCAGCTGCACCCACGCCTTTTGGCCAAATAATCAACTACCGGTAAGTGTCGACTCGAGTACCGTTTATACGTCATTGCCAAATCAGCTGGGCCGAAATCTTAAGCCTGGCTTAAGTGTCACGCCCACAAAAAGCAAAAACAAAAAAACCCGACGGCTGTGACGTATACGCCACATGGGTTCATTACTCATACGCTGGCGCGTGTTGCCAATTAGTTAGGAAACGTACAATTTGTGTCGCATAAAATTAACATAACTAAAAATATTCCCACGATACAGCTGATTAGTTTTAGCCTGCATTAGTGTTTTGTAAATATTCAGTTCGAAATTCGAATGTATTTAAATACAAACCAGTTACCGGCAATCTTCACACCGTGTCCGGTTGAGGGAGGACAAAAGAATTCTTATACATATATGTATGCTTACCCGGTTGTCTGATTTTAGTCCGCCCCAGGTCGGTTCTACGTTTTATATTTTATTTACATTTTAACCATATTTTTACTGCAGTTACAGCGCCATTAATTAATGGGCTCGCCAGTCGCATACGATTTGCATTCATTACGATTTCAGTTCGGCTGCATCCATTTCCTTGACACTTCCTGCTGCTGTAGCTTTCCGATCGGTTTTTCGAAAAGAGCTTTTTGCATTTAATACTTTCTTTTCGAACTCCGGTGAATTTTTTGCTTTGCTCTTGAAAATCGGGGAAATTTTTTCCCCATCTATCTACTATATAGTGTGTACCCTATTTATAAGGCTGCCTGTTAAAATTTTGTTTAATTTAAAGCATCTGCTTTAATGTCTTAACATTCCATAAATTCCGTTTATTAACTAGTTACTGATTATCCATTCGACGGCGATTAAAAATGTCATAAAATCTGTTCACCTGATTATTATGCAAAGTTCAGCAAAGGCATTTTTTTTTTTTTGCGTATCTCTGAGAAATTTGCATACGCTTAGCAACAATAATGGATATTTGATTGAGTTTGTATTGACTTCGATTGGCTTGAATATCTGACGTATTTAAGCGCCACTCGGGCTGGCCTGTCTGACGACTCGCCTCGCATCTGCGACCGGCTTCAATAGTATTTTTTTTTATATTTTATTTGAGCCGTTTTTTTTGCTGCTGTTTCAGGCTTCTTTACGCTGCCAAGCTTTCGCATCTGCGTTTGGGCCGAGAGCATATGTATATAAAATAAGAAGACAAACGAGCGATAATAATTATTTCCAATCCGCTCTAGGCAGACAACGGTCGCAACCAGCCAGCTCTCCTAACAAATCTTTGAATTGAAATCACCATGAACTCGAAGCCCTTGATTTTGTGCACTTTCGGGGCCATTGCACTTTGTCTGTTGCATTTCGGAAGTGCAGTGCCTGCGATTGGCCATTATACTCACAAGAGATTTGGTAGGTCTTGAAGTGTGTTTACCTTTGAATACCTTTACTTAATTCAAATTTCTTTAATTTCTTCCATCCTATAGATTCCATGGGTGGCATCGACTTCATTCAGGTAGGTTGTGTCCTTCTTCTCTTTCTGAATTTGATACTAATTCTGGTAAATTTTATCCAATAGGTGTGCCTTAATAACTGTGTCCAGTGCAAGACAATGCTGGGCGACTACTTCCAAGGACAGACATGTGCATTATCCTGCCTGAAGTTCAAGGGCAAAGCTATTCCTGACTGCGAGGACATAGCTTCCATAGCCCCGTTTCTGAATGCACTCGAGTGAATTCGGAAAAGAAGCGACTCTTGAACGGTGTGCGATGTGTGTGCTTTTTTTCTGCTTTTAAGTCTGCTTTTATGGCCTGTGACTCAGGTGTGGATTTATTTGGGTCAATGCGATGCTCAACACGAAGCGATCTGATCTTGGCCGCTGATGTCGACCACAACGATGATGAAACTACAACTGAAACTGACTTTTGCTAATCAACTGGATTTCCAGCTCGTAACCAAAGAGTTCCTATTACCTTGTAATGATATAGTAAATAAATAATAATTTAAAGAAAATATCTATATTCAATTTTAGTGTTTTGACCTTAACAAAAATGCATGTCCTTCATAATTTTTAAAGGCATCTTAAGCGCAAGTTTTAAGATGAGCTACCCTTTTTCCAAAGAATTTAGGAAACTTTTTTTTTAATTTTATTTAAAAAATACTTGCATATACAAAACTTATATCGAAATATATTTAAAAATTATTTATGATTTGTTTTTCATTCTGTTTTTTTGATTGCGTCGATGTGCTTTAACTTAATCGATCTATTTCTGCTATTTAATAATAATATATACAAAGAATGTAAGGGTTTATGCATGGAAATGCTGGAAAGAGTTTTGAAAAAATAATGGCAGTGTCAAAACTACTGACTGGCTGTAGAAATGCTTAATGGATCTGGCGGATGGTGAGCAAAGACTAGTTAGAAGACTAAGCAGTGAGGAGGAGACGGTGAAGATTGAAGAATAAAATACAGTGGGAGGAGTCCAAAAATGAATCGAGATTGTAAATGGAACGTAGAGGACACAAATGGCATTTATTTCCTAAAGTTCAGCAGTGTGTCGGGTATTTCATTAATGTAGTTCTGTAAAAATATAAAGAATTTATAATTATAATCTTGACATTCAGAATAAACATGTTTTACATACGTAGAGGGAAGGATCCACGCCATGACCGCCATAGTCCGCCCATTTGGTCAGATCAATTGATGGAATAATGCCACTCTTGCAGGGCACACGAGGGTTGCTAAAAAAATTATTCAATTAATGTTTTGATCATATTATGATTAAATGAATAAACATACATTTCATGGTCGGGCAATACCATGGGATAAATCTGTACAGTATCAATCAAATCGGTGTTGTCGCAAATCAATCGGGATAACTTGGCCTTGCGAATTTCTTGCAACTGCTCTGGAGTAAAGGAGGATGGTTGGTTTGGCAGTTCATACCAAAAACGATCTCCGCGACGCAAGTAGCTCATCTGAGTGGCAATGACGCAGGCAAAGGTCGGTCCCAACATTGAGCCTGGCAGAGACTTCTCTGAGACACCACCGGACCAAAGATCAATATCAGCAGGATGCCTGAAAATAAAAACATTCATTATAGATTGATTTGATGTATTTAGATTGATAAACTTTCTTCAAACTCACTCAAATATACTGCCGTAACGCAGAACTGTTTCATTCGGCATAGATCCGTACATCTCATCCCAAGTATTGGAAGTCGGTAGACCGCAGAATTTGCGAAATTCCATATAGCCGGGAATACCAAACTCCCGACCGCGTTGCATATTGAATGACACCAGGTCCATTCCGAAACGAGCGCCCTCCTTTTTAAACAGATGATTGGTAACCTCCTGGGTAATGGAGTCGTCCATAGCCTGGGCCACTTGGTTCATCAGTCCCATAAAGTACTCGTCCAGGACGCCAGCTCTGTATAAATCGTAGGGTCTGCGGATAAGATCCGACAAACGCTTTGATGCAATGAACTTGTGAGCCTTGGACCAGCGTTCCACTGCAGTAGGAAGCAAGGAGTGACCAAAACGGAAAGCAGCGCCGGCAAAGGAGTCGATTATGCCCGGATTAACAGTAGGGTCATAGCCATCCCAGTAGCCGTCCTTCTGCAACACCAAACCGAACTTCTCCATGACCTCTTTTCCCAGAAGAATTGGCAGGAATTCATTGTAGGTAACATGCTGCACGATGGCTATATTAATTCTACGGGCCTCCTGGAACAAGGTCTCGTCATCCCAGTGCTTGTTGATTTGGGCCAATCCGGTGGCCAGTCGATTGTGCTCCCGAGCCATCAACGTGTGCATGCAAGTGAGTACCAGTTGCTCATTCACTCGGATCTCGCCGCCTTCGAAGCAGTACATGCTCTTATTGGGTCGCGTGCAGCCCTCGTCGGGAATGTCCAGTTTCAGAGGCAACAGATCCTTCAATCCGTACTCCTGGAAGACAGGATTCATTCGCATTAGACCGCCATAGCCAGTCCGCAGCTTGCGGGCAAACGCCTCCTTCACTCCGTAAACGGTGTTGGCATCGATGACACCTGTCAGGGTGTTAAACTGTTGACGAGAACCTGAAAAATAAGAAAGTGTTTAATATAGTTTTCAAAATGTATTAAATATAGATAACATATTTGTTACTGATATGCAAATATTACAAATTAAAATAGTGACAGAAATCATATTAATATTCAAGAAGAATTATCATTGAAAATTCAATTGTTTTTAAGCAACCGTTTTTAAATAATACTGACACCTAACTAATTTGAATGCATTTTTTTAAGGTGTGATTAAACTCACCCAATCGGCATCCGGGACGGGGCGAGGGGAAGCCGCGCACGAAATCGATGCACTTGACATTAAACAGGCGGTAGAAATAATCGTCATCGGGCACGCGGATCTCGTTGCAGTACGGGTGCTTCAGATGCAATGGTCGCTTGCAGCACTCCTCGGGGTCGTTGCGGTTAATGGGATCTAAATTGTAAATTGTACTCGCATTAGAGAAGTATTAGACTTGGGAATAAATATGTTTTTAATGGTTTTAAATATAAGAATTGCTTTTAGCGATTCCATAGCCAGTTTTAAAGTAACCTTTCATATTTATACAAAAAGTATATTTAGTTTCTTGAATTTGAACAAATAACATTTTTCCCAGGGGCAATGCACCTGAATATGTTAAACTAACTCACCCAGTGGTGTTCCCGTCAGCGTAAAGTCGTGATCCATGAACTGACCCCAGGCGATAACCATCACGGTGCCGGCGTGGTCATGGTAACCATCATCGGGATGCATGGTGCGTGAGACAACTCTGGAGAAGGGCAGATCCCGGCCAGTCACCGATATGCGGGGGGCATTAATTCCATCGGCATATAGTGGACCGATCAGGCGTTGGAATGGCGCATTAGCCGCTCCCCAAGTTGGGTGTTCAATATTATTGCACAGGCCATCAAACCGCCGATATTTGCCGGGACGACATTCCACTCCGGCGAAAAAGGGCGGGCACACCTCCCGGATCAAGGTCTTCGAGGTATCAATTGTCGGTAGTCCCTTCTCAATTTCCTCATAGGATAAGCCATAGCTGAAAATTGGAAAAACAGTAAACGGAATTGAGTGGCTAGTCGTGAGCAATTATCGATCTGCTTAAATGCAACTGCGGATATCGCTCAACTTGGCTCTTTCCTGTCGCGGGTTGTCAGATACTCCTTGACGTAAAAAGTAATACACCTAAATAAAAACTTTATAAAATCTGCGTTGGATTTTGTGGGTAATTAAAAAACGTCGAGGACCAATTTAATAAGAATAGTCCACTAGGCTTATATTTTGTGTTAAGCTCTAAGCTCTAAGATATTTTTGTCGATAAAGTACCTGCAACTGCTTTGAAACATAATTTTTTTCTCTGTAGATACGTCTGAGAGTTTTATTGAAAAATTGCAAAATTATCGTATTAGCCCAGTTAGTAAACGGACCGCAATTAACGCGCTTTTGGACGGGCTGACAGATATATTGATGTTGACGTCTGACGTTGACAGTGGCAAATTTTTAACTTTCAATTGGCAGTCAATTTTTTTCTTATTTTGGAAGAAAATCTGAGATTTTTATGCTGACAAACTGGTATTTAGTTGGGCAGGAAATTGTGTGTGCAGGTACATAAATTGCCAAAGGGACCGCCATCAACTCTTCCTCGAGTGCATGAGAAAGCGAGAAAAGCCAAGCCAAAAGGGAAACTGCGTCCGGCTGGCCTATTGTGTGAAGCTGGAAAGTACGAAACTGTAAAACTTCACAGTCAATTGGCTCTGCAATTTACTTGCAGAAACAAAGAAAAGGTACTTTCTTCGTCAAGTGATAAAGGGAGATCTTGAAAAACGATATCTGGCAATGGCTCATCACTGATTTGCATGCAATAAGCCACCGTTTAAAGTTGTCTCCCCGTTTTATAGAATGCCATAAAGCCACTGCCTTGCCGTTTACAACATATTATTAGCCATAATCAAGAGATTATACAACGGCAATTCAGATGTTGCAGCTGCAACAGGCTAAGATTAAGACGAAGATGTTGCTGTTGCTGTTGCTGATGCTGCCCCCCTGACCAAAGATCGTCTTTGACGGGGCTGAGTGAAAGTCGCACATGGGGAGGTGCTGAGCTTTGAGCTCCGGCTCGGGCTCCTTGAAGCTCCCAAACTGTGGCCAACTGACTCGACAACCCGCTTACCCAGATTCCACTCCCCAAAAACAGCAAGAAAATTTGTGGCTTATATAAAAAGAGCTCAATGCTGCAAATTATTTAGCCACATCCGTTTAATATTTATACCGTTTTTATTTTATTTAAAATAAAATTTAGGCAATAAAGTCATTTTGAATTTCAGTAGAATCATAAGAATCGGTCACCCCTTTTTCCCAGTGCAACAGTCAAATCCGATGCAATGGCCAATCGTTGGCCAACCAAACAGACGGAAAACGAAACTGGAAATGCTGTGCGGCATCTTCCGCAGCTTCTTTTCGATAGGGGGCAGTGAGGGGGATCGGTGTGCCGGGGTGGCCAACAGGGGGGAAGACAGTCACGCGCACTCTCACTGGCTTACTGGCTCACTGACTGTTTGGCAAAGCGGTAGATTGCATAATCCCCGTTTGTTTACATCTCAGGCTGCGAGCTCCGCAAATAGCTGCAAATATTTTTGTGTGGCAAAAATGCGGTTGCGCCAGTTGGGAAGAAGGCTTCAAATTCGACGATCACTCGAATGCACTTCTTCAAAAGCCGTCGACTGGCCATCAGTCAAAGCCGCAGACAATTAGCATTTGCATGTGCTGCCGAACTTTCAAAAAAGAACTGGCGCACATTGAAAAAAATTATCCAAAAAGGTACACAACCAACCCTATTTTTTGTGAGTATTAAAATATCCTGTTCAAATTTGTTTCTTTTTTTCTGTGCAAAAATTTGGCAAGCGTAGAACCTTGGAGGCAAGACAAGTCTCATGCATATTTGATGACTGCAGGCGGTCTTTTCAGCGGGGCACGACTTAACTGCCTTGTCATGCGTGATTTGGCAATCGTTATTAGCGCCGAGGGAGATCGTGGGCGTGCCAGGGCAACTTTCAAATGCGTTTAGCGCTGATTACTTACGTTCGGGCCAATTGAATGGAAATGTCGAGCAGCAGCTCGCCCACGGTGGCCAGTTCTTCTGGCTTCCAGTCCGACTTTGGCTGGGCCACATCTACAAAGCCACACAAAAATAGACAATTAATAGTTTAATATTCCCATTTAAAAGTAAAATTTTACAAAACTTTTACAAAATGATTCAAATTTTATATGAGAATAGAAAAAACTAGCGATTATTTTCAACGAATGCACGAAGATTATATGATTATCTAAATGTCAAGAAAATTTCAAGTCCCATAAGCTTTACTGTAATGGAAAAATGATGATTAACTTACGAATACGCTTGCGTGCATCCAAATAGGCGGCGTTGATAGCGTCGTAGGTGATGCACGTCCCCGGACCATTGTTGTATGGACCTCTGTAAATAAAATAAAATGAAAGTGATTTAAATTGACAATAACAAGCAATTTTTCGCTTATCACATGCTAACCACACTCCCAATCCACCCACGCTTTCCTGCAAGCCTGCGCACTGGCAGATAATCAAATTATTGCCGGGCCAGCGCGTTACCCGGTTACGAAGGAAGGATAATGTCAAGTTCTCTCAGTACGTAAAGTGAATTTGTGGGAGTAACATCGTCAGCATGAAGCCATCTAAATTGGACCAGGCCAAACAAAGACTGGAACAAATTTTAAACGGATATACTCCAGATTATCTTGATAAGGCGTTGCAGGATCTGGTTAACAAGTCTTGCGAAAATTATCAGATTCTTAGAAAGCTAATGAAGCTTCTGAAAGCAATGCTATTGGCCATTTTCCTATTGATAGCTGTGAATTATTATTATGAGGAAATGCAGGGACAGGTATGCTAAAAAAATGAGCTGTTTCAGTTTTATAAAGAATACGCAATCTTTCAGAATTGTGCCCTTTCCCTGCCGCGCACTCTCCGATATGCACTCCGACCCCCCGAGAAGTGTGACTTTTGTGCAAATGTTAAAAATGTGCCACGTCTTCAGAACCTTAGTCCTCGAAGAATTTGAGACAAAGTACGCCTACAATGCTGCCCCAGTCATTGTCAGCGATGCAACACAAAATTGGACTGCAGTTCGGGTATTAACATTGGAAACTATATTCAAGATATTGAAATCAGAAGTAAAGTAATTTCCCTTAGCTCTTCAACTACGGATATTTTCATGATGTTTATGCCAAAGCTAAGCAGAAGAAACAAATAAAGGACTGCCAATTCTTGCCCTATAAAACAGGCTTCCAGGACATTTACGAAGCGTTGCAGATGCCGGGGGATAGGGTTAATCTAAAACCGGGTGAAAGGCCTTGGTACTTTGGGTGGAGCAACTGTCATGCGGAAACTGCCGAGGAATTTCGACGTCACTACGGAAGGCCGTACTTTCTACCCGAAAAATCGGAGAATAATGCAGTTGATTGGTTTTTTATTGGAACCTCTGGTCTAGGGGCACAAATGCATGTGAGTTTACTCTTTAAAGAGCTTGAAAAGTTTTCAACTTAAAGGTATTTTATTTAATATTCCTTTCAGATTGACAATGTAAGATTACCTTCGTGGCAGGCTCAGCTGGCTGGCAGCAAGCGTTGGCTGCTGGTGCCACCTCCCGAGTGCTATCTCCAGTGTAAGAGATTCGACGTGGTGGTCCAGCAGGGGGACATAAGTAAGTAGAGGATATAATTTGGCATACCAGCTCCTAATCGGTGTCTCTGCAGTTGTCTTGGACACGAACAAATGGTACCACCAGACCTTTGTGCAGCCGGGAGCTATAAGTCTGACCATTGGGGCCGAGTACGACTAGATTTAACCGGCTGCAGGCGGTTTTTCCTCGTGACAGGAAACGGTTGCCACAACATCTCCATCGCCGTGCAACACACAAAACTTAAAAAACTAACAAATATGGTTAACTGTTACTGCTGAAGTTACAAACTTAACTTTAACATTGCATTTGCCGGGTATCCATAATATATTGTCGCTCTGTTTTCGCAGCCGGTTTGTTAATTAAATGCCAAAACACGCAAATTTCTTATGTCGAGCAGCTGCTCGAGAAAATCTCTCCAAAAATGGGGGCCAGCAACTTCCTCGAATGGTGCGACATGTAAAACGCGTGTCAGGCGACAACGATGCGTGTTAACAATGCGTAAGTATTAAGTAATTACAACAACAGCGGGAGCAACCGTGCAGAAAATATGCATTTAAAGACATTGCCCAGTATATGCAATGGAAAATTGTATCCAATAAATGCAACATTTTTCACAAACTTTCCAAACTTACACCACCTTCACTCAATGCAATCAGTAGCTATTAAAGGAATATATATATCTTTATGATTATACATATATTTTGTGATGCTTTAGGGGACTAAAATCCTTGAAGATATCTTTTTTAACCAAACAAAAAATATTTATTTTTCCTAAACTATAAATTTTATAAGAGTATTACCCCATCGGGACTTTTAATGGAAAATGTTTGTACATATTTTTTGGGCAAATTTGTCAAATTGAAATCGAAAATGGCAAAGCCAGGCACTCAACTGGTCTGGTGGTTAAATTTTCGGCAAAAAAGCACTCACACTGGTTCAAAATTTACGGCACCCGGTAAGTTCAATGTGCGCATAGCCCGAGTTTTGGGCCAACTAGAAAGTAGCTTGCATGCGGCACGCACTGAGTTTTTCAGCCCACTCCCCTAGACTCCCGTCTGGATCCCATCGGACTCGTCCCGCCCCAGACACGGACTTGTACTTGTTATCCTGATTGTAGTGCTGCTGCTGCTGATGCTGCGGCAAAGTAAAAACTAATGTTTTGAATCTCAACTGGCGATGCCGATGCGAATTCAATATGGGATCGCAGGTGCGCTGCTTGAACGACAACCGCCAACACTTCCTGCTCGGTATTGAGTTGCAGCGGGGCAGCACACGCGGCGTATGCGTAATATCGTGAATAATTGCAAAAGCGTGTTGTAAACTCGCAGGCAAAATATTCAAATATCATTTATCTATTCGAGCGTGAGTATCTCGGCCTCTTGGGTTTTTTCTTTTCTTGTTTCTTCCTTTTTGTTAGCTTTTTTTTGGGCTACTTCGCTTACGCAGACTCAGAGGGAGATTCAGATGCAGATACAGATACAGATGCAGTTGCAACTTCAATTGCAGACTCGCAGCAGACAGAGCCGACGAAAGTGGCCAACGCAAAACCAGTATTTAACTTTTAAGTAGGTTGTTGCGGCCAATTTTTCTGCATTTTTCCCCAACTGACCGCAACGCAGCCACTCAGTCAACAACCAGGTTCAATAGCCAGGCCAAAGTCAGCGGTAACGACTTTGGCAGACTCACGTTTTGATGCCCGGCGACCCCAAAAATTAGCTCCACTTCGCGGTGACCCCCGCACTCTAAAAATGCAGACACAATCGGGCAATTGAACAATTTGCAATCTCTATCTAGATCGTGTGACATTTAAAACATAGATATCTGCTGGCATAAGTGATACACAGTAAAAAGCTACACAAGGAATTCTTTAGGCGGAAATAATACTTTGACTGCTTTTTTTTATAAAAAAATAGGGGATACTTTTTTAATGCCTTGGCTTTGTTACAAAGGCTTCAGCTTACTAACAAATTGTTGAAATATTCCCTTATGATGGTTCAATATTTTTTAGAATTTCTTTTTGTGTAATATGATATTTCCGTTCAGTACACATTGAAGTTCAGTTCAGGAGGCATTGTGTGTTGGCAGCGTTTCAAAGTCACTTTTCGAAATCATCTCGAGACAAAAGTTTGCCATCAATGGGACTGAAGCCCCACGGCAGCTCAGGTGTTTTTATTTTATTTTAGTGTTTTTCCTTCTTTTTTTTGGCATCTGCAAGTGTTGCAACGCCATTTGTTTGGGCTGCTGTTGCCTTGCTATTTTTGTTTGCGGCTTTTTGTCGTGCGGTTTGAATTTTTTTCGTTTACTAATAAATCGCGCCGGTCTGTCATGTGACTACATGATGCGTCCGTCTGCATCACATCACGCTGCAGCCGAAGCCGAAGCCGTAGCTGAGGCTAAAACTGATGCTGTCGTCGCTATTCGAGGCCAAAAACCATTTGCTGATTGCCGCTAACGAGGCTCTGTGACAGCCCGTAAAGCATTAGAAGTCATCATTTCAACTAAGAACCCAATTTTATTGGCATATGTTTTTCACGAAGGGAAAACCAATCAGTCCTAACGAGATATTCTAAGGAAAGTCCGTCTAACTATATTTATTATAGTTTCACCAAAGTCTGTAGTGTGAGAGGTCTGGAGATAATTTACTTGATTGTAGCTTCTATTATGACACTATCAGGTCAAGCTGAAAGCTTCCGAAAAAGTGCACTTTGGTTTACTTTCCGCCACCACGTGTAAATTTACTAATGAATGCCGCTTTCGTTTGTATTAATGTCGCACTCAAGTAAATGAAGAGTTCAAGCAATCCTATCATACTACCCTTAAGTATGCTTTTTCTAGTGTGAATTTTAAGGCGCAGAGAATCCTACGGTTAGTCGGAAGGCAATTGTTATGGAACCATTGACAAAAAAACATACAAATACAAACATTACGGACTATTTATGATTTATTAAAACTTTCTAAGAAATCCCCATATCAATCTCTTTGGTAGCCCTTTTGGCGCCAATGAAGACGTTGGCTGTCAAAGATTGCTAAAATATTAGCATATAGTAGCGACTCTGGTGCAACCTCATCGCTCAGCGGGCCCCCGCAAAAAAAAAATATATATATATGTTGAGCTATGCACGAATGTACCTCTATATCCCTGGGCATTGCCGCATGAAAACATCAACGTCAGCAGGCGGTTGCCGAATGATTGCTGCCGCTGTTTCTGCGGCTAATGATTAGCTCAAAGCTCGTGTGCTCGGTTGTCGTAGGTGTAGAGCCGTGTTGCCACTGCTCAAACAAGCTGCTCAAACAGCAGCGACCAAGATTTATGGGTCTCAGTTGGACATATGCACACCGAGAAATAAAGGCAACTTGAGCAGTAGTTGGCGATGCCATTCTAGACTGGCATAAGAGGTTCGCTGAAGCATAGATTCAAACTTCTTAGTGTTGAAATAGATTTTTATCAGATTTATTAGATTTTAATCCTCTGTTTTTATTTCTTATCAAATTTATACTCCTTGCTACAACTATTTTCTTCCTCTGCAACGTATTCCCGTCTATGTTTAAATATTTATACCACAAACATAACCCAGAATGCCGCCGAGTCAATTTTTTCCATGCTAGACATACCCACAGTTTCTATTTGTACTTACAAAGTGCCGCGGAATAAGTTTACATTGTAGTCATAGACGGAAGAACGACCGGGTCCGGCTAAAAGAAGGGCACAATCGGAGCCATGAGCCGTCTGAAGTTGTTCGCCAAACTGATGATATTGCGCCTGCGCGACAGCCACCAGAGATAGTAGAAGTATTCTGAAAATAATAAATATTTAAAAAAGAAGTAGGTAAATTAATACGTTACGAGAATGTATGCACACATGTCGAGAAGGCGAAACGCCCCTTTGACAAATAGAAACACGCCTGCGGCCAAAAGCATTAATCAGTCAGGCAGTTGGTATGTACAGTGGGTATAGCCTTTTCAGCACACTTCACTTTTAGACAAACGTGTTATAAATGGGCTATTTAAATTAAAAATTTGATAATTCATACAATCGAGTATGTACTGTAACTGGCAGCTGGCTGTCGATCGGCAGTCTACGGATACAGTTCCCCCCTGTGGACCAAAGTGCATTGTTTTTCGACTGGCCATTGTTTCGGGCGTTTCTTTATCTGTCGGCAATTGAAGCTTTCGGGGGGAGTCTGACATCTGACATTTGGCAACCTTGCTTTTATTTTGTGGCTTTAATGTGCTCAGATTTATGACTTGTAGCGCGTGTTAATTGCTTTTTGGGTTTTGTCGCCACGTTCAAAACGAAAGCCAAAAACAAAAAGCCCACATTTTCGGGCAATTGTTAACGGCTTTTGATAAAGTATTAAGTAGTATAAGGTATTGATTGGCATTGTTATTGCAGCCTTCGGCAGCGGCCAATAGTGAAAGTGTCTGGGTTTGATGACCAAGCTACTCCCATGCTACTTATATAACCAAAAACAAGGCTTGCCTAAAACACCCTTTGGATTGGATTACTGGGATTGCTTCTTTGGATCTTTGATATTAATTTATTTACTCATTAATTGATTTGAATTCAGTATTTGAACCTATTGAACTCGTTTTACCACCTGGCATGGAATCTACGTAATGGCTTCCAAAATAGATTAGAAGATATTTGATCTTACCGCAAGATTCAATATTTCATAGCTTTGCGACCATGAATTATGCAGCTTTACTTTGATTTACTTATTACTTGATTTCAATCCGATGTTTGATTTCTACGAAAACATTAATAAACCTGTAGGTAATTTTTTAGTATACTTACTGGATGTTGATAATAAGTGAAGTTCAAATAACCGCTGATACACTCGGTAATAAATTGTGAAAGTGTTTGGCTTTTCTCTTGCCATCTATTGGGATCTCGTTTTGACGAAGGGCATCCAACTCCCTGGGCATCAGTTTTGCTTATATAAGTGTTAAGAGAAACAATAACGCACTTAAGTCCTTTCACTTTTCATTTGACAGTTGTGGCTTTCTTTTCCACTGGCCAAGTAAATTGAGATACCTTTTATGTGTATCCCATTACGAAGGTTCGCTGAACTCTAAAATGCACCTGCTTTATTCTCGGTGAGTGGACTACTTATATTATTTGCACACGTGTCTGATTTTTTAAACAAAAAACCATTATAGATCTGACATATAAATAGCCATTTTGAAGGCACAATTCGCATTCGAAATTGCATAATATTTTTGAAAACGACATGAGGTCTGTGGCTATAATTCTGTTTATAGCCTTTAGCTGTCTGGCTTTAGCTGAAGGAACATCGGTTCGATGCGAACGGCCTTGCACCAGGGAACTGGATCCTATTTGCGGCTACTGGAAACGGAGGGATGGAACTAGTGTTTGTACATTTTCGAATAAGTGTGTCTTCCAAAATCAGAGATGTAGGGGCCAAGGTAGGCACTGCTAGAGTCCTTATTTAGAAAATTAAATTATAAACCGAAACCTTTTACAGATTGGGTTATCGCTCACAGGGGCGAATGCAAAGTTACCACACGAGACTGCGATGCTCTTCGAAGGAAAATTCCGTAATTTTTCTTATTCAATATTTACGTAAATATACAAAGCAAGCAATCCAAAAATTACGTGTTCCTAGGCATATTGTTTATCCAGCTTTGATTTATCACAAGCCCTGAAAATTAACAGAAGATTTGCTCAATTTTGGCTATAATTTTCGGTTTACAACTCGCACAACTTGCAACTCTTTACGCTTCTCAGGCTTAATCCGTGATAAATGCTCATTAAAACTCGTTACCAGCTTGTTGCTTTCATTTCGGTTTTATTTTTTTCGCACAGAAATGAATTTGGTTCAAGGTTGCCCTTAAAATATGTAACTCACTGAAACCAACATATTTACGATCCGAAAAAGTCCATGGAGTATGGAGCGTGCAGTCGACATTTTTCTCTGGTTTATGATCGCTATGCAGTGCTCAGTTCATTAGCCATCATGACAAGGCAATTAGAATGCTAACAAAACGCAGTCGCCCACACACACTCTGTGTGTTTCTTGGCTGACATGACACGCCCATACGCGTGGCCGAAATCGGGTGACAAGGGGGGATAATCGTTGAGATCGGAGGTGAATTGATCTCGAATTCAGTGCAGACTTAATTGCCATAACCGGACGGAGGAACGGAAAAGTCTGAGATGCAGATCAGAGTTGCAGGCCAGCGGGCCACTGCGTAAGTCAATTAATTGTTGCTCGCCTTTGGGGCGACAGCTTTTGTGAAAGGCTGCACGCAACGTCCTTCTGGCCAACCTGCCACTGCCACTGCAAAGCCAAAGCTGCTGCAAAGCCAACTTGCCAATTTATGCGCACTGCCACAGCTCGCATGCATATGCAATCTTTACACCTGCCCGCAAGAGTCAATTAATTTTGGATCGTCGATGGCTGGCCAAACGACTTTTACATAAATCGCCGCCGATTTGGCTTATCTAAGGCACTTGGTCACAGAAGGTTGTTTTTTTTTTTATTCATATAAAAATACATTTTTTTGATGGCACACATTTCTATGCCTTATAGGTGCATTCCCAAACAAAGAACGGGCGCAGTATTCCAATTTCAGTCCCCATATGGGACCTCAACCATATTTTCTGAATATTTTAAAGCGCATCCAAAAGCTGACATTTGCTAATAATATATTTTTTCCTTCGGCACCGGTACCTTAATTGCCCCGATGCATTGTTAGACAATGCATAGAGCTGCTGATTGTATCACGGGGCCTGCTCTGATGCTACTTATGTCATCTTTGCACCGTAATACCTGCGCCCAGGCCCAAAAAGGGGCGTGCCAAGTGCAGAGGACTTTTTGTCTTTGGCTCTTTCTTTGTTTGCCAAGATGCTGCTTGTGGCAGCTTTTTTGTCAGCTTGCCTCATCGGTCGCATTGTTGTTTTGGATACTTGTATGTAAATTCCCCCTCCTACCTGCTAGTTTCTAGTTAGTTTTGATGTCATGTTAATGTGTGGAAATAACTTTTGTAATGCATAGAGAAATTTGTTGATTTATCTTCCACCGGTTTCATTGATAGTTATTTATTATGATCAAATAAATGAGAATATCTTAAATATAACTTATTGCGCTGGAGCCCATGGGAAGGTTTTTTCAAATATAATAGTTCACACAATTTCACTCAAAAAGTGTGGCTGACATTGTCATTGTCTGATACTTGAGTGGAATTTACAATGGCGTTTATAAAACAAAGTAGGAAAGTGTGTATGCTTTTATGAACCTTAATCTCATGGCATAAAAATATTTGCATAATCAAGAAAATCTCTTGATTAAACTTTAGTTAACCTGGTTGTAAAGCGATCTGTAAGCATAGTAATTATAAAAGTGATTTTAAAACCCCACAAACCTGAATATGCACAGCTCCCATTAGCGATCATTAATCATTTTACTAAAAATAAACCGATAGTTGTTAGAGCCTCTCGATCGCCACAAGACAAACTGCCAGTGAAGTGAGTAGATGTTCAAATACCAATTTATGCTTCTATTCGCTTAACCCATGCTGAGAGGATCTCGTTTCTGGGTCTAATTGCTAATGCCAGACGTATACAGTTTTAATTGTTGCACTTAGCTTTGCTCAACACTCTGCTCGGGCCAATTGCTTAATTGATTCTCACCAGACAGGTAGCTGAGCTCTCATGTCTTCACATCCGCTTGGTATTTTGCAGTCAGTGGTGCAAAAAACTGAAAACAAATCGAATAGATCGTGAACACATGGCGCATACTTGATAAACGGCAGAGCAATTGCAACATGACGCACATTTATGTGGCATTAGTGTCGCCTTCGATTTTTTATTGTGCCATAAATTGGCAATGCAGATTCGATGGCACAGAGCAATGTGTCCGATAAGCAGGCCAAAAGCTGCCTTAATTCGGTTTCTGACCCACAAAACGTTCGCGATCCTATCGTTGCTAGGAAATCCATTCAATCTGTGACAGATACACTTTCAAGAAAATTGTTTGAAATACTTTGATTCTTTTTCCTAATAGGATGTGATCAAATTGTTAGTCTATATCTTTTTTTCTCTCTGTTGAATTTTCGGCTTGTGAAGGGTTTTTGATATATCACCCGAAATGCACGCAACTGTGATAGGATCGGACACGGCTTACGTGCGGTTTATGGACTGCATGGTTTCAAATAGAATGTAACCAAACTGCAGCTGGCCAGTGAATAAATAAGTCAACTGAATGTGGCTTTGATCTCCGCTCCTACTGACTGATAACCGACGCTGGCAATCTGACGATTTTAACAGCTTATTAATTGGGCGGCCGCCCCTTGCAGATTTATACCTGGCCAGCTCGCAGCTAATTGCATACAAATTGCAATGGCTAAGCCAAGTCAGTCGGACGAAGTGAGCGACAAATTCAATGCCAGATTATTGACCGAAAACGCTCAATGCAAAACTGGCTGCAGCCTGCCATTGATTGTGCATAAATCAAATGAAAACAACTTTTGCATTTGACGTTAATTCCACACATTTAAAAAATGTTTATTAAATCAATGATTTTACAATTGTTTTGTTTGAAGTGCAACCCTAAATATAAATATAAAGAATAGGTAGTATCTATTATATACCTTTCTAATGTGACAATTTGTATTATTTACTTTGATTTTTAACAGTAGTTTTGATGAAATTTTTTTTCCTGTGCACTGATCTTAGTTTTGGATATCTGCGAACAAGCCAACCGCCTTGACTTTCTTAGCCATGTCTGAAGTGCACTTCTCCGCCGCGTCTGAGCATCCTCAGACAATGACAGGGAGTTGGAACTTCGAGTGGGCCACGTGAGCCGCAGACCTTTTCTGCCTTTCACCAGTCCCCCAGATTCCCCAAAATAGCTGCAACAATTACCAAATTTTGTGTATGCATTCAATAACTCAGCTATGTCTGAATATGCCTGGCAATTGGCACATCGTCTTGATCATCATGATCATCATCATCAATTTGAGTGCGAATGTTGCAAGCACACATACAAATAAATGCTCACCTGAGCACTCTACTTGGTCTGCCTACAAATGAGCCAAGTGATTATTCGGGTTCGGTTTACTTTGGGTATTAGTATTTTCAGTATGTTAGAGTTTTCGGGTTTACAATTTACAGTTTTTAGTTTTAAGTTTTGCGTGTTGCGTTATCCAGCATGCCGACATGCAGCAGCATACTTGTGTTTTATTTAAATAGTTTTTCCGAGAAAAAAACAAAATAAAATACATGTAACCGGTGGTTGCATCTGTTTCTGTTCAATTTGCTGTGCCGCCTCATAGTTTTGCTGTCAGTTTCCACATAATTTCTGACGAGTGCACATACAAATCAAAGCTAGCACGCCAGCATTTGGGTTACCAGGGCTCTCACGATCCCATTCGAGCCGTATCTGTATCTATATCGGCCCGAGCGACGGCTTCATCTGCCGCGAATTGCGTCGACAGCATCTGAATTTCAATTAGCAATCTTTGCAGCGGGTTCTCTGATAAGCGGAAAATATTGCCTTGATCCCACATCTTTCTCTTTTGGTTCCCACACTCATGGGCGTGTTAGTCAAAAAAAAATATTAAGCTTTGTATATCAGAAACATTTTGGATTATTTTTAAACACAATCTGTGTTACACCAGGCGAAAAAACTCAAAAACTTCAGTGGCCAATATATAGTCTTTGTAATCAAAAAGTTTTTTTTATATGTTGTCATACTTATTTGTTACACTTTCTCGACCCATGATTCAGCATATAAATAAATAAAAAATAAACAAAAAGTTTTCACCCAAATGAAAGATAATATTCAAGCACTTTTCAGTGGCCCAAACATCAAACAGATGATGTACGTGGTCGTTAAATACTAAAAAAAAATAGAAATGTATATTGGAAAAAGGCCCACCCCCAGCGCCCATTCATAAAGACCGGCACGCTCAACCACTCGTCCACTCAATCAAACCATCGCCGTCCTCTTCAACCATGATCCCTGCTTGTTCAACTTTCTTTTGTTATAACATCAATCAGAGCTGTTCGCAAAATCAAGGCAACATCAGACAGTGCGCAAAAAAAAATCTAATTAAAATAAGTATAGGTAACGAAAATAGAAAACCAATTCAAAAGATTGTTGTGGGCAGGCATGACGTGAATTTGGGTTTTGAAAGTGAAATGATTTTGAGTAATTTACGTTAATGTAGCGCATTAATGGCGCATCATCAGCAACCGGAGAAGAGAAGATCTTTGAGTCAAAAGTGAATGTTGACCAGAGTTCACTTTAAGAAACCGAGCAGTTGCAAAATATACTCCACGTACCCGAAATGAACCATATATATCCATCAATGCAAGGTCTCTAAATGATTTGTTTCAATGTTTCCTCTACTGTTCATCTTGGAGGCAAGGGATTGCATGGGTTGTGCGAGTAATTGTGGCAAACACATCAGCCAGGCATTTTGTCCAAAAATGGGGAAAACAACAGCAATATGCTACCACAAGTCATGCCTTTTGGCTGCCTCTTGTCTTATGAACCTTGTAAGGCGGCTTACATAACGCAGTCAGAGCCAAAGATTTTGCCTAAGGCTGCTATTTGGCTTTGGCCGCAACAAAAGATCCGGCGTCTGATCAATATAAATACAGTGAAAATTCAATAACTGGGGCTATTGTGGGCACTTTAACAAATTTTTGAATTTTCGTTTTGTAACTTTGGCTTTGAAAATGTACTTTATATTCAAACCAAATGGAATGCTAAATATAACTATATTCAGTCATTTTTGCTTATTTTTACCTGGTACGTCCTGTTGCTTTTATGTTATTTCGAATGTTACTAGGGTTTCGGTTATTTCGAATTTTGAATGACACTCATTAATACGCAACACAATGCGACTTTTTATCGCCCAGGTAACGATCTCGATCTCGTTTTCGTTTTCGATTCCGAGTTCGATTTCGATTGGGATCTTTGAATGCACTTCACATGCCGCTTTCCAATTTGGCACTAACGCCCTGCCACGATTGTCTGATTTATGCAAATGGAGCTCCAGCTGCAAGTGTTGGAATGGTGCAAAAAGTGCTGGCAGCAGCCTTGACACAAATTTAAGCCAGGAGAGTGGCGATGCTCACACCGCCCCCTTCCATTTCACAACGCCCCTGGTCGGCCCCCGCAATTATGTCTGTATTTTATAACTTTTTGCAGTCGAGAGCACGGGACCGGATTTGTGGCAAGTCACGAGGCAGATGCAGCCAACAGGCTGCAGCCTTTGCAGGCTTTTGGACAGGAAATCGACAAGTTGCTCCGTTTCTGGTCTTCTACATTTAAGGTGAAAGTAAAATGCTGCCTGCAAGCCTGCTGGCCAATGATCGATTTCAGCTGGCAACTGGTTGAACGTGAAGTTCAACATCCAACGACCAAACCATCCACACAATGGCCAGCAATTGTGCAACCCAATTTGAACTTCGCATCAAATGTTAATGACCCCGTTTGGCTAAAAAAATAAGAAAAAACTAAATATAAGAAGAAGAAAAAAGAGGCAGAGCTATTCTCTTCTTGGCCATAATGTTGTTTTATGGCCGACTGCAGTCGCAAGATATTTGGAAAAACAAATCAGCGAACGAGGCGACCCAACAAACGACGGACAATTAGCAGGCACTCGCTAAGTTCCACCCAGGCATATAGCCAGGTTTTATGCAGTAACCCTCATGTTGGCCAGGTATCTGAGGTGTGAGCCGCTGTCGGCAGCCCAACTACCGTTAGGCGATAGAACTTGTCGAGAAGTTATGACCAGGTCCCGAGGGGCATGACAAATAACCGGGACACGCCTCGATTTTACAAAGCCTGATTAAAACGAGGGCGGACGGCTTAGCCTTGGTTCTAAGCGGATAAAGCGTTAGCCCGATTGCCTTGCTATTATTATTATGAAAATGCACACTATATATTTGCAGCACTTTAAATCATGTTATTAAGCATAATTTTATTCAGGTGAGAAATCATTAAACGAATCTGATACTAAGGTTGCAACAAAAACATACACAGTTGATCCGATTATAATCCGTTAAAAGTAAGCTTAAATTAATTATAATTCTTCAATGTGTGAGGCAAACTAGACCGGCGCTTAAAATCTTATCTTTCACCTTTAACTTAATTGCTTTTTAAATTGAAACCAAAAACTCCCGCTGAGCTCTATTTTAAGCCCGCATTGAAGGTGTGATTTTGTCGGATCGGCTTGGCTTTCGGCGGAAGCTGAAACGGCCAAGAGCGTGACCTATACGCTCATTAAATCCGTTGCTTTTGGCGATGATTTGTTCATCATTACTAGCTGGAAATGGCGCGTGGATGGTCAGATAGACGGATAGAAAGTGGCAGGAAGCCATTAGCAGTGGAAGTAGTTGTTAGACAAGCAAGCGAGCGAATAGGTTGGCCTGAATATAAATGAAATAATCAAAACACATATATGGCGCAATGCCGATTAATCATCGACAAAAATCACCAGAATGCCACATACCAAAACGAAACTTTCTGTGCCAACGACTCAGAACTTTCCAACCAAGAAACGCACACACGTCGAAATAATAAACAGAACGAGCGGCTTGGAGAAATGTTTACAGAAAGTTGTCATAACCCGGCGACAGACACGTAAAAATTACATAAAAATGAGGATAAGATGATCAGAACCAGTTGCCAAGATAGAGCCTCGACTTTAGAGTCTAGACATTTCTTAGACTTTAAACGGAGACAACTTGCCACACACAGGAAATTAACTAGAAAAATTTTTACAGATACTGTGGGTCCGGCTCATTAAAAAATAGCCAACTTATACATACCTTAAGATCATTTTGTTGACGTTGCACGTTGCCACTTGGCCGTTGGCCGCCGTTGTTAATGACTTCGTTAAATGCGTTTTTTGTCTTCTGTTTGTATTTTTGGTTGGCGAATACTTTTCGCACGCAAAGGCCCAGAGCTGCAAATTAATCCAATTATGGAAGACGATGGCCCACGCTAAAATCGATGTTGGCCTTAATTAATCTTGAGCCTTGTTTGGCTGGTGCGCAGAGTTCGTCGAGTTCGTTGCCAGAGTCTTTTGGTTTTCGGCCAGAATGTTGCAATTATCTCGAGCACTTGTCGCGGCTGCGGGAAAAAACTCTTCCTATCAGGTTTCACCCTTTTGTCACTGGGCCGCTTCGCGATATTTTTTTCCGCAATACACTTGCTTTCCTGCTCGTAGCAGCACTTTCACACACACAAAAGCGTTTTGTATGCACTGGGTGTCGGGGTACCGTTAGCCGTCAGCACTTCTTCGTCTTCTAGCCAATTTGTCCGCCTGCACAACCGCCACGGAGTGTTTCCAACAATTAACTGAGCACTACCAGCCGATGCTGCCACAGAAAAGCCAAAAAAAGAGCCAAACAATCGAAGCCGGCCCCATCGCAGCAAACAGCTCTGCCGCCGTCGACGGCGCTGCGGTAGCGGCAAGCAGACCTCGGTTATCAGCTGCCAAGTGCCGGCGGCAGCGGCAGTTAAGGCTGAAAAAAACAAACGGTGAAAAAGCAGGCGCCCCAAGCCGACGACAACGAGGTTGGCTTAACTCAACACGGCAAAGTCGTTTTTGAGTGAGACTTTGAGTAGAAACGGCGACTTGAGTCTGCTTGGTCCGATGAATAAAGCTAGTCGTGGTGGGTTTCGTAGTGTGCAGTTCGTGTCTTAAGTCATTCGATTTCAAACTAATCAGCTGAACAGTCTTATTAAAAGATTGTGTCTCAAGTCATTTTATTTAAAATGTATTCTTTTATTTAAGCTAATTTGCACAATATTAAAAAAAACATTTAAAAAGCCTATGTATAAATCTATACAAATTATTTTATAGCATAAAATACATTTCTAGTTTTTGACTTAAGTCTTTTGATTTTACATATAAGTTTTTATATAGTTAGTTTTTAAGTTTGTGCCTTTAGGTCTTTTGACCCTAAGGAATCATTAATATCCATTTACTTCCCATAATTATTTATAAATAAATACATAAATAACTTTCAATTCTTTTTGATTTATATACCAAATACCAATGATAAAATATATAAAGTAATTTATGACGTTAAGCGAATAACTCTTTCATTATAATGTTTTTATTTTATTTTTGAGTGTCACACATTTTTCTAAAGCAAAAATTTTGCCCAATCATAATCCGAAGATCCTATTTTATATCATACTCCATTCAATATTATTACATGCACCCACGCAGTGACTAATTACCACTCAAAGACTACAATTTAATTTTACCAACACAGAGTCAATAAATAGTTAGTGACGGCTGAGCCCAACTAAAACAACTCCTACATCGCTATCAGCCATCTCCCATGCCCATGTTAAAGTAAAATCTCAATCTGTGGTCTTTTTCCAGCACATTTTTATTCAATTTGCCAAGCCTCCGGCAGACCACTCACTTAGAGCCCCGTATCACCACCAGCCAATTAATTTAATTTGTCAAACCGCAAATACAAATCAGGTAAGCCTTCAAAATTTTCAGGGCGCAAGCAGTAAAATGGAAAAGATCATAACAATAATAGACGTTACCAAAGTGCGGCCAGAAACCGTCAAAATGCAAAGAAGCAATATTAATTTTTGGCTAACTATCGCCGAATAAATATTTTTTGTGGTGGCTTTGGTTTCTGTCTGGTTCAGTCTCCCGAGTTATAGTCAAATCCATATCGATTTGTGGCCTTTGGCTTTGGGCTTTTCTGTATTTGACAATTGCTTTGCATGAACGCACGAATGTTGTGCAACAATTTTGGACCGCAGCAGCAGCTCTACGACTACCTCCATTGCCTCCCGATAAAAAGAACAACAACAGCGATATTAACAATGTACCACGCATTTTTTGAAAAGTTGTTCGTGCCACGTTTTGTTCTTTTATTAAAGGCATTTTTTTAAGCTTGACGGTGTTGTATGAGTATTAATACCGAAAGATTGTACTATCGACCCGGTTTGACTGCTCAATGCAGACTGGCTCCATTTTCTCTATTTAATTTACTTGGCTTTTTGTTGTTGCGTTTTTGCGCTTTTTTAAACATGCTATTAATTTTTAATGGCGTGTGACATTTTTGTTTACGCATAGCCTCAATGTAGAGCAAAACATTAGCATGTCTGCGGTATTAGTTTACCATTTTTCTTGCTGCCATTGAGCTATTTGACGGAGTCTTAATTGATATTTATCGCTTGGACATTGGACGGCTTGCCGTGAACATCATAATAGAGGCATAGAGTTGTGTAGCCGACAAAAACTCATTACTTTGGTCAAAAATTGAATGGTAAACGCGCCTACAATTTGGCCATTTGATTAGCCTCGCCTCGGCAACAGACCTCAAATGGCCAATCCAATCCAGCACATAAAATCCAATTTAATTAAGTTAGACTCTCGGATCGGATCAGATCGGACTGGATCGGATTGAGACGCAGACGGAGGATCGAGTCTGATTTTGAGACCCACAACAGCAGCTGCCATGGCAGACAACCTTGCCAACATTCTTAACATGTTCAAGATTTTTACCAACGCACTGCATTTCGGATTGTCGTTGTATGGTTTTTTTTTGCTGCGTTCACTTTTCAAATGCTTACGAAATGTCAATATTCGGCACATAGTTATTTGTTATTTGATCGAAGCGATTGAGCAATTGTTGATATACAATTTTTTCACCCATTTGCCTCAGTTTTGTTCTGTTTCTCTAACGGTTTTTTTATTTCATTGATTTGTTAGCTAATTGTATCGAAAAATGTAATTAAAATTAAAACGAGTAACTGGAAACCCGCAACGATTGCATGTCACCTTAAACAAACCAAAATAAATAAATAAAAAGTGTTAACACCCTGGTCGCACAGCTGGCGACAACTTCAGAGCATGAGTCACGAATTTGCATACTATTATTGTTCGTGTAAATGGCAAATTAAGTTTTTTAATGTCCCAAAAATTCTTTAAGTCTAATCTAATTCAAACTATAATTAAAAATGAAGAAATAACAATCATAATTTTTAGAAAGTGTAAAAATGACCATATGGTAATATACCCGAATTGGTTCACACGGAATGCCAACTGAACTTTCCAATTTATAAAATTTGGCAAATTTTGTACGCACTTTTACGTAACTCATAAATGTTGCCACCATGACATTTCATTTTTGAATTAATTCAAGTATTATTGCTCAGCTATCAAAGCAATTGGTTTGGCGATTTCTTCGACAATCATAAGCCTAATTTGATTTCATTGTTTTGGATAATAAATTGACCTTGATCCATATATGGCGAGGTTACCTATTATCGTGTCAGAGCCTATGGCACAATTCGTATTTTCAAAAAGTATTTTCGCTAATGTCCAACTTCCTGGCAACCTCAATGATGGGTGTCTTTTTTTGGCACACCTAATGATCGCCTTAATCAAGTCTTCTATATGCCAATTAAGCCTATGACAGCAAGTAATGTTAGTTAAGCCATAAATGTATGAAAAGGGGCTTCAGAGTTAGCCAGCCATTCATGTATAATGCACATATTTTTTGAGGAATTGGCCGAATGTCTAATCCATCGAAATAAAACCACAAAAAATTTAACAAACACCTTTATTATTATGCTGCAGTCTAAAATTGTAAAAAATCAAAACAGTTTCCCCCAAAAATAATCATTCAAGGTGTACGATTTTTTAGAAATGTATTTTAACTAATTATTCTTTTATTTTGAGAATGTAAACAGTTTAATTAAAATGAGTTGACATTTTTAAGTTGGAATGAGTTTATTAAACCCTAATACTTCCAAAACGATGAACAAAATTTAGAAAACAAACTCACTGAGTAAGTCAATTACTTGGCTGCTATTACAGAGATTATTGTTAGATAAATTTTGAATAATTCTTTGCAATGAAATATAAGTAACTTGAAATTTTAGTATAAAAGGATTGTCTTTTTCCAACAAAATCATCAGTTGCATCTTCCTCATCCATTGCGCATATTCTATAGAAGATATATCTTGTAACATGGCTTTAAGTTTCATTTTTGTATTCAGTGCTCTAGTGGTCCTGGCTCAAGGCTCTTATGCACCTTCAGGACAACAACCCTCTGTCGGAGGACCCCTTCCCACTGGCGGTGTTTTGCCTGGAGCCCCGGTAGTCGGTCTGCCGCGTCCAGTGGTTTCCCAGCCACAACTGCCTCCTACCAGTCCTGTCTTACCGATCGCCCCAGTTGGAGGACCAGGACGAGTTAATGGCAACGGAATTGGGGGACCACGATCATATGGTGGTTCTCCACGCATACCTATTAGTGGTCCCATCAATCGTCCCATTGGTGGAGCAATCACTGGTCCTGTTGGAGTACCAAATACAGTTCCTGTTGGCGGACCCATTAATGCTGGTGTTCTCAATGGTGCTCCAGTTAGCAGACCCATTGTTCGTCCAGTTGGAGGACCAATTACTACTCCTCTTGGTGGACCCATTGTTCGTCCTATAAGCGCGCCCATCACAGCTCCTGTTGGCGGCCCTATATCTGTTCCCGTTGGTGGATCCAATGTTCGTCCGGTTGGCGGAAACGTTGGTCGCCCATTTGGTTGCATCCGCAAACCGTATTAAAACTACCAAGGAACCATCAGCCATCGCACTCATTATAAAAATACAAATCGTACCAATAAATTAATTAATCAGCAAATAATAAATAATTTTATAAAAAAGCCCTATATTTTGTTCTTTAAACGCTATGAAATTTATATAATTGGCATTAATCCAAACAAGATTTACTCATTTTTAACACATTATTCTGTAATAGAAGAATAAAATTAGTAAACAGCTCAAACTTAAGTTATTAAAGCAGGTTGAACAACTATTATTATAAACAATTTTGGTTTCAGGTAAGCACTCGGACTAAAAACTGCTAAATTTGTATTAAAGCACCATCGTGATGAAAATTTAATTAAATAAGTTCTTTTACAACCCCAATTTAAAGGAAGTTAATGATGAATAAAACAATTTATTTTTACACCCCAAATTAAATTAAATTAAGTTTGATAAGTATTCTTTAACATTGGTTCCCCTATGTATACTTAAAATAGGTATGTTAATAAATAACAGGCTTAACTAAAATGAATTTATCTTTTATTTTGTAATTTTTTTAATAATATATTTATTGATTTAAAATTTATTTATTGCATGTTTACTTTTCCATTTTCGTTTGCCAGTTTCTTAGTATTTCTGAAAATCTAGTGATCCTTTTTATGATTGTGGCTATGATTGTGGTGAAGCTTTCCGAATGGACGTCCAGAATTTGCTCCGGGAGGAGATCGCCGGTTGGAGCCAGTTCCCCCAGATTTCCCATTGTAACCACCATTTTGGCCATGTCGCAATTCAGCTGAGCGTCCTGGTCGGACTGTAGGGAAACTTATAGGGCCTCCTGACGATGACCCCTCGGCATGAAGAGTTGCATGGGTTTCTTGTTCCGTCTGATGAATATATAACCCTTGAATCAGGGCGAACAGGACACTCATTAGAGTCAGCACAATAGTAGAGCAGAATTTCATGTTCTTTTAATGAAGGAATATGTTGGAAGTGACACCTTTCCTTTGTTACCTTTTTTTATACCTTTCACACAACCTGTAGCTGAATTATTTTCAATTAACAAAAAAAATAAGTGCTTTCTTATTAAAATACATTAAATTAGGGAATTTCCACAAAGCAAAAAGGCTTCCTTCAGATAAAGTTTACTGAACTCTAACCTGAATACAACTACTCTTTTAGATAATAAAATGGTATATTTAAGTTATTTGTTTTAGGGTTTAATTTATTTTTCAATTCAGCATTTTAGATAGTTACATATATGTTGTTAATAATTAGCATTCAAGTTATCGATCAGCGTTCCTAGGTCTTATGAAGCCATAAATATTTTTAAGTTTCAATGAGGTGTCTGGAGGCTGTGGCGGTACTGATGGGGATTAGCGTAACCAGTTGCTGAAACTCCAAGAGTCTGGCGAATGGGAGCCACGCCTCCAGTAAGAGGATGACCATGGGCAGACGCTGCGACTCCAATCGATGCAGGTCGGTTATATGATACAGAAGTCTGACGGCGAGTAGCAGCCAACGGGCGAGGATTAGCTGGTGAGGCGGACAGTATTGCCGTCGGCCGACTGTAGACAATAGAAGCCTGCCGTCGCGGTGCAGTGAGTCCTCCAGTCAAAGAATACGGGCTAGCCAGAGCGACAGGGACTGCCGGAGCAGGTCGGTTGTAAGACACGGTAGCCTGTCGCCGAGGAGCACCCAATCCTGATCCAACAGCTCGTTGGGAGCCTCCCACGTTGGCAGATAATCCTCCATTGCCGTAAACCCCCGCTCCTTGCGGTTGAACTATTAGGCGTCCTTGCGGAACGGCGCTAACAGGAGCACCATGAGAAACTCCAGATTGATAAGGCACATAAGATCCCTGAACCAGGATAACCAGACCACTAAAAAGAAGAAGAGAACTTGCAGTCATATTTTTGATATTTTTGGATGAATGCTACAGAAACAACTGATAATTTTGAAAATAAATATTACGTTTTATAGCCAATTGCTTGCAACCTCAGCCCATTTTATAATGTATTAAAACATTATAAACACGTACATTATAAAATAAGTTTAATACAAAACACGTTTATTTTGACGCCAGTGACTTATGTGTAGTTTTGGGTTATTGCTCCTTGAACTTTAATTTAAATCTACAAAGCATATATAATTTTCAAATATTATAAATATATAATATAATCATAAAATGGATCTTTTAGTGCGATTCATTCATAAATTATTCTTATACAAATATTTTTTTTTGGATTTTTTTGTCAGCAAAAATATATGTCAAATTAGGTAGTTTTCCCGAGTTAATATTTATAATTCCCTAATATATCGTTATTCTTTCATTTTCTTTCTATATTTTGTGTCTTTTGAAGCACTTTTAAAAATATATTTACAGTAGATAAACTGTTCATGAGTTATGAATGTGGGTTGTATCTTATATCCTATTCATTAAAATATAAGGCTTATTAAATAAATTGAATCCCTTACCTCCCCTAATATAATTATCTTGGTGATCCAAATCGCCAAGAGTGCCTAATAAAATACTAAACGAACACCTGTTTATTCCATTCATTTTGTAACCAATTAATATTAATATTTTTATAGCCACTATACAGTGGCTTGACCATTAAATTTAAATGATTGTGTTTCTTCATATTTTAAAGTAACTTTATAAGTTGAGGCATTAAATAACCTTTTATATAAAAAACAACATTTTTTGAATATGCTTGAAAATAGTTTTATTTAGTGGAAACTATGATGGTATATAGTTTATGCAGTGCATTATATTAAACAAATTTGTTCATTACAGGATTAATAGGGTTTCTGGGAACGATTACGATTTGCATAAACGTTGCCATGTCCTGCTCCAATTGGGCGAACTGAGTGTCCACCAGTAGGACGATTGTAGGTTGCGCCAGTAGGCCCATTCAGGGAGCTGCCAACAGAACGATTAGGAGATCCGGCTGCAGGTCGATTAAAATATCCACCAGTAGCTCCATGAGTCCGAGAGCCACTGATAGAGGAAACAGCGCAACCGCCCAGCCGAACCATGTGAAGACTCTGAACGCTGAGGTTGAGCGACAGCTGAACGTCCTTGAGAAACTCCGGCCAAAGAAGCTGCAGACAAAACACCACCAGAGTGAAGAGGTCCATCCAGAGATTCCTGTTCAATTATATCCAGATACGATCCTTGGGCCAGAAACACCAGAGCGCTGAGTACGAACATGCAACGAAATGCCATTTTGATTAGTTTAATTTGAAGGTTGCTGAATCGACAACTGACACTGTCATCCAAGAAAATCATGCTTTTATACCTTATGTTTTTGATTATTGAATGTATATAATTAAAAACCTTCGTGTCGCGTGTCACAAATAAGTATGTCTTTAACCTTTGAACCTTTGACCTTTTGCTTATGACGTCCACTTAAGTTTTTTCAGCATATGCTCTATATAGTATGAATGTATTTGAATTATTGTAATTTGGAAAAATTTTATTTTCTGTTTAATTATACCTAAATTTTAAATTTTAGATTTAGGTATAAATATTTCAAAATGTGGAAAAAAAACACCCATAACGAAAAGTATTCATTTTATAATAATCAGTTTTAATGTTATTGGCTTCAAACTATTCAGAAACCATAACATACATAACTCTTACGGCCGGTATTAGTTAATCATATAACTAAACTATCGAAAATGTCTTTAGTTTCTAGATAAAAGAGACTATTTACAATATTCATATAAAAGTAATTTGATCTGCTATACAGATAAATACATACGATTTTGCAATACATATACGAACTGCTAAATAAAACTTAAAATGTTGTTGTTTTCATTAGAGAGATTTTATACAAACATTAGCCAAGAGTAGTTTGACTTGGAAAAATTTTCCAAAAAAATGAAAATGTAAAACACTTTTGATTCACAAAATTGGAGATAGTGAGGTGAAAAGATTGGTGTCACCAGACAAAATAATTTTATATACACAGATTCTGCTCCAAAATACGCGTTGATTGGTACCTCAATCATCCCAATCCGATTTCTTTAAAAAGTTACTCAGGAAAAACGATTTTTAAAGAATTTTAAATGAAGAATTCTAAATGAAGATGTTTGTAAAAGTTTTCTCCGAAAAAAGTGCCGTCCGCGTTTGCCTATTTTATTTTTTTAAATTTGGAAAAATTTGAATTTGTTCGTTATTAAAATTCAAACGACGTTTGTTCTATGATTTTTTTAAACTTCTTAGGGTTACCCTAAAAAATTCCAAACACTTTTATATTTAAAAAACGCATATTTTTTTTAAACAAATAAAACTTCACATGCTATATTTTGTTGGAAAGGTTTTTTAAATATCTTTTTCATTTTGTTTAAGATCAAATGTCTAAATCTTAATTTAAAAGAAATACACTGAAACAAAAATAAAAAATCTGTTTTCAAAATTGGCTCTAACGATCATATTTTTATTAAATGTGGAGATCCCAAAGGATAACGTAAGTTTTGATATGTTGTTTATATCTGTGCTAAGTCGCATACTCAATATATAGTTCGTTAAGTAGAGCAACCCATGACATGTGAAACAATAATTATAAGCGATATAAACACGTGCCGGGTAAGAATATTTTTAATTATTCAATTATTATTATTCAAATATAATTATTTAAATATTTCTTTTATATTTCAATGGTTAAATATATTTAAGATTTCACAACCATTACAATAAAACCATTTTAAATATTTTGTATAACAGTTGTTATTATATGCAGTTGTTATTATTTAAAAAAAAAAATATTGGGTTCAAATAAATGGTAATGTAGCGAAGAAGAGGTAATTTTTTTATAACGTCAAATGTGTCGAATGCATTTTGTCATCAACATAAAAATCCAGATTTCCTAATGAGGTCCATGTCGATGTCCATATCCTCCGCCAATTGGTCGGCCATTTCCAATAGGAGAACGATTATAGGATCCGATCCCTGGACGATTAAGAGAGACTCCGTCAGGACGATTGAGCACGGTTCCTCCAATTGGTAGGCGAGGACCAGCACCATGGGAACGGGATCCACCAACGAGGGAGCCAGCTAGTCTTCCTGTACCACCATAACCAGAAACAGAGCGCTGGGATTGTGCGATTACCGGACGTCCTTGCGGAGTTCCGACTACTGGAGCTCCAGCGCCAATTCCACCCGAGTGAATTCCTTCAACGGATTCCTGATCCACCAAGTCTAGATAAGATCCTTGGGCTACCACTACCAGAACACTGAATATAAAAACGTAATGGAATGCCATGTTGTTGCGTACAGATTGATGAAAATACAACTAATGGTATATGCCCAAAAGGGAATGCTTTTATACTTTAAATAATTGTAACCAGCAAATATTTTTAATAGCATTAAAAACAAAGCTGAAGGGAAATTCCGTTTTGACGTATTAATTCATATAAATTATAATTTGCGTAATTCATTTGAGGCTTGTAGCGAACAATTGGCCTTTGAACTTCTGACCGTTTCAAGTTTATGTTCAGGTTTTTTGACCTCGAGACAGGTGCTGCCGTTTTTTAACAAAGCGCAGAATCAGATTCTGCCAGAAATAATTTTCTAAGTATATGTAATTTAAGAATCTATGGGACACAGGGAAAGCCATTTATATTATTATAAAGATTTATAAGAAAAATATTTTTTCGATTTTTGCAAGTTTTCTGATTCCTTTAAGAATAAAATAACCTGGAACGTCAATTTAGCCCCCAACAAATGCCATATTTTTGTCATATAATCATCCGATTCCTAAGTGGAATACCTTAAACTATTTTTGGATCGATTCTCCATCAATCAGCATCAAAATCTACAAACAAAATATTTATTATATTTTTTGTGAAATATTCTGATGTATCCTATATAAAACCAACCAAGGCTATATCTTTGTCAGTAATCAATCGATTCCTGAGGGAATCGCCTAATCGATTTGTAGATTTTTTTCCATCAATCCGCATACAAATCTACGAACAATATATTTTTTTCGATTTTTTTAGATACTCTCTTATGTATCCCATTAAAATAAAGAAAACAATATACTAAGGCTAGCACAACTAAGGCCGTATTTTTGTCAATAAACAATCGATTCCTGAGGGAATATCTTATTCAATTTTTGAAGAAATAATTCTCTGATGTATTTATTTAATAATGTAGAAAATTTATGAAACGACAATATTGCTCCCAACCAAGGGCATACCTTTGTTAATAATCATCCGATTCCTGAGGGGTCTTATTCGATTTGTGGATTAATTCTCCATCAATCTACATTAAAATCTACAAACAAAAAATTTTTTAATTTTTCGGATATTTTCTAATAAAATCCCTTATTTTCTAAAATCCCTTAAAAAATAAAGAAAATGCATAAAACAACAATATAGCCCCTAACCGAGCCATACCTTTGCCAATAATCATCCGATTCCTGAGAGGAATATCTTATTCGATTTTTGGATCAATTCTCCATAAATTTGCATTAATATCTACGAACAAAATATTTTTTAGATTTTTTTTTAAATATTCTTATGTATCCCTTTAAAAAATGTAGAAATGCATGAAACGACAATAGGGCCTCCAACCAATGCCATGTCTTTGTCAAAAATCATTCGATTTCTAAGCAGAATTCCTTAAACTATTTGTAAAAAGGAAAACTAATGAAACTATAATATGGCCCACAACCAAGACCATGTCTTTGCCAATCATCTCCATCAATAAGCGTCAAAATCTACCAACAAAATATTCCAGATTTTTTTCAAATTTTCTGGGAGTTTTCTTTATAGAACCTATAATGATTGCCTCCTTTCTGGTGAATTTAATATTATTTCTTCTCATACTCAAATTTTACAAATATTTTTACATCATTTTTTGCAGGTATTATATATTTTTTATGATTAATTTGTTGAATTCATGGGTATTAGGACTGCTCGAAAGGTTTTTACAATGTTTTATAGCCCCCGGGTAGGTGGTGGCATTCGTGTTGACTTATGTGGTGCAGCACTGAAATAAAACAACAATTTTAGCAATCAATTAAAATGCAAATAAAATTGTACTTACCAGCATGAAGCTCATTGCGACGAAGGCAATTGATCACTGCTAGTTCACAAAAGTTATTCAGCCTGAAGCACGAGTGTCCATCAGTGGCATAGGTTGGACTGTGAGTCCTAGGGCAATGGATTGCATGGCAGTTTCGGGGATGATGCTGGTGGTGATGCTGATTGTGATGCAAAGGGGAAACGTGATGTAGAGAATGGTGGGGTACTTCCAGATGATGATGTGGCAAATGAGGTCCTTCCAAATGATGATGTTGGAAATGTGGTGACTCCAGATGGTGTTGCAGATGATGCTCGTGAAGATGGTGCGGTTCGTCCTGGTGATAATGGGATACATGATCATGGTGGTTTTGTTCCAAATGATGATGAGATCCGTCGTGATGAGATGTTATATCTCCGTGATGTTGGGATTGATGATCCAGAGCATCCTCGACTGGAAGATATCCTTCGTGATGAACACTTTCTTCTGCATCAAAAATGTCAGACTGCTGGGCATCATTCAAAAAAGATCCTTTCGCCAGGACTACGAGTACACTAATCACAATGAGAAGATGTGCCATATTAAAGTTTGCAGTAGTAACAACCACTCGAAATACAACTGATGTTATTTCTTGGTAAATTTTTCGGTTTTATAGCAATCTTCTAACGTTTCAAATCTAAAAAAAACACAACTTCAATTAGAAATTAATTAAAAGATAAGTACACAAATGGCTTTGCTGCTAAGCATATAATTAAAAAATATAAATATTCCAACCCGAGTCATTAATAATAAGCCATATGGTATATCCAAGCTTAAAACATTCAACCTGACACTTGCTCTAATCCAGTTATTCCCACTACATAGAATTACGCTTTGAACTCTCCAAAATTATATTCAAGTTTAGCGAACTCCTGCACGTTTAAATTAACATTCTTAAGTTGGTTTTTATTTTAAAATATATAATGTCTTTTGAGAAGAAGTAAATAATATTTGATTTGTTTCTGGATTTCAGCTTAAAATAAAAGAAACAATATCCTTAATTCTATTTATTATTTGTTGAACTGAACAAGTGTTTATCTTCAGCCCCAGAAAGTAAAACAATATGCAATTTATTCAAGTGTTTCTTCAATAAAAAAATAAAAAAAATACCCAAAAACTGATTCAAACTACGCACAAATATCCACTCTAATCCAGTTAATTATTACACCCTTTTAATTTTAGTACTGGACTTTACAAACGATCTCTAATTCAAAAATATGTAAAATGTAAAAATTTATTTCCAATATATTAAGTAAATGCAGATCAATATTATTATTTGGGTCTTACAAAAGTTTTAATTAAAATGCATTTTTAGATACTTTTCGTTATATATCTTATTTAAACATCCACAAAAGCTGAAAAATATAAAAATGTAGTTAATAATAAATGTGATTTTATGAATAGTTTACTTACTTTCTCCTGTTATACAGGAATGGGCATTCTTTTCACATTCGTTGCTAAAGTTTTTTAAAACCCCATTATAAATGCCCCCTGTCGGTTGATAAACGGATCCACAAATAGTTGCGCAATATTTTTGGCATTCGAATTTCGATGTTATTGTCAATCCTACAGAAAATGATGCTCATATTAGAATAATTAGATGAATAATTAATCTATTATTTCCAACCTGGATTTTGACACTTGGCCTTGTCGAAATAACACTTGTTTCTGTATACATTGCAGAAACGATCGCGGGCCCACACAACATCCTCTGTATCAGGGCAACGTTGAGGGCAGCTTGCACTAACTTGGCACAAGGCCAAACCGACCAACAACAATTTTAGGAACACTTTCATTCTAGCGCTAGTTCTATTCTATCGGAAGCTCACAAATCGAATGATCGGTTGAATGATTTTCTCTCTTATATATACAAGATTGAAAGATCCGTAAATTAAAATTAATTATACTTCTGTATCGTGTTGAAACTTTAGGGGATTTTTTTTATAAATTTATTAGATTCAGCATCCCGAATAAAAAGTTCCCTTCTCAAGATACACAACATGCGGCAGAGGAACTAAAAAAATAAATCACAAGCACACACATAACATATTACATGTCGAACACTTTTTTATTTCTCAAGGAGAATTAAGAGGAAATACATATATTTAAGACTCTATTTTAAATTGAAAATTTTATAATGAAAATATCAGCGCAGAGTAGATAATATTTAGAGAAATCCATAAACTTTCATGTAGTAATAAATTGTTTTTTTTTTTATTATTATAATATTAAGTATTGTGAATGTATGCGTCTCTGATTACAAAAATGCTGCAAAAAATATTAATTTAATCAAAGATATTAACTGATTATTGAATCGTCTTACTTTCGCCAGTTTTACAAGTGTGAACCCTTTTTAAACATTCATTGCCAAAGTTTCTAATTTGCCCATTGTAAACTCCTTCTGTAGGTTGATAAATTGCTGGACAAATATCAGCACAATGCTTCTGGCACTCCTCCTTCGTGGTGATGGTCAGGGCTAAATACGACATATTTATACTCTTATAATATATACGCTAATATATCTAGTTTATGCTTTTTTACCTGGTTTTCGGTGACAGTTTTCCTTGTCGAAATAACATTTATTGCGGAAGACATTACAACCGCCACCAAGGGCCCACACAACATCTTCAGTATCGGGACAATCGCCTGAGCAATTACCACTAACGTGGCTTAAAGCTAAAGCCACGAGACAACAAATTGCTAGAACCAATTTCATATTTAATATCAAGTATCACAGTATCGGAGAAACTAAACAGGTTTGCCCAGCGGAGCTCTTATATATAATGCTGATGGGGAGGCGCGTCTTCGAAAATAAAGATGTTTATCAAAGCCAATATATGCAAACACATCACGTTCGCCAGCTTACGGGGATTTTTCCGTATTATTGTTTTAACATATTAAAACTAAAAGGCTTACAAATATCTATACCGACTAACTGTATACACTTTTGATTCTATATAAATTTATATACCATTTTTTAACTCCTTTATAACAAACATTTTACCCCCATATCAAAAATAGTCAATAAAAATGGTAAAATAAATTTATATTTTAGCTTAAATAAAAGTATTCACAGAGTATTTCCCTTATTAATGCAGCAATGGCCAGTAATAATGAGATACTAAACAATATATAAGTTTCAGATTTAAGCAATACAATGACGCCATTAAGTTTTGGAAAATAAACTTTTAATTATTTTTCATCTAATTTACACGCAAATACACGTTATGGAAGAGAACGACTGACGCTCTTATACACAATTGAGTGAAACAATAAAAATTAATTTGATAATTAAACTTTGGTATGATTGTAGTTTTAAATTTATTTATTGTATTAAACTATAATATTTAAAAATAATAATTAGACTCGGCTAGTTTGAGAATAGGGCACATATACATAAGTATTTTTTAATGGGCTCGTCGGACCTGAACGCAAACTGGCCAGCTGTTATTTTCACAAACAGGTTTTAACAATTTTCTCTCCGCAGCCAATTTACAAAAGCTCACTGACGCTATGCTCTCACTTTAAGGCCAAGCTGGATTTTGCTAGTAGAACAGATGCTAACCTATTACAAAACCAAATTAAACGTATTGCCTAGGCAGCTGGTGCGAAACCTATTCGACGGCGGCCGACATCAAAAGCGGTGTAATACCTTCCTATAAAAACATCGCCCAGAATCCAAAACTCTGCGTCCATTAGAGTAAAAGCGGATAAGCACACGGAAGTACCATCATCGTCCGTGGCCTGCATAACGTAATCCCTCGGTTGTAATCCAAACCTTTGCCCGCCAATAATAAAAACAACCTCGGGAAGCTTGTCAAGTCCGGAACAGTTTAAAAGATATTCATTATTCGTAGTAGGTAATCCGCCAAGCAGACTATTGATTATCAGATACTCCCTGGGAGGAGCTGCCAACAGGGAAGTGCCCGTATCCGCAATGGCTTGGCGATGTCGACTGATTAGAGTGCCTCCGATTTCCACGCCATCCATTTGGAATTGCCAATAACCTGCATGAGTAAGGGGCACGTAGGTCAGTGTTCCAGAGAATTTTGTACTGTCCACACCACCAAAGAGAAGCTCGCCTCCCTTTCTTTCGCTGCCGTTCCGCTTGAGATAAAATGAGAAAAGACACTGATCCACCAAATGCTGGTCACACATATTCTCAAAAAGAGGCGTTATCTTTTCCTCAGCAATCGACCGAAAACCCAGTCCAACAATGCCCGCAAAGTTAGTGTCTGTGAAAGTATCCCTCGACTCATGGACGGCCATTCCAAAAGTTTGATTTTGCACCGACAACTGGCCAATCGACACTGTATCCTTGGCCAGTCTTCCAGATAAGCTCCCGGTGCCGTAGGCAATGGCAAATCTTCTGCCATCTGGAACGAAGCTCGCCGAGGCACTCGAATTATAGCGATGGTGTCGTTGACAGGCCAAATTCTTGGCCGAACACTCGGCACTGGGAACCCAAAGATTGGCCGACCCAGTATCAAATAGCATATTGAAGGGCTGACCAGGAGTCCCAATACTGACAGGACCGGCGTACTCAAGATTCAGACGGTTATCCAACGTTTCCGCAGCTCCACTATTTCTCGACGTCATATCCGGCTCACCTATCACGTTGTACTTGGCCAAGAGGGACCTTCTACCTGCACTCTGTTGCCGACGACTGGCCATGAATGAGGCCTGGAATTGCATAGGAATGCGTATCAGCTGGCCATGACTTTTTGGCCAAAAAAGCCCCAACATCCACAAGGATAATGGCCAAAGAACAAATCTCATTGTAGAGTAAATCAAACCGAACCGATCCGAACTGCTGGTAAATTCCGTTTCAACTAATTGGCTTAGATTCTGGCCGCGATTGTTTTATAGCACCTGTAAATGGAGCAATTTAATTGCCAAATTCGTCTGGCATTCGAATAAAATTTGCTAATGTTGAGGCTGAACGCACTTCAATGTTTGGGTAAATAGAAGATAAATAGGGCGAGCACATTTAATTGAATAAACAACGAAATGAGCAATTACTCGTGGCCAATTGAACTGCACGAACAGTGTGCTAAGCTCAACGAAAATTCTAAAGAAAAGGTAATAAGAAATCCAAAAATTGAGTCCAGTCAAAAAAAAAAATATTCAAACAAAACTTGCACAATTTTGCTGAAAGTACCCTTGAATTCACATGTTTCTTTATTGGCACAATTTTAGACAAGAGTAGAAATACTTATAAGAGATGGTGCAATTTTTAAAGGATACTTTAGAGCTAAAAATGATTTTAAAATATAAACCAAGTATTACATATATATAAAATAAAAATTATTGTATCCATAACATATGAACTGCATAAAAATACTAATAAACTATAAACTTCTATTAGACAAAGAGTTTTTAGCTCAAGTCCACCGCCTCGGCCAGGCCAATTCTTTTGGCTGTTGCATCGAATACCGTATAATAGCGCCATAAAAATATATCGCCTAGAACCCAGAAATTTTCTTTAATTGGGGCGAAGTTTGTGATGCAAACGTTTCTACTCCCATAGTTCGACTTCACCAAGTAATCGCCGGGAGTTAAATAAAAAGTCTTTCCACCAATCACAAGCTTCACATCTGGCATTATCTTGCTTTGGCAACTTAATATATAATTACCACCTTCCATTTCGGAGGGTAAGACTTGAAGTAAGTTGTCATACGTTTTCTGGGGCATTAAAATTAGCGATGTACCCGTATCCAAAAGTGCTTCCATTTCGCCACTAATTTTATTACTGTTCACAAACACTTGGGATATTTTAAGTTTCCAATAATTCGAATTTGTAATCGGAACAAAGTGCAAGTTGCCTTTAAATCGCGATTCATCGAACCCACCAAAAATAATTTCGCCACCTTTGGATTCGTTTGCTGAAGCTTGATGAAGATAAACCGAGAAAATGCACTTTTTTACTAAATTCTGAGCACAGAGTAGTTTTAAAAATGGTGTTGTATTTTTCCAGACTAAAACCCCCAGACTTAATCCAACCAATCCGTCAAACGTCACTGATTGAAATTCAAAGTTCTGCTGAATCAAGGTCTCTCCGAAAATCAAACCTTGAAGCTTAGCTCCGGCAAAATGAACCGTATCCTGAGACAAATAGCCAAGTACGTTCCCAGCACCGTACCACAATGTAAAATTTCGACCATCCGGAATATATGAACTTGATCGGGAAGAATCATATCTCCTGTGCATTTGACAAGCTAAATTACTTTTTGGGCAATTCGAGGAAGGAAACCAGGTGTTCGAGGATCCCGTGTCAAATATCACAGTAAAGTTCTGTTTCGGAGTTCCCATAGAAATGTGGCCGAAGTATTCCACATTTTGACGATTCTCCAGCAGTAAGTGGATCCTCTCCAATCCTCCAGTGGAGTTTTCGGACAAAAACACACTGGGAATCGAGGTTTCCCTGGCATAGAGCGGTACTCTAAGTTCCTGTTTATACGCCAAAATTAAGGCTAAGCCGTCTAGCAGCAAAATCAGAATTCGAAGCATCTTCGACAAACTTATTCCGTAAACTGAGCCAGGTAAGAGCTCTCTCGAATGCTGAAATATAGCTCATGTAAGTGAACAACTGTGGGTTTTAATTACCTAGAACATTTTGACTAATAAGGTGAACAGACGTCTGAGTTCAAACAGTGTTTGGTATCCGAGTTTATTAAAAACATTAGCTGTAAAACCTAAACTCTGGCTGATTATTAAGGCTTAAACGTCACCGTTTTCTTTAAAAATACTTTAAAAGTTTTGGTGTCCGAATTTTTTATATTTTATATTTATATTTTTTATTTATTACAACAAAAGATTTTTAAAGCAACGTTAAAGTCAAGTCACTGAAGAGAAATTGATCCTTTATCTGAGATCTGTATTATTATAAAAACTTGCACAAAAATTTACAAATCCTTACTTAATGGCAGCGAACCCAATACGATTTTTCGACATATCGAATACCGTGCAAGAATTCCTCAAAAAGGGGTCTCCAAGGATCCAGAAATTAGTCTCTTCATAGGTCACTACCAAAAGGCATACTGTGTGGCCCTTCTTAGTTTTGACTTTCATCTTCACCTTGTCGCCTTTGATTATTATTTTTTTGCCATCAATGATAAATTCAATGTCTGGAATGTGTGTTGAGCATTTAACCCAACATTCTCCACTGGACGTTGGGGTGCATCCTGTGACTTTGACGAACTCCTTGTAGGCGTGAAGAGGAGCTGCTATTAATGAGGTTCCGGAATCAACTATAGCCTGTGCAGCGCCACTGACTTTGGTTGAGCCAACATAGAAGCCATCCAATTTCATTTGCCAGTACCCCTTTTTGGTCACAGGTGTGTATACGTAACTGTTCGAGCCAGTGTAGGCCGTGGTATTCTTGTTGCCAATAAATAGAGAGCCACCTTTGGCTGAGCTACCGCCACCTCTAAGGCAAATGGCGAATATACAACTGGTAATCACATTCTGTTCGCACATGTTCTGTATAAGGGTCTTCACGTTGTCTACGGATATAGATTGGTAGCCCAGACCCAGGATGCCATCGAATTTCGATTCTAAGAAGGCTTTTCCAGGTTCACTGCGTGTCAAAGCGAAAGTTTGATTTTCCACTGTCAGTCCACCAATAGATACTGTGTCTCGAGCCAATCTTCCCTTGACACTTCCAGATCCGTAAGATATTTCAAAGGCTTTAGTTTTCTTTTTATAGGTAGTAGACTTTGCCGGATGGAATTTCTTATGGTTTTTGCATGCCTTGCTCTTGCAATTGGGTCCTGGTACCCAGATATTGGAGCTTCCAGTATCCGGAAGCATGGTGAACTTCTGCTTGGGAGTACCAATGCTCATTTTTACATCGTACTCCATGTTACCAACATTGGAGAGACGAGCTGTCCCGTAGGTCTTGGCAAAATTAGTACCATAACGAGCTGACAGGAAAGCCCTCTCCGATCGGAAAGTGGTCGTGGTGCGCACAAAGCCCTCCCGGAAGTTCAGGGGCAACTCCAAATACTTTTCGCCAGTACTGGCAGTTGGTGTAGATTTTGTCGATTTCTGCTTAGACTTTGTGGCCAAATTGCGCCGCTTCCTGTTTTTCTTAGCCGCATTCAGTCGTCGGTTTCTACGGTTCTTCGTTCTGGCCGCCAGTCGATTTCCTCCACGAGCAGTACTACGCAGGTTTCTATTAGCTCCATTCTTATGTCCTTGCCTGACGGCCAAGGATCTAGATTTAGTTCGCTGCCTTTGCTTTCCATCAGCCAGAATTACCAAGAGGCAAATTATGGCACAAAATATAAGAACCTTATGGCGCATATCTAATTAGGAGACAGTTAAATGAATACTAACCATCGAATTTCAGAAAATTTGTTTTTATAGACTCCGGAAAAGGCTTAAGATTAGCACCAAGGTCACCACTGAAAAAAACAGCTGTGTGTATGTTTGAAATTCTCCACAGCGTAAGAGGGTAAGTAAGCATTTGGTCCATAAGAGAAAATAAAACTAGGTAAAAGTAAAGCAATAACTATAGTTAGATTATAGATCAATAAAACATATTATAATCTCTGGATTGTGGTACGAATCCAACATATGTACATATTTAAATCACAAACATAGGCTGGGATTTAAAGAAGTATTAAAAAAAAAATGTTTTTTCGACCTTGAGGCTAAATTTATTTAAAAATAGAAAACTCCATATTTGGGTAAAATTTTTATTGAATTAAACCCAAAAGTATGTCAATAATAACAACAATAGCTAAAGTAATCAAAAAAGCGTAAATATTGAATTATCAAATTTACGTCATGACAGTGACCAAAAAAGTATTCCTATATTGTGTCTGCCACTTTCTATTATTTATTCTATGTTTTGTACTTTTTGCACTTTTCAGTATTCTGGGCAGGTCTACAGCTTTTCAAGTCCGTTTGATGCCAATCTAAATTAAAAATTGTTGAATATTTTTTTTTTATTTGTCGGTCGGAAACTTACTGATGCGGTGAGCACAGGAGCTGACACCCATAAAGCAGGAATTGCCAAACTCACATCGCAATACTTTTCCTTCTATTAACGTCTCTCCACAGACAGGATCATAGAGAGTAATACAAGCATCCCGACATGGTGGTCTTGTCTGAGCCCTAATCGGAGAAGCTATGAGGAATAAAGTCACTATGAGTATAAATGACTTCATTTTTTAAATTATCACTGACTGATTTGTGTCAACATGATGGGCTTTTATAGAAGAGAAAAACATTCACATACAGGTTTTTAAGTATTTTAATCAAAACAGCTGCTGAAAGTCAATTACAATTTTATAGTACAACAAAAATGGTATTCAGATTCCAGCCAAAATGCAGTTCAACTGCCTTTTTTGGGGATTATCGATGAATTGCCTGTAGAGAATAAAAAAAAATTCCACACCCACCGTCATATTGCTAAACTGGTTAAACGTTTTAACCTTCATCACCATTCATTCCATGACGTCTAAAATGGTTATAGTTTCCGAACGGAAAACGTGCTGCCCAGGTTAACTATTATATGTTTGAATTTCAATTTACAACGATCATTTTCTGCCCCAAATCAATTCGTTTCGGCCACCACTTGAACTTCCAAAAGAGATCATTTGGAGTTGCAATTGAAAGTTGGTCATGCCTGCTGCGTGGGTGTGGATGCTCATAACAGTGATGGATCAGACATTTGGTCAGTCTCTTATTAAAGAACTGTCATTAATAACGGCTGCGGATCATAGTTCGTCTGATGAAATGTCGGGAAAACAAAACCTAATGGAACCTAGATCATTTAAGTCGAATCGATGTCGAAATTGTGTTCCGGTGTATCCAAAAGGAAAATACAAAGTTTTATCCAAAAATCCATGCCAGAGAAGACATAATACGATTTTCTTAGTCAAAGATCGACAAACTGGACGCTTTATTAAAGTGACTTTTTTGAATGGCCTCAAGAATAGGAAAAATGTTCGAATATATAAAGCATATGATAATTCCAAGGGTCCATGCAAAACTAGTGACAAAAGAACTGTCTACCATCTTTTGAACATAAAAACTGGATATCCAATTAAAATTGCCTTCAGCCGTGATAAAAATAAAAAGAAAATTGCTCGAATTTTACTAAGCTAAAGATAGAACAGTTTATAAAAACTATTTATTTTTTTGTTATTATATATATGTATTTTCAAGATTTGTTTAACTGGTTTTTCAGTGCAAAAGTGTAACGAAAATAATTCCAGGCGTTTTCAGTTAACAACACTCAGAGCTCCCATTCACTCGGCTCGACCTGTCGACTGTCATGTCTTTTGGCCGTTTTGGCCTGGCCAAAATTAACCAAACCGACGGGTGGGCGTTAAAGTTGGCCAACGAGATACGCACACTACCAATCTTTAACGCACTCGTTGTCGCCAAGCTGACAGAGCCAGCGATTTATTACTTATAGAGTTCAAATATTTGCTTCCTTTTTTATATTTTTTTTTGTTTGCCTCGAATTGATACAGCTTAAAAAGAAAGAGTCAATCAATGCGAAAGGAGCATTGCGCGTGCGTAGATGACTTTCGAATTGAAAGCCAAAATAGGAGAGAAGCTGAGGCAATGACTTTCAAAAACTTGAAACGTCTAATTCAATCATTGAAGATGAGCTTGGCTCGTATCCACTCATCAGTACAGAAAGTGACCAATCGATTTCAAGCTTATTATATGATTTAATACCGTGTTATATAAAAAGACCTTTTTAAGAATGAAGTTTAAAATAAGTCGCAAAATATTTTTATTAGTTTACATTTTCAAGAATAAGGAAAGAGTCGTTTTTAGAACTAAAGTATTACAGTAATAAATATTAATATGAAAATTTCTTTCGATATTTTCAAGCTTCGATATCTTACTTTTATTGCCATTGTTCAATTATTACCATTTTTAAACTGTTCACAAACACCCGAAGACAATATACCAATAAATGTTCGCAGCATTTTCGTACTAAGTAGAGTATGCGGGTATTTAATTTTGACCCCAAACAACCGGTGCCGAAAGTTAAGTAATACAAATTTTATTTACCACCAATTCTTATTTATTCATGAACATTCGATATTTTTTAAATTTTGTTTTACTTAAACAGCCGGCATAAAAAATAATTTACCCAACTGTTCACACATAGATTTAATTGTTTAACTCCAAGCTTTAATAACTGCTTATGATAAGTATTGCTTTATAAAAATACACATTGGACCGGAGTGGATCAGTCGTAAATTCGCATCTTGATTAAAATGAAGTACTCAATCTTTATTGTCTTTACGTTTGGAATGCTCCACCTATGTGGAGCCCAAATAAGGGATTGCTCCAATTCGTGCATGTTCCGTGCAAGATGCTCACCTTATTACAAGGATCTTGTTTGGACCGTAATCGAAGGTGTTTGTCGAGTCTACCAGAATGGTTGTATATTCGGAAACGAAAATTGCATGAGAGCTAACCAATGCCTTCCACGTAAGCTAATCAATTATTATTTTGTTATATAAGTTTTTAAACAGTTTATTTTTATTTAGCCTTGATACGCACTACACGAGAGCACTGTATGTCTTTCTGCCCAAGGATGTGTTCTCGTGGTGCCCCCCAAGTTTGTGGATGGTTTCCCTATACAAATAGCAATGGGACCACTGGCGGACGAGATATAACATTCAGAAGTCGCTGTCTGCTGGATCTTTACGCCTGTCAGAATTCTGAGGGTATGTACTTTTAGTATTGAAATGAAATTCATAAATAATATTTGTATTTATCTTTCAACAGCCTATGTCAATGAGCCAAGCATCGGACCTTGCCCTTAAAACCACGTAGAGATTTTATATATGAACGCTTTAACTTGTATACAAAACATATTCATTTAAATTTTTAACAATAAAGCAGGTGTAAATACATGATATAAAAATGGCGTTTACAAAAGTTAAACTGTTCATAAATACAAATAAATACAGACAGAATCAGTCTACAGATTCAGTCTACAGATATACATTTTATCAATATGTACTCCCATCAACTGATTATTTTAGGTATGATCCTCAGTGGAATGCTCCACCTCCGTGACGCACAAACAACGTCCTGCCCTAATTCCTGTATATTACAGGCACGATGCAATCCATACTATAAGAATTTAGTATGGACAGTTGTCGACAATGTGTGTCGGGTATTTCAAAACGGCTGTATATTTGGAAATGAAAACTGTATGAGAGCTAATCAATGCCTGCCACGTAAGCATATCGTAAAGGAAAAAATATATATAATAATACCTCGCCTCTTCAGCCATGATTCGCACAACGAGAGAGCATTGTATGGCTTTCTGTCCAAGGATGTGTTATCGGAACTGGCCACCAGTTTGTGGATGGTTTCCGTATACCAATAGTAATGGGACTACTGGAGAAAATTATAGAACTTTCGGAACACGCTGTTTCTTAAATCTGTATGCCTGCCAAAATGCCGAGGGTAAATACAATTAAAGTGTGCATATGTCACAAAAAGCTTTAAATTTATTCGTATTTCAGCTTATGTCAATGAACCAAGGACTGGACCGTGCTCTTAACCAAAACATGAATAATAATTACAATTTTTTTTTGTTTAATTGTAACTTTTAAATGTCCAACCGTAAAAAATCCAACCGTGACCAATCATATGTGTTTTATTAATTTCTGAAAATGTATGTATGTATATATAATATTATATATATATAAACTCGTGTACAAACAATATTACAGATGTAAAAAATTCGGAAAAATTCACATTCCATATATTATCATACATTATAACTTGTATTATATATTTATCTTATGAATTTAAGTCTCCAAATCCTAGCCAAAAATTGGCGTTTTCTTGACATAGTGTGGCCACTTAATGTGGTTAAAAACTTTTATTAATACATTTATAAAGTTTAAAGAATTGAGTACATTCTGAAAATGTATTTTTAAATTAATATAGCATATTTTTAGGCATATTATATATTATATCAATAAAACAAAGATCGGAAAAATGTTAGGTTTTTTGAATTAAATTATCATATATCTATGTATGTATATAAAAAATATTCTCTTTGTCTATATTCTCTTAGTGTTAGGTTGGGACGGCAGACTAGTTTTATTGCAAACCTCCCCACTTAAACTGTGTTCGATCGATTGTGGTATTGTGTTTAGGATATTCCCTACCCTATGCTCTTAGCATGGCTAGCTGTTCTCCCACGCTAAGGCTTAGATGAATTTCTTTATATCATATTTGGATCCACATATATTTGATCTTAGATGAATTTCCTCCATTTTGCTTTGCCGCGGCATGGTGTGAAATTAAATATATTCTAATGCTATGTTAACTAAGCAGACTTAAACACAACAAAAAATTCTTTAACTATGTGCTATTAAAGGCTAGTCTAACTCTTTTTATATCTAATCATATATAAGATAATATTAAATAAATAATATATATAACATAATAACCTCATCAGGAGTTGGGTCTATTTAACTAACCAATGGTTAAAAAACCATTCTAACCCAATTGCGATGCCTACTTTTGGGTGTTTCGGAAGAAGCTTTAATGAATACATTCATATGAATGTATGAACTTTCTTTCTACAAGTTTTTGCATACACTGAAAGCAATTAGGCAAAGTCAAATTATTTAAAAATAGATACGAAAACTCAAAAAAGACTAAAGTACGCATAATACAAATTATTTTGGTATATTATATATAGACACACACAAATTTACATAAGAGCTCAACGTCATAATATAATAAGAGTTAAGCTGTGAACAAAAAAGTTGGCAATACAGTTTATAGTTAAAAATTCAAATTACCCATTGTTTCCTTTGTAATAATAAAATGGCGAAGGTTTTACGGAACAGGAACTGCGTACTACTTACTGGTCGAATGACGAATCTGAATCTTGGTTTCAATTGCCGGCAAAATTCAAGATCAATGTTAAGGGGCGCGGACTACGACGTCGTCGTCTTGAATCTCAATGAATCCAGGCGCTGACAGCTCAGCTTTGAATATGATGGTTGAATTAAATTCCCGGGCACTCGAGACTCAAGGCATAACAAATAATTCCAGAAATCAACGCATAAAAGATACGAGTGTGGGTGGTAGAGAGACATATCGGGTGAAATGTGGAGCATTCGATAACTTTCTAAAAGTTTTCTTATCACGGTTCGATATCCAATTAGCATAATCGTGACTCTTGTGGCGCAGTGGATCGCCCACAACGAAAGTGAGTGTTTTGAATATTTATAATACATTCGAGAATTTTATTTTTTTTTGCAACTAAACCAATCAAAAATAGACCATTTACGAGTATTTGGATTTAATGAAGGGCTTGCATTAGCTTTGCAAATACTTTTGAACATGCTAGTAATTTTTAATCGCAAATGGAAATACATTTCCTGAAATATTAATGCAAACTTGATAACCTGTAAGGTTTTTGTATTCTCTTAAACCCGCTGTGAGTGTTTGAATTCATTGACCGCAATATTAACAAAATTTTGTCACATTAACAATGACAATTACCGTGCCTTTTACGGCTATTCTGTATCAGTGTTGTTCCATTGCGAGCCTGACTAATTACTATATTCTCAAAGACCTTACATATATAGCCGGAGATGAGAGGTATGTAAATATATTTAAAAAACCTGAATTATCTTTAACCAATCAGGTTTATAGCGTTGAGAGCTGAAGCTGCGCGCAAAAACAACTCGAAATCAGAGTGAGTAAGGGAGCAGCAGATATGGTAAAAAAAACCCCGACATGCGACATTGTCCAAGTATTAATTGTGCGGAATAAAGTGAGTTGCCTTTGCTCCGTGTGTATTTTAGTCGAAGCTGTGCGGCTACAGCGCGAGGTTTAAGCAAATCGTTTCAGAAAAATATAATCGTAAACTGGAAAACGTCAAGGGATTGCAAGTACCAGTATGTTAGCCATCGTCTCCGCCTGTGTAAGTCCGGCGTTTGTCTTTTGGCGGGCCGTAATATAGTGGCAACCCAACCCCATTTCACACGCGTATATTTTACACAGCTGGCCTTTCTCGCGGTGATAAGCTCGCAGGCTCGCCTCCTCCAGGCAGCTCCCTTCCCAGCGATCGAAAATGCGTCAGTATCCCTGTGGCGGTGCTAGTACCGTATTTTAGCTGGTTTTGTTTTTTACCTTTGTGTCATTTGTTTTTCAGTGCCATCACCAGCTTCTATTTACAGGCCGAGGAGTCGGCCCCGGCTTTGAGCCAGGTCCATGTCAATCACAATCGGCACCGCCGTCATGAAGGAGACCATGGCCATAGCCACCACAGGCGGCACTGGGATCTCCATTTTCCGGGTCCGGACTGCCATCATCCAGGGGGCTTTGGGTTCGAGCATCCACCGTACCATGGGCCACCACACCACCGGTTCGAGCCATTTCCGCATGGATTTGAGCTGATGCCAAACACCTTTGAACCGCCGGAATTTGAGGAGCATCAGCGCCCTTTCAAAGCGAAATTGGAACCTTTCAAAGGTAAGAGCCTTTTTATCATTCAATCAATTAAAAGATGCAACATTTTACTAGATAGTATGAAATCTTAAAAGTGTGAAACTTTTTTTTTGTTTATTTTATAATATACCATAAAAAGCAACAACATTTTAATGATAATCTTATTCAAGATTATAGAGTTCACCCTGCTGTATATTTATTATCAGTAGAATTAGCTTTTATAGAATATATGTCAAAATAAATGAGAACATAAATCTAAAAATGAAAACCTTAAGTTCCACTCACTACCTATGGAAAGTAAACAAATTATTCAATTTCTACTCTGGAATATACGTTTATATTATTTTTAAAACATTTTCATTGCTTTTATGGAAACATCTGGTTATTAATTTTATTATATTCTAAGCTATTAACTTCGATGTTACAAAAAGGAAAAAGATTTAGGGATTTTGGATAGAAATAAGTGAGAATTTTTTAGAAATGAGAATTAAACTATAAAATAGCATTATATTCAAATAATATTATCATATTATTCAAATTATTTAAACAATAAATTTTAAACTATATAATTAAATTAATTAAGACTTAATTTCTCAGATGAAAAGAAGTCGGTGCCAGAACCTCCCAGCACAACTAGTGTAGGTCCACCACCTGCTCCATCTTCAATCCCAGAAACTTCAACCACCATGGCTGAAAGCACAGCAACCTCCACCACTGCAGCAACCACTACTGCACCCACCAGTTCCAGTTCCAGCACCGAAGATGCCACCTTGGCCATTGACATACGCATCGGCTGACATCTTATACCTAAGACTCCTATTCTTATTCGTATTTTGTGACATTAAAAGGGCTACCTTACCACAAGTTATCTATCCATTACCATTATAAGTGTCGTGCGGCGAAACCTGGATGCGAAAGGGTAACACTACCTGGGCCATTTACAGGGATCTTTATTTAGGCCCAGTCAGAAATATGGTAATTCTAGAGCATAAACAACAAGGGGGGGTGCCTTCAGATCAGGCCGTAAAATAAAATCTGAATGCAAAACAATCGGAAAGAAAGTGGCAAAACAAGCGAGATCTGGAAACGGGCACAGAGTCAGCCAGAAGAGACAAATCAGCATGTTCCCTTCCTCCCGCCCCGAACAATTCTTTGAAGAATCGCAACTCTCACGCACTCTACGCAGGAACAAAGGCGCAATCCAAGAACCGGACTGCAAACCGCCCACTATAAAAGCCGAACTGTTCGAGAGTTTGACTGTCATTTGACGCCAAACGAGCGTCGTACGCAGATCGCTCGAGAAACCCTCCGATATATAAATATATATTCGACTCATCCCCGATCCAGCCGGTGTTTTTGTGGAGGAGCATTAAGAAATGGGTAAGCCTGGCCGTGCATATAAAGTACAGAACGGTGAACGAACTTGAGGCCTGCAGCATTATGGACACACAACCTTAGCTGTTTCATAAATACAAATCGTAAAACCAATGTGGGATGGACTTCATTCAATTATTATATATGCAAGTCGCGTGGATCTCGAAAAACAAGTGTTCGTAGTCGGGAATCGAATCGTATACTGGGAAAAGGCTAAAAAATATGTGCAGAAGCACTAAAAAAGGTTTTAGATTATAAATACCAAATTAAATTCTTCGTTTAAAAATGACACAAAATTTAAGTGTTGCTATTCTTTATGAAATGAGAATATAAAATAAAACTTAAATTACTTTACATTTGAACTTTATTAGCTCCTAAAATTCCTTTAAAAAATAAATTTTTTTGACAAAGATAATGAAAGGGACAATGAATTTATAAAGTAGACCATCATATATTATTATGTTACTTTTAATACGTTTCTTACTATTCCAGTGCATTATTTGGCGCTCCTTCTGCTGGGCGTACTATCGTCCTGGCCAGGTGAAGTCTCAGCTGGTGACCAACCTGCTCGGATCGTCTGCTACTTCAGCAACTGGGCTGTTTACCGTCCCGGAATTGGTCGATATGGATTGGAGGATGTGCCCACCGACCTTTGCACCCATATTATTTACTCCTTTATTGGGGTGAACGACAAAAGCTGGGATGTTTTGGTGATCGATCCGGAGTTGGATGTGGATCAAGGGGGATTTAGCAAGTTCACACAGCTAAAGAAGACTCATCCAAATGTAAAGCTTGAAGTGGCAGTTGGCGGTTGGGCCGAAGGTGGTTCTAAGTATTCGCAAATGGTCGCTGTTCGAGAAAGACGCCAAAGTTTCATACGCAGTGTGGTACAGTTCATGCGGCAGTATAATTTTGATGGCTTTGATCTGGACTGGGAGTATCCAGGAGCCACTGATCGCGGTGGTACTTTTGGAGACAAGGATAAGTTCCTGTACTTCGTTCAGGAATTGCGACGAGCTTTTGACCGCGAAGGAAAGGGTTGGGAGATAACCATGGCGGTCCCTGTTGCCAAATTCCGACTTCAGGAGGGCTACCACGTTCCAGAGTTGTGCGAGTAAGTCCCTCTAATCTTTACGTTGTAGTACAATTATTAATATCTGATGTCTTTAGATTGCTGGACGCAATTCACGCCATGACCTATGATCTTCGTGGAAACTGGGCCGGGTTCGCCGACGTTCATAGTCCGCTCTATAAAAGAAAACACGACCAGTACGCCTACGAGCTCCTGAATGTGGTAAGTGCGGGGATTCAGAGTAAAATGTCTCTGGTTAATAAAATCGAATATTTAAGAACGACGGCCTGGCACTGTGGGAGGAGATGGGTTGTCCGGCCAACAAACTGGTGGTGGGCATACCCTTCTACGGTCGCACCTATACCCTGAGCAACTCCAACAAGAACTACAACATGGGCACCTACATCAACAAGGAGGCTGGCGGTGGTGCCCCGGGTCCGTACACAAATGCCAGCGGGTTCCTGGCTTACTACGAGATCTGCACGGAGGTGATGGACAAGTCCAAGGGGTGGACTCTAGAGTGGGATGATGCGGGAATGGTTCCCTTCACTTACAAGGACACTCAGTGGGTGGGTTACGAAAATGAGGCCTCCGTCCAGATCAAGATGGATTATATCAAGAATCGCGGATATGCTGGAGCCATGACTTGGGCCATTGACATGGATGATTTTCATGGATTATGTGGAAGGAAGAATGGGCTCATGCAGATTCTTTACGACAACATGAAGAGCTATCGGGTTCCGGAGCCAACCAGAGAGACTACGCCAAGAGTAAATGACTTTATTTAAATCAGAATATTATTTTGGTGCCAATTAATCCTTTGATTTTATAGCCGGAGTGGGCCAAACCACCAGCCACACCGCCGAATCCAGATGAGGGACCAGTCGCACAGGCTAAACCAACAACCACCACCACTCGCAGACCTAAGCCAAAACCCCAGCCAACTTCTAGCACCACTTTAGCACCTGTGCCATCTTTGGGTAGCAGCACTCCCAAACCAACTACAAAGGTTAGAAGCTTTAAAATAATTTATTTTGATTGCTATTAACTAAAGCCCTTACTTTTAGAAGCCCAAAAAACCGAAGAAGACCACCACTACAACAACTACCACTACACCAGCTCCTGAAAAAGTCACTGAAGATCCTGAAGAAATTGTGGATCCAGAGCAATCCGTGGGGACACAGTTCGACCCCAGCGAAATCGATTGCACCAACAAAGATTTTGTGCCACATCCTAATTGTAGGAAGGTAAGATAAGAATAATATAAGAATACGTCTAACATTTAACTTAATTTCAACTGCGTTTCAGTACTTCCGTTGTGTTCATGGTAAACCAGTAGAATTCGAATGCAAAGAGGGCACAGCCTTCCATACAGTCCTAAACGTTTGCGATTGGATTGAGAACAGTGATCGTTATTATTGCACACGTTCAAAGAAGAAGTCGGAGGGCAACGAAGCCCACTAAGCTCAATATATATATATATATTTATTATTATTCCTAAATTACGAAAAACGAAATAGAATCTAAGATTAGACCGAACACTGCAGTTAGGATTAAGGTATTTAATATAATTATAATTTAAAAGCTACTAAGGGTCATAAAAAACATTGAAGAGATGACTAGACGAGACGAAAACAATAAAAATAAATAAAATTCCCGAATCCAATAAAGCAAGAACTTAATGAGCCATTCAATAGAAGTGTGAGCAATCTAGTTTCTAAAGTCTTGCATAATGCGACGATATGTAGAGGATTACGTATATGTGATGTTCCTTGCCCTGCCGCGATATGGATGGGAATTTGCCAATCTTAATTACGCTAATAAACGCAATGACTTGGGACATTTTTGCACTTGTCCGCGGCGAGGTGCGGCCAGGTGAGGTGAAATGGGTTGAATGAGGGAAAACCTTGGAACACGATCAGCGAACAGCGAACAGCTGTTCGTGCAATCAACCATTAAAAATGAGCAATGATAAATGCTACAACGTATTTGAAATTATTTCAATCCTTAGCATTTGATTTTAATAATCTCCACTCATGTTCCGAGATGAAAACCTCCCAACGAAACAGAGTCAAAGAGAGACTGAGGGAAATGGATATTAAGTATTTGTGACACAAAACAAATCACAAAGAGCCCAGGATGCTACTCAAGCTGCCTACAATATTTCGAAATATTCTAATTTATTGGTTTTTTTTATTTTTTTTGGCTCAAAAGATACTCTGAGTAATATTAGATATGAGCATCGTAGAATCTAAAATTAAACATTCCTCCAAAATGAAAGTGTTGAGAGAGAAAGTGATCTAATACCAGCTAAATTCAATCAATCTGAACATATTTTCCAAAACCAAACTGAAGTATACATTTTTTAAAATTTTATTTAATCCCCAGAATCCTTGGTATTATCCTCGATTTTTCCGCCTGAGAAAGGTCCTTTCTCAGATTCTAAGAAAGTCCAAGAAGAGAGCGGAGAAAATAGAAAATCGAAAATGAGAAGAGCACCAAAATCAGCACTCACTCACTCAACTGTGTGTGCTTTTGACAAAAATTCGTGCTACGAAAATATCAAAATCGAATAATTTTCGCGGTCACAAGGTAAATTCATGGTATATGCATGTTGAGTTACGAATTGGTTTTGGACCGGGAGAGATCGTCTCGTATACTCGTGTACGCCACACCGAAATTTGCTCCTTTCAGACTATCTAGATAGAAAATAGATGTGTCTTCTGATCTATTCTGTTTGGGACAAACTCGAACTGCCCTGTTCAAAAAACGACACGCACACGACGTGCACAGACGACCACGACGGCCAGAAATAAGCAAATTATTTAGCTAACAATCGTCGAAAGGGACACTAAGGATTACCCAGCCGACGATTGTTGGTTAAATTTTGCTGAAGGCAGCGCGAAAATTCTAACTTTAAATCATAAATAAATAAAAATTATACTTTAAATAATTTTTAATCGATACATAAAGTGAAAAAAACGAACAAGTGCAAAATTGGAAGCCCACTAAAACTGTGACAAAATTTGTGCGAGCCTAATTGAATAGCTATACCTATATATAAACACCCGATATCCAACATACATACTATATATCCTACACGCAGTCACATAGAAAGAAAAAAATATCAAGAAATATTATCCATTGGCCCAAATAATTGTTTAATTCTTTACCCTTTCATTTAGTGCATTTAAACGAGCGCATATATAGCGGATATATATGCAGAATACGAGCAAAAGTGTTAATTCTAATTTTCCCTAATTATTCATAATTACGGAAAACTTGCAAAGAGAATTTATGACGTGGCTAACGTATTGACCACGCTGGAAACTCGAGGATAATTTGTTGTTTTGATTATTATGGGGCGGCTAACAATTTGGTTCCTTCTGGGACTAACGTTATTCGCCGTCTCCAATCATGGTGAGTACTTCATAATTTTATCCTCAAAATCCTTGCGTATTTCCTACAATTTTCCTCTTCTATGCCCCGGAATTATATAAGGCAAAGGGCAAGTTGACACTTCAGCATTCTTGACGGATCTTTACGCAGCCTGGGCAGGCTGGCACATTATGCAATTTTATAACAAAAAGCCAAGAAAAACAGAAGGAAAATGTCTGAAAAAATATATATTAATATACGTTTAAAAATATTTGCCTGAGTTTGTGCGTTCTCTATATTTTTTGGGATTGGTGTTGGTGTCTGCAAACGTCAGTGGACGACAACCACTAGTGGCACATCACTGATACAGATACATATTCTGCCTTTGCCGATTTTTTTTTTTTTTTTTCAAAAATTGTTCTTTTCCTTCTTTTCTGGGAGAGCTGAGATTTTTGCTCCGCTTGGCCGCTCCTCGTTGTCATCGTTTGTAATATTTTTAAATTTAGAATTTTTAAATTATTTTATTTGCGCTCAACGAGCTCTTTCCACCTATCTTTTTTGCCATGCCATAGGTTCTGTGCGAAATGTCTCTGTGTATTTTGTTTGGTTTGCTCAACTTTGCAAAAGAGCTAAAAAAAAAATGGGGAATAATGAGAAATGGCGCAAATGCGGTGAACTATATTATACAAGGCTGGGGATGGGCTCGATTGCAGCAACATAAACACAATATGCAGGCAGAAGGCAGGCGGTCGGCAAAATTTGTATAAATAATTCAATCAATGCGGATAGCTTTGAAATGTGAAATTGCTTAAATAGTTTCCTCCCCCACACAATCGCCCAGAAATAAATCAAACGAATTACCCGCTGACAGGCAAACTTCTCATTGGAAAATTTTTAGGCCAACCACTTTAATTCCGACTTAATTGGATCCTAATCGCCTTACTGGGTAATGATGTATAGTCTAAGCCTTCATCGTTGATCTGCTTAACTCATTCAGATCCTGTCCTCATGACAGAGAACAGAGTAAAAGTAATTAGCTGGACGACCTCATCACCGAAACCGTCACTCAAAACGACGACCTTCCATTACTAAATAGCAAATGCTAAAGATGTAGAATATTCCATTGCAAATGGTACGCCCCCGCATCCGTATTTTTTTTGGTTGCAAACAGTAAGGTGGCCAAGAGAAACAAAAATAAAGAAGTAAAGCCAAAGTGGGCTAGCAGCCAAAAAAAATGGTACAGAAATTTACTCATCCACGAGCTGGCGAAATGTGTTTGAGTTTTCATCTTTTAAAAATAAAATTCATAAATCCGCCGCATATACTTATTTATTCCGTAGAGTGTGTGCTTGTACAGCGCCGAGTACCATAAATAATGTCAAGTTTGAACAGATAGAATGACCTCGGCGTTGCCGCTGACATCAAACTGAGAAAGTGCGGCAATTGTTCTCGCCTGAAGAGATGAAAATAGCATTAGGGCATGTCCTATAGCCATTCCTAGGGCCTTTTCCTGGGTCTTTCTAGGGGGCTTTCTTACACTTTCGCTTATACTCGTATTACAAATTGATCTGTCAAATGATGTGACCGGTGACATTTCATGGTTTTTCTTGCAGTTGGGTTTGTAAATGCCGATGTCGGACCAAGCGAATCAGAATGTCGACCCTATATTGAAAAGGCCATAAATGAATTGAAAACAGGTAAGAGGATAAAAACTATTAATTAAACTAAAATTTTTGCATAGTTAAATGTACGAATTTAATTTTCACAAGAAAAATTTAAACCTAGAAAACCCACGAGTCTTATTTATGTTTCTTTGCTTACATATTTAAAAACACACAGTAACTTTTCTACATAATTTTTGAATCACTTAAAATCATAAGAGATTTCTTAGATCCCAAGCCCACATACTATTGCTAAACATAAATTAAATATATACACTTTATCGGAAAAGATCAGAGTGAAATCATGTGGTCGTGACAGAGATAAGAAATTTTATCTCTATGAAATTAACAAATTTATGAATCATTTTGGAGTACAACTGACCTTATACTATAATTCTAGATGGTGTCAGGGATGGATCTGGAGAGCTACAATCCGATCAGCCACGAGGGGACGACGACGACGACGATGATGATGATGGTGGGCTATCCTCGGTTGATGAAAAAGATACGATAGAAATTGAAACTGTCGAATTGGATTCCACAGAGGACGCGAAAAGTGCCAACGACCTAGACGGCGATGGCATTCCCGATGACGAGGACGATGATATTGACGGAGATGGCATACCGAACGAAAAGGACGACGACATTGATGGCGATGGCATACCGAATGAGGAAGATGACGACATCGATGGCGATGGCATACCCAATGAAGATGACGATGACATCGATGGCGATGGTGTGCCCAACTCCAAGGACGAGGACATCGATGGCGACGGAAAGGCGAATCACGGTTAGTAATTTTGAATCAAATATATTAAAATACATTAATTACGTTCTCATCCTTCAGAGGACGATGATCTAGATGGCGATGGCACTCCAAATCATGGTAAGAATGCTTCCATAACTTGCTTTTATTATTCGAAAGCTAATAATGTGCCTCTTTAAAGCCTCTTAATAATTATATGTTTTATTTTATAGCTTATTCAATTTAGAAACATAATTTGCTCAATTTAAATGCTCTTTGTCAAATTTTCAGCTAATTCACTAATGCAGCGCTCTAATATTTTTTGCTTTTCAGCTGCCATTTCCATTTTAAATATTTTCAAATCTTTTGAATTTTTAATCTAAACATTTTCAGAGGATGATGATCTGGATGGCGATGGTGTGCCGAATACCGAAGATGATGATCTCGACGGCGATGGAACTGTCAATCATGGTAAAATGATTCAAAATATGTTATAATATAAAAAATATATAATACCATTTTCCCCTGCAGAGGATGAAGATCTTGATGGTGATGGTGTGAAAAATGATGAAGATGAGGATCTCGATGGTGATGGCAAAGTAAACCATGGTAGGTTGTGCCACATTCTACTAAAATTACAAACTAAAAACATATTTTTGTATACTCCAGAGGACGAAGATCTGGATGGAGATGGCGTAAGGAACGAAAAGGACGACGACTTGGATGGCGATGGCACCAACAATTCTCGTGGGTTTACTTTGTTGAATTAATAAGAAATAATAACTCAAAAAAGGGTTTCAACTTCTACAGAGGATGAGGATCTTGATGGCGATGGTGTGCCAAATGAAAAGGACGAAGATCTGGATGGCGATGGCATCTTGAATGAGCACGATGGAGATGTCGATGGCGATGGTGTTCCCAACGAGCACGATCACAAGGATAGTGGAGAAAACGCCGATGATGACGACGATGACGATGATGAGGATCAGAAGGAGGCAGTCAAGAAACGCAGCAAGCGTGAAGTGGATGCTGCTCCAGTTCTGGACATCGAAGCTCCTCCAAGTCCCGCCGAAGAGTTCCCCGTAGAGGAGGAGATCGTCAAGGAGGAATCCGCCGAAGTAGAACCTGAAAAGGAACAGGAACTGGAACCAGAGCCAGAGGTGGAGGTGGAGGTGGAGGCAGTAAAGGAACCCGAACCAGAGCCTGTCCAAGAAGAAAAACAAGAATCTGTAGAAGAGCAGGAAGAGGAACAGGCAGCTCCAGTCGAGCAGGTTAAAGAGGCGTCCGCTGAGCAGGAAGCTGCTCCACAGGAACCAGAGACTGTCCAGGAAGATGCTGTGGAATCTGAAGAAGCTCAGGATGAGCCCCAGGCCGATGCTGCTAAGGAAACCGCAGATGATGATGACGATGATGACGACACTAAACCGGAAGATGAACTTCTTTGGGTAAGCTATTATCAAATTATTTAAGTATTTGCATAAATTTGGAGAATATCCTGATCTTTTAGGAAGGAGAAATCCCACAAAACCGTCGCAGTCGTCAGCACATCTCGGAGCTTCTCCAATTGGACGAGGAGTTCAATGCCCGCGAAAAGGCCACCGATAATGTGGCTGAAATCATTCTGCGTGACATCAAGCGCATCTACGAGAATGCCATCAAACCCCTGGAGACTCTCTACAAATACCGCGATCTAAGCAACCGTCACTTCAGCGATCCGGAAATCTTCTCCAAGCCTCTGATCTTGTTCATGGGTCCCTGGTCCGGTGGCAAGTCCTCCATCCTTAACTATTTGACCGATAATGAGTACACACCGAATTCGCTGAGGACTGGTACGTAAACTTTGATTTCATACGATTTAAGAATTTTAAAATTAAAGCTCAAATTGTGAAAATATTTTTCTCGTTCAATATGTAACAGGTGCTGAACCCTCTCCGGCCTACTTCAATATCCTGATGTGGGGCAACGAGACGGAGGTTCTTGACGGCACCCAGCTGGCGGCGGACTACACCTTCTCTGGACTGCAGAAGTTCGGCCAAGGACTGGAGGAGCGTCTGCGAGGACTTAAAATAAAGAGCAAGCTGCTCGAGAAGGTAAGAAAATATTTAAAATAATAACCAGGTCAGTGTAGGGACAGGTGCTGGTTATTGAGGCACCGGGACATTAACTTTTCATCCCAGGCCAACAACAGCCCCGACGATTGGGTAACTGCAAGCCACTGGCCACCTGCCAAACAGAATTTATAGCTTTTAGCGCACAGTCTGCATTAATTTCGTTATTAATAAATTGATGCGGGATGGCAGGGCGGCCGACAAATGAAAATAGTAAAATGGGGAAAATAGCAAAGGCAGCGTTACTAAATTTAAGCACCAGCCGAATGCGAATACTAATGAACATTCGAATGTGAATGTAAATAAAAATAAAAATGCGATTTCGAATCTTTTTTCAGGTCAACATCGTTGAGATACCCGGCATTCTAGAAGTGCGCAAGCAGGTATCCCGCGTCTTCCCCTTCAACGACGCCTGCCAGTGGTTCATCGATCGGGCGGACATCATCTTTCTGGTGTACGACCCGGCCAAGTTGGATGTGGGTCCCGAGACGGAGGCCATTCTCGACCAGCTGAAGGGACGCGAGTACCAGACGCGCATCATCCTCAACAAGGCTGATACCGTCAAGCCTGAGGAGTTGTTGCGCGTCCAGGGCGCTCTCATCTGGAACATCTCCCCTCTGATGTCCTCCGCCCAGCCTCCACTGATGTACACCACCTCGCTGTGGACCCATCCCTACCATGATGGTGCCCCGGCCCGACTGCTGCTCGCCCAGGAGCGTGCCTTCCTGCGTGATCTGCGCACGGCGATTGATAAGAGGATCGAGCACAAGATTGCCAGCGCCAGACGTTTTGCGGTGAGTAACGGGGCGTATACGTTATATTTCATTTCGACAGATGGTTAGGTATATAATATTTATTAATATTTATTTTTTTCATATTTGAACAGGTGCGTGTTCGCAATCACGCCAAGATGGTAGACTGTTACCTGAACACATTCTACAACCATAAGACCTTGTTCGGAAACAAGAAGCGCATCGCTGACGACATTATCGATCATCCTCAAAACTACCACATTTATGAGGGCCTCTCCACTCTGACGAACATTTCGCGCTACGATCTGCCGGACCCGGAGGTCTATCGCGACTTCTTCCGCCTGAACCCACTGTACGAGTTCAAGAAACTGACAGAAACCTGCACTTACTTCCGCGGCTGTCCGATCACCAAACTGGACGTGGCCATTGCCTACGAGCTGCCAGAGTTGGCCGGAAAGTACAAGAAGATGTCCGAGTCGGCCCTGGCCAGCATCGAAGCCCAGCAGGATCAGGCTCAGAATGAGCAACGGAGCCCCAACCAGGCTGATCCGAAAAAGACGAGTTGAGGTCCCGGCTCCTAAAAAGGAGTAAACCTGCCATTTAGTTTGTTTTAGTGAGAGATAGAGAGAATGTGACATCGGCACCGGTAACCGTCTATAGGGAATTAATATCGAGGAAGACTAGAGAAATGGAGAAAGATGGGTAGAGAGAGGGGTAGCACTTACAGGGCCAAGGAGAAAGCTAATCCTTGTTAAAGTAACCCCAAAATATATCTGTAGAGAACAACAGCGCAAGACAAAACACAGAAAATGTTTGTTTGAAGACGAAGAAAGAAAGGGAGCTAGAGAGAGAGAGAGAGAAAGGAGAGTGGGCGGGCGAAAGAAATAGGGAACAGCTTTAAATATCAAAAGTTGGTCAGGAGTTCTATTGATTTCAACCGCGATGCAGGAGATCTTACTTAATTTTCATTTCTTTTTAAATACTTAACCGAACTGAGAGCTTTTTGAGAGGGACAACTAAACAAATATCGAGAGCAAACACACAATCACACACAGAATAAACCTGTATTATCTTCGTTAATCGAGTAGAGAGGGAACAGCGAGTCCTTTAGATAGGAGTAAATCAGCAACTAATCCATAACTGAGAGCAAATAACTTATAGACGAACAATCGACGATTTCTAACCCACATAATCCGACCCCTCATTGGCCAACATCCTTTTATAATTCCCCAGTATCGGTTCTTTTCTATTCTTTCCCCAAATAATAGTAGTCGACAACAGCGCCGAATTTTGAGTTTGAGATCTGAGATATACATAAATATATGAGAAGTGAGATTTGAGCAAATGGAATATTAATGTTTTGGTTTTTGGTTTTTAGTTTCTGACCCTGACGATGTCGTAGTTGATAAGACTTTTTTTGATAAAAGCAAACAGTGAAGACGATAATAAAAATGTAACTTATTTGATCATTAATAACTTAGACGCATGAAAGATAAATAGAACTTGTTGACGAGCGTGAGCAACGCGTATACACATAAATAAATCATAATCAATTTTACACATTGAAAACCTACGTAAAAATGAACTGTGAGAGCGGGTGAAATACACAACTAAATAAAAACAAAGAAAAACCCCAACCAATAAAGTTTTTTAATTACCGACGGAATATCGATAAGGGAGTTACAGCTATAAATTAAATATCCTTTAAAATGGTTTAAAATGGCATAAGTATAAAAATGGGTCAACAAAATGGACGCTGTTACTTTCCAATAGGATTATTGGAGAACCAAAGGTTCCTTTTATCAAGAACGTAAAACAACAAAATAATTAACTATGTAAAAATTTTTATAAATGACTGATAAAATACGGAAATATATTTGTGGTTTCATATTTATTTTAAATATAGATAAATAGTCTTTTCAAATACTTAAAAAAAAACGTTCACATGAACTTTTAGTATTTTGTCAGTATTAAACATAAACAGCTGACTGATGCCGGCATTAGGTTATCGTTATCGCATTACCTAACAACAAGCACAAATCGGGGCCGGAGTTAAACTTGGATGAGCTGAAAATGCATACGGATCTCTCGGCCCATCTGCACACACCCGCTTGCAATAAACTAATCGAAGAGCTTCAGGCCTGCCATCAGAATGTGAGTCATTTACCAAACCTCCAAGACGCAATTTAATAGACAATCTTGCAGCACGCTTTTGCCAAATTTGTTGGCGTTTGTAACAGCATCGACGACAAGGTGGTAAAGTGCCTAAAGGGAGAACGCATAGCCCGATCTGCTGCCAATAGAGCCAGAGCCCGTGAACGCCAGCAGCAGTATAAGGACAAACTTTCACAGGAGCACCAGTAAATGAACTAGACGAATTCCAAGATGACCACTGCAGTGGAGGACCGCTTGGAGAAGTTCTACTTCGAGCCCGAAGAGCAAACGATTTGTGGCCAGCCTGTCAGCTCCATAACGGATAGCTTCGATGTAAACTATCCCAGCGTTGTGGATCGTTTCTTTACCAGATACTACTACTTCAAAGGCAAGGTCCCCTACCAAGTGCTATACCACTCCAATCGCATCTGTCTTATTTGCCTTGCTCCTGGGCATCCGGCTTTCAGTCAAGGCATATCGTCGGTTAATTTCGATGTTGGTAACGTAGACAGAAGCCAAAATGTGGTAAAAGGCAAGGCCAAAAGAGGTGGAATGATACTCCAAGCGGAATCCACTCTCGCCCTGCTCACCACCGAAAGCGGAGAAACATACAAGGTTCCCAGCTGTATTCGCGGGAAGCTGGTTGAGGTTAACACGGCTGTGGTGGAACAGCCGAAGCTACTGGAGCAACTTCCCGAAGGAGCAGGTTACTTTGCCATTCTTCTTCCAAAAATCGAGAACTGCGATGCTATCAAGGCGAGTTTATTGACTCAGGAGCAGTACGAGGAGCGTTTAAAAATGAATGAGGCAGTGGATACGTGACTCTGGTGCATCAATAGTTGTCAAAAGTTAAAGATAAATCTAGTTTGTTTGCCAATTCTATTCGACTAACTTGTTTATTGAAAGTACAATGTTTCTTGTGTACTCAGGGGCAATATTAAATAAGCTTGACTTGGAATAATAAAAAATAAAAAAGTATCTTTGAAATAGGAATTTAGTATAACAGAACAGTGCCGTCCCATCTAATTTACTTACATAGCTTAACAGAGCTGTTAACTATTTGAATCAGTTGGCAACGCGAAGCAACACGTGTGATTGATAAACAGCTGTGCAAGCCGCATTTTGTTTGGAACTTTAGCAATTGTAAATTAAAAATAATAACTACAAAATGTCTGCAAACAAACAAAAGAAACTGAATGATATGGAGGTAGACCCTAACGGTAACGAATCCAGCTCAAGTGATGATGACGACGACGAACCGCATCCAGATGCCTACAGAGGAAACGAGGTGCGCGGAGTCCTGAAATTCCTAAACAATAAAATATTTACGCGCTAAAATTTCAGGAAGTTGAAATAGATTTCGAGGGCCGTGCCCCCGTGGATCCGGATGCCCAGGGTATCTCCCAATTGCTGCAGCGCCTGTTCCTGCGAGCCCACATCAATTGCAACCAAATGGCTGATTTGATTATTGGTAAGAATGTGTCCACTTATTGTTAAAATGATCTAATAATCTATCTATAACATGTTTCCAGCACAAAACTACGTTGGAAGCGTAATATGCCAGTGCGATGATGACGAGCCCGTTAGCGAAACGGATGACGACAACATGGTAGAGGATGGCACAGTTTTCGGAATCACCTCGGTTCTAAATTTGACAGCCAAGAAGGACCAGCCCAGTATTGCCCAGCTGCGCACCTACTTACTGGATCGAGCCAAGACGCATGCCTCGGAAAGTGTTCAGCAGCAGCTGAAAGAGCTTCTGGACAATGAGCAGCGGCATGTGGGCTTTCTCATCAACGAGCGTTTCATAAATATCCCAGCCCAGATCTCTGTGCCACTTCTGCAGAACCTGCAGCAGGAAATAGATGCCGCCAAGGCTAAGAAAATGAAGTTTGACTTTGGCACTCTGCTCCTTCTGGTTAAATTCTATCGGAAAGAAGCGAAGAAGGGCAAACCGGCTGAGGATAACTACACGAACGCCGAGGACGAGCTGCTTTCCGACCGAGCCAAGATATCCTTTGAGTATTCAGTGGCTTCGGAAACAGATTCCGGCATGTCTGGGGATTGGCTGGAGGGCGACGCTGTCCTGACACCCTACAGGAAGCTCTTGGTCCTGGAGGCCAAGCAGCTACCGCAGTTAATCAATGACATTCAAAGCTTCATCAATGGCGAATAAATTTTGTGTCTATCTGTTAGGTTTTCGAGTTTTTATAATCGGAAAGGGTGCAAGATAATGATTTCAAATCTCCAAAACTAGACTCCATAGATCTCACAGGGCATCAAAAACGTAAAGAAATCATTTTTTATAATGCTTATAGAAGCTTTTTTGCCTTATTCATGGCAGTTGGCAACATGGGCTAACGACGAAAACAGCTGGCCCGGCATTTGAAAGCTTTAAACGCCGGCTGGTCTGGCAGTGAATGTGGTATATCGGGTTGCTATTGTTTTCGCGTTTTGGCACAGAAACTGCATCCAGCGTGGACGTGACTGGCAAGAGGAAATATTTGATCCAAGCGAGGTGAGGTGCGGCAACGTGAGTAGACTTTGCCTTTATTGTTGTATTTGTAAACTGGGGCTACAATTCAGGGTAGTGTGATCATACAGGCGATTATTCATCGCTCGTGCAATTTGTTTTCGCTCGCTTCCAATTTAACCAAAGTTCTCGCTTCTCAAATGTATAAAAGCTTGGCCACCCAGGCCGACCACTGCAAAGCGTTCCAGAGCGTTATCAATACCGTTCCAAGTGTTTGCAGGCACCTTATCGCCAGTTTTCAGTTCCAGATCTCGCTCCCGAGCCCCCAGTTTCCAGCTGCAATCCATCAAGCTTTGCTCAAGTTCAGTGACGCCCCACTTGCCGTTCGATCGAGTCGTGTTGCTGTTCTCAAGTCCTCAATATGGGCATCGAAAAGTAAGTATTAAATACTGAAATGGAGGGTGTGTTTTAACTAAAGTGGGTTGAGTTATCTCGCCACGCTTAGCGATTGCTAATCAATTGCCTCACATTGTACTTGTACGCAATTAAAATTCTATAATGGATGGACTCTCTTGAAAATTCCATCCTTTGTTGATTCGAAAAGTGAGATTACTTTAATCGTAACAAGAAATTGAAAAATTGCTTGGAAATACTAAAATAATTGGTAAGATAACATCCCACAATAAGTTTAGACATTATTCGATCAAGAATGTAATACCTTAGAATTTAGCACTTTGTTTCTTTATCATTTTAACCATGTTTTTTGAGCAACCCACTTATTTTATTATGGTCATTGAAGGCTTATCTCAGTCTTTTTATTGCATTTAAAAGTTAAGATAATCTCAGCGCCAGGAATGGAAATAATGGGGAAACCATCATGGTTGTATCTGACAAAAAAAGGGGTTTAATTCGAAGTTAAAGAAATAACTTAATCAAATCTAGAAATCATATTCAAATTTGTATTAAATACTGCAACGATTTTTATATCCAATCAAATAACAAAATTCCATGACGTGAAAGAATGCAATAAAATGACATTCAATTTCAATGTCAAAACCTTGACACCCGGAATTATTTCTAAATTATTTTAATGAAAAACGTACTTCCTGCTACACTCTAGAATGCTGCCGTGCACCCTCCGGCTTAACAAGCTAGTGAGCCGGACCAATAGCGACTGTCTCTGCATCATTGACCGTGATGCGGTGCCCAGTGAGCTGAAGGACGCCTTCGAGGAGCATCGCTGCTTCGACAAGTCCTTTGACAGCAGCATCTCCTGCTTCAAGGCTGCCAACATCGACCAGCCCGTCGTGTATGCTCCGGTTCGGGAACTGACCGACTACGATGATGTAAGGAGCTACCAGGAGGCAGCCAAGAAGTCAATGCAAAAGGCCCTCAAGGCTGGATTCCAAACCCCCTTGTTGTTTGTCCCTAAGGTGAAACGCTTTCCTCAGGTAGAACTGTGCACTGTTCTCGGTGCCTTGGAGCAACTTTATGTGGTAAGTAGATTCGTAAAATCTATAAATATGATTTTTGTTTAAATAATTTAAATAATCCTTTTTAAATAACTTAAGCCGATCCACTTGCGTGAGGCTGGAGCCAGCAAGCAACCTCGCGTTACCACCCTCAGTGTTCAGATTGACGATCCCAAGGCTGACGAGATCCTTAAAGAAGCCCTGATCCTGGAGGCAGGTCGCTTCGTGGCTCGCGATATCGGAGTAGGAGATCCCGAGCGCATGACCCCCATTCAGGTGGAGAAGTACCTCAAACCGCTCTTCGATAAACTGACTGTGAACGTGGTCAGTGATTCGAAGGTTCTGCAGAAGGAGTATCCCCTTTTCGCTGCTGTAAACCGTGCATCAGATGTCGTGGAGCGACACCGTGGTCGCATCATCTTTTTGGAGTACAAGCCGACCTCGAAACCGAAGAAGACCCTGTTGCTGGTCGGCAAGGGTGTGACCTACGACACCGGTGGTGCTGATATCAAGGCCGGTGGTGTGATGGCCGGTATGTCCCGCGACAAGTGTGGAGCTGCCGCTGTCGCCGGTTTTATGCAGGTGGTGAACGAGCTCCAGCCAGCCGATATCCATGTGGTGGGCGCCCTCTGCATGGTTCGCAATAACGTGGGCGAGGAGTGCTATGTGGCCGACGAGATCATCACCGCTCGCTCTGGACTCAATGTACGGGTCGGTAACACGGACGCCGAAGGCAGGATGTGCATGACGGATGCTCTTTGCCGTATGAAAGAAATGGTCCTTGAAGAGAATCTGCCCGATCCCCATATTTTCACCATTGCCACTTTGACGGGTCATGCCTTCATTTCCGCCGGCGAGGGTCAGTCGATTGCCATCGACAATAGCGTGGCTCAACGCGAGGATCACGCCAGGAAGTTGCAGGCTGCTGGCCAGGCCTTCGGCGAACCCTTCGAGGTCTCCATTCTGCGTCCCAGTGATTTTGCCTTCAATGCCGGCCGTGTGATTGGCGAGGATCTGGTGCAGGCCAACAATGCTCCTTCGGTGAAGACTCCTCGCGGCCACCAAGTGCCAGCTGCATTTATGATTGTGGCTTCGGGATTAGACAAACATGGCCTGGACTCCAAGACCCCCATCAAGTATACCCATATCGATATTGCTGGCAGTGCTGGTGAGCATCCCGCCATGCCCACGGCTGCTCCTTTGATTTCCCTCGTGAAGACCCATCTGAGCAACTAATTTACGGAAAAGAAATACAGTCTGTACTTAGACAAAATTATGCAAGCTTAACCAACAATATTATTATTCTGTCCACTCCTGTCATCACTTTGCTTACAAATAAATAAATGCAACTAAATTTATTTAACAATGGAATAAATTATAATCTATTTTATAAAATTCTATAAAAAAGATGTAAAATTTGGGATATGTTTGAGCCACATAGCCATGGAACCTGTAAGCCATCTCGGATAAGTATCGAGGTTTCTATCTCTTTTCTGTTATGTTTGTGTTCCTAGAGCATTGTTTGCATAATTGGCGAGCGCCCTGCATTTCGATCTCGAGTTGGCCAGACCCGCTTCCCGCCTTCGCTTCCTTCTTGCCGGATTGGCCCACAACAGCCTAGAACCCGTTAGTCGCTTCTTGGCCGTGCCCTCCACGTCTCGCCTTCTGCCTTCTGCTCTGCTCCCCCTGGGCGCATTTTTTTTTTTGCGCTTGAGCTTGGGCCTGGAACTTGGGCCGACTGCCTCTACTCGGTTCTCCAGTTCTCCATTTCTCTGGTTCTCCGGTTGGGGCCACTTGTCAGCTGTCGCATGTGTCGTGGTACCGTTATTGCCTGGCTATGGAAACTCGGTCAAGAGTGTCTCATTCATGCTGTGATTGCATAATATACCGTTGCCTCTTGTTGGCCTTCTTCTTTTCCTCTTGCTGCTGCTGCTTTCCGATGCAGTTGCTTCTCGTTCTTGGCCTTCTCCCGATGAAGCCCGGCTCCTTCTTCTGGTCTCCTCTTGGGTGCGCTTCTAGGTAATTTATTGACGCATGCCTCCATATTTGACAGTCACACGAGTGCACATTTGGTCATCTGGCCAAGTCGGGAGGCTTGCTAACGGTACTTATTATTGATGAACGTAAAAGTCTTTTTCGTTGACTTCTCTCCCAGATCGCTCCGTTAGTGTGAATTTATTGCCAAGGCGGCACAGACCAAAAACAAGGCGAAATAAATGGGTAGAACTCCGGTCTTGGAGTTGGAAGACTTGACCTGATTATGGCAGGACTGGTTAAAGTCTTCCCGGAAGCCTACCAATCTGAATCTGGATCATATTGGAGATGATTAATCGACTCGTTTAACGGAATCGATTTGTAAAGCTGTAATTCGTTTTTATTTTAATAGAACCAATTAAATCCAATTACTGTAGGTGGTGCACTTTTAATCCATTTTCAACACCTTCATCACATAAACTAAATTATTTCCGCATCCTTCGTTTCCCGGCCTTATCGAGTACCTTGGCCTGCTGGCCACACAAGTATGACATCAACAGCACAGGCCAAGCAAACCAAACCAACAAGGAACAACAATCCGGTATGGACAATCACCAAAACACCTTGTCAATTGGGCGCTTAACTTTTGGATGCAGACGAACTGGCTCCGCATCCATAGATCCATCGGGTCCGTCGGAGTCACATGTGTGCGAGCGGTGGAGTTGCTCCCCGATCCATAAATTCGCGAAAACAGCAAATGAAGAAAACAGCAGCCAAAGGCACCTGGAGACTTGGGACGTCGGTGGTGGTGGTGGGCGGCGGCATTAATAATAGCAAACAACAGACAAGCAACACCAAATGAGGGGGGCTGTGTTGATGCTTGTTGCAACTTGCAACTCTTGCACCGGCATCAGCAGCCGCAGCAGCAACAACAGCAACAGCAACCACTTGGAGCAGCAAACGACAGAAATGATCTTAAATGAATGCGGAAGTTTTTCTTGGGGTTTCGTAACCAGCTACAGCTAAAGCAGCAGCAGCAGCAGCAGCAGCAACAGCAACAGCAACTGCAACAGAAACAGGAGCAGCAACAACAGCAGTGTTGGTAGCGCCAAAGAGGTCGCAATTCCAGTGGCAGCTATGTTGCTACATTTATGTACATGTGTTTGTATGGCCAGTCCAACTCCGACTCCAACTCTGGCTCAGCATCGATGCCGTGAGCCCATAATCATAGATGCTGCCGCTTCTAGCTAGGTCGAAAACAGCCCAGTCCATGGACATATTAAAATTAATCCAATGATTGCAGCGGCAGCGGCAGCACCAGCATCAGCCACTTGAAAATTGTTAGCCAATTTGGTAGCCTCACTTGGCCTCGCTTCAGTAAGCAGGGATCGTGTGAATCGGAAGCTGAGGCAGCCAGCTGCCAATAGTCATTTGATCCTGGCCCCAAAAGCTTAGCCACTTTCCCATGTGCCCAATCAGATGGAAGATGCCCTGCAGCAGCCACAGCCTCGGCAGCTGCTGAACTGAAGTTCAAGGCTGCCAGGATCCATATTGAATGTCCTCCCCCGCCTGCAGCTATTCATTCATGATCAGAAATCTGGTATCCGTGAACGTGTGTGGGCCCGAACATCCTGATCCTGCCTGGGAACAGACAAATTTCTGCATAAACCCATAAATATCAAATTGATCTAAACGGCGCCGGCGCCTTGAACTTGAAGTATCCTACAAAACAATACCGACACATCACGTACCGCACTATTTGACAACTCATAAATAAACGTTAAATTATGAACTCCTGCAAAAGGAGACAGAATAGAAATTGAAATGTTTTTGCCACAGCAAAATGTCTTTCTTTTACCCACAAAAACACACAATCAATTGACAACCCGTACCCCCAGAGAATACACTAGAAGAAAAGGATAGTCTTGATATTTAAGGATAATTGGCATGTTATATGTTATATAATTATTTGATTTAAATAATATATGAATTATTAGAATTATATGTGTTGTACAAATAATTAGGGTATGCATTAGATTAACCCAAAATAGGATATAGAAAATTTCAAAATTACTTAAAAAAAACTTTAGAATAAAAAAAAACTACTGAAATCGTACCCTTAATAATGTTAAAATGTTTTCTGTGTACTGAGGCGCCTCATAATCCATAATATTGTGTCATGTTCATGATCAACGCGGCCTCAGCCTTGGAAATTGTGAGGAATGGAAAATGTTTTGCCGAGGCCCACACCTTGGTGGCAAAATTATTCGGAAAACTCCTCGCCGGGCGAATGAAAGTAAAAGAAAGGCCCAAAAAAATATAGTCGGAGCCAAAGTCAAAAACCGACAACCGAATTCGACCCGCTCGTTGGCTAATGAAGTGGTAAAAAGGGGCTTGGAAAACTGCATGCCATTGCATTTGGTGGTGGTGGTGATGGTGCTGGTCTTGCCACCAACGCTGCAGCTATGGTGTTGCTGCTGGCAGTGTGGTGTTGCAGTTGCAATGTTGCCGCCGCTGCGTTGAGCGCAGTTGGTTTGCCATTTTTATGGCCTCTTTGGGTAAAATGTTAACAACAACACCATTGGCACAAGGGAGGGGGCGGGTGAAAATTATGAATTTTTACTTTCACCGCATGTGGCAAATTCAGGTTTGCCAGCGGGCATGAACTTAAGGCAAAGGCATAGGCGTCGGCAATTGTCAAGGCTGCTAAAGGTCGCAAGACCCGTCCGTACCAAAGGTGTGGTCGAGTAGATAAGCGAGGTGCCACACCGCGAGATACCGGATGATGATGCCTGCAACATTCTTATTATGTTGCTTAAAGGATTTATATTTTTTTTACCTGAATAATAGCCTTGCAATTAGAGAGCAACCTTCTCCAAAAATGTATTCCTAAAAGGTAAACTATGTTGTATGCAAGCTAACTGGAAAACTTATGAGAAAAAAGGAATAATCGTAAATAGAACTCTTATATTAAGAACAAATAAAAACACATTTCCATCTAATCACGATTGGCACTTGACAAGTAGTAGGTACTTAAAATATAGTGAGTAAAGTATTTATTCCACACTTAACCAATTCAATTGCCTGATAAAATATCGAAAATATTATTATTTTTCCAAGTGTGCCCTAGGACACACACATACAATCGCAGATGCGGCGAGATCATAATTGATTGCTGCAACAAATATTTTTATGGTCAGGGCCGAAATCACTTTGGCCAAAAGAAAGAGAGAGGTGTAGAGAACAGAGGAGCTTGCCATCCAATTTGCTTTTAATCTAGCCTGATGAAGATGTCCGCTGCGATGGGATTAACACGCCACAAAAAAACACTACACCAAATGAAAATAAACACCCATACAACAGTGCATGTGTAACTTGCAACATTTCCGCATTTTGGCCGAGAGAAAAACGAAACAGGCCAAGAGTGCCACGGAGAGGTTCGGACACTGAGCCAGCTCTTAAGCTTCGACGTAGCTACTCTTAAGTCCACAACTGATTTCCGAGGTTCGTTTCAAGCCAACTCGAAACGCGGCGGATACTCGGAAGAGTAAACCTGGCCCAAAAGGTCTCAGCCCGGTTCGCTTCGGCCTCGTTCGAGCTTCGGCTATTGCGGCTACGGCTGCTGGTGCTGCTGCTGCTGCTTCTTCGATCTTGGAGGCAATACGTCACTAGGGTGAACGTACTCGCGGATGTTAGTGGGTCACTATTTGTACGGTCAACGAACCTTTGGCCGCTTGTAAATACAACAAAAGAAAAAGCCCAGGCAGCCTCCTCTTTCTCTTCCTCACTGTGCCTGTGCCTTCTGCCGCTTCTTCTTGTTGGCCAGCAACTTGCTTTCTTTCTTAACTTTTCTCACACAAGCACACACCGCAGAGAGATGACTCTTGTCTTGACTGACTTGACTGGTTGACTTGCAGTCGTCGTTGTCGTAATTTACTTGGGCTATAGGTTGATCAGAGCGGTCTGCAAGCCTCCTCCGTCCTACCCCCGGAGCAGCCCGCCTCCTCCCGTGGGTTGCATCCTGCTTAGGGATGGCCAAGACATCAATATTGCATCGATATAGGATTTAAATATTGCAAAGGATTTATAACTTTCCAACCTCCTATGTATATCAATATTTATCAAAAATAACTTGATATGCATTGGATTGTAAAATAGTTTCCAAAAATAATGTTTCTATTATATTTTTATGTTTGTTTGGAACCATTCTGATAACCTTTCTCAATCAAACATAATAATTTGTATTGCCATTAGGTTCATTTTCCCAAGTTTATTTCAATATTTAAATAAAAGATTACATTATATTTATTTTGTTGTATCTTAACGCATATTCCTGGCTGTATACATCCCTAATCCTGGTAGTTGTTGTTGCCATTTTGGTTGCATTGCCAAGCTGCATCACGTTAATGTTGCTGTTGCTGCAGTTGCTGCTGCTGCTGATGTTGCTGCTGCAGGCAGCTGCATTGCTTGGTGTTCTTATTATGCCCCAAACAGGTCCATGGGAGGCTCTTCGGATGAGGCGGAGGCTTTGGCTTTGGTTTGGTTTTCACATGATTATCATGATCATCATTACCATCCGCAGCCACATTAATATCGTCATCTTCGGGCCAACACAGACCGAGCGAAAAAGACGGAACATCAGATGGGGAAAGAGACGGAAACGGACCGAACGAAGGAGACAGCGCGATCAGTTCACATGCAAGTTTCGCCGGCTGGCATGACTTGTGGTGTTTGACTTGTGTGTAAGTAAGTCCATAGAAATGCATTTCCGCATATTTTACACCACTAAAAAGTCCAAAAAGAAGCAGGAAAAAAATTGGAAAAAAATACACACAATATATAATAACATATATACATATGTTTGTTTACTCTTTTGTTGCGGGGCGTTCGTTAGACTCCCCAACTCCCCTCTGCCCCTCGCTTTGTTGCCGGGTAATTGAAACCATAATCATTATCTGCAGCCTGCAGCCTTCTGCGGCCTCTCAATCAGTTCAGTTCAGTTCAGTTCGGATTGGTTTAGTTGTTGCCGCTCCATTATAATGGAGTAATTATGGCGTGTTCAAGAGTAAAGAATTTTCTGCACCAATATCAATGCCAAACAATTCCCTTTTGTCCAGATACGTCTTATCTGTCGGATTGTCCGGTCCTCCTCACTCTGCTCCTCTGATAATGTGTCACTGAACTCCGACTTTGTTTACCACTGTGTCCGAGGCATTTGTAATCATTTGCATTATCACCGAATATTCATGCTGATTTCGTGAAACGCCATCGGAATGGGATAATTATTTAAATTCCTTTTTTTGTAGCATTCAAATGTTAAGCGCAAACTAAATTAAATCTACATTAATAAGAATTAGGGTTGGAATTTAGTTTTATTGATTATATTGGATATCTATTAAGATATCACAAAGCTAAGAGCCAATTAAAAATAAATATGTATATTTAATTGGCTATTCTTGGAACATTATGGACCCATTTTTGTGTGTTTGCATTTCAGCCGACTTTATAAGCCGCCAATTGATTTTCCCAACAGAAAATGACCTCTTCAAAGTTCATATGAATGGCAACATATCCATCATCTTAGCACTTTTATGGCCAACCATCCATCAACTTTCTTCAACCGAGCAGCGCTATCTATCTTTCTACGAACTTCTTTATCATTAGGAGTGCACGATCATGCCAATAAAAGAAAGAAATCACGGACCGCGATCGTTCGCCATGGTAACAAACTTAATGCATTCCGCGTTAAAGTGTCAATGATCTCGTTACCAAAAAGAACGAAGAGCTTCAAACATTTCACGCACCGGAGTTCATTGTACCACAGAAATGGACAGAAAAACCAAAGAGACAAGGGCCATCACATATATGACGGCGATACCTTCGTAGATACAGTCTAACTCCTTTAAATTCAACTTTCCCAAATCCAATTTTCTCCAACTTTCACTATAATTTAATGGTAATTAGAAGTCTTGTCGTTTCCATGACTCACATTAATTTCTAGCCTTTGCAATAGACCAACTCATGACACAAATTCCTCAATTAATCTTAAAAAATTAAGAATATTTAAAATTAAATTGAGTCTAGTTCCACAGATGTGGTTTGGGTTAGAGAAGCTAGACTGTAAATGACAGAGGACTGGGTCGGGAAGAAAGGGGCAACTCCATTGGTGGTAATGGCCAAATCATGCACGAGCTTTTGCAGAAAGAAGATAAATTAATATGGTCAGCATGTCATGAATTAGCTTTCTTCCTATGGCTGCGCTCCGCCTCTACTGCTTCGTTTTTTTTTAGTTTTGTTAATTTTTTTTTTTTTTTGCTACCTATTCCCAGTACAAAGCAACAAACAAAGCATACAAACTTTCACGCAAAACGTACATTCAACTCCGGCTGAAATAGAAATAGAAGCAGAAGCTGAGGCAGAATCGGAATCAGAATCAGAAGCAAAATCAGAATCAGATTCAACAGCAGCAGCAGACCATAGAGAAGGATAGGTATACGAATACGTACAAATTCCCATAAATCAGCTGTGAGCCAAAGGGTCAAATACCTCGAGGCGGGCTAAAAATTACACACGAACATGTGTTGAAAGGAGGAATTAAAACCAAATTAGTTTTACACGCTGACCACCTAGATGGCAAAATAGAGCAAAATATGGCCAACCTACAGAGCATACAATGTGCAACACCCATATGATTAATTGAATAAAATTAAACCTTCGAAAAAATAGGAGTAAATACTACATAGTAGTAGGTGTTGTGGCTATAAAATTTATACAAAAATTATATTTGAAATTATAGTTTATTTTTAAGATAAATGATTTGTTGGCTTTAACTAATTTGACTTAATTGCCACCGAAATCCCATCCATCACGCAGCCACCACGCCCCCACCAACAAATCGCTCCAGTTTAGTTCCAGTATAAAAGAAAAAGCTTCTTAGATACGGATAGAATATCTTCTTCACTTTTTTTTCGGCGGTACATTTTGAATCAGAGTGTGGGAAGAAATCGCACAAACAAAATTAAACAAAACGAAGAACCGGCGAAAACCCTTAAACATCGGGCCAAGACTTTTGTGTGGTCATAAAAATGCGTGAGTTACGTTCGGGCCAAAAGCAGAAATCAGAAGCAGAAACGGCAGTGACGGCCCTCACTCTGGTCCGTCAGTCAGTAAGCCAGGCTTCCAAACTTTCGGGCCAAAAGGATCGACGCTGTTGGAGTTTGGCCAAACAGAATGCAAAGCAAATTAAACATTACGCCGCCTGACCTGCCCTCCAACTCTTTTGCATTGAGAAAAAATGCCTACTACCAAAGTTTCTTTATATATATTTAGATACGAATTACATATATATTTTTTCTTAATTGGCTTAAATATTCTTAGATTGATCTGTAATATATGTATTTTTGAAAAAAGTAGTATATTTCCCGTGTACTTATCCTACAGCTCCCCACCCATTCCAACCTCTTTTTGTGTGCCAAAAGTACTGGGATCCGCCATGGTCTTCATGATGAAATGATGATGATGACGACGAGGTTGTGGCTTTGGCTTTTGGTTTTTGGCCCGCCACCGCCGCTGCCGCTGCCACTGCTACGTTTGATGCGCCACGGTGTTACCAAAGTGGCAACGACAGTTGCGGCCATTCACCTCCCAAAAAACCAAATATCCGTAAGTCTGCGTGTGTGCGCCACACATATGCAGCATACAAAGTGTGTAACTTGGGCCCCCAAAAATCCAAAGAACACAAAAACAAAAAAAACACAAAAAGAATGACCAGGCCAGCAGCTATTTCATTCGTGCTGTAACCAAGTTAACATAAGCCAAGCTCGCTAGGCCCACACCCATACTTATGCGGATTCACGTTCACGGCCGGTATTGTAAGTATGAGTGCGTTTTTGGTAAGAGTGTGAGTTTACGAAATTTCATTACACCGTGATATATATAAGTTCTGGTGTATTTCAGGTACCAAGATGGATAAGTTTGGCAATTACATCAAAATTTACGAGAGAATTGCATGAATAAAAAATAATATCCCAAGCTGATGATTTGTTTCAATTTTGAGATTTGATTTAGGAGGTTGTATCAAAGGATTAAATAGAAATTAAATCTTAAAGCCACTACGAAAATTTGATTATTATTACCAATATTAAAATTATTAATAAAACTGTTTACATTTAATTACATATTTTGTCAACCCTTTTCTTAGGATTAGTTCTCAGTGTGGATGTTACCAAGCCACAGAGGATTACAAACACAACATACATATGTATGTAAATACATACATTTTACGTTTGTACATCACACCCATAAGTTTGTTGTAATGGATTTTGGCCTTCTTGTGGTGATGCTGGGATGGAAACACGTTCCGCCGTTTTGGCCTGCTTCCCTCGACAGGGCCACGGAATGATTGACATTGGGCAGGGTCGCCATCAGCGTCGTCGACTGACATGCTAATGTATGGAGAAGCCGAGCTTACCGCTCCAAAACAAACAAGCCAAGCCAGCGGCAGACAGAGAGGGGGCGCTGCAGCATGAGAGAGTAAGATGTACATGGCATCGCGGCTCCAAAACCGGCAAAAGTTCAAGCAAAACAAAATCAGCTGACTTCGAGTGGGGCCGAAGAGCACGCGTTTCTTCGAAAGAGAACTGAGCTTTGTAGAAAGAGGAGAAGAATGCCTGATAGAAAGGGACAGCGCTAAGCGAAGAGCATGTCATGTCCACAATGCAACCTCAGAAATGCGGAAGTGTATGCTACTCATGCATCCGACGTTCATGTAATGCAGCTGTGCCCGCGAAAGAGATGGCTCCACACGATCCGAAAGAGATGGGTAGCTGTGGGGAGATCAGCAGTGAGCGCCAACTGGTTTGACGCTGTTTGTGTAAGTGTGTTTGTCACTGTTTAGGCAAACATTGTTTATAACTTGTTTATATAAATATTGTTAATTTCGTGCGAGGCCTGGAAACTGGCCCCCAACCGGCATGGTTCTCTTCCCTAGCTCCCCCTCTCTTTCCGGCCGTTTTTATCACAGCTCGCCTTGTGCCATGAATATTACAAATTTATATAGAGAGATATGTTCAAGCTGGCTGAGCGGCTTACCAGCTCTTACTGTAAGTCCGACTGTGTGTGTGAAAGAGAGTGAAGAGTGGGCGCGACAGGGCGCGAGAATCGTTAAAAGCACAATTAATTGCTTACAGCCAATATCAAATCAAAATCGTTTTAATGAATTGCACAAATGTGTACTGATTGTTGCTGATTTGTAGCCCATTAAGAAGAGAAAAAACTGATCGGTTGATGGGTCGAGGATCGAATAAAAATGATATGTTTAAAGGTCACCGTGATTCACTGACATTAAGATTAAAATCCCCAGGAAGTAGGCTAATTTCTTGGAAGAGATCTTTACAGCCATTTATCAAAGTGAATATATTTATGAATATCAAGAAAGATCCGTGTACAGTCATTGTTAAAGATTTGTATGTAAATATAGTCACCTAATTAGTAACAGACAATATCTTAACCTTAATTAAATTCAATAATTATACGGGATAGTTTCCGTACAATAATTTTCCGCTCGGAAAATCTGATATTGAAAATATTTACCATGAGGGGCTTATTTAAAACCCCTTTCAGGGGACTCACCTATTCCCATTCCTACATCATTAATGTAAATCGATTAACTAACATAGTTCAGAATCCATATCATCATCGCAGGGCGCTCAGTCACAACAAATTGGGTATATCATCATTTTATTTATAGCCATCAATTACCATTTATGCATTTCCAATTAGACTGGTAGTAGGTGCTGAGCTAGCTCCACAAAACCCGGGACTCCGCCCAGTTGGCCCCAACTGCAACATTCACACGTGCAACGCCAATAGAAGCAACAGCAACAACAGCAACAGCCACTGCTGCTGCAACTATGAAAGCATTTTCCAATTCCGATGCATGGCATTAGATGCGCTCTCCCATACATGAAGTTACATATGCATGAAAAGAATCCCAACTGGTAATGAAAATAAAGTGCACGTCGCATGCGGTAATAATAACAATAAAATAAAATAACAAATTACACGCAACACTGCCTCGGCCTGGGACTCTTGACTCTGGACGATTTGGTCTGCACTGATAAAAAAAATTCTAAAAGAATTACATATTTAAAATTAACTGATTTTAACCTCAGAGCTTGTGAGGATCTAAATATTTTGTTTCAAAAAATTAAATACAACAATCCAATGCATATCTAAAAATGTTCTTAATTATTCATCTTAAACCAATATTATTCCCAGTGTGACTTTAGGCTTGAATTTGAGGTTTGGGAGTTGGCCAGGCGAGCGATAATTACGGAGACACGGCAACAAAGGCAATCGAGCCGACTCACTAAAAAGTCGCCAGAAGGAGAAGCCACTGCGGCTGAGAATCGTGTGTCCCCATTCCGAGGCAAGAGCCAGGGACAGCGGGATCGGGATCGGGACTCGGATTGGGAGCGAAATGGGAAAAGGGAACTCTGCTTGGGGCGTAGAAAGCTGCTGACGTTGTGGCCAAAATAAAATGGATACGATATTATGCCGAAGAGGTTACAACCAAGGGCAAGCTTAAGCTGGCTTACAACCTGGCTTAGATCCAAGAGAGAGAGAGCGAAAGATGGAGCATTGGGACCTTCTCTTAGTCCGCTCTTCGTTCTAAAGAGCCATAGAAGTGAACATATATGGCCAACACAGACGGCACACAAACACTGACGCAACAATACAAGCAAACAACACACATGTGGCTATAGCTTAGTTGTGCAGCTCAGACAATCTGGGTCACATTTTGCCATTGAACCGGTGACGTCACAGCGGGGCAACGACCGCAAAGCACGACCAGCTACAGCAGCTCCACCAACAGCAACAGCAACAGCAACAACTACAAAAAGACATCGGCAACCATTGGAAAGCGTGCAAGCAAACATTTTTACAACGACAACACGAAGCTGCGACCGAGGCTTGGAGGCTTCAGCATCAACCTCAGTTGTAGCTTCATTTCTGGTTTTGGTCGGTGGCTGATTTGTTGCCCAGCGAGCAAAACTGTGTGTGCGACACCAGCCCAGCCCCACGCCCCTGCCTCCGTCCCTGTCCTTGACCCCTCTAGCGATTGGTGCATAGCTCCTCCTTCCCCGCCCACAATAGTTCATTAGATGCCATGTGCCATCGTGGTGGAACAAACATGATTTGGCTGCGGACTGAGGAGCTGCAACACCCAGAGAAAACTTATCAATTCCCAAGTTTATAAAATTTTAATATTCCCAAGAAAGTTAAGCCTATGCCATGCTATTCCGTTTGGCTAAAAAATGAAATTAAAAAATTTTCTTATGCAATTATCCTGAATTTAAACTCAAAACCCTCCAAGTAAAAATCGAATGCATTTTTTTAAGGTTTCATGATATTGGGAAACTATAATTTGACTCCATTTCGAACATATTTAAAGGTTCATCTAGGTTCATCTTCTTTTTTTAATGCAGAATGACAATACTGAGTTCCCAGATTTCTAAATGGTACTAGTTTTCTATATGACACGAAATGGCTTAAATATTGAATAAAATCGATCTCAAAAGTTTCTATTTTGAACACCCATTTTCATGACTTGGTCAACAACGCTCTCCGTTATTTATTTCAGGAAATTAAACATAACTTGGCCAAATTTCCAATCAAATCCTGGCCAACTAAATTTTCATCCATTTTTTGCTGATAATAATTTATTGAAAATTATTGTTATAAATTATAAATAAAAACAAAATAACTGTGTGTTTTTTTATATTTATTTTATACTGGAATTTATTTTATACTAAATAAATTTAAGTTTGCAGTGCACTTTCAGAAATAGTCCAACAGAATCCTTAAGCCGGATTATTGCATTTGAAATGCATTTGACTTTGATGACTTTAGCGCTGGCGCTAGAACTTTTGCTCCCCAGACAGCAGGTTCATTTATTTTCTGGGCGGCTCTTGGCTGCCCTGCAGGCTAGAGGTGCTATTTTTAATCTGGGTGCGATTAGATAAGCCCCGAAGAGCCAGAGAATCGCCACTGTTGGGGAAAGGGACGGAACGTAGCGTGCGTTTCTAATCGGAACTTGGTATCTAACCACTTATGTGCCGAAATAGCTCAGTTGGGAGAGCGTTAGACTGAAGATCTAAAGGTCCCCGGTTCAATCCCGGGTTTCGGCATCCAAGAATTACTTTTTGTTTATTTTCCTATATTTTTGTTCAATTAATTTATAAGACATCGCGGATGCTGCAAGAAAATCTTCAGAAGTAGAAACATTACTTAGTGATTTCTGCTTGAAAACAATTTTGGTTAGTACTTGGTAGATTCCTTCGATTAAAGTATTAAATGTATTTAAAAACGTGTAAGTTGCTCAGATCGGGTACCCAAAATCAGTACATATTTAAAAACAATTATATGCTATTTACTACCACATTTTCCTTTTACCAGCTTGATGTCCAGTGGCATGTGGCTGTCAATCAAAAGATGAGCGCAAAATTAAACTAAGCCGGCGCAGCCAATACTGACCTGGTCGACAGGACAATGGACGGCAAGCTGGCCAGGCCAGGACGAAAGGTGCAGATTAAGCTGCATAATGGGCACAACTCAATCAAACAGCAGGCTGAATTCCAAAGGACACAAGGCCAGGGAAAAGTGAAAAGGGAAATGCAAATCGCATTATTAACGCAGCCATTGACACATTGGACCTTGGACGGCAGAGGACGGACCATTGTCCAGTTGACTGATACGGTTCATCCTGGGATAAAGCAAAAGTGTGACGAATGCGCTGACAACAATTAAGTATTAGAAAAGGTAAGCAGCTCCCAGGTAGGGACACTTTCAAGTGGACATTTGATTGGGTCCACGGAACAGGCAGAGGGGGCGTGATGATAGATTCATCCAGGCAGCTGCAAACTATCAGACCATATATGCAAAGGATCTGGGCCGGAATTGAATCTCGTTCCGGAGGTGTCCAACGACAGCTGCCAGGTGAAGGACGCGTGCTCGGCGACCACAAAAGCCATTGACTCGCGTTGAAAGGGAATGGCATCGGAAAGGAAAGGAGAGATTGCTTGGCCTACGCCCTAGAATATCGCATATCCGTTTGGCATAAAAAACCAAATGCTCCATGGCAACTGGCACGCACCACATGGCGCCCTTGGTGTCCTTTGCATATATAAAAAAAAAAACAAGAAAAAACGAGCCTCTCGTTTTTTCTATAATTTCATTGTTAATTTTTTTTGTATTGAAAGTGAAAGATGGAAAGAGGCACCCTCGAATTGCAGGCAGCCAGGAAGTGTGGCAGCCGCGAAAAAAACTCGAGATGCGAACAAAAGAACCTCAAAAAAGTGAAAAGATACGTCGGGTCCTGCGGTTGGGGTGCAAATTGTCTATGACGCAGGCTCAGGTTTTTTTATGTGGTTGCCTAACAAGGAAATGATTTGGTCCTGCCTTTGTTTGGACTTACAGAAGGAAAAAATATATAATAGAATGCGTATGATAAAGATTTTAAATACGGGGTAGAAAATTTTAGTTACCAATATTTGATTTGAAATATGGAACGAAGTAATTTTAAAATATATATTTTAAATATACATAAAATTAAATATTAAGAACCTATTTTTGTTTTTAAAAAGGTTAGAAATTTTAACAACAGAATTGGAGGGATAACATTTTTTTCAGTGTTCTTGTAAGAAAATACACACAACTCACCATAATGTTCTAGTCCTTTTTTTTGTGTTTTGTCTTTATGCTAAACAAGTACCATTGAGGGTGTGTCTTCAGCGCATTTTACTCTCGTTTTCATTTTTGTTTTTGTGCCGAGAACTGCCAGGAGACAGCGCCAAGTTCCGAGTCCCTCGAGCAGATGCGCTTAGAATTTAGAAATATGCAAACTTGTATCAGGGACCCAGCTTGCTGGGACCGTCGAAAGCATCTTACAAGCGCCGCTAGTCAAACAAACTCCCCAAAGGCACCCCCAGACGCACATATTACAAGCGGGTCTGTAAGGGTTGTGCGCTAAACATAGTGACTAACTTGCCGTAAGGGGTGACATGTAAATTTTTGGTAGATTTGTAGTACAAATTCCTGTAAAAGGTAATAGGCTAACAGCTATCGTCAGCTGGGCAACAATGTACGCTCATTTACAGAGGTTTGCCCCACCAGATGCCGGCCGTGATTTCGACACCATTTCAACCCCATAGCGTGGGCTTACACAATGTAGCATTAGTTCATAGTATTACAAAGGTACTCACCAACACCCTCACAAAATCTCCGAGCTCCCAGAGGGTGGTTTCCGTAAACATTGGGGCAAGGTTGTCATATTACTAGCAAAATAATTTGATTAATAGCAATGAATTGATCATATTTAGTTGGGACTATCAGAGGATAATGTGCATTCTTTTCTTCCCTCATAAAATGTTTTGTATTTATTTCTCGCCGACTGCTGGAAGGAAACTTATAAAGCCTGTAGTACCACTATGCTTTTATACACAGCTGATATCCTACTTGGAGCTATGCCACTCTCTCTGCATCTGCGCAGTTGTAGAGTCCTTGATTTTGAGATTTTGCCTTGGAATTTGCCCACCTGCTGGACAATTCTGTTGGCCGGCTAACAGAATCTACAGCATTTCTTTTTCTCCATCGGAACGCGACGCCCACGCAAAGTAATTTTAGGCGCCAAGTTTGTCACGAAACACTTGTGCATTGATAATATATGCAGACGCTCTCCCACGTGGCAGGACATAAAAATTTCTTATCATTATCGTAAGGGTAATAGGGAACCAAAGTTGGCCAGTAAGTCGGGGGCGTTAGTGGGAGTGAGTGCCAAGGAAAACAGAGAAAGTTTGCGAAAGAGATGGCTAGTGAGGAGTGAGCGAACAGGACTTTCCCCTATTACTGGCATTCAAACTAATGGGGCTCCGAGCCACCCCCACAGTGGGTCTGCGCATGTCCTGCCAGGAATTAGAATCTCTTCTGGCAATTCCTGTTGGCCTGGTTCAAATGGACGCCGACAAGTTGACTGTTTTCGCATTAAAATGCCAGATTTATGGCCCGCGAGAGAGCCTTTCTAATGCCACATTCTAATTTTGCTCTCGGCAGCATTTTCTTTTTCTAACATTTCTATGCGAAATATCTGTTGAACAGGCGCCGAGGAATGCTTAGATGGAGATTGGAATGCGGCACCTTTAAAATCCAACTAAGAACCCTAAGTTGGGGTTCTGAGTCCTCCTGTTGGCCTGACAACGTGTGACGAAAATGGAAATTTTCTAATGGCCTCGCACCACTGCCATCGTAGTTGCGCCAAAAATTGCCTTCGGCCCCGGGTCGGAGTTCTTGGGCAGGCTGTGAGCCTGTTCGAATAGGCCAGAAGATTGATGACTTGACGTTTTAATGACGTGCTAAATGCCCATAAAAGTCAACGACACCCCCGACGATATTTTTTTATTTACATTTTTTGGCTCATCGATTTTCTCTTGGTGGATTTGCCTCGAAGAGAAAAATGCCGCTTTTTATGCGACATTTTTTACCTATAAACACATGTCTTTCGGCCTGCTAGCCTGCTCGCTTCAGCTCGCAAATATTTTTTTAAAGCCACTCAAAGTTGCCATGCCCTCACACACGTGTCTGGCATGCAAGTGTGAGATGGGCTCAGAACAAAGAAGGACTGGTTTTTAAGCTCACCACACGAGTTCAATGTGAGGTCGTTGGGTGTGTATGTGTTGCCTACTTTACAGCGTTTAAATTCCTCAAGTTGCCTGGAAGGCCTGTACAAAATTTATTTCAATATGTATGACACGCGTGATGGGGTCTTTGCAGAAGTATTGCCTTCTTCGCACAGCTGGGCACCTGTTCGTCCAAAGCCACAAGTTGGCACTTTAAGAAGCGGCGCCATTTTGAAAATTTTACTGACATCATGGCTGCTTTGCTTCACATTTAAAACTTGGCTCACGCGGCGTATGCGCATTTTTTTCCGGCATTCCGGAACAGGATTAATTCCCGTAGGTTCGGGTCTGTTGCTGCCACATCCTGCCAGCCGAGTGTGTTGCATGCAACGGATCAATAGCTGCCCCAGCCACGCCCGTCGACCGGGTCAATTACGATATTCAAGCGGATATCGGGAATTCCAGATTCCCGGCCCGGAATGCCACACATGCGGAACTGATGCATTTTCACTTACCAGGCGATCAGCGAGCCCCAACCGGAAGTGAATTCCTAAGCTCACTTCCGCTTTGTGGATGTTTTCGGTGGGAATCCTTGCCATCTGGCAGTCCTGCCAGCCTGTCACCCCAGCGTTCTTAGCTGCTGCCTTAGCCAATGTTGCCATGGGGCCTTGGCCATGGGCTGCGAACGTGACTAACGTGAAATATGTGTTTACAAAATATTTGGAATATTTTCGGGGTGTCTGGAATTTTCGGGGCCAACGTCATCAGTTTGGAATGCGCTTCTGTCGCTTTTGCTGGCATCTGATGGCCTAATGACGGTATTCCGCCACCGGCTCCAAAAATTCTTTCGACATTTGCCGGGTGCCACGCATGGAATTGTGGAATTTTTCCACCTATCGGACAATCCTCAGCGCCCGACTCTCGGCATTCGCGAGGGTTACTTTCACTTACTGCGTGACTGTCGATTTGTGACCCTAAACATTTTCCGCTGCCTGGGTAGTTTCCACGCTCGAAGGTATGCTACGAAAGGGGTTAAAAAACGGAAGAAACTCGTCGAGTGGGGGTTGCTTAGATTTGTGTCCGCCAGGGTTTGGGCAGCTTCTTCGCTCGACTTAGACGCCTCACATGTGTAGTTTTCGAGTGCCAAGAGCGCAGGACACTTTCCCTTTCGCATTCCACACATGCCAGGTCGAGAGAGTGAGAGTTCTGGTTGGGGATAGAGAACTATTTTTGCGTAGTGAAAGTCCACTGAGATAGTTGCTCGTCCTTCTGAAAAATTCTGATGGCCTGATAGTCAGGTATGGTAATACTGTTAGTTTTGAAACACTATAGTTTCGTAGTTTTAGTTATAACAGTAATCGGTCCCTTTCCCTCACTATCCGGGAAAAAAGTAACTGGCATCACATGTGTATGGGTTTTTATTTAACGACATAATGGATTTGCCCGATTCCACCCCATTGCTGTTCGCCTTGTTAAAATATATGAAAAAATCCATTATTATGAGCGCCAACTCCTGCCGCAGGACCGCAGCTTTGGCACCTTTCGCGCACCTGTCGCCGTTGTCGTTGCCAAAGATTGCATAATTTACCTGGCCCCAACAGGCAACCAGAAATTTCAGTGTAGAGTCCGGAACCACGAGTTTTGTCGCCTCACCCAGGTGTCACACAACACGGCAACACATCAAAAAAAAAACCGCCCCACTTGAATAAGGTGAAAAAATTCTAATATCTTGGGGGGCGGAAAAGCAGTTAGACAACTGGCAATGCCTAGGGTTGCGCCGCCGTTAGAAAATTCTAAGCGGGAATTTCAATATTAGAAGCTATCAGGCGCCGATGAATGCCCAGGAAGCGTTGGTATGCATTAGCACAGTTAGATGTTTGAAACGCCCCAGTTATGCGCATGACACAGCCCCACCCGCATTTCATGCCAAGCCTGCACCACCACCACCTTACTCTCTCAAGGCTCAGACCACTTAAACTACCCTCTTCACCAAGAGTGGTGTTGCAATACATACGAACTACAGGTGTAGATAAATATTATACATTCATTTATTAAAAAACTAAAATCAGAATATATTTAACTTAATTTAGAAATTATGCCATTTATTATGATTTTTTTTTATTATTGTAATTTAAATATAATCAATCAGGTATTAAAATAAGTTTACCTTAATTTATTGCAGTGCACCTTCCATGACCTGACCACAGGGAGCACCTAACCGTAATCGTAAATAAAATGAAACAAAAAATCAAATAAAAAAACTCCAACCAAAGCAAATGCGAACATAGTCACAGGGGAGACACCTACTGCCTCTATGCAAGGAAGTCAGCATTCCATTATCCTGCATCCGCACTCTGCCAGCCTGTTACAAATGAATTTCTGGAGCTTTGAAGATTATGGACTCACTTAGGAGACGCTTTGATGTCGTCACGCTGAGCCTGCTCAAGTCACCACTCTCGACATTAAATTGGTTTAAGAGGATCAAGGGGAGCTTCAAGTGGTTACCAAGGCCGACACGCCCGGCGAACGAATGCCACACAAGTTGCATTTAAAGGATACGCCAACAGGCGTACAGGATGTCACAGTTAGCGGATAACCTGCCGGGGCCACCCCCAAGAAATTCGACAAAATATGTATAAAAAAGAACGACCGGAACAACAAACAAATGAAAACAAGAAAAACCAAAATAGACGTAGAGTGAAAATAAAATTGATAAAATGCCATAAATAAATTTCTGGTCAAGTAAACACATATAAAGGCATGGCATACGGTTATGAGTGTGTGTTTGTATCTGCCAGATACATGTGTCTAGGCATGTATATCTGTGGCATGTATTTAATGAACTGGCAACTGGCAACTGGCAACTCGAAGCCGGCTACTGGCAACATGTGTAGCATATTATTTACACAATTTAATGTATTTAAATGCAATTCTTTGTGTCGGCCCCCCGGACACCACCGTGTCACCGGGGCAGCGGTATTGCTCCACCACCCAACATGCAACACCGAGAGGGGACACCACCAACACCAGTGCAATGATGTAAGTATATGAAATGCGAATAGGTTCGCAGGATGTGAGCGCAAGTGCCGGAGCCATTGAGTGGCGGTCAGGGGTGGAGTAGACTGGTGTTGGACGGGATGAGGAACGGGGGCAGCTCCCAGGCATGTTCCGAGGGTAGCAGCTATCATCATCATCGCCATCAACTGTCCGAGGAGGGGTAGCAACCCCATGTCGACACGTCTGCCCCTGCTATTCCATATTGTTCCTTACCATTTCTGTTTGTACTGTGTGTGTGTGTGTGTGTGTGCGTCTGCCACCCCCTTTGGCCACCCGCCCACTTTTGATTTTTTTTCGACTTTTTTTCCCTCTTTTTCGGCCGGCAGGGGTACACATATTTATGTGTAGTACATATGTTTAGATTTGTTATTCATGCCATGTAATGGAGACAGCTCTCTATCTCTCACTTTCTGGCTGGATTTGTAAATAGCATTATGTGCTTTGTACATGCGACGGGGCTCTGGATTACCCAACACAGTGACTCCTGTGCTCAAATGTCCTCTTATGTATCCCACTTCTGGATATGGTGTGTGTGCGGCAGGACCTCGAGCATAGATACTTATTGTTATGCTGAGCTCCTGAAGTGGCCCCATATTGAGGGACAGTTCATTGTTGCGAATCAAGTTGTTTGAAAAATATTTTCAGCAGCAATAAGTCCATGTTACCATAGCTTTCAAGCCAACCTGAAGTACATAGATTTTATAAGGAGAATCTACAGCGACCTAAATAAATAAAGATATTTCATGGGCACTGTCCTGTTCAAATGGGGAATACGAATACACCAAGAATAGAGTCTCCAGTAAGTATCCCTCCTGACTACTCCAGAAGTAAAGTCAGAAGGAGCAGCATAGAAATCACTTCATGTCATTTTATCCATCATAATCCAATGCTTCTATGATCCCATGGTCCCTCCTCTCGGCCAAGAAACTACGCGGAATTCGCGTCACTGGCCCAAATAGTTAGAGCCTAATGCGCAGGCTTTCACTTTCGTTCGCTTGCCGGCAGCATCAATAATAAAGCCATTTGGCTACTAAACGTTCCGCTAAATGTTTGCCATAAACCGGCGCCAGCCTCATAAAACCAAGGCATATATATACCAACTAGTAGTGGCGGTAGCAAAGGTAGCAGAAAATCCAGAGGAACTTCGGAGTAATCGAGGGGAAATCGACACAGGGCGGGGCGGCGGAACGGCGGGACCAGGAAAGGTGCTCTCGTGGTGAGGAGCAAGTTCAAAAACCCCACGACACGAGCACTATCATTGTTGTTGAGTGTTGCTATCTGGGTTTATTGTACTTTAAGCGTGCAGAGTTGCCAGCTCTAATTGCGGCAGTGTGTGCGTGTATCTGTGCATCTGCGCGAGAGTATCTAAGTATCTGCTGGTGGCGAGGTGGCCCTCGACGGTGGCATGATGTGTCTGTGTCCAGGTCTATGAAAATGCATCGCTAACAATGTCCACAGCAGCTCTAATTGTTTGTCGTGCTGCCGCTTCTATACTTTTATCTATGTATTATAGTCACTGTATTTGTGTACCATATAGTACATGTGTGTGTCTCGTTCATGTTTGCTATAATTTTTTGACGCTTGAGTTAAATTTCAAAACATCAACGTCTGCGTTCCGGCTCACAGCACTCTCCATCTCCAATGTTTTATAACTAGGGTATGATAGAAATCCAGTTCTTTTTGAACAAAAAATGGTTTACTTTTGACCAGAAAACTATTCATTTTAGTTCATTTAAAAGTGAATTGTTAACTGATTAGTATCATACTAGTAAAAACCACTAGTATACTAGTAAAACCACTTTTATACATCATCAAATAGTCGAAACCATTCCAGAGCTCATCCGCACTTGCAGCGATTGTTAATGAGGAAGGAAATCGCTCTAATTGGATGTCAACAAACATATTAAACGCGAGCCGCGAGTGTCTGTGATACGAGTGTATTATTGCATTTGCTTTCCCGGTACTCGGTACTGGGTACTCGCGAATTTTAGCCCCCGTACTCCCCACTCCCATTACCCTCCGAAATCACCCTCCTCAAGTTCCCGTTTCCCCAGTACACTCTACATTTCAGTACCCAGTACCCGATTGTGTGGGCAGTCAGTCAGTTTCCGGAAACTTTTTCACGATAAGTTAATTGTATCTGTCGTCTGCAGCCGCTGTCGCGAATTGCTCGCGAAATACGAAATACAAAATACAAGGTTTAATTGAGAGAAATTGAGACTGTAATCGCGGCTCAAGCCTTAGGCAAAAGGCCACTTATTGATATATCCGGACTGCCAGCCACAAACAAGTTGCAGTCGAGGCAGTGGAGAATCGCAGCGACCGGCTTTCGCGGGGAGGCAAATCACATTTCTCTACGAGTTCATTCAACCTCGCCCCAGTGAACTTAACTGAGGTTATTTTTACTCCCAAGCAACTCCCCGGCCCCCTTCCCTGGCCAGGCCGGCAGCCTCCTAGGCCAGGCCAACTGGTCCCAGCCGGAGCAACTGGTCTGGTCTTTGGTTCGGGCCAAAAGAACTGGCTGACTAGCTGGTTGGCTAGCTGGAGAGACGAAAGACTGCGGCCTCCTAAGGCAGTGCTGATTTATAGGGCCTACGGCAGCTACACTGAGTGAAAAATATATAAAATTTTAAATAGAAAGACAGTTTCTGAACTTTTAAGAATTTATTTAAAGGACATTGGCTTTGGGCCGTAAATAATAATAATTTAATTGTGGTTTGGTGGAAAACTATATGTTTGATTTGAACTTACTTTGTTAGTTATTAATAAGAATCCCATGATAATGTTTTATATTTAATGATTTCATTAAAATTTTTCCTGTGCATGGGGCCTCTGTTTTTCGTTTCATGTTGTGCTTGACTGCAGTTTCTGGTTGTTGCTGTTGCATGTATAGCTGGCTGCTTGGCTTCCTTATTGGGTGAAAATCGCGACGATGCCATGGGGAAGTCGGTTTTTGATTGCCAACAGATTGATTTGTCATTTTTTGTTGCTGTTTCAGCTATGTATATATTTTCTCCTCGTTGCTGATACACGATTGGAGAGCACCCCCACAGAAGGCCACCCTACTGGAACTTTCGTAAGCCATTCAGAATGCGGCCCCTTTGTTATGCATGCGATTCGGTGCATTGATCTAATGGCCATTGACTGGCGCTGTTGACGCGCCAACTGATAAATTATGAAATCAATAACAAAGCTGTAATAAGAGCGCGGACAAGGTTCATAGTTGGCATGCATAAGATACGCATACGCACTTCCCAGATACACTCCCCACTCACGCATCCGTCCGCTGCAAGTGCCCGGTAATTACAATCACAATCTGTCCACCGCCGCGATTGTCACATATGCAAATGGGAATCGATGCGGAATTTCCACAGAAAGCCACCAGCCAATTTCCATAGCTCTAGCAGCGTCTTTGATTGATAGCTTAGAATCAAAGGCAGTTGTTGTTCTGATACTCTTCTGATGGGTATGATAACTTCCAAATCAACCTGATATTTTACAGATTTGATTACAGGTAAATGGAATTTTCCAACCACCCCATTAGTTTGGTCAATCAAGTTAGATAACTGAATATATAGGCCAGCTTTATTAACTGAAAATCATCTCTGAATTTCTGTCAGAGTATTTCCAGTTTCGATAACCATAGTTAGTAGCCAAGCCAAGCTCGTTGTTTCTCTCGTCGCCGGCTCTGTTTTCATAAATAATTTTGCGTAAGCTGCGCCAACACATGGTGAAAGATGCCAAGACTGCTTACGTGCCAGCGAGCAGCATTCGAGCAGCAGCAACATCAAGAGATACAGATACCGGAGGAGTATCTGCAAGATACGCGGCTGATGCGCAAACAGGCCAATGACCGTTTGACCGCTGTGTGTAATGATCGACAGTCCGTCCATATGCGAATAGTGGCCCGGCCCATCCATATGCAGATTCTTATGCACCGCTCGTCGGGCGTCGAGCTCATATTGGTGCCATTAACGGAGACCGACCCGTCAGCGCACTTACCTAATATCCTTCCACTACCGTTCTTTCATTGAGTTTCGGCAATTGCCGTTGCCAGCCGAAAGTCTAGCGAAATGGCGAAGGGATTTGCATTTCGGCGTCTCTGCGTCAGTGCGTCTGTTATGAACAGATCGATCGGATCGATCGCTCTGATTAGCATATTCAATACCCCAATACCCAGGACGCATTAACATATTCGCCAGTCATTACCGGCCCAGTAGGTGTTTGGAAATCGAGGAAAAGTTCCATCACAGTCACGTTTAGTTGATTCAATTCGTTGGTCAAATCTGGAGTAAAAGTTCACAATTTAATTTATACTGGTACGCGAATTGTTTCCCTAAAGCACGTGGATGGCAACGATTCCTGGTAAAACAAGGCAGGTGAATAAAATCCCTCTTCGAAGGCATCAATTGGAATCATATTGACATCAATTCGAGTAAAAATGTCTTTAAAAATTAGAACATGCCTGCTGAAAAGATCTTACCACGAAATCTAATCACCAATCTGGGTCAACTGGACCAAGTTTGCAGTTTACTGTTAACTTTGGCCACTTGGCCTGGCCGGCACGACGGAGTTTATGAAGTATGTGAAAAGTTGGAGATTGGAGACTGTTAAGTGGATTGGCCTGGAGCAAGCCAGTTACCAATTGGCATTAGCCGACGCTGGCCAAGAGCAAGTCACAGCCCAATAGCACACGAATGCTTAAACTGTCAACGCGGCAGCGACAAGCAACAATAACAAGTTTCTGGCATTGCAAATGCGATTTATGAAAAACAAACAACCCAAAAAATAAATAAAAAATATAAATGTGCAAGAAAAACTGCAGTATTGCATGGCCAAGTCCAAGAGCAAGAAAAGTCAGCGGAAAAATACTGTTAAATGTGCACATAACGAAATAATCAAGCAAATGGCCAAACGTCGGAACATTGACCCAAATTTTTAAAAAATATCCAAGACCGTTTGGAGGTTTAAGATTCTTTTTTTCGTTTTAAGTTTGTTGGCTGGGATCTGGGCAAACATTGCATAAAAACCCACAACAGCAGCCGTCCTGGCTCCCAAAATGAATCGATCGAATTACAAAGCAAATGCGGCAGGGAAAGTGACTGATCAATGGGAAACTGAAAGAGGCGAGGGGGGAAAACTAACTCACCGACTGACTGACAGTTGTGCCAACAAATGTTGGATGTGGCACGTGGCGCATTTCGGAAAACAAAAGGTGCAAAACGGGAAGGAAAATGAAAACCCAAACGATGCATAACGAATTCGTTAATAAAAAAGCAAAACTAGGAGGAAAGTGAAAACAGAAAAGCGGAAGCGCCAAAATGCAGCGCATCCGGGCACCACTCAGAAAGGTACATTTTTAATGGGGATCTCCATCCAGGTAATCCAAATAGATTAACGGCACTGCCGGGAAATTTACTCAAGGACCACTCTGACTTATAGCGGCTTTATGTTTAAAACATACAAGAGTTTGCGGAAATTAAATTTCTGGTCCTACAAACTATAGTTTTACGATGGTTATTTTTAAGGTTAAAAATGATAAATTATTATTTTTAAAATGTTAAATTTCTATGTAACATAGAGTTAGGGATTCCAATAATATTCAAAGGATTGTGCCAAGGGATAGAGCGATCATCTTACAAGCATCATTCCAAGGTGAGTCCCCCAACCCCAGACCCGTGCCAAAGGGTTGCGACCCCCGCTCGTGCCAAGCAGCCGCCGCAGCTCGATCCAATAATCGTATTTTTTTGGTAACGTGCCGGAAGTCCTTCTGCCACTCCCGGCTGCCTTTCACATTTCTGAGTTTTTTACGTCGCTGTAATAAAACGAAAGGATTTATATTTCCTATTGTGCGACAGATGACACATCTTGTAATCTGCTCCCCAGCTCGCCTTCTGTTGGCCTCAACAGCTGACTTGGACGCAGTGGCACGCCAATTTTGGGCAAAAAATACGAGAATTTCGATAATTTCTGCAACACTTGGATGCTGTTTTGTGCATTTCATTCTTTATTTGCAGCTACCGATCTCTGGATCTGCTTTTGTGAGTGGACCTGCCTCCGGTGTCGCATTTCGCGGAAGCACCCGTCGATGGGTCGGCCTGCTGACTCATGCCGTGCGTTTATCCTTTTTATGAGTCGGCAGTTGCGGCTTAAGCCTTTTGAGCCGAGCTGAGATGGTCCGGCTTAGGCTACCGCAAATGTCACGTAAAGTGGGCAGTGGCCGTCGCGCCGCCAGCTCAAAGACCATTAATTTGGGACTTATGCCACATAAGGATATTAGCATTTTCGCAAGGATTTTCAGCGCCTTTGTTTGTCCAGTGGCGACGGCTAAGACACTGGTTGAAATCTCTATTTAAACGACTACACTTGGAAAATAGAAAGGCTTGAAGGGATTGAAGAGATATGTATGTTTTGAACAAAAACATGTTTTTATTTAAAAACTTTTTAGACTATATATTTTATTTTTTCATTTTACAAATGTGTTCTAGATATGAGGTAGCTCTATTTTAGATAATTTAAATAAATAAATAAATAGTAATAAAACTGTAAAAGTCCTTTTTAAATCATACATTTCAGAGATTGTAACAAAAAAGAGTTTACAATAAACATCCCCCTGATAATATAAAAAGTCTCGTATATTATAAGCTTATCTCATATCATAGGTTGAGATTCGATAAATAAAATGTTTAATATTTTTTATTAAAATGTTTTATATTATAATATAATATAAATACAACGTATTTATAATCAAATTAACTTGTTTTTGTTTTAGTAAGAATGGAATTTGAGATACCCAATAAAGATTTTGATTTAATATGTTTCTAGGGAATTCTCTAAATATTTTTGCAGTGCCCTTTTTGGCCCAAACTAACCAGATTTAGCCAAGTCATTGCCAGGAGATAAGCCTCAATTAGCTGCGGGCCAAAAAAAGAGGTGGAGTCTTCTGCCTCAGGATCTCGAACGGGGATCGTAAAACAGAGCACCAATGAGCAATAAGGACTACCTGGAATCCCTGCACCCACACACTCGCACCGAAGGCACACAGATACCGGTCACACACACACACACTCTCTGATACACGCACACAACGATAGGAGCATAACGAGGGCACTCGATCGTGTCGCAGTTCGAGCAAAACAGCTGTTTCGTGAATGAAATCCAGGTGGGTGTGAGTTTGTACCTTCAAGAAAGAGAAAGAGCCAAAGCGAGTGGGGCGACCAGGGGGAGAAACAGAGAGCACACGTCTCTCTACCTGATGATATGAATGAAAGTAGAATCTCTCCCGCTCTCCCCAGACCCGGTAAGAGAGGTCGCAGGCTAAGAGCTGCCGAGCACCTGCCGTCTATCTTGCTCTTTTGCACTCGCTGCCGCTGCCGGCGTCGGCGTCGAACATTTAAGCTTATGACTCGACGTCGGCAGCGGTTCTCGAAGAGCAACTGAAAATCTCTGGAACTGAGAGACACACAGACACCAATACTATCAACCGAGACTGCTCGGGTACTGTCTGTGTGGAAAGCCGAAGCGGCTTCGGCCCCCGGGGGCTACCTGGCCGTAGTATTTAATACTACCAACTCTACCAACCCAAATCATAAGATCGACAACGTTCGACGAGTTCAGATCATCAGATCATCAGCTAAAAACAAACAGCACCGATCTCGGCAGCTCTATAATTCACAAGCAAACAAATTATAAAACAGTCGAAAAGTCCGCTGATTTTTCACGTGGAAAACCCTGAACGCGACCGCTTCGGTTTCATAAGTTATTAAAAATCCAAACAATCAAGAAACTGTTTAGTAAAAAGTATTTAATGGATTTTAAGTGTCAGTGACTCTTATATATAGACAACAAAAAAAAAAAAAGCCAAACACACACAAACGTGGCCGCATAATCAGCCAAGAAACCCGACAACAACAACAGCAACTGGTGGTGATAATAAAAGAACTTACAACAACACCGCCGAGAACCAGTATAAAGTTCAATATAAAGTCGATTCCAAATTAAACAAAGGAGAATCGACGGCCGAAGCAACAAAAACAAGACTTGGTTTTGTCATTCACGTATTTTTGGTAAATACACGGCATTCGAAATGGCAGCCTACTTGGATCCCACTGGCCAGTACTGAAGGAGTTGACAGCTTAGCGACTCATAAAACTCTTAGAAAAGCTCAGAAAACAATTAACTCATCAAGGACTTTCACAATGGCCGCCTATTTGGATCCCACTGGTCAATATTGAGGAAGGAGCCGAAGTCACAAGTATACTCTTTCGGAAGCAAGTTTTAAGTAAACCTCATCAGCAAAATGTCTCTGGCTCTGGACCCCACTGGCACCTACTAAGCCAATCTCTGTGAGAAACCAATTAGGCCGATACAAAAGGGCTGAACATCACAGACCAGAAACTTCAATTTCAAATCAACCAAACCCCTCAAATCACACACACCTCCACTGCAAAATGCTGGATCCCACAGGAACGTACAGGCGGCCCCGCGACTCGCAGGACACACGCCAGAAGCGGCGCCAGGACTGCCTGGACCCAACCGGGCAGTACTGAGCCAATTCAGTGACAACAACCCCATTCCGCCTTTGCCTTATTCACAAATATTTTGGGCATGATTGGGGGAGCGCGCTGGTTGCGCGTTCGCGGCCGCGAGGAGACTTCCAGCTGCCGGCGAAGAAGAAAGCTGGGGGACTCCCCTCACCGACCGCTGCTAAATTTTGTATTTATGTAGTTTTTTGTGTAGCTTACCAGACCTATTATATTAATTATTTATTATTATCATATGATTTAAATTAAATATTTGTTCATTACTGTTCACAAACCACAGAAGCACACACATATCCTATATATCCTATATTATCACACCATTTATGTTATATATATTATATATACTTGAAATTGTTTCTCGAAGATGAAAGAAATTATGGAAAGAGTATTACATTTAGTGTCATATTTCCCGAGCAAATCTTCATTTGTTTAAATTATAATTTTTATTTATTGCCAACATTTTGTGTAATGTTCATTTTTGCTACGTTTTCTCTTTGACTATTTTGTTGTACATTTCGCCTGAGAAAATGCCGAGCTGAGAAAATCATTCGGAGCACGAAAATTTGTTTAGATTTTAAGCATATTAAGCTATTTATATGTCTACACCTTCGACAAACATCCAGACACCCATACAAAAGCCAACTCACACCCATAAAAATATAATATTAAACGAAAACCATATTTAAAACTGAAAATTTTGAGTTCATTTTTCCTTTTCCACTGGACATCCGCCCGATTCACGCGTCTTGTAGTCGGACCAGCGCCCAAGCCACAGGCGCACAAAATTGTCGCATTAAATTACAAGATTTTCCAGATACACAGATACTCCGGCACACACACTTTGCGACAGATACAGATACAGGCATCTGATCTCTGGGGGCTCTGCCGCAGACAAATTGCTGCCGGGGGGTGCATAAAATATGATTTTCCAAACGGCCGGCGCATATTTGATGAATCTGTGGGCATTAATTAATGTCACTGGGCGGTCGCCGCCGGCCAAGCTGCTGGAAAATGATCAATAAAAATTGAAAAGCCCCGGGGATGGGGTAGGAAGCCACAAATAAAAAATACAACTTCAAAAATAACGCCAAAGAGCACAATATCGCATGCAATGCTAATGCGGAAGTAAAAGTTCAATGTTCGTTTGTGCTCCACAAGTGATTAGGTCAATAATAGCACAACAACAACCGCTCAGAACGCCGATTGCAATTGCATTCTGAGAGCGGCTAGGCTAAGAGAGCTGAGCTTTTGGCCTCGCGCCGAGTTTTCCCACCAGGTGGTAAGAGAGGAAAACTCTAAGAGCACGAGAAAAACAGAGAGGCAGAGATCGGGCGATCGATGCGGATATGCGGAGCGAAAAGCGTGCGCTATTAATAGATACTCGCATATTAGCTTTTCAGTATGAAGTTCAGGGAAATCCACTTGCGGCAGCGCGACAGCTGATCGCCAAGGTCCGGTGACGTCGCCTAACGGAAAGCTTTCCCACGCCCCACCCCCACGCCGACCCCAGCCACCGTCCAGATCCACCTCCTCGTCCCAGACAGCCAGTGATTGCATTGAAAATGCAATTAAGCGATCATCCGTTCAATTCCGAGTGCAATCAGATCTTCCCAGGCCCCAGCACACGCGCTGACCCAGTTAACTTGTTGTTGCCAGATATTCATTCATATCGCTTTCAGCCACAGACTCTCGGCCAACGCATACCGCCCCGAAAAAAGGTAGAGGGTTAAGCGGAAAGAAAGTTAGTCGAAGCCTTAAACACCCTTGAAATTCGCCATTGAATTCTACATCATATCAAGTCATTAGAAATGGAAGTTAATTTCTGTAACTAATATTATACATTTAGCTGATAGATTTGTAGGAAAAAGTTTGTTTCTTTGGGCTTATTGAGGTCTTAAATATTTTATTAATCCCCATATCGATTATTGATAGCATGATTTAAGATAAATTCCAGTTTTCAAAGGACCATATCATAAGCTTCTAGAAAGAACCTTCCAACTCAAGGGATAGGGTATCCAAATAAAAGCAAAAGCCAAAAATGATTCCGTATAACCGCAAGCAGAACTTTCTAAGTGAAAGTTGGCCCGGGATGAAGCTACTAGAAAATACTGCCAGTGCCTTCGACTTTTAGTCAGTCATTCAGACTGCGACGGGATGACAGCCCCTCCACTACCACTATCACGACCAATACCACCGCCTCCCCCATTTCCCTTTCGCTCCTGGTCGCAACTTCGTCCCACAAGCCCCACACATGATCACACACACAAGATACTCACACACACACACCGCGACCGTATAACTTGACCTACATTTCTGCAAGACAATAACAACGAAAAAAGGCAACTAAAACATACACAACACAAATTTATACACCACACACACCATCGCACACTCGAGAGCTGAGAAAAGAAAAAGCAAGAAATTTCCAACGGTACATGAGCTGATGCCTGGGACTGGGGCCGGGACTGGGACTGATTCAATGTTTATACGAGTTTATATGAATCGGCAGGGCTTCACAGGCCGCTCTGGTGCTTTCAAAAAATTATTATCGTAAAATTGATTTCATTGAAGTCGAGTCGTCGAGTCGCCGTCTTCGTCATCGGCTTGTCCGAAGCTTTTGCACGCCTCTCGTGGCTCCCTTAGCACACACCTTCATACCCGTACACTATATGCTATATCATTTTGGTACACTTCGTTTATGTATTTTGATAATTAGGCGAAAGGTGAATAAACTCATTGGCTCGATGCCGCTGCCTCAGCCACTGCCGCTGCCGCTGCCATGTCTTTAATTTACACATTTTGGTAAAAGAAATCGAGTCAGCAGACTGCAGCCCCCGGGTCGGTGGTTCCGCATTGGAAAACGCTAGAAGACACCACAAATAGAAAGCGACAGTAGATGTCAAATCAATCTGGGACAGAAATCTTCCATTTTCTCGAACAGTCTGTGAGGAGAACTAGGTTATAGTCAAAATTACAGGTTATTTAAAAAGTTCATTGCACAAATATGATATATGTAGACATTTCAAAATCGAAAGTTTATAGCGAGATGATGAAATTTATATCCCAGCTTACAGAATTTCAGTTAAAAAATGCAATGATCTCAGTAAGGATATTGTGGTATTAACAATACATTTCATGTAGCATATCTTTTAGGGGCTGCAACGGCTTAGATCTGAAAGCGAATATTAGAACTAAGGAAAAACGTGTGAAAAACGTTCTACTTCAAAACCGTAAAACTCTGTTAACTTCACGCAGCCTTTCCATTCAAAAAACACAATAACTGCATTCGAGTAAAATCCATTTACCACATTATCAATAAAAAAAAAGCTTCTCTTTCGCCGGTGTTTTTCCCTGGGCCAAATAACAACTGAAACCGAAAGATAAACAACAAACAACACTCTCACTGGTTTTGGGGCAACTCGAAAAACAGAAAAGGTCAATGACATGGTCCAATTTCCAGAAGACTGTCTCTGTGAGCATCTGTGGACGAGTCTTCCTCGCTTTCCGTTCGTTCGATCGTGCGTTGTTTTCAGTGTAAACAAACGAACGGCACCCCAATGAAGACGACAACGTCAAGAGCAATGAAACGAACGGCTTGAAACGGCAGCGAAAACAAATTCAATTCACTTTCTATTCCAATGAAAAATCGCTCAAAGCTCTGGCGGCTCGAAAAAAAATCAACAACAGTAACAACGAAAGTGGTAGACAAACGCCAGCAACTTTGGTCTTGGTCTTGGTCATACAATCCATTGATCTTCAGGCGCTTTCAAGTGGGGTAAACAACGGAGCACGCCTCATCAGCAGCAGAAACATCTACAAAAACAAGATCCACACTGGGAGAAACACTTTTAAGCCGAAAAAATTGAATGTAACCCAGTATATTAAAAATGGTTAAAATCAAAATATAATAGAGGCTTCTAACAATAAACAGTATAGACCTATACTAGAGAGATACTCTCCACCCATTTTTTTTCTCAGTGTTTAATTTGAAAGCGAGTCCAAAACTAACGTCTGATGTTGTTGGTTTTTGGCTTTAACGGTTTCCGTTTTTTGTGTGTTGGTTGTTATTTGTTTCTTCGACCAGCAGCCAAAGCTACAGCAACAGAAACAACAACAACCTTAGCAACATCCCCGAGCAGCACCCAATGGCCACAATTGTTGTTGTTCATTTGAATATCTAGTGAAAATTTCACCCAGACAAGTGCCTTTTGTTATATATTCAGTTTCGGTTTCATCTCCCTGGGTACCTTCAAAAATATGAGAGTTTCTCCTAATTTGCAAATATTTTTTCTTCGCGGGTCTATTTTTTTGGTTTTTTTTTTTGCCACAACCCACCAACGAAAAAGGAGATGAAAAATATTTGGAATACTTTGTAGTGGTCGACGCATAGTTTTATGACTATTCACGTGCCAAATGTTACATTTCGTCTTAATCTGGCATTAGTCATAAGTGGATTGTCTTTGATTCACCACAGGGCGTATGCGCAATATTGAGGCGAAATGGGTCGCTCGTCTTATAAAGCATAAAGCATTCGGTCGAATGGGGGTTTGGGTTTTTCCAAGTACTCGACACAGACTTTGGCCGTTGGCCAATAGCAAGAACCCTTTGGGCCAGAAAGACTTAATAGGCCAACAGGCCAAAATATGCACCGAGGAGCACGTACGGAAAAAAAATGGTAAAATAAAACAAGCAAAAACAACACAGAATGGAAAAGATGGAAAAGTGCAGAATGAAAAGTGAAAAGTTTGCCAGCCAGCAGGCACTCCGTCCGCGTTTATTGTTGGCCGTCTTCGACTTGGTTTTGCCAATTGCAAATTACGTGCCATAAAAGTCAACTAACTGGCGTTGGTGTGGGCAGTTGTGCCCTCACCTTTCGCTGCCCCTCCGCTTAATTCACCCACTCACAGCCAGTCGCCAGTGCAAACTCGCACTTTCACGTCTAATGCCAAAACACGTTGCAATTTTCATGGCTTGGCACTGACTTTAGGCCTGTTGGCCAAGTCCAAGTTAACCAATTGCGCAGCCATTCAGCCAGTCGCAAAATATTCGAGTTGTTTGTATACTTAGTTGCTTGCTTAGTTTTCAGTTTGCTATTTGCTGCCACTATCAGTGACGTCAGTCAGTCAGTCAGCCAGTATCTGTAGTGTATCTGTACCTGTATCACCTGTGCAAACGCCGCCGCATTGCGTAAGCAGCGCTCTGCCTCGGTTTCAGTCCCTGTTTTTAACTTTTAATTTTTAGCCTCGCTGCCAGCATCTCTCGTCCCGCCCACTCGCGGTTAGATTGTGTAATAAGCACATGACAATTAATTAATAGCTCCCAAACCGAACGCACGCGCCTACAGCGGCAAAAACAGTAACAGTGGCAGGCAGCTCATAAAAATATCAAATAAAAATAGCTTCGAAAACATTCGAGTACTTGCTTTTGCTACAATTCAATTAAAAATCTATTACATATTGTTTTTGGCAATGCGAAGCCCCTGCTGAATGGGGTACATTGCCTGGAAAGTAGAGATGGGAAGTAAATGGTCTTTGATAAGTTATATTTATAGTGTCTACGACTTTTTAAAGCAATAAAGCGTAATCCTTATATTAGAATATAAATATCCCAGAAGATGTAGAACTTTATGTAGTAATACAACTGATGAACTTTACTTATATTTCCTGTTCAAAGAACATTTATAAACCACTCCAACGTCTCTTCTATTACATTCAATTACAACTCATGAAGAGCATTAATGCTTCGAAGCACAGAAACTGTTTAATTATTCATAATTGTTATTATTTGTAAAATATCAAAGTATTTGGGCAAAACTGAAAAAGAGCTCTCAAGTTTGGAGCTCCCCAGACGGCGGGCGAAACGTGAGCTGGCTGCCACTCACACTTATGCGACCGCCCGGCTACCTGTGTGTTTGTACACCTGTCAGGTGAGGCTCTTGTATGCTTTTTGTTTTTCCTTTTAATCATTTTTTTTTTGGGCCTCAAGCTGAAACCAATCCATCTAGCGCCTCTATCAGCATAACAATTAAGCTTAAATACTTTTTGCTTACTGACTGGACACAAAATGGGATTATTCACACTTGATTAGAGGCATGTGAAAAATGTTTTTTTGATTCAATTTGGTTAGTGATTCAGGGAGGAGTCTCCCCCCGATAACCTGCATAAAGCTATCAAAATTCATTCAAAATTAACAACGAACAAGAACCAGAAGAAGGGGCTACGTGACAATATTTCAACCATCATCCATACCCGTATACACAGAATTAAATTCAGATCAAAGATCGAGGCAGAGAAGCGAAGACTTATTTTGCCTTAACAGCTGGGAATCGATGTAAATGTAAATTGGATTCGATCTTTAAATAAACGTATCTTAGAGATATACGAATACATGCGCGGGGCGTTTTTTTTTTTTAGCATGAGCTTTCAATGCATTTTGGTGTCCAAAAATATTTCCCACCTTGCGGCTACATTAAAAAAAATGAATTCAAATAGACGAAACAAATAAAAATAAAACATAAATAAATACACACGAACTGACAATAGAAAGAGAGAGCGAGAGGCGGGTGGAACGAGAGGGAGGGAGAGCGACCAGCATAGCAACATACAACAAAAAAAAGTTCATTGAACTATTTGTGAGCTTTTTGGTGTGTGCCTGTAAGTGTGTGTATCTGTGTGTTGGTCGTTGGTTTCTTTAGTTTTATTCGTGGATTATGGTATCATAGCACATAGCTTCTTCTTCGAAAGGTTTTCGTCTGCTTCTTCTTCACCTTTTGGTTTTTTTTCCTCCTCATTTTTTTTTTTTTGTTTAAGGTGTCATGTGCTTCTTTGGGGTCTTGGATTTCTGTCTTTGTTGGCTGGAAGCCGATTGTAATGTAAACTTTTATAACGAAATTAAAATTGATAGCAACACACAATTGTGATTAATCATAAACGGCATGGGAAGTTAACCCTTCTTGCAGAGCCCTCAGGAATGGGTTTCTTTTTTTGAAATTTGTTTTATTTTAGCCTTTTTTTAGCCGAGTCATTGTCCATCCCGGAATGCCCCAAAACCAAGCCCAGATTAACCCATTATTTGCACCTCGAGTTTTAGTCTCGACATTTAATTCTCAATAAAAAGCCGAGGCAATGGAGGCGACCTTGAGATTAGCAGGTGAGAAGGCCATTAAAAGCAAGTCCTCTGCCAGTATAAATTTCAATTAATTCCCGAAAAATACACCGGGGTGGATTACGATTGGGAGTATTCCTATCGGACATTAAACAGAGCAAAACCCGTCTGCTTGCTGGCAAACAGAATGCACCTAATTAATTTCTTAATTTCATTTTATTTTTGTCCGAATTTGACGGCGGGAGTATCTCAATAGTCTCGGGACTATTAGTCTTATTGTCATTATAATTTCTTTTATTTTTTGCACGTATTAGCACCAATTAATTACTGTATCGTATTTTAAGCGAAACAAGTATTTCACTTTCTTTATTGTTATTGTTATTTTATGTAATGTTTTTTTTTTGTTTTTTGGGTAGGTGTCTACACAAAACTGGAATATGACGTTAGCTAGAGGATTACCTTTGATTTCAATTACATTTGAATTTTTGGAAGCAGCTTGATCTATTTTGAGAATTATTAATAAAGAAGGATAGAGCTTGTTTAAGAACTAAAGAGTATTAAGGAGTATTAAGAGTAATAAGTTTAAATATAAAAAAAAAACCTTCCCTGTTTACAAAATATCTCGATCGCCAAGACCCTAAGATGTAGAATGACATTCACCCCATTTATGGACGCATGTCTCGCATTAAAAGTTTGGCTTTTGCATAAATCAGATCAATAACCATACAAATGGCCCAAAGGCGTTTAATGCACAAAATGCGCCACAGACATGACCACCCCCATCGGCCCCGGCGCAGCCACCTACAGCGAGTATCGCCGACCGATGACAACATAAATAAATAATTAATAAATTAGAATAAGACGAGGAACAACGAGATCTGGCACATGAGCCAGTTTACGCGACAGAACTCGTGCCACACTCGGCGCAAGCGTCAAAGCCAAGTTCAATATCAAATAACACGCGCGCTATGCTCGAGCTCGAGCTCGAGCTTGAGATCAGTCAGCTCAATGATCGGCTGGGAAAAGACGCCTAGTCATAGTTACAAACACACACGCTGAATAAACACACACATATTAACAGAATACTGTGATCTGATGGAGAACAGGAAGCATTACGGAGATAAAAAAGCGCCATAGAAGGCGATTCGCAATAAATCAAAATTAGCAGCATACAACTTTGGGCCAACACTCACACACGCCCTTTGGCCGCGGTCAAGACTCCCCCTCACTGTCCACCCCTGCCCTCCGACCTCTCGCTCCATCCGTCTCCCCCTCCCCGAGTCGCTCCCTCCCTGTTGCTCTAAGTGCAGGTTGCAATCAATGCCGTAATAGCAATAACAACTTCCGTATTTCATGCGCTGTAATTTAGCTCAAGTAACAAAATGCAAAGCCAAACTAAATGTTGACGACGGTGACGCGACACGACGCTGAAACTTTAAGCTCGGAGCTACAAACTGCACATAAAATAATAGTGTTCTTCAAAGGCCTTATATATTTTTGATATCCTTTAATCTAGTTTTATTTACAAGTCATTTTTATGATATATCTTGAAATTTTCTACTTGCATGTACGAAATGTAAGGTTATAGTAATATTTACTTCCCATACTCTTTTTTCAGTGCCTGATCTGTAAGCTGAATCAACTGAAAAGTGGCAGCTGTAAACTGCAATCCAATATTTGCAATCTGTGAGCTGGCAAGCCAAAAGGCGATCTTAGCACGTCTGCATTCGATGGCCAGCCACTCGCTGCGATTTGATTCGATTTCGTGTTTACATACAAATTGACATAATTTGTTTATTAATGTTGAACGATCGGCGAGTGACCAGGCCCAGACGACAATTGTTTATTTACCATTTGCAATTTTGCAAATAAACAAGAAAACCGACTAAATGCCAATACAGACATCAATGTAAAACATTTCCCACATACGCTGCGCTGAAGCATTGTCCAATAATTAAAGGGCTTAAAATTCCTAATAATAATTAATTGAATTAATTTTTACAAGTTCAACTCGTTGATACCAGCCGCTAAGCCATAATACAAAATCAAATACAATTATCATAAATAAAATTGCCGAAAACCAACGCGTCGTATGAAAACTGGATATGCATATCCTTAACTTTTTTCAATGCAAATTTTTTATTGTTTTAGGTAGAGAGATATTGAAATTATCGACTTGATTGCATAACACCAAGATCATCAGCCAGAAGAAGAAGACACCAAATGCGCACCGGGAACAATTCACGAAAAAAAGGAATATTTTGGCCAAAAAACTTAATTAACATATTTGTTTTTAATATATTAGGTTGTGTTGACGAAACCTATCCGATTGTTTTGCATATAATTAAGGGATTTATGTACACAACAGAATTTAAATTCACGGATAATAATAGAAGCTATTTATAAGACCTTTGGTTTTAAGTAGCAATTTGGGAAGAAGCGTCACTGTTCTTCGAACTTTTAGCAAAAAGCCATTTTTAGATTTTACATAAGATGTTTGGAGTTGAAAGATGGGAAATATGGAGGTTATTGTTCATATAAATATAATTTTTTGATTAAAAACCCAGAAGCTTAAATGTTACTTGTTCGGCACACTTTCCGAAATATCTGGATTAGCCGCATCGTATTTTTAAAATACACATGACAAAAAAAAAAAACAGCTCGAGCCTCCCGCTTCCCAGCTCTTCGGACCGGGCTTCAAAAACCCAAACCCAAACCCAAACCCAGTCGGCTGACGCAAATGAAGGCACCATAAATTGTATATATATATCACCGATATATCGAAATCGACCCCAGGCAGTACATATACATAAATGCATTATTAGCACTTTCATGGAATTGGAAATGAAAATGTCAAATGGGCGCTGGACATGAGGAATCGGCTGGCAAGAATCGCAACTCGGCGATATGGGAGTGCGTAGAATCAATTGAGGGGGTCGGAGGGGTGAGATAGACTTTTAACTGTTGACTGTTGACCAAAGTCGAGTAGATCGGTCTCTCTGACTTATTGGCATATAGCTGCTGGCCATTACAATTATTATTACATATTAACATTTGTAGCATTCTTACATACTTAATACATTATTACAGTAATTTAATAACATGTTCTCATGGTCAACCTGCTGCGTGGTTGTCGTTGTGGTGGTGGTGGTGCTGCTGCTCTCGGTGCTATTGGAGTGCCAAGTGGATTTCATCCGAGTGCTGAATGTAGTGGAGTGGAGTGGATATTGACAGTATCGCTGCTGCATATTTTAAAGAGCCGCCAGCGATTACATTGTAGCCAAGAACCATGCCAATAACAACATCGAACAACAGCACTAGGAGGTCATAATGAACGACACTTTACGGTCACTACGATCCATTGATGGCTCAATGGGGTTCCGTTCCTGGTCAAATCGCAGATACAACCATCAAATATCACGATTTTTAGCTGTCAGCCCGCCTGGCAGTTGCCGGGTATTAGATGCCAATGGCGATGCCGATGCAGATGCGGATACGGATGCGGATTCGGATTCGGACGTTTCAGTTTTCGCCTGGTGGAAAGTGAAAATGCATCGGTCTAATTATAACACGTGATATCATCGGACGCGCATGAGTTATGCGCAAGTGCACCAGATCCGGCAACAACAATCGGCCAGAACCTGATTGGATTGTCTTGGATTATACACCGCCGCCCGGAGAGATAGGGAGAGCTCAAGTTCAATGTGGACGCGGCTAATCCGAGCTGCCAGACAAGGCAAACCCTTGAAAATGGAAGCGCCTCGTTTGCTATCAACTACACTATTAAAAAAAAAAAGATTTTTCCAAAGAGTTGGTTATTATTCACCTATGAAATACGATTTTTTAAATATGTTACGTGTACGTAATGTTGGCAAAGAATAGGTGTGACTTTATGAAATAGCAGGTTTATATTTCTTGCCGTGTAGGGGGCCTCCACTATCCACTCGATACGCCTCTGGACACCCAAAACCACAAACCTCGACGTGCAAATGTCTATGCAAATGCGGCACCCTCGGAGCTGGCATCCCCTCTCCAATGAATTGGCGGCTTTTGCACAAACAATTCCATTTCGCTTTTAATTTCTTCGCGCAAATTTTGATCTTGTGTGTGTGTGTGTGTTTGTCAACTAAATTGGGTCTAGTTTATGCGGTTTTTTATGAATCTGACCTTAGTCATGATCATGAAATGGGCTACAATTAGGGCATGAATGGGGGATACTCAGTACCAGTTACCCACGAAAAAACTAGGCTCAAAATTGGATAACAAGCACTAAAGATTAAGCCAATGAAATAAGTGTAAATAGAACTTAGTTTTTATATGTTCCACTATATCTTATCAGCTATTTAATATTCTTTATTTTGTCATTCATTTTATATTTTACTACAAGGTATAATTGAGGCAAACCCTAATATGTTTCTGTAGGATTTGTTAACTGAATAGTTTAGAAAAACATGATAGCGTGTCAAAGGCAGAAGTAAACTGACCCCCTCAGCGACGAAATCTAAATCTTTTTCGACTGCGACTGAGTAAAGTTCTCAAACTGATAGAATTCCATGCCCAACACGTGATAGGGGTCTTCGTTCTTTGCACCGATCCCAAACAGACGACTATTGACACATTGGCCGTTTCGGCTTCAAACAAGCTCTAAATCAAGTTCAAAGTCAAACCAATTATCAACAATTTAGCTAATCAATAATAGTGGGCACACAGAGACATATATGTAGAAAAATCCCCAAAGCAACAAACGCCCAAAAAATATGAAACATGTTTGGTTGGGGCTTGCGTTTGGAGCTTGTGTTTATATTTAGTTTCTCAGTATTTGTTTTTATTTTAATTTTGGCTCAGTTTGGGCAGACAAAACGAAGCGACTGACCAAACTACTTACACTGACTACAAAATAACACAAACCGAACACATAAATGCAAATAAATAATTAAAAGCAAATACAGCAGCCCCAGCCGGAGCAACAACAAATCAGCTCAGACGGCAATATTTTGGCAGCGAACTTGTTTAATTTGCATAAAGTCGCACAAATACAGGCAACCAGCTCGCCGGAGGGGCAGGAGACCCACGCAGATGCAATTAAAAAGGCGCGCGCGTAGATCAAGTCAGCTGATGATGGGCTCGGACTGGTGGGGAAAGGGGGGATAAATAAAGCTAAGAGGCTACGGGCCACAAGGGGAGGCGGCTGGAGCCGGCAGTCGGATAAATTTAAATACATTTTTTATATGCACTTTGTTGACTTTTTCGCGCTGCTGTTGTTTAATATTGCTCGGAATTCAGGAATCGGAATCGAAATGTGCTGTCTGGAAACTAGTTCGACGCAAGTTAGTGCAGTAAATAAACAGAAAAAATCAAAATTATATTGTATAAGAATATGCATGCCAGTGTGTGAGCTAAACATGTATGTACTTGGCTGCTAAAATAAGCTTTATTTAGCGTGTTCTATTGAAAGGACAATAAACTCTCTGCGGATCGTCAAGGTCAACCACATCACATTAGAAAACGACGATCGATTCTTATTCGGGTCGCTTTGGATATATTTGTTTCGATTCTTAATTCAGATAAACTTGATTGTTTCGCTCATGCAAATGCCCAATGAATTGATAACAGATCATATTAAACTGATGTACATATGAAACAAATTGAAATCCCAATTTAATTTTTTTTATTGCTGATATGCTTCAATTTCTTTTGTACGGTTTACGTAAATATGAATAATGGATCCAAATGACTTTAAAAGATGTTTACACTTTATGTAGACCCAGGTCCTTAAAATGTTAGATGATTTTCGACTTCTCCCAAGTCAATTTGGAATGAACATTCTAACAAGGGAAGCAGCCACCACAGGGTCCGCACGCAAAGCAAGGACCGCAGGTGTTTGGTCCTAGGCAGGGTCCGCAGCAAGGTCCACAGGGTCCGCAGCAAGGCCCACAGGGCCCGCAGCAAGATCCACAGGGTCCGCAGCAAGGCCCACACGGTCCGCAGCAAGATCCACAAGGTCCGCAACACATGATTGATCCGTTCTAGAACATAATTGATCAAACAAATTGTATATTAATAAGGTATATATAATAATATATATAAATATGTAGTATATATTTAAAATATATTTTCAACTTTTGTAATTTTTAAATATTATTTTTACTCACAGAAAACCGAACAAAGAAATAATTTGAAACTGAACAACAAATTTAGATGTTTTTAGGTCGAAATGTGGAAAACGAATGAAATGTGTAGAAGCCCCAAAGGGATAGCTCGGCTTGACAGATGTTATTTGGATTTCCACAGGCTACTTGTTTTCCTAAATTTCTATTTTAGCATCCGCATAATAAGCTAATAATAATATCGATCAAAACGTTGACCAATCGTATAGAAAATTATTGGCATTAAGTGGCATTTAGTGGACTGCAAAAATTGCTAATGTTTATTGCCAATGTGCAATTCAACGGCTTAGATAGCTTTGGTAACTGAAGACAATGTTTATATTACTTTGAAACAGAAGGCTAAAGCTTCAAGTTTTTTCTACTATGATTAAAAAAAAAGGGGAAAATAATGTTTTATAAAATTGTATGGTATCGGTTGGGTCTGTCTAAAATTGCAAGTCGAGCCTTATCACTATTTGCACAGTGCTATATACAATAAAACATAATATAAGTAAATGAGATTTAAATTTTTGTTTTGCGGCCGGATCATGTGTTCAATGCACCCAGTTAAAGTGCGAACCGCTGCCGGTTCTCAAGTCAAGTTCGAGTTCTGCCCTGCAGTTTTGTTTACTCTTGATTTTGTCGTATTTTTTGATTAAGTGTCTGGTGCATGGTCGAGTCTGGAGGTATCGGGGCTAAACGGATATACAATATGCAAGTGTATATAAAGTTCATTATCTGGCTGAAGAGCTGCGTTGTTTTCCTGCCGAATCCGAGCGCCAAGAATGTCGCAATGTCGCATTGAAAGAGGTCAATCACCAGTGATCGCGATTGCGCCTTGGATGTCACTCGTGTAATTGAACACAATTTATTTTATTTGCTAACGATTTTACGATTTCACTTAATTAACTCCCGAAAAACAGGAAGCCAACTAGTTGACAAAGTCACTACTGGAACCGCACAACTACTATATGAACCACATAATATACTTAGCATGCCCAAAGTATATGCTTATACAATGATTTGTATTTTTGCATGACTGAGTCAGCCCGAGCATTCGGGCAGAAAAGTATGGGTTGCAAATAAAAAGCGCATAATAGGCGTTTAAATGCAATTTTCTCGGCAAAATGGTCGGACGAAATATCAAAAGTTCGAATTATATGTTTTGCAGCATGTTGATTAGAATGAAATATGTGTGTGCGGAGGGTCAGCAAGAGTAGCAAAAACCACATCCACATCGACAAGACGCCGCACAGAAGTCCTCTCCCTTCTAGCTGAAATATTTGGGTAGCATCCCGTATCCGATGAGACAGACAAGTCCAACTCACAGTCGAACTTCTTGGTCTTTTAAAGCACTGTGAAAATAATTCCAGTCACAAAACAATACACCCTTACATACAATAATATAATAAATAGAAAATGCATAAATATTTATGTACTAAAATTATTTTGTTGGCCTAGCGCAAAATAAAAGGAATTCCCGAAACTTGTCTAGTTCTTAAAAGAATGATGATTGACTTTTGATTGATTTTTAATTTTTTCAAAGTGTATTCCTGTATTTTTTTCGATTGGGATGGATGGAACGATGGTCAATAATTTTGTGAGGGTGCCGCCAAAAGGGCAGCAGACACTGTTCTAACTAAGTTTTTTTTTTCATAATGGCGCTGGTCTTTGTTTGAAATAGATTATTGGCAATACATATGTATACAAAAATATTTTTATTTCGTCTGGCGACGAGAGTTCAAGGATTTTTCTGGGGTTCAGTGAACCAAATGTCTTTCCTCCGGCCGGAAATATCGAATTCGCTTTAATTATGGCCCCTCGCGCAACTTATTAATATAAGTTTGATGAAAAGTGAAACACAATGGGCATACGCAGATGTCATCATCTGCTGAAAAGCGATGAATAGTACCCGTCCAACCCAGAGAAATCAATATCCGCCTGCCGTAAGTGTGCGCCCTAATGACTTGAGGGCGTGGCCAAGAAAGGTGCAGAAAGGGTAAATAACGAAGACAGGTAACCTGAGTAACTGTGGAAAGTGAAGAAAACACGTGCCACCCCCAAATAGAAGGCAGCTGGTTGTAGGAAGTGGCCTGATCAAGACTACATTTTAAAAATTAAAATAAATTGTTAGTTTTCCCAAATAATACAAAACTATATATGTTGAACTTAAAAAAAACACTTAATTTTTTATGAAAGCGAGAGCAGCTGCGAATCGTCACCATAATAATTGTTTTCTAGAGGATGATGGAAGGGAAGAAAATGGATTGATGTAATTTGAGTCGTCGAAGAAAGTGAAGGATGCCGAAGTCCTAGGCACGTGCCGCCCAGTTTAATCCTTTCAGCTGCCTTATAAAAGGAAAGTGAAATGGAAGTCAACACGATCAGATCTAGATCGAAACCCAAGGAGCTGATGGAACACAGATATTCTGATTGATCATGCGACAGGGGATGCGGATGAAGCTGATGGGAATTCCTAAGAAAATGGCACACACAAAAAACGCAGCACGCAAAAAAAAGGGTGGAATACAAAAATATAATAATAATAAGGAGCCCAAGGAAGATCACACACGCATTCATACAAACTATATAAGTATATGTGTTCGCAGAGAACTCGTATTATTTAATTTGGAACTGGGCCGTTTATGCTTTTTTGTTGGTGTTGTTTTGTTTTGGCCCAGTATCAATGAATCGGAATGAAATAAAATTAAATGCGAATGTCTCGATCGCGTGCGGCAACATTTTCACAGATTTCAGATTTCGAGATTCAAGCTTTTTGCCCTGGATTCTGATTCTGCGTTTTGATTTGTGCCTCCTTTTGATCATGCCCCGATTTTTTTTCCTTGACTCGTTGTTTGTGTGTAATCTTGGGGGTTGTGTCTTCTGTTTAAGCAATAAATGCCACATAAATACATACTTTGGTTTAACCCACGGCTGCCGGTGCACTTTGTCATCAAATAGATCGGCCTTAATAATAAAATTTCTACAGGCGCATTATGGCATCATAAAAGAGGCTTCCGCTGCCTAGTAATATGTAACAGTTTTACCAATTTTACCGCTTTCCAACACTAATACTGCAATGGCGGCTCTCAAAGAGATTTGTTTCCGGTTCGCTTGTATAGGATCGCTAAGCCTGCTTGATTTTAAGGGTTAATTCCGTCATTTCGTTGTTCAGAACCTCTACCACCAATGGAATCATATTTTTTCCATAATCTGCTGATGACGAATACGCATGCAAGTTCCAGGAAAAACGACGCCCCCGCTCCCCGCCGCATTCCTCGAATAGTTGGCCAGTGCCTGCCAAATTGCAACTCAATTATAAATTGCAAAGACCAAAGCAAAAAACCCAAAGCGAAACCGAAACCGAAGCTGGTATCGAGAAGAAAAAACCCAAAAGAGTCGCAGTGTAAAATTGTAGCTTAGGCAGCGGCAAAAACTGCTAATTTAACTGCTAGTTTCGCATGCGAACTCACACATGCCAAGCCACACAAAGGCACACCGTCTGGAAAACATCAATGGAAATGCCATGAAAATGCAGGTTGAGCTCTGAAAAATCCATGAAACAAGCAAGTACGGGGAAAATCTTCCGCGTTTGTGTAATGCAGGAAGATTTTGCATGATTTTTGCTTTTGTGTTCGCTTTAAATTTTCCACAAATAAGTTTAGTACTCACATGGGCATAACAAAAATGTACTCCTTAAAATGAAATTTTTTTTCAACTTTCACGTTAAATAAATTCTTTTTGGATTTACCTGCAAAGAACAACGCCCAAATAGATGAGGGCAAAAAAAATATTTGTGCATTAAAAATATAAGTATTTAATTTTAAAATAAATTTTAAGGAACCCAAATATATAACCAGTGCATTTTAAGACGTACTAGCAATTTCCCAAAGATTGTGAATCAAACCTTCACTGAAAAATCGAAAGATGTCGAAAGAACCGACTGGACCAATCCCCTGGAAAAGCGCTGCCAAATCGATCAAATTTCTCTTTGGTGGAGAGAGGAGAGCCAAAGCACGCAAACTCCGTTTGAAAGAAAGCAGGTGAGAGCGGCAGTCGCTCGTAAAGCGCTCAAAGCATGACACCCCAGATGCGCCTGCTCCCGCTCCATGGGGTGAAATGGGGGGCAGAAGGAGGATCCGGAGACGGGGACACCGTGCGAAAGTGAAATCGAACCTTCGCTGCCGGCGTTTGCGCTTTTAAACACCAACAACAACACCAACGGAGCCGGTCAGGTTTACGGCAAAGTTTACGAGGGGCGCGACTATGGCGCACAGTGCACCAACAACCATAATTTTTTTTGAAAAAAAAACCTGTCTTTTTGAAATATTGACACGGGTAATTGTTTTTCCCATAAAGTGAAACATGAAAGTGTGCTTTTGTTTTGCAATCAAACTACCATAATTATTAATACTAATTAATAAAAAACATTTTTATGTTAAGAAATAATATCAGATTACCAAAAATATATATTTATTTTAATTTTAGCTTGATACACTGTGCATGGTGTCCGATTGGAACAAGTGCAAAGAGTAGGGCGGGCGGCTCAGGTGACTTTAATTAATAATAACAAATATACGAATTTGTAAAAGTTTCGCATTTATTTTTACAGACAGTGAATGAAAATCCGTTTCGGTTTTAATTTTGGCAGGGCAGTTTTTAAATTTTGGCCCGGTCACTGAACTTTGTCCGACTGGACTTTCGTCATGAAAACTTTTGCATACGCGAGCGACCGCCGATGACGCGGTGGCCAGGCCCTAACCCGATAATTATATTTAAACGCCGCCTAATTTGGGTGGGTGGGCGAAGATGAGTCGTCTGGATTTTTTCCGACTCGGACGTAATCTGCATTTACGGCTTATTCTGGCCAGGATGTAATGTCGGTCATCAGGCAGGTGACTTTTAATTTAAAGATGCACTGACTGAATTCTTCCTATTTGAATTCTTTTGAATAATATACGTGTAATTTCAAATATGAATAGAAAATTAATTTACTATTAGGTGATTATGTAGATCGGTTCCCTACAACCCTGATTGTAACTAACCAATTCTAGGGGCAATTGTCAATGCAAATCAATTTCGAGATCTTAAGAAATATGCAGCTTTAATTAGTTAATAAGTGGCGCTGGGTTGCAGCTGACACCGTCGCGACATGGCCATGGCTTCGGCTGTTATTGTAGCTTTGGCTACCCAGGATTCCTCAGACGACGCTGATAAAGTGGCGCTCCGACTGACTGGACCACAAATGGGCGTCGAGCGCAATTAGCGCCATATATCAATTACTCTGCGCTAGTCCACTCAACATTACGTATACGCAGACGACGCGCGGTTAAAGTGTTTTCATTATAAATCATTTATTCAAATTGCATATTAGAGCGACTGGTTGTGGTTGTCGGTAGCAGTGCCCCGGCACTGCTCCGATTGGGTTCCGGTGCTTGACGGCGTCTCGATCAGCTGATCGATGGATCGGGTGAATATATGGTAGCGGCAGCCGGCGATAATCATTTGACGCCTCTTGGCTGGACAGCTGTCTGCCGGCGATTGTCAAGCATAAACAATATTTAAATGACTGGGAATTCTCAAAGAATTTTTATTCCAGTTTCCAACGCAGCAATAGGAATTATTTAAATAAGTAATTAGTTTAGCTGTTGATTAGTAAAAAAATAAATTCCTTGTCTAGTAAATTCCATTTATTTGTAACTCTTAAAAAACTTCGTAATAGCTGTAGAGCTAAGCAAATAAATAATATAAATAAATTTTAATAAAGACTACAATGTCGGGATCCAAACCCCATTAATACATTCACAATAATACACGTATAAATATATATTCAACTGTTTTTTAAAAGCTTGGATCTCATATTACCACCCAAGCCTAGACTTGAACCTTAGCTAGTTTTGAAACCTAAATTGATCAAGTTAGTGGGTGTACGCAAACAAACGTATTTTAACAAATTTTTTTATTTCTATAAAATTGTGAAATTATTTTGATAAAATTGTAAGAGAACATCTTCTTTGAATATCTTCTTTATCAAATTAAAATTATTGGTAAGTTTATAAAGAGCTAATCCCCTATCGTTGTTGTTTTGGGTTAAAAATGAATTATAATCAAGGTTTCTACCTTTATTTCGGTCTTATTTTTTGTGCCTGCATATTTGTGGTCTCCATTAACAAGACCTTAATGTTCCATTATAAAATATATAAAAATTGGACACTGAACATTTATTTCGGTTTTGGCTCTTTTGAATTACCTTTTCTTTGGATAATTTATTTTCCAGAGATTTTGCCTCGTAAAGAATACAATATGGTTATAAAACTGTACAAAATACACCGTTTTTGTATAAAATTTCTGTATAAATCTGTGCATATGAATTTGACTATTTGAGAAATCTATATTTTGATCTTGTATCGCTAGATGCGAGTTTTCAAAGTTCGTTGGGTCTATAGAAGTTTCACTTAAAAACAAATAGGTGATATAATCGTATACCCCTTAAATTGGTCTTTAGTTATATAGTTGTGCTTTTTAATAGGAATTCAGGAAATAATCTATTTTATGTTGGAACCAAGCTGTTTTATCAGGCAAACCTATGAGATAAATCATAATTTTTTTATTTAATCTTCTGAAAAATAAGAGATTAAAAGGGTGGGTCAACTTGCTTGATTTAAAAATTAAAATAACTAACTGATAAAAAATAACAGCGACTCAAATCGGATTTTCTAAAACTAATAAGAATGTTTTTCGCACAATAATTTAGTAAATCGTTGATTTAATAACACAAAAAATTTAAGAAATTTGCAAATATAATACAAATAAATCATTTACATAGAAAAATAAATATTTTCTTTCTTAAATAACAGTTCTTGTAAAAAACAACCCATGACATTTTAAGGAAATCGAGCAAATCGACCCACCCGTACTTATGGAATGTAGAAGCTTAAAAGGCGTCTGGGAGCTCGACAAGGGATAAACGTAGCTCGGCAAGGGGCGGTAGCTAGTGGGATCTGGCCACCAAGTCCAGTCCACCCTCCTCCTCCATTTTGCTGAGAAACTTGATGACTCGCTGATGTGGCTCCGACTGACGGACCATGTCTATCAGGGCTAGTAGCTTCTTAATACCGATCCACACTCGCTTGCCAGCCATTTTCTTAGCGACGTTTTGTAGTTCTTCGGGACTGAAAAGATCAGAATCATCCAGCACGGCGAGGACATGCTCTGGACTGGATAAATTGGACACATGCAGAATGGCGGTGAAAGCCGGCAGCATTTCCATCTCTTCGAGCACATCTCGCCGGCTGGATGTACACAGAATGAGCAGCTTACGACCTTTGGGCGGCTGCTTTTTCAGCAGCACCAGCAGAGCCTGTAACGTCAGGTTGGAGTACCGTGGGCCAATCGGACCGTAGTCGAGTAATCTCTCCACATTGTCGACAACAATGCAGCTAAGAGTGGAGCGGTAGGCGTCATCAAAGATCTTTCGGATGTGCAGACACTTGGCAGATTCCGTGAAGCCCACCATGTCCTCCGGTGAGCAAACCTTTACAAAAGGGAAATCGCTCATCTTAGCCAATCTGGCGGCCAGCGCCGATTTGCCCGAGTTTGGAGCCCCTTCTATAAGCACAGATACCAATCCGGAGCCCTCGACAGCCTTGGCCTGCTGCACCGAAAGCATACCGTCCTCCAATAGTCCTGCAACTGGAGGACCCCAATTAATTATACCGCGCGCCAGCATATTTTCTAGCATCTCTTGAGCTGCACCAAAAGCTGGCTTGATATCATTCTCTAGGGCATGTAGGAAGTCCGCGCGGGTAACCTTCAATTTTTCCATGGCCTCCGGATCCACATGAACCTTATGAAAGATAAGTATGAAATACGTTAAAAATTTTGAAAATTGAATGAGCTTCCATCCAAAAAGTCGTATGGCATTCTGAACCATTCTATAAGAGCCAACAAGTATTAAGCCGAAAGTTTTAAACATACCTTGGAATCTGCCTTGATAAGACGATTCATTGCCGTCGACTGAGCCGCTCTGACCAATCCCTCAAGCTCAGCCCCGCTGAAATTCTTTGTTATGGCTGCGATCTCGTGGTTATCCACGTCACTGGCAATCTTGTTAAAGTCCCGCATACGCTTAGTGTGAATGCTTAGGATCTGGACGCGTCCCTGTTCATTGGGCAAGCTAATTTCCATTTGAACTTCCAGGCGACCAGGACGCAGGAGCGCCTCATCGATCATGTCTCTACGGTTGGTCATACCGATCACCAAAATGTTGTTCAGCTGCTCCACGCCGTCGATCTTGGCTAGTAGCTGGTTGACTACTGTGTCGTGGACTCCGCTGTTGCCGGCCACCGATCCTCGGGCCTTGCAAATGGCATCGATCTCGTCAAAGATGATTATGTGAAGCCCGCTGTTTGGCCCCAAGCGCTTCTCCTCCTCCTCGGCTTCGGCGAAAAGGCGACGGATATTCGCCTCCGACTCGCCCACGTACTTGTCCAGAATCTGTGGACCATTCACGATCTTTGGTTCGCGGGCATTTAGCATTGTGCCAATCTGGCGTGCCATCAAGGTTTTTCCAGTGCCGGGAGGACCGTACAGAAGGATTCCTTTTACGTGCTTGATGCCCAGTTGCTCGACTAACTCTGGCGGGAAGACGCGCGAAGCAAACGCGCGCCGGAAGATCGCATTGAACTCCTTGTCCAGACCGCCGATGCCCATTTTTCCAAAGTCCCAATCCGGATTAATTATCGACTGGCGGACTATCTTTCCCTTCGATCGGCCTTGCAGATTCAGGACGGAGTTTTCGGCCTTTTCAAACTGCACCACCGTGTTCCCTAGGATTCGGCCAAAACGGACATTGCGGGCTTTGGGAGCTCCATCCCCCACAGTTCGGGGGTCCACAGCCTCTAGGGTCTTCACAGCGAGTCCCAGGAACTTTTTGTCTTTGAACTGTAATATGTAAAATAATAAATAATGTAGAAAATTTAATAAAAATATATAAACACTACACCTTCTAAATCATTCTTATTATTAACTCTGATTTCATCATTTTTGAAAACGATGAGACATCTTTGTATATTAAATACAAATGGACATGCATACTATAATGAAGTGAGGTCATTATGGTGAAATAAAATTTAAGAATTCTATTTTAGATAAAAATCTTCTACAAATAGTTAAAAATTAAGTTACCTTATTAGATATTAGATTAGATTAGATATTAAATTATTAGATAATTTATAGGATATATTCAGAGAAGGGTTATAAAATTGCTACCACCCACAATTATGGGAAATTTTTCGGAAAGGAGTGTTTCTTTGGGGTCAAGGCGAAACAAATGACACAAATATGTGAAAACGGCATTAGACAGATAAATTAGAGATTGTGGGAGTCCCGAGGAGCTGCTTTACCTGGAAGACTAGTGTTTGGCCCACTGTCAGTGGCATGCCAGCGAACTGCATGATGAACTCCTTGGCCATCTCATCCGAATCGTACGGATCCTGCGTCGTGATCTTCTTTTGCAAAAAGTCCGTTTCAAAGGATACCAAGGTGATCAAATCGGCACTGGCATCGAAGCGATACGGCCGGACGTCAATCTCCTGGTTAATGGAGAGCGTGGCCCATTTTCTCTGCACCAGGGAAAATCCGACGTGGCCGCTTGGAAGCTCTTGAGCGCTAACTTTTTGCAGGGCAAATATGTAGTGGAGTCCTGGCCCTGGCGAAATGTCCACATATCTAAAAAGGATCCAGAAAATTTATTTTTTAAAAATAGGGAAAAGGAGGAAATCCATAAAGACGCCCACTCAGTTTTCAGTGGAAAAATAATACATACTTGACCTCCTCGGTGAAATCGCCTGCATTTACAATCACTCTGTTCGTCAGGGACAGTTCGTCCGTGGGGCACTTGATCGCTCGCATTCGATGGGCCATTTCGGAGGACATTATTAATATTCGGTGATGTTTTTCAACGATTTTTTTTGTCTATTTATCTTTTTAGTATTGAACTTTGAAAACTGCAACGGTCCCACTTTCAAATCAGCTGCTCCTTAGCAGAGCCATGTTGATATATCTGATATTTACACCATATTAATACTGAAAATGTCGAATTAAAATATACTAAAAATCTGAATAAATATATTCGATACATTACTAACTGAAACAAATCCATTCAAAAATTTCAATTAGTGGTAAAAATTAATGTAAATAAATGATTAGATTTGTTTTTAATAATATTTATAAAAATTAAAAAAGACTGTGAAGTTAATCATAAAAGCGGAGGAAAGATTTAACTTTATTTAATAAAGAATCAGACAAAAAAATTAAGCAAGGGACACTCCCAACCATTACACTAAGAATAAAAATTGATGAAAATGTTTTTATAATGTATACTATAAAATGGGGAAAATAAGATATTGCCACTTTCATTTTCGTGTTTCTATATAAAACTATATTTAATAGCTATTTACGATTCTTACAAAGATATAGCGAATAGCTTTGTACGTATAAATATAGGAAATATGATCACATTTTAAAATTAAGGCAATTCAGTTGCAAGTCGGTGAAACAGTTATTTTTGCTGAGGTATCTAGCTTCGCTACTAGCACCACATTCTCCAGTGTTACGGCTTTCGGTACATAGAACTTGAGGCTCGCCTCGTACCCTTGCGATCGCATATATTGTAATCTTCCCCAGTCCAATAGGCGTTTGCATTGAAGACCGAAACGCTCGCGCTCCTCACGACTCAGCCGTTGGGAGTTCACCTCCGGTTGCTCCGTTTGTTCCGCCTGCTCCATAGCACGACGCCGCTCGCGACTTAAGCCTGTGCCACAAACCGCCCAACTGGCCATTTTGATTAATATGGCAAATTGGCGTGGTCCTATTCCGTATTCGTGAAGAAAGGGGCGACCCACGTAGGACTGCCAAGAGCATCGATGATGGCAGCACAACGCAATGAGCACGTAGTCCACGGGTGAAGCTCCATCTACTACAGGAAAACGTTAGAGTATTGAAATAATACATTGAAAAACTTATTTATTTTACCATTATTGCACTGTATACACCGCAAGGTCAAGTCAGTGGCTTCTCCACACAGATGCTTGGATAGGGCCACCGTTCTCTGGGTCTTCTTTAGCTCCGGCAACGCGGAGAGCTTCAGATCGGCTATGTCGGCCCGGATTCGCTTCACCATATCTCTGTTGACTACTTTGTTGTCTTTTTTGTGACGCAGGGACATCCGATCGACGAGAATTACTTGGGAGCCTGTCATGTGCCGCTCATCCAGATCGGTGGCTAGATGATAAGATAGTTGCCCTTTACCGGCTCCAAACTCCACATAGCTTGTGTCATTGGCGATTTGTTGATCTGTTTCCAAAATGCCCAGCAGACTGGATGATTGGTTCAGCTGACGCAGTGTGTTCTGGCCGTAATCGTCCCGACTGAGCTCCTCCTTGAGTGATTCATGTGCCGAATGAAGTTCAGTGATTGTGGATTCAATGAGTTTGTCGTAGAGATTTTCAATTGATTCTTTAAAAGCGTAAAACTCCTCATCGGGCACTTCATGCAGTTTTATTTCTCTAAACTTTCCCGAGTCTATAGAGTCCTCAAGGTTTTCGCCAGAATTGATATTCTTTACGATGTACGGGAGTGTGCTTTGTTGTTCCCTTGCATTGCAAATTGTCAGGTGTTTGGCTAGTTTTATTTTGAACACCGTGTGTTTGGGGTCCAGCGGGCAGAGAACACGTTCTTTGGACAAATCCTCGCCAGAGTTCTCATCCAATATAGAGGCTGGTGCGTGGGCACCGCAGAAAGTGCTGCCCTTGTTGGCAGTCATTTTGCAGCGACGTTTCTTGCGCGGCACCCAATAGGAGCAGGTTGCTACTACGTTTTCAGAAATGTCATCGTCGGTAAGTTTTTGCTTTTTCGCATCCATTTAAATGCAAATAATAAAAGTTACAAAAATTTCCAACTTGTCAGGTGGTTGGTGTGACCATAAAGAAGTGCAAAAAAATACCAAAATAATTCACACCCGTAAAGTTCTGTGGTTTTGAAAATAATATTATATACGATCAAATATAATTGGCAAAGTAAAAACAGTAAATTTGATTAATTAGCTCTATAAATTTCTTGTAGTTGTTAAAATTATCAATATATTTTTTAGAACCGAATTCAAGTCAAAATATCCCTTAATCGATAGCTCGATAGAATTAGTTCCACCTCTAGTGTGCCATCTTTATAAAAGCAAGCAACGAAGAAGCCGCGCTGAAAAGTTGTTTTTATTAAATTACTCAAAAAATAACCTTTAAAGTAACTTATATAGACTTGCAACAGCATTTACCAGTTCATAGAAATATATTTCGATGTAAGTTTTATAACAAAGTCAAAAAAAGGCACGGAAATGCACACAAAATTTGACGACATGTGCGCCGGCATTTTGGATGCACTGCTATACTTAAAAAATGCTAATATTTTTATTTGTTTTATAGGGCTCTTGTGAAACCCAAGTCGGAACTTACTCCAGAGGAGCTAGCTCGCCAGGAGGAGGAAGAGTTCAACACGGGCCCGCTATCAGTACTTACCCAATCCGTGAAAAACAACACCCAGGTGCTGATCAATTGTCGCAATAACAAAAAATTACTTGGAAGGGTGAAAGCCTTTGACCGCCACTGCAACATGGTCCTTGAGAACGTTAAGGAGATGTGGACGGAGCTACCGCGTACTGGCAAGGGCAAAAAGAAGGTTAAGCCCGTCAATAAGGATCGTTTTATATCCAAGATGTTCCTCCGTGGCGACTCTGTCATTCTCGTTTTAAGAAATCCCCTGGCAACGGCTGCGGGTAAATAGTCTACCGTAGCGTACAGTAAAAATAGCCACCAATTACAATCAATAAAACTAAAAGCGATTCTCTATACTTTAAAAAAAACGGCTAATACATCGGATTTGTTTAGAAACATTTTCTGGGTGGTGCAAATGGTTGGCAAGTTTTTGCTTTTAAAGTTTAGCAAGAAGGTTTAAAGGATTAAAGGAACCTCTATCCTCTCGTTAACCTTCTTTATTAAAGAACAATTTGTTTACAGATTTGCTTTTGAGTTGAAATTTGCACAATGTTTGCACAAATCTCAGAACATTCAGGTGTTTTACACTTAATTTTTTCGAGTTCCTAACATATTAGTTAGATGAAAGTTGTTGGTGTAGTATGGGCACATAGTCGTCGTACTGAGCTTGATAAAAAGTACCGGCAATGGGTTTACCTAGCTGATGCTTTTCAGCGAACTTGGCTGCGCTAAATTTGGGTCGGTCCTTCCTTGACTTGTTGCTAACACGCTCTTCATCAAACTCAAGCTTTCCCGACTGCTTGTACAACAAAAAGACGTAGCGATGAAGTCCAGTTCCCTTTGGAGGCCCGGAGCCCACATAGCCAGCGATCTGCTCTCCACTGGCCAAGTCGTTGCCAGCAATGTTGACCAAAACCCAATGTTTGAATTCGCGGAATTTCGGCTCCGCTCGGCTTGGAGCATCGGGATCGGTCATGATAAGAGTATAGAAATCATCAGGCTGTGCGTCCCATTCCACATTGGGCTGATCCTTTACTTGGGTAGGTGTGAGTTCCACTCCATCCTTGGCCACAAGACCATTTTTGTAGGTAACCTAAAATAGAGAATGTGTTTAAGAGTTGACCTTTGAACGGAAAGTTTCTAAACAGTTGAAGTTAAGTTTCAATTACCTTTAAACGGGCAGCGAAATAAACAAATAAAAATGAAGGTGTGCTTTTTAAATTTTAACCTAAAAACTAATTTAAAAATTCGTATGTTTCCAAAACGGAACACATTGTTTTTGTTATAAACTTTCTTTTGATTGTTTATGACCCACCTTAAGCAGTTGGGAAGGTGCCTCAGAAATAACATCTGGCACAACTCCATTTGATGCGAAAACCTCCTCCACGGCACTGGCTTGAACGGCCAGAAGGCAACTCAAAAGGGTTAAAGTAAACAATTGCATTTTCCAGAAAAAAATTAATTATGCTTGCGATAAGATTTTTGTATAAAGAAACTCGAAACGACCTGATCTCAAACAAGGCCTGTCACAAACTGAAACCAGTTTACCACGATGCCATGCCTTAAAAAACTCAGCTAAAAGCTTTTTTCTCGGCTCACCTTCCGTTGAAGGAAAAGCGTTTTTAAAACAGCAATTAACTAGTCGCGCTTCAATGGTAATGACAGAACGTAGATGTTAGTCTTTTGTTTTACCTGATAACCGTTTGATTAGATAGTAAATATTATAGCAATAGTCAAAAGAAATATAATTTATATCTATTTACTAATTGAGACTTTTATTAATAATTTATACTTAAAACATGGAAGCTTATGTACTAGCTTTTGTAGCTTATGTAGCTTTTATTAATAGTACTGATGAGAGGGAACTTCAATTTTAACAGACTTACAAGGGTCCGAAAATAAACTTTGAAATAATTTGCATGTAACTATTTTCCCGAGAGTTGTTTGTACAGCTTTGGGACATAATCATCCCATTGCGCCTGATAGAAGTTCCCGGCAATAGGATCTCCCAGACTGTACTTCTTTATGAACTTGGCGGTGCTAAAGTTGGCCCTCTTGTCGCCGCTTGTCTTTGGAATTTTTGGTTCACTACAGGACAGTTTTTGGGGCTGTTTAAAGACCAAAAATACATAGCGATGGAGTCCACTGCCCTGCGGTGGACCCGATCCCACGTAGGCGGTCAAAACTTGGCCGTTTTCTATTTGGTTGCCTGGGATATTGACCACCAGCCAATGGTGCCACTCCCTAAACTTAGGATCCTTGCGACTCGGCGCATCCGGATCGGTTAGAATAAGGGTGTACAGGGCGTTCGGATCCGCATCCCATACCACTTTCGGCTGATCCTTTACTTGGGTGGGTGTCAGTTCGATACCCATGTTCGCCTCTTGGCCACTGGGGTAAGTAATCTACAGAAAAGGTGGGAATGAACGAAACTTCCGAAAAATTCTCGAAAGCCCTACCTTAAGTAGTTTATCGGGACAAGTATTAAGAACATCCGGAACGATTTTGTGTTTAGAAAAACAATCAGCGGCCTCAGACATTTTGGGTAAAATAATATTCAAAAGTCGAGTTGTCTTCTATACTAGAACCATTACTTATATTTGAAGGAATTATCTGAGTAGACTTCAATTTCAAATAAGTACGGAAATATTTGAAAATTGTAATAGGAAATATATTTAATAATTTGTTCCCATTTGGGAAACGGTATGAACTGTTATGGTTTTAATCAATTCGGAGACATCGGGGTTCCAACTGGAGGTGAAAAAGTTTCCAGCCACTGGATAACCAAATTTATATTTCCTCGCAAAGGCGCTAGTGCGGAATCCTTTCCGGCCGTCACGGACATGCTTGGGCAACCACTCAAAGTCGAACTTTGTGTATTCCTTCTGTTTGTAGAGCAAAGTAACGTAGCGATGGGATCCGCTTCCCTGCAATGGAGTGGCACCCACATATCCCACACGAAAATCGCCCAGTGTCAATAGATTTCCGGGAATGTTTAGCACCATCCAGTGCAAAAACTCGCGGTCATCCGGATGAATAGGACTGGGCGTATCAGGATCGATCATTATCAGGGTGTAGTAGCCTTCCGGTGAGGCTGGCCACATCACTTCCGGTTGATCGCGAACTTGCATTGGTTCCAATTTCTTACCGCAATCTACCTTAACATAGCCATGGTACGTGATCTTCGGATAATTCACTTATTATTTTCAAACCATGATCTTAAAAATATGTTCTATATTTTACCTACATTAAGAAAGTCTTGGGGTCCCACCTCTAAGATATCTGGTATTATGTCCATGGTCCTCATAAACTTTCCCACCATCGATTCCGATGTGCGACGATATTCTTTCACGCTCCAGCTGAGACTTAAGCAAATTCTTAAGGAGATTAACAGCATCTGGTTGATCATCATTTTGTTTGCTGGCTGGGAGATACTCTTAAACAATGGTTAAGCCCTACGCGTTGCTTTCCATTAAATACTTTTTCCAGGTAACAGATGGGTTTATTGTAGTTGATTGAAACAGCTTTCGTAGCTGGCCAAATATTTGGAATTAGTCAGCAATTGAACACTCCCCGGGCCAGTGTCAAAAACTTATTGCATTCGCGTGCAGACGAATTGTGAAAATAATGAAATAAAATATCACAAAAATCCATCTAATAACCAGATACACTTGCTTATTTATCAGGTTTTTCGCATTTTAATTTTTATTGTTTCAACTGATCTATTTACTTGAAGCATGGATCCCAAAATGGTACACTACTTTCGGATCGGATATAAATTGGCAGAGTTACTGGGGATTCATGGAAAATACAATTTAGGGGTACCCCTTGAAAAAATTCGAAAAAGTTAAAGGGGGATTGGATGATTATTGGTTGAGATATGTCTTTCCGTGAAGGCCATATTGTCATTCCATGCATTTCCCATTTATGAAGATCTTTCAGAAAATTTTAAAAGCAAATAGTTAAAGTTATTGCGCTCAAGAATCCCACTTTTGACGATCAAGCCTTATTAAATCTTTAAAAAATGTTCAAGGAGTTAAGTGGATCAGTTTTTGCTAAACAATCTCTAAATATATTTAAAAAGATGAAATTAATAACAATATATAAGCTGTTTATTCATAAATTTAAACTACCAAAACTAAAACCAAAAATTTGCGAATCAGAAATGAATATACCATTGTTATGCTTCCGAGTGCTCAGATGAGTCAGTACTTTCAACGCCAGGGCTGAACTTCCACGGACAACTTTTACAGATATTCAAGGATTTTTTTGGGCTGTCGCTGGTGTTTGATTTATTGCCCTTTGGGGTGTACGAACAATCTGAATTACTTCGTCGAGGGCCTTCCTGAAATAAAAAGTTTGCATTTCTTTCCATTTCCCGAGTATAATCGTCTGACTGAGATGGGAAACTAGAGACTTTTTTATATCTACATTTTCGAATCTTTCGATCGCTGCTCCTCCTGACACCCTGCCTAAGCTTTACAGTCTCAACACTCATCCTGCATTTCGATAAACTAGAGGATGGTATTGTGGACTGCGTCTGAAGCAGAGGTGCGTGGAGGGTCATGTTGCGGGCACTGCAGAATCTTTTGATTGCACCGCCAGATCGTTGAAAAACTGAGCTGACTAGTTCTCGAATGGTACCTCCACTGTGCCTAGACGGAGACGTCAAAGAGTTTCGTGATTTGGCACCATTCGAATATTGCGAGAGGGACTGAGTCCTGCGCAGGGGCGGAGGCTGGGGGCAAGGGCAGATAGAGTGGGTCATTCCTAATTTGGCGCCGGCATTAACGGAATTTGAAATGTTTTGGGAAAGGCGCTTGGCCACATTAGCTTGAGATTTGCTGGCTGCCTTGAGCGGAGTAATGGGAGGTTTCGTCCTTTTGGTTGGAGCGACTTTGGGATCTTGGCTTGCAGGAGATCTTGAAGGCTTGTGTTTTCGATTTTCTGATATCTTAATTTTTTGGTTTCCCTTGGAGACTTTGGAACCTCGCCTGGAATCAGCTTTTGACTTTCCTCTTTTACTTTTTGACCGGCGTGGCTTCTCAATGGGCCATCGAAGATCTTCGTTTCCATAGTCGGCATTCGACCACACTTCTTGCAAATACTGACCTCCTGTTTGAGGACCTCCTGTTTGAGAACCTCTTTTTTCCTCCTTATTCCCTTGACATAATTCGATTTGCTGGGTGAAGTCATATTCTGGTCCGTCACCGACGCCACCATCCTTGTAATCTGCGTCGAAACAGGCTCCTGCCGCCTCAGCCAAGTCTTGAAGACTTTCCCGCAATTGGTTGATTATCTTTTGCTGCTTGAACCGAACATTACCTAGGCTTAATGAGTCGCATTTCAGGTTGGGCAATTCCTCTGCTTGCTTTGGGTTACAGCCATCTAGTCCCTGAGTCGTCATTCGCTGTAGCTCCTCTAGTAAGAAGTTCCTCTCACAGCACGACGCGGAGGATATTTGGCGCAAACGGAATTGGATCTTGGCATAGTGAGAAGAGATCGTGAACAGGGCCTCCTGCAGCTGCTCTACATCGTCCTCCAGCTTGCACTCGTAAGGGGTGAGGGGTCGACTCACCAGGCGGCCCTCCGAGTCCAGCTCTGTATAAACTCGTTCAGTTTTCTGCGACGATAGGGATCCCACCGTTGACTTGGAGCTCGTCTTTTGAGCCTCAACTGGCTTCTGCTTTTTTGATTCCAATTTCATTTTTGCCTGAGGAAAATTTTGATTTAATTTGGAAAGACAAAATTTTAATCTGACAAACTAGGCCTGCTTTTTAATATTATATCGGACTAAAAACATGTAAGAAATTATTTCATTATGTTAATAGTATTAACCCCGAATAATCCATCAATTGTAAAAAAGCTCATCGATTGTTTTCAATTTTTGCATTTTTAATAAATTAAATAAATAATAATTCAATTTAGTGTGATTTTTGGTCGATTGGTGACAAAAAGGACGAAAGTAGAGTTTAGGAAAGGGTGAATGAAAGAAGAAGAGAGGGATGGTTTGAAAATCAGGCTAACAAGGAAAGTGATAACAGCTGAAGAATGGCTAAAACTCTCGCATTCTTAACTCTTAAAAATTAAATGTATGGCCTGGGCAGGTTCCGGTTCATTTGGTCTGTGCGACTCGCAGTGATCTCGCCGGGGCTACAATCACTAATTATCCTTGATATGTACAATAGCTGAAGTCCCACTGATTTAGGAGGACGAGCTGTAGCTAGAGGAGCTGGATGATCCCGAGGAAGAGCCAGAGGAGTACGAGGACGAGCTGCTGGGGTGGTACGAGCTGTAGGCCAGGTTCTGTGAGTCCCAACGGGCGTAGGGACCTCCGCTCATGGGCTCCCAGCTGCTGGGGTCATAAGACGAGGCAGTGGTGCTGGGCACACCGTATTCGCTGGCCGGAACTGGGGCTGGCATGGGCACCATGTTCATCTTCATGCCGCCGAGTTTCTGGATGAGGTTGTAGATGAGGAAGCCGAGCACCAGCTTGATGGCGATCTTGGACAGGATCAGAGCCTTGGTCGCCTTCAGACCGATCAGGGCCAGAAGAATGGGCATGACAACCTTCAGTTTAAGTTTCATCAGCAGCAGCAGGGGCAGGAAGAGCTTGTCCTTGTTCTTCTTCTCAGCGCGGCCTAAAATAAAATTATATTAATGCGCTGCTGAGAAGGCATTGAACCCAAATACAGACCCTCCTCCTTGGGCAGCTCCAGGTCGAAGCCACGGTCCGAGCGGTAGGTCATCACGGATCCGGCGAAGAAGGTCTGTGGCAGCTGGAGCCTCATCTCGTTGGTGTTCAGAATGCGGGCCACACGGTCCACAATCACCTTGTCGATGACATCGTCGCTCAGGGCACGACCACTGACCTCATCCTCCTCCACATTGGCCACCGTGTCCAGGTAGCTGAGCACCTTCTCCTTAAGGCAATGCATGGCATTGGCATGGAAGCACTTATCCACAATGGTCGAGATCAGCTCGTCGGAACTGTGGATCCGCGGGGTCACTGCATTCTCGATGGCAGCTCCCGAAACAGAGGCGGAGGCCGCCAAAAGCAGCACACAACCGACCGCGAGCAAGGACGTGAAATGGAAGGCCATTGTGGTTCCTATTTATTAATTAAAATATTAAATTTATATTACACTACCAGAGCGCGTAGTGTTCACTGCGGAGTCGATGCGACGACAATGTTGGATCATTTGTCGAATGGTTCCAATTTTATACTGCCGCTCCCCGAGAGCGCCAAAGAAGAGACCCATGGGCCGTGTTTGCTTTTTGGAGTGCACAATTTTCGGTTTTTCGGTTTTTGGACAGCCCAACTCGGCAAGTGACGAGCGACGAAAGTCAAGCCCTGGGCCAAGTCCACGGAAAGCAAGTGGCCAAAGTTTTTCACAAAAAAAAAAAAATGTATTAAAAAAACTACGAAATAAGAAAACTAGGGGAGAAGAATCTAGTCTATCGACTGTTAAGTACCTGGTACCATTATCTTATGTTTTTTTGTTGGATCATGTAAATTGTACTGTAATGATCTTGGATTTAGAAACTTAAAGGTAGAAATTACTTTTTTATAAAAACTTAATATTATAGAGAGATTGAAAAAATTATTAGCATTGTCAACATTGTAGTTAAAGTCTAAAAGACTTCATTAAAAGGATTTAGGCTCTACTAAAATATATAGGATGAAATGAAAGACCATACATTGAGTATACCCTTGAATTACTTCGATTACTAAGTATAAAAACAGTAGCCTCTCCTCAGTTAACTGGGTTGCCCCTTAAGCTTTCTCGCTTTCCATATCGGCCCCAGACACCTAACGCTTCCCTCCCACCGGCCAATGTTGCATTATTGACGCCTCGATGGAAATAACTTTTGTTTGCAATTAGTATGCAGGCCCTTAACTCTTACGCGACCGTCTGTAAGAAAGCCAAATCGAAGGCACGTACATACTTCGGCGTATTGTGTCAAATTTCGATACAAGAAATCAGTACGGAACTCACCTACGCATTGGTATTGGCTCCACATTGGATTGATATGTTTTGGTACCATTTTTTTTGTAAACGCGGAACTGGGGATTAGATTTTGCAGCGGTATCAATCCAAGATATTTTTTTTTAGATTACGAAATGGATTTTCGTTTTTATTTGTGCCACATATTTTAAGGTGACATACTTCCTTAATTAATGTATGCGGCATTCGAGAGGCCACATCTATTGCATAGGCAAAGTTAATTGAAGGAAACCCTTTTCCTCGTGCGTGGTGTTAAAGTATGAACAAATAAATATTTCATAATAAAATACAAAAAGTCGGACAGATATTTAAAGCAATTTTATAAATTCTATATTCTTCTATATTTTGCTTAAATATAATGTTTTTTTTTATGAAAGTTTTAGAAAAATATAACCACGTTCGAAATATCTACATACATTTGCTTTTGAACCATTGTTTGTACTTGTTTTTAAAACTTTAATACTAAATAGTACGTTTTTAATTTGTATAATTAATATTTTTTTATTTCAGATGTTTTTTTTTCAATCCAATCTTTTGGAAATCTTTACTCGAGTTACACAATCGAATATATTTATTTGCCTGCCAAAATCATTGCAATCATCATAGATTACCTAATGGTCCGTTTAAATAATGCAACATGTGTCGTTGTCGTGCTTTTTATTTGTATCACTTGTATCCCTCGCTGAAAGAAATTGTGGGGACAGCTTCATGTTTATTTCACAACTATCGCCGCACTTTTGCTTGGATCGTGCCAAATGAAAAAAGAGCCGACAGTTTTATTTGCGGCTATAAATTTCCATAAGCTCGTGTCTTGGCTTTGGATCGATGCTGATGATGATGGGCGATGGTCTGATGGGGATGGTTTGTTGGTTGACCAAGCATTGACCAAAAAAATACAGTGTTCTCGTGTATGCCAAGCGATTATGAAAGCGACGCCAGCTGTCCAGGTGTGTAGCCCAAAACATTTTTTCCGTCCTGAAGCTTCCACGAAACGGTTCGGTCGTCTGATAAATTGCCTTGAATTCTATGGAAATTGCCCAGCTGGATGGGGCCAGTGGCCGAAAATGCTCAGATTAGGCCAATTTTCACACTTTATTGGCTTCTAGATTGGACCGAGTGCCTGTGTAGCACACATGGAAAATTGATGCTTGACCATTGGCCTGTATATTTTTTCAAATTAAAATTGAGCCCAATGAAATTTATGCAGATTATTTTATCCATGGATATAAGAGGTTAGACTCAGAAAAAAATGTTACTTTTAAAATTGTATTCATATGAAGTTTTAATTGTTTACATAAAAAAAAAATAAAAAAATCAATCGGTTTAATAAATATTCTTTCACAAAAGATAAGAACGTCGCTATTTTGTAAAACAAATTCCTTGAATTTCCTATGAAGACCTTCGTATTGCATTTGAGCGCAGTGTTGGAATTTATTTGTGAATTTTTTTCTTCTATCGGACCGCCCATTGATTTGTATCTATGCCTGGATCTGTTTTGGAACGCATCATTTAGTTTGCTTGAAAATGTCCCTGATCCCCGATGATGGCCTCAATCACCACGGCCCTTGAGCTAGAATTTTTAAAGACTTTCACTCTCCGACGGGTGACAACTTTCGCACAAGTGAAAAGAAGAAATTTAAATTTTTAAATTAAATGCCGTTGATCAATTGAATTTGCTGTGCCGACCGGGCCTCCATGCAGGAGGCTTGACTGGAATATTTAATTAGATTTTCTGCCGGGAGTCGGAGCTTACCTTGGATTAAATTTGGCTAATTAGGACACAATCGCTTTGCCGGCGATGGCTTATAAATATTGTATGCCAAGTGAAATTGGTCGAGGTTCTGGGAAGAATGCCAAAGGGCGGAAACGTTAATTAGGCTTGCGGGGTTGACCATTCAACCAAAATATGGTTTCTGGGCCAAAGCTATAGGCCAAATCTTTAAGACTAACAACAATGATGACCCAATGATGGCCCTTCCTTGACAAATGTAAATTTAAACATGTTTAAGTCATTTATTTTGCTACTTTATTTTGGTGCTTTGCTTCTGGTTTTCTTAATCTCTTGTTTTCAATAAATAGTTAATAAATATTATAAATAAAGTCTAGCGAATAGAGGCAGCGCAGGAAAACGCGGATATCTGGTCAGGGGGGAAAGTGGCCAAAAGTCACAGAATGCATCTAACAATTAACAATTAATTTTGTGCTTTTGGGAACCACAAATTTGTCCAAGACTTCATAATCCAAGACTTTGGACTGCTCTTCTTCAATTTGTTTCTCAATTTAAGCTCTGAATTATGGATTAGGCGTAGGCCTGGTAGGCCAAGTTTTGGGCCAGCTTCTGGGGCTGCTCCACCACGGGGACGGGAAGAGAGCCAAAGGTGCGCCCGTCCCAAGGACCATGGGCGGTGATGTGGGCGGTATGGTGATGATCATGGGCAATCTAGATTGGCAAAAGAAATAGAATAAATAAAATTAGCTAGATATTCCACACAGTCATTTTAAAATAACTCTAATTGCTAGTTTTGGTTGGGTAGTCAGTTTTGTGGTTTGGTTGGGAAGCGGGAGATTGTGGGCGAGGATTCTGGCTGGACTTACCCTGATGCTGCCGCCCTCTAGACTTCTTATACATACATACATGCATTACTTATGACCCTTAATTGCAATAACTTTGTCGCGACTTTCGCACTCCACGCCCAACATCATCCCAACACACAAAACTCTAATTACCACAGCCAGCGAATGCCTGGAAGACAATTAGAGATGCGTTTTAATATCGTCGCCTGCTTACCTTTTTGCACAATTGGAAAATGGCCAAACCAACCGAGACAATGAAGGAGAAGAAGCCCAGAGCCAGAGCGTTGAAGGCCTTGATCTTCAGGATACCAATGGCCATTGGGATGACGGTGATGGCCTTCAGCAGGATCAAAACCAGGATGGGCATGGCCAGTTTGCGGAGACGGTGCTTCTTTCCTGGAAATTCCAATAAATAATTGGTTAGATATTTCTCTATTCACTAAAACTTTTTTCGACAAAAAAGGCATGCAGAACGTGAACCCACCCTTCTTGAAGATGTTGCCCTTCTTACCCCTGGCTTCGACATCGGTGACATCGTCGCTCTCATCGCCATTGAGCTGGAGGTTCAGGCTCAGTTGGTTATTAGCCAGGTTGCGGGCCGAGACGGTGACCTTGGCATCAGCCAAGGGCAAGTTCATGCTAACATCGTGACCACGGATGTAGTTCTCAATGGCATCGATGAAGCCATCGGCGCTGCTGGCACGAGCCTCACTGATTGCCGGGGTCTTTTGGCCGTTGGAGCGGACTTCCAAGTTCGAAACCTATAAGGAAATATTTATACATATTATTTAAATATTTCATAATAAACCTATTAGAAAATTTATATCATATCCCATTTTATAAATAATCCATTCATTTGAGGATTAAATTCATTGAGGGATACATTATTTTCTATTTCGTACCTGATAGCTGTCTTTGCTCATCACATTGTCCACGAATCGCATGGCACGCTCTTTGATGCAGGCCATTGAATCTTGGCCACTAGCGCACTTGCTCTGCTCCTCGGCAATGAGACGCTGCAACTGGTCGGTGGCGGCACCAGCAGCTGCCGCCGGACCCACGGCCACAAAGGCCGCAACACCGACAATCACAAGGAGCAATTTGGCCATTTTGGTTTTTCGTTTATTTTTTAAGGTTCGTCACTCGCCGATGGTCAACACACAACTCGCCTCTGTGCTGGCACAATTGCGTTTAATAATCGTTTTTCTATTGTTCACGATTTTTATACTCACTGGATCTTTAAACTCGTTCGCTGGCGAATGGCGGCCCAAAAGAAATGGCCGAAGAAGACATGAATGAAGCGGACGTCGAAAGAGTTGCCCCAACTTTGTTATTTTTGTCTGTGTGCGTGCCTCTGTGCACCACGTGTCGTATACTTAATGTGGCTTTATTTCGGACGCGTGCCGGTCGCATCCGAGAGTATGCTATGTGGGTGGATGGCAGCACTCGAAATTATTTAAAATAAAATATTTCATAAAAACATTGGAAGTAAACTACAAAATTATAAATCCTTTAGAAATGTACAGGATTACTTTAGTGTGTTAATTAGTTAGTTGAAATAACTCAGTAAAATCCCATAAAATGTAATTCATGATCTCACATTTTTTTCTTCAAGTGTAGTAAGGCCGTTCAACAGTTTGCTCTTTGATTATGAAGCGCCGGAGGGGAGACAAGAATGGAGGAGTTGGTTCGCCATTAACTGATTAAATCTTGACACAATGGACATCCGCCGTAACTATTGGTAATGTACTACAAACAGAAATAGAGGCTTACCATTAATTTGTTGTGAAAATGCAGAAAAGTTCTCCCATCTACAATTTCTTGACAACAAAACATTACGCACTCTAATGACTTTGTAACAACTAATTACAGAAACTCCGCTAAAAGCAAAACATAATGTTTTGTTTATGAAAAAGTTAACTTAGGGGCCTATTAACTGGCGTGCAGAAAGTTTCTAAGCACAATTGTTATTCTTTTCCACTTTTATGTTTCTTTCAAATATTTAACAGGTGAGAGTCATGAACCTTAAGGGTCTAGAGAAAATTTACAAGTAATTTTTCTTTATGGAAACAAGTTTTAATTGGATATTACAATAACATATTTTCCCGTTTTGGAACAACCTCATCATAAACATCCTTATGGGCGCTAATCGAAAGGATCTCTTGCGGTGCAGGTCATAAACCGTTTAATGCCCACAAAAAACTAGCAATTAACATATCGCAACATATAATTTAATACAGCCGCGCCATGCCAAATTGCGCAAACTAATTACGGCACTCATATCATAATTAATAATTGGGCTTGGGATATGCAAACGATTCGCAATGGACTTTGGTTGGTCAGTGGCCAAAAATAGAGGCCTCCTACATGTCACTGAAAAAGAAAGTGATTTTCCTTAACGAAAGCGAAAGTGACAGATTTTGTTCATGTGCGTTGAATTTCGAAACATTTAGAGTCCACGGTTAAATTATGAATCTCGTGAATTGATTACGCGCCATTCGCCATGAAAATTGATTTGATAGCGATTGCACTGCCATAGAGTTGTGTTTCTTTTTCGTTTTCGTCCACCCGAATAATTTGTTTGACCAAAAGTTTCACCGTTTCATTGGCCGACAATTTGCCATTCCGGTCGCATTTCTTTTTCGAGCCAATGAAATTGGAAAACTTTTTCATATTCGAAATTGTTGCGTAGAAACGATGGTCAAGCAATGGCGGCCAAGTGCATGTCGTTAAATATAAATGAAGTGCCGTTCCACACGCTGTTGATATTGTTTTTCAATTTTAAGTTGATGCCGTTGAAGTTTTTTGTTGGCGCCATCGCCATTTTGCATTTTTTCACGACATCACCGTCGACATTTTGGCTGAGCGAGGTGTCTGGGTGAGGAAGTGTATGAGTGTGTGTGTGTCAATGGCAGCTTTCCAACCCACCTGCGCCTGGCGGTTTTGTGGTTGTATTGGGTGGCTATTGGCAATTGATATGACCGCACCGCTGGTCATCGATTTTCTCTCCTGGGTGTACAGAAAACAAGCAATGAAGAAAAGAATGCAATAAATAAAATGCTTTTAGGTTCAGCAGTGTAAACGAGCACCCATGAGACTCCCCTGAAAGTATGCTAAAAATATTCAATGTTATCTGCATAAAGTTTAACATGAAAATGGAAACTTATATTTATTTGCTTTAAAAAATCAATCCATTTATTTATTATGGGATCATATCATCTCCTCTGTGTTTCTTCACCAAGTAGAGTAGAAAATGTTTGCTGAGTAGAGAATGTGTTCCCTTAAAAAAAGAAAATGTGTGCATTCCACTCCATGCGCTTCGGAGCGGTTTTCACCTGCTTGAAATACAGTTGAATTTAACATGAAACCTTTTTAGCATTTTTTCCAGACACTTTGGCACGAATCTGTTCTCATTATGGGGGGAGTATTCAATTTGTCGGACGGTAAAATGGACTTTCACTCCACGGACTTACTCGAGAACCCAGCACATTAGAAAAGTTTTGGGTTAATTACTTATTTCGCTTAGGGGATGCTGCAGCAAAAGAAGACTTCAATTAGGTACACATTTTGTGCATGATTTTATTGCAGAAATATTTACACAAAATAGGGCATCCTGGTTTTTTCCACTTAGTACATTTTAAACGCCTTTGGGGGTTTTTCATTTCATGTTTTTTTTTTGGTATGCTTTGTACACTCCTCAATAAATAAATAAATAAACAATACGCTGAAAGTACGAGCGGTTCAACTACTAAGACTAGGGCGAAATAAATAATCATGCAGATTGGCCGAGTTTCGAAAAATAGTTTGGTTCATTGTCCTAGCCTCACTTCTGTCCGGCGTAGGCCAAGTCTTGGGCATCCTGGGGCTCCTGCGAGGACCTGGCCCAGGCGTGGGGATCCCAGGCGGGAGAGGGGTGCTCCAAGTGCTCGATGTGTTCCACGGGCAGGTCCACATGGTGGTCAATGTGGTGCTCCAGATGGTGGTCAATGTGGTGGGGCACGATGTGTTCAATGTGGTGAGGAACCACATGTTCGATGTGATGGGGCACTACATGCTCAATGTGATGGGGCACTACGTGGTCCACATGGTGGGGATAGTGCACCACTTCATAGTTGACAATCTTGGGCTTGGCAATCTTGAAGATAACCAAAGCACCGGACAGGACAAGTGAGAGCAAGCCCAGAGTCATGGCCTTCCACGTCTTGAGAGCGATTAGGCCCAAAGCCAATGGCACCAGCACTGTAGTCTTTAGCTTCAGACCCAGAAGGAAGGGGAGCACAGCCTTACGGATCATGCCACGTCCTGGAAATGAATAAAGTATGAATATAAGATTAAATTTTATCATTTTTATGCCGCTTGAAAATGAAAAAAATGGAAATAAATGGCGTCTATTGCTTTTTAATAATTATTAAATTTCTTCAAAAAGTGTCAACAAAACAGAACAAAACGTATTAGAATATTTATGTATAGTTTAGTTTATAAAATGTATAACTGTCACAAATCTCTCTGATTTATAGCTACTATAAATCATGCTCCAAATATTAAGAGCAATAGTTTATATGTCGTGTCACTTTGATTTATAGCTTATAGTTGGAAAATAAATTGAAATACGCACCTTCGTTGGCAGCTGCCAGGGGAATAACTCCGCCCTGGGTCAAGGGATTCTCCATAAGGAAATCGGGCACCAGGGATCGGGCCTCTGAGCTGCGGAAATACTCAGGTGCCTGGATTCTTAGGGAATGGCTGCCCAAGTAGCTGTCGATATCATCGAACAGTCGCTCCTCCGGATTCAGAGAACGGGACTCCACTTTCTCTGAGGTGCGAACAATGGAGAGGCGCTCAGTGATGCGAACCTCAGGCTGTTGGAGGGCCGCGTTGAACCACTGAAGTGCTTTGGGGCGGACGCAAGAAACGCTCAGATCCTTCAGGCAGCCATTGTACATGTCGAGGGCCAGCTGGGCAGCGGACTGTGGCGCCTGGTGACCTTCGGCGGGCGCCGAGTGTGCGGCCGTGGAAAGCGCCGCGAGGGCGACTATCAAAAAAGCGGCGGGGCTCTTCATCCTTTCTGTGCCTGGCTCTATTCTGTCGGTCGGTGGTGCGCACGCGTTGGCCACTCAGCGGGTTATGCAAATGTCGCACTGGCACCGCTTGGTTTTTATACGGCGTATACTTTGCTAATTGAATTGCGTATGCCAGGTACGCACGGAGCTCTCTTTCCGTCCCGCTTTGGTCAGCACTTTTAGCCACCATTTCGTTTCGATTCGCTTTGCTTTGGCCACTCGAAAAGTCATGGAAAGCGCAAGTTACGAGTTTCACCTTTGTGAGGGGTATGGATAACGGCTAACTGGCTTCTGGTTCTATCGGTCGTCTATTGGGTCAATTGGCCAACGGTTTATGGGCACGCTGTTCCCTTTGTCGGCGGCATAGGAATACGTCAAGACGACGACCATTTCCAGCATAATACCCGCAGTAATATGCCGCACATAATTGAAAGTTATTTGATGGCTTCTTCGGGGGACTCCGCTCCACTCGTAAAATCAAGTGCCCAGCAATCCGAAGTGCGTGCCTGGAAACCCAATTAGAATAAAACTCTCACAGCGGTCGTTCCTTCACCATTTACCCACCGAGAGGTACATGGGGCAGCCAATCAATTGCACCTGCAGACATTGACCACCGAATCGGAAACCACGTTTTTATCATCCACAGAAGATTTTGTTTGATTTTACATTTCTGAATAATTTCACTTTTATTCCATTCATAATATTATTACATGCTTTTTAAATGCACCTGTTTAATTTAAGGAGAATTGATTCCATTGAATTTGGTGGGGCGTCTGCATAATAGGGACCAAAATCATTACATTACTAGCAACCAAAGGCATTACTATTTAATTTAAATATTTAACAGATAAAGCCAGACAATCTCATTTGCTTTGAATTCTATTTATAATTGTTTGCGAACGTAATCGCTTACGTTTCCTAATTTTCTTAACTGGACTTTTGATACAATCCGGCTTAAGACACTCTCATAATTACGAATACCTCGATATGCCGTTCGGTTAGTTAAAAAAGAAACACTAAAAGTGCTTTTAAACTTATTAGCCTTTTTTAACTTTAAAAAAATATATTTACTAAAATATATTTTCATATTATTAATCATATTTATAGAGAATGATGAAACTTCAATTTTTTTTGTAATATAAAATTCCAAAATCTCTAGAAAAGTTCCTGACCAAAGGATGAGCCTAAAAGATGGATTCTGTTGTGTTCTTCGTATTCTGTTCTGTCTCAATGGGCTCTTGTCCTTGTAGTCCGATACTATCCACAAAGAAAGCAGTCACACTCGAAATTAATTAAGTGAGGGTGTGGTGCCTACTTTATTTCATTAAAAATGTTTTCTTGGTTTCGAATTGCGGAAATATTTTCGTGGGCCAAAAAAATGTTGGACCTCCTGACGCTGACATTTCCCGCAGTACTCGGAATTTAATGAGCTGCCAATTTGGCAATCGGTGTTTTGAAGTCAGTGCAGTTGGTTGGGCCGAGACAGCGGGCCCACGAATCTTAATGTCTTACTTATGCTTCCGCTCTTTGTTGTAATTGTATTTATTTATTTTCTTTTTTACTTTATATTTCCTTTGTTTTTTGTTTGGGCAAAAAGGAATGTTGCTAGGGGAGGGGGTAGAAAAGTGAAAGCCATGCCATTTGCGTGTTAATTGCGCCTGGAATTTACATAAATATTAATTTCAGATGAGTTCGTGAGCTCGTCTTGGAGACATCAAAGTCGCCCAATAGGCTGCCTAATAAATATATTTATGCAAATGAGTTCTTTTCCATTTCGACTGTTTGCCAACGACAATTAGGCGACATATTGGCACGCCATTCCTGCTGAGCTTTGGAGCCTTGATTTATTCAAAGAAAATGTGTTATTATTGAACCTGCTGGTCTGAGTGAGTGATTCCCAGCATGTGGGTTGGATGCTCTGAATGTAGACTGCTAAAATATTCACGCAGATTAATTCAAAGTAAATCCAAACGCATTGATTCTCATAAAAGACATCAGGAATCAAGGAAGCATATTTGTGCTAAATTAGTTCTGGCCATGGTCGGATTTTGGTTTGGCTTTCAAGATTTGGTTTGGCTTACAAGTAAGTATTTTAGACTTTCATCAGTAATGTATTTCGGTAATTAAATTGTACGATCAGATAGTAGTTTACTTACTTTGGATTAAAACGACTTTATATATTTAGTCCACCAATTTAAACCCAATTCTAGGATATTCCGAAATTCGATACTGAATTCATATTTATAAAGACTATTAAGTTTCCCAGAAATCCAATTCTTCATAAAACGAAATGCCGATAAGGTTAATATTTAACACAATTTCAATTTATTTTCCATTTATGTGCGCTGGCTATAAATAAATCCTCTAATAACAATTTTTGCATATTGACTAATTGAATTTTTATTGGCGCCCATGTGACCGGCTATTAATAAATATTCTGATTTCATTATTGTGTGTTTTATCGAATTATTTGGTAAATAAAAAAAAGCCATTCACATGTGATTGGGTGGAAAATTTGAAAAGTGCACTGACCGCAGGCAATCCTAACGAATAATTTGTGAGTTATTTTCAACAAAATCAGAATGAATATTAATTCAGCGGTCGAATGTCAGATGGGCATAAATTGGAATAAGCTAGGTAAACCATTAGACTAATACAAATAAATAAATAAATAATAAGAGTTTAACAAATAAATTATTCTTAAATTAGAGTAATTATCCTATTTACAGTTCGGTTTTTAACAAGGAAAATTTGACTTAAAAGTTGCTCGTTCTCGTTTCGCGAGTCTGGACCTGGTCCACAACAACCCTCTGGCTCATTTGGCCGGCATGTTGCATTGTGGGTACAGGCTCTGACAGTCCTTTTGATCCTGGCCATCCCGGGCTGCCTGAATTAGCCGGTAGAAACGCCTCACAGCCTCATTCGCATGCGTTACGGGCTCCAGTTCGCTGGTATCGCTGCAACGGACACAAATGGTTAACTTTTATAATATACAACTTTTCGCGTATTTAATTAAGTGCCTATGTATGTAGTCCATGTACATTTTTTTCTGGTACAGCCTCTAGCTTCTAGCAGATGCTTCTCCTTGGGATTAGATAAACTTGGGAGCTGCTAGGAAGTCAGCTAATTAATTTTGCAATTTCGGTGCGGCGCACTAAAGTTTTTTGGGTAGGGAATGTCGAATCACTTGGACTTACTTTTGGGCTTACCAGCACGCGTCTTTTGTGTGTCAGACAGTCGTGTTTCATCCGGAAACTCCCAACCAACCATCCAAGGAACCAAGGAACCTATTCAGCCATTCAACAAGCTCAAATTGGAGGCGTCTGAAGCAATTGATTCTGGGGGCGGGGTGTTGCTAATGGATTTCATGTGACTAGTGAGTCGTGCCGTGAATGTGAGACTTGGGGAGCTTTGGGAATTTGGGGGATGGGTGGGAAAATCGCACCCACAAAAGTCAAGGCCAAACTGATTTCCTATGCTCTTTGGCTGAGTTTTAGGAGGACGTGACCTGACCATAGAACATCTTGTTTAACTTTTAGTGTCTAATACATAACAATTTCTAGCGCTCCATTAGTATTAAATTTTATCCCACGTGAGGTTTGGAAAATAAAAGGAAGGAATAGGGTAGAAAAGCCTTGCTATGCAAAATAATAAAAAGGTCTGGAAAATAATTCTGAAAACTTCCAAACAAGTTTCGAAATTAGCTTTACTTGGAATCTGATTCCTTTGAATCTCAATTATAATTACTACTTAACTTTTTTCAATTAATTAAAAGGGCTCTCATAATTTAAACGCTGCTGAAGGACGCTTAAGACAAAAGTTAGCTTCCATTAGGCCAATTTACTTTAATTAATTTTCAGCTAGAAAGAATGAAAACCTGAACTTCTAGAAACCTCCTTTTTGGAGCTTCGATAAGACAATTAGGCACACTTGGGCCGCTCAATTAATGAATAGCTTGTCACGGCCACGCAGACCCATAAATCACACCATTCCAGGGAGTCGGGAATAGGTCTAGGTCGGACCTCTTCCGGGACACTGTCGCGTCAAAATTATGTCAACGCAGACCCTCGTCTCTCAAGAGGCAAAGAAAAAGTTGCCGAAAACAATTTTGCACTCATTGTTGTCAGCGTGAAAAACCTGGGCATGCCACGAAAGATAATGAGCCATGAGAAATATGATGAATGTGAAATGGGATTTTATCTGGCCGTCGGTATGCTCGAGTGAGTCCGGAGTGACCGATGTGGGTGGAACCATTGACGGGGACGATGACGTGCCCCATGTGGCATGTGCCACAGCGTTCCACTCGGCTTCCCGTGTGCAGAGCGCAGTTTGCAGCTCAATTAGAAGACGCGATGCGATGCGACAGCTACGAACTTGCCATGACAAAATGACAAACTGCACTTAGACAGCTTGCCTCGGAGATTCAACCTCAGAGCTCCACTTTCTTTTCACGCTCTTGCCCATTAATTGATAGGCGATGATGGGGGCCTGGTTCAGGTTTTCTCCCAACGAAACGCATCAAACTTGGCAAGTTGAAAACTAATTGCAGTTTGACATTGCAATTGGACTTGGCCAGGGAACAATTAGAGCAAATGAAATGTGTTTCAGTGTATGTGACACTCTTTGAAAAATAATAATAGAAAATGCCAGCCAATTATTGAAGCACGGAAAGTCTGGATAGGACAATGTTAAAAGTCTAACTTCATAAAACCGACTTCCCTTGAATAGCTAGCTCTAACAAATGACTTACCGACTTAATTCAGCGGAAACGAAGTTGCTGTGAGGACTATAGGTGGCCGGATCCCTGTACATGCTGCAAACGATTCGCTCCTTGCACAGGTCATTTTTCACTCCCAGCTGTTCGATGATTTTGTCGATTTTTAGCAGGATGGGACTGTAGAATGGATCGTAGTTAAGCGGATATAGCGGCTGAAAATGGTAGAAAAAACACGCAAATTATTCACACTGAACAGAGATTTAAACAGAGGATTTTTTGGTGGCAAACCTGTCCGTCCTTCACGAAAGGCTGATGTTCAAGTATTTTTTGTTGCTGCTGGATTATTCGTTGTTCGGCTTGAATGCGAATCGCTTCCTTCAGCTGGGCAGCCAGTTCGGGCTAGAAAAGGGTTTAAAGTAAATTAATATTATGTAACAATTGGAATCTGCTCAAATTCTTCCCAAATTGGAATCTGCGCAAAACATGTCTTTCAGAGTTTATATTTTCTCTGAAAGCCAATTTGAAATGTTCTATTGCTTAAAACCAACATGGAAGCTGTCACAATTTAGGTGGTTTGTGCAATGAAATTTTCGGTTGCAAAAGGGTCGAGTATGCGTTGCAAGCCATCTGTTTTGGACAGTTTACCAGAGTGAATTTAGAGCCGCTGGCACACTTTCCTGCCAGGGAACAGCAAAGCAAGTTCCCATCATATTCGGGCGGCTTTGGCAAGGTGTGCTTATTTAATTAAGGTGAACAGCGGGGCATTTTGAAAGCTTACGGATTTTGCTGTCAGCTTTGCCGGCAGTGCAATGGCAATAACATTGTCAGTGGTAATGGCAATGGCAAAGTGCATTTTAATTATGGCTTAGTGAACAAGCCAAGTGCCTAAAAGCACAGCCCACATTTGTCCGTTCCTTGGGCGCTTGAGCACTTGAAAGTGAAAACTGTCATTGAGTGTCAGTCTGGAAAATTGTGTGCCAAGCAATTCACCTTGCACGGCCCTGCAATTTGAATGGTGTCGTTAAACAAAAAGAGAAAAGAATACAGGCACCGAGTCAAACATAACACAACAATTTGCATGGGGCACTGGGAAGCCAAGGAAAAAAAGTATCTGCACTCAGAGGAAAGTGTCAATAAATGCTTCCCATGTGCCGGTTGTGGACGTTTCTTTATGGGTTTGTTAGTTTCTTAGTGAAACTGCAGCAGCCTTATTGATTGGTTTGTCTTGTTGCTTAGCTGGACAAGTTTGCAATATGCAATTTGCAATATGCAATTTTTCTACGGGAACCGGCACTGTGTCACTAATGAAGGGTGGAGAGGGTGGTGCCACCCGTTGGTAACAGCCCAATGATCCAGATGGAATCCTATTCCCTTGCAAAAGTTTTTAATAATCCGTAAATAGCTATTTTAAACACTTTTTTTAAAGATTAAATTAGAGGGTTATTATATCTCAACACAAACTCAACACAAATTACCAGCAGAATTAAATCCTATATTATTTTTAATTATTCCTGCATAAGTATGGTTGATTAGAAATTCTGTTTTCAAAAAGTTCATAGCGTAACTCTGAGCCGGGGTGTCTAAGCAGGATTTCTGATTTTACAGATTTCTTCATTTTTAATAATTGCATGTATAGCTCTTTAAACCTTCACATGCGCACTTTAAACAGAAACATACTTATGTATGCACTTATATGGAATGTAATGTGATACTCACCGAAAGTTGTGGCTCAGGTTGCTGCTGTACTAGTGGCTGGTTTGACTGTTGATGTTGCTGTTGTACTTGTTGGAGCTGATTGTTCCGTGCTGGGTCATATTGCGCAGCAATTTGCGCTGCTGTAAGTCCTGGTCCGCTCTGCGGTGGGTAGTGCCCCGGAACGAACACCGGGTGGTGCTGGGAGTGTGCCGGCCTTGAGCTGGAAAAACAGGGGCACAATTAGTGGCGGGACGGGGGCGAGAGTGCATCGAGTAGGTGACCCACAATAGTTACATTGGAGCGTCGGGTCAAATTTCCTTTTCGCTGCTCTTTTTAATTGGCAAAAATGACTAGCACCGTGCTGTTTGGCTTTCATTAACAAAAAAATGTAATTACATTTGCCTGCGCCATGGGGAGACATGTGTAATGTTGGGAAAATAAACAAAAGGACACCGGAAATTTCCCTTTTCACAGATAATTTATAAATTGAAATAACTGGGGCCAATTAACAAATGTACAGAAAACTTGAATACATTTGGGTAGAAATAAATTAAATAAAATAAGTTTTTATATAAGCTTTTGATAAGCTTTTGATTGTAAACATCCTTTCATATTTGTAGTCAGTATGTTATAATTGAACATTTTATGCCAATACCTGAATCAATTTTTAAAACATAATTTAAATATTCATTGGGAAATTTATGATATAAGGTAATATGAAAAAACTAAATAAAAAATATTCGGGTACGTTATAGATACAGTGAAAGCTAGCAAAAAAAAGGAAAATTAACTCTGGAGGGCTTTAAGGATCGGGTTAGTAACTTTTGACGTTATTTATGAAAGTGCGTGTTTTTGTGGCCAAGTGTGCTCGAGTGCCGGTGCAAGTGAGTTTTCGTGTGCCGTGGTTTTGGTTTTGCCTGTTTTTGGACGCCCTTAGGTGTCAGGTAGGTACCTTTGTTTGTCCTGACTTTGAAATGGGTTTGAACTTTGACTAGAGGCGTGTACTTTCTGAGCACTTAATTGCTGGTGTTGTTGTAGCTGTGTTTTTAGCTGCTGCTGCGCCAGTTGGAGTTTGTGTTGCGACGTTGGCGGCCTGGCCTGCTGCGAGGATACGGGCCAGCGGTGCGGCTGCTGTTGCTGCTGCGGATGCGATTGTGTTGCATGTTGCTGGTGTTGCGGGTGTTGCTGGTGTCCCTGTGTGCTGCCCAGACCCCAAGCATGCAGAACGTCGGCATCTTTCGCCGTATCGGGCTTAAAGTAATGCGCATTCTCTTCAATTTGTGCAACGCGATTTATATCGCCTATGTATCTATATGGTGATTGCAGTCGTTTGTCGTGGGTGATGAATGTGAGTGTGATTTAGAGACAAGACAGATACACAGAGAGTTACAGTAACAGTTGCGGATACGGGAAGAGTTATGCTGGCAATGGGTGTGACTTAGAACAAAACTTACTCAGATCCCAGGCCAGGACCACTGTTCTCCCAGGCGCCCTCGAAGTGCTCGAATCCTGGGCCGTGGCTCTCGTGAATGGGAGCTCCATGGAGGTAGGCTGACGGGTGTCCTTTCGGGGGGTGTGTGTAAATAATTTCAGGCACTGAATGGTGCTCGCCGCTATGCCATGGCGGCACAACCTAGAAAGAGAAACACGGAGAAAAATATTTACAGATTTTATACAAATTTTAAATTAATTCTGCCCCAAATTGAATGGCCAAATGGTGCATCGAATTTTCTATTTGTGTACGAATCGAACTGAAGGCATACAAAACAGCAATGATAAGCGTAAATTGAAAACAGTCAAGGCTTCTGCTTGACATTTAATGAACTCGAAATAGCAGAAAAGTTTTTGCTCTGGAGGGGCTTCTTTTTGGAGTGCTCTTATAGCGACATCTTTTTGGCTATTTATAGCCAATGGCAGTGCTACAACCGACCGAATAATACGCATTATGCCATACGACTTTGGTCTAGTGGCGGCCCCCACCCCTTGGCTCAGTTCAATGACTGCCAAATAGCCGTAAATATCGAATCATACACCAAGCGATGCGACTGTGTCATTGCCTGGAATTGGGCTTTCTAGGTTCTTGCTCTGCCTATTATTTGTGCGCTGAATTTATTGTACGCCGAATTCGAATCGTATTTCAAACTCTGCGCCCCCAAAAACTTTCCTAGTAAAGAGGTGACAAACGTTCATAAACAGATGACATGATAAGTGGATGGTTCAACATCCTTGTGACTGGGAAGACATTCGTTCTCAGAGTGAAATTATCTTCCACCATCTTTGAAAGCAGCCAGGGTTGGCCATGGGTTATCAGTTTAATAAACTTAAAGTGGGGGAAATTGTGCACATAATAGTGACCACCTGGGTGTGAATTTATAAATGTATTAATGTAATACTGTAATGTAATAAATGTAGAAATGTCATTCCTTGTTTATTAGCTTTCCCCAGGTAGCAATTCATATATTTATTTATTCCTGCAGAGCACCAGTTTAAATGCACATTGTCCTCATGGATGTCTGCTTTCTCTGATTGACGCTGAAGCCCAACTCAATTGCACTCGACTAAATGAGAGTTGTAAAGGATTATAATTGCCAGATTGACTGTGTGTTTATTAAATCAATTTTCATGTAAATCCCCATCGTCGGCAGCTCTAGGAATGTTTTGCACAGACATGGTAACCAGGATTATCCCGCGAGCTTTGGCGCAATGCCAGGCCCTGGTCTCCGTTCAATAGCATTCTCGGCGACCATAAACGAATGGGAACATAAATACCTCATAAATATGAGTATCTACGCGTGTGCAGTCTTTTCAAATAAACAGGCATTGCGAAAGCGACGAGAAGGACTGTCGCGGCTCCCAAGGAGGCGGTCTGAAGAGGAGGCTAACATATATAATCCCTACCTACGGGCACAATTCAAAAGACGGGATTTCATTTGACGATATGTCAAGCTGCTGGGTGCTGTCTGTGTCAGCGTGAGATATTTTTCATGGAAAGGAGAATAGGCACGTGCTACTTTAACTCAGAGACGGGAATCTCTCAATGAAATACTTTTCAACTCCTGTCTCATGGTGACGACTCTAGACTTTTCTAATTGAATTTCCGGGGGCTTGCTCACATATCAACAAAAGAAACTTCCGACCCACACAGAAAGAGACAACACCGAATCTCATCAAATTTATTAATGAAATTTTTGAGAAAAATCTAAAACGTGAAAATAATAATCGTCCCAACCCAAAAACCAGTTAGCCACATTGTGAGATGTAAAAGAAAGCTTAAACAAATGTCATGTTTCTGTGTCATCGGTTGTATCTACTACAAATTTTACAAATAAAATAATCTTGTTTGAAAAATCTTAAAGAGTGTTTGGTTGACTGGATAAAATCTGAAAGTTATAAATCACTAGCAAAACAGAATTGGTAAAGAAAGGGTTCTTCAAAAATGTTTTTAAAAGTAAGAAAAGTTACACATATATGTACCCATATTTGAGAGAAGTAATTGTTACTCTAACCCACAAAAGCAGGTTTTAAATAAGTTCGATTTCAGTCATCAAAAACAAATACCGGCTCTTGGAAATTATTTTCCGAGACCTTGACAGAAGCTTCCCCCAAACCATGCGGTTTCTTTGGGGAAAATCAATACTCTGCCCCGTCATTCTCCATTCATTTTTTGCTTACCGTATGATGGTGATCGATGAGATGATGATGATGATGGTATTTGGTTGGAGCGTGATAGGATTGCTGGTAGTAGGAGCAGAGCTTGAAGAGATGCGACAGCGCCGGGAATAAGAAAAGCAGGAACTTGAGGAGCAACTTCTTGGCAGCTCCGACTCCGATGACGATTGGCAAAAGCCAGAACAACTTGATCTTGATGATCTTGATTATCAGCAGCAAGGCCAGGAATGACAGCACCAGTTTGCTGCGTAGAAATTTTTCTGGACAAACGAAAGTAGCAAACGAATCAAAGTTTGTTAATGTACAGGCTGAGAGTGAAAGCGCTTTCGAATGCAGAATCGCATCTGCATCTGCATCTGCATCTGCATATGCATATGTATATGTCTCTCTGTATCTGGAAGAGTGCGTGATGAAGCAAGAAATTGCAAGTATTACTTACGTATCTTCTTTTGGATTATAGCCCCGGCCAGTCGAGCCTTGACTACCTGTTTGGGTATCAGCTCCAGCTTGGCAATGATACCGTTTCCTTCAATCGCTCGCGGCGAGATGCGGAATGTGGCGCCATTGAACATGACCTCTGGCAGATCCACCTCCAGATCGTGTGTCATGGCGAATTTTATGCTTTTTCCGTAGAGAGCATTGGTCACTTCCTCGATGGGGGTTTCCGGGCTGGCTGCTTGGGAATTAAAAAAGCATTAGAAATTGTGCCACTGTCGGGGATTGAAATGAACACTGAGTGACGCTTTTGGGTTAAGGAAAGTTTTGATGGTTCCCAGCATAAAGGATGGTCTGGTGTTCTTGCGCCACTAAGAGCAAATCCTCGTTTTGCAAACTCGACACAATGCCTATAAATAATTTTCAATTTGGAAGGAAGTAAGAAAAGTCAAAGGATGTGGGGGAGTTTCGTTTATGAGCAACTTCCACTGAGGCAACATTTTTGTTTACTTTTGAAAAAGTTTAAAGGCGGGCGGGCAACGGGATTTAAGGGATTTAGGGTTTGACGAGTTTTACAGAATTCAAGGCAACGAATATGAAATATTAAATAAGGTTTTAATTCACGATGGTTTTATCGATTGAAGTAAAAAATTGATGTTATGAATTCTCATTATTGGCTTATACTGAGCCGAGTTCAGTGGCTTACATAATTCTTGGCCAGCTTGATTGTTGCTAATGTGCGATTGTTACAGTCTTTGCCACACTGTGAGCAAAAGAAAACATCGGATGGCTGCTAAAAAGCCGCATAATTGAGCGCAGTCAAAGCGCCGTGACTCATATAAACGAAAGATCGTTGCCGTGGTAGATATTTATTTTCTGCTCTCTGGCGGAGCAGTAAAATACGTAAAAAATCAAATCAAAACCCAGCAAGTGAAAGTTACTTTGGTAGCGGCACAGGCATCGGCATTTTTTGTGTGGACGTGCTCAGGTATCGGTGAACAAAGCAAAGAAAAGAATCACAGATGGGAAAAGTTATCACACACACGAAAAATCCAAAACAAGGGCTCTTACGTAAGATACATCTATTAGCTAAACGCTCATTCGAGGTGAAGAAGTAATTTTAAATCAAGAAATGAATGGAAGGTGCAGATAATTGAGGTAATCCACCTTTTCATTTTTTAAAGAAACTGATAGATTTGGTTCAGTCTTTAATAAATTATGTAAGCTTACCGGCTCGAGCCTGTGAATGATCCTCACTCTCCTTTTGAGCTTCATATTGAACCTGATTCTTGAAGAACTTGAGGCGCTGGGTCACATTCACATCCTGGACATCGAGGGCGCCATCCAGGTAGCTGAAGACATTCTTCTGGAAGCATGAGATGTCCGGCTTCAAGTAACAGTCTCGAACAAGACCATCCCACAGCTCGTTTCCACTGGAGAATCGTCTGGCCAGACGCAGCAGCAATGAGTCACTTCCCTTAACCCTCTCTAGTTTATCCGGAGCCTGTGTGGCATTCACCACAGGCTGCCACTGTTCCGAGACGGGGGACTCCGTTCCCGGCTCTGTGGTGACCGTCATCTCCTCGCCCGATGACTCCTCCGTTTCCAAGGAAGTCAGCGGAGTGGTGGTGGCAAGGTGGCGGCCAAGCCGACCATTTCTAGCCGTTTCATCCGCTTGGACGGCCGAGTTTATTAGGCAGATCAAGAGGCAAACCCAGAGGCCTGTTTTGAACATGATGCGATTTCTACTGGCCGCCACTGTCTTGGAGGATGTACTCTGCCGCCGGCTCTCACCCGAGGTCCAATTATGGGGCACTTGCTGGTTGATTTGAGAGCTTTCCACCATTTTCAGTTTCGTTTTGGGTTATCCGATTTCGGTTTCACTCAGCCTGTTAGCACAGTGACTGCCTGCCAGATAATTAACACCTTCAACCTGCAATTGCAGCCCTGCAATCTGTGTCTTTCCGCTTCCCAAAATGTTTACTTAGCCACGGTAACGTGTCTAGGAACTTTTAGTTTGGCAGACACAATGGCCGGCTTTATTGGCGAAATCGTTAGCCAATTGAGGAATCAATTTATGTGGCACTGGGGCTTAGCACGCAAACACAATGCCATTGATTGGTGATGGCTCTGATTTGTTTTTGTTCACCACCTCGATTCTTTCTTTTTTTTTATTATATTTTGTATTTGGCCGTACTTTCTTCTTGAATATTTACTTTGGACTCGTTTGTTTGGAATTTCGCTGCCGCATTTAGCGCGTTTTCTATTTACCAGCTGGTGTTATCTAGCGGTCTAGCGGCAATTACTTCATCGCGCGGCACACCTACGAAGTAACGGTGTATCTTGTGGCTCGTGTATCTTGTGTGTTGTAGCTCGTATCTGACAGATATGCAAATCCCCTGTTAGCGCGTTTCGCGTGCGCATGCGTGCGCGTCTGGCGTTCAACTGAGCTTGTTGCGGCTCACACTGCTGGCCATGATCTTGGCCAGGCTAAAAGCGGACCGGTCTCCCTCTCTTTCCTTGTGTTTCTCTCTCCCTCTAACCGCCTTACTCTCTCCCTCTTTGGTTTCGTTCAGTTCAGTCGTTCACTTTTCGCACTGCAACATCCGTGGTATCTGACCGAAGTATCTTCCTCTGCATTCACACGTTGTATCTGCAAGATTCTACCGACGCGCGCAAAATGTTAACTGTAAGTCAGACCCACCGCTGAAAGTTGTTTCGTCTGCTCTGCACTATGCTCCTATGTTTGTTTATAAAATTTCCAGTTAGCTTTAGATTGTTTCAAGCTCAGTTTGTCTGCTGGTTTGACGTTAATTCCTCTTGTTTCTGCTTTTTGTCGTTTTTCCTCTCTCAGGCGGCGCTTTTCACGGCCATTTAGGATCCCCAACCACAAACGAGTTTTCTGCAACGACAAAGCGACGATTTTTATTATGTTTTTGTGGAGCCAATATGCTTAGTGAGTGTTTGACTTTTTTCCGGCAACTCAAAACCGAGTTGAAAGAGAAAATGGGTCAAAAGACGACCGACTTATATTTAATAAATTGGTAACACTTTTTTTTTAAGTTTCTATTCAAGTCTGCATCTTTATTATGCATTTTCCGGTTTTCCAATTTATAACGTTTTACAAAATATAGGACAGTGAGTTGGCTGCTAAAAAATAAAAGATTCTATCAGTCGATTAAGAGCGGAATTGAAAAGCGGTTCTTGGCGACAATAGAAAGCAATCAAGTTGTCAAATAAAATTAGAATTACTTGAACCGCTTCTGGTGAACAACAAAAGATGTATGCCGGCATACTTGTGATATATATTCTATAGCTTTTGTCGTTCATGGCCGTTAAAGGTGCTTGAAGCAACAAATAGGGCCATCATCTATAATCAAGACATCAATCTTAACGATTGATCCTAACCTTATTTACGCAGGTCCTTGATTCCTTTGTGGCATTCTAATTAGCTGCAAGTAGTCATTGATGTTGGCTCAGACATTCACAAATGACATTTCAGACGTCTTGATATTAACTGTTTGTCCGCCTATAATCGTCTTTCCAGTGCAATCAATTACAGCATATTACGCACGCAGCTGCACTGCGAATCACGCCTAATGGTTATTATTTTTAATGAGCTCCCAACCAACTTAGGCGGTACGTATGCATAAACGACATATGTTTCATGTAACGAGTCGTCTTGTTATGGCTTTTCATATTAAATTCATTCTATTAAAGTGCCATGGCGACTTATGTCATGCCGAAACAACAGGCCCATAAAGCAGCGAGTACACAATTGCCATAAAAATAATGGCTGAATATATCAAGTTGGCCAGTACACTGGCCAGTGGCAGAACTCCCTGTCCGAAATTAAAGCGCTCAAGTGATGTAAGTTCTACGGCGGGTTCAAGACGAGTCGAAGACCTAGGTCAGACCGTTAGCAGACTAGAAGGGTTAGCGGCACAGAAAAAAGGTATTCAGATACTGCACCCCGAAAAAAGCAAATCATCTTCTAGTTAGTATATCTACTTAGTATATCTAGTAAACAACATTTTTTTTGTCGGCAGATCAGGAAGATCTATATGCATTTTTCCTGCAAAATCAATTGATGTGTGTATGTGTTTGCGTTTGCTTTTGCAACAAGTACTCTAAATTATTACTTTATGGAACTTATGCAAGACGCAAGAGATTAATTTGTTTACCTGTAGTTCTGTCGCTTTGACTTTCACTTGAATGCTTTCTGCTCTTATTTTAATAATGATTCAATTACATCTACCGTAATGGCACTTGAAAATGGCCAGCTCTCAGCAATTCAGATTACGTTTTTCGGAAGGTAACAAGCTTTCCCTGTAAAATGTGTTTGTTTCTTGTCGGTTTTTTTGCCACTGTCAGTCACAGCATTTCCGTAAGATTTTATTGCATTTTTATGTGACAATTTCTCGGACGGACACACGCATCTGAGTCGTCATTGGTTACGTAAAGCTTCAAGCATTTGCATTCCATTAAATTGTATCAGTTCCTGAGAGAGCCAACTTTCGGTTTCAGTCGAACGTCTAGTGAATGTATCTAATAGATTACTAATTTCACTTTATGCGTGCCTGTATCTGAGCTGGCCAAAGTGGCGCGATTTGTGTTAGCGTGCAAATATTTTAAAGAGTCTGTCTTTTGCGTTGCGTTTTTTTCTTTAGCCGTCAGAGAAATCTATAACCATGATAAACCAAAAACAAATTCGCTTTCGTTGCGGTTAACCAACTTGACTCACTAATGGCTTATTAAGTCCAAATAGATCGGATTCAACGTACTTTTTATGATCCATCTACAAGGGAGTGCAACAAATTGAATCTAATTATTACGACGAGCCCATAAAAACTGCGAATAAAAATAATTCGGACTGTCATTGGGCTTGCATACGTATCTGCGGTTTATGGCCTGCAATTTATGCTAAAAGGTTTCAATTTCAATTAGGCTTGATTATTGAAGGGAACGACCATTTGTTTACTTTAATCTGACATGTTCGTTTTGTAGCTCTTAATTTGGGGGAACTTGTAAAAGCCATGCTCAGTTTAGTGGGCTTTGAGAATTTACAACCAGTAGGCACGCCAACTAAAGCACTAATTGGGATTCTAATGTGTATTAGAGCGCGTTGAGATTCCCATCTGGCATGCGCTAATAATTCAACAGAGCCCTCTTGGGGCGGGTATTTAAGAACTTTATAAAGAGCCAGCCAGCTGCTGGCACTAGAAACGCCACAGGAAATTTCACTTTTACCCGCTGGAAAATGCACATGCACATGAACATTTCCCTGTAAACTGGTTTTTCATTTTTTCGGTTGATAAGCGGGAGACTAAATCTGCAACCGGCTTTGCCAGCAGCTGTTGTCGCTTGTTTGAGTGGTCTGCCAAAAAAAAACTGGGTCAAATCTTCGCATTCACGGACAATCGGGTCCGATTTGTTTGGCTTTTCGGCCGCCAACTTACTAACTTGCTGGTGGGGTGTTCCGCCAGCAATTCACACTGGATAACACGCACTGACACTTAAACTCACACACTCGTCATAACGATTCTGGGACGCAATTTGTTGTTGTGGTATGACGCCTAATTAGCGTGATATTTGGTCGTTGTTGTTTTTCCGCCACTGGTCACTTTCGCTCTCGCTTTTCACAAGAAGAAATTTGGGAGATTTGATTTCAAGAATCCATCACCCCAAAGCCCGGCGCGTCTTTCACTTTTTACTGTTTTGGGCTTTTATTTCGATTTTTGGCGGAGAGGCGTGATAAACGTCGAAGACCGGCAAGCGTGGAAGACCAACTGAATATCTGAACCAAGGTGCTCAAGATGCGACCAACTTTGGGTGTTGGTAGGTGAGTATAGTCGTACAGATATTTTTACCAACACAACCACACATAAAGAGAGAGATAGAAAAAGAAAGCTATAGTTTATTCAGGAGCCTAAGAGTATGCACCAGTTGTTAATAAATATTCAGTTATTGTGATTATGTATTTATTATGCGTCTATTTATTTATCCTCTTAAGATCACTTAATACATATATGAAAACATATATGACATATATGAAAAATTCAAATATTTTTCTCACGTAAAAGTTGTATATTTAACCAAAATGTATCAATTAATAAATATTATATTTATATAAATATTATTATTATATTTATTTATATTTTACATTTGTGTTGATCTATTATTTGGAAACGGGATCACTCTGTTTACTATTGTCATCCGAATTTCGTGTTGGATCTGTTGGCTGTGTTATTGGAGAATTAGTTGTGGTTGTTGTAGATGTAGATGTGGTTCTCCTAAATTTTCCCCTCCATTTCTGATTGCCTGGCTTTATAAAGTTGTTATTTATCTCATGCCATTTGGTACTATCACCTTTGAAGGCATCTCTTAGAAGTTTTTCAGACATCAGCTCATTAAATTTTAAATTGATTTGATCGTCAAGAGTATTGTTGTCCGAAGTGCTCACTGTATTCATTCGGTTTAGCATTAATGGAATCGGATACGGAATGTAAACTGGCATTGGGAAGAAAACGGGTTGAATATTTGTCTGGGCGGACATTGCAGCTAATGGAACAGGATTGCTTATAGGGAAATTTTCCCAGCCACCAGGCATCGAGAGGAGCTCATGAAGCTTTGATTTCTGTCGCTGTTGCTGATTTAAAGATGGTTTCTTGATTTGTGGTGGGCGCGATTGTTTTATGTGGGTTTTCTGCTTTAGATGTTGTATCCGTTGGAGTTGCTATAGTGGTATCAAAATCTGGATTCAACATTTCCGGTTCCGACATGACTTCCATATTAATGTTTGAGGTAGGGTTTGCTAGCATAATTAATGGTGATTTTGGATCATCAGCTCCTTTTAGCACTTTGAGGAACGGCTGCGCATCATTGGTTTCACCAACAATTAATTGTAAAAGGCATCCCAAAATCACTGAAACTATATTTAAAATTTAAAGCAAATATCAAAACAACAAGGATCCTTTAGACTTACTAATATATATTGACTTCATCGTGACGAAAAATCTACTAAAGTTCTTGTGATGAATTCTTGCCTTTATACCTTCAAATCATTGTCTGAATAGAAAGTAGGTTATTTTAAATATTAAACTTTAACTTTGCTAATTGATACCGAATTTTTGCTAATATCTCAACTTGCTAATTAAAAATACAGGTGTCACCCACTTTCTGTATTTATTAGTTGTGGGAATTTTACTGTCGCTATTAAACAAATATCTTTGTAATTAAAATCTGTGTTTGATATATTGGCGTACTTTTGGGAAGATGGCTTTAAGCTTCAAACATCAATTTAATCATCATCTTGACATAAAGGGAGATGGGGAAAGATTTTACAAATTGAGTTTTCAGTTGTCGAACTCGATGTAGGTATGGCGGTGGAAGTTGTTCCAGTCTCAGTAGTAGGGGAACTCGATACGGACACTGCTGTTGACGTTGTTGCGGATTCCGTTGTTGAAATCGATGTTGCTACCGCAGTGGAGGTAGTTCCTTCTGTTGTTGTGGAGCTTGATGTGGGCACAGCTGTTGAAGTCGTTGTCTCTGTTGTCGTTGACCTTGAAGTGGTTATGGTTGTGGAAGTTGTCGTGTCTGAAGCTGTGGAGCTTGATGTGGGAATTGCTGTCGAAGTTGTCATCTGTGTTGTCGTGGAACTTGATGTGGGGACAGTTGTGGAAGTGGCGGTTTCTGTTGAACTCGACGTGGGGATAGCTGTGGAAGTTGTCGTGCCTGATGCTGTGGAACTTGATGTGGGAATCGCTGTCGAAGTTGTCATCTCTGTTGTCGTGGAACTTGATGTGGGTAAGTGTGGAAGTTGTGGTTTCTGTTGTCGTTGAACTCGAAGTGGGTATGGCTGTGGAAGTTGTCGTGTCTGAAGCTGTGGAGCTTGATGTGGGAATTGCTGTCGAAGTTGTCATCTCTGTTGTCGTGGAACTTGATGTGGGGACAGTTGTGGAAGTTGAAGTTTCTGTCGAGCTCGACGTGGGGATAGCTGTGGAAGTTGTCGTGCCTGATGCTGTGGAACTTGATGTGGGAATCGCTGTCGAAGTTGTCATCTCTGTTGTCGTGGAACTTGATGTGGAGACAGCTGTGGATGTTGTGGTTTCTGTTGTCGTTGAACTCGAAGTGGGTATGGCTGTGGAAGTTGGCGTGTCTGAAGCTGTGGAGCTTGATGTGGGAATTGCTGTCGAAGTTGTCATCTCTGTTGTCGTGGAACTTGATGTGGGGACAGTTGTGGAAGTTGCGGTTTCTGTCGAGCTCGACGTGGGTATGGCTGTGGAAGTTGTCGTGTCTGAAGCTGTGGAGCTTGATGTGGGAATCGCTGTCGAAGTTGTCATCTCTGTTGTCGTGGCTGTGGAAGTTGTGGTTTCTGTTGTCGTTGAACTCGAAGTGGGTATGGCTGTGGAAGTTGTCGTGTCTGAAGCTGTGGAGCTTGATGTGGGAATTGCTGTCGAAGTTGTCATCTCTGTTGTCGTGGAACTTGATGTGGGTACAGCTGTGGAAGTTGTGGTATCTGTAGTCGTTGAGCTCGAAGTGGGTATGGCTGTGGAAGTTGTCATGTCTGAAGCTGTGGAGCTTGATGTGGGAATTGCTGTCGAAGTTGTCATCTGTGTTGTCGTGGAACTTGATGTGGGGACAGTTGTGGAAGTTGCGGTTTCTGTTGAACTCGACGTGGGGATAGCTGTGGAAGTTGTCGTGTCTGAAGCTGTGGAGCTTGATGTGGGAATTGCTGTCGAAGTTGTCATCTCTGTTGTCGTGGATCTTGATGTGGGTACAGGTGTGGAAGTTGTGGTTTCTGTTGACGTTGAACTCGACGTGGGAATTGCTGTGGAAGTAGTTGAGACTTGGGTTGATGTTGAAGTAGAAGTCGGAATTGCTGTGGAAGTTGTTGTGGCACTTGAAGTGGGCACAGCTGTGGAAGTTGTCATCTCTGTTGTCGTGGAACTTGATGTGGGTACAGCTGTGGAAGTTGTGGTTTCTGTTGACGTTGAACTCGAAGTGGGTATGGCTGTGGAAGTTGTCGTGGAGCTTGATGTGGGAATTGCTGTCGATGTTGTCATCTCTGTTGTCGTGGAACTTGATGTGGGGACAGTTGTGGAAGTTGCGGTTTCTGTTGAACTCGACGTGGGGATAGCTGTGGAAGTTGTCGTGTCTGAAGCTGTGGAGCTTGATGTGGGAATTGCTGTCGATGTTGTCATCTCTGTTGTTGTGGATCTTGATGTGGGTACAGGTGTGGAAGTTGTGGTTTCTGTTGACGTTGAACTCGACGTGGGAATTGCTGTGGAAGTAGTTGAGGCTTGGGTTGATGTTGAAATAGAAGTCGGAATAGCTGTGGAAGTGGTTGGGCTTTCTGTTGATGTTGGAATGGCAGTGGAAGTTGGTCCGACTTCTGTTGCTGTCGAAGAAGAAGTCGGAATCGCTGTGGATGTGTTTGGATCGCTTGTTGATGTTGGAATGGCAGTAGATGTGTTTGGATCCCCTGTTGAAGTCGGAATTGCAGTCGAAGTGGTTGGTATTGGAGCAGATGTTGAACTGGTTGGATCTGATGGTGGCTGTGTTACGTTTGGCGAGGCTGTTGAAGTTCTTCTACGTCTCCATTTTGCCCAAAATCTTTTTAGAGCATTGCGTGAACGGGATTCTTCATCGCTGAATGTATTTTCATTTACGCTGCCAGTATTTAGCTTATTCTTAATGTCGATATAATTTTCACTTTCGTACGGATAATAGTTTTTTTCTTTTCGTTGGCTACCATATTTTAGCATTAATGGAATAGGTAAATTGGTTTTGACTACATTCTCAATTGGTTTTAGTCCGTCTGACTGGGTGAAGCCTTGGCTCAGTATACAGCATAGTATCAACGCTGAAAACAAAACGACGTATATGAACTGGGTTTTACTTAAGCATCCTCAGCACCTACCAATATAAATGTACTCCATGACAGTGTCCAAGCAACTAAGATTCTAGAAATGGATTCTGCTTATATATCAAAACGTTTCGTGCAAATTTGAAAGTAGGTTAGTGGTCTGAACAATCGCTAATTAGAAGCAGAAAAGAAAAAGATTTTAGGGAATATACATTTCCACATTTTCTTAAATGTGTTAATTGTTAAATAAATATTTATTATTATCACAACATGCATACATTAATATGCCCATATGTATGTAAGTATATAGAGTGATTTTAAATTAAATTTTGAATTCATACTAAAGATGCTTAAAGTTTATTTTACAAAATGGGCTACGAAGTTGCCGTAGATGTTGTTTGGCTTTCTGTCGAGGTGGGAATGGCGGTGGAAGTAGTTGGTGTTTCTGTGGCTTCAGAAGGCTTAGTGGGAGGTGTTGAGGATGTGGTTCCAGCATCTGTGGAGGTTGGAATTGCTGTTGAAGTGTTCGGTGTTTCCGTTGTTGAAGAAGATGATGATGTTGGGATCGCTGTGGAGGTGGTAGGAGTATCCGTGGAAGTAGCTACTGCAGTGGAAGTTGTTCCTTGCGTTGTTGTAGTCGACGTCGTTGTAGATGAAGAACTTGAAGTGGGAATCGCGGTAGATGTTGTGATATCTGTGGAAGTAGGAATTGCCGTCGACGTTGTTGGTGTTTCCGTCGATGTAGTTGGTGTTTGCGTCGTTGACGAAGTCGAAGTCGGGATCGCTGTGGAGGTGGTAGGAGCATTTGTGGAAGTTGGAATCGCAGTGGAAGTTGTAGCTTGAGATGTTGAAGTCGAAATTGTTGTTGATGTGGAACTTGATGTCGGAATGGCTGTGGAAGTTGTTGCTGCCCCAGTTGAGGTAGGTATTGCCGTGGAGGTAGTTGGCATTGCTGTTGATGTTGTAAGTGTACTACTTGACGTAGGAATAGCTGTGGACGTTGTTGGCGTTCCGGTTGAGGTTGGGATCGCTGTGGATGTTGGGATGGTTCCTGTAGATGTAGGCATTGCCGTTGAAGTGCCAGGGTCCGCAGTTGTTCTTCTAGTGGTTGGAGGTGCATTGGTCGAGGGTTTTCTATGCTTTCGTCGCCATTTTCCCAAGAACTTTGTTTGTGAGGAGGGCTTTGAATCATTAGAATCGATATTATCTCTGAATTTACCTAACTTTTCAATCTCTATTTTATTTATTTGTAAAGCAATTTGTCTTTCCAATTCACTGTTCGGAGGTCTAAGCCTATTTTTTAAAGGAATCGGTAGCTCCATGTTGACTAAGCTGGGATTTTCTTTAACATCCTTTTGTCGAAAGGAAGAATCTTCCAATTCGGTTAGTTCCGAACTTATACCGGATAGGGAGAGAAGCGACAGAAAAGCTGTTGAAAATACACATTGAGAAATTGTGTAGGAATGTATGAAATTTATTGATCTTTTTAGAGTCTTAAGTCTAGACCTACCTATGCAAAACCACTCCATGGTGTTGTTTAAACTACTGTCATTTTGCTGTCAGCTGTGGCATTTTATAGTGCAAAAAATTAGCTGGCGTTAGAAAGTTTGTTAGAAACTGAAATCAATATAAAATAATTTTGCTAATTGGGGGATGTTGTCGGATTTCTTTTTCACATCTATGGAGATGCTTTTTTGTTATACATATTTTGAAACGTTATAGTCTCCGTAATTCATACAGCTTAATTTTATTGATTTTCTTAGTGTAGAATAAATAAGTATGTTTTAAATAATATTAAAATATTTAAACTGAAGTTACTGGACTTGGTTGGCAGCCTGATCCACTTTCAGGGACCGAGCGTATCCACCGTAACCGTAACCACTGGCAGTGCCACCGCCGCCTCCTCCAGCAAAGTGGGCGGAGTGGCCATGGCCGTCTTCGTGGGTCACCGAATGCGAGTGGCTGGAAGTATAAATGGGCTTGGCCACTATCTCGTAGGTGGTTGACTTTCCGCCACCACCGGCCAGACTCTTCAGACCCAAGACTCCTGAGAGGGTCAAGGCCATAAGAGCTGTCATCAGAGCTTTGCCAGCCATCAGAGCGATGGCACCGAAGCCCATCGCCATTAGCATGCCCTTCATCATGACCCCAGCGGCCACGAGTGCCTCTAGGCCACCTTTCTTTCCGAATTTATGCTTCCGTCCTTCTACCAAGGACTGGTCATCCAACAGGCGAAAGCGAAGAAAGCGCGTCTTCAGGATATTCTCCAATTTGGCCACAATATAGCCGTTCAATCGAGTGCTAGGATCACTAGGATAGCTCCGAGCCACTTCTACAAAATAAAATAAAAATCAGTTTTGATATTGGCATTTTGAAGCTAACTCCAACCCACCTGCCATAAGCTCAGATGTCTTGAGTTCTGTGGCATTTTCGTCTTTTACCACACTGACGCCTGGCAGGACATTCAGCTCCTCTTGCTCGGCTAGCTTTTCCATGATTTTGACAAACTCGATCTTGAGGCACATCCAGCTAAATGATGATGTTTCACAGCCGTTGAGAATACTATCCGATTTTAGTGGCTTCTTAAGGGTTCCTGTGGGACTTATTGGTGATTCCGTAGTCTGAACACTCGCAGCCTGGGCATATTTGCACATAAAGGCAAACAGGGCCAGGTAAAATAAATATTCCAGGGTCCTGACCAGCAACATCTTTGATAAACAATGTAATGCCTTTGCGATCGCTGGATAGACTGCAACATCTCAATTTTATGGCCTTACCTTTTATACTTGCCACTTCGCTACTGCTACTGTTACTGGCACTGCCGCAGATACGGCTACTATTCCAATTCCCATTTCCCTTTCACCAAACATGAGCTCTGTACTCTTGAAGGCCCTTGTGCTTTTCTAATTACCCAAAACGATTTGTGGTCGAAATTCTTCCCAGCGTCAGTCAGCTGCGTCCAACTGGGCGGCACTTTCGCTTTCCTCTGCGGCCAGTGGCGGTGGTAAGTCTTGCGAAACGGCCCAGACTGGCTAATTCTGTCACCAAAAACAGAAAAGTTCCAGCTAATGAATTCCCTCAGAGATCCGAATGAAATAAAGAAAACTCTCAGGCTCAGACTCGGAGACAGTCAGATAATTACGAGTGCCGGGCAGATAAAAGTCGCGTGCCTCGGACCTCCATAAATTAAGACACAACATTTTGCCTGCCTAACTGGGACTAACTAACAATTCATTGTTAATTATTACTACATTTTCATTTGTGTCCGGTCTAGCCTCGTTGGGCTACTTTCTTTGCTCATTTTTGCCCATGAGGTAATATATCTCTCCACGCCGTGTCTTGCCTGCTTTATATTCATATTACATGCAGTGCTAATGACCAATTTATTGGTCCGCCTTGGTATTTCTTTTATTTTCTCTATTTCCATAAAAGTTCTTAAGGTCTTAAAGTCAATCTTAGTGAATGAAGTGATGAAGTGTTTGTTATAAATATAGCACTAAAACAATACATAGAATGACTAATATTTTATCATAAATGTTATTAATAATTGCAGCGGATTTCAAATTATTGCAAATTGTGTATAAATTTATTAAATTTTTTCAATATATACATTTCAAATAAATATTTCAACAAATCTGTCCAATTAATGCTTGTCCAATTTATTTACCAGCTGGAGACCTGGTAGTAGTTGTAGAAGTAGTAGTGGTAGTTGTAGTAGTCGAGGATGGGTTCCATTTGTTTCTAAATTTTTCACCAAATCTTTCGAAAAATCCGCCGGATTCATTATTGTTGAATGGAGGAAATCTCAGCTGACCCTGATTTGAGGACTCCTCAATGACTGGAACCCCTTCAATAAACTCCTCAGTGTTTGTGGTTTCATCCTGAACAGCCGCAGTTGTCTCCGTATTTTCGACAGGAAGTGTCCAGGCCAAGGACACCAAAAGGGCGATGCTGAGGGCGAAATAAATCTGACACCCGAAGAGTTTGCTGCTCAAGCCGTTCATTGTGGATTGGTTTTAATTTCTGAAAGTTGGATTTGACTTATATATACAACGTCAAAGTGGGACGTTTAATTAAATGGCAATTAGGAAGTTGGCGCAAAGAAAGCTATCGAGCCTATGACAAGGCAATTAAATTTGCTAATATAATTAGGCGGCCATGTGTTTGCCTTGGTCTTGCCTTTGCACAAAATAAATTGAAAGTGCTTTGAAGAAAGCTACTGGAAATATCTTAAAAAGAATACATCAGTTTGTTAAATTTGTTCATTTTTATTTTCCGAGCCCTAAATTCTGTTTGTTTGATTTTTTTCGTGTTGATTGTAGTTATGTCAACAGAGGGTCGAAAAATAAATCAATTTGACGGGGAACCATTAATCTTAACCTCTGTCGAATATTGTTGACCGGAGCATTGCCATGGCTAGTGACTTCTGGTCAAGCTGGAAAAAAGGTCGGGAAATATGTTTGCCATATATCAGGGAAGCAGAAGGCGCTCAATTTCTTGGCTCAACGCTTTGATGATATTTATAGTCCCATGATACTTGTTTCACTTTCATGGTTTTTGTTTACTTCAATGGTCCGAGCAAGAAAAGTTTCGAGTGGCAGTTGTTTTTGCATTTGATGAATCATTTTTATTCAATTGCTTTAAGTTATTTGAATAAATACTTAGTAAGTAAGCTCTTTAGCAGGCATAATCTTCGTTGTTTTGCTTTCGATAAACCTGAGTGACATTAACATCCGCCAAGAGACATGTGCATTGTTGAAATGTGCAATAAATATGGCGCAATCATGATTGATTTTTGTATCCTTAAGCATTGTCCTGAGCTAGCCAAGGGTCGCGGGACCATTTGAATTGTTCTCTTTTTTTGTTTTTTTTTTGTTTTTGTTTTTGGTATGTCGCAGCTAACTAACTAAATGTAACTAAATAATTATTGACTACGAATTAAGCCATTCTTCAGGGTGAAGTCTTAGGAGGATGAAGGGAAAGAATCAGGATAGCTTAAGGTGGGAAAGAGGGGGGCAGGGCGAAGGTGGAAGATGACAGTGACGAAGGATAGTGAAGCTTTGGTAGGGTAAGATATAGCAGATAGTTTAGCGTGGGATGGATGGATCAAGTCAGCTCAAGGTCCGGCTTAGAAGGGTTGGGCGAGGCCGTAATGGTTGTAGGCCAGATCGGCGGCACCAGCCTGACCGTTGCGGCTCCAGTCGGAATGCACGATGTCGGCGTTCAGGGGGCTGCCAGTGATGTAGGCAGTGGTGATGTGTTCCTTCTTCTTGGCCAACAGATCCTTGAAGAAAGTGGCACCTAAAAATAAACATTATTTGATCGATTTTGTTGATTTGGTCAATGTTTCCTTGGCGGCAAATGAAACTTACCAGCCAGGATGAGGGCGAGGAAGGAGATGGCCAGAGCCTTCAAGGAGATGAACTTGATGATGGTGAACAGGACCTTGACGACCACGGCCTTCTTCAGCTTCAGGGCCAGCAGGAGGGGCAGGAGCATCTTCTTCATGCGCTTGCTGCGAGACTCTAGAGAAAGTAAAGAGAAAGCGTTTAATTAAGCAAAGCTCCTAAAAGTATTCAACGCCGGTTTGTGCGGTGAAAGCTTTTACACTTTCTTTCTCTAAAGCAATAAAATATGCCATTGTTTTCATTTCGTTTGAGGAGATTTGGTTTGAGAGGCTTTGCGGTTATTCCTCAAACAGTTACTTCTCACATATTGAAGTAATATTGGATACTCAATAGCTTATTGGTCTTCTAATTCGTAAATATAAATCAAATTTGAGCAAAAGAAACTCCTTTTGGCTTTTCAATCGATAGCTAATGAAGCACTCACCCTCCATGGCGCGTCCGGTGTACTCGGTCTCAGAGTTCTCTTCCTGCTCATCGCCAGAGAAGGAGAGGTTCAGCTCGTGGGTCTCCAGGTAGCGTTCGGCACGATCCTCGAATGACTCGACGGCGTTGCCGGCTCCGAAGCTGCGGCCCGTCTCGGATCGGTCGATGCGCAGTCCTCCGAAGAGAGGAACCGAGTCCTCGGTATCCAGGCGGTTGAGCATGTTGACCAGGTCCCGCTCACTAGAGTCCTGCGAGGGCAGGGCCAAAGCACCGCACACAAGGCTGGCCAGCAGCACAACACATACGAATTTCGCGCACATTTTGGTATTGGGTTTTTGGGTTTTGGCTAGAACTTGGTAGAAAATAATCCTTGGATTGGTCGGCGGACTGCTGCCTGCTGTGTTGGCTTTGTGAACGGGAATCGCTTTGTGATTAATTGTATGCACTGCCCCCGCATTTTATAGCATTTCGAATCGAATGCGTGCCCGTCGTCGATTGACCAATTTAGTGGCTAGAAATCGCGCACCGACCAAAAACTGAAGAGAAAAAAAAGCAAAAACGCACCGTACTGCAATAACAATACCGAAAATCCAAAAATCCAAATACAATTTATGCAAAGCATATGCGTATGCTACCTGGCCGGCAATTTCTTGACCATATTTCCACGCACGTCGCGATGTCAACGAAAGGGAAGTGGCCACACGGCTGGGTATATGGCTTCCCCTGGCTCCCTGCCTGATATCTTAGCCTTAACTTGGCTGGCAGTCTGCCGGTTGAATATGATTTTTGTATATTTATTTTATATAAGCAAGTGGCCCAATTTCGGGGGTCCACCGTTAGCTGAATCGTAATTGGCATGCACTGTTGTCTTGTGTTGTGCGGACGTGTTTGGAGTGCCTGTGCCAGATTCTTGGCCGGTGTTCCTCCACCTTGCTCATTAGGCGTGCCATTGAATGCGATTAGGGCTTCCAGATTGCTGCTGGTGGGTGGATCTGAAATAGAAAAGTGAGATAGATAGAGGCCGGAGACCCGCCCGTATTTGGTATGCCCCAGCGATGGTGACTTAATGCTCGTTTTGGCCCAGTTAGTTGCTCTGGCGCTTTCAACGCTTTCGATTTCATTCTCCCATTGTCAAGTGACATTTGCCGCTCGTTTTCTATTTCAATTGCTTCTAAATCTATTTCCAAAAGAAAGCTGAATTGTAGCACATCGTCGCATATATCTTTTCAATCGCAAAGTGACACTTTTATGAGCATAAGTAGAAAGTTTCTGGTAAACAATTAACATGCCAAGCGGCCGTCACATGGTCACTAGAAACTCCAATTATGAGCCGTGCCACCGACTTGCCAAAAACTAAATTCCCTGCTTATCAGTTGTTCTTTTTATTCGTGTTTTGCCTTTTGTGAGAACGTTGTTTGTTTTTGCGGGACAGCAGAACCTGCCACAAGTTTTAATTGCCAACGGAAACTTGTTGCAGCCGCCCTGACGACAAAGTTCCAGATACATTTTTTTATTTGAGGTCTGTCAGCATTTCAATTAAGCCCTGGGAAAGTCTTGGCTCCCTCGACAAGGCCAACACGTGCTCGAATTTTCTGACTTTCAGGTGAAATACTCTTGGTTTTATTCAAACATACAACTTGACTGTGTGGTGAATGTGTGTGTGTTGCAATAAATTAGTTAATTACATTTCGAATAAATTACTACAGGCTAAAAGGTTTCAAAACGAAGGCACATCAGTGGCTCTGGAGCTCCTCCAGCTCTTTCTAATTTTCTTGTTTTTGCTGCTTACTGCTGCTGCTGACCGGCGTAGGCCAGTTGCTGGGCATCGGACTCATCGCTGATGCTGCGAGCATAGGGGTAGGCGGAGGAGGCGGCTCCCGAGCTCCATCCAGCGCTGGCAGGTGCCGACCAGGCGTTGGAGCTGTAGCCGCCGTAGGAGCTGCCTCCGAACTTGTTGCCGAATCCGCCCAGCAGACGGGATCCACCGACCAGGATGGCCAGGAAGAAGGCGATCTTGGCAACGATCACGGCCTTGAAAGTGAGCAGAGCCAGGAAACCGAGCACCAGGGGAATGACAGCGAAGAGCTTGGCGCCAATAGCCAGAGCCAGGGGTCCAATCATCTTCTTGATCTTGCCGCGGCCTAAAATTAAACAATTTTTTGAAATCATTGTCATGTTATGTATTTAGTCACCAGTTTCTTACCTTCATCCAAAGCACGGGCAACCTGCTGGGTGGTCTCGGCGGGCAGTTTGAATTCCAGGTTGTGGCTGCTCAGGAATTCTGTGGCACTGGAAATAGCCAAGTCCACGAGACGGCCAGTACGATCATCAGCATTTTGGGGAAGCTCGGCGTAGACATCCTGTTCGCTCAAGGATTTTCCGGTACGAGGGACAGGGCTGGCAGGATCTCTGCAAAAATAATGACAAAAAAACATTTCAGTTTTAGTCAGAGGTAGCCGGTGGATAGAAAAGAAATTCTTTTGAAAAGGGCACTGACAGTCACATATTTGTTTGTTAATTGAAAACAAAATTAAAGCTTGTCAGTTTCAGTTTTTGTCTGAAAGCCAAATAAATGTAACAAATTCATTATGTGGAAATTCAGGGAACCTATGGTACAAATTTAAGCAAACTGTTTCTGTTGCAGTTATGAGCCTTTGAAACACTTTTAGGATTGTTAGTAGAATGCGATTAGATCTCTTTAACTTTATGATGCAAGCACTTGAACTTTAAATCAATAAATAATTATGTTGCCAGGCACGTTTGATTATTTAATTTTAAGTTTGAATTTCTTTCTTGAATGGTTTTTTTTCACTTTCACTGTAAACAAACACACACCTCTGGAAGGTGACTCCGCTGGCCAACTCGATGTTGTTGCTCCTGGCGGCGCGGTTAAGGGCAGTGATGCCCTTGACGGCCAGGCAGGTAGCCATGTCGTCGCTGTCGAAACAGGCGCCCAGGTAGCGGGCCGCCCGGCCAAACGTGTTGTCCCCCTCAACCCGATTGTCTTGGACACTGGGGGCAGCAAAGGCGCAGCTGGCCGCCAAAATGGTAACACAAGCGATGGCAAACACTTTCATTTTTGATTCGAAGAAGTTCACGCGGTTAATCCTTGCTAAAGAGGCTGCTTCTTAGATCTGCTGATCTCCTGGAGCGCTGAGATGAGTTTGATGTATGCCTCTCGGGGCATCTAGTCTTTTATATTCGGCCGCCGGCTGCAGCAGCTGAGCCGCTCTGTCACCGCCAGCGTCGCTGTCGTTGCGCATTACAAAACAATTTAAAAGTAAATTAAATAAAAAACGACACTAAAAAAGCAAGCCAACCAGCGGAGAGCCAAAGACGCCAAAAGAGCGCACTCGGAACTCTGGAGTCTCAGCCACATAAATCTAGAAAACGGCGGGGAAATAAAGTCAACTTGTTTGTTAAATGAATTTGTTCATTCCGAGCTGCCTTTTTTTCGGCAGCGCCGTCGCCGTCGTCGTTGTCATCCGTCAACGTTAACGTCAACGTCAGCTTCGAAGTCGGGCTTCAGCTTCACATCGAGAGAGAAACTTGTACTTGGACTTGGCCATTGGGCGAAAAGGGGCGCCCTCGTGTAAACAATCGGCATCATTGGCATCGGCCTATACACAGAAAGAAAAGTTCCAAAAAGTTAAATCAAATTTATTCTAAAGAGCCACAAATTTAAAAAACATTTCCCGATTGAATTAAACACTATCCATCGTATCATAGAAAAACTAAATTCTAAAAGAAACATTTGGTTATTGCTCTGGAAATTTTTTCTCGGGTTTGGAGTTTTAGTTTTTTTTATTTACTTTTTATTCTCTATGTAATGTATGAATCCTGGAAATAGGAGAATAAGGGATGAGTTTTATGATTCTAAAACTCAGATGACCATGGAGCTCAGATAAATATGAATCTTTGAATCTGAAGGTTTTTTTCAGTGTCTTTGATCATGGGCCAGAAATTTGGTTTGGGCATGGGCAATGGGCCGAAAGGCTGGGTAGCCGATATTTACCAGAGGTCTGGGTCTGGGGCTGAGTCTGCGTTTGCTTTTGCCCAGCTTTCATTCGACTCTCGCAATACCCAAGTCACATATTTGCTAATTTATTGACGCTTCTTAACTGATCCGGTTGCCGTATATTTCACTCTGCCCATTTATGAACGCAAAAATGTATATTTTTTCTCTTTCTTCAGCATAAATGGGTCATTTGTATTTGCTCCTTCTGTTGTTATTGTTGCTGTTGCTATTATTGTTAGGATGAGGGGTATGGTGAAATAGTATTTAGCACTTTGATGATTGAATTGGACTGTGCGGCGAATGTGTCTATTTGGTAATAATTGAAAGTTAAGTGGTTAGAGTATAATGTTGGAGAAGAATGGAATGATTGTCGGGATCGGATTTTATATAACAGGTACGGAAAAGGGTGTACGAATATTTTTACTATTTTAGGAATCAAGAACAAGTATGGGAACCTAGTTTAGACTGTCCCAAATATTTGTATGCTCCATTCAAACTCACAAAATTTGGCTATCAGTACTCTAAATCTACACTCAATTTGCTGTCAAAGAGTTTCTCTAGCGACCAGAGACTCATTTTTACAAGTCTATCAACTGGCTTTGAACTTTATGATTCATCCATTCAGCCATCTATCCATCAATGTTTTTCCCAGTCACGTTCTGTTATCACAGCCCGCATTTCCAGCTGCATTGACGGCTTATGTTGCCATCCGAATTTCTCTGCCGGCATTGCATCGTAAAATCTGGCGTTTCGTACAAAAGATCTCTATAAAATCGAAACAACTCCAATTTTTAGCAGCAACAAAATTTGTATTTTTATTGTGCCCAGCAGCTTATTAAAGCCAGCCCATTCAAAGAGCCAAAGAAAAGAAGAAAAAACTGCCTCACTCACTTTCATTTATATTACAACGAAATGCGACACTAAATGTAGCTGCCCTCAATGTTTTTTCATGTTGTTGTTTTACGCCAACCGATTGTTGCTGGCCAAAAAAAAATAAAATTCAGCCGCGGGCGTCGGCGTGTCACACGCTGCGTATGAGTGACGCGCCTTTATTTTCGGTTATTGTTTTAGCCAAGAGAAAAAGAAAGTGTGCTAGGTATGCCTTATTGAACATTTTGTCCAATGATTCACTTGCCGCAGCAATTTGCATAGTTCCCTGGATTCCACGACATTGCAACATTGTATTTCATTCACCAAAAACGATCATCGCATCATCATGATGTTCAGGCCGCTGATAACCCGAATACCATTGGTCTGGCTCATACTCGTAGTATGGGATCCAGTTTTTCGCATTCATTCATTCATATATTGCCGACAGGTCCACGGTTCGCGTCATCGTTTTCGTGAGTGAAAGTTATGTAATGTTTTCGGTGAATTTTGCAATCTGCAGTGCGAACTGTTTAACCGGATGGCTGGGACCTCCAACGCCCAGCCAATAACGTGACGGGTTTTATTACCCGCCTAACTGTCAAATCAAACAAAATTTCTAAATGCCAATCAATAAACAATTTCTCTTTTCTTCGTTGCGGTATTTTGTTTTCTTCTCCCAAGAACTGTCAAGGCTACACAGGAAAAAAATATCCTAATATATTCAATATATGTAAGAGTCATTTACTGACAACTTTATTGTTGAGAAAATAAAATAAATAGTCAATTTTAATTGACTTTAAATGTGTAAAATAATTACGTCTTAATATAACTATATTTCTTTCCGTGTAGCCTTTCCTGGATAACCTTTCTCAAGACGATTTTCTTCGCGCCTGCCCCTCACGTAATGCGTTTCTGACAGCAGCCTGGTAGGACTTCATTATTTACACAAAATCAATTAGCTCCATTTCATTTGTGCGCGGTTCGATATGCGATTTGTTGCTGGGCGTCGCTCAATTAGCCGGCAACAAGTTGCCATAAATCGATGGCTCACTTTCCTCCCTCGGCGAACTGACCGCATGTGGGTGTGGCTGGCTGTCTCAGCTCTCTTAGGGTTTGCTTTTCAAATTAGCCTGGCTTGATTCGCAGTTGAATTTCGAGGCATAGCCAGTTGCCGGTTGCCTGTATTTTGAGCATTTTTAGGCTGCGTGCGTTCTACTGACCCATTTGCGTGTGTTTTCATCGAATATCAGCAAATGGAATGCCAGCGGGCATTATTGGAATTCCAACGCAAGAACAGACGAAATTTTCACAGAATGTTTATTGGTTAAGCGCTGGATATTTGTTTCATTTAAACCGAAAAAATACCAAAGGGAATAGAAATAACTGGAATAGGTAGCCGCAAACTGATATACATATACATAAAAGTCTAAAATATTTACAGAAAAAACAGAAAAAAATTGCAGAATAATATTTGCTCTGGATATAACTTGTTGACATTTTCTGTAAACAAATGCAAGCAAATTTGTGCAACTTTTCTGACTGCCTGCAATTATTCTGATGTCCTGACCCCGAAAACCCAAACAAATTCCATTAATCTGCTGCACAAAAAAAATCAAATCATCCACATGATTTTGTTCGAAACCAGCTCGAAAAAACCAACTGTGCTGTTTTGTATCTTTTTAAGTTTTTTTGGGTTAAACGTTGAAATACCAGCAGGTGAAATTGATTTTCTTTTCATTTGTGCAAATATGAAATGTCAATATTGTGCGTAGTCTCGTTGGCATTGTTGCTCGACTGAGAAAGTGCAGCGGCAACGCCATTGGGTTGCCATGCATTCGACGGATATAAAAAAATTTGTATTTTTCCCCTCTTTTTGGCTCAATGGGTTTTATTTTTGCTGTGTATCTGAGGTCGTTGCTAGTTAAGCTATTTGCAGTTAAAAATTCATAGCTATTACCTTGCGGGCACACTTCAGTTCAACCCCAAAACAAATTCAATACACTTTGCCACAAAGTGCTAGGAGAGCAATTGCCATTTTAGATGGTATGGTTGTGTGTTATTTATACACTTTCAACCGGTATACATGTTTGCCAAAGTAAAAATTGTCATTCATTTTAATATTTTTTGGAATAAAATCATGCTGTTTTATTGAAATTTTATGAATTTCTTTCATTAGTTGCTTTTAATACTAATGATAAACAAAATATTCTTTAAGCCATTAAAGAGTAGATATACCATTTTATAAGAGTAATGTTAACCCTTTCCTTTTCTCCACTTACTCATATTTTTCTGGGCAAAACAAAAATGATAAAATGTGCCTGTGGGATGAGTTTAGGCTCTGGCTTAGGTCTAAGTACCATCGCTTTGTTTAACCTCATCCCATTTGTGGGCCCAAAAGAAAGTGAAATTGATGACACCAATGCACAGGAAACAAATACAAAGCGATGCCTATGCTAAATGGCCAGGTTAAGTAATCTCGTGAGAGACGCAAACATTGCGCAGTCGGCGAAAAGCCCAACCACCGGCAATGCTGAGAATGTTGTTAATAGCCCTGGCCGTAGATGCGATGACAAAAGAGCCGTGTTGCCGACTGTTGGCTCCCCTTTCCCCACGCCTTTCCCCAACTTAATTGCCAAGCGCGACTCAGCTTCACTTTCAACGTCTCACTTAGAAAGAAGTCGCCGCACAAAGATACGCCCTGTTGTTGTTGATCGATCTGTCAGATACGCGGCAAGCATACCGTAGACTTGTATCTTGTAGTTCGCAGCTGTAGCTTCACCGGTGGTTGTACCTGTATCTGTTTCAATTTCTGTGTATCTGTGGCTGCCCCACCCTAGCCACACTTGCAATTGTCTCTTTGCTGTTTGCGCCCTAAAACTTTCACTTGTGGCGTTAGGTGCGTAGGCAGCTAATTTGAATTCATCCAACCGTGAAACGTATGCCCAAATAATTGGGTGTCCTCTAAAACAAATTTTTACGAATTTTTCAAAAAAAATTTCATTTATGAAGCGCTACAAATATATGCATATTGTTAGATGTTAAAAAATCCTGTGTAGTTTATAATACATTTTTATTTAGTTCCATTTTCAAACGCTTCACATCTTAAAAAGTGGTTTAAATTTGTATAAGAATTTTATAAGTTTTAAAAATATAGTTTTAGTTAAAGTAATAAAATAAAGGGGCTTATTTTCTTAACAAATATTCTACAATTTCAGGGCTTCCACTCAAAGAGTCACACCAACTAAAACAATAAAAAGCCACCCAAGCAGACACCAAAATCGTTGCACTGGCTGCATGATGATCGATTTATGTCGACCAGTTTTGTTTACTTTTGGGCTTTCGGTTTTTTTTTTACATAAGCGTTTTCAGGCCGTTGTCGTTTGTCGGCGTTTATTGCAACAGGCCTTGCGGAAGTGCCTCTTCCAATGCGGCGACATTGATGGCTTGGCTCTGGTCATTGCTTTTTTGATTTTGGACAGACGGTGTGGTGGGGTACGGTGCGCATGCGCAATAAACCGTTTTATGCATAACGGCACCGCCGCAGTGCTGTTAATTTTTGCGCTTCGTGTACGCAGCAGCGGCAGCAGGTGATTTGACAACAGGTCGTATACGTAACGTGGAGTCGTCGAAGTCGGGCGAGCCATGTGCTAATTAATCGTTGATGAAGCTAATAGTTACGTGGCCCTATTTGTCTATTGGCCAACACCACACGACAACAACAAATAAATTGAACTAATTTTTAAATCAATTTTTAAACGGAAGTTAACAATTTCAAGCTAACTCGTTCAAAGTAAGTTCGCTAACTAATATAAATATTCTGCATTCAATGCAACAACTTTTTACTATTTTCCTAATTTGTTGCTCTGATCTATAAAAACGGTTTGTACAAATTGTCATAGTTGTGATCCTTCGACAGTCCCAATGGGATATAGGGCTGTCGAATGGGCATCCAATTGCTGCCACTTCCTGAAAGATCTCCGGCATGGAATCCCTTGATAGCAGGTGCTGAGGAATGTATAATCTCTAAGCGATCGTGTGCATGTCCGCTAGACATTATCCATTTTAAGGCCAAAAGACCGGAAGTGGCCAAAGCGATTTTCCCCATGACAAATGATGACGTCGAAAGTGCCGTCAGCCATTTTAAAATAAGTGGTAGTAAAACTATTTTAGCCAAAGCGGCGGCAGCCAGCATGGGATATATCATTTTCATCAGCTTCTTTTGCTTCTTGTGCTTTCCACGACCTGCGAAAAAAATGTGATAAATTGTTAAAACTTAATAAACTTTGTTTTTTTTTTATTTTAAAAACATCCATAAATGTTATGGAAGAATAAGTAAAATATTCAAAAGACATTCTGATTTTTTTTTTTTAGTTTTTTTTGTGGGACAATACCTCATTTTATATAAAAAAATTATCAAAATCAAAATCGATTTAATCTTTAACTCCTAAAATGCATATAATCTGATGCATCAAAAAACCTAAAGGACACCATAAAGTGTTATATTTACTATCATATAAACGATTACCTTTGATGCCTCCAAAAGACGCAGTCAAAGCTTTTTTAGATCGACAAATCTTTTGAGTAACCTGCTTAAGAATCGATTGACTTTTGGCAAAGATAAGGTAATCACAAGGGGCGATATGTCCTTTGTATGGACTTTCTTCATTTTTTTTAAGGGAATCCAGGAAACCTAACGAAAAATCTAAAAAATATGTTGCTCCTAGATTTTAATAAAGATTGGTGGGGAATCAATCTACAAATCGTTTGAGGTATTCCGCTTGAAAATCGGAAGATGTTTGGCAAAGATATGGCCATCAAAAGGAGCCATATTACTGCTTTATGGACTTTCATCATTTTTGAATGGGAAATTTCCACGTAAATTTAACAAAAAATCGAAAAAATATTTTTATTTTAGATTTTAATCCAGATTGGTGGGGAATCAATCTACAAATCGTTTGAGGTATTCCACTCAAGGATCGAGAGAAGTTTGGCAAAGGTATGGCCATCACAATGGAGCCATACTACTCCTTTATGGACTTTCTTCATTTTTGAAGGGGATCCTCCAGGAAACTTGACAAAAAATTGAAAACATATTTGGTTCCTAGAAATAAATGCAGATTGGTGGGGAATCAATCTACAAATCGTTTGAGGTTTTCCAATCAAGGATCGGAAGAAGTTTGGCCAAGATATGACCATCACAATGGGGCATACTACTGTTTTATAGATTTCTTCATTGTTGAAGGGAATGCTCTACAGGGGGATCCTCGTATTTTGAAAACTCACCTTCAATGTTCCAGCTTTCAAGCATGTTATTCAAGTCCTCGGCACTCAGGTCATCGTTTAAAATCCTTTGAAATTGATTTTTGGCCACCGCTAGCCACTCACGTTCCACTCGCTGCTGCTCTTCGGATGCAGCTTCCATTTCAGCGTCCTGCTCTACCGCAGCCACTATGGCACCACCTAACTGCACCACCGGTGGAAGGGCTTTTGCTCCACCAAAGGACCCCAGCCAGAGCTGGAGGGAAATTGCAAATGCGACCGAAATCTTTGGCATGTTTTAACCGATCTACAGCTCCCACCCGACTGAGAAAAAGTGAGCACTCATTTCAAACTGTTCGTTGCACTCGACTGCATTTTTCTATACCATACCTGTACTAAACTGTATCCAGACTGGCAATGGTATATTCTTGGCCAGATGGTGGCCGCACTTCTTCTGGTTCTACCTTGTTTTCGCTGATTTTGTTTTGCTTCGTCGATTCAGTTTTACTTGAGCGTGAACGGACACATTAAATTTTCCCTGGTTTAATGAATGGCTCACCACAGACATTTCACTGCTACCCATTATTTTGTTACAAGTGCTGTGGTTGTGTGCACCACACTTGTCGTGGGTCAATTGCTCCAGCCATCAACAAGTAAAAACTCTTCATTATCGTTGACAGGTATTTTACTCTGTTTGGCTCCGTTTCGGTTCACTTGCCATTTTGTTTGGCCTGGCAGCGTTTTTCCATTTCAAAACTAAAATTTGTGTACGTCACTCACAGGTGAATTTTTCTTTGCCTAGTTTGGAAGGCATTTTTATTTATTTCAAATTCCACTTAGTATAAATAGCTTAAGAATGTTATAAAATATTTTGAAAATAAATTGGCCTGACCTAATCAAATGGAATCTGTCCCGAATTCCTGGAAAATCAAGTTTTGGGATTTAATTAATTTTCCATTAATTTCCAATCTATAGTTGACTGGGTCAACTGGTGTTACTGCCACAAAATTCAATGAATACCGAGGGAGTCCTAATTAAAAATTCATTAATAACATTGGCATTGCCATGAAAATCTTTCGCTTCCATTTTTAAGGCTTTCCCTGGACTGATGTTTATGTAAATTTAGTTGAATGCCACGAGGCAAACAGAAATAGGATTAATTAAATTTCTCCAAAAAGAGGGCAACAAACATAATCAACTTCTACAATTATACAAGCCGAATGTCTGGGAGGGTGTGTGTATTTTGCTGGGAAATTGAATAATGTCCAAACCGAATTAGGTGTGGCCCAGACGAGACAAATGGACTTATCTTAGTCGGCTCGGCCCGTATGTAACTGTGACTTTATGTGCAGGCCATATATATTCACTTGGCGTCTCAGTCCGAGTCAAAATCCGAGTCCATACACATTCAAATGCACACGCGTGCCACGGAACTAATCGCACTAGCCTGGCATTCAGCGCCAACTTTAACGCACTTTGCTGTCGTCACTTTTCATGCCCGAAACCCTGACTCTGAATCTGGCAGTGGTATTGCAAGTAAAAGCAAAAGCAACACAGAGTGTCTGTGGAATTTATGGGTGCCGGGTGTCAGCGATACATTTGTTTGGCATCCGGTTGGTATTTAAACCATACACTGTCCGTTGAAAGTATTTCAGTGACATTTCAGTTATGTAGACGACGGTACAAGTATAGAATACTCCACTTACTTCTAAGTCGCAACTTATTCATCAGCTCACATATTTATGTAAGAAATATGTTAACTTAAAAATATGAAATAAACATTTAAACTATTGGTTTAATTAAATTTTTAACTTCATTCTTCTAAGTTCTACAAATATTATTCATGTAACTCCAATTTTTAATCAAATTTCAACATTTCCCAACGAATTTTATAAAATAACATTGTTTAAGAAAAACAATTCGAAATATTAACTGATATATAAAGTCTCTTTCTTTAAAAATAAATAAATAAAATGTAAAATATTTTTGTTCTTACATATCTAAAATATTTGGAAACATTTCTAGAATTTTTAGTTTACTTTTGGCAAGTTATGAGACTACTTTCCAATATACATTCATTGTCTTTAAACTTAGAATATATTTCTAAAAAATTAAATTATTATATTTTTTAGCCAAACAAAACCTATGTATAAGTAAAGTTATATTTTAAAAATGGTTAAAAATGCATTAATGGTTTGTGAAAAATAAATTAGAGATACAAAATTTATGCTGTGGTTAAAAATTGTCTAAATGAAAAAAGAGCAATTACCCATCGGCTAGAAAAAGCTTAAAGGTATTTTTTTAAGTTGTTTATCGCTTTCGAGGGACTTGACTCTTATGTACACACTTTATTTCACTCGAGGGCGCGTTTTCGCATATTTAAAGCACATCGACACTAAATCGACCAATCGATGTTGGCTCCAAAGCCGAATATCTTAAATTTAAATCTAAAGCCCCAGATCACGAGAGTTTCTTTAAAACGAGCGCCTTGCTGCCGTGGCCACCTGCGGACGTCTTCAAACTCATTACGGCCGTAAAGAGGGCGAAGAAGAAGCCGGCCAGACCCGTGGTGCCCACCAGGAGAGTGAGTCCACCGATGAGCACGGGAATCAGGGTGAGGAACTTCAGCTTGTACGCAATCAGCAGGGGCAGCAGCAACTTCTGTATCTTCTTCTTCAGCTTCTTGAGCTTGCGGCCCTCCCACTCGACGGTAGACAGGCGGCTGCGGCGACCTTGGGCCACCAGCTCCTTTGATGTTGCACCTGGCGCTGCGGCATCCAATTTATTTGATACGGCCACATCTGCGGGCGGATGGGGAGGAGCGGAAGTATTAGTTAGACACTTAATTAAATGGTCAATCGCAGGCGCCGAGTGCCAAGGTCATGATTTTGATATTGGCACTACACATAGAACTTTCTAATTAATAAATATATTAAATCTTAGATGAAATGTTTCTAAGTATCTCCATTTAGGACATAGATACATATACAAGATTAAATTAATTATTACACAACTTTGTATAGAAAAATATATCTAACAGTTATTAAAATTATTCATATTTAGATAATAAATACATGTTAAGAATTAAGATAATATCCAGTCGATATAATTTTCATTTTAGAGAAATATTCATGCGAAAAACACTTACCTGGCTCGTCAGAAATAAAACTCCTTACGGAGTCGCAGAAGTCCCTCACTTTCACCAGCGCCCGTTCGAAGGGTTCCAAGTATGATTCTATTCCCCGAGGCGACAGATGCTCCATCGCGTCGAAATCAATGGCATCGGTTTCATCGCCAGCGTCATCACCATTAACTTGGTTGGTTAGAGTCGCAGGTAGCTTGGCGACTTCCGGTTCGGCTTCCTCGGCCTCCGGCAACTGGCGTCGGATTGGGCCGCGTCGCATCTGCTGGCTTATAGCCAAAACGTAGCTGGCTGGATCGGTGGCTGGAGGAACCTGTTTGTAATTTCCGCCCGCCGCCAAGGAGCCTGCCACACTGCCGTTGTAGCGATGGTTGTAGGCGTAGTAATTGATAGGAAGTCCTTGGTGCTGCTCCTCCTGCCCCTGCACTTCCTGTTTTTGCTCCTTTCGACGATCCCGTACATCCTGGGAACTGGGTGCCGTCGCCTGGAGGATGAGCCAATTGTTGTGCTGCGTGAATGGCTGCCACGCATTCATCTGCAGATTCAGTTGCGGGTTCTGGTTGCCGGAAGTGGCGCCATTAAACCGACTGCCGCTGCTCCGTGCCACTCTCATTGTTGCGAGCACATAAAGGACGAGAATCAACACTTGCCCCGTTTGCCACATTGCTGTCGGTCTTGTGGATCCTTTCGTTGCGATTTCCACTTAACACACGCACTCCGCACGCCGTTTAGAATCGAACTGAAGTAGTCACTGCTTCGAAATCTATTCAGACTAAATTCTTTGGGGCATTTTCGAAATTTTATGGCGCTATCTGGTTGAGCGATTTTACGGCCTTTCGCCGAAAAGTGCTGCGGCTACTTGGCCTGTGGTCAAGCGACCAGTTGATCTCCCAGATAGCTTTTCACATCCACGACTTTTACCACAAATACACGGAAATCAAAATATATGTGAAACTCTTTAATTGAATTCAATAAGCACATTCTATGACTTGGGGGAATCTCTTTGATGATGGTTCTCTAATGAAAACTGTACTGAATTTTTCATATTCACTTGATCAAAAAATTGTATTGTTTTTTCTTTTGAGAAGATGCTGTTAGGTTCTTTTACCATTATTGAAATATCTTTTTTAACTGTGCACACGTACTGGTACTGAAGGGTAACCCGTCAGGCGGAACTTTATTGGGCGGGGAGAGTGAACCACTTCCCAGATCCCACCCATGTAAATTTTCACAGACGAAAAGTGGCCGCCTTATTGGCAAATCGAAGAGTAACGCTCCAAGGAGCACAACACGTGCTGCTTTGACCATTGGACCATGACAATTTTAATTAGAAAACAAAGACCTGTTAAGTATTTTCGCAGTTTTCACTTTCCAGCATCTTTATTGGCCCTGTTGCCTGTTGCGAGATGAAAGACCAACTGATGGCCTTGCACTTGATGCCACGATTCTATATAAGTTCGGGCCCTGGGAAAGTGTGCCCAATGGGTAAATTCAAATAATTGCAACTCCGTGCGTGCTAATTGGCTCTCTGAACTTGCCACTAGTTTCTCGTGGTTGGACTTTTCAACAGCTAAGTTGAGTGCGCCCGTCAACCGCTGGCCAAGCGCATTTTTCAACTTGTCATTCAGGGGGGCGGGGTTCAGGTGCCACAATCCCAGCCACAGACTTTAGGTGTCTCCAGTTGCCTTATTTTTTAATGGCACTTCACTCTGTTGTGTTCCTTGTCACATACTCTTTGGCGCCAGCAGTGTGATGTTGCATTTGGATACAAAAGACTGCAAGCTTTTCGGCATATTTTCATACAACCAACCATTTAGCTAAGCTGTTTTTTAGGCTTGTGGTATAAAAAAGTGATTGGAAGAAAAGATAGTTTAGGCAGAGGTTTTTTTTAGGCAAAAAAAGTAGAAATGGCTGATACAAGGAAGTTGATTTTTATACAAAGATTATACCTTACCATATAATATCCTTACTAAAATGACAATAAAATACGCCCTCCGACAAGACAAAGTTTCATATTACAATCAGGGGATATAATTCCATCGTCCACATTTAAAATGACGTGTGGGGTATACTCAGGAGTCCTGAGTTAAGACAAGGAATTGAGCTGACTCAAAGGGGATAAAGGCAGTTAGTAGGCCTCTTTAATGAAGGCAGGCTCAAATTGGTCAAATTGGCTTGGATAGCATTTGAAATTGCTCTCAGAGCATGGCCATTAACAGCTGGCTATGATTGATAGTGACCAAAGGAGAGCTTAGGACCATAATGGACAGTGACTGTGGCTTATTTTTTCTATTTTCTTGCTATTTCTGAGCGGTCTGGAACCAGTATATCAGCCGGCATTGTTTTGTGTTCCCATGCGAGCATACTGGCCACATCAGATCAAACATGAATCAAGCTAGCTTAAGACATTTAAAGTATTTATTTTTTATTACCGCAAATTTGCATGTTGCTGCTTTTGTGGCTGTAGATGAGTTTTGATGAGCTAACAACTGGGACAAGCTGCCTTGCATTTTTAATATTTTTTTTTGCTTGTTTTCACACTGCTCGTGTTGCTATTGTGCAGTTGATACACTAAAAGAAAAAAATGAAGAAATATTTCATCATTTTTATTAAGATCAATCGAGTCTATCACAAATTCATCAAAAGCATCCAATTAAGTCTACCTGCATTGGATTAATACTGTATTAAAGGTGTTTAGTAACTTTTATAGCTTTTCAATAAATAAATGTTTGAAAATATATATTTTTCAGTAGGACTTAGTTTGATATTTAACAAAAGGAAGTTATTCAATTTTCATCAGTGCTTTTATTTTAAGAATAGAAGATCATTTTTGTTATGTTTCTATTATAGAATTTTTCTGCTTTGTCATAGTCTGCGCTCCATTGGATGCCCTTGTTTTCGAACTGGCTTATTTAGAGGCAAAACTAGTTCAGTTCAGAACTCTTCCTACGCCCTGCTTTAATGGAAATCATAAATTTATTTTCGGGAATAGACCAGGCAACACCGGCTTTTAACCGACCGCTGCATTAGAGTTGACAAAACGACAAAGTAGCCGAGATGATTCAAAGACCTTGTTTTTGGAGAGGAGCGAAGCGTGTGCGACATTTAGCCACTCACTGAGCCACCTTAGTCGGGGTTTGGTCAGACGGCTATTAAACTGAAGGCGATTGTGGCTTTTGGCATTAGTTCTACTTGTGCTTCTCAAGCGTTCGCAATCCACGATGAAAGTGAGTGAGCTCTTAGCCGAAAAGGATTTCCGAAGGATAGCACTAACCATTTTGCATTTAGGTATTTGTTTGTCTTCTGGCACTGGCCGCCACTCTGGCAACCACTAACGCAGGACTACTGGGACTGCTGAAAGGCGGTGGTGGTGGTGGCGGTGGTTATGGAGGCGGATACGGTGGTGGCTACGGAGGTGGCCACGGCGGTGGCGGCGGTGGAGTCCAGGTCGTTAAAGTGATCAATACCTATGAGGGAGGACATGGAGGCGGCGGCTACGGAGGAGGTAGCTATGGAGGCGGCGGCTACGGAGGCGGTGGCTACGGCGGTGGCAGCTACGGAGGTGGTTACGGAGGAGGTAGCTACGGAGGTGGCTACGGCGGCGGTTATGGTGGTGGCTCTCACGTGGATGTCTACAAAGTAATTACAACCACCCATGGAGGAGGTAGCTACGGTGGTGGCTACGGAGGTGGTTACGGAGGCAGTTACGGTGGCGCCTACGGTGGCGGCTATGGCGGCCAGTCCGGCTGGTGGAAAGTAAAGAAGTAAGAAACTGTAACGAGCCTCTCCCCCGTGCATCCAACTACCTCATTACCATTTAGCTTTAATCCGTATAAAAAACTTGTTTATGTACCTGCAGAAAGAATAAAACTTAGAAAAACTTCCATGCCATGCCAAGACTTTTGAATTAAATTTTTTTCAAATTAGAAAAACAAGTTTAAAATGATCGGTCTGGGTGACTGCTTGGCGAACCCACAAATAAAATCGAAAGTGAATTTAATTTAAATCAAATATGTAGAACTACTCTTATTTATACCATATAAGTGTCCCCTTAAATCTGAATTTCAAAGATTGCTTAATTTGTTTATTAGCAGATTAATTGACTAAAACCAATTGCTAATTATATTCTGGTTTTGCCTTTCTTTTTGAAGAATAAAAGTCCATCTAGTCCACTTTTTTTGTTTAAATAAAAGCTATTAAGCTGCACACTGGGCGATTTTATCGCATACAATTATATAACATTAGCCATAAAAAGTCGTGGCTAAATTGCTATTTTTGTATGTGTTTAAAATTATCTAAAAATGTTTAATGACCCTAAAGCTTAGAAGCTTAATTTATTTGAATAAATTTTTCATTTATATATGTAATTTATTTATTTGTAAAATCTACAATCTCTTAATTAGCATAAACGGCCCTTCATTCTAACGATTTGTAACAAAATGTTGTTGAAAAAATTCCAATTAGAAATGGTTTGGCAATTCAATACCAATCGCAGTCAGTTTAAATCAATTCAGGTTTTTGCTTTCAATAGAAGATTATGCATATTTTATGCAAATCGAAACCAAAATAACATTTTGTACAAAAGAGGAATAAAATATAATTGTTCCTCCCATTTATACAACCCATAGAAATATTTTTATTTTTTATACAAGATCTTATGTCTAATTTCCGTGTTAAAAAGAAAAAATACAATTTATCTGAAGGATGCCTTATGTTACTAGCCAAATGAAGTTAACAAAGCTAATAGCTTTAATTTTTTTAACACATAGCCAACAATTTTATCTGCATCCGAATCATTATCCCTGGTTTCTGAACTCTGAACCCAACTAATTGGATGATGATTCATTTGACGTAATTCATTATTTTACCCTTGTTCTCCGGCATCAACCCGAGTGTGTTCTGTTATGATTAAATTCTGTGGAGAGCTCTTGTACTTTCTTCGGCCCTAACTAACTTTTCTCCTCGTGTTCATGGTCTGGAAATATTTACACAGCTGTACTCTCTGGTCCAAGTTGTTTTGTGGCTTAAATCTTTCGGCAACGCATCTAGCGGTCTGGGTGAGTTTGCAGGTTCTCGAGTCAGAGAGCAATAAACGTGGGCCATAAGGTTTCCGAATATGGGACAAACACCCTGGGATACTACAAGTGGAATTTATGGTAGCCGGAGATGGGGCCGGAGATGCACAAGTTTTATTAGGATTCGCCAGAGGAAGCGGATGTAGCTGGATACAGGAAGTTCAGATGTGAGCAAGGAAGGACTTCTATAAATACCAGCCACGCAGTCAGCCATGTAGACATCTTTAACTTGACCTTTACACATGAAATTAAAGTTACTAGATAGTCTTCCTTCCTTTCGATTGGTATCAATGTTTTATTTGTATACATTTTTTTCTGCTTTTCTGTTTTTTGAAAACTTTGCTGCTTACATGCGAGTTACACTTAGGCTACTACATAAGTAAATATATAAATAAATAAGATAAATAAATTAATACACTTAGTGGCTACGTACAGTTAGGCAATCTAGAGTTAATGTGAGTGCGCAGAGTGGAGTGAGTTGGAAACGGAGCTGGAGAAGCGGAAGTACGAGAAATAATTGAAAAAACAAGTGCAGTTAGCAAGTGAGAAGTTGTGAAGAGCAGAGTGTGCACATGCAGATTGAGATACAGGAGCAGATACAGATACAGGTACAGGTAGAAAGATGAGCTAACAGTAAACAGAGCAGGGCAGAGCGGATAGTGCGCCACATGTTACAAACAAAACATAATCGATTAAAGCAAATACTAATCATTAAAAAAATCATCCGCATTGCCTAGTGGGAACGCACGTTCTAGATACATTTCAGTTGATGTATCCATAGGTGCCACTGCACGTAGAGTTAACCGTTGGAAACGCATCATCAGGCCTTCTTGTCTGCCCCGCAGTGCAAGTGCAAAAAGAGTGTTTATGTATATCTAATTACAATCTGTGACCGTCCGCCGCCGCCGTCGTCTGAGCTTTATCCACAAGATAAATGCATATGTGTATCTGACACTCTACAGATCCAAGATCTAACTCCATCCTATGACTGGGTCACCTGCGGTGCACTGGCCTTTGGATGCTGCTGATGCAATTGCTGCTGTTGGATTGGCTGGTGGACCTGCTGTTGTCCATGTGCCCGGTACGCCAGCTCCTGGGCCTCGGTCAGCGATCGCCGGTCCCAGCCACCGCCGCCACCGCCACCGCCGCCGCCCGAGGACCATCCGCCGCCACCGCCTCCTCCGCCCGAGGACCATCCGGAGCTACCACCTGACGACTTGCCGGACATCAGCTTCTTCAGACCGATTATGCCCGCCAGGAGCAGGGCAATCTTGGAGATGATCAGCGCCTTGCCCGCCAGGATGTACAGGGCTCCCATGGCGATCGGGATCATTCCCATAAGTTTCATTGCCATGCCCATCATCATCATTCCCATCATTTTCTTCATTTTACCACGTCCTGTAATAAAAACAATAAGGTATTTATTTTTTTAGAGTGATCATAAAAGCTACATTAATAAAAAAAATTTTAGAGTATTTATCAAATCTTGTGTTGGTTCTTGTGAAGAAATCTTTTTCCTAATAAACTTTATTGGATGAGTACATGAGTTTTCATTATCATCTTTAATTTTCCAAAATAAGAATCTCTACAATTGAACCCCTTGCAGTCTTCCGCATAATTGAAAATGACACCTCTGGAAAATTTCCCAACTCTGAATGTGGCTTCGAGGAAAAAGATGGTGAAAGTTCCAGCTCAATTAACCAAAGGCTGTGTGAGAATATTTTCCCAGGCAGTGCCTTGTTTTGGCAACAGAGCAGCGTGTGTGGCTTTCATTTTGCTGCCTTCATTAGAGACACTCTAGGCGATTTCACCTGCCTGTATCGCCAGGTGAAAATTTGATTTCGATATGGGCACGTCCATGCATCTGGATATGGATGTGGATGTGGCCAGGGACGCGGACGTGGACGTGGAAATTCAAGTGGAAGTGGAAAATGATATGGACACTAATGCTGCCCAAAAAACTGACTGATGATCGGACTGTCATAACCAGCTCTAAAGAGGCATCTGAATCAATCGGTGGGGAGGGGATCGGAGGCTTTTAGCCAAAAATGGACAAGCCATTGGGAAAGTGTTGGCCAACTTGTAACTGACTACGCTAGTATCGATTAAAAATCTTGATCAATGATTTGAAAGTAAAAGAAAATTTTCATGTGGCGTGAAAGTAAGTTCACTTTTCATTGGATTGCATTGCGATCTGCGATCTTGATGTGGATGTTGCAGTAAGTGCTTGTGTCAAATTTGTAATTGATGCAGGCGGTCTGGCGACGACAGCTCGAGCTCAAAATGGAAATGAAAATGCCAACGGCCTGGCCTGGTCGAGGAGTTGTTTTTCGTGGCCCCAGTGGAGAAACGTGGTCGCCACTTTCATTGCATTTGACATGGTCATGACATTTGAACGTGGCTTAGTTTTTGCTTTTTATTTTCCATATAAAGCCGTCAAAAGGGTTTATGCACAACAGAACAAGAGAGATATACAAAATGAAAACATTAAAAGTTAAAGTATAGTTAGTAATAAGATTTATGTTGAACATTTTTGTGGTACAATCCATCTACATTTAGCATGGAAAACTATCTTTAATTAAAACTCCAAATTATAATGTTCTTTTTTAAGCTCAAAACAAATATAGAGTATTACTGCTTCGTGATGTGAAGCTTACACTAAATAACATGCTTTTTGGCAGTTTTTATTTTTATTTAGACAACACGAAATTCTGGCCTGACATTTTTTCGACGTTGTCGCTACCGTTCGGCTGATGTCGTTGTTAAGGTTTCTGGGTCATTCCTGAGTTGCTCAACGGGTTTTCTCGTGTGTGCGTTATGGGTGAGGAAAAAATAAAAACAATTGCGCATTTTCCCAGAGCCATGAGCAGCCACCTCCCCCGGTTTACATACAATGCAGTATGATAAGCCTGGAAGTGGGCCAGCTAGCTATGCAGTTTCCAGTGTCATTGCCAGCTAAGATATACTTTTGATGGCTCTCTTGGCTCTAATAACTGCCTGACAATTACTGGCCGGAGCCATAGCCGCAGCTGAAGTCAAATTATGTCACTGTTACGCGCAATGGATACGATACTGGGGTATTAGCGGTAACCGCAATTAGACCGCCCACAGAAAGTGATGATTGTATGGTTTTTACTGGCTTGATTTGTTTGTCAAAGAATTTTTTTAATCTGTGTGGTTATCAATGGATTGATTGCAAGCAGCAGCAGGTAACATTATCCTTTTAAAACAGATGTATTCCCAATATTCTTTGCTTATTAGGGCAATTTCTTAGTTTAACCTTTCTTTTCGAATCAAATATTATATTGTAAAATATGAAAAAAAATCCAATCCTTTTCTTACCTTCCTCTAGACCACGGCCTATTTCATCGGATGTGAGCTTGGGGAAGCTGACCTGGAGCGAGTGACCATTGAAGAAGTGGCTCAGCCTGTCGATGAGCATGTGGGTGAGCTTGGCGTCCCGATCACTGCCCGACCTTGGGAGCGAGGACTCCAGTTCATTTTCGCTGGTCACCGGTGAGCGGGCAGGAGCGTTCTCCAAGCGCACCAGCTTTATACCGTCGGCCACGTTGATGGCATCAATCGGAGATAAACGGTCGATGAATGAGATGGCCTTCTTCTTTAGACATGGCACGAACCCGGCCTCGGCCCGGGTGCACTCGTCGTAAACCCGTAAAATGGTCCGGGCCCCGGCATTTTGGACGGACGGGCTGGGCGGATTGCTCAACTGCTCGGTGGCCGCCTCACAACTGCTGGCGAGGAATAGCACTGCGAGCAGGCTAAGAGCCTGCCAACCCCTCTGTTTCAATGTCATTTCAAATATTTCACTTTTCACTGTTCGAGGGAACACCAACAGCAGCAATTACAACACTCGCGGCACACTACGCGGCAGGTGCTTCCTGTGTGTATAAGTATGTGTCTTTGTGGTTGATAATCCTTGGAGATCCTAAAGGCTGCAGACCACTGAGGACACTGAAGCAGCTCGGAGCACTGGCTGCTGTCTGCTGGCTCAATTCAAACTGATGCCTAGCCTTGGCACGCTTTGTTCTTTTATAGACCTTTCTTTCTTCGCTCGCTCCAAGTCTTCCACCACTCGAACTCGGCTTCGACTTAATCGCAATTTGATTTTCCTCGGCTTCGTTTGCCGTCTTCGGGCCTTCAGCTTGAGCTGGCTCTTTTCTCCGCTCGGTTTTCCATTGCTGTGGGAAGAAAAATGCGCCAGTGTTGACGACTAGCTGTTAAATACAAACTTGTATAAGCACAAAAAAGTTACTATTAGTTTTTATTTTCATTGGAGCAAAAGAAGGATAAGATAACAAGTGTAATGCTTTTTGTTTATCTTTTCAAAAAAGAAATAGGATAGCTTGTTATGGTAGTTGCCAGGCAATAATCTCAAATATTTATATCCGACAAATTCAGTTTTTATTGAGTAATAAATGTTTAAGGCTGTTATTATCAAAATGTTATATCCTCATTAATTTAAAGCTCAATTTTGTAAAATGGCATGTTAAAACATCACAATTTCTTTATTCATTCATTAATTGTTCATTTATGGCGTGCCCCTGAGAAGAAAATGTATTTTTTTCACTTTTGCCAAATGTTTAAAAATGGCTGGAAAATAACCAAGTTGGCAACACCGCTTTCGGCCTCATGATCATTGGCAGTAGTAGTCGTAGCCTTCAATGAACCAAGGAGCCCAGCAGCACAGCGAAGGCGAGGCCAAAAACATTTCCAACGAGTTTCGACTAGTTTTTCCAGCCATAGCTTTCGTTGTTTATGGACAAACATATTAGTTGCATTAGTGGTTTTTGGTAGGAGTTCACTTTTTTTTGCCATCTGACCATTTCTGTAACTGGCTGCCGTTGCCGTTGACACTTTAATTTCAATTTGGCTCTTAGCAATTTTCGCCATTCGAGTTTTGGCCATAAAGAAAGTCATTGCCAGCCACTAAACAGTGGCCAATGGCAATAGCATTTTATGTGTTATGCAAAATGCCGGTGGGGATGCCAATGTGAAAACTAGGGCTGTTCAGGTGGGTAGCAGCATCCCACGATGAATTGGATTAAATGGCCATCGGCATGTGCCCTGCACCGAAATATGTTAAAATAATGGCGAAAATGCTAAACTGAAATATGCTGACACAGCAATCTGTTACGTGTGTTCGTATTTGTATCTGCAAATGCATTCATGTATCTATGCATCTGATAGAACGTGCCTCCCCACATGCAACTGGTGAAGGGAAAGGAAAGCTGCCGAGCTCAAAAAAATTAGAGAAAAACAATTCTTGCATTCTTGCTTTATTTTTTGGAAGCTTTCGCTTTAGGATCGATTTATGTGGCAGCCGGACATAAAATGGATATGAGCCGCTCCCTGACTGTCGAAAATGATTTTTAGCTAATAAAGTGGCAAATTAATGCCCTGCCGGCCACAAAGATCTATGACTAATGGCCCCTTGGCTGCTACTTACCAACTTACGAGTACTTACCAACTTTTGCCTTCTGGGCCAGCATCATACTTTAGGTGTCGGCACTTCGGCAAGGTATCTTTTACCGGGCTACTCGCTGTTTTCTGGGCCACTTATTCGGGCTTTTGATTTAGTTGAACGCCGCCTTTTTTTCGCGCCACTTTCACTGCTTCACGTCCGAAGGGGTCCGGGAAAATTTCCAGGGGCAGTTCATTGATCTGCATAAAGCTTCTCAAGTGCCGCGGAGAGTACGTATTTATTTGCACACAGCTTTGTTTCCGTTTAGGTGCCGCTTGATGAACAATGAGAACTAAAGCGTTTTGGGTTCACTGACCGCTGACCGTCCGGCAGGCAGCCTTCAAAAATGTCTCAAGCCAAATGGAAATTTATGGGATTTTCCTTAGAGGCAGTGAACCCGAAGACCAAGTCCTGCAAAATGATTATATATTTTTTCCAAGAAAATCAAGGGGTAGGGTCTAGGTTGTGTTAGGCTGAGAAAATAAACAACAATTTTCCTGGGCCCTTAATTTGATTTGAACAAAAGTAAACATTATCAATCTGCTTTAATTTTTTTCTCATACTTAAGAGCAGATAACATCGAAAATTTCAGACACGCTCCCATGTTGCTTGTTTTCTCTGGACACTTTTGTATCAAATTGTTTTCCTCGCCTTTGCAAATGCCACTAGGCGAACAATTCGACTAATGTGCATTATTGTTTGTACTCCAGTCTAAGTCGGGCTGTCAAAATGTCCATCAAGCCCTGGGGCCCAAAGCTCCCAACATATGATTTTCCATATTATAATGCGGGTGTGCAGCTGCAACCGAAAACATCCGCATCCAATATGTGTACAATGTGCCATGTGCAACGCCAGACATGTATCCATATCAAACGCCCATATCTCTCCGGCCGCGCAAGAGCATGTGAAACAATTCCGATTGTCTTCCTTGCTCGGGCATGCCAATGTGTTTCCTCTGGCAAGGCCAAATGACAGCAGCAACATCAGCGGCAGCAGTAACCACAGCAGCAACAGCAATATACGCTGCAGCAGCAACACAGTCTGCTTCCTCAGCCCCGTGGCAGTTTTTTTTTCGTTTTGGAGTGCCTGATGCTGTCGCCACGCCTTGCACTTTCCTCCCCGGCATAAAGATTTTTCACAGTTTTTCTGTGCCACTTTGCGGTCGCGTCCAAACAAAATAAAAACACCAACAACAAAAATTAAGCGAAGAACTGCGTTTTAATAAACAACAACCACAATGCAACAAGAAGGCAACAGCTGCACTCGGATCATGGAAGTCGTTGCGGTTTAAGTGTGTGTGAAATTTTTCAGCCCGCACCAGAGAAAGTAAAGAAACAAACACAACAAAAAGCCCACCAATCTACCTTAACCTGGCAACAACAACCAAGCAAAAGTTCATTCTAAATTCTTCAAGTTGGAGAGCGAAAAAGTTTGGGCGGGCAACACAGGTTAGAGTTAGTGGCCACTTAACTTTCGGTTTTAATTTTTCCTTTTTCATTTCATTTAGAACCCGATTCGACTTTCTATTTCATGCGGCATGGGGGTTGTTCGCCTTCCCAGAGTCTGTGCAATAAAAATTGCAATTTTCACAAACAAAAGAAAGCGAAAAGAAAATGTTTATCGTGTGTTTATGTGTGCGTGAGCAATTTTTTATTTGCTTGTTAGCGCAGTTGGTTTGTTTTTTATATATTTTTTTGTTGTTGGTTTTTATCGCTTGCTTTTTGACGCCGCATCGACGTTAATCAAAGTTAACCGCCAGGCGCTCGCACAAATCTCACGCTAATTAACTTTAATATGGGATCAGCGTCGACGGGTGCGATAAGCCGACAGCTTTCAACAACGGCGGGCAGCATCTGCCCCGCCGCATCCACTTGTCCAGATGTCCAGATGTCCAGTTGGCCAGTTGGACATCCGCTCCGGCACGACAGTCACGAGCCAATGTTTCTTTTGTAGCTGTTGATTTTCATTTAATTCGCGAACAATTTATTTAAGCGTTATTCCCGCTTCGGGGTTTCAAGAAAAATTTTCCGACATTTTTCACAAGCGTCGCGTGGCAGCACCTTGTGTGAAAAATGATCATTTATCCTACTTTTATACTTTCATGGGTCACGTTGATTAATTTCATGGGTTTGGAAACATTTGCGTAGGAATCTCCAATGTGCTATGTTCAAGAGAAATTTTTAAATATTAAAGCATAAAAATTACTCCAAATTAAGATTTAAAATTGTAGTCGGATATCGAATACTTTTGCTCTAAGTTCCATTCTTTCGTAATCAAGTCTAATACGATTTTACATCATTACCTGTCTGAGTAACCATGCAACTCCAATCATATACAGATACAGCTTTGAGTTCAGTGGATTGCGAATAAGCATTTTCTCATTACTTTTACCGCTAGTATTTATTATGCGTTGCTTTTCGCTTTCTTTAGCGCCTCTTCTTTTCACCCCGGGCAATCGAAAGATGTCCGCAGGCTGACCGTACGGCCCCCGTCAGACCCCGTCTTCAGAGACTGACCGCTGACCGATGACCACGGCGCTGATGCCGTGCCGTGGTTGGTCTGACAATTAAATTCTTCGGTGTCGCAAATTACAATGCGAAAGTGCGTAATGGTCGAGCACTCGACCCGAATGGGCTGTCTCTAATTAAAGCCATCAAATCGCTGCTCGGCCTGCCAGACAATTAAAAGCGTCAAGTTCGAATGGCGCCCTAAGCCGCTGAACCGCGAAAGTTTCCTGCTAACTCTCGGGAGGATGCAAGGGAAGGAATGAAGAAACCCGAATCTCAAGCACCACCTTGCCATGATGGAAATTGCAGATACAAGATACAAGCGGCAGGCATATATCTCGATCTCACTCGACATGTTTGCATGCACCGGTCTGTGCTGTGAACTCTGAAGCTCCCGAAACTCTGGAGTCCGGAGCTCTGTGGTAGTGGTAAAGGTTGCAGAAAGCACCGCCTGCATACCGCGGCCTGGCCCATTCATTCCTCCATTCCTTGGCCAGCATTTTCACCGCCAACTCAGCTTCCGATGCTTTCACTTTTTTGGCCGTTGTCACGTTCGCCTGGCATTCAATTTATCATCATCCATGGCCATGGTCAGGCCATTGAACCGAAGACGAAAAATTTTGGTGAGCCCAAAAGGTACGCGATGGGGTTAAGCCTGGTCATTTGTTGGGCAATCCTCAAGAAAGCACAAGGCACGACAAAATAAAAACAACCGCACTTGGCCATCGCTTTGTGACCCACCCCAAAACAATATTCAAATACTGATTTATTTGCGAAAATTCCTCAAGTGAGATTTGTACGAAGGATTAAGTATACACCCCGGGTGCCATTTGTCTGCCGCCAAATTATAATAATGCGCACAATGGAATGAAATTTTGTTTTGGCCAGCAGGCGCTGACACTTGGACATGGGCTCCGGTCCGGTGATCCGATGTGAGCCAAAGTCAAAGCAAAGTAAACCGTCTTTGCCTGTGGCCCGGTTTGGAAATGACAATGCCAAGGCATTAAATTCGACTAAAATGTGGCCAAAACGAAAATACGCAAGTGCTTAATGCGATGCGGCTGCTTTTGGGGATGTCTGGAAAATCACTTGCCTTCCACACAGACAGCACTTTCTTCACCGGCACCGGCAATGTCAAAGTTGTTATTGCGGCCTATTGCGAGATGCGGCACGCCAGGTTGATTGATGAGCAGATGCCAGATGACTTTTCCAGCTTCAGACGTCGATGCCGTGGCCCGGCCATCTTGCCATCTTGATTGGCATTTAACATTGCTGTGAACTCTGCTTTGCAATTCATATGGGACTCCTTTGCCGAGCCTGGAAATTTCACCTCAAAAATGTCTGCTAAGAAACTCACTAAACTCAGGGGTCTATCCTTAAGGTACCGCCTTATTTGAGTGTTATGCAAATTAAATTGAATGAGAGCTATTTTTAAAAACACCTAGATTTTGGGGCAGCAATAAAAAAAAGTGCCGAATAAATATACGTTTTGGTCTTTAAATAGAATGGAAACAGACACTAAGAGAAAATTGGCATTACTTTGAAATAGGTTTATGATTTTGCTTTTAATTTAAACGAGCGGAATAATCGAGTGTATTTTTTATTTTAAGGTACATTTTAAATATTCTATATTTGATTCAGTGGTGATATGTAAATGATTTGATAATACTATAAATATTTTCTCTGTGCTCAAAGTATTTCATAACATAAAGCCTATGCCTCAGGGGGTAAAACGGATAATTTTGACAGCAAACAAATGCAAAGCAGAGTTTGGAAAACAAAAATAAATGTGGCATGTCAAGTGAGTTTCTGTTGCTGGCCGGGGGCAGATTGAAATTGAAATTCGCCACAGAATACTCTCATTTTTCCGGCCTGCTAAAAAGATTTGTAACTTGGCCCTTGGGACTAAGCGAAATATTAGACATAAAAATTGAATTGACTCGCAGTTCTCCCCTGGCTGAGGGCAAGTGAAAATGGTTTTTGTTTAGGGCCAACCCAAACAAATAAACAAACGTATAATTTGGGTGGAAATGGCTACGACAAGCGTATAATAAATTCATCAAGGCAGCAGGCAGTAGGCAGTCAGTCAGGCAGTCAGAAGGCAGAAAGTCACTCCGATCAGATCCGATAGTCACGGTCCGGCTTTCCACACAACTCCGGATCCATGGTGCAGTTCATCAGTTGTCGAGGGGTCAGAGTGAAACGTAATTGGCCCACGGCACTTAATTTGATTGTGGGACGATGGGTGAATGAAGGGGAACTCGGAACAGGGAACGGGGAACGGACAACCTGTGCCCACAACCACATCTTGGCTTTAAGCTCTCAGGCTTGGTTAGTTTTCTTGGCGGGGGCGCCTTAGATGTCAACATAAAGTGAAAGTGAAAAATTTGCTAGCGAATGAAAAACCAAAACAAATCCCCACAGCTTTTCCTTTATGCAATTGTTTGGTAGCGAAAAAGTTCCCAGCCGACTAGCCACAGAATTGTGTATTCTGCCTTATTGAGTTGGAGTCGAAGACGCCAAGACAAAGGCCAAATAAATCGCCTGGGATGGGGAAAAGTTTCGTGTCTATCTTGGCCAAGTTTATAGCTAGAGTGTTTCTTTGTCATTCAGAGAAAAATATCCTGCATTACAAGTCCTGCAATGGAACTTTATCCTGTTTTCATTGAGCACATACTTGGACTAAACATTTATATATATAAATAAAATTTGATTCGTCCCTCAGATGATTCTATATTATTTTTTTGAGCATACTTTTTTTTGTTTAAGTGTACTATGTGCAATTGCAGATTGGTCTTCGATCACTAAGCGTTGGGTTGTTTGCTCTCTGTTAACACAAAATGCCAATTACTGCAAATTGTGGGCTGCTACAGCGGCAACTAAGCCACCAAGTAAGTTGGCCCACTGTTTTGGGCCTATTAGCGGCGGATGGTGTGAGCCAAACGTGAATTATCATAAATTATCGCCGACGGATTATGCGGCGGCAAGTGTTTCTCAGTTTTTGCAGTAGATGCGGTGTCTGTCCTCCGGCTGAATATGTAGAACACATCCAAAACTTATGCAGAGATAGATAGATAGTTATGCACTTTCCCGCTAGAAAAGAAAAACACTTTTCGAGTCGGCGTGTTTCGGCGCGATAAACTTGCAAATCCCATCATTAGATGTTCGTCAGACGGCTTTTTTAATTAATATTTCATAAATGGAGAGCGCCAAGCATAAATTATGCATGAGTCGCTGCAAAGGTGTTGCTCTGTTTGTTGTTTCAGTGCCGCACTGAGAGAAATTTTCGACGCTCCTGCCAAAGAAAGCTTGCCTTTCTCCGTAAAGCCAAAAAGTATGCTTTGTTTTTATCTGTTTTTCGAGTGAAGCTCTTCTGTGTATTCACTTTTTACTTTTTCTTATGAAATTGAAAAAAAAATGTATTGCAATTAAAAATATCATGGAATGAAACCCAAATCTTTAATTGACATTCAAAATATTATCATTATGTTCATCCTGCAAGTTAAATAGAACCCGGTTTGAATAATTGTGCCAATATGTCCATTGCGAATTATAGAAGTACTTTTGTTAAACACTGAAATATTTTTGATTGCCTTATGAAGGGAAAGGGATGAGTATAGGGATGATAAAGGTGAAGGTTACTTACAAAATTGACCTTAAGAATAGAACTTAAGTGTACCCTACAGAACCTTTCAATAAATTTCCAGTCCATATATAAAAAAAAAATTCTATAAATATATCCTTTTGACAATACAAATTTTAAAAACCGCTTTGATCAAAATCAAAACTTATTTTATGCTAATCAAAAATTATCTAGGAACCTTATTAATTTCACGCTTTCCTCGCATAATTTAAAACTTGGATTTTCACAACCGTAGTGCATTCTGCCTCGCATTGGTACGTGTATCAGGACAATTGCAAGCGACTGCTGTGGCACTTTCATTAGCTTTTCTGCTGACGGCGACAGATCTCACTGCAATTCTATAATTTTCTATCCAATCAGCATTCATTTCGGTTTCGATTCACTCGCCTAATAAATATGTAAGCCCAAAATCTTTGCGTGTGCAAACGAAAGCCTGCGACCAGGCCAGAGAAGATCTTGGCATTCGCCTTGGTTTCACAGTCTGCCGATGAAAGTGGGCGTTGGAGGTGGTTGGAAAATATCATTAAGCCGAGCCGGTGCTATAAATACTAAAATAATTGCCAAGATTTGCTAATTACGGCAATGAGCAATAAAATTGCCCCCCTGCAGCCGGATAGGCCTGGAAATTGCACTAAATCTGCAGCGAAGCTTTGCTTTACTATCTGCCGGGCAGGCAGTGAGAAGCTGCTGGGTGCACTCATCATGCATACTACGCTCTAAATAGCCACCAGGCACTGCACTTAAAGAAATATTAATATAAAACATTGGCTTGGGAAACTATAAAGTCTAAATAGTTTCATTAGCTAGTCGTTGCAAAAGATTGCTATTCATTTCAAACATTCTTAATTAGAATAAATAGAATAATAATATATTTATCTTATATTGGTATTCCTTTTAAATAGGATTTTTAAAGGCTTTTTATATTTAACAAATAATTTTCATTATTTAGTATTTTTTATATATAATGGGAGCATAGTTAAAGCTTCCATAGAATAGTATTGATGCAGTGTTTTCTTTCGGCCATAAAATATAACCATATAGTTCTGCAATTCTCCCTGTGCACTGGCACTGTTGTAAGAAAAGCAAAACTCTCTGCAACGGCTGCCTGGCTAATTGTGGCAAGGTAAAGTGTATAAATTTGGCGGACAAACTGGCGCACAAGATCAGTTGGCCAAGAGGAATCTGAGCAGCTACCGCAGAAGAAAATCGGGAGTGAAAAGACAGAGTGAAGCTAGCAAGGATTGGGGACACGCCAAGAATGGATTCGCGTCTGGGCCTTTTGATCGCCTTGCTGCTGGCGGCCATTCAAGCCTTTTCGGCCTTGGAGGCACAAACCACAACGAACCCAAGTTTCAGTGTAGCTGAGAGCGGCTTTCTGCGAACAGTGAGGCACGTGTACGGCCAGTGTGCCGACAGCGATGACATCTTCTGGTGCTGCAAGGTCCAAGGGGCCCGTCTCCTGGGAAGAGCTCTGAAAGTCCAGCAGCTGGGCATCATTGATGGAGTTAGTTTGGTGCGTCGGGATTCCTTCAGTCCGGATACGCGAAGTGGTCGTTCTAGCCTGGTGGAAAGCCAGCTAAGCAATCGGGACTTGGAGCACATGTCTGGCAAAAGTTTGGACGCTTTGCTTCTGGAGCGATTCTTCAGCTTTGTTCATACCCATCAGCTGCAGGTGAATCTGCCAAGACTGCTGAAATTTGGGGAGCGAAACGGGCACGATTGGCTGCAAAACCTCTACAACTATTTCCTGCCAGGGGGCGACAGTGAAGGTCGCAAGAAAAAGGACGACAAGAAGTACTTGGGACCGTTCATTGCCGCCGTTCTTTTAAAAACAGCTATCCTGAAAATGGCCTATCATTCAATTGCCATTGTGGCCGGCAAGGCGCTGATAGTGGGAAAAATAGCGCTAATCATAAGCGCCATAATCGGTTTAAAGAAACTTGTGGGCCACGACGGCGGTGAGAAGACCACGTACGAAATCGTGAAGCATCCGCAGGTACAACAGAGCCACACCTACTCCTCCAGCCACCAGGGCGAATACGACACCGGTGGCCACGACGGAGGCTCCTACCACCGCAGCATCGATGACGAGATGATGATGCAGGACAAGGCCTACCAGGCCTGGATGCCCCAGGTGGGTGCCTCTGCCACGCCCAATGCCAAGGGGTCGCGATAAGAAGGCGCCGCACAGGACCCACCAGGAGGAGCCAGCAGAAGGAGCAGCGACTCCAGAACCAAAGATCCCAAGGAACCTTAGACCAATCTATCTGAATTTGTATTTACTATCGAAAGCCCTCCAGTTTAAGTTTAGTTATCTTAGTCAATATGTTACCACAGAACGAGCATTAAAAGAAGAAATTCATGTGTTGATTTTAAATGGTGGGAAATAAAAAAGGGAGATTTTTGTTTTAAAATAAATTGGCATTGTATTTTACAAGAGTGTTTAGAGTGCGTAAAGTTACGCACAAACTATCTGTGGACTAAAGAAATCCAGGAGTCGGTTTGGTGGTTTCCGGATGGAGCTGTGGTGCAGTAATCTCGGCCTGATGCAGGCTTCGCTTTAGGGGCTCCATCTGATAGGCCTGGTAGAACTCCATGGGCGGCTCCTCCACTTGCTCCATCGTCTGAATGGAGGTGTAGTCGTGGGTGGGCATGCTTCGATGCCAGCCGCTCTCATGGCTCGAGTGCACCACCACGTGTTCGGTGGGGCCACCGCCGCCACCACTACCACTGTGTCCAGTCGTACCCTTTTTTAGACTGCCCTGCGGAGAGAGGCGTAGCGCCAACAATTTGGACAGAACTGTTCTGGAATTTCAATATCTACTCACCAATAGCGATATTACGAGGGCGATCTTGGCCATAATGAAGGCGGAGCCAGCGATGAGGATGACCTTCCCCAGGAACATTTGGGCCAAAGTGGCCATCATGATCATGCCGCCCATCATGGCCATGTGCTTGTCTTTGTCCTTCTTTTTGCGACCTGTTTTTTTGGAGCAGTTTTTATTTTTATCTTTATTCTTGTCTTTCTTTTTTTTCTTAGATTTTTTCTTTTTCTTCGATTTTTTCTTTTTCTTAGACTTTTTCTTTTTTTTCGACTTTTTCTTTTTCTTTAGCTTATCTTTATCTTTATCTGAATCTGAACTTGTGGTGGTTGCATGCACTTCGAAACTACCGAATCCACCAAATAACTTATCGACCTTATCATTTACGCTCGAATAAGTACCTTGATCAAAGCCCAGCTCGCTGCCAAAATCGTCGATGGCGTTCGAAATGGTCAACTGCCGTGGCATCTGAATGCGTAGTGCCTTGGCCTGGATCAACCCCATTATTTTCCCAGCCAGACCCAAGTCCATGCGTCTTCTCTCCTGCGTCTGATGTCCATCCAATGGCTCGATGCTCAGATAGTCACTGATCTGCCAACTGCTATTATCCCGGGCTGCATAGTCCAACAATCGTTCGCTCTCGTTTCCCAGACAGTCCCACATCTCCGATCCACCCAGGCAGTGGGCTATAATCCTGCCCAGACTGCGGGGACTCCAGCTGTATGCCCTGGCCTCTCCAAAAGTTTCATTTACTTTGTGGCTTAAAGACAAAACCGAACTTTCCAGCAGTACAAATTGCACAAAAAGAACACGCCACATATTCTAAAATATATACTACGAAGCTTAAGGGAGACCTCTGTTAAAGCCGTCTAAAGTACAAATAACCCCGGAAAGTGGTGTGACCCGGTATTTATAATTCTTTGGTCTTTGCGGGTTGGCAATTAAATCGCTTGTCAAAGCGCGACACTGCACTCTTGATAGGAATCAAATAGAAAAGTTTTCAGAAGTCTGCTTGCTGAACCTTGACTTGACGTAAACTGAAACTGAATCGCACTTTTTTCGGTTAAGTAAACTTTCATTTTTGGAAAGCACTCAAATTTGGCTAATAGAGACACTTGGAAAAAATATATTAATACTGATATTTGTTTATATTTTCTTATAAGTCTAGCTTAATTTTCTATTTAATTGACTAATGTTTGTGGTATAAATTGCAGCAGGTTCTTCTGAAATCTTGGATTTCATTTTTACGAGTGTACCAAAGTTATTCCTTACAAAGATCTCACGTCCACCGCCTGCCAGCCTTTCATGCCATTGCCATCCTGAATGATTGCCATGTTTCGCATTAGAAGGCCACCCTCCTGCTCCAAACTGGCTGTCAATAACTTGTTGCTGGGCCTTCGCTGGTTCTCAAAGTCATAGAAACGGTCTTCGGTGGGGGGCTTAATAGGCGGGTGGGCCATAATGGGTGGTGTTTGGGCAGGTAACTCTGCGGCTCGTGGCTGCTCAAATCGAACTTTCCGCTCGCTGCGCCGGTATGGAGACGCCTCATGAACATCGTACTGGTGGTGCAGCTCATCACCCTGGCCAAATAGGGTGGTTTTTCCCGGGAAGTGGCCCACTGGTCTTTGGGGTCCGTGGAAGCCTCCCCCAAAACCAAAGTTCGAGCCACCAAAGCTGGCGAAGTTACCGCCACCGAATCCTCCACCCAGGCCGCCCAGGCCACCCAGCCCACCCAAAGATCCAAAAACTCCTCCGAGTCCCAGAAAACTGCTCACATAGACCGCCAGTTTGACGAGAAATAGCGACTTTTTGAGAAGCAAGCAAATTCCAGCAAATAACAGGGGAACGAGGGCCACTAGATTAAACTTTAGACCAAGTAGGAAGGGAAGCAGGTACTGTTTAGCCAGCAGACGGCCTGGAAAATAAAATAAGTGACTAAAATTAGTATGAGTGGTTAATCAAACTTTTGAATGAATTTTGGGAAGTGAAGCAATAACTTGTCTAGACAAGGTTCTTTATTTTTTCGGCAATTATTGATATCTTAGGTATTAAGTAAAAGAGCCGCTTAGATTATTCATGATAATGTTTCCTACCTGTCGTTGGTTCCTCGAAACCAAATTGTCTCTCTCCCTGGCCTGCTCCATCCAAAACAAATTCCGCAACGCTGTTGGCATCGGCAGTGGGTCCAATTTTAAACATAAGACCAGGATACAATCCATCCATGTGCCACTCCAGGCTTCGCTGCCCCATCACGGCTCCGGCATTTTCAAGGATGCCCCGAAAATCCACTGGATCTGTATCCAGGACATTGGCCAATGATCTGACCGCAGCAGTTTCACTTTTAACCGTCACGAAGTCCTCCACAAACCGGACATTATCACTCTCATCCAAGCGTTGGATGAAATTCAGAGCGGACCGACCAAAACATTCACTTAACTTGGGCTTCTGAGCTCCACGAACACACTGCTTAAATTCCGAGCTCACGGCAGATAAGTCGCTTGTTACTACCGATTTCAGTTGCAGGAAACCGACGAGGAGCAAGACTAATTCCAGTAGCGACATGGTGGTCAAATGCATGGATCTGAACTGAGCCCGCTGGCTAGCTGACCCTTGGATTATATACAGTCTGCCGGACTTCATCTTGTTATACAATAATCAGCCCGGTCTTTGGCCAAATCTGCTCCCATTCAGTTAACGCGCAGCTTTTTGCACATGGCCCAATAACGGAAATTGTTTTACATCAACGCCAAGTGGCGGTTCCTCGGCTTCATCTTCGTCTTCGTCGGCTTCTTATTTTTGAGGCATTTGTTGTTACTATTTTGGCCGGCATGGTCATGGTCAGTGCACACGACCCAAAGCTGCGTCGACTTGTGGCCAATTTTTCGCACATCTCGACCATTATGTAATGGGTTATTGTTATTCCACAGAAATTATGAAACTCCCGCAGGCGCCACAGTACGGTCGGTTCGGAAAATTTACAATTACCTTGTCTATTGCATGGCTATTAAATAAATAGAGGCGATTTAAAGAATTACCAGAAATGTGCCATCGCTTACACACAAAACTTGAAAAAACAAACAAGCAGAAAAACGGGAGGAACATTTTTGGTAAATATAAGGAACTTTAGTTATTAGTGCTGCTATTGCATAAATCCCAAACTATTTCTTTGAGATTATATTTCATTTCCTTCCTATAAATTTCCTTCACTACTAACTAAGGTCTTCGAATCGAATCTCCATTAAAATTAAGCGAATAATACATTTTCCCTAAAACTCAAGAATCTTTTCCTAAGCTATTAAGCCAAGAAATCCCTGTCGTACTCAGGTGAATCTCAAGTCAAGGAAAAGAGTATTAAAAAGTTGTTGAAATAATCTCATACAGTTTATGTCGAGAGTCGCTGAATACTTTCAGGCGCTGTCTGAAAAAGATGCAATAAAAGTTTAGTGTTGCCAACACGTCGACAGCTCCCGAGCCAGCAGCATCAAGGTCATTTGCGGTCTTAGCGCTTTTTAATATACTCCCTGAAGAACGTTTCAGACACCTTTACACCCTAAGACACCTTAGGGATTTTGTCTAGTACTTGGAAAATAACTAAACTCTGCAGACAGTCGGGGAAAAGCAGACTCCCCTTCCGAAAATTTCAACAACTTTTGACTTTAGATTAGCTGTGGAATCTGAGCGGTTGTTTCTCAAATGATTTACCATTTTACAGCATCAGGAGTCCTTAGACTAAGTTCCATTTCGATTAAATGGCCTTCGACCAATAAATTTCCAATTTCAATGCGCCGCGACAAAAAAGAAATTGTATTAATAAACACTTTCACCGCCAATACTTGAAATTCACGGCCAGTTGCCTGCAGTTGTTTACAAATAGTCACAAAAAAGAAGATATACGAGGCGGCTCAGTAGACCTTTGGCCATTTTGACCGTTTTGTCGGTTTTGGCCATTTATATGCCGAATACCAAATGCCGACGGCCATAAATTGCAGCCGCGAGGCGTGCTCCCAAGTCTGGAACATGAATTCACGTTTGCATCCACATCCAAGCCATTGACACTGTTTAAGCACTTGAAGAAATAAAGCTAACAAAGTTAATAATAAATACACTATTTTTTAAAATATGTACTTCGAATATTTATTTATTTCTAGTGTTAATTTTGTGCTTTGGATTTTTGACTATATAAATTTTAGTTGATAAATCATCATCTTTTTTTTTTCAATCTGTAATCACACACCCCATTTGCTCTGGGGATTGGGGATTGCTGGGCGTACGTGTTGCACTGTGAATGCAAAAACTATAAACCAGGTCGCTACTTTCATTAGATTTTTCCGAGATGTGCGAGTTTATGAGTGTGTTTTCTGGAGCGACATTGGATAGCCGATAGATGTATGTGGCGATGTGGGCAGAAGGGGATGTGGTTGTGCTTCAAACTGACCAACCGAGGCTTCTATACGCCTCGCTGACTCAAGTGAAATTCACTCCATGATTTTGTGTGTCGCACATGCAATTGATATCACTGGCCCCGTTCGTCTTTGGTGAAAGAGTGAAAGCATTTCGCTGCACACACGGCGTATGAGCGATATTTCGCTGAAAAATTAAAACATCGTTTCGAGATAAATGCGGCATTTCTTTTATTGTTGATTTCTAAGTTTGGTAGAAAGGGGCGGATCAATTCTAAAGGGGGCGTGGCCTGAGCCTTTGAACAGTTCAGAGTTAAGCAGTTTAGTTAAGTTTAGGCGTAGAGTTTTCAAGCAGTAGTCAATAGTAAAGCTCTGAGTATTAATACAAGAGTTGCAGTCATTTGTGAGATTAAGATTAAAATTAAGTGGCTTAGGCTGCCCCCTTTTTGCTCATCCCCTACTGGTTCTTTTGTCTTTGCAATCTGTGTTCAACTTATACACTATGGGTGCTGCTGGTTTCATGTTATGTTTGCTTTAGTTTGTGTCTCAAATCAATGATGGCGCCTTATGTGTTTAAGCCTGGCATGAACTATGCTATACAAATAAATTAAATAAATAAAATAAATTAGACGGCCCTCCGAGTATTGCACTGATGGTTGCTGGTACAGCTCCTGCGGTTTCGTTTTTGGCTTATTGCTTGTACGCCGCGTAGGCCATTTGCTGCGCCTGGGAGTCCTGCTGCAAGGATCGTCCGTAGCTGTGCTCGTGCTCGTAGTGGGGGTGCGCCACCACCTCGTAGTTCTCCTTCTTGGACTCCAACAGCTTCTTCAGGCCAATGATGCCGGAAAGCAGCAGAGCGATCTTGCCAATCACGAGAGCCTTGAAGGAGATCAGGGCCAGGAAGCCAATGGCCAAGGGCAGGAGAGCGGCCATTTTCAGTTTGAAGAGCATCAGCAGCGGCATCAGGTACTTCTTCTTCTCCTTCTTCTTGCCACGGGCTGCGGAATTAAAAAGGATTTTCGTAATGTCTCATAAATTAGTATTAGTTTTGATAGCTATTTGCATTTAGTACTTTCGCTGGTTAATCATAGCTGACCGCTCATTAGCAATTGGAGCACAAATAATTAGTGGCGAACAGGATCGACCGCTTTCTATGTGGCTGCGTTTAGAAATCGGAAATTGCCGCGGCCGCCGCCGCCACCGCGGCACAAAAAGAAAGTAAGCCTAACTAGCTGACTAAAGTGCAATTAATAGCCAACTGGCTGCCAATGCACCGCTACATGGCTACAGGATGACCTCGATATGGCAGCGACTTAACAGTGAAAACAGGATTTCAGTCCGAGCCATCTGCCCGCTTAAAAAAATCAAACAGACAACAAAAACTGGTCGCCTGCATTACTAACCCAAATTGGCTACGAGTTGGTCAAACCAGAACCATGATTTGTGCGAAATCCAATCGATTGCGAATCGCTTCCTAGCCCCAGTGATACTTACATTCCTCGAGGGCGCGCTGCATATCCTGGATAGAGTCCTTGGGCACCTTGAACTGCAGAGTGTGGGTGCCGAAGAATCGGGCCACACGCTCCACCAGCAGAGAGTCAACCTCGGCCTCGCGGGCCTCCACCTCCTCAGGCAGCTGGACGTCGTTCAGGGAACGGCCCACCGGAATGTCATCGGTCTTGACCAGGGCAATGCCCTCGGTTAGTCGGACATCTCCGTTCTCGTTATCGAAATAGTGCAAGGCGCGTTCCTTTTAGGGGTTAAATGTATTTTATTTCTGTGTTAAGGCTTGACTTCTCAAAAGTGTTACCTTCATGCACAAGACCATCGAACGCTCGCCACAGTCCTTGACCATCTTCAGGGCGCTGGTGAGCAGGCTGTCGGCCTCCGAAGCGGCTGCTGCCGTAGAGGCAATCAGCGCGAACAAACACACGAACTTGAACATGATTTTGGGTTTTTGATTTGAGTTCTCTCTGTACACAAACACTTGTCACTGGTTGGTATCCTGCCACTTCCTGGCACTGGAGGATAATCGTTTGATTGAGTGCACTTCGCTCGATTGGCGTGAGTTCGATCTGTCGGTCAGAAGGCAACCGGTAAACTGTGCTAGAAGACGCACGCGGATCGAGTTTTATTCCGAAGCAGAGCTGAGCAGCGCTGGCCAGCAGCGACGACAATCTTGTTGTTGTCGCTTTAGCGAGGCCCCACTGCCCCCCCGCTTCGGGCCAGCCTTTTAGCCTGCCTCCCCTCTATTTGCCCCCTTCCCCCAGAGAAACGGTAGCCGAGCTTAGAATTTAAATAAACACCGACGAGTGCGAATGCGAGTGCGAAGACGAGGAGGCGCATCGGCCGGCAGGCTAGGTTGCAGCCGAAGCTGGGACTTAGCCTCACCTGGACAGGTGAGCGCCGCAGTCGCAGTCGGCGGTCGGTAGCTAGCAGTGCAGTCAGCGTTGACGCCGGCAGAGCTCGTTGGCAGTCGTTGTTTGTCAACACACTGATGCCGCTGTTAGCTGTTTGCCTGTCGGAGGGAGAAGGCCTATTGTTTGGGCATAATACACACATAATTTACTTTATATGGCTAACAATAAAACTTAAAATGATTATCTCAAGGAGTAGGGTTTTGGGAGTTTATTTCCATGAGTTTAGCAATTATCAGTTAGATAATTGAAAGTCAGTCATGTATTAAAAAGGTCTGAGTTATGATCATTTCTACATACCATCGAATTTAATAATTTTATAAGAACAAACAATGCATTTAATACATTGTAATGGTAACCCCTAAAACTCCCTTCGTGATGAATGAAAATAAACATACTGTTCTTTCTTAGCTCGCTAATTAATTAGCGTTAAATTATATTTTTTTTAAGAATTTAAGGCTCCTTAACGGCGCCGCAGTTTGATGATGATGGCACACTTTCAGCTGCTAGTTAATTTCAGGTGGTGCAGAAAGTGCTGCTGCAGTGGTTTCATTTCAAATCGCAACAACACCAGCCCACACTGACGGGGGTGGGCGGTGGGCGGTTAATCAAGAGCACCATTTAAGATGGCGGCCGCTGGTCGAAAGCAACCGCCACTCGAATTGGAGTAAAATAGAAAATTAACTAGTTTGCTGGCTGTGCCGCGGCGGTGTAGTGGAAAAAATTTCACTTTAATTTTGCTTTTTATTTATGTGTTTGTTTTTGCCTCCAGCAAGCATCTCGCATAATGTATCTGCACTTTTGTATGCCAATCCAATCGTCGACAGTTGCACGGCCGCAGACAGATACAAATACAGCGAAACGTCCAGATACCAGATAGTCGAACACGAGAGTTTCAATGGCATTATGTCGCTTTAATTTGCAGCACTCGAAAATTGCCACACGTCTCAGCTGCTGTTTCTACTGCTTCTCGTTTCATCGTCTCATCGTTTTACCGGGTAATTTACGCATTAGACAAGTGCTTCGAAAGAAAGCTATGCCGGAGATTTGCATGCTGGCCAGAGCAAAAAAAAAATATACCTTTGAAAATAAGACAGAAACACTCGCATCTAGATGCAAAGCCACTCAACGTTTCGTACACGATTATCCAAAGCGGCAACATGAGCCCAAAATCCGTTGATGGAATATGTAAATGCCATGCACGTGGACATAGATGGATGTGACTGCGACTTTCAAGCTGTGACATGTTCGCTTAAGGTCTCCTCAACCTCTATAAAATGTTAAATACTCTATAAAATTTATCCCTACCTTATACCGAAATCTACCGCACAATCAAACTTTCAATTAGTATTGAGTTCATTAGATCATTGCAATAAATTAATGGTTTGGTTTTCTTTATTTATTAAAGTCTTCATCATAGACAATAATTAGTGTATCTTTAGGTCGGATGTAACTTACCAACTTTATATCAAATTCGAGACAAATGTTAGCTCAGTGCGTGCGCAATGAAAGTGAAAAAGTAACTTCATTGCTGAAATTTTTACACAATTTAAACTATGGCACTTCACACAGTGCATGACGTAATATAGAAATAATCGGAGAACTTGAGGCACGGACGAAATGGAAAGCCGGAGCCAGGGAGATTTTCCAAAATAAAAATGCGCTTATGGCTGAGAAATGGTATTTTAATTTGATGATGGCATGTCCAGTTAAGCAATGCAATTTGTCAGAGTTTACGAGCTGAGTATATTCCATAAATCTGCCCACTTCGTTTTAATTGAGTGTATGCCCAATTAATTTGCAAGCTATCTCCTGCCGGCCTCCACCCCTTCCACACAGCACTCTTCTCTGTCCATTTGGCAAGATGACCTCAATCGGCATGCGAAATATTCGCTCTAGAGAAATGGCCAAACTTAAAGCAACTCTCGTTGATGGCAAACAATCCCCAGTTTCGGCCCAACCCGCTAATGCCCCAACCCTTTTCGGTGGCATCTTCCGAATTGACACCTTTTCAAAGTTTCACTTTCATTCCGCTTGGCTGGAATTCCGGGTGCGAAGTCTCAGCACCGGCTTCAGCTTACCTTGAACACGCTTGAATAATTTTCAATTAATGAAAGTCCCAACTTGATGACGTCAGTAGTTTTCACGTAAAGGGCACCCACAACAATGTAGACGAGGGACTGGACGAAAGGGAGGAGAACGACGGGTATGTCGTTACCCTGGTTCACTGTTCTACACTGAGCTGCTCATTAATATTTCAGTCAGAAGCTCAAAAGTGAAATTGTCGCATACCAAAGAAGCCACTACAATGACCACTGTGGCAGAGAAGAGAAGCCTGCCAAGTGTTTGGGCATATTTGATCTATGAATGTTTCATTGTACTTTATGTGCAGCCATTGCTGCACTTGTACAGCCTGCGGTAAAAATTTTGGAACCTTAATTAAAATCAACAAAAGGGGTATGTTATTGACCATGTAAAAATAAAAGATTTTTCTTATACTATTTAAGTAATTTATATTTTGTTGGGTTCCAAAAATCTTTACCATTTGAAGTATTTTATAGAAAAGGTGTTTAGGATTTTACAATATTTTGAATTAAAAAAAACTTATAAATTTGACAGCTATAGTATTTTGGAGTCTTTTTTTCACTTTGGTAGAAAGCGAGGGAGTTCCCTCAGCCACTTTTTGGCACGCACGTTTACCCATTTCATTTAAACTGTAGTTGTTATAAATTCATGTATGGGGTGCGGTCTCGGGAAAGAAAACAATTATTTTCAAGCATATTTCGGTTAGCAGAATTTTACTATATTTAATTAGCGCTTACTTAAACCTAACACACACATTTAGTTCGTTAAATTAATGATCGATTTCTCGAATTAAACTAGACATTAGTCAGACAGTTTCTGCGGCGATCGTTTCTTTGGTTCACTCTCCGTCAATCTCACTTTATGCTCGCAAATGCAATATTAACTTCACAGGCTCTTGGCGCTGCCCGCGGATTCCTTGGGCGCCGGCTTCCAGCCACTGTACGCAATGGACGCGTCCAGTTCCCGGCCCCATCCGGAGTGGCTGCCCGAGGAGACAACCACCTCATGGGAGTCCTTGCCGCCGCCACCTCCGCTCAACAGTTTCTTGATGCCAATGATCGAGGCCAAAACTAGGGCCAACTTGGACACGATCAACGCCTTTCCAGCCAACATGGCCAGGGCTCCGTAGGCCAGGGGTACAATGGTGCCACCAAGCAGCAAGGGAATCATGATCATGGCGCCGTTTCCTTTTTTCTCCTTCTTCTTGCGACCCTCCACCGTATTCGCATCCGAGTCGAACTTTATCTATGGGAAAAAATCAAAAAAGAATTTATACAATTGTATTTGTGAGTTTCAATTATTTTTACTTATAAATAAATAACTAACCTGCAGTGTGTGATCTTGAAGAAAGTTACCAACTCGCTTCAGAATCATATTGTTAAGCACCTGATCCTTGGCTTCAATACTCCGTGGCAGTACGGCCTCAATATCCTGTTCGCTGATAGGCGCCCTCTTGATTTCTTCACTCTCTCCACCGGAACTCACAAACTGAATGCCGTCCATTAGCGGGAGGGTTTTGGCCGATCGGAAGGCCTTTTCCAGTCCAGTTAGCAGTTTCACCTTTAGGCACACCGACATGTTGTCGCCGGAACACTGCTGGTAAATCCGATAGACCATCGACATGTCCTTCCAGATGCCCGTGGAGCCGAAAATGGTATTAGTGGCCTCCGGCTTGGATCCCGAGCTCAGGCTGTTCAGGCTCTGATGCTGATAGCTGGCGCTCCGGGCACTCGAGAGCCAACAGAAGACAATCATCAGAGCTGCCACATGCCACACGTACTTAATCATGTCTGCGATGATGATATTCGTTTGTGGATTCTGGGAAGATGCAACTGCTCCTTGGGCGATGGCAATCCGTGAGGTGAGGCACTGCTCTTTGGGCGCTCAACTGAGTGCTGGCCGGTGGACCGTATGCATTTTATACCTGGTGGCCAATCGCATGTCGGGCGGTTGCTGAAATTGAAAAAGAAAAAAATTAAATAAAACCAAAACACAAAAAACTCACGCTTTGTCTTAGTCTAAATATCACGGCAATTAGCCAGATGCTGTTGTCGGGCTGTGATGGGGCTGCGCTTTCGTGATTTCGCTGCGAAAGCCGCCGAAATGCTGTTTAGTTTCATTTGCAATGAAATTCCCACTTGCAGCTCATTCTAAGCTATTGAACTCGTGCGTGACTGCCCCTGCCCCTGGTATTGTGATTCTTTGTATGTGGCATTGCAGCTGCCTAACTTACTAGACCGCAGCCATGCAAGATGCATTTTCGGTTTTCAGTCTTCGGGGCAGATTCACTGCCGTCACCCATTTTGCCCAAAAAACTTTTCATTTTTTTCGCATTCGTTTGGCGTTTACGTTTTTTTTGTTGCATACTTCTCGGTGGTTTCGAAGAAAGTAGTGACTGCAAATCAAAAGAGTTAAGACACAAACTTCGTCTTTCTTGACGAAAGCTGGAGAAAGCTTGAAAACTCATTATTTTCATTTTGGTGAAATGGCCAACAGGTGGCGTCTTGTCTAGGTGCTAATTTAAAAAAATAATTTTTGTCGTTAATCAGTAAACACATGAGACAAATCGGAAATTTTGGAAAGGGTTAGTGAATGGAAATGGAAAGTCAACTTTTCAATACTTAATATGTTGCTTAATTATGTACTAAATAAAGTTATTTTATCTTCTCTTTCTAAATCCAAATGATCTACAATCATTACAATGATAAAACATATTTTATTTCAAAGAAAATAGTTATTTTGAAATCATGTAACTAAATGCTATGAGAGCAACATCAATCAACTCCTTTGACATTAATAAAATTAAAATTATTTTGTGTACAGATATTCTCAAGTAACAATTACGTTATCCCAAAAGATGGGAAAGACTTAACTGACAATAAGTGCATAATTCCAAAAATCTAAGTCACGTCGAGTATATTTTCAAGTTTCATCCAAGACAGTTGGCTGATGACGTTTATCGATCATTAACATTGCGATGAGGGAAATTGAGCACTCTGCACCTGATGCAAATTGAGCTGCTAATCAGAGTCCTCACGCAACGTGCAACATAACCGCCGAGCGGTAGCGATGCAACCGCTGCCCCAAGCAGGCGACGACCGTTTGATAATTACGATGCAACGCTAACTGCCTAACGTAATTTAAATTGACCACCAACGATAGAGAAGCAAATCAGGCGTGGCGGGGCAACGCTCCAGTGACCAAACTGTTTCACGGCTTTGCGAGGCTCGTGGGCAATTAACTTTCAATTAATCAAAAGCAATGAAAGCTCATAAAAACGCTTAGCTGTGAGCAAAACTACTGCTACATGGCAATTGGTGTAATCACAAATTGGATGCGTGCTTTGTGTTTTCGGTTAGTGTGTGACGAGTGTGGGAAAAACGTGCCGGAGCGTAAAATTATGGCAGCAGCAATAATGCAAAGCGCTTAATAATGTTATTAGCCGGCGGGCTTTCTTGCTTTTCCCCATATGCTGTCGTTTTTTTGCAATTATTCGGAAAGGGGTATTAAAACGATAAGTAGTTGTTGGTTTATTTCATATATATAAATATACAGTACATAAATTAAAATTACGGCTGGACAATTGAATTTAAGAAATAGATTAATCTATGAATCGAGGATTTAAAACTTCAAGGGTATTCCTGGTTCTAGTCTTGCTTCCTGGTTTGTAACTTAACTTTTTTTTTGTAACTCGTTTATGTTTGGCTGGAAAGCGCACTGCAGCAAGGCCGACAATCAACTTTGGCTTGTGGGCCCGCCTCTGGACGTTGTCTACGTTCTGGTGACCTGCTTTCGGAGCCGGGCCAAAACTCGTTTTCATTTCGATGAACATTCTGTGCACGGCAGCGACGACGCCCTTGCAGGCATTCAATGGATTCACTTGGCTCCACTGGCACAGTGGTACAGTGGTACAGCGGAACAGTGGCTCAGCCCCAATCCCCGCCACTCCTCTCCGAAGTGGTTGACAGTGAAATTGCTTTCAAATTGGGCACTCTGCACGATTCTCCTTCGCATTTTTCTCCCCCTCCATTAAGTCTTCTGGTGTACGCCGGCTTATGAATTATTGCAAATTTCGTGGTTTTTTATCTGGTTTTTCAGAATGTGAAATTGCAGCTGGTGGTGCGGAATCGTTCAGTGTTGTTGGCTATAGTGGTGTTGGTGCAGTGTAATGTTGCTGATGCTGCACCAGTTTGGCTGCCATCGAGCGGCATTTCTCTAGCGGCACAACCGTTGCTCGCTCCAAATCACAGAGTCAGGCTTTCGTTTTGGTTAGCCGATTTGCATATGGTCGTACCAAGTTTACCAGCCGCTATAAACAAAATTTATCAGAATCGAAAATAGGCTGATGGCTAAGAATCTGAAAACGTTTAACAGCCTCTTTTTTCATATCAAGTAAGTATAGGCTTTATTTAATGGTTTATTGCTGCATTTGCATAAAAAAACATTTAAAATAAAAGCGAAAATAGGTTTAGGAAAGTACATTTGAGATTAATTTTTTCAGGAAAGGTTTAGCCCGGTTTAGGGTTTAATTAATGTGGGTTTTTCGTTGAAGTAAAACTCATTTCTTCTCTTTATATGATCTCAATTTTTTTCTAGGAACGTGCAGCTATCAAATGTAATAACCTTAATGATCTTCATAACAAAGTACCCAGTTGAAAGCCAAGTCCAGTGTTAACTTTTTAATCTCCAAAAATGTGAATTTCATTAAGCGCGCTGACATTTAGTGCCGTCCTCTTTTGGGATAATTTCCAGCAGAGCGTATCTAAGAAATTTTCGTAATTTCTTTTTGATTAAGTGAGCGACTGGAGCGCCAGAAACTGACTGGCAGTGGTCAGTCAATGTTTGTTCAAGCTTGGCAGCTGCTCAAATGAGTTGTTAACATTAATGCGCATTAACTTGTCTTTTGTTTTCGCCATGGCATTCGTTGGCCAGTTAAAAAAAACCGCATTTAGAGCGGCTTGCTTTTTTTTTATTTCGTGGCTGCGGCCATGTGCCACAGTTTCCTAGACTTTTCACTGCAACAACAACAGCAGTGGCAGCAGCAGCAACAAGACCCAGAGCAACAGCAACAAATCGTGGTGGTTTGGCTGATGTTTTGGTTTCCTAACTGTTTACTTTCACTGTCGGTTGCTGTTACTGGGATTTCTGATGTCGTTGTCGTTGTCGGAAGCCAGCGGGGCACGCTTCGGGCAACAGTTTGTTGGATTTTTGTTAACCTGTCTTGAACAGACCCCCGAGTTCCAGGCCCGGCTCATAATAATTATTTACACCTATTAACGGACAAGATTTGAAATTCGCTGGGGCAACTGGGTCGCAAATCAATTTCACTTGAAATGAAAGCATTTCAGCCAAAGATGGACTTGTCAACGGCAAGTTTTCGTCTTCGTCGGTATTGGAATTATGCATAAAGCCAAGCCAAATCGTTTCGCTTTCACCCGATGGTATGCCATAAATTATACAAACTTGTCTTGATTTTTCATTGATTTTTTATTTATTAATCTTCCTTGCTTGTATTTTTTCAACTTTTTTTATATTGTTTTTCTCATTTTTTTGTGTATTTTAATGACATGCATGTGTGACAGAGAGAAAGAATATTGTAATCTATGGAATTTACATTCTTTTGTGAGTGAGTTTTGTGATTTGTATTTTGTAGTTTGTCGTTTTAGTATGAGTGTGATTATATTTTTTGTTCTGTGTGAGTTGCCCACATCTGCAGCTTCTACGCTTCTTCTCTTGATCATCTTCTTACTACGGTTGCTGGATGAGAGTTATAGTTGTGAAAGCGCCGTACGACTTTGCTTAAAATATTTAAATTAAAGTAGACGACGTGCTGGCGACCCGAAACTTGCGCCCGTTGGCCAGAGAGCTCTCCAGTCCAGGTGTCGCCAAACAAGGCATTTTTAAGTTAAGTATTAAAAATCTGTTTGGGTCCACCGAGCAGGGGAGCAGGCTAAACGCCAGAGACCGGGCTGAACAAGTGGCTCGAGTCGCACGGATACATTAAGTACGATTAGGGATTTAAAATATTAAAAAAAAATAATATTTTAAAAATTAAAGTGAACTAGGCGTGTGTCTGTGTGTGTGCTTTTTTTCGGGAAAGTAGAGCGCTAGAAAGTGACAGATGCAGAAGGCAGCAGCAGAGAGACGGCGAAAAGAGACAGCAGATAGTTTGATGGTGGTGCCAAGAGAAATGAGAAAGTTAAAGAGTCGAAGTGGAAGTCGAGTTGAAGAGTCGAGTGAGGAAATAGCGGCAGAGTCGGAAAATGAGTTCAGTTTGGTGTGGTGTATGTTCCCTTTTGTGATTTTATGTTTTTGAAAACCTATGGCAAGTGATGGCATGCAAATGACCAAGACTGTGACTCATTGGAAACGGAAAGTCGGAAGGATAGTGGAAGTTGAGAGAAAGATATAGATAGTTAGAGCTAGAGGAGTTAAAGCTAATAGTAGGCATGCTTGCTGGTGTTGTATTGTAAGACTAGAATTGCATGTGAAGATATAGTCGAGTACAGTGTACAGAGGAGACAGATATAGGTTGTAGAGTAGTGTAGATTTGTACGATGAACCGATTGCATGGCAATCGACAAAGTTTTGGTATAGGTAGCAAAGACAGATAGTCAGATAGATGACAGATAGATTGGTGGATAGTTAGAGAGATAGATAGATGTAGGAATAGCGATAGTTGGTGAATGAGAGTGCGTTAGATTGGATGATAGAGCGATTGTGCAAGCTTAGACTTAAGGCTGAGTATTTGCAACATGTTCGGGGAAACTCTTTACAAACTTAACTTTAGCTTTATCAGTTTTAACAACTAAATGCACGTACACTCGGCATATGTGTCTGATTCTTGTTTCTGTCTTTGTGATCATTCATAATCATGCTCATGTTTCTGTGTTTGTTTCGGGTTTGTTCTTGCTTGGAGAAATAAATAAAATAAATTAAATTAATAAATTAATTAAAACGAACGATAAATAATATGTTCCTCTTCAAGAGTCTCAGGTGAGCTGCATCGCTCAAGTCGTTTGTGTTCGTGGTTCTGATTCTGAGTCTGGTTCTGGTTCGAGATTCCTCAGATTCTTCGGGATCTCGTCTTGTTGTTATGGTTGCTGAGTTGGATTGACTTAGGCCTGGACGGGCTTCTGGGCACCATAGGCCAGGTCCTGGGCATCGATGGAGCGTCCCCAGCCACCGTGTCCGCTGCTGCCGTAGGATCCGGAGGAAGCTCCGGCATCGGCGCTGTATCCGCTGCCGTACGAGTCGTGGCTCACAGAGTGGCTGCTGCTGTGGTGTGGGTGGGCCACCACCTCGTAGGTCACGTGCTTCTCCTGGGACAGCAGCTTCTTCAGGCCGATAACGGCAGAGAGGACCAGGGCGATCTTACCGATCAACAGAGCCTTACCGGCGATGAGGGCGATGGCTCCCAGGAGCAGGGGCAGCAGAGCGGCGGCCTTCAGGGCAACCAGAGCAAGGATGGGTCCCAGGATTTTGGCGGCCTTCTTCTTCTTGCCACGGCTCTCCTCGGGGGCGTTAGGGTCGTTGGAGCCGAAGAGAGACTCAGAGGCATCCTCGAGAGCGCGGCCAGTAGAGCTGACGGCCTGTACGATGTCGGCGCCCTTCAGCTCAACCTTGATGGTGTGCGAGTTGAGGAAGCTGCTGATGCGGTTCAGGGCCAGGGACTCGAACGACTCGTCACCGGAAATGGAGCGAGCGGCCTCCTGTTGGGGGGCGTCGGGCGAACGGACCACGGTGACACCCTCGGTCAGGGCGAACTGGTCGCGGGCGCCGAGAACCTTGTCCACGAAGTTGAACAGCTTGTACTTGACACACGAGACGGAGTCCTTGCGCAGGCAGTCACTGTAGATGCTATCCATAATGTCGTTCTCGCCACCAATGGCGTTGCGGGCGTGGCCGCGCGTCTCCTCGGCGGGGAGGGCGGCGCTCAAGGCGACCAGACACAAGACACCGAAAGTAACTTTATGGCTTGCCATTTTTTTTTTTGAGTTTTTGTTCTTGCACGGTTTTGTTATATTTTTTAGGATAGTCCTTGTTATGCACACTTTCACGCGGCGAACGCACTTTCTCTCAATCGAGTGGAAAACTTTGATTTTTGGCTATTTGTGTTTTTGGCTGACTGCTGCTGCCGTGTAGCTGCTCAGACGGGTAAGGATTGAATGATACAATTTTCCACCGCACACGACAATTTATATACGGCGGCAGTGGCAGTGGCTGTGGCAGAGGCAGCGATGGCGGCTCATCTGCTGCGAAAGCATTTCTCCGCGCCTCTCTGCCCCGCCACTCGCTCAAACTAGTCGCACAAGTTTCTCGCTTAAGTCTTTCGTTTGGCCAGCCAACGGTAATGCTCAGTCGGCAGCGCCGTCGACTTCAACAGCGCTGCAGCCCCACCAGTCGCAGCAGCAATAGCGGCAGCAGTTGGAAAAGCATTGTTACTGTAATTTGTAAGCAGTCGCTGCTGCTGCGCTGCTTTCGCCTGAAGTTCATGTAACATTGTCAACAGTCGCAGCCTCCTGTCTGTGGGAAACCAATAATAAGAAAAACAACAAGCCACCGCCACTTTTACCCGCCGGAGAACGGGCCAAAAAAAATTCCGAAAATCGTAGTCGTAATCTTAATTGTCTGGGCTTTAATTGAAAATGAGTTTTTGTAAAAGTAAGTAAAAGCATTTCCCTTTCAAGCTCAATCGAGCGACTCGGGCGAGTGGTACAGGTGTGCCAAATGGCAATTCTGCATATATTTATGAAAAATTTTTTAAATTTAAAATATAACTCTTAAAGGATTTTTTTGACAGATATTTTTTGATTAATTAAAATATATAAAAACGTAAACTAATGAAAAAGTACATGACAGAAATTGTAACATTTCATTAAGTTGTGAAATGAATCATTTGAATTTAATTTTTATCTAGCCTAATCAAAAGTAAATATTCATTTTAGATTTTTTCATTGTCTTATTATTGGTGTACCTTCAATTCAAAATATTTAGGAAAAGAATCATGGAGCTATAACTCTGCTTGACATACATTGGTTTAAGAAAACTAAAATCTGAATCAATAATTCAAAAGAATTCCAAACATTTACAATTTCTTTCAACTTTATGGCCATTTGAATTCAAAAAGTCTACTGACAACGATCACGTTCTGATTGCTAAAAATCTATGTCGAAAGCCAGCCCAGAGACCAGGTTCCAGCCGCAGTGACAGTGCCGATAATAATAATCATAACCCCATTCAGAAAAGGGAAAGTTGCGGATACATCTGCGAGATATGTGTGGTATGCGGTATGTGCGCTCTGCCCTTCTTCATTTTGCAGCATTAGCGACGGACTTGCAAATTTTATGCGTTGTCAAATAAGATGCGGCTAAAACAAACAACTGTCATGGCTAGCAGGCCCGACCACCAAGTGGCGTCCAGCAGGCTGAGTTATCGGTTGACAAACACCAGTAGCGCAACCCACAGCTATCACAACTGCCGCCTAACTGACTGACTAACTAAATAACTAACTTAGTGAGTGACTAACATACCGGACTGGCCAACTGGATGGGCTATGGGTATGGATATGGTTATGAGTTGAGGGTAAAAGTACGCAAATAGACAGTGGCCAGGAGCCCAAGCAAATGAAAGTCACCGCATCGCATCTCATCATCCTATCCCCGGGGCGAGAGAGTTGGCGAAATGCGAGTGGATGTGGATCGGAGTGGATCTGGAATCTCGAATCTCGGCAAATGACCGCGAGCAGGATGCGAGTGCCACTGCTAGTGCCAGTGCCAGTGGCTGTAACGTGGCGCAGACCCCACGAAAGTGTTGAAAATAGTTAATTAAAGAGTTATGAATGTGTGAAAATGCAATGAAAATACGCTTATGAATTGGGCTCCAAGAGAGTGGTGTGAAAATGCATTTCCAGATCAGCCAAAGCTCCCAGCTCAGCTCGGGTCGAATCGTCTCAGTGAAAGCGAATTTTATATGCATCTCTCCGGCGAGGGACAGCGGGATGTCCACTTTTTTCTTATGTGGGGTTGAGGAAGGGGACAGAGGATTGGATGCCCAGGGGCATTTAACGCATTGCGTGAATCTCAGGTAGGAAAAAAACACTTGAAAAAAATGTACAGAGCTTACAAGTTTTAAAAATAATTGTTTTAACAACTTTATATTTAAAATTATCGAGATTTATTGTTATCACCTTTTACACATATATTGCTATTTCTATTTTCTATGTTAAAAATAAATAATTTTATGTGAAATAGATTTATTTAAGAAACTGCCACTTAGCAACTGTTCCCACACAAAATGAATAATGCATTTTATACGGTATGTTGAAGTGGCATTTGCGATTTCTGATAACAAAAGGAGGTCAAAAGAAACAAAATCTAGAATAATTTATAATGTTTTTGATTTCTTAGTTTAGTCTTCATATCATATTTAGGGATCACAAGAAAAGGTGCGTCTGTATATTATTTTAAATCACCCCATTAAATAAAATGATGCTACGAATTTATAATATTAATTAGCCAGAACATTATTAGTGTCATTATAAAATGAACTTTCTGTTGAACTAAAATTAGTAGTAAAGCAAGTTAAATTTTTCTCAGCATACAGATAGGGATGCAAATCTGCCACGGCGCCGAATGTTGAATTATTTGACATTTAATTAAATTTTTATATTCGCTGCTCTGGGTGGTGCTGGCTGGCAGAAACATGAGAAACGACACTTTCACTGCATTGGCCCCAAAGACCTCGAATCCAAGCACCGCCCAATACATATACTCATTTCAAAGAGCTAACCTCTGATTCGGAGTGCATCGGATCGAAATTGGATAAGGCCTGTGAACTGCTTTTTGTTCTATTGTGTTGTTGAGGCGGCCACATCAACAACAGGTTACTTTTGGCTTTTGTCTGGAAAAAAATAAGAGTGAACTCATAACAGTGCAACGGGTTTCAAAACGGGTGGATGTGAAAAAATATACAAAAAAGTTAGAGTAACGAGCAATGCAGCGTATGAATATATATGCACTTATATTTTATTTATATCGCTATTGCCATTGTGGCTGACACTGCACCACCACTACGCTAGTCCAGCAGTCAGCCAGTCCAACAGTACACAAAAAAGAAAGTTCGGGTTAAATTTTCCTTTTTCACCAGCAACATTCACTGCCGTGGCGCGTGCAGCTCTGCAGCTGGAAAATGTAAGCTAACAACAAACTTAAAAACGGCATGAATGAACAACTGAATGGATGATGACGAAGTGAGTGCCGGACCTAGCACTCCCAATTGCCATTCCCATTGCCATGGCCATTACCATTTGCGTTGCCATTACCGTCGAGTGGGTGTTGACACAGTCGAAACCACACTGGAAACAAAAATAGCAACTAACTCCCACAATGTCGATGATAATACCGATGCCACTGCAGTCAATCACAGAGTGAAAACGCAAAACAAACTGCAACTGCCACTTAATAGCTTTATTTTGAACTTGCAGCCGGTAACAAACAGTCGAGGGGCGTCATTTCATTGGCCCAGTTGGGAGCCCAGAAGATGAGCGGAATTCATTATTATTTCTCAGACAGCGAGGTTTAGTTGCTCTAGCCGGTGAAAACATGAGTATACGGAGAGTTTTTTTTAGTAATTAGAGCCAATATTTAAAGTATTTGGTAGACTTAAGGATCGGAAATTGGACTACAATTTTATTTTCTTACATTTAAGCAGTAAGGACTTTATTCTCAGGGAATTCTCAGTAGTCTAATTAAAACCAATTAAAGACACTCGTATCTTACTTAATTACTAGTAGACTTTGTGTTCTCGAGAGTAGAGTGACTCATCATCTTATAATGAATTTTTAAGCATGAAGCTAACAAAGCCATTTTCAACAAATAATTCACACTTGACAAAACCTCACAAAGTTTACACTATAAACAGACCCTGAATGCTTTTCCCATCTGCTGGTAGCACTCAAATATTGTGGTAATTGACTTTCTTTTAGCTCTTTACGGCCATGCAAATGTGAGAATTTCCCCGGGCTTCCAGGTTTATGACGTAGTCGAAATGCCCGATCTTTTAGGGTCTTGCAACAAGAGATGCAAGCTCACTCTTACTTACTTATGACTGCCTTAATGGCCCACTGTCAGCCGGAATAATAGGGAGTTGGCTTTGGGCCCCTGCCGTTTCTCCGTTTTTGGTGGCCTGTCATGGGAACTGCGGCATCGCCCCCGAGACGAAGGGAAAGGTCAGAGCAGACTATGGCAAACTGTGGGACGAAAATTAGCGGTTTGTGCTGTAATCATTTAGCTGAAAAACCTGCCACGCCCATTAGCATAACCGCCGAGCTGAATATGTCTCTGTTTTTCAGTCAGCCCACCTGGCAACCTCCGTTGGAGATACAAATTATAAATGCACGAATCGGTCTCGGAATCGGCCGCATCACTTTCACTTTCCATGCCAGCCCAACGCAGAGCGTGGAGCACTAATATGCATCTAGCAAGCTGAAAATCAAAAAACACAGACCAAAAATAAAACATTTATGGATATGGCTCACACTCGAAATTATCTAATTCGACGAACATAATCAAAACCATACAGCTAGCTCGATGACGCGACGAAGCCGTCGATGGCATCCATTGCGAAATCGGAGCACGGATGTCTCGGCGACATCACAGTCAATATGGTGTATATTAGCTTTATAATAAAACTTGTAAGACATGGATAAATGTACAACACATCATTCGGTTATAAACCATAAATTTCTGCAAGAAAAATAAAAATAGTTTTCTTCTATTTGATAAAAAGAAACAAGGGCAAAAGAGTTATTGAACAAATTAGTCAATACAAATGCTTACGAAAGAATAATTCTTTCCATAAAATGCTGCATTATTAATTAATGCAATCATTCTTCGGAAGACACTAAGGCAAAGAAACTGGTGCTATAAATCAATTTAAATGTGTCTGAAAGTGTATATTACGTTCGCCGTTCGGGGGCTCATTTTGTTCAATTTCTTGTTTATTGCAGCATTTATTTAATAATTTATTAGCGTTTGTTTTTCTTTTCATTTTTATGTAATTTCTTTTCCGTTAAATGCCGCTTATATTGAATAATTGATGGCAAAGTGTAAGCAAATGATGGCGCAACGTGTGGCAAGGGAGGCAGGAGTTGCCGGCACCGTTAAAAAATTATATAACGCATGAAAAACTTTTATGGCTCCCGAGTGCAGTTGAAATTTGTCCAGAGTAACACATGTGACAAACAGGGCACTTTCTTTTGAAAGAGAAAGGGTTTCTGCCTGAAAGCCTGTCTTCCTGCTTGTCTTTTGCCTTGCCGGCCTGAGAAACTTGCCGAAATTGCATTTTTTATTGAGGTGCACGTGTGGCGGGCCCCGAGCCCTTTCGCTTTTTCCTCGAGGATTCGGGCTTTTTTCTTTAATTTTGTTTTCTGTTTTTTGGGCCTCCAAACTTCCAGCTTCCGCAACTTTCACGCAATTGCTGCGGCAACAGAAAAAGCAGCAGTAACGCCCTTGTTGCTGGATGCTGTGCCCCACTTTGAGGCATAAATAATGCATCGATTTCGTGGCCCCAGGCCAACCCGGTCAACCTTTGCGATCGGAGATCGTGTGATGCGATGCGATCATTGCATTCTTTAAAGTGAAATTTTCCCGTCCAGCGGATGATCATTGCGCCGATGGTCATTCTTTTGCCTCTTCTACCGCTTAAGTTTTGACTTTTTTCTTGCTTTAGTTTATGACCACTCAAAACGACGCTGTTAATTAAATTAAGGCAAATAAAAAGGCGCATAACCAACTGGTTCGCGATAAATGCGGAGGAAATGCTGGCAAGTGAATAAAGTAGACAATGTGTGTGTGCTTTGCGGAGTGTGCGAGTGTGTTTCTTGGCATTGAGAAACTTTCTTCTTTTGCTTTCAATGGTATTTCGGTCAAAGACTGCCAACGATGCTGGTGATAATGACATGATGAAGCCAGAGCCGAATCGAATCAAAGACCTTTCGGAGCGGCTTTTGAATTGATTGATAAAACGGTATTTCCGGTTGACCTGCAACCACAAAAGTATAAAATCACAAAATCACTAAAGCACACAGCCAACGGCGGCGCTCATCGAAGTGAAGCAAACTGGAGTGCCTGGCCAAGAGCGATATGGCCAATTAAAATCAATAATTAAGGCCTAGGAATTGCTCTTCAAAAGCCCACACCACCACATGTTTTGGCCAAATGAAAGTACCCGGCATGATACCGCGGCCAAGTCAAGTGTCAATGTCCAGTCCACTTGATGGCTTTTCGTCACGATTGCGGCTTACGATGACGATATTAATAATGAAATGTGCATGCTTTTTGGCAGGAGCCGCAGAAAAGTTACAGCTACAACTATAAAACAAAATAAAACAACAGCAACCACAAGCAAAGCAGTTCGAAAACAGCTTCAGTGAAAGTTTTTTGCTACGGCCACAAAACTCACTTACTGAGTACGAGTATGAGTATTTATGTATGTCCATGGCCACAAGTGCGAATGCGAATGCGAATTGAACCTGCGCTCCTCAAAAAATACTTGAAAAATCCCATTAGAGCTGCCCAACTGCTGGTCCAATGTCCAGAAATTATACTTTGGCCGCGTTGTTTGCAATTGTTATTGCTAATGTTGAAGTATTGTCTTGTCGGCCATTGTCTTGTTGTCCACTGTGTAATTAGTGTGCCGAAAGAGATACGCTCGAAAGTTTCCCGTGTCACTTCGAAAGGGGTTGACACGGGCCACTTAATGGATTATGATTCGTGCCCCAAACTGACACGGAAAAATTTCACACCTGACCTAAGCCAATACTTATCGCCGGGCCATTAATCATAATGTGTCCACGGCGCCGGATGTGGTAAAAGTTGTTCTCCACTCTTTAGTTTGCACCTGCTGCACCCAATCGAAATGACGCTCTATCAATGTCACATATTTGAATTTGATGCCCGACGGTGGCTGTGTTTTTGCGGTCATTGTCCATTAGCATTTGTGTGTCTGAAATTCAAATTGGATCAGTTGACATTCAGAGGCAGGCGGAACACGGGCCAGACTACGCGGCGTATACGTAATTTCGTCTGCATGTGGGTCGTTTATTGGCCAAAATGAAGTGGCTTTCAATGTAATAGCAAAAATTGTCAATCACTTTACGAAATTACAATTTGGGTATTAATTTCACAGTTTGGTTGATTCAGGACCAACAAACTATGCAACATATTCCGCAGAAATTCTGTTGAGTTTACTTGGTAAATATTGAATCGTATACAAGGGAAATGGGAATATAATTAATAATTTATTTACACATGAATAAATGGCCAAATGTAATATTTTATTGAATCAATGTATGCACCTGCTTAAATGTATCCAATGTTGACAAAAATAGACAATGGCATCATTATAATAGTCACTTTCAATTGAAATATATAGCTCTGCATAATTTTCAATTGGCCAGCTGTCATGCATCTTATCTAAATATTCCAGTTGAATGGCTCGTGGGCTTAAATAAAGCAATAAATAAATTATTTTTAAGCAAGAAATAATAAACGCCTTTGCAGACCCAATAAGCTTCATTTAAGATATCAATTTTAGCCTAAAGGCCTCTCAGCCAGTTGCAACCATTTCCTTTTTCCATCCTTTTTGGCCAACTCTCCTGCCGGCTGTCTTTCGAGGCCAGCCAAAAGAGCAAGTTATTGCTCTTAAAGCCGGCCATAAGCTACCATATTTATGTATGAGTAACTGTAAACTCTTGAGAAAGTGAAACTTTTTTCTTGAATGTTTTTTTAAATCTTTCCGATTTATATTCCACCTCACCCAAGGCATCCGCTGCCCAATCACATTCACATGGCCGGGATGCTCGTCATCGATATATCGATGTAACTGAGTGAGTCGCCTCGCTTTGTCTGCCTGGTGGCTTGGCTCCACCTCAAGGCATAAATCGAGTCAAAAACGGATATGGGCAGCACTAAAAATAAAAAAAAATAAAAAAAAAACAAAAAAAAACAACAAAAAAGTCGACAAAAAACATCCAAAGTCGAGCAGAGCCGTGCCCAAAGTCACCGGCACTTTCTTCGATTCGTTTGGATCCACTTTGAAAAATATTATTGAGATTCTTATTAAACCAGCCATTTAACTCAAAATATTAAAATTCAAAATTTGAATGTTTGTGATTGACGTTCATTGTTCTTTGAGTTCTCTGTTAGATTTAATAATATCATTTTTTACTCCCAAAAAATATGAATATTTTTCTGTGTGTACCTGCAACCTTAGAAATGCTGAAAATGTAAAATGAAAGAGTCGATTCAAGGGGAGTGCAACAACAGAAACTGGCAACCGGTATCGATATAAAAATAGTTCGGCTCGGACTTCGAGACTTTGAGCGCGTGTCTGCCACAGGGACCCGTTTCTGTCACTGCCACACACTATAGATGACCAAAATCCCCAAAAAGAGCCGATAAGCCAAACCACAATTTGACTTTAATTAATTGTCAGTGGGTTGGGCTAGATTTTTGCTGAATGAATGGATGGGATGGGCCGGGATGGCTTGGACAAATGGGTCGCACATCGATATCGATGGCAGCTCATCTCGGCTGCTCGGAGAATTAATGGGAGTTTTGAGAGAAAGGCCTGACCTACATCAGGTGGTTGCCAGCCAGCGCGGCAGCCCTACAATGACATCTAATTGAGATATTTAGTGTTGCTCCAGATCACAAGCGCGGTATAAAACACACATAGACAATTCCGTGACAAGATCGGAGTCGGAATCGGGGATGGGGATTGGGTTAGCCAATCAACGGCAAAAAGTGAGCATAAAATTGACTTTTATGCCTGCTTTTCTAGCCGCTGAAAGTCTAATCATTATGGAACAGAAGAGACAATAGCGTTGGAGAAGACAATCTGAGCAGAGATGATGATGATGAAGATCATGACGACCGAAAGCCATAAGAAAAATAATCGTAAAAGTGAGAGTTTCCACTTCGTAATCAGTTTTGGCGGCGGCTGCGCCTTGCCATTTACCTTGGCGTTGGGCTTGAGCTTGGATTCCGATTCAACTCTGCCTCTTTCTTTCTTTCTTCTGGGTGTCTTTCCCTTCTACTTTAGACTCTGAGGCCAAAATTGCCGAATCATGAAATGCAAATTTCTGGCGCCTTTATCTGCTGCCCCGCCTACATTGTGTAATAGCCCAAAGATCACGGCTGGGGAAAGACCACACAAAAAAACGAAAGCTCCGAAAGCAATCCACCGACTGATTTTTCGAGAAAGAGTAAAAAAAAGGGGGCGTGGCAAGAGCTGCACATTAATTGCTCAGGTTTCACTTTCAAGGCACTTCAATTTCGTTTCATTACAAAAATTTGTCATTATCGTAATTATGATCGAGCAAGGAAGCATTTCACTTTCGTTGCCGGCTTTTTGTTCTTTTGTTGGCCAAAACGAGCAGCTCAGCAGCTCTCCATTAAACGGGTTTGGTTCCCTTGTTCGTTAATATGTTGACAATATAAAAGTGTCAGGCCGACAACTTTCACACATCTACCGCTGGTATTGTGCGAAAAGTTGTAAATGCCACTTGAAAACGACACTTTTACTGCTTTTGGCCCAGACCCAAGCCCATGGCCAGGCCCAGGCCCAGATTCATTTCATTTTATTACATTTCATTGGCCGGAGCTCCGTCCCGATCGCTGGCGATTGTACGAGTTGTATTATTCAATGTCAGCCCGCTTGGCCGCTTTGAGTTATGAACATGTTCAGCCCACAGCAATCTGCAAGTTGCAACACTTTCACACACTGCACCTGGCCAGCCGGTTGCCACCCTCCACCTGAATCTCTGATCTTCGCAGTGAAATGGCCAGTGCTTTGCCGCCAAATCCGTAAAGTGTACATTGACCCAAGTCGCCAAGCTACGAAACCACCAAACCGCCGGACCATTGCTGAACCGCCAAATGGCAACTGCCAACAGCTAAGTGCCAACCGCAAAACCGGAAAAGCTCTCAGAGTTGGGGTAGTCGGATTAGACCACATAGACAGCGAACTGCACTACACCAATGGCGAGTGCCTGTTTTTCAGACCGTAAAAGGCTCTGTCAAAGGCACTTGTTCGTGGATTATATAGAAAAAATAAAATGCACCCGAATGAAAATAACAACCAGCATGTGCATATTTTGCTTGGGTTTTTTCGTATGTCCACTTTATGATATTTTTTCAGGAAAATCATTTTATTCAGCTTCCATTTTAACTCCCCTAAGCTATAAAAGTTTTTTTTTTTATCAAGAAAAATTTGTTTTTCCAGAGAAGTAAATACTGTTTTTTTTAAACTAATTTTTGGTTATTTAAAAAAAAATAAATTAAGGTTCAAGACTTGGAAAAGAAAGTGGCAGCTTCAAAATTTCTTTGCAAAGCTTTTAGTACACTCCTGGTTGGCTTACGATCGAAGCTTCCAACGATCGGAGCTAGCCAAGTCTTAAGAGAAAGTTCAAGATCAAGTTTCCGGCCCAAGGTGAAGATTTTGAAGATGAAGGTAAAATGGAGAAAGTATCAAAACTATTTTAGAGAATACTTTTTGGTGAGGAAAAACTAAAACATGTTTGCTCTAACTCACGGCTGTAGAAAAGTATGCTATGAAAAGAGAGAAGCCATGCAAATTGATATTCTAGTTAATTCTTTATATAACGACACTGCGTTAAAATTTAAAAGTAAATAGTTCTAATACTTTTTCATATAAATAGTTAAAATAAAGATAAGTATCAATCATTAAATAATATTAAGAATGGAAACATTATATTTTGAGCAAGACTTATTAAGACCAATTTCCTTTTCATGCATATATTTATGATAACCTTTTTCATATAATTCGGAATATAAATTGATGGTCTAAATAATTTTTAATTATTTTTTAGGAGAAACTTATTTTGTTATTATGAATCTTAAAATAGACCCCTTATATTTTTGAACAGGCCTACAGGGCAAAAATGAATATTAATATAATAGATCTGTTAATTTCGATTTCCAATTTTTTTGAGCTCCCAAAAATAGGTTCTCCGGACACTTTCCCTTTTTTTCTAAGCAAATGCCCATTTACGACACGACTGGATTCGGAAGGGACAGTGTTTTCACTCCCCAGTCGTGTGCTTGACAATCGGGAATGACTCTGCGTGTTCCTACTAGTGCGTCTGGACAATGGAAATTGATTTAAAGCGTGACACCGTCGATGGAGAACTACTTCAAAGTTTCACTTGGTAAACAAACCCAAAAACTATCGCCGCTATGAGTGTGTGAGCTGTGAATGGCGGCAAAAGCAGAACATTGGATGCTAAACAAATCAAACAACAAAACCAAGCTCCGAAGCCCCAGCTCCAACTTCGTCCCCAATGAACGTACAAAAGTGCTCAAAAAGCAGTCGGCGACACATTAATTGCTAACGTATTTCTGTCTGAAGAAAGCCGGAGCGGAGTCAATGGCATTCGTCTACGTGCCCGAGCATCCAGCAGCCAAGATCGGAGCGGCTAAACTGGGTCATATTCATAAGTAAGGCGCCCATCACCGGCCGTAAGTGCCGTTTTGCCGAGCGGCAACTGCAGTTACTTAGGCTCAATTGAGCCGAGCCCATCTCGAACTTTCTTTGGCCAAAAGGTGTTAAGCGACCGACAACAATGGCCAGCGTCTGGCAGGTGAAAAAATGTACATGAAAGAAGTAATATTAAACTACAAGTGCCCATTGTTGCCATCTGCATTGAATGAGCCGAAATGCGCGTAGCTAAGTGTTTGTTTATTTTTTAGCAAATTGCCTTTGTTCGTATTCTGGCGGACGCCGAAGAAAGTGCAGTGAAAATGAAGATTACTCAGAAGCAGAAGCAGAAGCATAAGCCAGAGGCAGAGCCATGGCCATAACCACAGTAGGAACAGAAAAGTGGGGAAGCGATGTGAAGTAAGTGGGTGAAATTTTAGAAAACATTTTTGGAGTTCGATTTTTTGGGCTGATAGCAGAAAAAAGACAGAATGAAATGAAAGTTGTGGATGCAAATTGCTCAGCTAGCAGTAGACAACGAGGCGTATGAGTGATGCTTTCGAGGGCTGTTCAACTCTGCTTCTCAGCTATGCAAATTGAAAGGGAAAAGTGGTGAAGAAATGAGAGTCGAGATAGTTAGGTATTTTTCGTTTATGTTTGAATTATTATTTGATTCTTTGATTTAGCAGCATTTGGTTGGGCTTTCCCGGGCGGTAAGGTGGGAGAGCCCAGATAGATGGAGACAGATTGAGGTACAGATACAGATATAGAGACAGATACAGATAGAGAGGTAGGTGTACAGAGATAGAGATAGATGGAAGATATGAGAGATAGATACAGTTAGATGGGCGAGGTTTCGGCCGGATTTGATAGATGGACGCGACTAGTTGGTTGCAAACATTGGGTGTCCATAAATCAAAGGCGCAGCCATGAAATTAAAGATAGAGTGAAGAGAGTAAGGAGGGTGAAAAATATTGAAAATATTCGGGGTGGAGGTTATTTTCGGTTTGCGATGAAAGGGTGGTGGTTGGTGGTGTGTGTTGTTTTCGTTATTTTGTGATTGTTTTTTTTTTTTAGTTTTTGTCTAATGGAAGGCACTTTTTGTTCGTCTCGTACGCGTTCTCGTTCAAGTAATAAATTAAAATAAATAATTTATAAATAAATATAAATATAGGTCATCATTTTAGCGAATGTTTTCCCTCTCTTTCTCAAAGACCTTTGAAGTTGGCTGGACGTCAGTTTACCGCCTGGCCTGCTTGTAGCCCTGGTAGGCGATGGTCTGAGCGACGGGGGAGCTGTAGGCACCATGGGAGTCCCAGCCGGAGCTGCCGCCCGAGGACCATCCGGCGCTGGAGGAGCCACCGCCCGAGGACCATCCGCCGGAGCTAGCAGCGCCCGAGGAGCCAGAGTTCTTGCCGCCGAAGAGACCGCCCAGACCGCCGAGCAGACCACCAGCTCCGCCGCCGCCGCCGCCAATGCGTCCAAGTCCGCTGGAAGCACCAGCAGCCAGAGCCAGGAAGAAGGCGATCACAGACACAACCAGAGCCTTCTTGGCCAGGAAGAGCAGACCGAAGATGGAGCCGACGCCAAGGACAGCGATCTTAGCACCAACACCCAGGAGGATGGGCAGGAACTTCTTCAGGAGCTTCTTCTTGCGGGTACGGGACTCAACGACCAGTTCACGGAGATCGGCCTTGATGTCATCGGGAATAGCTCGGGCCACGCTACGAGCGGCGTTGGCGAAGTTGAAGTTCAGGGAGCGCTCGGCGAAGAAGCTCTTGGCGTTGTCCATGAAGTAGTTGCCCATCTCAGCGGTACGGGCCTCAACGGAGGGAGCGGCCTCAACAGCCAGAGAGTTGTCCAAAGATTTGCCCTGACGTCCTTCATTGGATTTCACGAGGGAGACACCGCCGAAGAGCTCGATCTGGGGGTTATCGAACACAGACTTGGCCTTGCGGAAGAGCTGAGGATTAGAGAAGGTATGTATCGAATTAGTGTGGCTCCAAAAGATTGTTCAAGTATTTACGATATGGAAGTCAATGAACTCATTTGTAAAAAATTGATGTGAAATTTTGTATCAATTATTGAACCATATGTAGCAATTCTTTAGTGATTTTGAATAAGAGATCTGCTTTGGTTATGTAAAGACTTTTATCAAATTCCACTAAGTGTGGTTTTCAAGCTCTCATTTAAAGTGCGAAAAGGGAAGTAATCTATTTTTGGACACAGTACTTAATACTTTGTTTTGAAACTGTTAAGTTGTTTAAGTATTTGTAAAGCTTTTCAAGTATATTATTTTTAGATGATTCGGATTTGCTATTTTTTTTTTTTTAACCGTAAGTTCAGGAATCCCTGAACTTTGTCACTTTCACTATGGTTGGATCCTTTAGGGTTCAATCACTTGAACTTGCACTGGTTCAATAATTTTGATGTTCGGTTTCACTTTCACTGTTCTGCCACTTTTTTAAATGTTCTTTAGTGGTTTGTATTGTTTCTTTGTGTAATAATGAGTAGTAATCCTTGGGCTTAGCTAATCCGTACCGTGAGCTGCAGGCACGAGATGGAGTCGGACTCGAGGCACTTGGCGAAGGCCCCGGACTGCTCCTCGGTGGCGGCCTTGACGGGATCGGCGGAGATGCCTGCTGCCAGGAGCAGGACACAAGCGGTGGCTACGAAGAACTTCATGCTGCTAGGAGCTGTTTTTTGGTTTGCAATTAAACTGCGACTGAATTCCTTGGGCACCACCGAAATAACTGGTGTGTTCATTCGAATGGAACAAGCTGCGGTTTGATAACTTTTCGCCGCTGTCAGGCTGTTTTTAAAGAGTTTCCAACGTAGCGGTCGCCTCGCTGCGGCATAACGTAAAATTATGTAAAAAGTGCACACGGACACACACTCACACCCAGGCAGAGGGCCCAAAAGAGGGCTCTTCCACACGTGTCTTCTCTCTCTCGGCGAAGCTCGCCAGTAGGCCCTCTCTTTCCCTTCCTGTCTGTGCATGGCATCTCTTTCTTCTGCGGAGGCAGCTTCCAAGCTTAGAAGACGCATTAGGCAAGCGCAGGCAGCGACTTTTGTCTGCTTCCGCATTAAAGAAAGTCGCTGCCGCAGAGCGGTGGCGGCTCTGCCCCGTCGCCGTCGACGTTGGCAGCAGGGCACCTTGTTGTGTGAGAGCGCGAGAAAGTTTTCTGCAGAGAGTCAGAGCCAAGGTTGTCTGCTGGCTCACACATACACCCAAAAGCATCCGCAGAAGAAGCGTCTTCCACTCGAGTCTTCTGCTGGCATCTTCACACACACATTGGAGTACGTAAAACGATATAGTTGCTTCTGGAGCCTCACAGATTACAACACATGAGGTGATAAACAGGTGCTGCCGCTTGGGTTAACTCTTGCACCACCCCCTTGACCCCTCCCAGCCACCCCCCTTCCCAGTCATTGAATGTACGGGTGTGTGTGCCATACATATTCTTCTGCTTTTGATAATTTTAAACGCTTTTGTTTTTTTTTTCAGATCTTGCTGCTTTTTTTGGCCGCAAGAAATGAAAGTTGTGTGTATTATATTTTCATACTACTGTTATTTCTGGCCCCTGGTCTGTATGTCATCCCCATTTTGGACCCCCCCGTCTACCACGCCTGCCCCACCCCAGACATAGTTTTGTTTATCGCATGTGCGCGCCTTGAAATTACTTTTAATTTTCGTGTCTTTATGGTTACCGGTGGTCTGCTTTTATTACGCAATATAAAATTGTGATTTACCGCACTAGTGATTATGTAACTAGGGCATGAGGGGCTAGAAAGGACGAAAACAAAGCAGAATCTATCGGCAGATAGGCACGTCCAGGCATCACTTGTGGTCTGCGGCATCAGCGGCTGGTGAAAACACCTCTGCGGGCATAATCACAAGAAACGGCCTGACTCGGCAATTGTGACACATTAGTCAACAATTTGTGCTTCGCAAAAGTGCAAATAACAGCGCGCTTCAATTGCTCAAGTGAAATGAAAGAGAAATTACACGAAAACAAACAAAAACGGATGCGCACAAGATGCGAGATGGCCGAAGATGATGGTCGTCGTGATACACAGCGAAAAATATCAAATCAAGTAATCAGGGCTTAGTTTTTCAATTTTAATGTACTACTTCAATACACCTAGTAATGACAAAAAATGTTAATTCTATAGTCTTTGTTAATTTAAGAATGCAATTAGCCAACAGACACTTTACAACCTTTAGTTACAATATCCTTTTATTAGTATAATGATTGGATAACAACTACATATATTTTTTTCCCGTGTGCTAGGCTAGATGGATGGTTGGCTTTCTTGGAAAGATCCAAGCTCCCGTTTCAAGGTGAATGTTTGTGACTGACGACATCCGACACTATCAAACGGATCTGCTGCGGTGCGACTTACGAAACCCCTGAATCATTCGCATAATGGGTGCCAAATTGTCGATGGGCGATGGGGCGTATGTGTAATTTGCTACCACAATTAAATCAGCTTTCAGTCGGCCGTGTGACGTCAATCTCCGTATAAAATTGTAAAAGTGTAAAACGCCAACGAAGCATTTCGTAACGCCAAAAGGGTGCAGCATCCAATTGGAGAAAATCAAAACACGGTGCACGATGCTATCGAAGCCTCGAAATTCCGTTTTCGATTTTCACCTGCAAATCGGCACACATTCAGATGCAAATGGGTTCAAAGAGCTGCTGAGGTGCTGCGGAAAACATGCTAACTCAGTTGCCGCTGCACATCCGTTTTTTACGGCTCAACTTATGTTGGTTCACGCGTCGGGTGTAAACGCCTCCATTTGTTTCCATTTCCACTCCCATTCCTATTTCCAACTGCCAGTGTACAGGCAGGTGGCATGCGCCAACCTCCAAACTACCAAAAAGACGGATAACCAACGGCCAAGAGCATGGCCAACAGGCATGGCCATTCATGCGAAAAGCAGCCGTCCAAGTGTCCAATGTGTGTGCTTTTTATGAATGAATTTGGCTCGTAGTTGGTAGTTGGGCCTTGCATGTAGTTGCTGTTGCTGTTGTGGATGTTGCTGCTGTGTTTGGGGAGTTGCTCTTGTTGCTGTTACCTCTGCCGCTTCTGTTATTGTTTATGGCTGTCGCAGAGTATGGTAAACGAATCGTCAAGTGCCTCAAAACAGTTGGTAAAAAGTAAAAAACAATGTGCAGCTTGTGTTGTTGCTGCTGCTGACATATTACATCAGCAACTGACCCAATGGACACATACATAGCTATTTTTATTTTCATATTTACTTTCCGTTGTCCCAAAAAGAAAGGTCAGTTTAACAACAGCAACTACTGGGGGCTATGTTGAAAGGATGCCATGTGCCTTCAATTCCCAGGGAAATCCTTTGTCCTTTTTTTAATATGGAATTGGCATTTTCCTATTCGCATAACTAAAACCGATTTATGCTGACCGAAGTTTTGAAGTTGCAAGAGCGGATGTCAAACCTTATAACTAATCCAAATGTCAAGAGCTTACCTTTTGACCTTTTCTGAAACCGAATACCAAAATCCAATTTAATATTTAAGTTCTTTTTGATAACAACTTTAAAAATATTTCCAGTTTTCAATCAATTTCTAGAACTAAGGTTTCCTTATTTCCTTGAAGTTTTGAATAATGTAATGTATTCCTGAATACACCTAAACATATTTATTCTTTCCCCAATCAATGGCCTCTCAAAAACATCAGTTTAATGTGTTAAGAAAGTTGGCCACACGCATCGAAAACTGAAGGCCAATCTCGTCGTATAGAAATTCCAAATAATTACACTACTTATTAGGCCAATATCTGAGTGGGCTACAGGCAGAAGATCGAACATCGCGTCGCTCATTCATAGATGATTATTTTGAGGCCGGCGGAGATATCATCGTATTCTCACTTTCATTTTGCTTGACATCAATTTGGGCCTCGAGACTCATTAGTCGAACGACCACGACCACGATGGGGACCGTTGTGTCCCACACAGACATCATTTTACTGTATTATTTATCAGCTGAGGCCCTTTTTCCTTTAGCCATTTGATTTAAATTAAAGCCAAATCGCTTAGCCGTGAAAGTTTTTTTCCTCTTATTTTCTGACTAATTTGCATAAGCGCCGAAAGCATCGAGGGCGTGCATTACGGAATTCTGGCCACAAATCGGAGAAGATAGCCGAGCTTAATATCTTAACGGTGCAGTTAATGTACCGTACCCAATGAGACGGGGGAGCGGAAAAAGTTTCGACCACTGCCCAATTGGTAGCACAATTTCACATTGTTTGCTGACATCTTTTCAACTTGGCTCGTATTTTGCCAATCAATTGCCACTTTGTGGGTGTGTTTGTATTGACGGACCTAAAAAATTTCATGTTGATTTTATATTTCAATTTTGCTCTTTTTCCGTCTTTTTTTGCCGTGGTCATGCAAAAAGAATTTCGTGTACGGCGAGTAGGTGTGTGAATGTGTGTACGGTTTTTATTGAACAGAATCAAAAACCAGAATGGACAACAACAGAAGCATCAGCAATTTCGGAGGGCAACATCATAAGCGGCAAAAATTTAATGAATAAATAACAAAAATGTTTCGGTGAAAGTCGTGGTCAGAAGTAAGCCATTTACACACAGCAGCCATGGCAACAGATATACATATACGGAATACGGAATACAGATACTATATTTGCATTAAAAATTGCTGAATGGTGCCAAGGAATCAGGGAAAGTGAAATGCGATGATGCAATTTATTTTGCATGGACTCTGGACCAGACCAGAATGAAACTGGAAATGCTATGAGAGGATTAAGGCAACTCGTTCAGCGAAATAAGTTATTTATTTAACCCCAAACCGGAAAAGAGTGACCAATAAACATTAATTACTTTCTTTGGCTCCCATTAAGATTACCATCGCTGATGCATATTTTAATAAGTAAAAGTAAAGTTTACAAGAGACGCCAGAAACACTCCCTAAAATTAAGGCAGCCCAGAGACCAAAGCCCAAAGATTTCACAAACCCATAAAAATGTCAAGTTAATAGAACACATTTTCCCTTTTACGGTCATTTGAATTAATACGAAATTTGCATAATAATACCAGAAAAGAGATTATGTCTACAGACTCTTCTCAGCTGGGGAGCAAACCGACCTGCAACCGATATGGCCGGCACCAGCACCAGCACCGGCATCAGCATCAGCATTTCAAAAAAAGAATTTGCGGTATTTGGGTTAAATATTAATTTACATGTGAAACGGGCGACCAGACGCTCAGCTGATGAGATGCTGGGACGCTGGGATGATGAGCTGATGGCCGCGCAGCATCATTGAAAAGTGAAATTTTCGAGGGAGCGACTAAAATGTAGGCTGCGTGACACTTTCAGTCAGTTGACTTAGCCCGGCCGGACTTGCCTTGGCTTGGTCATTTTCCAAGCTCATCGAACGACGATTAATCAGCTAATTTCTTTATGAACTTTCATTTATGCAGTGGACTGGAGTGGAGCGGAGCTCCAGCATTCACACACGTCTCTGTCATCATCGTCATCATCATGACCATTGCCGTGCCCATAAACCCGCGGAGCTTTTATTGTCAACCGAATGCTGCTGCTGGATGCTTGTAAAAATCAAAGCGAACCGTTTAGAAAATCAATTCCGGAGCAACTGCGGAAATTAGCCCCTCCATTATATAAAGCCAAACTTGCTCAGATCATATACGAATTGTAAAACAACAAATTTGCTTTTATGAACTTATTTTATAATTTAATTACAGGCAGCAGACGCCGCGCAGCTTGGTCAAGTCCGCTCCGCTCAAGTCGAGCTCGTAAAATGCCGTTGAAAAGGGAAAGTTACCAGAAGTGCGATCCGTCCAAAAGCCAAAACTAGCAACAAAAAGAAGAGCGGCAGCAGCAGAGGCAGAAGAAGCCGCCACCAGAGAAGCCGCAGTAGACACAGCAATTAGGCACAGGTGTTGTTCAATAGGCGATTTTCCAGCTGAATTTTGCAGTGCTCTGAGGTGTGTGATTCTTCCTTTCAAGCTAAAATCATGCTAAAGACTGCCCTACGAGTATTTATTTCAACATGAAGAATATTCTTGATATCCATCATATTAACAAAATTTACCTCAATTTTTTAAAGCAGAAACCCTATGATATTGGAAATGATTTTAAAATTAGCATATTTTTTTTTATATATTTTATGGTTATGTACCTTGAGCCAGACTCCTAAAGTTGCCAGCACTGTGTGCCAGAAAGGTACAAGGTTCAAAATTACGACGAGGGGCTAAAAGAAAGGGGACTGGGGCAAAGAGGTAAAGCAAGTTGCTCTGGGGTAAATGTAAAGCTAAAAGTAAGAAAAGAGGTATCCCTGCCGGCCGCCTAACGGGTTTTGGCCTTTCAAGTGCTACGGCTTTAATGGTATTGTGTAACAGAACGCACCGTGGCCAAGACGAACATTTTTTCGGGGTCTGTCATGGCCGTAATTTGTTTTTGCTGTTGCCCATGGCTCTTTAGGTGGTCGAAAGAACCGTTGCCGCTGCCAAAATACAGTGAAAGTTGGCCACGCATTATGCAAATTCAGTCCGTTTGCTGGCCAGTCTGTCTAAATTCGTATTCGTGTACCAGATTCCACAGAAAATAAAAGTTCAGTCGCAATCTGAAGCGCAGATCAGTAGAGAATCCCGCTGAAGAGTATCTGAACTCTGATATCCGGTATCTGGCAACTTCATCGATAACACTCCAAGAAAGCGGACTGACAAATGACGACACAGTGAACAAGAAGGAAGAAATGCGATACATTATTTTCAATAAACCGAAGTACTAATGCTCTTTTGTAATAAAAATTAAAAACTTTAACTATTTTAGTTTCCCTTATTTATGAATATTTTAGTTATGATGATTTGGAAGAAAACAAGTTTTCTGTGTTAAGAAGCTGACTCGTGGTTTTCCCGAAAGCAACATAATTTAATTTATGAACTCACTTTGAATACCATGAATATAGGGCGAAAGAAATTCCCAAGATATAGAATAATATCATTGTTGTTTTTGTTTGTGTCATTTTAATATTATTCCCTTCTCACTTTATTTTTTTCCTTTCATATACTAATAGTTTCCTTAAAATGGTCTTCTTAACAAAGGAACGTGAGAAAGAAAAGGAGGCTTAATCTTCAAACAACCAATATCCAGAAAAGGACCAAATTAAAACTCTACAGCCTCTTAATTTTATTAAACAAAATATGAGCCAAATTGAGCCTTAAAAATTCTCAAAATCGAAGCATGCACAAAAAAAAATACTACCCGATGCAAGGGTATAGTAACAGATTCAACATGTGTAGGTTGCCTTCTGCTGATGCTGTTTTTGTGTTGTGTTGCTGCTGATGCTGATGGCCACACAATACAAGCCCGGCTCAAATAAACTTTCACCGATTTCATAAACCAAAGAGCAGCATCCCAGCAGCAGCCCCGGCAGCTCACAACTTTTCGGTGTCTGCAACAATCGCAGTCTCAAGTGGCCATGCACTCTATTCAATTGCAGTTCGAATGAAAAAAAACATTTTTTGCGTGATGAATAAATTATAAAATTATTTAAATACTATATAAGATCTAACAAAAACATTTTCGGTCGCTATCGGCTCAGTTCCAGCCTCTGTAGGCCAAAGGTTGATGTCCTGTGGCCCGTCGTCTCCTCTTGTGATGGTGTCCGTGTCCCTCGCCGGTCACATAGGAAATGCTGTGACTGGTTTCCCCTCCGTGCTGCGCTGCCGTTTTTAGACCAACGATTCCGGCCATCATCAGGGCCATCAGGGCCACGCCTAGCGCCTTCATGGCCAGAGCTGCGATGCCTCCCAATCCCATTACTGCCATCATTTTGCCAAACATCAAAGCCATGGCCAAAAGCATTCCCTGGCCTTTGTCCTTTTTGCGAGCCTCTAAAACAATCAAAAATTCATTTATAACCATGTGTCGTATGGAATTCTGCAGTGTACTGCAGACTCAGAAGGATTTATTATTTGTTGGGGCATATGCAAATTTTTTGGAATGTTGATTCAATTACTCCCATTTCAAAAAACAAATTCCTGTGAGAAAACCTTACCCTACTCCCTACTGAGCAAATGACAATTTAATAAATATTCAGGGGAAATGAGCTTAAAATACTTTCCGGACACAAATATCTTGATTTAATAAATAATAAATCATAAATCCACGTAGCCTGAATTCTTAGAAATATTTCAACATTCAATTTGAAGTAATCAACAACACATTTTCTACTGAAAACTTCTTTATGTGAAATAAAGACACTTGTGAATGGTTTTCCTCCGAAAGGTTTTTCACTTGAAAAGTATAGAATTAACACATAAAGTACACAAATAATAAGATTTAAATATTTTAATTCACTTTTGCATATTAAATCCAAAAAATAATCGTTGTTTTCATGACTTCACTTACCTGAAACTTGAGCTCCACTTTCATCCTCCAGTAAATCGGCCAGCTTCACATTAACTTCATGGGTTCGTAAGTACAAGGACATACTATCCAATAGACTGCGACTTTCCTCCTCCTCAGGCAGTGAGTTGTTTTGAAGGGGAACTATCTCCAGACCCCGTATCACCACCAAGGGTTTTTCGCTGCGATTAAGATTACGAAGGACATTGCGCAAAGCCCTTTCGCCGCGACAATATAATGTAGTGCTCGAATCGTCATCGCAGTTTTCCGAACGGACAGCCGAAAAGAGCAGCAAACAGAGTAGCGGAAAAATGCGGAACATGTTGCCAAAACGCCAGAAGTTCAACTAAAGGCCTTGACAATTACCTGGTCATATTTTATAGACCACATTTCCATGGGGGGAACTTTCCCAGGGGGAAACGAATGGGATTGGCGGGCAGTCAACCGTCCTCTAGACCAAGTTGTCACAATTGTAAATTAAAACAATGGTGCTTCTGGAAAGAAAGAAAAATGCTTTCGGTTTGCGTTTCTCTGGTTTGTGCCTTGTCTGTGCAATTTTCTTCTTCACTGGCCGTTGCGATTTTTCCAATTTTCAACGGTCAGTTGGCCGGGACAGCCATGGGATTTGGTTGGCTGCCTTCCTTTTCCCATTCCTCCGTCAAGCACTTGGCATTTCGTATCACTCAAATCGACAGCCCTCTGCCAAATTATACAAATCAGAAGTGGCCAGAGTGACACAGGTATGTTCCTGGCCCGGCCAACACCTCAACTCTTCTAGGCCACTTCGTATGACTATGATTCTCCTGAAAGCCAGACATCTCCATTAGCTGGCCAGCAAGCGTGCAAACCGAAAAAAGCGAAAGTTACCCCGCCCGAAAGATGAGCGATGAAGACGTTTAGTAGTAATTTGCGTTGGCCAGATCATGCAATAGCCATAAAAATGGGTCGTCGGACCGTGAAAAGGGGTTACACGAGGCCATAATTCAATTATCAATTGAAAGTGAGCCTTTAAACTAAATTTCTTGGAACTTAAAATAATGATTGAATAAGTTTTGATTATATTTTGTCTTTATGTTTGTTAATTAGGTTCGTAGCAAGTAACTTTTTTTTTTAGAATTACAATTTAGGTTCCCTTCGATAATTCAATTAGACCCTGCAAGAGATAAGAGTATGGTATTTGGGGATTTCATAAGCCGATGTTGGATATTTTGTAATACCGCCAAACTTATTAATCAAGTTAACGTGACTGGGGTCCATCGGGCGAGCTAAAGAAATCAACTGGTGGCATCGAAATCCCGTTTCGTTCGTCATTATCGCCATTTCTCTCCCATCGACAAAACTGTTGATTATGACGATGATGATGCTGCTTATGACGATGATGATCGACTGCGCTCCAAAAGCAATAACTTTCACTCTCAATGTATTAATTTTTATATTTATCATATTGTTGTCCAACACAAACAGACTTCGGCTCACACTTATACATTTTCTGGAAATTTTGAAACCCCAAACGGTGGAAAAAAATTAAATACATCTCCGCAGCAGCGGAGGTAACAAAACAAGTCGTTCACCATCGATTCAACCGAAACCAAAACCAAAGCCAAAAATTGATCTGAACTCGTTACGTTTGCCTTGTGTCGGTGTCGGCAATAAAAAGAAAGTATCTCCCCCTGGCAGCAGATCATCAGCAGCTCCATCTCCGTCTGCGTCTCCATCACCGTCTCTGTCCCTGTCTCTGCTTCCGTTTCCATCTCTATCTCGATGGCAGAGAAAAGCATACAAAGTTCGATTCGATTTATTTGAGTGGGGCCTTTGTAACCGTTGTTTTCCCCAGCGTGAATCTGATTTTGAATCGGAACCCGTATCCGAATCCCAGCCTCTGTCTTTTAATCTCTTGCAACTTGTTATAATTGATTGTTTTGCAGCATCATCATTGCCGACTTGCTCTGCAATAAAAGAATCTCATTTACCGCACATTCAATCAGGTCCACAATGAAATGTGCAATCTGCACTGTGGCACATTTCATTGTGCTTGCGATCTATATGATTGAATGATTGAATGAGCCAGCAATTGTATGAGTAAGCAGATGAGAGGGTGTACGTTTAATAGATTTCGAATCGAATTGATTTTGATAATGAGATTTTATAGGAGTACTCTCATTAAATTTTATAAGTTAGGAAGAATAAATAGTACTTGAATGAAAATAAATCTATAAGTTTCAAAACTGCAAAACGCTGTCGAAAATATCTTATGAAAGTTTCTTCACATTTATTTTAATTTTTATCCGTTTCCAGGTTTAAATTTTACATATGTATCGTACTTTTCAACAATACTTTCTTAGCATGAGAAATATCTGAAAGTCTGTTCACTTTCTCGAGGCTTTACTTTTAAGCTCTGAGCCTAAAAAGCTGCCAGAAATTATTTACCACAAGACCAGCCATAAAATATGCAATTCCTTTTTAAAAGACCTGTTTTAAACGCATACAGTATCTGCCATACACTCACAAAGCCGACATCCTGCGGTGTTTTATTGGCAGAAAATGCTTTACCAGAAAATGTGGCTACTAATTAAAGCGCCCTGTGGCTACGGTAATTGGAAAAGCAACTCGAACCAAGACTAAGACTAAAAACCACATGCTTTTTTGCTTATGACACGCACTGGTGAAATCAAACATAAATATGTTTTAATTATAAAACAATTAGATTAAAATAAATTAAACGTATCGCTGGGCTCAGGCAATCGATCGACCATGTGAAGAAAAAAAACAAGTTAAGAAAATAAACAAGGTGCAATGCGGTGCGATTAAAACGCGAGCGAAATTCGTGCCGGTGAAAATAAGACAGTTGGAGCAAAAACAAACCAAAAGCCGCCACAAAATCAACATTAAACAAACCAAATAACCGGAGCACTAATCTGGTCCATATGGCCACGTAATTTGCGGCAAAATAATAATAATATTATTATATTTGCTTGCAAGCAAAATAAAACTTTTCGGAATGGATTTAATTGCGCCGGTTTCCAGGCGACTTGCATTTATCGCATGACTCGCGACAATTTCGTTTTGATTGACTGCCAAAGAGTCAATTTTGTTGTCAGCTCTGACAAGTCCGGTGGTCATGGTGCGATGAGTGTTTTAAATCCATCCTCAGACTATCTGACGATACACACTGTCCGAGTTGGGTGGGATTACATCCAGGTGAACGGTTTGCTAAGAGCTATCTCAGGGAATTAAGCCAAACTGTCATGTCTAAGAGCTCTACCTGAGAGTCCTTGGCCATTTCATTAGGCTTGCAACAATTTCGTTTTTCGCCAAAAAAAACTTAAATTTCATTTCAAGTCAACATGCAATGCAGTTTCTACACTTAAAAAAACTTAGCTTAGATAGAAATTATGTTTTTAAGACTTACTCTGAACTCTAACCCTAAATACCAGAGGGCTATCTAAAGGTTTAACCTTCCACATTATCTTTAATATGAAGTTGAAAATGCTGTTGTTTATAAAAATCTATTTAAAATATAAAATAATTTTTTCGATTTCGATTTTAGTGTAGGATTGTATAGCATCCTTTGGTAAGCTCTCTAGGACATTGATACTTCCTTTTGTTTGCAGACAAAGTTTGTGAGTGCAAACAAGTATCCACACAATTGGAGGCTTCTCAGCAGAGAAGTTTTCGGATGCGAAAGTTACGGTCTGCACTTGTCGAACTTCTTGATTTGATTTAGATTGAAAGCAAAGCCCTGTTCACGCCCTGTTTTATTGTGTTCTGCTAGAACTTTCGACTTTATAAAGTTCGATACATTTTTAAAAGCCAGCCAAAAGTGAAAAGCCTTTGACCAATGAGCGATATAATTTAATTTATGTCGGCCACTTTTAGTTTCGCTTAGGTAAGTGCGTCGAAAATATTGAAATCATAGCCAATTAAGGCAAGGATGCCGCCAGCAGCCTTTTCGGACTCCACCCAGTCCGGATCCGGTTGCAGTCAAGGATCATTAAACTTTGGTGGCACACGTAGGCCAAAGACGAAAAGCAAACTGGAGCGCAGATGGATGGGTGGCTTGGTGGATTGAATGGGATCGGATGGCATCGGATTACCACTTTCGGGCCGCGTCACCACTTTCCTTTCAGTGCGGTTACATTGTTGGCTTTCTTGGCGAACCGCCTCGCATTACTTGCGCTTTTGTGGCATTGACCATTGTCCGATGGTGTCAAGTTGCGAATTCCTTGGCCATCCTCCAGATAACAGTCATTACGGTAGCAGATTACATCGGGAGCTTCAACTGGATCGCAGAATGGCCACTTGGAATCGGTGCCACTGCAAAAGAACGGTCGAGGTCTGATTGCCGCTGGCTCGAAATTTGCCACAATTACCGCTCCCACCTGCGTGCTCAGATAGTTGGCTTAACTGGCGGCTGGCTGGAAAAGTGAATATTTATTAGTCCCGCTCATCATGCACCGACGAAAAGTGTTTTTATTGGCTGCATTCAGACCCCCTTGAGTCCCCAACCACTCAATGCCCCATCCGTTCGCCTGCTCAACAGAATGTAACTGAGCCGGCGATTTATGAAAAACGAGAGCTAATAGTTCGTTTCACTTTTCTTTTATTATTTATTTATTTATTGTGAACAGGCGGCGAGGCGTGGCCACAAGTTAGGCCTTAGCCCCTATTTTCCACCCACCTCCCGCCGAGTTGTCTGCTTAATTGTACCCCAGCTCGCGCTCAGTATGTGCTTTGCCTTACTTTGCTTTTACTTTTGCCTGCGAAAATTGTTTTCTGCAAATTGCGGGCAAATTAATGAGCAGTAAATTAGCCGCATTAGTACAATGGCCACATGCCGCGGGCGCCGTTGCAGTCACTACCACGGCCGCTTGGCCATTCTGTCAGTGCCAATGCCATTTCCATTGCAATGTTCACGGTCATAATTCCATCCCCGGCCAAGAGTCGTGTGAATAGGTCCTCCCATCTTTGCATACGACCAAGTTCGGCCCTAATGTCATGTGGCTAATCAAATTGCTGCTAATTAGATCGCCCTTTGAATCTTTTGGTAGTGGGTTGGGAAAAGGCTGAAAGCAAAATAAACTTGTTAATTGTATGCTGCAGAGCTTGCCTTTGACAGTGGGTCAAGTTTGGGTGGGATTCGAAGAAGTTGTAATGTGTAAGGCGGAATACCCACCTAGAATCAAATCATCTGATTTTCTTGTACCTATACCGTAAGGAGTAAAACTTTATTTAATGCAATTTTAATTTATTAACATGGAAAACCACTGTGCACTAAGTGACGTGATGCTCCGGTGCTCTGTGCTTCGATAGCGAAGCCTGCCCGCTGAGCGATGGCCGTCACTCAGCTGGTTGACTGAAATCCAAACTGTGGCAGAAACTGGGCAATGCTATTGTTGTTGCTATTAGTGGTGGCGTTGGTGGTGGTGGTGGTGCAGCAGCCTCTAGTGCTACACGCAGCCAATGTTGGATGCTGCCGCGGCTGGCGTTACTGCTCCAATAAAACTGAGTTGCATGCAACGGCTGGTAATTAGTCTCTACTAGGCGCTGCCTCAGCAGCCATCGAATCACGTTCAATTGCATCCATGTAAAGGATACGCCGCGCTCTCGTCCTTTTTGATAGTGTCCAGTGTTGTGTGCTGCAGTGTTGTTACTAAAACAAAAATAGAAAACAAAAAAGATCAAGCCACAGCTAACGAGGATTTAAAATGCCAAAGCATCTAGTTGCCAGCTGCCTGGTGTTGGCCTTGAGTCTGCACCTCAGTTCGGGAGCCATACACAAGCGCAGTGGGGCCAACACCCTAGAATCGGATCCCGAATCCAAGCCTCCACCTAATCCTGCGGCTGGCGTGGAAAACACGGACCTGATGGACAAACTGAGCTGGAAGTGCGCCAACAATGCCAGTTGCCTCTATGGAGTCGCCAATGGAATCATGGCCTCCTACCGCAGGGGAGAGACCATCAAGTTGGGTCTCTTCGACTTGGTGAAGCTGCCCGAAGTGAACCCCCAACTAAAGCACAAATGGGGCACGGGTCGGGGGCTTACCAGCTTCATGGACTTTGTCACGGGGAACGCCATTCGGGTGCCCGTGGGCCCAATGGTGTTCAGTGTCCAGCGGGCAGAAGACGATAGCGAGTACATCGAAGTGGCCCTGCTTAAAAAGGCCTCCAGCGGAACAGGTAATGGTCCCTATTAGAAAATAACATGTGTCCTACATCACGATGGTAGGCATTTAATCCTGTCCCCAGTTCTGAGCCAGCTGCTCCTGCTTGGAATTCCATAGTCATATCTTAAAGTCTTGATTGAGATACACTTAAAAAATACTGTTGTTTTAAGGATAATTTCCTCGAAGTAACTTTGTTACAGAAATCAGGTGCAATACAAAATAGGAATCTAAGTAAAAAGTTATTTGAAAGAGATCGTTTTATCTATCACCTTAATAATATTTTTACGGTTTAAGCTTAAAGAACTAGGTAGGATTTTCTTAAAGTAGAGGTTGTAATTTGTTACTCGGAAGGTCCTAACTTGAAGTGTATACTTCAGCTTAAATGTTCCCCAATTTCAGCCTCTTACTTGATGCATATCAATGACTTTGTCGAACACAAACTGCCAATATTTATCCTTGTTTAATATGACGTTCGATATACGTGGCAGAGGCGCATCAATCATAACACAGCATAACACGAAAGGGGCAGGCCGAACAAACCCCAGCCTGTGTCACACTATTGCGTATACGCACCATTGTCATTAGAGGCATAAAACCTTAAAACGTGTTTTGTTTTCTAAATTCAACTATAGGTCGCCTGCAGGGCAATGGCGGAGGAGGACTCGGAGGGGGAGGCGGACTGCTAGGAGGCGGCGGCGGTGGTGGAAGTGACAACGGAGGGGGCGGATTACTTGGCGGACGGCGGCGTCACCAGCACCAGGATAAGAAACAGTTCCAGATGTTCATACCCATGTACTTGGCAGCCACGACCTTTGGCTGGACGATGGTGGCTGCGAAGGCAGTAGGCCTGCTCACCCTGAAGGCTTTGATCCTGTCTAAAATCGCCTTTGTGGTGGCGGCCATAGTGCTGATCAAGAAACTCATGGACAATGCAAGCGAAAAGTGAGTAATTCAAGGGAATCATTATAACATCATATCTATAGTACACAAATACTTAACCCGCAAAACCCGATTTTCAAAAACTTTTTACTCTATTTAATTTATTTTATTGAAATTGTTTGCGTTTCATGCAGGATGATGTATCAGTTCCCTGAACAGACACCTTACATGATGCCTTATGGCATGGACTATCCACTGCACGGTGCAGAAATGTCGCCTGAAATGTATCCTGCTTCGCTACACCACCTGGCCATGGCGGGGGGTGGCCAATTGCCCGGACATCCTAGTCATCCGGCACTGGAAAGCCTTAGCGCCGAGAGCCACCTGCACTCTTCCCAAGTGGCCTCCGATGGCAGTAACAACACGGCAGCTCTGGCAGCCCTTGGCGGCCTTGGCGGATTGAGTCACAAGATCAAGCGTGAGGACTCTTGGATAGCGAAGAGTAAGTGTAAGTGACACAGCATTCTCGATCTTTCAGAACGGGCACCCAGACAACCCAAATCCCACCCATCCTACCCCCACCTCACCCGGCCCAACTTGAACTCCCTGAATGTGCTGGCGGTGGCGGCAGCGGCGTCTGAGGGTGCCATTGAAGAGGACTATGAGGACGATGACTGAGCAGAGTATTTATGCCTTTGATATGCCTCCTGGCACGCTCTCTTGTGGTGTGGGTTTTGGGTCTGGGCACGTTGCAGCCGTCACAAAGCCAAAGCACAAATATTTGTCACCTAGAAAGAACACTGAATGTATGACACTGTGTCTGAAGCTTATTTAGACATCAGGATGGGGTAAAATTTAGATTAACTCAAGGCTAAAATTACAACTAACTACAAGGCCAATGATCTTGGAACAAATCTTCATGGTTACTAACCAATTTTGTAGCGTAAAAGCAAGTGCATTACATTTTTTTTCTTAAAATTTCTTTTTGTATTTATAAAAATTAATAGGTGACAGCTTGATTAAAGCTCAAAATTATGGTAAATTTACCACGAGTACTACAAAATCCTTACAGTTGGTATTATTTGAATTTAAATTAGTTAATTGATGTAGTGCTACGAACTTTTTTTATAAATCGCAACGGGAGGTCATGCGGGTGGAATCTCTTAAGCCTTCTTATTCTGGGTCTACGAAGCAGTCGTTTTGCCAGAAGGATGTCTCAGATAGTTTTCGGCGTGTGTCTGGCAAACATCTCCTACTTTTTGGATCTTGAAGTCCTTTTCTATGTTCCTCGTCCCATGTACCAGGGGGCATTACACATTTTCCTAATCACCTTACACATATTTTTTTGATAACGCATCAAGGGGATTTCTATAGCATACTTTTCCGCTGAACGAATTCGTGAGAAGGCCGTTGAAGCCATAATTCAAGAATGGAATATTACACATTGTAATTAAGGAGGGACTTTGATTCACTTATCCTTTCTCATCTTCTCCTCTGGGCACTAATCAAATCCCGAATGTAAATACACCAAATGTGGTAGCTTCACCACACCGACTACACGACTAATTGACCATAAATCTCGTGTTGCAGCCACCCCAGCCCGGCGTCCTCTGATTTACAACTACGTGCAACCGCACATGCCGTACTTCCGCTCCTGAGGCGACGATTAGCCAATTAGCAGCTACCAAAGACCCCGTGGGTAGTAGGAGGTCCACCTCCTGCCATAAGGACACCGAGTATCGGATATCGGATTTGGGACACCGGACATCGAAATCGGAATCGGAATTGGAATCGAGTGCTTCAGGTTGCGCTCAACTAGATGAGCTAACTTATTGTTATTATTTATTGAATTGTTCTTATTTTAGTAAAAACCTAGCGCACACACTTAGTCTAGTTCAATGTCTCTGTAATTAGCAAATAAAATGCTACAAAAAGTGAAAAAAAATATTAAAGAATTGAGCAGAAAGATGTTCAGAAATTAAATTTGCTTTTTATTTATGCAATATTATAGTTAATAATAAATAAATAAATTAAGTGTAAGAATACGTTTATGTATAAATAAATTACAAATGAGAGAATGAGCGAAATTGAGAAAATGCAAAAGTGAAAGTGAGTGATTAGAAAACTAAAGTACTATGATACTAAGTAAGAGAGAGAGAGAGAGGGAGAGAGAGAGAGACAAAGAGAAAGAGAGAAAAGGAAAGAAAGAAAGTAGAGAAAGTGGCAGCAGCTAGAGATCCTAAAAGAGCGATAAAACAGTGTGAGAGCCCCAAGCCAGCAGGAAATTGTTAGGGGAAAACCCAATTTAGTTCATTCCTGATCTAATGACATACATAACAAGTCGATTCAAGTTTATTGCGCCACTTTTCCCGGCTGCTGGCCGCTGTAGGCCAGATTTTGGGCCTGCTCCTGCTGCTGTTGGTGCTGCAACTCTTTGGCCAAAACATCGGCGGGCACATCTACCAGCCCCTCCACGAATCCGTCGAATGCCCTCGCCCAGCCAGAGCTATAGCTGTCGTGGTGCGACGGCACCTCCACAATGGTCTTCTTGCTGGATAGCAGCTTCTTCAGCGAGATTATCACCGCCAGAAGTAGGGCGATCTTCGACACGATCAGCGCCTTTCCAGCCAGCAGGAAGAGTCCCTTCAACAGCAGCGCCCCCACCATGCCCGTCTTGGCCGCCATCATCATCAGCACGGGCCCCATGTTCTTCATCTTGCCACGACCCTCTTGTAAGGCCTCTAGCGGCTTCACAGACACGCCCACGTTGAGGGCGCCCTCCGGGTCGCTGTTCATGACGAAGTCGGCGTTCTCCGAGAACTTGTAGCGCAGAGACCGTGAGCGGATGAATTTCCACAGCTTATTGGCCATCAGCAGAGCGAAGGTCTCCTCGTCGGAGCCCAGGGAACGAGCCAGGAGCTGGTTTACTTCCGGTTCATCCGGCACCATCGAGATGTTCCTGCGGAAATAATTTTTCGGATAACTTAACTAAAGAAGTATTATGATGTAATGATTGCTAAGAGCATAGAGCATAGATTACATTTTCTGCAAGTACTTTTAGATTTTTATTGGGATAGTTTGGTTTAGTTTTTACTTACCAGTTCTCCGTGACCTTGACACGGTCGCCGAGGTCAAGCCGTGTGTTCAACCACAGGTGATTCATCACAATCGACATTTTAATCATCCTACAGGCTCTATCGTCCTCCTGTCTGCAGTTTTGTTTTAATTTTGCCAACAGGAAGTCCTCGATATTTCGTCGCTCGTCGTCGGTTATCTGAAGTAGGCGTGAGTTATATTTTTAAGATTAAAATAAAAAATATAATACAACAACTAACATTTGTCCCAGGTAACAAAAAATAATATCCTGGTGCTTGGAACAACAAAATTATCTTTTCAATTCAAATAACTATAACTACCTGTCTCATAATAGTCACTTAAACTACTAATTTTAAGCTTTATAATAGAATTTGTAATAGAAAGGCTAATCCGTGTCGAAATTCAGGATTGTTTACAAAGTGCAAAGGAATTACCCTGAGCTAGATAAGAAGGATAATCGCTTTGGAAAGAAAATGAGGTAAACAGTCCATTTTCCTTGCTATCTAATCCTTGAGAATTTCCACTGACGGCATTGAAGATGAACTTTTGGATAAAGCAATAAATTCGGACTTCTAAGAGAAAGGTCACTGGATTCTGTCCGTCGGCTAAAGAGCGTATCCTTGTCGGTGGCAATTAAAGCCCGTGCTATCGCAAACTTTTTGCGACTCCGGACTTTTTCTTACCGTTATCGGGCCATCCCGTAGCTTGCTGCCGCGGGCGGAAACAAAGACGAGGAAGAACGCCAGAAGCGTGCAGACCTTAAACGCTTGCATAGTTGATTTTTATGTTCTTTAATTTCGTCTGTTCTTGGAGTTCCTTTTTTGCTTATATATTTGGAACGATTTGTATTGGTGTCACTAAAGCAATGTCACATTTATATTTTAAATATCCTGGCCTTATCCTTGCCGCACTTGAACACACACACTCTCACAAACGCCCGCGTCTTCGCTCTGCTTGTATGCTACGCTCTTGCTGTTGACATCGTCGTCTTGATAGAAAACCTAATGCGAATTTTCCGCCAGTGATTTCGATTTTATATGAAAAGCGGCCAAAAGCGCAGCAAACACAATACGGGTCTCTGCCATCGTCGACGCTGGCCGCGCAGTCAGCGTTTGTTTTTGCAGGCAATTCAAGTTGATTTTTCTGCAGCACTCTGGAACAACTGGTCCCGAAAAGACAAGCCACTGCCACCGGCAGTACCACTCGTTTGGCCAGTTTCGGGAAATTCTACTTGCTAGCCGACTCCTTGGAAGCTGTTGTTTTATGGCCTTGTCTTCGAACTTGCCACCACGTTCTACCCATGGGCTTGTTTATACTCGTGTATATGCTTCTGTTGATTCTTCCGTAGCTTGTCTTTGTTTTGTTTGGCAGCGTGGGTCGTCAACAATAACAAAAGCCAGCTGAAAGTAAACAACAGACCTAATTCCCAACAGCAAAGAGGCCAATTTTCCCACACACTCCCAGACTCTGGCGGGGAAAAGTAAGAGATGATGGAAAAGTGGCCATCGGTAGCGGATGGGTAGGGAAACTGTCTATTGACAACACGCATGCAAACGAGATGGCTTTTTCTAGTTACTCCAATTAATTTTCTATATATAAAAAAGACTAGAAAACAGGGGCGTGGAAAACAGGGAATATTAAAATCCTCAAATTTTTTAGAAATATTGAAAAGAAGCACATTTTTCATTAACTATAAACTTTAGTTTAAACTCATGCGGTACATCTATTTCTTTATATTTTTAAACCTTAATCACTTATTTTAATGAAAACTCATACGTGCATCTATAGACAAGCTTAATATTTATCCATTCGGAAAGTTCTTGGCCCATATGTTGTGACACATTTTCGGAAACCCCGCTGACAACGCTACATTGATGATATCTGCTGCGGTGGGGCTGTGAAAACTGGTGTTCTTTTTCCCACAGCGAACGGAACGCCCTTCATCCCAGCCAATTTTCTTCTGCCACACGCGATTCGAGTTGCATTCACCGTGTTTGTAGCAGGTTGGTCGCCTTTAGCGGGTCCCGGGGCTTTTGCTTTCAGCCGGAACAGATTAAGAGCAAGTGTAATTTATTGCATTTATTACGGATCCAGAACGCCTCCCTTGGGGCGTGACGGCCCAACAGGTTGCACGTCCGCTGGCCATTTACCGGGGAAATTCAATCAATTTCCCCGCCAAGACCAAAAGTTATTACACACACCGAAAATTGGAGGCCAGCCGCAATGGCTGTTCGAATTTCGAATTTCCAAAGAACTGGAAGTAGGCTAGCCGGCTGGACACTGAGCGACAAAAGTGGGACGCCAGGCCACGAAAGTGGTATAATGGGGAGTGCAGGTGTGTGCGAGTGTGTGCATCGTGTGTGTACTGGTGATCGCAAAGAAACCGCTAGGCGATCTGTCCATAAACCGTTGTGATCACCGTTTCCTCTACTCCCCTGATTCTACCAATGCAGGTCCCAAATCAAACCACACCAAAATCTAATTGCGTCCGCCCTGGCAATTGCTACACTGAGAAAATGATCCATTTCCCTTGAAAATATACACATTTTTGAAGTTTTTTAATGTTCTAAAATTATATATATAGAAGCTTGTCAGTTCAAAAATTTAACTGTTTGTTTCTACATACATTGATAGTTTCCTTCGGTGTACTACGTGGCTGCTTAACTGGCTCCCGTCAAAGTCATAACAATTTCTCAATCTCAAGCAGGCCGCCTGAAGCCCAACACTAGTAGTGGCTAGTGCGCTTTCTTTTGGAAAATGTGGTCCAGGCCGGTCGACTCCTCCGACGGTGTTGACAACGCCAGACACAGGCTACTGAGCCACTAAGCCTCCAATATCACTCTTTTGGCATTGACTCTGAAGTTGGCCAAGCCAATCTGGGGAGTTCCATTAGTATGAGTAAGAAATAAAAATGAAAAATAAATACATTTAACCTCAAATGTTTATTTCCATTTACCCTTTCGAATTTATTACAATGTACATGAATAAATGTTAATAAACAAAGTAAATATTTAATTTTTGGCAAAGGGAGAACCATTAAATACGATTTGGAAATAAGGCCAAGGCCTAGGCATGTGCATTAAAATTTTGTTTCCGAACTTCAACCCAACTAAAATCAATACAGAGGCTTCCGAAAACCATGAGTAACTTTTGCATCAAATTTAATTGAACGCTTAACTTTTAATTTTATTTATTAGCTCTTCTGGGAGCTTCGAGGAGACCCTCGTGTGGAAAAAGCAAAATCAAACAACACGCCAGTCCACTTTTTCCCAGTTTCTCGCCTCGGCATTTCATTGCCTTAATTAAAAGCTGCATTTTATTTGTAGCAGCTCCGAGTGAGTAAAAGCAGAGCGAGTGCAGAATTTGGAAAACATTTTGAAGTGAAATTTTTGCCATTAATTGGAAAATGCCACCTCGCCTCCTCTGTGTCTGTGTGCTATTACTGGCCGGCGGCCACTCCCATTGGCAGTCTTCTCCATAGAACCAATATACTTGATTGACTTTCAATTTGAGCTTGTTTTATTTACAATTAAAGAAATAAATATTCTTATAGGAATGCAACAAGGCCGAGGGCCAAATAAATAACAAAATCGTTATGGACAAAGGCCCTAGGTTTACTTCGTCTTCTGGGGCTCGGCAGCAATGTCCTTGCCGGAGTTGCGTCCGTAGTAGCCGTTGTAGGCAGCCTCCTGGGGATCTCCGAAGCTCACCGAGTTGCCGGCGACCTGCTGCTGCTGCACTTGCTGGCCCTGGTAGCTCTTGCTGTAGTAGTCGGTGTAGGGCTTGGCGAAGCTTGGCTCCTGGCGGTAGAAGGGTCCTGGACCGCCATGGCCGCCCTCGAAGTGGTCGTGGTGGTGGTAGTAGGTGGCAGCACCCACGCCCTGGGGATTGTACTCGGGGAAGGTGTTCTTGCTGCCGAAGAGACCGGACAATCCGCCGCCGAAGGCTCCTCCAACACCACCTGGTGGGCGGCAGAGCTTGAAGTAGGCAAACAGTCCAGGCAGGATAATGGCAGCCAGGCCAAGGATCTTCTTCAGACCAGCAATTCCCAGGATGAAGGGCAGGAAGAGCAGCAGCTTCAGCTTGAAAATCTTCAACACCAGCAGCAGAGGAATGATCATTTTCTTCAGCTTCTTACGAGCTGTAAATATAAATAATAAATAAATTAAAATTATACATATTTATAAATGTTTAATAGATTCTTTAAAACGGACATTGTTTAAAATTTAAAACTTTAGGTATGCTTCTTTTGAAATTAACATTTTTAAAACTTTTCTGAATTTTTAATTAGCTTCATGGAATTCTTGCAAAAATAGACAGGGTACTCACAGAAATGTCCAGCACGCTGGCTATTATCAAAACCGTCCAATTCATCGTCGATGTCATTTCCAATGAATCGGGCCTCGTAACGACCGGCTTCGGTCAGCTCCTCGGGCCACTCAACCTCCAGAGCCGTGGACTTGATGAAGCTGCAAGGAGACGAAAAATACAAAAACGTGTCAAAAACGGATATTTACATTTTCATAAAAATCTCATATTTTATGCATAAGCTGGGGACCCAAATTAATTTGCATCCGGCACGAGCCGCGGTCATTTCGTTAATTGTGACAGCTTACCGTTCGGCCCGGCGCAGGGCATATTTCACCAGCTGATTCCAGTCATCGTCATCACCACGTGGCTCCTCGGAGTACTCGAAGGGCTCCTGGAGCAGGGACCGCTGCTGGGTTTCCGGCAGACGCACCACTCGGGCAAAGTCAGAGAGCCTGGAAATTGAGTGGATTACTTCATTAATATCACTCTACAGTTGTCCTTTTTATGAAGCTCAAGGTGGAAATATTAATGAGCCTCGACTCAATTGAAATTAAGGTAAACATAAAAATTAGAATAAAAAAAAAATATTCTTACTTGTACGAGTCCCTGTAGAAGATCTCATCGAAGGTGTTGAGGGCCTGGGTTTTGAAGCATTCGGAAAGATCGCCTCCCAGACAGTTGCCGTTTGTCTTAGACAGATATGGATCATTGTCGTTCCCCAGACCAAAGATGCTTAGAATGGAGGACCTGCCGCGCTCCTCGCCCACTCCTGGCTGCTGCTGCTGTTGTTGTGGCTGCTGTTGGGGCGGGGGAATCTGCTGGATTTGCGGCTGCGGCGCATAAACCTGCTGGACGTTGTTGGACGACTGCTGGTCGGGCAGACGGAGACCTTCGCCGGCCACCAAAGTGAAGACGGCCAGTAAGACGAGCGCTCTCATTGCCATGGCTAAAAGCTAAAAGCAGGAAAAGAAGTGGCTTAAAACACGTCCAATGGCACAGTTTTCTCTGTCTCTGGATTATTCCAACCTCGCGCAATGTAAAAATACGTTTGTAGACAAATTTTTTGGCAGCTTTTACGATGGGGCCATTATCTGCTCATTGGCCTAACGGATCGACTCTGCGCTCGCAACTGACACACTTCTCTTCAGGTGGCATCGATAGCCGGGCTTCGCAATTAGCCGCTCACACGTAATAACTCTCGCTTTCAGGCCAACTAAAAGCCGCACGTAGCGCTCTTAACAGTTTGGTGTTTACTGTTAGCCCAAGTTTGCTCAAATTTCTCGGGGCGAGCTTTCTGCAGCCGAAAACGCCAGATAAAAGCCGCCAAGAAGCTGGATTCGTGACCAAAGTGAAATGCAGGCGAACCGGTTTGCTTAACCCTTTGGCAGCAATGAGGCGGCAAAAAGGCACGTAATTGAATCTCGTGCAGGAGCTTAAGAGCATAAACAGCGGGCCTAATGTGCTTTAAAAAGGTCGTCACTAGAGATGCAATAGGGCGTATTTGATAAACCAACAGTGGGCCGGACAGGGGCTTATTTATGCCACAAAATTAAATCTATCCATGGACCAAAAGCCTTTGCAATATATATACTATTTTTAAAAATTTAAGGCAAATATTTAACCTCGTCTAGTTGTCTTATAAGGAAATTCGGTGGTTGCCTCCATAGTGCCAAACGAAATGGTTCGTTATGCTCGAGGGAGTCTTTCGCCCAGTGGCTTTTACTTTCGATTCGCTCCTATTTGGGCCAAACCCTGATTCGGACTCATCAGCTCGCCGATTGTTTGGCAATCCGCTTGTGGTTTGGACCAAAGTCGTGCGGCTTCATGGAAGTTCAATGCCCATTCAGCAAGAACTGGCCAAAAGTATTGCAACAGTTTTTAAACGCCATCCAGTATGCAACGGAAACACGTGTATGGCGGGAAAGTAGAAAGTTTATGGCACATAAAAGATGAGCGCCCAAAAGCAGACAAATAAATGTCCTCAAATTTATGGTGACCAAAATAACATTGGAACGGATGATTTATGGATAATCGAATCTATTAATGATTCATGGCGAATATTTTGCGCAGCCAACGGACTCCAAATGGGATTTCGAAAGCGGACACAAGTGGTGGTCACTGTGTCGTGTTTGTTTGCTTTTGTTTTCGTTCCAATTTGCATTCGCCATTGAAGGTCAATGAAATGTTGACTGGCAATGGTCGATGTTACGAAAGGGCCATGATGATATATGGAAATGGTGTCTCGTTAGGGAGTCAACATAAACAGACAGCCTTGAACCCGACTTAATTATCGCATCAATTGATGTATTCATTAAGATTAACAGATACAAGATTAAATTATTTATGAAGAACTTTTTTTACGACTTTCCCTTTCATCATGTTAAATCGATTTTGTTCCCGGTCACAACTGTATGGTCGTTAAAAATGGGAATATTATCTCTGCCCCACATCCATTTCATTTGGTTATTACACAATTTCTTGCAGTTCATTTCACTTCACTTCACTTGGTTGTTTTATTTTTTAGGGGCTTTCGGTTTTTTCCGCTGTTTACCTTTTGCTGTTTCCTATAAATGCTTTAGGTGGTTTCTAGTTTGAGTATCCTTTGGAGCGGATCTGCCTTTCTGCTGGCTCAACAGCGACTGTGCCTTGGCTGCTGGCCGGCAAAGATTTTATATGAAATTCGAGAAGTGGCGAGAGGAGAAGTCAACAACGCACGAAACATAAAAAAGTCAGCACACAATGGCTGTCGTCGCTTTTGGCCCACAACAATAATGATGATGGTCGAGAGCAGAGATCTCAACACGCTCGCAATTGCGGTAGGTTGGGGCTTCGATCCACCGTTCCGCCGATCACCGACCACCGATCGGGTGTTAACTTGGCGGCTATAACTGTGGGCGAGAGACAACGACCTGTACGTCCGGCTGGGCGATCGCTCAGACAGTGGGTCTTTCGGTCGTTCGTATGCCTTGAGAAAATCCCAAAATTATTGTGGCGCACGTCGAGGCCTTGGCTTTAATTCGAGTTTGATTTAAAGAGACAACACCGCTGGATAAGTGACTCATTCCGGGAAAACGTACGTCACAGCCCGGAGGGTATTATGTAAGATTCGGTCTCTTGCCTCACAGACACTTATTACTTTTACTGCGAACTGGTTTGTGGAAACGCCCACGAGGCAGCTGCCACACTCTTTTGGCTAAAGTCATGGCAAAATGTGAACAAACTGGGCAATTGCATGCATTAGCTTTCGCATACCGCTCGGATGTCTGCGGCAAGTGGCAAGTACTGTTGTTGCAACTGGGGGAAAATCCGCAAGCCAGCTGCCACAAAAATCAAAGCAATGGGAAACATTTCTGCGGGCTTTTCCAACGCCAAACTAACACAATTTCCCAAACTAACGAAGAGGCCACAACAGAGGTCCCCGAGGCGAAATTGTTTCCCTGTTCCAGTTTGGGGGCTGTGAGATTCCAGGCTAAGTGCGCGTGGTCCATCAGGGGCGTGGTCGCGTCTGGTTTGCCATTCTCATTCTCCCATCGCAGTAATTGAATCAACCGACTGGGTTGGCTTTAAGGGCTTTAAACAGCAATAACACTTGTTAATTGAAAATCGAGCTCAGTGAAAACTATCGGAATTAAAAAACATTGATGTATGAAGGTAAACGAAATTTATAGTAAACTATAGTAAACTGCAAAGACAGGGACAAAAATAAAATTAATTGACTTGGAAAACTTTTAATACAGTTATTGTTAACTGTTAATGTATAATATAGACTAAATTGATTTAATAATTGATTGAATTAATTGATTAAATGAAACTAAATATTTTTAAATCTGAACTGACCTTTAAATGAGCAATCAAAATATAACAAATTGAAACCAATTGTTAAAGGTAAACAAATCTAACAAATTCATTTATAATTATTATAGTTATTAAACGCACATCTGTTTAAATTAAATTGTTCTTACCAGAGGTGAAACTTAATTAGTAAACGGCTTGCAAATACAACACTAAGTGTTTGCTTTTAATTTTGTGCTTGCATCGTACCATAAATATTTGAAATCATGCTGGGAAGGTGTGTCACAAGCTGTGTAACATGAGCTTTCGAACGTGTCGCCAACCGAAAGTCGAGACCAAGGACAAGAAGCTACTGGATTGAACTGCTTAGGATGGGAAAAAGTGAAACGGATACATGCAGTTGAGTTCGTGGTACAACATAGTTTTATTGATTATTCAATGACAATGAACAACGCTCGCTGACTACTTGGATAACAACAACAGAATAAATTATTAAACATAAATTGGTTAAAATTAAACATATTCATAGGCTAAAAATAAATACCTAAAGAAATTCATCTAAATGGCTAAAGATAACAGCATCATCCTGTAATTGGTGCTTGCGCTAATTAAACTACCGAAGAAACTTTTCTATTTACAGCATAATAATGAAGCCCCCGTGGAAGAACCCAAACCCAACCCTCCGCTGACAGCTGCCGTCGGTGGAGCGTCTAACGAACTTGTTTTGTATATATAGACATGTATATATGGCTAGGCTATCTAAAGTACAATTTGCATAATTACAGCTCGCATTCCTGGACAGGACAAAACAGACAGACAGCCAGTCTACGGACTTTTGACGTGACTCCCGCGAACTTTGCTGGCTGTCACCTCACAACCTCAAGACCCTCAATCTGCTCCCTGATCCGGATCCTGGGCGCCCCTACGCCAATTTTCGTGCTTGGACCAGTTTGTTGATGTCGTTGTAGGTGGACAGCATGGCTGGGTTCTCAAAGTCCTTTAGCTCTGTGCACTTGGCAAAGGACTGGTCGCAGTCGACTCCATCCTGGCCGTCCTTTGCCGCCCTCATGTACTTGAAGAAGCGAAGGATGTCCGGGTTGTCGGAGGTCGGTTTGCGCAGTTCATTGAGTTCTCTGGAAATAGATTGGATTACATTTTCGGTCTTGTTGATATGTTTCAGATGTGAAATTCTAGGTGTGCTACATTCTTAGGTTTCTAAGGTAATTAAATCATACATAACATCATAGAAACATAACTTTAAGGTTTAGATATCTTACAAAAATCGCATATCACTCAATTTGATTTGTGTCATTAAATGTATGTATATGGTGGGGCCATTTCCCTTATATACTTCTGCGACTTTCATTTTGATTATATTTGTAGCATACTTTTTGGTGGTTAATGGGCTTACCTGCTCAGCTGCGCGGACACCAGGTTGCTGTATGGAGCATATTTAGCGGGGTTGGCATACATCAAACATATGAGTTTTTCCCGACAGGCCTCGTTCTCCGGATTGAGCTTGAGCTGGGCGAATACGGAGTCCAGTCGTGATAGAAGAGGGCTATAGAAGGGATCGTAGTTGGAGAGGAGGAGCGAGGAACTGGGCACTTTCTGGAAACTCTGGAATGTGTTCATCACCGCGGGAGCGGGCTTCTTAGTCATACCAGGTGCCGCACCACCTCCTCCCGCTAAAGAGCTGGAAGATCCCGAGAGACTCTGCGAATTTTTAAAGGATGCTGCCCCAATACTTTGCAGGGCACTGAGGTATGTATCCTGCATCATCTGCTGGCCCCCGTAACGAGAAAGCGTTGCCTGATTCAGCGAATTACCGTTCACCTGAGCGTACTGGGCCTGTTGCTGGGATGCCTCTGTAGGACGAACCAAGCACATAAATATAAGAAGTATAAAATATTTATAAATTATTTATGTCCCACCTGCATTGTACTCATAGCCAGGTTGTGTTTTGCCGTCGTCGGCCAACGAAAACTTGCTGTCGTCATCGAAGTTCATGCTATTGTCCCGGAAGTCTAGTTCCTGCGGCGGCTCCATGGGCCGGATGAACAATGGCACCGAGCCAGCGGAACCGGATGTGATGCCTAACCAAGGTGGAGATTTAAGTGAAGGTCAACATTCAACATTGATTTATCCATATCTACCTTTTCCAATCAGTCGACTGACGCTGCCTATGATGGTGGGTAAAAACATGGCCAGGAGTACACTCTTCAGAACCTGTAATCCCATGTAGATGGGCCACATTACTTTCTTTAATCCTAAAGGAATTGGTTATTAGCTTGTTATATTGAATTAAGTCTCACAAATACTTTATACGTACCACTAAAGAACAGCAAACGTGCGCTGCCGAAGGCTCTTGGGATATTCAGCTCTACATTGGTGTCCTCCAAAAGGCTACGTGCGGAGCGTCTGGCATTTTCCGGATGTTGTGGGCTGGAGTGATTCTGCTGCAATGCCAAAACCAAGCCGGGAGTTGGCTCGTACTTTCCCTGGCTGAAGAACTGCTCTACATACTCCACCAGCAGATCCTCCAGCCCCTTTAACTCGGCGTCGAGCGAGTCTGTGGAGTTGCTTATCTCGTTCTTAACCTTCATGTCCTCTGAGGCTTTTGAGCTCTTGGGTTCTTCTTTTGCCAATTCCCCGGATGGATGCTTAAAATTCCGGCGCCTCATGGCCACCGTCAGGCGTAGATCACTCTCAGTTTCGGCAGGCTGGAAAACGCGGTACTGTCCCGACTTGGTGAACACATTGCGGGAAATAAACTCCGGACTGATGTCGATGGGCAGGATGGGTCGAAAAGTGTTGTCATCGTTACGGGGCTGACCTCCCATCGTCGTGAGGGGTTGGCTGTAAGCATCCTTAATCTCCGGGGCCTCGGATGCAATCATTCCCACTTTAAACAGCAACATAATTCCCACAAGAAGCGTGCTGCATCGACGCTTTCTGTGGCTGTTTGCTTTTAATTTCGTTCCGGCGATGTCCTGGCTATGCATTTTCATTATCCTCCGCCTTGAAGCTGCTCTTACATTCCCCAGTTCCCAATTCCGATTCGTTGTAGTTCGGTACTCTGTAATGAATAATTACGACATTCAAAAGGGGGTCTTCCTTTGTTCGATGCCACGGGAATGTGGCCAATTCCCCGATCCCACGAATAAATAACTTTATGGAACGTGACAGGCAACCGAAAAAATTCGCAAACGGCATGATAAGCGAATTACGTGCGTCCTTCAAAGGATAAAGGTACAACCGACAGTAAAGGTGCACCGAAAACACTCATGTTTTATATTCCATGGATTCCTGGTATTCCAACTGGTGGTAAAACCCTTGATAAAAAATGAATGAAAAGAATTTACATGGAAAAATGCTTTCACTCGTATAAACTTGATTTATACACGCCAAAAATCAATTTTGGCACAAATGTCTAATTTTTAGGGCGCAGCTAAGGGCAACGTCTACTAAACATACTAGTAATTCCCCTGTTTTCAACAATTGTATATTTCCAACATAAATAGGGCTTACGCATTTAAAGCGTGAAATTTCGGCTTATTTTCCCAAGTGCACTTAAAATAATTTGGCTTGTTTTAGAGCCCGACGCTAATCAGTCCGGCAAATGCGAATGATTTGTTGCTACCCAGTTGATGGGCATCTCAACCGGAGGGCTCGTGCCAAGGGCCACCACCTCCTCCCTCCTGGAAACCAGAAAAATAAATAAAATGTAAAACATTCGCAGCCTCAGCACACAAAGCACGTCGCCAACTTTTTATTTGCCTCTGCCATTCGTCGCAGTTGCTTTTTCTGACGCGCCACATGCTTTATTCCATTCAGGGGCTGCAGCTCCAAAGCTTTTTCGCCGGGGAAAAGTGAAAATGTACACAGTTTTGTTTGTGTTTACACGTCCCAGGCGTTTCAGATGCGTTGGTACTACGCCCAGACCTCACGGTGCAGACTTCAGACTGAAAGCCCAGATCACGTTAGTTTCGTGTTGCATTTTCACTTTCGCTTTTGGGAGCAGTGCTCAGTCGAATGCCTTGCCAACTATTACAGAACCGAGTTTGTTGGTGCAAAACCGCTGACTGCACTCCACAATTGCTTTGTACAAAGCGAATCGTCGGACTTCTTGTTTGCCATATTATTGTTTGTTTTATTTAGCGTTGAAGCGATTGAGTGCTTAATTGAAAAATGCATGTTGGCGGGTGCTTTATCTTAATTAATCTCCGCGCTGCTCTGATGTTTTTGTTCTGAAAAATGGACGGGTTCTACCGACACTTCAGATCCTGCAGAGAAAGCTTTATTGATCCGCCTTTCAGCTGCCATTCAAGGAGTGAAGCTCAAGCGTTTCAAATGCAGGTATTTGGTGTTTGGAGTGATGCCAAATTAATCAGCTAAACGTCGAAAGAAAATTAAAAGCAAAGAACAGCATTATACACAGGACACCTCCTGAAGGAGGAGTTAATTGTTCATCATTTTCGTCCTATAGGATATAGGATATAGGATATTTGTTGTTCTATCCCAATTTGTAAATTGGTTTTCCAATCCATCGACAATTGCCTTGCCTTCATCTTGAGCCCATAAATCCAGCCCAATCGATAAAAACTTGAGCTGATGTCTGAAATTGACTGATTGAAAGTTGTTTTCTTAGCTACGTGGAATATGGGAATTTGTTTCTAGACATGCGGCGGTTAATTTTTATTTACAAAGCACACTCCGCCGCTCTACTCAAATCGCTTTGTTTATGCATCAAGATGCATCGGGGATTTGGGTAGACAGTAAGCTAATAATGCCACCCTCTAATGGAAACATAAAGACCATTGCCTGGCCATTAGGGAGCTTCATTTATCATTTGCTCTTTTCTCAAATTTTTTTCCCATCGGTGCCTATTATTCTTTTGTGCTGCCGCAATGGGGCTGTCTAAATATTTCATTAAAATTTACGTACAACCCGGCGATTTAAGCCTAATGCTCTCCCCGAAGGTTGGGCTAAAACATGCGTTGCATTAAATATTCAACGAGTGTGCAGGGGTTGTGGGGTCATGAATATGGCACCAAATGCAAATTAGTTTTTAACATTACAATTAGTTCAAACCCTTCAACGGCGCCTTCCCCAGCCTCCACCTCCCCACGGGCTCCACGCAAGTGAGATTCAGCTATAGTTTTTGCTCGGTCTACCTTCATGCTCTAATATTCCGCCCTGATATAGTTGAGGCAACTTTTCGCAGAGGCAGCGTTTAATCAGATTTTTGCCTCCCCGCTTTAACCATATTATTCTGTATGCTGTCTGTTCCTCTGTACTTTTCTGTTCTGTTCAGTTTTCTGTTTTCTACAACGGCGCTCATCCGAAACGAAGTTTCTCAATTAAGTCACAAAAGTTTGGCCCCGTCTATGACGTCTACGCCCCCTTTGATCTAATGCAAACTGATGTCTCGGGCGGGTCTGTGTATGCTCTGGATTTCCATTAGCACCGACTTGGATTTCAGGAGCTCAGGGGTTCAGGGGTAATGCGGCTAATAAGCTGACAATCATCGTTTACGACACGCTCGTCTGGGAAACTGCGAAGCCACAAAGTACAAAAGTTAGACAATGGCTCTTAACCAGTTTCGGATGGTGGCCGGTTGACAAACGTCTATTACTAACGGTCGAAGCGCTCGTAAACGCGCCTTGATGGTAGCCTGGGAACTGTTAGTGACATAACCGTTAGCCGAGAACAACTTGGCCAAAAGATGGACAAACCACCGTCCAGTTGGCCATCTGTTGCGGTCGGGTGTCAGGTGCATTCACCCAAGCATATTTTCTGCTATTATAGCAGGGCGGAAAACAACATGAAAAAACATAGATGTCAAAGGTCAGATGGTCCGGCAGTTATTATTTTCATGTCGAGCTTTGTTCTACACAATTACCCCACTAATCGTCATCTTCAATTAAACTAACTTCTTCACTAGAATAATTAAAGGTTTTCATCCAAAGTGGAATTAAAACTCTTTTAAGACATTCAGAATATAATTTAAAACTTAACACTAACCCATTCCGATTGTAAACACTAATATCTGATTAGTATGTCTGAAGTGCAAGTCTCAAGAGCAAGCTGTATACTTAGACACTTAGACATATAATACAAACTTATAAATTTCCAAACAACCTGTCAAATTTTTGACAGGTGATTGAAATCACTGAAGCGGGTTGATCTTAAACCGGCATTCATCCTCATATTTTTCCAGACAAGGCAAAGGCAATAAACATCTTTCCGATGTATTGATTTCATGTGTTGTGTTTGACCAGAACCTTTCTCACTCTTTAATGTTTGACGACCCACAATAAATATTTGTGGCCAACCCTGAATGGCTTTAACATGCCGATTTCTCGACTTAACTGCTCTCACTCTCGAAAGCATAATAATGGCATCTACGTGAGAAACTTGACTCAGACCTTTTTGGAATGGTTTCGGCTTTAATCGACTCTGGTAGGACTATCGATTTCGGCTGATCCCCCAAAATGGGCAGCAATGCAATCTAATCTCGCCGGGTTGCGTCTAATTGTGCGCTGTTTTCGCCAATTAGCTGCCAATTTCGCCGCAATGTTGGAGCGCCCATTAGGCACTGATTGTTTTTCGGGGCGTTGTCCCCCTTGAGCTGACTGGCACTCTCCCGAAATTGAGTGATTTACATGCGTGGCTAGCACCTGAACCGCCAGCTGTTTGCTTTGCCTTTGGCCCGGCTATTTGGCTGGTATTTCGCTGTGCTTTAGAAAGTCGGCGGGCATTTATGTCATTAAGTCAGTGCTGTAAACGCAAATTAAAACCACTGGCATACGGAAAGTGATGCAATCGCTGCTTTCATAAAATGGAATTTAATTCACACTTCCCTCCGAACTGAATTCAAGTGGCCGTGAAACCATTTTGACACGAACATCTTGGGAGAATGTCAACTGGCATCACTTGCATATGGAAAATATTAAAAAGGCCGTGTTCGCATCTGCATCTGCATCTCCATCCGTATCTCAAAATGTATTTGTATCTGTGCCTGCGTCTGCTGTTGTCGGGTGATAAGAGTGCTCTCGACAAGAAAGTTGCTTCTTCAACGTCGGCAAACGGGATTTAAAAGCTGGCAAAATGAAAGTGCGAGTCGAGCAGATTGCTTGCGACTCACGAGGATGTGCTCCCCATCTTGCATCTTCCAGTTTCCAATTGCCAACCCATTCGCATTTCACTTAGCTGCACCACTGCACCACTAACCACAATTCGATGGCTCACTGGAAATTAATATGTGGTTTGCGATTCATTTAAACAGCAAAATGATTCAAGTTTCAAGGGAAAAATATGGAGATGTTGAAAATGATCGGGCTTATTGCCGGAATAGGCACCAAAAACGTATTTTGTGAAATACTTTTATTTGTCAAAACAGATAATTATGATTTTTCTTAATATTACCTTAAAGCACCATAATTACTATCTACATCGGGGCCCGTTGAAATAGATATTTTCATATGTCACTAGCTTACTCCCCCGCTGGTATTATTTTCATAATTTTGCAGTTGATTGACTGAAACGAAGAGGCTTTCTTCGACGCATTTTTACGGGCTTTGAGCCGAAAAAAGAAAGTATCGTAAAACATTTGGCGACGCTTCGATTGCCCACGAAGACGATTCAAAGCGATTCCCTTTCGGCCAGTTGGGGTAGGCCAGCTGTTTGGCTTATGTAACAACGCTCGACAATTAATTACGGAGCTCCAGAGCGTCTGAGCTTTCCTATTAAGTTAGCGGCCACACAGAGCCAGAAGCTGAGATACACTGGTACAAATACCGGGGAACAGCAAAATGAATGGCTTTAAGCAGCCACAGCAACAGTGTCGACAGTGAAATGTTAACAATCGGTTTCTTTTGTTTCGCAGGTCGGATACCTTTCCTCATTCGCTGGCAATAACTCATTAATTGTCGGAATTAAAGCTCGTGGATGAAACTATTGAGCATCTTGCTTTTTCCAGTGATTAATGATGGCACTCACTGTGGTCCATCAATTACAACTCAATTTACCTTAGCACACTTGCACACCGGAGACGAGGGGATTCCTTCAGGAGCTGTGTTTCATTCGATTTTCTGATAATTTAATTTCTGCATTCGCAGAGAACTTTCTTCGCGCGACTTTCGTTTCGTTTCGTTTCTGTGTGTTTCGAAATCGGAATTGCATTCACCGCCGCACGTTGTTTTGGCCAGGTGAAAATGCTGGCCGAAACCCGTTCACTCACTTTGCTCACTTCCTTTGTCAATGCAATTGTGGCGGCTGCTGCCGTTGCTGCGTTCTCCGCTAATCACAGATCGTATTCGTTTCACTCTAACTGCACTTTGATCCACTGAACACACTGCATCCGCGAACAATGGCCACCGCTTTCAATTGGGGCAGCACACGCCAATGATTGGCTATATTTTGGCAGTTACTTTAATCGATGGGTGCACTGGAAGTCGCCGTCGAACCAGATGTGTCTTTCCTGGCTTTCTCGCGCGTCTGCGTCTTTCGCTCAGCTCGCGAAGATTTGGACTGCCGGCGAAAGCCAAACGGCGGGTGCGATCAACCAGTTTGGCTTTGAGTTCGAGTGCCTCGTTTCACGTAAGTGCTTACGTACGAGCACCTTACGTTGCGGAGAGCGGCTAAGAGCACGCCAGTTGGCCAAGGCAGTTACCATGACATTGAAGCGGGAGGTGAGCCAAGCCATTTCCATCAGCCAGAGAAACCAAGAGTGACAAAGCCGACAACTGCAAAGGAAATTTAAGACTCGCAATTTAAGTTTTTAATTTAATTTTTCATAGCTTTTGATTATTAAATATTTTTTATCTAAATACATTCGTGAGGGCGACTATAAGGGGATGATTTTCTTGTCTTAAAGTCTAGCCGGTAATTCGTAGCCAGTAATTCGTAGCCAGTTTCACAAATTACCAATCCCTTAAATAGGTCAAATCACTTTAAGCTCACTTACAAAATCACATAATTATCTTGAAAATTTGAAATACAAATCGTTTTTAATTTTGTAATTTTTTCACAGTGTTCACGCTCAACCAATGCAATGTCTGCAATTTTCTCTTGCACATGGAAAATTAGTCGCTAATGAAAAATGCTCTTCTCCGGACATCACGTAAAATGTAATAAATTTAAAACCGTCGCCATGAAGTTTCCTGTCAATTTCGTCTTTGAATGCTTATGAATATCGTGAATCGTCGGAAATATGGCAAGTCATGGAGCAAATTAATAGTCACCTTGTACTAAACTAACGGAAAGCGGTCACTTAGTCACTCAGTCAGTTGGTCGGGGAATTAGTCGAACTTTCGATTTTGTTTGCCCAAGTGGGATAAAGACTGTGGGGGAACTCGGTTGCAAAAACTTGGCCAAGAGTTGCCACAAGACTTTATTCAATTTGTTACATTTTATTTTTGTTCGGTACTTTGTTTGTGTTTTTCCTCGCCTCCGGCTCTGGTTAAAGTTTTCGCAGCTGCGGTTCCCCACGCGCAATTTAAGCTCGATTAAAAATAATTAATATCTGAAAATGTTAAGCAAGTTTCAATTTGCCGGAACCCCTGGCAGAAACCCCAATTTGTTTAGGGGCATGGGACAACAATAAAAGATGAATTATTGGGGAGATATCAATATTTACTTATTTTCATGGGAAGTAAATATTGATGGCTTCATTTAATTTAGTTTCCATACTTTGACTTTTATTTTAAGTACCAATGGTTCCGACCGGCTTAACTATAAAACTCCTTTGAAAACCCTTCTGTTTGCTTCCCATATGCGATTTCCATCCGCTCTGAGCCATGATAATGTCAGTGGGAAGCTGCTTTTGCAGCACTCAAGTTGTCGTGAGTACTGTCGTCTTGGGGATTGCAGGATTACGGGATTACCGATGCAGAGCACAGCTGCATCGCCTGAGCAGTTTCAATTTCTACAAATATTTAAGCTGGACTAGTTCAGTGACGCACAGAACAGGCACATTTTCACTTTATGTGTGGAGTTTGATTTTTGAACGGGTTTCGATGGCCGGTTTACGCCCGAGAAAGTCTTCGCTTAGAATTGGCCAACTAAGCGTCACATTGTTATTAATTTCTGGTGACAAACTTTGCCATTGAGTTGTGGCTAACAAGCGGAAACGCACCACCCACTACCCACCACTCGTCGACCCGCCAAACCATCAGCCGCACCACAAATCAGTGAACCACTGAGAGGCTCAAAAGCCACATCGAAATGAAAGCCAGCTTATGAGACCGCAAAATCAATAACCACGCGCAATGTAACAAATCACCGACAACAATGGTACGGGGTCCAGTATTTTCTAAAGCGAACCCACCTGAAAACGAGGTCGACTTCTATGCGTAGACAATGGTTTAATTATTTGCGAAAACCCATATTGGCCATCTCTATGTGAAAGTGCTTAAAGCGAATTCATTTAGCGCCTATTAAAACGGCGCGAGAGATGTCAAAGAAAGCCCTCAGACAGGCAACATCTCCTCCATCATTTCCAGCTGACATGTGTCCAACGGCAGCCCTAAAATAAGTGCCTTAAACCCTGGACGCTATTACGTTATATCTCAATCTTTGGATAAAATGTATCTGAAGCCGATCTCCGGGCTTGGGCAAATTTTTGTGCGCCGACACTGTGGCTGACCACAAATGTGCCTCGGATGTTGTCAACATTTGCGAACCTTTTCTTTGCATTTATTCCAATCATTAATTTCACTTTTACTCATAAATATGCTAATTGCCAGCTCATGCCGGCTTCGTAAAATTTCTATTGGCGACTATTTATTTTTTGAACGGATGAACGGATGAACACTCACACCCAGAATGCCTTTGTTGGCATTGCGTAATCTGGCCAAGAAGAAAGTGAGATGGGCTTCCATAATCGGCCACCGATGATGAGAGGGTCTGCGAGGTGTGACAATAAGCAAAGTAAACACTTTCACGAGTGCATGCGACCGTTGCCCGTCATCACAAGAAAAATAAAAATCATCCAAAATGTCTACTGGCCGTTGACAGTTTCACAGCAGCCAGTGTCGCTGTTGCTGGATCACCTGTCGCAGCACGCATTCCTCAAAGAAATTTTTAATTAGTTTATTTTGTTTTTGTTTTAATTTTCACGCTGGCCGTTCCACTGTGGGAACATTTCACTTTTTCCAACGATATATAAATCACTTTACAGGTGGTCACGTTTGTGTCACACGTCGACGATCTGCGAACTACAAGCTCCACGGGAGGAAAGATCTTAGACCTTTTTGAACTTTAAACGTTTTTGTTTAGTTTCAAATTTTAACTTAAAATTAAGAAGGACGTTGTTAAGACGTTTGAAACTATTAAGACTTCCAAGGTCTCAGTCACTAGTACTCTAATACAACTGTTTACTCTTTAAATTTAATATGTAATATTTTATATTATATCTTAATTCCCAAAATAAAAAATACCAAAAAAAAATTCTTGAAAATTTTAGTTTTTCGAATATTGTTTAATCTCTATTTTTTGTTCACTGTATTGTAGGTGAAACACAAAATGTATGACCTTTCACCCACGCTTCGTAAGCCTTAATTGAATTGTAATAATATACTAATTTCTCTTACCTGTCGGTTGTCAAGACGGCCACCTAACGTGGATGGGCTAATGAGTTTATTAATAAGCTCGGAAATTTGTGGGATTGGGGTCCCTAATTTAAGTTTCTAGACACTTGTTATTTTGGTTTTTGCCACACCATAGACAAAAAACCTTTCATAGCCTTTTCTTGTCCCAAAAGTGCCAAAAATAGGCTCGTTCAAAGTTCGCCTGCGTAAACGATATTTTTATGGGTCGTACGTTTTTATGTTGCGGTTGTTGGAGTATCTTGAACCCACAAAGGGCACAAAAAGTGTCAAAGGTTTTAAATGGTTTGTGCCAGCTGCCGTTTATAGCTTCTGAAATAGCCATTTTGTGTTTCTGTGCCAACGATTAAACTGTTTCCAATGGTTTTCTTTGCTGAAAACTTTTAAAAACAAAAGTTTTTTTTTTAGAGCCCTGAACTCTCAAATGAAGATAATAGTTACTTGTTCTTGACACAAGAGCCTATCAGAATTATTGATTAATTACCATTCCACCCAATATGCGCATTTTCTATAAAAAACAACTGAAGTATGCAGGATTTGTAAACAACATTTATTAAAATACATGTATTTATAGCAATATTTGTGTGTAGCTTGCAGGTGACAAGCATTTTCTTTTAAATTATTCAATTGTGGCTAAAACTGGTATTTTATTTAATGTGTAGGTTAGCAGTTATGGACTATAGTACAGATTTGCTTGTGAATTGTGTTATCCTAAAATAGCGAACAGCAAACAGAACATCAATTATGACTAACCCTAGGCTTACGTTAGGTATTGTGAGACGAATTACTCTGAGAGAAAAGAAGAAGATGATTTCCTAGGAACTTTATTAAGAGAACTTAATCGAAGTCTTAAGTATTCTATTTATATACGACTTATCAAACGCCCGAAATCCAATTGGGGGCTCAATCAATTACTTTCCGGCATTCGATATGAAAGTGATGGGAACCAAAGATCTGACTTAGTCCGATGATGGAGATGATGTCGGTGATATCGGTGATTAGATGCTCGTTTAGGAATAGATAGCACAGGGCCAGAGACTCCTCCGCGATGTGTGTCTTAATTTAAGTGTAACTCAGCTTGGCTTTGGATCACTGGGCAATATACATATGTTTACTGTAAATTCTAAGAGCGAACTGGAAATCGCATCACTCGAACACTGTTCCTGCCTCCCACTGCTCCCGGATTGATTGCCAATTCAGTACTGTTCCAAACTGAAAGTGTGTCATAAAATTCAGGGTCATAATCGATGGTTGTTCAGGAAAAATAATGACACAACATGGCAACGACAAAAGTTACAGCTCGTTAGGTCAACGACAAGCAGAAGTGGAGGCACATGCATACACTGAGAATAAATTGTTGACAAAAATAGGCTACGCAATTCTTAAATCAGGATATGATAGTCACGAATTACTGAATAGTTTGAGGCTCAGTTAGCTTTACAAGGAAGAAGTACTTGGGAGTTAAACTTGAGATCAAAATGAGGAAAATTATAGATATTAATAGCATATTTTAAATATATCTCTAAACTAAAGTTACTTCATTAAAGTTTGATAAGTTATATATACATTTCAAACTATATTAACATATTTAAAGTTTCCTGATTTAAGCGGCTCAGTGTGCACTTGAACTTTGAGTTGCTGTTGGAACAATTGAAACGTGAAAAGGAGCAGCAGCGATGCTTGGAGCATGCAAATCCAATCAGCTCCCAAAAGATTCTCAAGCCGCGCAGGACGAGAACAACATGACATGCAGACAGAACCTGAGGACCTGAGGACCTTGGGACCGTGGGACCTCCGGCTTTGCCCCAGAACTCGTGTGCTTTACCGCGGCATCAGTTTGGTAATCTCCGAGGGCATGGGGTTCTCCGTTAGGGCCACTGACTCGGTTATGGCGCTGCGCAGTCCGCACTCCGGGTTTCCGGTCATGAAGTCGGTGGCGGCCATGCTGCCGCAACCGCCGCCATCTGGGCCACCACCGTCGCCGAAAGTTGAGGCGCCACCGCCGCACTGGGAGGCCCCGCCCTTGCCCAGCAACTTGAGCTCGCCCTTGGTGAGGTCCCCGCCCAGCTTGCGGCGCCGTCGGGCTGCTGCCGCCTGGACGTTGCATCCTGTCGTGTGACCGTTAAGAGCAACATTAGTGGGTTCTGAGCAACGGCAGAGCAGTTCGTGAAATTCTTTACGGAAGTTGTCGTTGAGCCAGCCGTAGAGTAGCGGGTTGGAGCAGGCAGAGCTCATGCCGATCATGTGGCAGATGGCGTACTTCACCAGCATGTTCTGGGTCACCGGCGACTGCTGCATGTCCGCGTACAGGTTGAAGAAGTTCAGCGGCAGCCAGGACACTCCAAAGATGACGGCGATGCTAATCAGGAGGCAGTTGGTCCGCTTCATCCGCCGTCCCCGTTCCACCTTTCGCTGGGCGGAGGCGGCCTGGACAGCCACCACTGTGATGCGGCTCTTCAGCTTGTTGTAGATACCGAAGTAGGCCACCGATACAATCAGAATGGGCACCAGATACTGGACGCAAAGCGAAAAGATCGAGTAGTAGAAGCGTCCGTTGCTGCTCGGCCAGTCCTCGATGCAGAAGGGTATGGTGTCCTGAAAGCCAATCTGCTGCAGCAGAGTGGGTGTGTCCGTGTTTATCAGCTCCTTGTAGACAAAAAGCGGCGAGGCCAGGAGCAGGGCCAAAGCCCAAATACATGCCAAGGTTGTAACCGCGCCCACAAACTGTAGACTATCCCGCGTTGGATAGACAATAACCTGTAAAAGATATGGGTTTTGGGATAATCAGCCAAAAGCCTTAAAAATCGATAGCAATTTCCTTAAACTTATTATCTTTATTCTTTGACATAATAAAGATAAAAATATCTGACCTTTGATTTTATTTTCAATAATAAACTATAGTTAGTTATAAAAATCAATCATATTAGTTCGCATATCAATATCTGTTGCTACATAAATACAGTAGGCATTTGAATAAATAATAAAACCTTAATGAAATTAATCCTTAAAGAAAAATGTCAATTGAAAATTTTAATTCGACTCCGTAAATTAAGGTGTTTTTGTCTTCCCGACTCTGCTGCATAATTTGTGAGAAATTCAGAGTAATTACATTTTCCCACTTTACCGGGAAGCCGCTCTGAGAAACCCTTTTGCTTTTGTTTTTCAGCCTATTAATATTACATAACATTAATCGGGGGTTAAACATTCGTGTAATTGCCAAATATTTACTCACAGCCCATCGATTTTCCCTCAACGTCCAATAGAATGGTTATAAATTGATGCCATTTACCTTATTAATATCGGGACATGACTGGCCCATTCAATTGGCCCCATTAACATACTAATGGCGGCATGAAACCAAGCTCGAAAAGGACTAACCTGATATCGGTCGAAGGCGATGGCCGTTATGGATATCGTCGACACGAAAATGCAGAGTGCCTGCAGCATGGCAATCGTTTTGCACAGGATGGAGCAGGACCCAAAAGGCCAGTATTTGGATAGGATTTCCATTAACGTCAACGGCATGGTTACCAGGCATAAAAGTAAATCTGAAAAGCCTCACCAATGACAATCATCGTTCTCTCTTCTGTCCTTGATCCGGAAGGATAACTCACCCGAGATGGCCAAGTTAAGGATGAAGAGGTTGCGGGCCGTGCGCATGATGGGCTTCCGGACGACTGCAATGACCACTAGTGTGTTGCCCAGGGCGCCGAACACAATCAGCACCCCATACATACTGATGAGCATATGGTACCAGGGGCTGTCCACCGCCCGGTTGCTCAGGAACCGGTCGATTAACACTGGATCAAGGGGCCGAGCTCCCGTATCGTTCGCCTCCGAAAAGTTGTTGTTGGCCGTCGAGTTAAGGGCAGCGTGGGCGTTACTCACCACGGATCCCAGGTCCAAGTAATCCAGGGGATGTCGGTCGTCGAGATAGCGACCACTGTTCCCGCTGCTCGCGTATCCACTGAGTCTGTCCCCGGTTGCTAGGGGCCCCGATTCCGTTTGATTCATGCTGATTATCTGGAAAAAAGGAGAGAAAACAAAGAGTGGCTCATTACGCGCCTAATCCACGGTGAAAACATTCAATTGTCATGGGGCAGGGGCACGCAACTCGCCTATGATTTACGAGATTGACTTGCAGCACAAGCCACGCACATTCTCGCAAAGCCCTATTGGTTTATGGCCTGCGCCAAAAACTCATGGCAATATGCGTATGAAAAGTTTCGGTGCCAGTAGGTGGCCCAGCACCAAAGGACTCTATGGACCTACGACATGAATGAAACTTCTGACGCCTTTTTGCACGTATTACACGGAGAAAAAATGGCTACTACAATTGGAATTCTTATTTTAATGTCCTATCACCAACTATCACCAACATATAATGTTGAACATTCAGAGATTTAAGTCCTATGTATGTATTCGTACTTCTCTTATGTATTTCGCTATAAAATTAATTCATAACTACATGTATATTAATGAATTGTAACTAAATAAAAATTTGAAGATCAAGCAATTTTATTAGCATCGTCTATATAATCTACATAATCAATGTACATATTTATATATATTTTAAACTTTTTGCAGTTTTCACTGTTTTTCCTCGGAGTAGAGCTTAAATCCTCCAGCTCGATATAAACTCGATTTAATGGCCTTAGTTTTTGCCCTTTGAAGCCATGCCTTTTGTTTAAACACAGACATTGCCAATTATCAGCTAGAGGAAAACTTTTGTAAGGGCTTAATCTTTGACTTTGCCCTTAAGTTTCGCCCGGACTTTTGTGGCCGCAAATGTGATTTTCCTCCCCCACGGCTCGCCCCATGGAAATTTATGCAATTTCTCAATTTAAATTCCCTGGCTGTCAGGATCAAGTTTGTTGGCTGGTTGTTTGTCAGTGGACTTGAATTACATAAATATTCATGCATTACTCGACGCCATAATTTATGCAGCATGACAAGACGAGACATGCATTTAATTGGAAAAAGTCAAAAATGTTGTTCCTGGTAAAATGTGTGTTTAATGCCAGGCATTTGTTGCGAAACAAGATGTCTACAACGAATGCCGTCAAGGGACAGCCATCAGATACAGATACAGCTATTTCTGCAGCTACAGATACTGGCAGGTTATAAATGACGACATTTGCTAAAAATAATTGTGTAATTTTATGCGCCAAATGGCTGCGCACTTGTCAGTATTGATAAAATGAAACGAGACGAAGGTGGGCCTGGCCGACGCTTCGCTTCCACTCCGATACAGACTTACGGGGGCGCCCAAAGGTATGCATTACCATTGACAGCTGCGATAAATGGGCCCCCAATAAATCTCTCCAATCGAGGATTAACTTAGGATCGGATAGTGGCTGGTGTGCCACGGGAGAACGGAGATAATGTTGCTAAGGAAATTTTAATTTACACTTACTGGCAGTTAATTGACAAATGTTTATTGGAAACCTTAAACCCGGAGCCCTACCGGGAATCGGAAAACTCTGCTTACCATCCAGTGGCCAGTTGGAAAATTGTTTTTTGTATCAATTTAAAAACTGTTTGGGCTTTCCTCAAAGCCCCAAGGCGAGGACAAAATTAAAACTTTTCCTCCTCAAACAATGAGCAACGAATCGCCCGAGAAGCCAAGTCCAAAGTTGATCATCAATTTGTGGCAGAAGTTTCAATCAGAGTCTGTGCTCTGGACTTCTAGGAATTGATTTGCCAACGTGAAAATTGAGTTTTCGTGTTTTCCTTCTATTGCTTGGTGAATGAAAAATGGCAAACGCCCCGGCATAGTGAGTGCTTCACAGCTGCTTTCACGGTTCAATTCGAGCCAAAGAAGTTTGTGACATCCACATTATGTAAAGTAGCCTCAAGTTATCGGCAGTTGTTACAAATTATGTATAATTTTTCGGAGTGGCACTGCTGCTAGCATGTTTTTCCGGCCTGAATTTTCACATCAGTGAATAAGCCGAGCGTGACAAAGATTTTAAATGCCAGTCAGTTTTGCAAGACACGACGAGAACGGAATGGAATGAAACTCTGTCCTGGTTAGGCAGTTGCTTAAAGGCAATTTGACTCAGCTATTTTTTGTGATTTATTCGAGGCGTGGCTTCTTGTTTTCCCCACAACAAGATTGATTTTATTGCCGCTTGTGCAATTTGTTTCCAGCAAATACATATTTCCCCTGCTGTGAGATTATCAATTTGTTATTCGATGTTTGGCACAGCCCTTTGGCTGCTGCTTCCCGAACATACACTTTATTAATTGTAACCCACTTTCCATAGAGTAAAAACATCTGTAACTTCATCCTCATCTGTTTCTTGGTCAACTCCAATTTATTTAAACGCCTTGGGCTGAAACGATAAAAATGTCCTTGGGCTTCAAAATCTGGGAGTGTGAAAGCGTGTTGCCTTCTAAATTAATCACATAAGCAGCTTAAGGTCTTAACACTGATTTTCAACCAATTCCGTGAGGCCTAAGCACTAGTGCTGTGTACGGTTTAACACATCTTGGGTGTCAAAGAAAAGCCACAAACGGCTTGAATAACTGGGGATCAAAATGAAAATCTGTTTTCCTGGCAGCAGTTTGGATAATGTCGCCCACGAAATCTCAAAATGATTGGGTAACCAGAAAGAAATTATAATGTAACACGATATGTTTGTTTTGTTTGACTTTTAAGCCTTCTCAAAATCTTCCAAATTACGTTTCCTGCCATTCGGAAAATTGGCTGTTATTTTGAAATTTTGAAAAGTACTCCTAAGGGCGCTTTTGCAAATGGAAATGAAAGACCAGGAAAGGTTTCCACTGCCATATGGTTTAATCAGACAGATTTCCTCTACAACAAATCGCAAGTACTTGAACCAACTTTTGCATTTTAGGAACAAAGTAATTTCGTTTGACATTTAGGAGCCCTAAACGGCTTCCTGAAAGGACACACGCTTTAAGTATTTATATTGCAATTACACTCACCATCATTCCGGCAATCTGCTTGGCCCCGAAGATATTTGGAGAACGGATTTGTACGTTCTGCTGGGTTTCCTTGTTTTTTTGTTTGTATCTGCAACAGACACGAGCGACTTTCTGTGCACAGCTTTCTTCCACTGCTCATTTAGTTTGCAATTTAAAATGCACTCATGGGAATTTCCCTTTTGTCTTATGCGACATGAGATTGTAAAGAGGTACACAATGCTGCAAATGGAACAAATTGATGATGAGGACATTTTGATTAAAGCCTGAAAAATTCATTTTTATTTTGTCATCCTTTTTGCTACAACTCGACTCTGGAGAGTTTATTATTGCTATATTTTTTGGTATCCTAATTATACAAAAAAATACAACTTTATCCCCGCTGGCCCACCATCATAGACCTTGAGCCGAAAAGTTTTCCCAACAATGTTGGTGTTTTTAAGCGACTTGGAAAACTGCATTTTAGCATGCATTGGTATGCATAAGTTTTTATAATTTTCCCAGCTTGATTGCTTTGCTTCGGCGCAGTTCCAGGATACCGAGCTCATTTTGGTTAAAGGGTCCTGTTGCTGGTATTAGTTAAGCTGTAATTACAAAACTACTTTTCCGCGCTCATAAACTTTCTGATGGCTTTAATGCTACTTTCAAACTAACAAACTATAAGTCCCTTGGTTTTAGCTTCCAAATTACAAAACAAACTACAAGTATATCATTTATTGTACTGGAATATTATTATTCAATAAATCATTTAAATGGAAAATCATTTAAGTCATTATTTCTAAAGTTTTCAATAGAAAACTATTTGGTTTATTTGTGAAACGAGGCTCATGTGCCTAACATTCTTTAATATTCAGAGTCCATTAATGTTGTCCTTAAACTAATTGTTTTGAAGCTATCATTTAGAAGTCATTAGTCAGGATGCACACTCGACATTAGTTCTGAGTCGAATTGAATCGAACATACAGTTTCCTGAGTTCATTAGCTGTCTCGTAATTTCGTTAAATTATCATTTCTGCTCCGCACCACGCCCACGTCACTTTGCATTACAACTGGCGTCGAGGAAGCAACATTTTTTCCCAACAGACTTTCGGCAAAAAATATTTTCCTTCGATTAATTCGCAATCATTCGTTGCCTTGCATTTCCGAGTTCACTGGAGCACGCTCGAGAAAATAATCATAATAAATACAGACAACGGGCGAGCGTCCGGCGGCTATTAGCGAATTTCCGCGGACCACTTACAGAGAAAAATCCGTGGAACCATAAATGTGAATGTCGGCACTCCGGCGAACTGTGCAAAATTTTCACGCCTTCAACATTTTAATGGCGGCACATCATTGAGGGGGAAAAAGACAAATACAAAACGTTTTCACATATTACGCAGAATTTAAAATTACGTCGACCTCACGTTTCGTTTAAATTACGTTTAAAATTTTGGATAAATATGCTGCGGAATTTTAATTATATTTTTTCTGTTATTTTCACTTCACGCCTTTTTATTACATTTTCAGGTTTTCAGTGTTTAGTTTGTCTGTTCAGTGATCTCCGATAACCAAACTCGTGCACCGTCAGCGACCATCTGTTGGCTTTTGGTGCGCGTCCCTTGCTTTATAGGTGTGCCTTCTAGTGGATTTCTCGGACGTTACCCTTTGCTCGGCAGTCTGCGCGTTGCGTATACGCCGCGTGGCACCCAGGTCCTGACTGAACGCGCCATCAACTAGCGGACCTCTGCCACCGACTTTGTTTTGGAATATCAGCTGTGCGGAGCTTTCTTATCACTGAAGCCGGGGGTTGAAAAGCTCTGCACACTGGGCCGGGGGTTGCTAAAATTCATTGGCAAGATTCCACGCTGTCAGACTGATAGTTGAAACCAAAACAATTTGTTATCGGTCTCGACTAAAATCTACTACCAACCCCGAAAATTACGACAAAACTCGTCACTTTTATTTAGACACCGGCTGTTGATAACATACCTTTTTAATGACTCCCATTAAAAAAAACAATGAAAATAGTCTCATTCAGTCCTATTTCTCACGTTTAACTCACGTTTATTTTAAACACGAAACACAAAGCTTATCGGGCACTTGGATTTTGAATTCCACAAGACGAGAACGTAAATTGTACAATACCTTTCGGTCTGTAAATATTTGGAGTATTTTAGTCTTTTCCAGACAGGAGTCGTAATCTTTTTGAGAATAGTAAATTCTTTTTATTTATATACAAAGTTTACATTTCTGCATCATATAACTATAAATAGAAATACACATAATTTTTTCTTATTGGAGATCTAAAACACCTTTCGAATCTAGATGAGCCAACAATTTCGGAACACTGCGATGGTAAGCTTCATTGATATACACGGCGATCTGAACTAGTCTTCCTTTAGGGGTATCTGAATAATGGTCGGAAAAGCTTGATCGTCCACATAGATGCGAGTCATCACCCCGACAAAATTGCCGACATGGCCGGCTTGCCGACTTGGCCCAGATATTGAGTACATTTAGGGCTTCGCCCTTCAAGTACTTTCGCAACCATGTCTGCAAATATTCGTTTGTTAGCCAGATGGGAAGCAATGTGTACTCGCTGCGGTTGGGTTGCGGTTATACGATTTTGACGTTGCAGTCTTGAACCTGACGCTTATATTATGATGAAACTTATATTATGATGATATCTTATCTGAATATTCTAAGTGTATTTTATATTAAGAAAGTGAGATTAATGTTATGTAGGGTATCTTTCTATAGTTTGCCGTTCTGAAAAGTATATACAATTATTTTAGTATATAAGCGATAAGCTATATCAGTAACAACGGCCGATTTTTATTATATTTTTGAAGATTAATGTGCATCCAGGAATCCTTTGGAATCAAGGATAGGTAAAATTGTTTCGATGCGTCTTTGAATCTCTTTATTCTCATACATGGAGTCCTGGAACCGTATGCCCTGTGGAGTATCCTGGTAGAGATTTACGAATTCTGGATCCTCGCAGCCTTCGTACACCATGATTGGTTGAAATACGTTGGCAATCACTACACCTAATAAGAAACTAGAGCTTTAGGGCAATTCAACGAAATAAAACATAAACAAAAACGTACTTAAAAATCTCCTTCTCTCGAATTGCAGCTGGTACTCAAATAAACTGGGAATATAACCCTTATAGGACAGTGCCTCCAAAGTCCGTTTTAAGGAGTAGAAATGATATTGCACCAGCTCAGATTCTCTTTCCTTGACATTAGTCTTTAACGATGTGCTGAAGAAATAATGCAAATCAACAGCAGGATGTGTCCAGCTACTAAACTGAAAGTCGATGGGCAGAACCGTTGTAGGATTGCCCTCGTCATCGTACTGGTACATTACGTTTGTGGTCCAACAGTCTCCGTGAATTAGCGTCTGAAAGTCCTTTTCGGTGACATCCACAGATTTGGCGGCATACTCCATCAAATGGGAAAGGGTGTGCTCCAATTTTGTTCCGTAGCGATTCCACAAAGTGGGCTGGCTCTTTACGTACCTTATGAAAGCTTTGAACAGGCCAACAAAAACCTCCTCGTAACCCTTTTTCCCTCTCGAAAAGAAATGGCTGTTATAATTTCTTCGCAAAATTTGTGGTTCTCGTTGGTCAAGGACTATGGCAGCCGCATGAAATTTGGCCAGCATATCGAGGACTAGTTTTGTGTGGACAATGTCAAGTTGCTTCACTCTGTCTGCATTCGTGTAGTGAAGCGGTGCCAGGTCCTCGAGAATCATAATCGTTCGCTTCCGATCCACTACGATGGCATCTGCCATCAACTTCTCACTGAAATTTGCCTCTCGGAGAATCTCCGACATTTTTGGTAGAACAAAATCATACATTTCCAGCTCTCTGTTGTAGACATCGTACTCCGCAAAGATATCTGCCTGGGGGGCATCCGGTGGTACTCCTTGCTTCAGGATAAAGGATTTCTTTTGCAACCCACCGTCTGTCAGCTCAAAGTCCACGTAGATGCGAGTCATCACACCAACATAGTTTTCCCCTTTTTCCGTCGCTGGCTTGGCCCAGACTTTCAGGACGCGAAGTTCAGTATCCTTATAGTAGGCCCGGAGGGCAGTCTGAATGTACTCTTCTGTTAGCCAAGTGGGAAGCATTCTAGCTGCTACTCTACTGCGATCTACAAGGTATATGAACTCACAGCCTCTGGAATAAAATTCTTATATATACATATGTATTCCTTGCTTTTATCTTATCCTCTAAATCTTTATTATGAGCTTGGCAATCTCTAAATACACTTTTTTCTCACTGCTAACAATGATTTGGCAATTATTTTTACAGCCACACGGACAACGTCTAAAATTTGCTGTTTGAGGGTTATTAAGCCATTTATAATAATCTTCAATGGGACTTCGTTGTAAAGTGTCATCATGAGTGTGAAGTAAAATATAAGTTAGATGAATTTGCAAAAAGAATTTAATAACTTAGTATATGGCGGTCATATAGTAACACCCTTGATCGAAATTACCTCTCAAATCAATAAAGATATCCTTTCCGTCTGGGACCCCTTTAGAAGAAAATTATAAAAAGTGTATTTTGTGGACAATACGGTTTCCAGCTCAGCCTATGAATGTGTCCTCCATTAAATACTTGATTCATAAGTGCAACGTTACAAACAAAAGCATGTCAACAGACATCATTAACATGCAGGATCCCATTAAAAACCAATTAAAATTAATGGAACAATAATATGGCCCCCCGTGACAAACTTCGATGTTGATTTCTTTCTTTCTGCATCTAAATCCAAGAATAAAATATTTTTCCGATTTTTTTCAATTTTCCTTTAGGATACCCTTCAAAAATGGGACCAATAATTATCTGATCTTTAAGCGGAATCCTTTAAACGATTTTTAGATAAATTCTCTTTCAATCTGCATCTAAATCCCAGAACAAAATATTTTTTCAATTTTTTTTAAATTTTCTGGAGGATATTCAAAAGTGCCTACCCTAAACTACCTCTTTCTTTTCGCATATCAGGACATTGACTTTGCGAATGGATGGATATATCAGCTTCTTTTTTAGCTTTTAACATGCCTTTCCCGGATTTATTATCTGGCGTTGGCTGTTTAGCCATTTGTTTGGCTTTTGCCATAAATATGCTTTGATATTTGCTCGACTAAATCATTTACATGCATAGTCCGGAGATTGCAACCGGCTGGCGAAAACCCACCGGACTTTTGTGGCATTAGTTTGTCATATACGGGTCGACAGAATTCCATTGTTTTGAGGTGGCATGCGTAGTTGGCTGGACAAACAATTGGCTATGTTCATCGGCAAACCGAAACAAATTATATTGTAAACAAACTGGTTCCGATAAGGAAACATTGGAATTCGCCCACATGCATTTGACCAATGCCAGCACAAACAAAATGCTAAAATAACAAATGTTCATAAATTTAGTTCAAAAACCTAAAGTTAATTTCAAATGTTGATATTAAAGATAAATAATGTTTACCTAAAACTTTTTTCTTTTAGTGATCTATCTTTGTTTTACAGCAGAGAATTATAAGTCAGGTCAGGAGGTGATTGTTAATATTGCTGGGAATGTTTCTCGGTTTCAAACAAGCCATTGTGAACTTAAGATATCTCTAGTAAGTACGAAATAAAATGTAAATAAGCAATTTAAATCTCGTTTTCGCCGATTTGCATAATATATTAAACCATTTTTTGGAAACAGGTTTGAAAGTATATGTCACGCAAGAAGAATTACAAGACGAAAACTCGGATTGAAAAGTAGAATCCAGAATAACTATTTCTGGCTACAATCACAGTCGCACATTTGGGCCAGGCAATCAGTTGGTAGTAAACAAATTGATTCGGCCAAATAGAAATCGGTTCTCGGAAGCCAAATCGGCATTGTTTGGTAAACAAGAGCCATTCCACTGATAAGAACACTGGTAAACAACGAAGCCGACAGCCTCTCCAATGTTTTTGTTATTATTTTGGTTGCTTTTTGTTCCGAACGGTGTCTGTGGAAGTGTTTGTTTGCTTTCCCCATAAACAAATGTTTTTATGGTTATATGGGCTGTTGTTTGCTCTTCTGACGCCATACGGCAAGTTAGGGAAGGTATTTCGGAGGATTTTTAAGAGCCTCAAGCCAAGGCAATTAATGACATCATATGGGAGCACCCACAAAAAATATTATTACTAATTACCCTGCGATGCTTGTAACTTGTTCAAATTTTAATTGACATTTTCAATCTTTATCTTTATTAATCTGGCCATCTCATTAATTAGTTACATTCTGCCATACGTCTTTTCCATACGTCTCTATATTTACACAATTCCAAATACACACTTGTCTGTCTCAGTTTTGCGCATTTAAAAGACAAATAATAAATAGTTTTATTTAAATAAAATAAATTACCTACACTATCTAGGAGCTAACTAGCCAGGACAAGGCCTGCTGACAATCTGGTAGTTTTCAATATTGGTGGCACAAGACCGTTTGGTTCTCAGGAATCTCCTACTGTATTCGCTTGCTGATCGTGTCCAGATAGTTGTAGCCGTGGTAGGCCTTACTCGTGGCCCAGTCCTTGCTGTAGCTATTGCCGCCGCCTACCTCGTGGGGTGACCCCGACCCCGAGCTGTAGGGAGCGTACGAGTTGGAAAAGCTACTGCCCACGAAGGAGGAGTAGTCCGAGGGGTCCGATTCGTAGACGTGCGAGTGCGTTTGCACCAGGTGCGGGTGTATCTTGCACATGGTCTTGTACTTCAGGTAGTGGATCAGCCAGCCCACGCCGCCGACCAGGAGCAGATTCATTCCCAGAACTGGCATCAGGAGACCGACCAGAGTCATCTTCAAATGAGCAATCTTCATCAAAATAATCAGGGGCAGGAGGATGAGCCACTTCTTCTTCTTTTTCTTCAAGCGAGCCTCTAATTGGGGTTTATTTCTCTGATTAATTACTGATTTACGATGGGTCTCCCATAATCCCTATACGAACCAGATTCGTCCAAGACGCGAGCTCCAGTTTCACTGGAAAGAGTCAGTTGCAGGGCATGATTTCGCCCAAAAGTCTCCACCGCCCGTTTCAGGAATTTTAAGATGCGCGTCAGTTCGCTGTCACCTGAAAAACGCCAGAAAATCTCTTTTAGAATATACAAAAATAGGATGTGCGAAAAATGCATAGCAAGTGTTCATCGAGTGAGGAAGCCAGCAGCAATAATTCTTCAAATTAATTAAACATCCGCCGCGGGTTATCCATTAAGTCCAATGTGTGCCATGGATGCTGCCCAGGTACAGGTGATCAATTAAAGTCCCCCACACAGACACATTCCGGTCATTTGATTGCCCCGGTCGTAAGCTGCAAATTTGCCTGCCCAACTTACCGGGGAAAACAACTTTCGATTGCACCGAAAGAAATTGGGTGAAATCTTAATACAATATCTGTAAAAAGTCATTGTGTGTGATCTCTTTAGTACCAGCTCGGATACTATTAAGTTCACATTTGAAAACGTTAGTCTGAGTTCAAATCTAAACATGCTGAAATATTAACGGAACCTCATTTCTCTCAGTGCACAGACCCACCTTCCAGACTCTTGGCATCGTTAAAAACAACCACTTCGTTAGCGGGTTCTCCAAGCTGGACCATCCGCAGCCAGCGGTTCTTGTCCCCGGGCAATTCGCGTCCGTACTCGTTGGGAAAGAAGCCCAGACTGTTGGTGGCCAGCTTCCAGATGAGCTTGCTGGCCTTGTACTTGATGCAGGACACTAGACTGCGGGTCTCGAAGCACTGTTTCTGGTTTCGGGCTATATAGGCGTCACTGTGAACGGCCCTCATGGAGCCCGCCGCTCTGGGCTGAGATCCTGGGGCAGATGGCGTTCCTTGAGTGGTCAGCTCCTCCGCCGTGGAGTAGTGGAGGAGGATGAGCAGCATCAGTGTCACCACGATGCGACACAGCAGCATGTTTTTAACTGGCTTGGATTCACACTAGATTCACTGGGACACTACCGTACGGCTGAGTGGACGAGTCGCAAATGGCAACCAAGTGGTGCTGGCTGCTCCTTTTATCGCGCAGCCTCGACCGCAGATCGGCTGGATAGCTGGTTTTTCATCCAGCTAATGCTCATGTATATGCAGCTTGCAGTGCTTGGAGTTTGCACCGGAATCGCAATTCTTGCTGCCAGCGCCAGTGGCACGGCGGTGAAAAATCCAATGCCAATGCCACCGAGGCTTTCTGGGTCAGAGTCGCACGGGGGGACTCGATCGGCGATCGGCAATCGGCGATCTGCTCAGCGATCGATCGCCAACAAATTGAATCGCATTGTCGTCTGGGATTATGATGCCAATATCGAGCAGCAAACAACCACCAATTGGCCGCCTTCCCGCTGCCGCTGCGTGTGAGTCCACGGCAGTGGGACAATGAAAGCCGGCCGAACGAAAGTGAATCGCTAACGCGAGCGGTGTGCGATATGTATCTGATGGATGCACGGTTGCTGGTACAATTACATTGGCCTGGCGCCAGTGGCAGTGACTGGCAAATGATACCAATCAGAATAAGTGCAAATGTGCATTTATGCGAGTTTAAACGGGGCACATACCTGGTGAGCCTGGTGTTGCATCGTGCAATTTGCATATTTCTTCAGTGCGACTGATTAGAAAACCCAAAGTGTATTGCGAGCTATGACCGTCTTAATTACCAACCGCAGACACTGGATGCGGGATATGTTGAGCATGCTGGATGCTGGATGCTGGATGTTGGATGTTGGATGCTGGATGTTGAATGCGAAAGTTGTTGTTGTTAGTTGTTACTGGCTCGTTGCCCCTGTTGCATTATTGACTAGTGAAAGTAACAATTGGCTCGGCTTGTCGACTCTTTTCTCTCACTTGCTGGCATTCTTGACTGACATCGCTCGCAATGCATTTGATTAGCTCCACTGCTGTCCAAGTCCAAGTCCAAGTCCAAGTGCAAGTCCAACTGTGAGCTCGAGGTTAATGAGAGTGAGGTAATCGGATTTGACGGGCCCCCCTAGTATGATTTAGACTAGAATCGCTAGAAACAGATCCACTTGCCGCAGCTGGGTAGAAAGTTTTCGGTTTTCTTGATCGCCAATTGTGGTAAATATTGTTTTTAAGCCACCAGCCGCAAAAGAAACTATTTTTGACCGCCACTCGGCCGGCTGGCCATAATGACTGCCTACTGCCCACCCCACATCCAGTCCGATTTGATGGCTACATATTAAATCACGAAGAGCACGCAAACGTGCGAGTATTTCCAGGATTTTGGAGTTTGCACCGCAATCCGCCCCGAACGACTTTTACGAGAAATTAACCAAGGCGGAGTGAGAGGCTGGAACCGAAATCAAATTGCCAACGACTTGCCTAGGCAATTAAGCAAATCCATCGTGAGAGGACACTGTTTTTGTTTTTGTTTTTTATGTGGTCCAGACGGCCGGATGGGCTAACGATTGTTCAAATTGCCACCGGCGAGGTGAAGATACCCAGATGGCTTCCAGACGAACCCCGCTCGTAAAGATATGATTATGGCGTTGACACGTTTGATAGTGATAGTGGTTGATTTCCGTTCAGTGCATCTCCCATCTGACATGGGAAATTCAACGCTCAGGACAAACAGCTAATGCATGACTTTTCCTTTATAGCCAAGTATTTAAAACTGAAACGGCCTAAAAATTAATTTGAATCGAATAAAAATGTGGTCAAGTGAGGACAGTATAAGTTTTATAACCAATTCAATTGAGTATCTGGGTTTCTCTTTAATGAATCTCAATTTTAAAAGAGAGATTGGGTGAATATTTTATAAATTGGCTGATCCTTTTTCAATTACTTTTCATTAGTAAGATTACTTTTCACCTTGTAGGTATTTATAGGTTATAAGTCATTTAATTTAAGCTCTTCAGCATAGCTTGAAATGTTTTTAATCAATTTATTTTTAATGTCAAAATATTTTTCAAATAATTTTCAACCGATGAGCTGGTTGAGGTTCCGGCGCTGTACTCCACTACGTCTTGTGGCGTCTAACTGGTTGGCCACCTGGGACATGTCCAAGGGCAGAAGAAAGAGCGCCTCCACCATCATTGCTACAAATCGGCTTCTTTGCCGGTCCTCCTGCCGGAAAGTCCTGGTTGGCGCCCAGTGATTCAACTTCCACAATGGGGAGCACTCGACGACTGGAAGGATCTGTACGAAGGATATGAGAATCAACATTGAACTGCAGTGAATCCCTGGAATTTTGGCGCCAGGGCCTAGAAAATGGATTGACGGCGGAAGCGGGCATTTGTGTCCAAGCCGGGCAGAAGGAGGCACCTTGAAGGATGTGGTGGACTGGCCACATATACGAATGCCCGCCTCCCCCTTTCAACCCAAGGTCAGCCAGACACCTAGGCGGCGCCAAAATAAGAGGTTATTTTTAAATGTTAACTTCTTAGCCAATTTCACAACCTCTCCCAATTTGCCAGCTGCAAGCCATGTAAAATACACAAGCCGATATATCGGCTAATGCAGTTCCTTTGCCAAACACCAGGTGGCGTTTTCAGTTTTTTTTGCCCCAAAAATAGTTATTAATAAAGAAAATAATTAACGTTTATGGCTATACATTGACATAAATTAATATTTAACTTTTTAAAAAATTAATAAACCTAAATATAGTATCTTTGAGAGTGTAGTTTTATAGCGTTTTTAACAATACCATTTTAATTAATTAATTTATTTAGGAGTAGCTTAATCAACAACTTAAGAGCAATAAAAACAATTAGATAAGAACATTTTGACTACTTCTGGCGCGTAGTAGTCGCATTATCAACGAATTTTTGTCCAGTCCGTAAATGGAAGTCTGGCCACTGGACTCGGCAGATAGCTCATCCGCCGTGTAGTCCGCGTTCTGCGTGGAACTCGACAGCTCGGTGGCCGCCGTTGTGGTCGGCATCTCCGTAGCCTCTGTGGTTTGACTGTGCAGCTCCTCAGGTTCTGTGGTGGCTTGAGGTGTTGCATCTGTGGTTGTGCTTATTAAAACTTCGTCAGTGGTTTCCGGATCAGTAAAGTCCAAGGAGTCCTCGCTCGTTACATCCACTGAAACTGAGGTAGTATCCTCCGGGTATGTGGTCGCTTCCGTTGTCCCAATACTAGTCGCCAGTTCGGTGGTGCTCGACGGTTGAGTGGTGCTGGGAACGGGTGTGGTGGAGGTGGTCATTTTGGTGGTCAACATCTGGAGAAGCTGGGCATCATCATCCCCGAAAACGGTCGGCTTATTGTCAAAGTCCAGGTTAAGAAACTCCGGAGAGGTAAAGCTCACGAAGACTGGTAACTGTGGTGGTGGTGGTGCCGCAGTTGTAGTTGTGCTGGTGCTTAAAGGAGTTCCAACCGTGTTTGCAAAGTGTTTGTAGCTCCGAGGTATAGTGGTGCTGGTGGTCAACGGTGCTCTAACAGTGTTTGTAAAGTGTTTGTAGCTCTGAGGTTTCTTTTCGGCATAAGTCTTTCTAAAACTAGCTGGTTTTTTGTTAAAGAAACCATTTACATTGTCGAGGGTTTTCCCAATCAGCCAATTATCGTTGGAGGACCAGGACGCATCTTCATCGGATTTCACATAATTCGAAAGTTTGGATCCCGGAAAATTCTTAAATCCCGAGAGCTCTATTTTTCGTATCTTTCGGTTATTTGGCTCCAGGGATGGAAAAGTGCCTTTTATGGTGGTACTCTTTAGGTGGTGCTGTGGCTTAGGAGTCGTAGTAGCAACCCGTTTTTTAGTTGTTGCAATTTTCTTTAAGTCAGTTTTTTCGGTGCTCGATTGCCGAATTATGTTTTTTCCAAATAAAACTCGTGGCACCACAGGCATGGACTTACTTTTCTTGATGGATATTCCTTGGGGCTTATTTCCAAGTGGCATTGGGCACTCACCTTTATGAACCAGTTTCCAAACTGTAAGAATTAATTTAATTAAATTAAATTTTGTTGTAATATGCTTTAACTTACTACTTGCAGGATCCTTGCAGCGCACTCGCTCCAGGTAACACTCATTAATGACTGTGTGGTTAATACCATTCCGTGTGGCACAAACGGGTTGGATTACAGTGGGGCAAGGCCTATCACATTGCCGACAAGCCCCGTCGTGCGAAATGGTCCATGCTATGAGAACAATGTACATTTTATATTAAGATTGTAGCATTTTTAGGACTCATTTAGTCTATTACCGTTTCCCAATTTCTGGCTGTACTCCATCAGGTCGCAAACACTAGAGAACGTACGCCTCTGGCCCTTAAATGTCCCACAAATGGGATCATTTCCAAACACACATGATTTCACAGCGTTTTTTGAGTTTCTACCGCCGTAAACCTTTCGAACCTTTGGTTTTTGAGACGTAACTACGTAGGGCGTTCGTGCGGGTAAGGAGTAACTCTTTTCCATAGCTCCTGTCTGGCTGATGAACTGCGTGTGAAAGGTGGATGGGGCATAGATTTGGACAGCATCCTCCGGAATTTGAAAATCATCATTTGGGCTAAGCCGATTGTTTTTGTACTTGTTACTACGCTTGGTGCGATCAACATCTACTTTTGGCTTTGTCTGGGGCTTTTGTTTGTGGCTCTGTTTCATTTTGATGCTGTCTTCGCCACACAGGCCTTGGGAAACGATGCGCCAATCTATTAATTATATTATAAAATTTTAAAAATTATAGTTTCATTTATTTTTCTCAAAGGGCAACTCACTTCTCTGGGTCTTGACGTTTTCAGCATTTACTAGGCACTCGTTAGAAAAGGTGGACTTGACTCCGGCGTACATGGCGCAGACAGGACGATAGATTTTTGTGCAACGCACGGATTGCAGCGGCTTCTGACTGTTCTGGGGCAAGGTATTTTCTTTGGGGCACACTCCCCATTGCTGGACCAACCATTCAGAGCCCGATAGACAGGATGTTCGTTTCATTTCGCATCGACTCCTGAAGGACCTGCGGTGTCCTGTTTGCGAGCTAACTCCACAAACTGGTCTTTGCCGCGTGCTGCACTCGAATTCGCAGTTGGGAAAACAGTTTCGAGGCGATACTTCATCTTCAGATGTCATTTTTATTAATAACCGAAATATCCACAAGTATCTTAACATTAAGCCACTTACAAATTGGGGCACCCATTAGGTTGCTGCGCTGGGCCTTCCTCAGATCACATTCGTTTCTAAAAAGAAAGTACATTCCATTGCCAGTACTTTGGGCACACATTGGCACATCATCGTTGGAGCAAGCCTGGTCCACCTGATCTTGGGCAGCGGAGAAAGCCAATATCTGACACAATATTCCAAAGTAGAGACAGAATAGCACTGCACTACGCCCGGCCATGTTCTTGCAGTTCTGAGACACCAAAACTCAATGCAACCCGAGCTGCGTTTGGGCCTTTTATATTGCCATCTGGGGGCACGCTCTGCCATCTGCCATCTGACATAGTCATAGCTCTTCGTTAAATGGTTATGCGATGATGATATTATCGCACCCAAAATTCTGCAGACATCACATCGCGCGATAAACACGCTTGGCAGCGGCATTCTGCGAAAATTTGTCACAGCCCGATAGATGCTTCGATTGTCTGGATTCGCTCTATTGATAGCGTCACGTCAATTAGATGAGAAACTAAGCATCTCCGCGGCCAGTCTCCGGCGGATTGGCGGCTACGTGATATTCGCCGGATTTCGGTTACGCGCTCAGATAAGACCCGGGACAGAATTTGCATTGATTGTGGAGACACAGCCGTTGCTCAGTCTATATCGTTTCCGTTCGCCATCTGAATTGATAATCCTCTGCCATTTTTCCATTACCGAACTCTTCACATACATAAATATTGAAAGCTTGTTATTAATCACTTACAGTCAGTTATGAATGAGTAATTGTGCATTTTTTGGCTATATCAGAAAAGGAAGTTGTAAAAGCAATAATGAACAAAAATAAAGTCTGCCACTCATTCAGTAAAAATCTCTGAAAATTCTCACGCATGTGGTTTATGGATGGTATTATCTTTTAATACCACTTCATACAATAATCATTGTGTTCTGATTAAATTTTATGTTTTTCTCCATCTAAAATGTGTAGGCTACATGAAGTATAATCTTAAATTAAGGGAACATATATATATTAATGTTTATTGAATTCTCTGTTGATAAATTCAAAATGATACTCGCTGCATTAAGGCCATGAAGGGCCTCGATATGTCATCATATTCATTTACTATTCTAATACATTTCAGTTTATTTGAATCTATTTTCAATCTTCACGACTCGAAAGCATTAGCCTAGAACCGCTAATCGAAGATGCCTGTGGGTCAAGTTCCATCAAGATGCGGATATTATTTAATTATTACAGAAGGCGCTGCCGGGGTCTCAGCTAATTTGCGTTCTTGCGGTTCTATCTGCGATGATAATCTGGAAATAGACTTGGCATAACGTCACAGTCACGCGCAGGCATCATGTCGGCTCTGGCACCTGCTCCCCATTTCCAGCGAAACCCATCCGAGTAGGCCAATTGTTAATTTTGCGAGGCGGCCGGCAGCCAGCAGCCAGCAGCCAGCAGCAGCGAGCAGCGGCTCCCCTTGCCATTCTACGATGCTAATGACAAACAATTTGAGCCGAAGAAACGGGTGCTAAAATTACAAAATCTAATAACGCGCAGCGAAGGTGCAATCTGGCCGAAAGAAAGCCACGGAGTTGCTGAATCACACAACTCGACTGAGCGCTGAATAAGGTGGCCCAAAGAGAAGACGGAGAGAGAGAGAGTCGAACGGAGCGATCTTGGCTCCAACTTGGCTTTGTGGCCAGAAAAAGTCAGGCCAGTCTAACGACGAGAGCTGAAGCAGAAAGACATGCGACTTCTCGGGTGCAACGGCCGTCAGAGTCATTGAACGCTTGCATTTCCCTGGGCCAAAAACGCAGATCAGAAACCACAGACAGACAGCCAGCTTTTGGCTTTGGCTAAAGTTAACAAACTCGGTGAATTAGAAAATTAGCAGGCCATGGTGCTGGCCACGCCCCCCGTTAACAAGGGCAGCAAGCCGGGCAACTGTTTCATGGACCAGTACCAGCAGTACTCCGCCCACTGCGAGACCGCGGACAGTGGCAACGGCAGTGACCTGGAGAGCAACGGCCCCCCGGCCAAGCCGGACGACAGCGAGGAGAGCGGTCCCTCCTCGTTGGGCAGCGACTCTACGGAATACGTCCGCCAGTCGGCCTCCCAACCGAGCGGTCAGCGGCAGCGGCAGAAGTCCCTCCGGGTCCTGGGCTCCCTGCTGCCCGACAGCCTTTTGCGGGACATTCGCGATCGCCGCAGCTCGGAGTACGTGGTTCAATACTCCCCGAAGGAGGAAAAAAAGTTGAAGGAGACCCGCCTGACCCGCGAGTCGCTGAGCGAGGAGAAAATTGAGGAGCTCCGGGCGGCCGTCGAGCGGGCCAACTTTGTGCAAACCGGTGAGGAGTCGCTGGACAGCATCGAGGCCACGGCTCAATCTCTGCCAGCCACCACCATTGGCAATAGTGGCCGCAGCAACATAAACTACAAGTATGCAGACGACCAATACTACAGCTTTCACATTAACGAGCACGAGAACTTTGGCGGCTTCTCGCGAAACGGAGGCGACGCGGATTCCAATCGGGGAGAGGGGTTGCAGAACGGGAGTCTAACGGAGCAGGCAGATCTCTTCGCCGGATACCGGGATGTGCGGTGCGGAGCCAGTTCCACCCAGTCCACCATCCGATCCGCCAAGGGGACCGTGCGGGGCGTCAAGAACCGTGTGCGCAATGGAATAGCCACGTTCTTGCAACTCCAGCAGCAGCCGAATGCCAAGGTGAGTTGGGGAAACAGTTACGGGTTTCTAATTAATTGCATTTCATAGGAATTTTGAAGTTCCAATTTGCATATTCTTTCTCGAAAAAATCCATAAATTCACGTGAAGATATATTTATGAAGATGAAAATGCAAAGAAAGATGCGGATGAGAAAATTATATTTGGTTCTAAAATATCAATTTTCATTATAATCTATTAGATTAATTATATTAAAATTGCAAATGAAAGGTAAAAAAAGATTTAGTTTTTATAACATTATGAAAAAAGGGTTTAGAAGGATCTTTCCTTAGGTTTTTGAGTTTTTCTCTAAACTAACTCCAAATCCTGTCTCCAAAATATCAACTCGCATTGAATTACAACGCAGCCTGCCATAGTTTGGACCGAGTCTGTAAATTCCGATATGAATATTCAGTTATTGATGGCAATTCAGTTCCCACGCTGCTGGGCGTCTTCAGAGCCATCGCTTCCACCGGCAGGTGGTTGAGTCACCTGAACTGCCTTGCCTTCCAAATTATGCAATTCCCTCGGCGCGCGCGAGCATCTTGTCTTGTCCAATTGTCTGCATTTCGTCCCAACTTGCCGGAGAAAGTGCTGGGCAACAATTGTGGCGGCTGCTTGGCTGGGGTTTCAATATCTTTCACATTTCCAGCATTCAAGTATTGGCGTATTGGAGTGCCCGTAATCTAATGAACCGCTCGCGGTTTCCCCCTTGTCCCCCCTGTCCCCCAGCTCCCATGTCCGCCGTCCCCACCCAAATCAGTCGGTTTCTTCTTCAATTATAATGGAAACCGTTAAGTGGCTTATTTTGTCGCCGCCGATGTCGCTTTGTATGCGCTTAGCGCGCGTTTACAACTTGCTCAGATAGCTCGGACGGCTAATGCCAGATATCGTCTTAGCCGAAATTGGTTTTCTCGTTTTTGTTTTCCTCTCATGCATCTCATGTTGCCAGTAATTCGGGGTTTTGGTTTTCGTTTTGGGTGCGCTGGATTGACACGACTAATCGCAGTTAATGTCGAGCAGTTGGGGGCAGGGGGCTGGGAGCTGAGAGCGAGCCAGCTTGGGAGCTGGGAAGTAAATAAAAAGAACGGCTTATTCCGCGGAGACAACGGGGCTTTGTGAAATTGTCATCGTAAAAGCGCGATTTGTAATAGTTTCTTTTCTTTGCCGAGGCGGGTTCTCGGAACTAGTTTCAATAAAGCGATCTCTGTTTGGATAATTAATTCATTTGATAAATCAGCAAAATATCCCCCATCGATGTAGGAGCTTTCTAGTATATTGATTTGATAACCATTTGATAAATCGCTGAAATTGACACCAAATAGATTTATAACCCTGACTCTGGTAACATTCTTTGGCAAAATTTCTCTATGTAATCTGATAGATTTTGACTTAAAACCATCTACCATATATTTCGGTGATTGGGGTAAATGCCAATTTTACAAGTCGGTATTTTTATGCTTGCCAGCAGTATGGTATTGCGTTGAGTGAATTATGAAAAAATTACGGAAACATATACAATACCACTGCTTGATTTATGGCTATTTACTTTCTAGTTTTTCGATTTAACAAACTTCCAGCCGCACACATGAAGAGAGCTTTCTAGTATTTGGACTCGGTAGTAAATCACCTTCAAAGTCAACGCTTCGCACTATAATGTCACAAATTATCGGAATTACTGCCATTAGGAATTTCCGATGCTAAAAGATAACCCCAATTAGGGTTACCAAATAGTTGTTATCGGTTTCGGGCCTTTCAACAGTGTGAAGCCCATTTATGATTCGAAAACCAGTCTCCATTTGATGGATTATCTATCATTGAACCGTTTTTCCGCCCATTTGCTCACTTTTCCCCGTTTTGCCTTTATCAACCGTGACTGCAGTAGAAATCTGGTCTGGTCGGGTCCACAAATATCAAAAACAATTTCGGGTTTCGTATTGTTTTTTTATGCTTTTTAATTTTTATTAGTGCCCCGCTCCCATTTCAAGACTTAGAAATTTCCCTTTATCTAATTTAATGAGCAGATTTTAGATCGCTTTAATTGTTTCGTTTGCCTCTGCTTTTCACTTTCTGAGCCACAGAGCCGAACCTGATGAATTGATGGAATGATACCCGGCTTGGCTTGGCCTGGCGTGGTCTGGCTCAGATCGACGGACTAGAAACACAACGGATCACCATACATACATTAAGTGGATGCTAACTGAATAGAAATGTTTTATGGCCTTATAGCGGGCCGCATGCAAATTAGACTGAGAGATGGAGGAAGCATTCGAGACTCACAATGAGGAAAGTGAGATGCTGCTAATTATAATGCAGCCAGCAGTATGCAGGGCAATAAAAATCGAAAGTGAAAATGTTGCTTCTCTTGGCATTGTTTTGTTTTGGTTATTTCATTTTTTATTTTTCCTTTCTGCAGCCCTTTGAGCTTCAGAGTTCAGCGCATTGCTGGAAGCTATAATTAGAGCATTCACCAAATTTTTTGATGGCTGGCCGCAAATTGGTGGTGCTGGCCAACAACTCTGCTGGCCGTTCAGAAAACCCACAACTCACTTTGTCACCTTCGAGAAGCATCAGCAACATCGCAGCTGGTTTGGTATTAGCCTCCATCTCGATGGCTGTTGCCCAACTCTTCGATTGGCAATCACTCTACCACTGGCTCTTGGCCATACAAGTGACCTGCTTTCTCTTTTGTCCACTTATATGTAGCAGTTGTTGCTGCCTTTTCTGCTTTTTTGTTGCTGCTGCTGTTGTTGTTGCTGTTGCTGTTGCTAGTGTTGCAGATGCTGCTGCTGCTGCTTCTGTGACAAAAGTCGCGCTGAGGTCAACCGTGCAAATCACGTGTGGTAATTGTTAATTGGCGGCGTGTTTATGTTTTTGGCAATGCAAATTATCAACATCAGCCGAGTTGACATTGAACCACTGACAGATGAGGTGCCACTTGGCGGTTAGGTGCTTTATTAGCTTTGCTAGTTGCCTTGCTGGCTCGTCTGGATTGGGGCTTTTCTTTTTCTGTTGAATTGAATTGGAAAAGCAGCTCCTCGCCAACGTTCACTTGAAGATGGAGCTCCAAACTCCGAGCTCAATCTCAATCGCTAGCTGACGCTGAAGCTGCAGTTGAAGCTGAAGCCAATGGTGAGGCTGGAGTTGACTTTCCATTTGACCGCAGCTCGTTTGTTGTTTGTTTGTTTCGCCTGCTTGTTTATTGTCTGGTTGGTTCGTGCTGCGTGGCTTTGAACTTTTCTTCGGCTGTGTCGTGAAATATTTTTCTCGCTTTTGTCGTTTATCGTTGACAACGACACCAGCCACCAGCTGCATCTCCTGCGGAATGCCCGTCATTGTGTATATCTCTATCCACTTCGCATTACCCAGCCGTGGCCAGCTTATTAATTTTCAGTCTTTCCATTGCAATGCAAATTCTTATCGTACCGGTTTCAAGATGCTTCGAGCACTAAAGAAAAACTAATAAATTTCCAAGATGTTATGACTATTCAAGATTGTACCGTAAGATTACAAATACATTTTCCTTTTATTTTTCACCAAAAATTTCAATATCAATGCAGCCAAATGTGAGAAAGGATTTATGGTTTTTCAAAAAAAATTATGACACATCGATGCCTCATAGAGTAACAATAACAAACAATATTTTTTTCGGTGCACAAAATGCATCCAACGGTTCAATGATACTTGCTGGACATCACAGGTGGGGGGATCATATCGCATCGTATCGGTCGGACTTGGTTCATTAGCCAAAGCAGACGCCACCAAAGTTGGCCAACTAACGGAAATGTTAATTGTCAAATGAAATGAGCGAACCCCCAGCTGAACCGGTTCGGACTTACAAAATAAGACATCATAAATTGTCGGGAAAACATTCCAGGTTTCCATTGTGTGACTGTCTCTTTATATCTGTGCCCGTTTCGTTGCTGGCGCTGTCGATTGCCTAGCAGTTTTCCTATTATTGCTTAATTGTATTGATTAATAGGATTTTGAGTGACATGCAGAGTTGCCCGGTTACGTGACTCCGAGCTAACGAACTCGGCAATCTGGGCAGAGAGTGGCTGAGGTTTTCCACAAGCCGCAGATCGAGGCAAAGTTTCCAACCAGTTTTCGGCATCCGAATACCATTTCCAATTTTCATTTTTCTATTTTTTTTTGTCCCAGACCTGATTCTATCGTTGTGTACAGAAACTGCAATTAAATTGGGATTTCAATGTCAGTTTACTGCTAAAAAGCCAACGGATTTTCTTTTCAAGAAAATCGTGTGCCTCTCTTGTTCGGAATAATTATGCCTCGACTTAACTCCACAATTGATACAAAAATAAATGTCTTATACTTAGCGATAAATATAAATTTAAAATCGAATTGATTATTTTTTTATGTGAGCGATTGTCCGATTGAAAGAGCTACGATCTTGTGACATAGCTGCATATTTGCTTCCGATATAGCCTTTGTCTCTAGTTGGCCTTCATCCATTGCTGGTGGAGACTCGATTTGGCAATGCCGTTCTGGTCAGACCGTGACAAGCTCAGAAATCCGCGCTGTGTGGCGAATGCTGTGCCAATTTCCAGTTTTCGGTGGCCTGCTTTCTGGCCACCAAACCAGAACTCGAACTAATCTGTGGTTTCTGTCTCTCCCCTCCGTTTTCACCCACAGAACTTCAAGGAGAAAGACCTGGGCAAGGTGGTGCTGTACACCACCAGCATGGGCATCATCCGGGACACCTACACGAAATGTGCCAACGTGAAGCAGATCCTACGGACCCTGCTGGTCAAGTTCGAAGAGCGGGACGTCTTCATGAGCGTGGAGTACCAGGCGGAGATGCGTCAGCGGATGCAGACCACACAGGTTCGGGTGCCGCAGCTCTACGTCGAGGGCCAGCACATCGGGGACGCTGAGACGGTGGAGCGGCTGAACGAGTCCGGCGAACTACGGCAGCTGCTGAAGCCCTACAAGTCCATTGCCAGTACGCTCACCTGCCAGACCTGCGGCGGCTACCGCCTGCTGCCCTGCCCCTCCTGCAACGGGTCGAAGAAGTCCGTGCACCGCAACCACTTCACCGCCGAGTTCGTGGCCCTCAAGTGCATGAACTGCGACGAGGTGGGTCTGGTCAAGTGCCACAACTGCTGAGCTAATCCGAGCTGAAGAGTCCTCTGTACATCTCCGTAGTTGTAAGCCCAGTTAACTGTAGTCCCCAGTAAGGAACAATCGGAATATCCTAGGCCTAAGTAGTAAATAGTACATTATCAAAATTGCATTGTTTTCTTGGGCTATCTGGGCTATAAATGGGGTCAGTCTACAAATAAAAGTAAATAAGGATCAAACAAACATGCAAACAGATTAAGGTAAGAACAAAATTACCCATTTTGCAGGTAATTTAAACAAAATCAACCATTTATTTTTATGTTATAACCTTCGCTTATTTTAGAGCTGACAACAAAATAAAGCTTCCAATCAATGGCTTATATTTTAAGCTCTGCAAACCATAAAAATATTCAATTGAAACCTAAAATTATAAAATGCTTTCAACTAATGAATGAATTCAATTTAAGCTGACAAATTGAATATTTGGCGCATCCAAAAGTCTGAGGGGAGTGCAAAAGGATATATTTTAGATACAATTTAAAAAGTTTAGCGCTTTATTTTTTTATTAATTCGCAATCGAACCGCAAAGTATGCAAGGCTTAATTCCGATTTTGCGTTCAATTAAACGTTGCAGGCCTCTTAAATGCTTAGCGGAGCTTAAAATTAATTTAGATTTTTGTTGAATGCGTTGCATACATTTTGGCTAACCGGACCCAGGGCTGCCAACAGCCATCAAAGTTTTACACATGTATTCATGTGGTGGTGTGGTCGAAACATTCCGGCTCCGTTGAGGGCTCCCTGTTATGATCGCTTTCTGCAAAATGACCTTTTATTACAACATCAGCCGCACCATTGAGTTTCTGGCTTCTGGGAAAGTGACTTACTGCCCCCCGGCTGAAGCAAAGAAGCAACCAAAACTATGCCACCGCAAAGCTGGCCAAGACAAAGAGTATATATTTCAGGAAATAGTTAAATGTTATAGGGGGCAAGGACGCCTACCCTCCACACTGTATTTGGTGTGTGTAGTTGTGCTTCGGTGTAGCGGTGTATGTGTAAGGACAATGATTGCTTTCCACTCTGCCCTGCTTTTGGCTCATGCATCTATTCTGCTGAATCTGCACTGAAACCCAATTCCAGAGTATTTTTAATAAAAATCGGACACAAGGAAAGATATATTTTTGTTCATAGACCCTTACTAATATACATATTAGAAAGCTCTGACGAAAATTAGGAATCTGACAAGCTCTGACTTTTCAAAAACTATTTCGTTCTAAAGATGAATTTTCCACTTTTCTAAACATTTTAACATATACATATTGGAGTTTTCTTGAATACTTTTTTTATATCAGTGTGTCTTCTGGCTCGGGGCAATTATGTAAACCGGCTTTTCTCTCTTTGCACCACACCGACCATGCAATTTTCTCGCGCCATTTAATTTTTGCCGGCCTGCTCCTACTCGAGTCAGGAAAAGCGGAAAAGCGCTGGGAAAAGGGTGGTCTACGTTGGCCTTTCTGCCAGTTAGCCAGCCATTCGGCATTGCCATTTGCTTTTGGTGTCTTTGTTAGTTATTGTTATGGCCGCTTTTAATGTTATTTTCCACTTGGCTCACACTTTTGTTAACATGCCGCCCCACACGCACAGCCAACACAGTGAATATCCAACAACTGACCAAGCGAGCTGACCAAAGGAAAACCCTTTTCCTTCAGGGGCTGAGCGGGTGGCTGGCTGGGACCGAAATCGTTTGGCTTCCATCCTCCCAACCCGGATCGTTAAGTTCACAGGCGGCTACATTGTAATTACCGAGCGGAGCCACCGAGCTACCCGTCGAGCTGGTGGCCCAAATCCTCAGCCAAAGCGGCTTGATTTATGGGCCAACAGCGGCGTCGTCGTACGCAATTTTTCATAAACAATTTGGCACAGTAACATACACAATATTCAGGAATCTGGGATGGCTGGCTGGATGGCTCAGAGTGCGGCGCGGCTCCGAAAATATTAAAATATATATATTTATATTGTAAATGCCGGTAATGCTGACAAACGGTGGCGTCGTCATATGAGGGCCGACTGGCAGGATGGCTGCAGGACTTCATTGGAGCTGGGAGTTGGTGGTCGGCGTTGGAATCCACAGTGCCACTTAATGGCAGCTGGCTGCCTGGCAGTTAAGCCGAGACTCCAACTAAATCGAACGTCACACTCAAAAAATCCAATAAAAACTATTCATTCAGAAAAACATAAAAATTCAGTAATTAAGAGGTTATTAAAAATCCACAATCCACAGAAAAGATTTAAAAAGATTTTTTTAGAGTGCATGGAGACCACCTGCCAAACAGACCCAGTTCGTGGCTGCCTTTGTTAAACTTTATCCGCGGTAATTAGTTTATGCGCGCAATTTCATGTGCGGTTCGGTCATTAAATATTTTTTGTTCCCTGTTGTGGGCGGTGTGGGCATTATTATTTTGCCATATTTCGCCATGCCGGTGGGGTGTTGGGCCCAGAAATAATACTAGTATCTAAAAACGATGCAAACTGGCGGTCGCAGGTGTTCGGAAGCTCGGGCTCACTATAAATTAGTGTGTCAAGCGGACGGCGGCATCGCTCCCAATTGGCGACAAATAAAATTAGCCACACATTATGTTTTTGGCAAAAACTTTCAAATTGTTTTTGGCCACCACTCCCGCAGCTCATTACACTGTTGTTCCGCTTTGTTCAGTCCTTTTCCGTGTCATTTTGTACGGTTCTGTTCTGTTCTGGCCGGAATCGGGTCGAATCGGGATGGCAACAAATCACGGGCAGCTACTCAACGGATTATTAAGTGAAAATTATGGCACTCCAAAGGCTCATAAAGCATTTACAATGCCTCGACCGGGGCAGCGGCGGTTAGTTACATTTTTTATTGTCGTTGGGCTCCGGGTGTTGAAGTTGGAGTTGAATGTTGGATACTGGATACTGGATGCTGGATGTTGCCGTAACCCATTTGCTGACTGCCGGCTGACTGCCATAAAAACTAGCATAGCTCACATTACGGACTCCTCTAAGTCGTAGTCCCAGTCCTGCCCCGAAAGAAATACCACATCCCGCCCCGCGCTGAGTGTGAGCATAAGTTTTAATCTGCCTTCGTTACAATCAGCTGGTTTGTTCAGTTGTTTCCAGTAAAAAAGTACACAATAAAGGCTTATCCAGTAGTGAAGATGGTATACACTTTCCTCACATCACTGCAAAGCCCAGGGCGACTTCATTTAAATTTAAAAATCATAAAATGGACTTTCCTATAGTGTGTAGTTTCCACAAAAACCTTCATGTTACCAAGCCCTTCACAAAGTCTTCATTCATTTTTTACATTTTCGCAAAAAAAGGAAAGTGCATAGCACTCTGGGCATTAAATAAAATAAAAAGGCAAAGTGCGGCCAAGAGATAGCAAAAGTAAGCAAAGAATTGATTAAAATTTATGCTCCCCTCACAGAAGAACATATATAGACTCCGCTTACACATTTTCGGGACTGGCAGCACATGTGCTCTATAAAGATATATCTTTCAGACAGCCATCCGCCCCTATCGAAATATCGCCTGGTGGGCTGAACAACATTTTGATTAAATTATTTTAATGGCAAGTGCGAGATATATGGTAAATATATGCGTCGGATCTATCGCCGGCTCATCTTGTGCTGCTGGCGCAGCAGCCAATTAATTCAGCTGCGAACTATTAAAGCACACACTGGGCGCTCATAAATCGAGGCAAGGGGCGGTGTGGAGCAGCAGGATATGCCAGCAGAATCGGGAAGCCGAAGGAGCAGGAGCAGCAGCAGCGGCAGTATCAGCGGAGAACATCATGAACCAATTCTCCAGAGTGAGCTGTAAATGAATGAATATTTCATAGACGCGATTTCGAATAGATGCAGATGCAAAGGTGGTGCCAGAACGCGAGATTAGCTAAGCCAGCAACTGATGGACGAGCTTCCTGGCGAAACATTGGGATTTTCCGCGGCACTGGGAAAATTGGGTTAATGCCAAAACAAAGATGTAGCTGAGCAAGTAATTAAAAGTTTTTTTTTGATTGAATTTATTTAGGTCAATTATTTACTTTAGAAAAAACTAAAAAATTCTTATCCAAAATGGAACAATTCATGGAAAAGTAAGCGTTTTTTCCAAGTGCTTCTGTTTTGAGCACCTGCCCGCATAGAGAATCTCAACACTGTCTCCTTTTTGCTTCCTCCCAATAGCAAGTCCTTTCGCCCGCATATAGGACAGGACTTTGCACTCCCCGCCACCATCCAGGCCCATTCTGACTGACTGGTAAATATTTATTGAACACGATTCGCTCGTTAGGCGGACGCAGCACACACATCTCATGCAGGACATGGCATATATGTATAGCATATCGCAGAATGCGAGTGAAGTCCCCCATGTCTCCTGTCCTGTCTCGAATATTCGTTTTTCACTTTGATTCATTCTGGAGCATTTTTCAATTTCTTTGTGCGGCAAAATACAACCTCGAAGGGCAACATTAGCTGAGCAGACCTTGAATTGGGTCCCTGCGCTTTGAGTTTTTAAAGAAAGAGCAATGGAGGGTACGATTTCTTCAGCATGTGTGCCCATTAACATTTTCAATGTTCTGGGATGCTGCAACAAAATCAATATCCAATGGTTCTCCAAAATAAATTCAAAGTGGCATTGCATTTTAACCATAGGAACGATATTCCAAAAGTTTTATATGCATTTTTTATAAGTGAACTTATCTGCTAAAACGTTTTCTTCCGTGTAATGATTATTGAATTAAGGTTGCCAAGCCAAAGAGAGTGTATTTTGGTAAATACCGTTTGGAAAATTCACTTCATCCCAGCTGGAAGTTGTGCAGATTTCTATCTAGGATGCTCTGCTCCAAGTCAAGCGACCTGTGTGCAAATTTCCAACTGTCTGCAGACCCATGTGTGGGAGTTAGTTTTAAATTCGGTCTTGGCCAGTCCATCGGCTCAATAGGCCGGGCCGAAAAGAAGCAGTTAATAAAATCCCCTGACACGGAGGCGTTTACATAAGCTTTTAGCAAATAATTGAGTGTGCGTGCCTTTGTTGCAGTTGTTGCTAAGGATGTTTGCACGTGTATCGTGCGATTGGCAAAATTGCTCGGATTGGAGTCCCAAAGGATTCTGGGTCCTGGGCTGCTCCCTGGGCTATGGTCTCCGTTTCATTTCCACATTTCGAAATTCAATTGAATTTGCAAAAATTGTTGTTTACATGTCGATTTGTTTGTTTGATTTATGCAAAAAATATGTGAGTGTGTATGTGTTTCCGCCCCAAAACATCCGAAAATACTCCGGGACGCACACACCTAACCTTTTTTGATGTGTGCCTGGAGATTTGGCCAAACAATCTTGGTCCGAAATTAGAGGAACGGGCTACCAGTTGGTCGGCGGTGGGCAGTTTTGGCTTTTTGTGGGCTGCGCATTAAACGAAATTAGCTGTCAATGGGCCGAAGGCAGATTGCATCTGATAGGGGGCGTGGCAAGCAGCTTCTGGAATGTGGCAGGCGGCATGTGGCACGGCTGCTTTGTGTACGGATTAATAGACATGGGACCGAACCTTTTGTGCGTCCTGGCAGGACGACAACGATTTCAATCTTGTTTGATAAATTTTCTATTTACATACAATTTTCCGAGCTTGGAGCCTGGATCTCCCCCAATTTTTCCGCTTGGCATGGTCCGCACGTATACGCAATACGCACTACGCATACGCCGCGTTATCCCCGGACTAAGAGCTAAGTGCAGCTCCGGCACTCCGAATTCCATCAACGTCAGCCCACATAATGACCTGACCATCGCAACACTACACAACACCACACAATGCAATACTTGAGCAGATGAAAAATTTGTCTTCGAAATAAGTTGCAGCCAAGTTTGCCGTCGAGCTGGGGCGGATAAACATTTTTCAGCAGCAATAAATAATAACGCAGGAGCAGGACGGGCGCAGAAGGAGCAGGCGGCAGGAGAAATATTAATAATAAAAGCACACAACTCCGAACAGAAGTGCGCATAAAGGGACAGGACAGCACAATGGATGCGAGCTGGACAGAATCTGGGCAGCCAACAAGAAAAGTGCATCCACGAATAAAATCAAAGCCATCAACTGCAATTGCGGCAGCCGGCAGCGGAGGGGGTGCTGAATTTCGAAAACTGCGAAAACGGGAAAGTGGGAAAGCGGAAAAGGCGGATTGAATGGTTATTGGAAGTGCTTGGGAGGGATACTCTTTCTCAAAAGGGAAACTTTTGCGCTTCCCTCACGGCCATAAAACTATTACGCAAGATGCATAAAGACTTTGTCAAGTGGAAAAATATGAAAAACTTTTACATTTCTATGCAAAAGGCAACGACGTAAATTGCTTCCCCCATCCCGAATCGAATAAATGCGTTTATTCATATAGATATAGTCCACATGTATTTCAATAGGCCATATGTGTTTGGGATATCAGCTTCGAAGTGTGCGTTCTGTTCCAGAATTGTAAAACTTTTTGATCTGTACTAATTGGCCGAATGGGCCATAAAATTTTGGCTTATTAGATCAATATTGGGACGGCGCATCCCAAACTGGGTTATTAAATTACAGTTAATAAAAAGCTTCAATGGCCGATTTAAAGATTACAGCAATTTCGCTCGGCTCGTTTCTACAATCTGCGCAAACAATGTGGCAAGTCACCAGGCACACTTTCAATTTTCGGAGAACACATAAAACTTGATTATCTTGATTAAATTGCAAATCAAAAACATGTTTCAAGGATTACTTGTGTGCCATACCCACACATACACGCCCACACAAGCACACAGCTTATCAAGCCACACACAACCACCAGGACACACGAAGAAGGATATTTGAATACGGATGGCTACATTGTAAGGAAATAAATAATAATTGTAAACTGCAGGCAAAATTGTGTGGATGTGCCCATGTTAATCTGTTAACAAGAAGCTTAGATCGATTTCATTTCAAAAGTGTTTATATCAATTTAAAGTAATTACAAGCGCCCACAAACACATGCATTTCCAGCTGAACAAAGCCAGTCCGTAATGGAAAATATTACGAGAATTGATTATAGCCACGCTCCAAGAACTCGACACATAGTCATTTCTATGTCTTCCTCGAGAATGCTTCCAGAATAAACTCAAGTGACAAGTATATTGACAAATGCCATCGTTGCATTCGGGCGTTGTTTTGATTGCCAAGGAGTGGCGGTTTGCAATTAATATGATTACCGATTCGGTGCGACAAGACCTGGCATCATTTTGGCAGTGGATTTTGATTAATGTCAATCATCTGATAAGTTTCAGCTCAGCAAATTGAATTAAGATCCTGGGGGTATCGAACCAAGCGCTTGTTGCCAAATTTGAAGTGGAAAAGCAACAAATTGTTGGCTAGGCGGCTCGATTGTTATCTTTCAATTGTTGAAACCCATGCAACTGGAAACAAATCGGAATTAAATCCGAATCTATGATATTTCCCTGATACAATGGATTATTAAACTCTATGATACTTCTGCCTTAAATTTATATCCCTAAATAGTAAACAATTGCATCCATTACAACAAATGCCCCGCAACTGGCAACTGGCAGCCTATGAAGTGGAATCAAAGGAAATTGCAGCCGTAAAGCTGCATATTATGTGAACTAATTAAATGTCAACCCGAAAGCGTCGACCCAAAAACTCAGTTGAGCTGCTGTTAAAAATTCACAAGCTAAGAACGAGAGCAACATTTGCAGTGGCGGGAGCGGTAGGAGCAGTGCTTACAGCTTTCAGCTTTCAGCTGGGCACCTGGCTCAGGTAAATCTCGAAATGTCAAAGAGATTAGCTGAGAAAGGGGCGTGGCCAGGGGGCGAGTGGATGGGGTAGTGGCTGTGCCGAATGCCCGAACTAATCTTACCAATTCTAAGCGCATTGTCTTGCCAGCTTCTGCGGGCTAGTTACGCCTTTTGTCCGTGTTCCTGCTGTCATTTCTGCTTCGTCCTCCCCCTCTTTCCATTCCTTTCCTTGTGTTTTTCCTACTTCTGACTTTGGGCGGTGTGTTTGTGGGCGTGGCAAGGATAAAAAACTTGGCGTACGTACGGTACGTGTGAGCAAAAAGCAAAAAGTGCCAGCGGCTTCCTATGCATTTACCTGTGTTTCTGTATCCGTGTGGTGTCATTGTCTGTGTTATTGAGTTTTTGTGTGAGTGTGTGTGCATGTGTGTGTGTTTGCCTCGCACTTAGGCACATGTGTACCAGCAGACAACAGGGGACAGGGTGAGGGGCAAGAAGGAGGCAGCAGGAGTTGAGTAGATGACGCTGTAATAGCATTCAAAACTCTTACTAATGAGCAGGCAAAGCGCACTAGAGGAACAGAGAAGGAACACAGTGGGCCACAGAAATGCGCCTGAAACTTAACCCTTTAAAGTGAGAAAATATATTAAATATTTTTTCTTTATTTAAATTTTTATTGAAAATCATGGGGCAACTCCTTTTAATAATATAACTTGACTAATATTTTGAAAATCTACAAGTACTTTATATCGAAATTTGAACAAACCCTTATTCTTTTTGAATATCAGCAAAAAAAAAAAACTAAATAAAAACGTATGTCTTTATCATTCCATTAATTTAATAAAATAAATCAAATTTAACGATGAAAAACTCATACAAAAAAGTTATTGGGTTAAAAGGCGGCTGATGGAAGAGCGGGGCTGACGAGCTTTTCCGGGCAGGTGATGTGTTGTGCCTCCAGCGTGTTGCCAGCAATGCTTGAACCAATTTTACATTGTAAACTGGCTGTGAAAGAGCGGGGTACTGGGGGGCAGAGGTCATTCTCTGAAGGCAGCAGCAACGGCAGCCAGCTTCAAACTAATTGTGCAATTATTTTTGCATAAAGTGGCATAAACATGGCTAGAAGAGGCATTATGCGAGTGGCCTGACTTTTGCAACACACGGGCGTGTGCGATGCTGCTCTCCTTTTGCAACAAAAGGCGGCAGGGGCACAGTGGCGGGAAAGGTCGGCAGGAGTCGGTAGAAGGCGGACGCGGGGCGAAATGCGGGGGCATGCCTAAGTGGCACTCGTAAAATTTGAATGTAATATTCATTATTTTTTGCACATTGTCTGTCCGTTTGCCGTCTGCCTGTCAGTTAGTTACATTTTGGCTTTACTCTGTTGCGGCTACCGCCGAGCACATACATAGATAAAAACTTACAGGTCTATGTATTAGTGTGTTTGGATGATTAAAGTGACTGTGAAGCGGGGTACGTTACGCATACGTCAAGTGGTACGTGTGCCAGGCAAAGATTCCCTTACAACTGAAATAGCACTAATTATGGCCAAAGAAAAGTTATTTCTATAAAGAGTTCAATATTAAGATTATAAATAAATGTCTCAACTCTCCGTTCATGATTTAGGTTCTAATAACTAATTCATTTGGAGGATTGCTTAATAATCCACTCAAAATCAGGATTTGTAGTGCCTTGACAGATCCAATAGTCTCTCTCATTTACATTTTTCAATTGAATTAGTTTTTCAACTTTAATGAAATTAAAGAAATACACTTTTAAACTAAAAATTAAAACAACGAAGCTTCGAAGAGATCCAGATGACGCTTTGGAAGGTAAGCGAAGTGAGTAAACCGGGCCAACCAAACAAACTTGACCAACTTCTTTAATGGTTTCATACCATTTTTTCGGCAATTAAAATTAAAATTTCCAGTGAAATGAAAGGTGGTGCCAGCTGTAGTTCGCAAGCAAACCACAACAGAGAGAAAGCCAAGGGAACTCCAGCCAAGGGGTGGAGTAAATTACAACAGCAACAACAGTAGCATCAACAGCAACATCAACATCTACAGCAAAAGCGGCTAGCAAAACAAACCGCAGCAACCAAAACCAAACAGAAGCGCTACGCAGGGAAAAAGTCGACTTGGCTGACGTCCTCGTCGCCGGAGTTGTAGTCGTCTGGGCCAGGAATTTGTACAAATATGTAAATGAAATTGTACGACTCGGCACACACTCGTGCACCCGCATAGGTCTGCAGCTATATCTACAGGAGCAACATATACGGGAGAGGCGGCAACAAAAGCACTCGAGCAACTTGCAACTAGGCGAGGTGCAAATGTGCCTGTGTGGCTTGCTTTTTGCTTGTAGTTCGTTGACTTTTGAAGTTTCTCGACGGCGAAAGGTGGTGCACTTTCAGGTTACATTTATTACATTTGTAATTGTTGTCAGTCGTAGTTGCTTTGCAGTTGTTGCTATTGCTGCTTTTACAGCAACGTCTTGAAGAGAAAAGTTAATTATGGAGTCGATCCCATTTTCACTTTTTGCCTCATTAGATTTTAGGGTCCTTATTTTGAATGCAGAATAAGTAGTTTAATGGTCGCAACTAAGTGTTTAATTTAATGAGTATTATTTTGTATTTGACAAAATAATTAATTCAAATTCAATTTTCTGTGAGTTAAAACCACTCACATGCTTCATGCACTTAGTCACTGAAGCAAAACAAAAATATTTTAGCCACTTCTAGTAAAACCTGAAAATAATGGTAAAACCCCTTATTGCCCGCATGTGTCATATGCAATATAAGGACGCAGGACGCGTGTTAGCGGAAGTCGTTGCCAATCGAAGGAACTTCCTGTTTGCTGGGTTTTGTGCTTTGCCGCTTTTTTCTCTGCGGTCTTGCCTCTAGCCGGCTCCTTTGACTTTCACTTTTTGCCTTACCTTGCCTTGCCTTGGTCCTTTTTTCCTTTTGCCAAACGCCTGGATTTTCTGTGCCTTCCTGCATGCGAATTCTGTATTTAAAATGCTTTTGCATATTTCATTAACATTTTAAAAATGCATGGGCTGCTAATTGAAAACGTTTGTCGTGCCCCAACGCACACATACCCACACACACTTCCAGGATCCAGGGCTTAGAGGTGCGTACAGCAGGGAGCTGCCAGGAGCTGGAGAAAAAAGGTTAAAAGGTGCCATCGTGGCACTCAAAAGCCGGGCAACATAGTTTAGCACTTTGCTGCGCCATCGCCCAAGAAATCAAAGCAAAGTCACCTTTACCGTCCGCTTCCATGGGAGCTAATGTATGCGACCTGCACTCAAAGTTCGCCCACAGTCCTTGGGTTGGGCTTAGTTTGCCGGTATTCGGTATTGTATGCGAAAATGCCCAGACACATGTAGACCCGAGGTCTTCAGGGGTCAAACTAGAACTAGAACCTATGCCCGGCACACACACTGCACACACACACACTGGCACACCTTCAATCACTTCCGCTGAACGATGAAGTAGCTCTTTTGCACGCTATTATTTTCCTGGATACCGCCGTAGAGCCATAGTCGCCTGTAATTGGAACGTGTGAGAAATATCAAGCGGCGGCAAAAGTCAAAGCAACACTTTAAAAAATAAATTCCCAAGCAATACACATGAGCAACATACATCCAACAACTGTTTTGAAGCGGGAGGAAAATACTAGGGCGAGTTAATGGGTAATTTATTTTAGCGTTCACATCAGTTATTTATAGATTTAAATTATTTTTAGAATTTAGAACAACATAGCTCAACTTAGCTCATACATTTTCCATTTGATTTTATTTTTAGGATGCCATCTGCTTATCCTGCTTATATCCTTTCTCCCTTAATCAACATATTTAAATGTTCTTATTTTTAAGCGTGTACTCTGGTCTCAAGTCGCTTAAGTTGTGGCCCTGTTTTGCCGGATGTCCTGTTGGAAGCGTAAATAGGCATAAAACAACGAAAAGAACATTTCTATTACCCCTTCGCAGGCCTTTTGGTTTTGTCCGGACTTTGGAAGCCAGAGGAGTCGGCGGCCACCCTCTAGCCAGCCGTGAAAACTTGTCTAAAGTCCTGCGGCAGCGAGTCGGAAACACTGCCAGGAGCTGTCTAATGGCTACGCAGCAATCCAACAACCCGGCAATCCAACAGTCTAACAGCAATCCGACAGCGATCCTTTCTATAGGCATTTCAATTCGCTGGCAATGCAAATTTCCATGGCAACGCGAAGAGTCAAAACGCTACTAGCGGCAGCTCATTATGCCAGGAACACCTTTTGTTCTGGATTCGCGGAAGGGTAGTATGGAAGAGAAAATGGCAGCGAGTTGGGCGAAAAGTGACTGCCACGTCGTCCACTTGACACCTGGCTTGGCTTTGCCTCCTGGCTCGGTTACTGGAGTTCCGGAGCCAAAGACTTCTCCTGATGCTCACCGCAAAAGCTTGCTTAGCCGGTCTTAAAGTCGCAGCGAGCGAAAAGAACAAGGAGCTGAGCCGGAGACAAAGCCAAGGTAACCAAAAGGTGGCCAAGTGCCAAATGCACGTGCAACTTGCACGTACGCCGTCGGACGGCCTCCTGATGTCCCCATTCCTTTGGCCAGGACGATAAACTGCTTTTAGTCAGCTTTAGTTACTTTGGTCAGCGCCCGCTGCTAATGCATGATGCTATCACTGAGAATAATAGGATGATAAAGTTAAGAAAAAAACAATAAAATAACCTAACTGTTAGGCTTGTAAAATATATTAAAAAATACAGAAGCTTAATAAGAAAAAATTATTTCGATGAAGAGAAACACTGCACTTTACTTATTGCAGTGCATCGCCTTTGAAGTTTTCTTTACTTTTCTTCTTTGGAAAAAATCAACTACAGCTTGGAGCTACTGGTCCACTATTTACTGCTTTAGTTTTGTGCTTTTCGGCGTGTTTTGTTTGCCTCCTGTGTTTTGTCATGCCTCTTATGTCCTGCTCCAAAATGGGTAAACAACTTTGGGCGGCGAGCCAAGTGCAAGGTGCACGGAGCATGGAGCATGGAGCATGGAGCACAGAGCAGAGGGCGTACTGTACAGTGCACACAGAAAGATGGCAGCAGTATCACGTTCAGTATTCAGCTCTCGGCTCCCTTTTTGGTGGCTTTCTTGCCATATGGACCACTGACCAGCGTCCGACGTTAATCCGAGATGTTTGCTTACCTTGGTGCCAAGTCCGGGTAACCGGACAACATGGACTACCCGGTTACGGCAACGGCGACCCATTTATCTTGCAAACGCAATAACAACGACTTAGCCAAAGATTTTGTGCAGCCCGTGTGCAAATCCATTAAATGCGTTGACTCGATATAATAGCTACGTTGGGTTTAACAAGTTTTTCGCTATATTTGCTCAGCATGGAGCTGAGTCCTTAAAAAAGCCATGTGTTTGGAAAGGCAGTCTCTCCCCAGACACCATACATAAGAAGCCATTTAATCTGTTAATCTGTTATTCAAAATATTAAAGAAAGATACAAGGCAGTAATTTAATACAACAAGTATTATTCAAGCCGCAGATATTGGAGGCAAGGACTACGAAATTTAATTGCTTTTCCCATAACGTTACAATTTTTGAATTTTTAATCGGTTTAACCTCTTTAATTCGCATTTAAATTAATTAAAATCACTTGCGACCATGCCGAGGAAACAACAATGCTGGCCAAAACCCCAAATTAACTTTGCAGAATCGGAAAAAGCCGCAGCTGGGGATGTCCGAAAGGGATTGTTCGGGGGATTGAGGGCCCGGCAGGTGGCAATCGACGGATACAAAAGGCGCGACCACAGAGATACTGAGGGCGGAGGGGTTGGAGTAGGCGTGGTCAGGAACTCAGACAAGGGTTACTGTTTCTGTTGCCGATGCCGATGCCGATGCCGATACCGTTGTCAGTGCATGCTGCATTTTATTTTAATAAAGACTTTTAATTGAATTTTCAATTGTTGCACCGGCGCTGGGAATGAAGTAAGTGGAGTTGTTGTTGGCCGTTGTAATTGTTGTAATTATTGTTATCATCATTACAATGTTATGTAGTATCGGAGCAGGTTGTTTTTGTTGTCGTGCGCCACATGCAGCACAAAGAGTGCAAATGTGTGGTTAAACAATTACAAAAGGGGTTTCGGAGGTCGAACGTGGAGCGGGACTGAGATAAGGGCCGATCAGCCACCCATCACGAATGGCGTTCGCCACTTCCGCTTCCGCTTTGCCAGGCATGGATGTCCTGCCGCTGCTTAGCATGCAACGCCATGAAAATTAATAAAAAGGATTTATCCGGACAGGCGCTTTTTGCCCTTTTTTCGCACTCGCCACGTTAAATCAATGAACGTGGCAACAATTAAAATATTCTGCCTGTTTCCGTTTAACCAACGACAAAATTTGCGGCCACATTTCTGACACTTTTAATTCGGGTAGATTGGACACCTTGTTCTTTTTGAAAGAATTTAAATAGTTTTTATCAAATTAAGCTTGTTTTCTCAACATTTAATTTATTAAATGTTCAAAACTGATGAGTTTTGACTGTACTTGGTTAAAAAAAGGTTCAAGCATAAATAATATTATTTCAGCTACAATGTCTGATTTTTTATTAAAGGGTATTATGAATCCCATCTCCGGCTACATTATCCTTGATGCTTTATCTTGTGTAATTGCGGAATTTCAATAATTTATTTATTATGTGTAAATAAAATACGTAGCCAAGTTATTAATTTTTAATTTTCTCCTCAATGTTGCTTTTATTATTGTGCGTCCATTGTTTGATGTTCCAGATTTTTTTCCACTTATTTTCGCTCTCTTTATGGCACTTAAAGGCACGTAGTCTTTACGCCCACATTCCACACTCGACCACTCGATTCGAATGCGTTGGAATAAAATGCAATTGTTGGTAGTAATGCATTTGAACAACCATTTATTGGCCAGTATTGTGTGGCCCGCGAATTTTGTTATACAGCCTTTTCAATTAGTTGGCGTTGGTAGTTTATTGGCTATTGTTTCCACGCTAAGTACCCCGGTCGTATAAATAGGGAATACATTGGTCCTCGATGCTCTCATTTTGTAAATTAAATTGCCATAGCGAACGGAAATAAGTGCTTGCGAAATATATATTCATAATATTTAATCCTAGGAGTTTGTCAAGTTTTCTGGACTTGATGAAAACTTCATGCATTACTGTGGTATTTGGCTGAGTTGATTTGAAAAGCCTTTTCGCCTACGCTCCATTGACTTTCTAAGCCTTTCATTAAACTTTGTGAGAGACTAAGGCGTACGAATCATTACATAAATTATGTGCAATGAAGGCAAGGCAATTTTAAATTGAGTTTCAATGACTGCGGGCATTCGGCCTGCAGGACTCGGAATTGCGACTGAGCAGCCTTCACAAAATGTTCAAATTAGTGCGTCACATACACATTTGCATTTGCATCAGCATCTGCATCTGCAGCTGCTGCTGCTTCTGCTGCTGCACAAACGAGATAAATCAGTCGCTTTGGGAACGGGGGAAACCGTAATTACCTTGCCAAAGTATACTAGCCAACTTTGCTCATTTCCGGAAGGAAAACGTGGAGGGTGAAAATTAAAAAAGATGAAGTGAAAAGAGCCCTGCGTCTGCACTATGTCCATTTAAGTTTTTGTTTCTTTTTCTTGGTTTTAAATTCTTTCTTTTTCTGGCCAGAGCGAAACAAAATTCGAAAACCACAGACCAAGGGCGCCGGAACATAAGAATCTCGTTGGGGTCAGAGCATGTGAAAATCGAATTTCCACCCGAGAACCCTCAACAGTTGCCCAGCTTCAGGCAAAGGGTCATGAAATGCAAGGGTAGGTGAGGCTGGGAATGGAAAAGGAGGCAAGCTGCATTAATTAAAATTTGAATGGAAACTCAAAGGAAAAGCGCAAATCCGACAAATTTTTCATAGGCTAATAAACTTGAATGGCACTCGGAAAGCGAGCAATCCCAGGCTGACACCTGCCATCGAAACAGAAACTGAAACACAAGGAGGGAAATAGAAGTGCCGGCCAACTGCGCTCGCTGCCTTTTCGTTTTCGTTCCTATTTGTTTATTTTTTATTTTGCCGCACTGTCACCCAATTATGTCACACTGTGTACAACAAATTAATGCCTCGTTGCGTTGATTGCGCCGCCGTCGCGTCGAGAGTGCGCGCTAAAGTATGCAACGAAATGCGAAATGAACGCACAAGTAAAATCACTAAAAATATTTCGAGGCCGAGCTACAACTACAGCCTGCCAGTTGTCTGTCTCGGTTTGTGTCTGTATCTGTGCATATCCTTGCATCTGTGTATCAGTGTGCCATGTAGCTGTGCATCTGCAACTGCATCTCCGTCTGTGTTGATGTCTGCCTGTCTACTGCCCGCTACCAGTGTGTCTGTCTGTTGATGTGATTGCGTGACAATTTCAAACAGATTTAACCGCCAATTTAAAATGAAGTCAATACACGGGAGAGCAGTCGCACCGCGCATGCAATGGGTCGGTAAGCAAAACTGTATGGTGGACTTCAGATCATCTGATACTTGTTAATTCGTAGAGTTATTTTGCCTAAGGGATATCCCAATCAAATTTAGCACTGAGAGGAAAAACAACGAATCCATTATTTTTAATTAAAGCCTTCAATTAAAGTGAATAACATGTGTGTGAATAAAAATGTATATCACTTGTATCCTATGTCACTCATACGCCCTGTATGCCCGCCAGGTAGTGGCTAGAGGTAAACAGATCAACGGCCCGTCGGCGGTGAAGTTGACGCCGAATGTTTTCGATTTCCAGCGCTTAAAAGCCGCCACGGAGTCAGTGGTCCGATGAGATCTGTTGTGTGTTCTAGCCGCCGCCGTCGGGCGGCAACGGGGCGTATGTGTGCCCATCCGGTTGGCAACTGAAAAATGCATTGTTAAATTCTGGATTTTTTCTCGGTCGGTTTTCTCGGTCGACTGGCTATTTGTCGGCTGAAGTTTCCTTTATTCCTTTTTTGTAACGCGTTTTTGCTTTACTGCACTGAGCTTGTGTCAAACAGCCAATTTAAATGAAATAATTTACGATGAATCACTCAATCGGTGTAAATAAAAACGTCGCACTTGTAATGAGATATCCATGATATCCGATATATCGCTTGGATGCATCCCCTATGAAGTCACCCTTTACCAATATGGCTAGTTCAGAGCGTCGGTCCTTGAAAAAAATCCTTTGGACCTAATCTAAAGCCCCTTCTTATACCCGTACGGGTTCAATGAGTACTGGATATTGCTTGGTAAAAGCCGCCTAAATACATTTGCCAGCACACTGAACCATAAACCAATTGACAGGGCAATCATTTGATACAAAACTCAAATGTTTGAATCAAAGTGAAGGATCTTGCCCCCTGGGTTCTTCATCGCCCTGCTCCTTTCTCTTTTTCTCTTTAGTTTTGGCTTAGTGGCAATCAGCAGTGCATGTAAATGCCATGACAATGCAAGGACATTCAGGAGTGGAGAGGTAAGGACGAAGGAACACTCAAGAGTATTACTTGTTCCACACACACATCCACCCACCCCACCCACTCTGGCAGTGCTTTGTCCACCTGAGTTGTCAACAAACCGTGAAATTATCAACACAAATTGGACGATGATGTCGAGAACGAGGAGCAGATTCGGTTTTCTTGTTTTTTCCTCTAGTTTTTCTCTGCTTTAACGCATATGTAAAGCTCCTTCGCCTACGAAAACCTTTTAATACAAATTGAAAATACTCGGAGCACAAAAAGGCTAAACATCCAGCACTTGTGATAAGTGGAAAGGTAACTCGGGGAACTGGAGCTGCCAGAACACTCGAAAAAATGGATGCTTTCTAAATGTTAGCTTCCACAAAATTGATGATGGTACAAATGATTATAGCCATTATGTAGCCACAGACCAATTAGTGGTTTCTTCGGGGCAATTAACGTGGAAAATGATTTATAAAATATATATTTTATTGTGATTTGGGTGGCAGCTGTTCATGAAACACTAATTGAATGTTGACCACTCAGAATATGCACAAAAATCCTTTTTTTTAGGTGCATACGAATACACAGATGAGTGGCCAAATGAGTGGACTTCACGATTGTCCGGTTGAATGGAGAAGGAGATTGTTGCTTTTGCTTTTGCCTCCGAATCCGCAGTCCCGTCTTAGATAAGCCAATCACATTGCCAAGGCAACGCAGACTCTCGCTTAGTCCTTTCCCTTTTCACTTTGGCGGAGCCGGAGCTCTTGCATAAATGTCAGGCGAGTAAAAAATTTGCATGAGATTTACGGTGACTGCAGCTATTTATCTTGTAGCCGCAAAGGCGAAGGCAGATGCAAGGACCGAGATACGGATACGAATTCGAATACGGATACGGCCACAGGGACACGGCCGGACGGACCGCGGAAATGCGCTTTATACTGCTTTTAAATGCCCTCGTTTCCGGCGGGCTGCCGACCTTCACTCGCCGTCAGCCGCCTCAATTAGTTCATTAAGCTAAACGTTTGCATTTCACCTAATTTTGTCTGGAGGTTTGGGGTCCTGGGGTTCCAGGGGCTTCGGCCACATCCGCTGCACGCGAGGCCGCCGGAGCTCCAGAGTGGCTCCAGAGCGAAACGATATTCGGAGGCTAGACGGCACAGCGAAACGAAACGCAAACGGAATTTATTTCTCAATTCCCACTTCAATTTTGTAAATTGAATGAAAAAGCGCTTAAAAATATACAAAAGCAGAGCGAGCAACCAGACCAAGCATAACCCAAATAGTGGAACAAAAGCACATGGATCCAGGAAAGGATGGTACTGTGTACTGTGGAAAATATTAACAGTTCATTGAAATAGTCCTTTGACAAAGGAACAGAGTAATGTTATTATAGACATTAGTTCTAGTTACTTGCTGTGTGAATAAGTTGCGAAAAATATTTAATATCCCCCAAATAAGTTACTTTTGTAAAATTCAAATTTTAAATTTTGTATAGTTCTTCAACAGAAACTATCGAAAGAATTTATACCACAGTTAAGACCCTTAAGAGGGCGTGGCGGCAGGGCAGTGACAAGGGTAAGGGGCAGAGCCATGGAAGTGGGTTCAGGAGAAGGACAGCCCCCAAAAAAAGGCAAACGAACGACGAGCAAAGCGAAAGGAAATCTTACAAATAAAACGGAAGTTAATTTACTACGTAAACCGAAAAGCATGGCGCAGCCACATCCGGGGCGAAGGAGCGAAGGGGAGGGGGTCTGAGTAAGGGGGAACGGGGCGGGGCAGACAGAAAGCCACTACGAAGCGGCTACACTGCAAGGAATTGCAGCTGACCATTTAATTGGGCAGCTTTTTGCAGCACATCGCCTCCGCTTAAGGTGGCCAAATATTTGCTCTGGCAACAGAAGCCCAACGATGAAGGATATGCCCAAAGAAGTGAGAGTGAGGAGAATGTTGGAACGGTTGCAGGACAGGTGCAGCTCGCACTTAAAACCGCTTATTACGTTAACAATTGCAAATATCGACGCGGATTTCGCTGGTGGGCGAGACAGGATTACTTTGCATAATTTTAGGGGCATACAAATAACAGCCAAGGGATTCACTACCACACTCGCATACCCACACGCACACCCACACACATTCACAAAGAGAGTTTCTGGCATGCCAATGAAAGCATTTCGCGTCCTGGCGAAAAACGGAAGGAAATTTCACTAGCTGACTGCAGCAGCCGCAATTTCAGCCGCCTACAAATTGTTAGAAAACACAGTTTGGGCCGCAAAAATACTTCTTGAAGTTGGGAGAACTATATTGAAATAAAGGATTACTTATTTTTTACAAGGAAATAGTGAGAGTAGAATATTTTTTATTTATATTTTAACCCAACTTTGGTAAATTGGAGGCTCTTTCTTATTCTAACACAAGATTCACAATATCCTTGCTGTTATTATTTTAGCCCCACATGTTGTGAGCGGGTAAGTGTACGCGGGGTGGTGTGGCCACATTAGAGCAGAATGCTGGTGGCGTGGGGGCAACAAAAGTATTTGTTATGCGGTAAAAATGCATAAAAATCCTGAGACCGGCATTTATTTAAATTTATGCCGTTATAACGTAATTTTGCATTACCCCAAAATGATGGTGAGCAGTAGCAGCACCAAAAAAAAAAAAGAATAACCACCCACAAGTCAGCGGCTCGCTGGTATTTTATTGTTGCACTTGCGGGAGTGTGGGTGGGTTCTGTTCCAGAATGTGTGTGTGGCACACTTTGCTGTGGCATTTTTATACAAATTTTTGCACATTTTGCGGCCGCCGCCACCAACAAAGCCCAAAGCCAGAAAGTTGCGCTGATGCCTTTTATTTTTGTTAAATAAGTATTTGGCAATTGTTATTTGAATAAACCATACTTTTGCGTCTTTTATCCTTTGTGCACCATACACGCTTGTATTCATTTGCCATTATTATTCTTATTATTTTTTTATTGTTTTTTTTTTATCGCATTTCAATTGTTTATCTGTGTTTACTGTTTTTTGTGTGCTTTGTTGGTTTGTTATTGCAGACCTGCTTGTGCGATAATACGAAAGTTATTCATTTGTTATGCATATGAAGTGGATCCAAAAATGTGCTGTGGTTTATTTTCAGCGGGTTCCATAGATATTTTTTCGCCGACGATAACAAAAGGATAGTTTTCCCAGTTAGAATCGGCAACTCCAGAGTTGCAAGGGATCACCAAATTAGCGAAGCGCCCGAGTGCAGTTTCCGTTGCCAGCACAATGGCAAATTAATAGCGAATTCCCGGAGAGTTCAGTACAGTTTAAGCACTTGTGCTTTAAACCTGAATCTCGCAGTCTACGGAAACAAATGTTATGCCCGAAATGGCGCCAATACAAACAACGGGGCGCAGCTTCCATTTGTCACTTCCAATTAGTTCGAGTCGAAGCGAACCAGGTGAACTCTGCTCCGGTGGGTAATCTCCGTGTCTGTCTTCAGACTATCCGGGGCCTCCTACCGGGGCCGGGGAGAGGTCAGCCCAGACTCATTCAATCAATTGAAACACTGACACTGCTTTCTGTGTTTTGAATACAAATTAGCCAAAGTGATAGCCGCCCCGGAACATGCACCTGCCACGCCTCCAATCAGGAGAGTACACTTGGAACACAACGTAAATGTTTTGAGATTGAGTCTTACAAGGATATAGTTTACTTAGAAGCCCTTATTAATAAAACAAAAAATGGTATTTATATTGTCTTTCTCTTTACCTTTTCTTTAGCTTTAAAAATGTGATAAAGCAGGTATTTTATAACTGGGGTTTTTTTTTACCCTGTTCTTTATTTTTTGTAAAGTGCAAATAATTTCTAGACCTAAGCTTGTAAAATAGCCATCGATGTTTGCCCCGATGAAAATGGGAGTTAATTTAGATGCAAAGTAATTAATTAGACACTTGGCTGGCAAATCAAGTAATCCAATCTGGACGCCGGAACAATGGCCGAGACGAACTGCTGAAAGGCGGGCACGGCAAGTGTCCAGCGGCCATATGCCACAAGTTTCGCATACTATATTCGCCATATATCAGAGTGTGCTTATCCACTCAGTGGCCCAGACAATGGCAATTTCAATGATTTTGTTTAGCTCAGTGATTCGGAGAATTGAGTTCGACTGCCCGCCCGTTCATATATACATATTATCCATACGCTACGTGCCACAAGCAAATTGAGAACGCACATCCACATATTGACATACCGAAGCACACGATTTGAATGCCTTTCAATGAATTGCTGCCAATTTGCCATGGTTAATGAAACGCTTTGTGCCGTGTCGATTGCATTTCACTGCGGCACGGAGGAGGGTCATACTCTGGTCGAAACTAACTAATCCTGCCAGGACTATATAGTGACCGATTCCCTGCAGCTAATCTCTGGCCGGAGCTGCTGCACTTTAATCTGCTCCGTTCGTTTGTGAGCTTCACTTTCCTTGTTTTCTTTGACATTCGAGTTACATTTTGACCAAGTTTCATCGATTTGTGTCCATGTGGATCTGTGGCTCTCTAGCCAACGGATACACTGATGGAAAAAATCTTTAATAAGGAAAATAAACTAAGAAACATTTTTGGGATTAATTTACAAGGTAACCTGAATAATTTGTATCCTTTCTTTAAACTATTTGTTTCTGAAATATGTAACCTTTTTACTTTAGAAATAATAAATAATTCGAGTAAACCGTAAATTGAAGAGATTAAGTTTGGAATAAATTTTGCAAAATAGTCTTCAAATCGTACTCTTGGAAAGTGTCCTTCCGCTCATTTCAATTTTGTAATTGAGATTAGCTCTTTGGGAATAATGGAGATCAGATCATTTAATTAAGTTTGTTTTCGAGCACGTCGCAGCCACTGACGATGTCAAGAGCAATCCGAGAGGGTGTGGCTCTTTGGGATACATCAACTATATATATGTGCCCTGAACGTGTGTGTCCAGGAGAGTCCGGTTGAACCATCCAGTTCGCAAACGAAATAATTTTGCGATTGCCGGCCAAAGACAGATAGTTTGCCGAAAGCCCTCAGTTGTCTGTTAATTTGGCCAGCAACAATTCCATTTGTTAATTCTGACCCGGCATCTTTTGCTCAATTTGACAAACAGCTGGTCCATTGGAGACATGCCCATGTGTCTCGATTTCATTTCCGAAATTGAATTGCCAAAAATGTTGCATCAGCCTCCGCACTGAGGCCAGAGACTGATTACTCCATCTTTCGTCTTCCATCAGATTTCAAATGTCCCAGCTCAGCTCTCATCTCAGTTCTCGGTTCTCCCTGCCCGGATCCCAGTTCCAATTATAATTATGCCAGTCTCCATTGGACGAAAGTCTATGCGTTTTTGGGTCTATGCAATTCATTTGCTCTGGCTGAATGTGAAGCTGAGACTGAAGCTGATTCGAGAGGCTCTGGCTTTTGTCTCACTGCCGCAATCCGTCGGACTCTGACTCCGGCCATTCTCGTCATCGTCTGCCTGCCTGCATTTATTTTCACTTTTCCTTCTCGCATGGCTTAGAATCAGCCAAATTGCATTCAGCTGTTTGTTTTTATGCGCTGTCACGAGAATTCCAAACTACTTTTGAATAATTTCATTTATTTATGTTCCCCATTGCTTGGCGGAAAAGTTTCGCTGCAGTTCCCTGCAGTTCGTATTTCTTCTGTCTTCAGTCAGTCAGTTAGTCGCTTATTTATTTAGTTTTCTTTCTCTTCTCTAAACTGCTAAAAGGCGCAAAACTTATCGCTGTGTGTCAAAAGTTGTGCCTTAAAACTTAAAAGGGTATTGTCTTGTTTTTATTTTATTTGTTTTTCAGGCTTATAATCCATCGTTAGCTTGGATTATATTTGATTTAAGAGATGGAAATATTACTGCATATTAAAACACAATCTAGAATCAAACAAATTTTATCCGATAATTTCCACAATCGCATTGTTCAATTTGGGCATATGCCGAATGATTTTGTTATCTGACAGCCTGGCAGGCTTCATTTAATTAACAAAGCATTGTGATCTACTAATTAGTCCAACATAAGCCACACCATTTTGATGTCAAAACCTGCCTGGCAGAAAAGGCCAGTCTTTTGACAGTTGGCCAGAATGGTGTTTTCCAAAATGTACAACTCATTAACTCGCAATGAGTTATCCGAACCATTTTATCAAAATTCTGTAAGGAGTTCAAAAGGTGAATTCAATCACAGCATAATTATACAGAGTACTAAAGAAAAAGGTAAATTTTGAATCACGTTTTGAATTTATTTTTATATTTTGTAAATATATCATTTTGTGGCTCAGCCATCGGCGAAGAATAGCTTTCTCTAAAGACGGACTTCTGGAGAGTTGCCTACTTATAGGCTGAGCTTTTGTCGAACCACCATGGTGCACCAGGGCTGCAGATACATCTACGTCTATGGCTACAAGTACAACAATCCTTTTTGGCAAACTTGTCACTGGAGCAGAACTTTCTGAATGCATTCTCGGCGCTAACTTCTTGGTGCGAAAAGTTGGCGCAAAATACTTTGCTCGAATATTGTTTTCGCATGCTGTTGTTGCGCTAAGCAGCCCATAAGAAGACGCTTTTCCCTCGACTTTCCCGGCAGCTCAGCCCGGTCCAGAGATCCATCCAGACAACGTAAATTGTGCTGTCTTTTTAAGAGTTTTTATATTGTTGCTTTGGTGTTGTTCTTTTCAAATTTTTTCTTCTATGTTTTTTTTTGTATCTGTATCTTTTATTTTGCGGGCTTGTTTTATTTTGTTGTGTGCCTTTTGCTCCTTGAATTTTTGCCATGTATTGGCATTTCGGCGCTTATTTGTATCGTTTTCGTTCACTTTGTTGTTACTTCTGTTATGGCTACTATTGCCGCTCTTTTCGACTGTTGTGTTTGTTGCTTTTGTGTGGTTGATGTTTTCAATTTTGTTGCAAGAAAAACGCATTTTTGTTGCTTCCCTCCATTTCGAATAGTGGCTGCTGCCGTTTTTTGGCAATTTCCTTAAAACACAAAAGCTGAAAAGTTTCTCTATACACATACGTATATGTATACGCTTTATTTTCTCAGTGCTGGGTAAGTGTTTTTTTGTACTTTGTAGCATTGGCAATGGTATTTGGTATGCATTTTTCGAACTATGCAAATCTTTCATTAAACTCTCACTTCGACCCCAAACTGATTGCACAAGTTCAGCGCCTAGCGGCGCTTCTCTGGTGGTTTGAGAATGCCCTGCTGGTTATAAAGCTTAAGAGGCGATGCACAATTTTTACCAATTTTCGATAACTCACATGGGCTCGCTTCAGGATCGAGTCCTTGGAGGCATCGTAGGGCTGCTGTTTGGAGGGAATCTCAACTACTGTTGGCACTGGCAGCATATGAGCATCGACAGTGGGTCGAATTATGTCTGCGTACATCTGGTTTATAAGAATAATGGCTATATCAGGGCGTTCCAAAAAGTTTTTGAAACAAGCTTCAATCTGTGCTGCTGTGGTATCTATAGATTCACAAGGATTAATTCGAAACAAGGCTGGGACTACAGAAAAATGTATTCACCCCTTTCAACAACCATGAAATTGGCTTCGCGCTCCTCGTTGACCTCACCAATACCACCAAGCAGGAAACCCACACAGGTGTCCTTGAAGAATCATAATGTGTATTTAATTAATGTTTTTTTTTTATTAAACACCCACCTCATCTCCAATTACAGCCATAAGTTTTCCAAAAACTTCAGAATCCACCGACATTTTATAGTCACTCATGGCTGAAAAATTCTCTACCGATATTCAAAATAAAAATAGTTGACAACGAACTCAGTGAATGTGTGATGTTCAATTATTTAAGGCGCACATTTACAAAATCCTTTCCACAATAAGCAGATTAATGTATTAATAACATTTAATTACATTTATTTCATCCAATGCCTGTGGCAAGATGGATATCGAGTGGTTTATGAATTAAATATAAGTCCATCAGCATCCGATGACAAAAAAATTGTTTGAGGAAAATGGATTTAGAAAAATTAGTGCGGCAACTGAGCTGGATGGAAAAGCATGGTGGAAACAGGGAAAACTGCACTAGACTGTCAAGCCGCATTTGATGGCAAAACGCTGGCTGCACTTCGCTGTTTGTAGTTTTGTCAAGCGTGAAACAAGTTTTATAATTGTTTAAAATGTTTGCCTTTGCTTCTTTTTTAGCTTTTATATTTTCAGCTATACACTGCTGCTGTTGCTGTTGCTGTTGCTGTTGCTATTGCTGTTTTGGCTGTCCATTGCAGTGCAATTTTATAACAATTTTTGTCAGTTGCTTCTCAAAACTCAATCGAAAACAATAGCCGGCAAACAGCAAAGCATGTGTCCCAAGCACTTGCCACCCCACCCACTCCAGTTTACGTAATGCTGTTCATGCTGCGACAGCTCCTAATTGGATTAGATAACTTCCCAAAGGGCTTAGCAAACGAAACAGAAAACGTCAACTCCGCCCACGAACTTGACGCACAGATCACCTTTGTGGGCATTGTCTTCTCTTCAAGTGAATCGCACCGAATCCAAATCCCTGGCTAAGACCCAAAACCCTGTTATGTGCACCATTTTAACTCATTTGCGTTTGGCGTTTTGAGTTACGTACGTACGTAGTTGCATGGCAACGGGCATGGCAATCCCTAAATGCGGCTAATTGCCCAGCAAGACTTTCGACAGAAAGCCAGCCACTTGAACTGAACCCCGACTCGCACTCAACTCCAGTTAACATTTTTCAAATCAGCTCTAATTGTTTAAAGTTTACAGTTTACATATCAATGGCTGTGGACGGAGTTGTTGTTGCCGGCGTGTGGCATAACTAATTATGATTAATGCTTCAAAGCCAGCCCCTGACATTTGCCATTAATTGACAGTTGGATCAGCAGCAGCAGCAACACACAAATACACAGGAAAAAAATATAGTCTTTGGAAAATATGTATATGAGTTTTAAGAGTAATTTGGTTTACGGCCAACTAAACCTATTAAATTGAACAATATTTTTCGATACTATGTAAGGCTCTGAAAAAATATTTTCAGTAAGTTTTCTCAGCATCTCTTTATAAAATTTAAAGGGCGTCCTTTATAACTTTCATATTTTAGCATTAAAAATTTCCCATAAAATTGCTCATAAACATAATAATATATTGAAAAAATATGGCCGAAAAATATGTTGCAGTGCCGACCTGCTACACCCGGGTGCATTGAACCTTTAGCTGAGTGGCAATACTGTAATGGCACACACAAAACAAACACAGACAGAAATTGCAGTCACTCCACTGCAATCCCATACGAAATGGGAACTCGAAATCCAAAACCCGAACCCAATCGACGTACCCCAGCCATCCCATCCCAGCCAGCCAAACAATCGGTGCTTTTGGCCCGCTGACCTTTTTCCACACATCGAGTTTGCTAATGCCGGAGTCATCGAAATCCAGTGAGTTGGCCTGGCCAGTCTCGAACTCATGGCTTCGACCACAACCGGCATTTTATGCTACCGGTTTTAGTTTATTGACTACTGGCAACATCAGACACACCAATAGCAACAGCAACCGCTCCAGGAACGGCAGCAACAACAATGTTTCAAATGACTTTTGCTGGCTTGGCTTCTTAAATATGGTCATGGCGACATTTAGTATGCTGCGGTTAGAAATTTTCACTTATGCCTAGCACGTTTTGCCTATTTTTCCTCTTTTGGGCAACTGAAAAAATTTTAATATTAATTTCAAGTGCCTAGTTCTGTACTCCCTTGATGGGTTCTTATTTTCTCTTTTCGCCTAGTTTATTTGACACGAAGGTGATGGCATCAAATATGTTTTGAAGTTGGATTAGTATATTTTAATATACTTGAAAACATTATTATTTAAAAAAAAACCCAAACCTGTAAAGTGTGGCGCCATTCAAGCCGATGTCGGGGGGATCGTCTGGTATTCGGTTTGTGCAACATCAGATACTACTCCGACAAATTCTTTCTCCCCGAAGCGTTTCTCACGATTGCCTTCTGCAAGTTTCACCTTCTGGCCGGGCTTTGTTTCATTCTTCTAATGATTTTCCTTATTATTTTTTTTTTTGCCTTTCGCCCTTCCATTTCGGCCGGGTCTGAACTTTTGGAAGGCATTTCAAAAGCATGGTTAAGTGCAAGCACGCCTGTTATTTATTTAGTGCTTAAAATACCATAACATTTGCGCGATTATATAATCGACTATAGCCCCCCCCGACATGTCGCTGCTGATGTTGATGTTGCTTCTCATGCACATCACGCAAATCAAGTCAAAGCGAGCAAAATTCGCAATACGCTTTCTTCTTCTCGAACCAAATGAATTGAAATGAACCTTTCAATGCTCGTATTGGGGGTTACTGCTGCTGGCTTTGCTGTTGCTACTGGAGTTTGATGTTTTCTGCCACTGATGTTGATTATTTAACAATTTTTATTGAAAGTCAAACATTCGCACAACAACTGCGAGCGAAGAAATCACAAGGAAAGCCATGTGCAAAATGTCAAATGCAGGCGGACCAAGTCGTACATGACATCGACATTAACGTCACAGCGACAACATCGCTCGATATATCTGCCTGCCATTCACTATTCACTTGCCACTAAGGCCCAGCATACTGTACGTGAAAATATATGTGCACTCTCTTTTCGCGGCCCCCAATCAATCGCCCAGCTAAATAAAATTAGCATAATGACAATATAATAAACAAAAGGGAAGGCAGCAGAGTCAGCAGCTAAAACCGCAAATGATAGCATGCCGGGCAGAATTTCCGAGTGCTAGGATAGGCAGGATGGCCGGAAGGCAGCCGGAAGCACTGCACTCGGCATCCCACTCCAGACCTAATTGGTAAAGGTTCTGTGACGGCATGCCAAAATGCCTACACAGGCCAGAATCACAAGGCACAACTTAATAATAAAATCCAAAACTATCCGCTACTTTGCGTTAAAACATTTTCGGGTATACCTTCTGTATCTGTTTATTTTAAATTTGGACCTCAAAGTTTTTGCTGCAGTGTAGCTGGGATTGCGCGGGTGTTAACTGTTAATGTGCAGTTGGTTATTATGCAGGGCCGGAGCCAAAAATCGTGTCAATGCATTGAACGCAACTCGTTGGGTTGATAACCTCTGCCGAACGCTCCCCGCATTTGCCGCATTTGGCGTATTTGTCGATTCCATTGACGAACTGGGTCACCATGTGGCCGGGGCCCAATGGAACCGCACCGAGCTGAACTGAACTGAACCGAACCGGGCTGAAGTGGCGGCATTTTGGTCTTTTTGGCCAACGGGTATAGCGGGTGTTGGCAGCGGGCGAAACCGTTAATAGAAATGCATTAAAATCAAACAGTTTTGGCGTTTGTTCCAATTCTGAGAGCATGCCGCACATTAGTCTCAAGTAATGGCCGCCCGCAAATCACGCCACGAATCACAATTTATCCAAAAAACGTCACGTAATTACCAGGCAGTCACAGCCAACTTCAAGATACATTGACAGTTTGAAGATACACACAGCCAGCCTCAGCCGTAGTCGCAGCCGCAGATACAGATTCAGATATAGATACAAATACAGATAAAGACTTCTTTCCGAATTCCCAGCAGCTGTCTGACGGCTGCAGATGCGTTTGATTTGTGTTGTGTTTTGTGTGTTGTATGGTGTGTGTTGGATGTGTTCTCTCCTGGTTTGTAAAGATTCGTACGTTCATTGTGCTGTGTCTTATTTTGTATTCCAATCACAAAAGGCGTTGTCAAAGCGGCGACAACAGCGACGCCAAAAGTTGTTGCCAGTCCTCCGAGCCAGCGATTTCTGACACACGCGTAGGAGTCCAAGAGGCAAAAGAAGCTAAGAACCGATCGACACGTCACTCTTCACTGCCACTCGGATTTTGACTGAAAAGTGTATATGCTTAAGAAGCGTGGGGATACAGGGAAAGGAGTCAAGGAAGTCCCAAGGAGGAGGAGTTACTCCTTCTTTTTCGAAACTGCTGGGAGTGCTAGCATTAGAAATAGCCTAGCTCTACACAAGACAAAAAATGATAATAATTCTATATAATTCTTAGTTGTTGCCATTGAAATATTTAACAAATTCATGTCAGAAAACAAATGAAATACTTCAATGCCGAAAATTCCCCTAATGTATATTTGCGAGCAATTTGAGAAACATTATTTTGGGATGTGTAGGAGTGCCAGATAAAAATCAGCAAGCGTGCTTAAAAACTTTAATGAATCGGCATTTCTAAAGTCGCCTCAACGAATAGTTTCCCATGATGAGTTTGCCGGAGATTGAAAACCATGGTACCCAGATAAAAGTCAAGTACCCAAAGGTTGTTCTCAGAATTTTTAGTTATTTTCTTTAACGCGGCTCAACCTAGCTTAGGCCTTGCTTCTGTAAATCCCTCGAATAAAGCAAAAGCAACAAATTTCACTTATGCAACATTTCGCATTTTCATTGACTTTCGATGGAATGACAGGGCAGAAATCGGTAACTCGCTTTTAATAGCTTGGCCATATAAATGAGAGTGTTTGTCGGCAGTGATTTGGGTGTATTATAAGAGATTACGCTAAACCTTTTCAAATATCTGCCGCTTAATTGCCCATTTAAATTAATATAAATTTCAATTTATGCACACACACATGCTGCCAGCTGGCTGCTGCCTGCTGACTGCTGCTAACTGAGGCAAAATGCAAAATATAATGCGCATACCACATGTGGGCCAGCAACGCCTTCCCGACATTCAGCGTTAAGCATACGGCATTCAGTATCTCCAGCACGCGAACCGTGAAAGAAACGTTTGCAGAAACGAAAGAAAATGAAATACACACACTCACATCAGATCAACGCTTATAATACGCATCAAAACGAAATAAAATCGCATTTTTTGTGATTGATTGAGGCATGAGTAATGAAAAATTGAACGTGCAACAGACGCAGACAGGCGGCAAGACGAAAGGTGCGGACTCAGAGGATGGGAGCACGGTTAGCGATATGTGTTTCATGTTTGTATGACTCTGATTTTATGCGCTACATTACCTTTTGATTTCGATTCATAACAAATCAGGCAGCAATTTACCTAAAAGAAGAAAAATAATATAAGCCAGAATGGAAATGAATGCGAGCAGCGTAAAAAATATTTAATAAAATTGAATTAGCCCGAGTCATCATTCGGCGTCGTCAGCTGGAAATCTCTGTTCAAATTGCGATGAAGCAGCTCGAGCTGCTAGCTGCTGAGTCCTGCTGCCGAGACTAAACAAAAGTTACTTGCCATATTAAAATGTCATTGTGCCATTGGCTCATCCAGGACAACCAGAGGACATCCAAAGGGTCCACGGCCCGGGGACCAGAGCAACTAACGACGACATGATGAAGCGTAAACAAACATGTTCGGCTGGCCGACAGGCCATGGACAATCTGGACGCTGGCGAAAAGTAAAACAAAATGAAATTTTATTTTGCATTGAAAATGATTTCTGTGACCGACCCGACACCGTCTCCACAGAATCTTCACCCCCACTGCCCAGCTCACCCCTTCCCCTCTTGTCACACATGCTTCGGATTTTTATTTGTGTTTCAAATGTTTTGCAAAAGTGCCAGCAGCATTTTTAGCCAGAGTCCATTTGCTAAACGGGCTGCCCTTCGTCCCTTTGTTATTTTCTAGCCAACTAGGAGTAGTTTTATTTTCCTCTGTTTTTGTGTGATTTTTGCCATGCCCCGAAAAGTTGCAGCACAGTTCTGGCCTCCCAAAAAAACCCAAATAAAAAAAAAAGGATAGGAAAAATAGAGAGCTGAAAAATCTCTAGAGGCACAGACACACACGTAGTCTGACTTTCAAACGTTGGACCCGGAGTTGGAGTTTGAAGCAACGGCTCCAAGTAGATGACCCGCATGAAAATGCTGGCCCTGGCATATTTTTATGCCGCAAGCATGCAGGACAAATGGCTGAAATTTTTGCAGCTCCTGATGATGACGAGGACCAAGGGACGAAAGGGTGCCAGGAGGACGCGGAGGCTGCAGTTAGTTTTCGACATGTGTACGTGGCCCGCCAACAGCAGAACTCCTAGACTGGCCATGGCAAAAAAACGTCTCTCGCCTCCTCAGTCTCATCCACAGTCCCAACGTCTCATATATTTTTGAACTCACGGGATGGAAACAAGTACTTAAAAAAACTAGAGCCTTTGAGAGTATAGTTACTTTCAAGATTTTTAGTATATTTGTGTACAAAATAATTATTTAAATGGAGGTGTTTAGGTGGCTCTCTAAGATATCCTTGTAAGACAAAGTATGGCTCCCAATTTGAGGGCCTTTTCTCCAAGTGCAGTCATGAGGCTTCCGCATCCAGTTCGTGTAGAGACAAACGAAGTATGGGGAATAGATGTATGTATATATGTGGGGAGAAATTGAACAAGTCGTTTGTCGGCCGCCCTAGGAATTTATGTGAGCAGTGAGCTCGCTGCTCCAGTTGAAAATTAAACATTGCGTATACGCCTAGGTGCATAATAATTCATGCCTCGAGTAGAAGCTGCCATTGCTCACCAGGCGACTGCAGGCGAAATTGTGTGTAAAATGTTTTAATATGAGCTCATAATATACGAGCTCCAGGCAGGGAACTCCGGGCCCAAGTGAGTGGACGCCGCAGCTCAATTTGTGATTTATGGTATCGGATTCGGGGACACTGGAATTGGAAGCCTCTCCCGGTTATTGAAAGAGCATTTTGCCCAGCAAGTGTTGTACTTTTTGGAGCAATAGTTGTTGCTGCATTTCGGGTCGAAGGCCATGAAATTTTATTGTTTAGTTTGGTTGCCGGTCAAGGCGTGCGATATGCCTAAAAATGGATGCCAGCCGGACATCCTGTGGCACACAGCCTGCAGCCTTCACATGGCCAGCTATTGAATTTACATTTGGTTGTACTACACTGTTGAACCAAAACAAAAACCACCCGCAACAACTCTCAAAGCATCGGACCATTTTTTGCTTGTAACTTTTTGGCATTTGCTTTCGTTTCTGTTGCTTTTGTTTTGCCTTTTTTTAATTGAGCTGGAAGTTGTTTGTGTTTTAGAGGACACCCAAGGACAACAATAATAAAATTTTATGATGTTTTCCCGCTGCCTATTGTAGCGTAGCTTCTGAATGCTTTAAAGTCAGAAAGCAACTCCCATCTCTGGTCGGATCAAATGGTGCAAATTCAATCAGGAACTGACCTAATTATATTCGGCTTAAATCCTACACACAAAACACACCGCAACTCTGATTTTGTTTGCCATTGTTCCTCTTTTTTTTTGCTGTAAGCTGCATATTTACACCACACGTTTAGTAGTTGGTTTCCATTACCAAACTGGCCGACTCATGTGGTTGTCCATTTTTTTTTCAGATTCGAACCACGGCAAATGCTGAAAAATCAATTATGACCTGCCTGGGATTTAATTAAATATTGTTGGCATTTTTTGTTGACGGCATATTAACGCAGTTATTGAATGGAGCCTTACCAAAGCTTAGGCATTTGATAAATATTCAATATTTTTAAAAGTTTCCGCCAACGTCAAAAGGTAGAAAAAAAACAGCGAACAGTAGTGGTGAAGATCCATCCTGAATAAAATGCAATTCTGAAGCGTTTTGCAAATATGTTAGCACTTTTAAATAAATATATGCTGGTGGGAACTGCACTTTATGCAATTTATGGTAGCAAAAGTTAAAACAAAAGCCAGACCGAAAAATGGCATTCAGGCGGGATCTGGAAATGTCAGGCATCACGAACTCACCATCTGTCGACGTTTTATAAAATTCAAATATTTGTTTAAAAATTGTAGTCCACCCAAGAATTGCGCACATTTTTCCAGAAGGCAATTATGACTTTCCTCCACCTCTCTAAAAGGTATGGTATACTCTGGTTTGTTTTGAGTAAAACAAGGAAATTATATATTTTAAAATATTTTTAGTTTGGCTTTCGAGAACAATTTTAAAATGCTTCGGGCTGCAGTCAACAGCAATCTGGCCAATTATTTAACTTTGTTGCCAGATGGCTTTCACATGTTGAGCATATCAGTTTACACTTCTGATAATCTAAAGTCAATACGTGGGCCAAGGCTACACCCTAAGGGACCTTTTACTTGTGATTTTGCCAATAAACCAAAACACACTGGAAAAATTAACTGGGTAAATAAAAGATAACAATTAGTAAGTCCTTGGGCTGACTTATTTTTTAATATCCGACATTGGCTTGGCAAAAGTTTTATAAATATATTATAGTTAAGAAAATGAGGTATAAATATATATATTTATTAAATATATATTTTTTGTAGTCCATTCCCTCAGATGGGTTCAAGAGCCCAAGCCAATGTCATTGACATGCCGCGAAAGTAAAGGGCAAACAAAACTGACGCTGCCCGGCGGACCAAGGGACGTGGGAATCGGCGAAATATTGGCCAGGATGTTTGGTCGACTGGGCACTTCGACCCGGCTCCACAAATTCCGACCTGGCCTGAAAGGCCCTTTGCTAGGTGGACAATATTCCGCAATATTCCACGAACTGCCGTTAATTACACAAATGCAAAAGTCTGTTGAGCGACCAAATTGGTCGGTAATAAATAAATTCAATTGAATAATTTATTTAATTTATTTTCGGGGACAGCTGGCGCGTGACACAAAAAAGCGGCAAACAAACAAAGTATTTTGTTTTTTTAGTCGACGAGAGCGTGTTTGTGGCAGGTGAGCGAATAACGGTGTGAAAAAAATTTGTTCGGGATGCGGAAGTGTGCAGCATGCTGACACCGAGGTGTTAGAATTTGCTGCAGAGCCAAAAACAAAAGACTAAAACGACAGCCAGCCAAACAATAAATGGCAAACGGACTGCGGCCCATTTTTCACAGCAACATGGGGCATGGTTGCAAATGTGTGGCACAGGCCAAGTGAATTTGTGGAAGAAAAACAAATCGTTTAATTGGCTTAAGCAAAACGTAACCATTATACGGCCGCGCCGTTGTCGATTATATAACCGTCCAGGCCCCAACTTGGCCCAACAACAGTGCCGCTGACAGCGGAGTAGACTTCGGCCGACTTCAGATAAACCAGTTTCCAGTTTCCCTCCGCCGCTGCTGCGACTGTTTCACTTAGCCGATTTGTTTGTTTCGTATTTAGTTTTTTTTAGAGCAAACTGACGCAAGGGTGCCGCACCGCCAAGGCACCACATCAGCACACAACAAGAGCTAACCACCAGGCGGTACCATCGCACCACCGCGCCAGCGGGCGGACTTGTCAGTAACGGGTTTGGCGTGTTATCACAGTGAACTTTGGCTAACATGGCCTGTTTTATTAGCAACTATTAATTCGTTCATTAAAAAGTAAGAGAATTCATGAATAATTTATTAAAAATATTAATATAACCTGATTAAAACCAATAACAATTGTTTTTTGAAATCCTTACTGTACCCGCTCCGGTCCCCAACCTGGTCCGATGCGAGATTTGTATATTGGTGTGGGCCCACTGGCGAGAGCATATAAAGATAATGGAAAATCTGGGCCTGACTTAGTCGCCGACCCGACCCGTTGTCACATTCGCACCTGAGCCCTCGTCCGAGCCAGAAATGCAGTTCCATACGCTCTTCCTGATCGCTGCCTTCGCCGTCTTAGCCGTTTCTCAGGTCAGTGCCCAGTGGTTGCCCTTGCTGTTGGAGCCAACATCCTATCCTCAATTTACTTTGCAGACGGCGGCCAAGTTTCAGCTGAAGACCCATGACGATGCCGAGAAGGCCTTCGAGGAGTGCCGCGAGGACTTCTACGTGCCGGACGACATCTACGAGAAGTACCTGAACTACGAATTCCCCGCCCACCGCCGCACCAGCTGCTTCGTAAAATGCTTCGTGGAGAAGCTGGGGCTATTCACTGAAAGCAAGGGCTTCAACGAGAAGGCTATGATCAACCAGTTCACCTCCAAGAGCCACAAGGACCTGGAATCGGTCCGCCATGGCCTGGAGAAGTGCATCGACCACAACGAAGCCGAGTCGGACACATGCACCTGGGCCAACCGCGTCTTCTCCTGCTGGCTGCCCATCAACCGCCATGTAGTGCGCAAGGTCTTTGCCTAACTAAATGTGATAATTTTTTATTTCTTAAATAATAGTTTTTGTAAATAAAAACCTCCACCTGGATTGCATTTTCATTTTTATATTTTTTATTTATCACTTATTTTCCCCAAAATATGTTTTAGATAAAATGAAAACGATTAATAAAGAACGTTTGCTATTATAAAAAGGTGTATTTAAGACTCTGCTTATATATAAATATAAATCACTATATCTAAATATAAATGAAATCTATATTTAAATATGAAAATCACGAAGAGACATTTCAAACATTTCTGATAAGATTTAATTAGTATAAAGAGAATTATTTTTTCAACCATATTTTCAAGTACTATATTTGTACAATAAAATGCTCTTATAATCAAATCTAATACGGAATACACTGTTCAAAATAAAGTCTGCCCGGAACTGACCTAGTCCAAGGCCCATCTGTAGTACGCTCTATTCAATTGAATTTAATTCTATTCTGTTCTGTGCATTCACTCTCCGGCGCTTGTACTGGCATTCGTTGAACCCGCGGGCATTATCTCCGGATTCGCGATAACCTCCGCCCCCGCTGCATCGCCGGCAGCTGATCATTGACTCCGCGGGCGGATGTTTTGTAGCTCGTAGTTTGGTTTGTGCATTGCCCGCAGTTAGATGGGTTTTCCGAGGGGGACTTTGTTGGTCATTTTGCTGCTCAGCAGTCAGGTGAGAATGCATAAATGTATACCTCAGGGGTATATAAGCCCTTTAATATTGACCGACATTCAAAACTAATACAGGCTCTAGCCGACCTGGCGGCCGATGCCCAGACGCTGGAGAAGTGCCTCCGGGAACTAAGTACCCCAGAGCGGATTGCCGGTGACCTGCAAAAGCTGGAGCGGTATCCCTCGTGGACGAGCGAGGAGCTTCCCTGTTTGATGCGGTGTCTGGCCAGCGAGAAGGGCTGGTTCGACATCAACAGCAATCGCTGGAAGGGCCAGAAGCTGACCGATGACTTGGGTGCCGATGTGTACAACTACTGCCGGTTTGAATTGCGCCGAAAGTCCATCGACGGATGCGATTTCGCGTACAGGGGTCTGCGGTGCCTCAAGCAGGCCGAACTGCATGCCGGCACCAGTTTGGGCACCTTGCTGCAGTGCTCCCGCCAACTGAATGCGACCAATGTGGAGCTGATGGAGTACAGCAAACTGAAGCCAAAGGAGCCAATTCCGTGCCTATTTCAGTGTTTTGCAGATGCCATGGGCTTCTACGACTTGGATGGCAACTGGCGGCTGGCCAACTGGCAACAGGCCTTTGGTCCTAGTCACGACGAAATTAAGTCCCAGTCGGACCTGGACTACAGTGAGTGCCGGCTAACCGATAAAGACCGCAAAGAGGCGTCCAACAAGTGTGCTTGGATGTATCAGGAATACAGGTGCTGGGAGCGCCTCAACGGAAATTACTTGGGGAAGGAGAACAAGGAAACTACTTAATATTAAAAACGTATTAATTTCTATATACTCATTGAAACTCATAAAAAATGTATAAAATATAGTTCTTAACTATTATAAATACGGGGGAAACCCCTACCCAAAAAGCTTAAATATTTTATTGTTTTTAAAACAACATTCTTTTATTCAAGTTTTTCTAAAAATTTTCTATAAAATCACAACTTTTTTCTTAAAAGTTGTTTCCTCGGATCCTTCAAATTGCTGTTCCCTAAGATACACTTTCGATTTTTTTGGCCATGGCGTAGCATGTGAACTGCTTGTAGAAAGTTTGACAAATATTGCGACCCCTGTGTCGATGGCACTGCCCGTAGGGAGCCCCCTGGGCGGGAACACCCAGTCGCTGTTGCATGGCCGGCACCCGCCAGCGTCGCGTTTTATGGTCAAAGAGTCCCAATTTGTCAAGGAAGCATCGGGTAAAGCAGGGAATGGGCTCAGAAACAGGAAAACCGGCAAAGGCCTGGAAGCGATCCCATTCTTTCAGATCCACCGCCTGGAGGCAGTCCTTCATGGCTTCCTTGGCTATCGGAGCGAGGTTCGTCATGCCTTCAATGACCATAAATGGGTGGCCCTCCATCTGGGAAAGCGATTAATGGTTTAATCCGATTTCAATCAAAACTTTAATTGAACGTTTTCTACTCACTTTTGTCAGACAATGAAATCCCACATATGCGTGAGTGCAATTACTGGTCCTAGAACCCCAAGGCAACTGCAATTTCGGGGAACATGCGTTGAAGACTGGCTCTCCAAATGCCTTGATAACACCTGTCCTATTGAAACCCGTCTGAATGTCGTAAAACTCAAACAATTCACTGAGGTAGCACTGGGTGAAGCATGGAATTTCCTCATAGTCCTCCGACCATTCCTTGAAACGCGACAGTCTCTCGCCAGTCTCTGGTGTAAGTCCTCCATAATTTTTTACACAATTATTAATAGTTTCAGCTTCGTTCTTGAACAAAGCCAGACTTTCAACCTATCATTTGTATTGAGTAAGCATTTTTTTACAACTTTTTAATATACAATTATACCCACCACAAGAAGCAACTGACCCAAGCTAACTAGCACCCCTTTTCTTAACTTCATGACTGAGGACTTATTTCTTTTCCAGAAGTTTCCGTCGGGTTCTGTGCTCGATTGAATACTGAATCTTTGCCAAAAAATTATTAACCACCTCATATTCACTATCAATTATGCAGAGAAAGAAATTCTCAAACAAACAAACTGCTACTGATTAATTTTTAAAATTGTTTTTATGTAGTTTCATTTCATAGTTGTCTTGTTTCTTTTCAGTGATTGCCTCTTCTTACTCGCCTTAGCCACTGATAACCCAATTTTTCAGCCCCAAGTTCAAATTGAAGCTGCCGAGCGGTCTGGTAATGATAAGGGAGCCCTAATCAAGGCGAGTAGTTCAAGTTTTCGGAATCGCTTGCGCAAAGAACCTCCGGCGGGATTACGCAACGATCACTGTTTCGAGCAGATCGTAAACGATGGGCCGGCTGCCCAGTTGCATTTTTATTGATCAACACCTGCCAACCGAGCCACAACTGTTTACACCAACTACCATCACTCGTTGGAATTGTGCTATTGAATGCTGTTAATTGATTTTGTGTTTTTGTTTTGGCATTTTGCCCGACCACTTGTCGGGGCTTTTAATAATGTCTTTTCTGCTTTGGCTCACTGGCTTGTAAAGGAGCGACATCGTCCCACTTTACGCATTTTTAAGCAACCGGATTTGGATTCGGAATCGGTCTCGGGTACCGGGTATCGAGCACCGCGAATAAGCAAAACATGTTTAACAAAACACGTCGCATCATCCCAGTCCAGTGAAGAGATCTTCATCGGCGCAATTGCAAGTGGCCAAAACAGCAAATAGCTCCAAAGTGGTTCTGCCAGATTGACAAAACAGTAAACAAAAACAACAGCTTCCACTTCTTCCACGAAATCAAGGCACTCAAAAAAATATATTCAGAAATGAATTAATTAGTGCTAGTAATTTAGAAACATAAAATTGAAGTGGCGCTGTAGGATATAAAGGATAGGATAAAAAAATCTTAAAGGAATGTCTAGTTTAAAGGACCTAAGGGGGATAAATAAAGAAATTGTTTTCTGTGCAAGTTTCCCCTCACAATTTCTTCGCAATGACCTTGGCTCGTTTTCTTGCGTGTTTGGCCGTAAAATTATAAATCCAGTTTTCGATTTCCTCTCTTCTTTCACTCTCGCACAGTCACAATTTGAACAAATTTTCGTTATATAGTTAATTGTTTTCTTGCCCGTCCCGCAAGTGGTTGCCAAACGGCTTTCGGTGGGGCAACCGCGATGACAACGATGACGACACACAGCAGCAGCCCCACCAGTACCACAATCAGCACCACCACCGGCCATAAACTGGACTGTGCTGGAGCTGGAGGTGCGTGGAGATGCACTGGGGCCTGACCTTTGGCAATTTGAAATGCAGCCGCCTGGCTGCAACTTTGGCAACACACGTCGCATTTTTCTGGCATTGCGATTTCAAAACCACTCGATCCAATCCCATAGCCAGTGTTTAGCATTTTCATTGAGCCCGACAGCATAGATTTGAATAAATTTTGGCAGGGCTGCGACCTGTCGCATTAATTTGGCTTTCTTTCCCGCCTTTGCCCGCTGGGTGATTTTTTTCGGTTGAGAAGCTGGAATTTTTAAGCGTTTCTTTTGTATGCAAGATTTCAAGGTTATAACCCAGTTTCTGCCAGGGTGCGTTCATTCGTTTTGTGCTGTCTTCTTTTTGGCAACAGTGTTTTATGGGTGAGAAACTGAAACTAAAATCGAATCCGATCCGAGCCGATTCGATTCGATTCGATTCGATTCGTGTTTTATACATTAACCGGGCCTTTTGATAAAAGCGGTGAGATGTTCGGAGCGATAACAATGGGTTCGCTTGTGTCCTTGGCTCAGTTGGGGAACTAAACTGAACTTGCCACTAAATGCAGGCCAGCTGCGTTTAATGACATTTACAAATTGGGCCTGGCAAATATAATTAAAAATACATCAACTTATTGCGGCGAGGGTTGTGCAATTTTTGGCACATTTCGCATGCAAATCAAAGCTCCACTTAACGGGGTTGCTTCTGCTGCTGCTGCTTTTATATTTTACGGGTTTTGTGGTATTTCAAGTGCCACGGGGTGTGGGCGCGATGAGTCCCTCGTGAAATGGCCATAATTAAAAATACATCTAGGCGGCATGTGGATTTTATGTGTGCCCAACATCTGGCCAAAAGCAAAGCCGAAACCGAAAGTGAGCTGGGGGAAACATTGAAGAAGTCAACAACCTGTGCGTGTTTGTTGCCTTCAATTCGGTGCAAAGCATCCAGCTCATTAACTCGGCATCTTTGTTAGGTGGGAATTAATTATGCAGATTTATTCATTGTGTTGCGATTTCAAGTGTGGTAAAATGCAGCCCGCCTAATGAAGGTGTGTGCTGCCGACTGCCAACCACCAACTGGTAACTACCAACTGCCAATGATGATGATGTTTAAAATGACGATGGGCCGGGGTTGGGCCTCAAGCTGTGCCCAATTTTGGAACACCCAAAAACAGTTCTTCAGCGCTTTACCTCTTGAGCTCCTCAAGTTTTTGATCTTACAAATTAATCTCACAGGTAATATCTCAGGCTTCCGACTCGAAAGGGGGCGAAACATTAGCTCTGGCAGTAAGCACTTTTCAACAGATTTTGAAAGTAAATTTCACTGATCATTGACCTCGGACTGTGGTTGCGTGTAATCGGTCGAGACAGAGACTGAGTCTCAGACTGAGGCCTGCCACTTTACAGATTACATAAATCCGAAATTAGTTAATAAATGAAAACTGTAAACTGTGAAATGAGAAATGCTATTGTTCAATATATTGAAATCATGCCGTTACGTTTGAATAAAACTCTTAGCGGCTGCAGTTTCAGCTGCAGTTTTCCACTGACCCGAGGCATTTCAGTCCCCACCGTGCTAGGTCCGGTCCCGAGGGGTTGGCAATCGAAATTGGCTTATGTAAAGATAGAGCCATCAGCTGTCATAAAGCTAGTGTCATAAAATTAACGGAAGGCAAGGTGAGCAAACACTTGAGTAAATTGTCCAGCGTGTGGAGTTGGCCTAAGGTTTGCTAAATAATTATCTTGTTGCTAAAACTAAAGAGCAGGATGGTCAGTAATGTTTTGGCTTAAAGCTAAGGTCATCAATTAACACTAAGTCTAAAATAATTGGTGACATATTCAATGACTTTTCAAGACGATATATGCATTTAAATGGAAGTTTTTATACATAACATTAAAATATTACTAAATAATAGTACTCAAATATATTAGTTACAAAAATCGCGACAATATTTTAACATTTTTCTAGGTCAGATCGGGCTTAGACCTTGTCACTATCTTAGTAACTTGAGCATTTGCATGTAACCTTAGTTTGCATTTGCTTTTCACTCCACCTTCACAGGGGATATGGGAGATATGGATATGACACCTAGCCTCCCCGAGCAATTAACGGACTAACTTTCCACCACACCCACTAAACTAGGTCGCTGGTGGAGTGAATCAGAGTGCCATCGCATATTCAAATAGGCTTAATTACATGGAAACCGTTCTAACGGACCTTCAATTCCAGACTGCAGTTGTGCGTGATTCGAAAGATTCCAGTCACGAACTCGACTCTACGACAAATTACCGTTTCACAAGTGCACTTGCCAAATGCTCGCTCGTCAAGCGGGTTCTTGGCCAAATAAGCCAGACTTAAAATTAACCACCACTCACAATCACTCACTTATATTTCTCGGCTCGGTGAGTTTGTATCTGTGAGATAGCATACAAATGGCATGCATTTACCACGTGTGGAGAGTGGTTACATTTTAGTTGGCGGACAGGGGCGCGAATCGGAGGGGTGGTGGCAGGCCAAACAACTTTTCTTCCGCGTTGCACATGATGGCGATGGCGATGGCGATGGCGATGGCGTTTGCAGACTGAAATGCCGCACCCACCCACAAATGGCCTGCAAAAATCAACAATTAAAACCACTCACAATCTCCAGGCAATCTGATGCAATTTTTGCATTTTTCACATATTTTTAATTTCGCGTTCACAAATTACTATGATAGGCTTAAGCAGCGTTTAACTGGCTAGCAGAATTTCAGATTGCTCCGCCATAATTTGGCATTCAATTTGATGGCAACGCATTGTTGCATTCCCAAAAAAAGAACCAAAAAAAAAAACTGACAGATACAGCTGTGTGGCAAACAAGTTTGTCGACCCTAGGAGAACCCCAAAAATCTAGGCTCTGGTCCTGAAACAAAGAAAACCAGTAATAAACCCAGAAAAAAATTCAACTGGCTATGAGTAACTGCCGCAAATAGAGCGACACCCAGCGGCAGTGGCTATTGAAAGCGAAAGCATAACTGACAAGGTGGCTCAGTTTGCTTTTCGTTGCTATCGTTGCAGTTGCAGTTGCGATTGTTGTTGCTGCAATGGCTGCTGCCTGGATTGCTGCTGTTGCTTTTGCACTTCTAAAACTGGTTCGCTGTCTGGGCATGTAGGCAGCCAGTCGCAAGTCTTCTAGCCTCCACTTCAATAACGCAGCCACCTAGGAGCTCGACTAAACTCTGGCGAACTCGACTGAACTCGGCAGCAACACGGAAAGAAAAACCAAGAATGGGCTTACATGGAGTTATCAAAAGATAGATAGAAAGAAAATTGTTTGGAAAATTGTCAGGAAAACTTTTACTTACAACATTACGTATACGTAATATTGTGAGTTGTTGTCAAATTCAAAGAATAAAATACCTATGAAATATTTCCCTGTGCATCGAGTTCGACTTGCCATCACAATCTTGTTGTAATTGTTCTGCAGCAGTCGCTGACTGTAATTTCATATTCTTCCTGCATTCCGAAACCTTGAATCACATTTCTTGCATTTAATTGCACGCTTTTTTTGTAATTTTAGCTTCTTGCCACTCGAAGGCGCCGCTGAGTGGCAGCCGTTGACCGCCGAGCTGGGTTACTTTTAATCGTTACAAAAAAAAAGAATTGAAATTTAAAAGGAAAAAATGAGAAAAAAATAGTAAATAAAATGCAGCTACAACAACTGGCTGGCCTACCTTTTACTGGCACGCACTGCATTCGAGATGACGGCCTGTTTTAAATGCCAGCCAGTTGAGTGACTATGGGCTATATGGTCTGGCTGTTTGTTTATTTACTGTACGGGATGGCGACAGGGGTGGGGGCTGAGCAATGCATAATTAAAATTGCATTGCCACCGGACGGACGAACACCGGTTGACCGTCGCATTAGGAAATCATGGTAATAGAGATGATTAACTTTTAGCCCATGCGGCGTATGCGCAATGCTCCAATTGGCTAGAAAATTCCGCGCTTATGACTCACTCCAAGCAGAAAAAAAGGTGAAGTTCAGCCATGAATCTAACTATCTTTTCGATTGCTAGATGCCGTACCCTCAGCTACAAATTGGCTGCGAGCTTGGCCCCCACACACACACAAACACACACACTAACACACACACTAACACTCACACTCACTCGCAGTGCACTGAAAACTGAACTTTCGGGCAAAAATTCCATTTGCAGCTCCCACCTTAAAAATTAAAAAACAAAAACTAAAAACAGGGTACATAAAAATAATAAAGAAAAGGAAAAATGCAAAGCGCGGGCAGCGCGGCAGATCAATTGACAAATGGTTTGGGCCACAACAATAGACGTCGACGCCAACGCTAACGCCAGCGCTCGCGTCGACGGTGGCAGCGGCAGCAACTGCGACTGAGACAGCGCTGTCGGCGCTAATGCCGCCTGCTGCATACAAAACAAGTCGAAAAAGTGAGAGAGAGTGAAAGAGAGAGGCAGCGGCTACTTGGCCGTACCGAAAAATAGCTGCTACGAATATACCGTTGCAATGTCGCTGTCTCAGCGGCCATCTGCGCCGGCGTCACTGCCGCGGCCGGCGTCGGATTGTTCGCGACGTCGCGCATGCGCAGCGGTATAAAAAGCTCCCGCGCCAGCAGGCAGCCACACATACTCCAAGTCGTCGGTACCAGCGGGTTTTTGAGCCGAGTTTTCAGTTTCAGTTTTTTCAAGTGCGGTCCCGTCTCACGGCCCCTTAAAAGTTATAACAATCAATAGCAACAACAAGCTATAACGCACACAAATCGCTCGCAAAATGAAGAAGTTTCTCGTCGTGTTTGTGGCATTATTCGGAGCCGGTATGTATCATTAGCTAGCTAAGTGAAATTCATCAGTCCACACTCCAGAAATCCAGCACCTGCTCCAACTCCAACTCCAACTCCAAATCCAAATAAAAATTCAAATTTTAAATGAGAGAGGAAAGGAAAAAAAGAAAACCACTTTTCCGCTTGCGCAACATGAAGGACACTTGAGTGTTGTGTTGAAAAGTTAGTGTGCAAAAATCGAGAGTGTGCTTGTGCAACGACGAGTAAATCAACTATCACTGCTCCACTTTTACCTGGCATCAAAATCGAAGTGGAGCTCGCAATCGAAGTCGAAATCAAAATCGAAGTCGTAGTCGAAGTCCAAGTCGAAGAGCTAGGCCGGAGGGAAATGTAATTGAGCAAGTTGGCCCAACCCAGGCACGTTAGCTTGCATTTTCCACACAAACAGACCGAAACCAACACATTAGATGCATTTGCGTTGTGGCAGTCAGTACCTGCATCCGTATCTGTATCTCTGCCTATAGATGTATCTCCGCATCTATTGGTGCGGTTCGATTTCATTACCTCATCGACGCCGCCTTAAAAAGCTGGGAGAAGTTACAACAGCTATGTACGATCGTCTGGCTCCGTTGCAGCTCGATTTTGCAACCGATCTGTGGCTGTGTTGTAAGCGATATTTAGATTTGAGCTGCAGAGCGGCCGAGCTGCAGGTTATCTAATCCCAGGCGGTTACGAAACTGGAGCGCCAACCACTCCGTTTCGGATTTCTGCTTATTTTTCAATTCCAACTACCCCGAAGAGGTGTGGCAACTAATCAAAAAATACAAGCAACAACATTTTGGCAAATCACTGGTCAGTGCCGAATTCTGACATTGACATTGAAATGCTTTTTAGATTAGCGCTACAAAGATGCTTAATGGATGGGATGGTGGGCTAGGCTCGGGAATCTTAGCAACGCAACAACTGTAGCCGCTCCCAAAACCCGTTCTCTTTTTTGGTTATTCAACTTAAAACATTTTTGCAAATTGCGTGCCTGCATTTCTGCTGCCAATTCGTGCATAGCCACAAAAGCAATTTCGCTGCTCAATATTTAATTACGAGCAATTTCAGAGTTATTAAAGTTAACAACGGCCCGAAACATAAATGTTTTAATGGGCCCATGTCGATGCAAAGCCGCCGAGCATTGTCAAGTTCAAGTTGGCATTAATTATGCAATGGCACTTGCTCATTTGTTCGCCAGCCACTTGACTGTTCACTTGTTCATTTGTGTTCGGCTTGAATGCCGGAATTTAATGTTGGCCAATGGCCACTAAATTCCGGCTAAATCTCGGGGGTCGAAAAAGTTACAACAAGCATGCTAATCACAGCTATAAACAATTTAAGCGTTTCAAAGATTTCCGAAAAACGAGAAAACGGGAGCCGCACACAATAAATTTCCGCATTTTGTAGCGACTCTTGATTATTTCTTTTTTCCCTGCGGCTTGGTATCGAAAACTAACACCAAACCGCAGCTGCAAAAAAAGAATGTGGCAAAAGACATACAAAATAAATTTTGCTATTTTCTATTGCCACACAGCAGGCACACAAACAGCGGCAACAGCAGCAAGTCACGCTTGAAAAGTTTTTATTTTGTGGCAACAAAATCAAATGAAAAGGGCCTTAGTCGACATGCAACTGATGGGAGGAACGGGTGTCCCTATTGGCATTGTATAGGTTGCATTAGGGCGCACACACACACATCCATACAAGCTGGCTATCTATGCTGATTTATGGCCAACAACAGGGAAAGCCAACACAACGCTTTTAAAACTCAATTTGCATGCCACTTTTGGCGGGGCACGCGAGGCATTGCAAATCAATTTTGCCAAAAAGCGGCAGCGGCGATGCGTTAAATTTGAAAAAATCATATCTATTCAATGGTAAATATATGTAAAGGGGCTAAGTTGCATTCTTGGTCTAAACGGATTTATTGCTCAATCGGTGACAAGTCGAAACCCTTGGAGATGGCGATGCCTTGGGCCGAAGCTTCGACGCTCAGACACTCAAGCACTGTGGAAAAAAAGCCATAAAGATGATGATTTGAATGGCGGTAACAGCATGGCCATTCTTCTGAGTAGTATAAATACCATTTTCTCACTGCAACTCCCCACTCAACAACTATCGAAAAAATAGACAAACAATAGACAAAACAATTCAAACGCAGATTAACCCACATACGGTGCATGCCGGCAACAATGTAGGTAAATATTTAAATATCATTACGATGTTGTCGGCGCGCCGTATGCAAAAACAGTTTTTGGAAGACGCCAACAGAAACGGCAACAGAAACATTTAGCGGAAATGCTCGAGTGCTGTTGTTGCCGGGTAAATACCAAGCAGGCCAAAAGGCTCCCCAACGAAACGTGCTTAAATGTCAGCAATTTTCTTGATTTATACGGCGGCAATGCCTTGGCAGACAACAATGCAAACAACGATAAAAATAACACCACCAACCATCGGAGGGCCACAGTAACAGGCCAGAAAATTTGCCACAGCAAATGATAGATACATACTTGTACTTTTCCCCCTACAAGTGCCATACAAAAACAAGCAACCTGAGATTGCAACAGCAGGAGCTAGGAGCGATTATGAGTCGTAGGTCCTTCTGGACATGTTAGCTGCCATGTCGAAAGCCCATGCCCAGTTCATTGCTCCCGACCATTTGATACTCGTATTTATGGTCCGACAACTGAGCTGGAATTTGTCACCATTTGTCATGATACGAGTTGGATTCAAGGCAGTAATGATAAGGAATTCATGCAGAGAAACCAGCCAGAAAATTATACTTTTCTCTAGATGGGGGGCCATCGCAATCTGAGTCTCAGGGTGTTTGCATCTAATTACAAAATGCGGCAATGAATTATTGAAAACGCATTTGCAATTTGCAAATTTGCTAACGCATTCATTTGTTCATTTCAAATTATGAATTTATTTGCATTACCGTATTTGCATCTTGACAGTGTCTGTCAGTTAAGTGAAACATAAATTAATTTCATTATATCGGGTTTTTGCCACAGCCTCTAGGCCGCTTAATAAAGATTGTAATTTGTGCGAGTGGTCTGTGTACATTTTTGGTTAATTAAATGATTATGTTAATGGACGAGCGGATGTACAAATGATAAACAGCAATTGGTACAGCGATTGGGGGTCAGTCAGATTGTAATGGTGTGCAATCAACCAATAAGACCAACACAAATGTCGGTTGAACTGTTAAAATGTCAATAAAAATGTATTGTTTTATTTAAACGCGCATAAACAGACTCACAGCTCATACATACATATGAACATAGACACCGCCCATCCGCATTGTTTGCACCAAAGGAGCAAAAAATGTAATTAAGCTCGCAGAGCTGATAGATAAAACAATTATGGCCAAACAGTAAATTAAATAACATGCAACACTAGGCAATCAGTCTAACTAGCTTATAAATAATTCCCTGGCTCACGTGGTCGGTCAGCATTATCCATATACGAGTATTCCACTGGCATGCCGGCCAAACTATTTATTTCCAAGGTGTGCCGCTGCGCTCCGTGCCGGGCGGCATGGCCGGCATGGTCAGCATGGTCGAGAACAAAAGACACCCAGATTTCAGTCAGCCAAGCTTCAGTCCACAAACCTCAGACTTCGGAGTGGGTTAGTAGTTGGTCTAGAATCTGAATCTGAACGAACCGGTTTTTAATCGAGAATGTGGGCAAGTCTGGGTATTGCTTTCATTTTCATTCGCCAGCCAGAAGTTTCTGGCTGGTTCTTGCGGTTTTCTACGTCAATTTGGATGTTATGTCATGTCCCCAGAACCTCAACTCTGGTTAGGTAATGGGCAAGTGGCGCGTGATGTGATCGAAAGGTATTATAGTTCGCAGAAATCTATTTTAAATTAATTGCATACAAGAGCCCGTTGAATGAGTCATTGAAACTCTTTGATTTCATTAAATTTCTGGTTAACAGCTCTCAATAAAATTATCCCCTTCTCAACATTAATGGGAGGAAATTGAAAGTTCAATATTACACAAATAGTTTCCCTGTTTGCTTACTGCAACATTAGGCTTGGCGAAATATAGCGCATACGCACTGTGAGCCAGGTGGCTAAGTAATTGCTCGGAAAACATGTGGCGACAAAGCACACACAGTGCACACAGCACAGTAAGTGCACAATCATCACCGAGGGCATATGTCTGTGTGCGAAGGCATTAGGGTTGCGGTCCATTCCTGCGGCTGCAACAATGGCAACAGTGCCAGATTGCACTTTTTCCGCACAGTTGCAGGTGCAACGGTCGCGTTGGCCCAACAAAGTTATTATAACTCGGTGAATGTTAGCTGAGCTGGCTGGCTAAGTGCCCGGGAATGGCTGTGCTCGAACCATGAAGTGCCCGGCTAATTGATGTCGCAGACGGCCCTGCCATCCCCCACCGCCACAAGATAACCATAACAATAAACGGTAATAAATTGGAATTCCTTGAATTTATTAAGTCCGTCGAACGGGCCAGCTGCGATATTAAAGCCAAATTTGAATCAGAATTCGAACAAACTGCGTAATTAACAAAATTACAATAAACAAATTCAAAGCGCAGATCGAATAAACAGAAATGTTGTTTTTGCGTTTCGGGGATGGCTAAATGACTGACTAAGCCAACCATCATATTGGTTTGCACGGGTTTAGTATATGAAAATAAATTTGTATCTCAGCACTGCGATTATTCCATAAAAATAAATACGCAGCGAAAATTGTATTTTTTAATTAAACTCCACATATAATTTTATCAATGGCAACGTTTTGATTTATACGGCGCATACTTGGGCGCTTGGAAACTGCATCACTGGATAAATGCATCTAAAATTTGATGTTTGATTAGTTTACACACAAACAAATGAAACCTGCCTGATGTTTATGCAGGCTGGGGAATAAGTTGATATTTCTGTATTCCTATTGGGTTCCTTTTATCATTCAATTGCTGAACGAATGCGGTTGCCCAGACTCTTTTTGCCACCTGGCAAAGGGTGAGGTACCGGTAGAGCCCACGGCTTAGGCAATCGATGCGCACTTCTGATTGAACATTCAACATTGGAAATGAAACGTGACCGCAATTCTGTGGCTTTGCAATTAGATTATCACACATAGGGCTCCTGGCGGGGAGCGGTTATTTTGTTCATTTTGCGAGGAATTCCTTTCAATGCCAACTTACACGTGGGTAATTATTTTTTGACTGCTGCCATTTGATTTGCCATCCCAAATATATAGAAAGTGCGTGCTAGTGCCGGCAAATACCGCATTAGTTAGTTGTATAAATGCAATTTAGTTCGTTACGCTCTGTGGTTGCACTGAGTTCGGATGCCGCACAAACAACCAAAAAAAAAAAAAACATGGGAGGTCACGAGGAGATGGAGATGAAGCTGGAGTTGGAGGGGAATAAGTCCTTGGTGGCAGGTTTCAGGTGCTTCAACTCTCTGTGGCAGGTTTCGGTGTAATTTCATACCCGAAAAACGAGGGAGAGGTCCAAGGAAAAAACTCAGCACACGAAACAAAAGTAAATGCAGTTGGCCCTGAGCTGTCAGCGATCCGTGTGTGTCTGCCTGTGCTGAAAGTTGTCTTCGAGATTTATTGGCAACCGTCGTCTCTCCGTAAGACATCAGACTTTTTAAAGTGAATGCCTTTTGGGCCAGATGACAAATGGCCGTGCCCAGCGTCATCATCATCGTCGTCTTTGTCGTCCGCTCCCTGCCGTCATAATAAGAAAAGGCAGCTTCTATACGTGTATATCTGTATCTGCATCTGCTTGGCTTGAGACTCGGCGGGATTTCTTGCTTTGTCTATCATATTTTTCTGCGAATCTCGGTGTTCATAGAGATTCTCTTTGCGCAACAAATAAAGTTGAACGAATGGCCATGTCTTAAAGGAGCAATAGACCTTTTCATTTAATAACTAACCAAATTATTATAATATGTATTTCAGCTGTGGCCCAAAGTAGCTTTAAATGTCCTGATGATTTCGGATTCTATCCACATGACACATCCTGTGACAAATACTGGAAGTGCGACAATGGAGTCTCTGAGCTGAAGACCTGCGGTAACGGTCTGGCCTTCGATGCCACAGACACCAAATACCTCACCGAGAACTGCGACTATCTGCACAATGTTGACTGCGGTGATCGCACAGAGTTGGGTAAGTTCTTGAAATTACACCAAGCCGTACATCAAGATATTAATAATGAATTGTACCATTTCAGAGCCCCCAATCACAACTCCCCACTGCGCCCGCCTGTACGGCATCTTCCCCGATGAGAACAAGTGCGACGTATTCTGGAACTGCTGGAACGGCGAGCCCTCCAGGTACCAGTGCTCTCCCGGACTGGCCTACGATCGCGATGCCCGAGTGTGCATGTGGGCCGATCAGGTTCCAGAGTGCAAGAACGAAGGTATGTTTCGGAAGTCATTTGTCTAATTTACATGGACTATAATATATCTTCTCTTCCTTGCAGAGGTTGCCAACGGATTCTCCTGCCCTGCCGCCGGTGAGCTGGCCAACGCTGGCTCCTTCTCGCGTCACGCCCACCCCGAGGACTGCCGCAAGTACTACATCTGCCTGGAGGGTGTGGCCCGCGAGTATGGCTGCCCCATCGGCACAGTTTTTAAGATTGGTGACAGCGATGGCACTGGCAACTGCGAAGATCCCGAGGATGTTCCCGGATGGTGAGTTGAAACCCCTTTTTTGTATCTTTATCTTGACTGGCACCTGATTTTGTTATGCTTTGCACGCAAAAGAGTTCATTGCCGAAACAGCTTGGAGAGAATTAGGAGGTCGAGGTTGAAATACCAAAATGAAGAAAACTTAATCAAAGCTTAAGTATTTCTTTAGTTAGTTCTGTAGAATCCAGATAATGAAATCTTATTTCTTGCCACGCTTTCACCACTAAGCACCCAGAACTACAGAAAACACTCCACTGCCACACTCTATACTATCACTATCCACTGTCTACTTAATACATATCGCATCTCACATATCCATTGCTCTGGCCTTTTCTGACATATCTCTTTACCTTGGTCCCATTTACAATTCCAGCGAGGACTACTACGGCGATCTGGATTTGAAGAGCATCCGCAAGAGCGAGCTTCTAGCTGGATTGAACAGTGAAGGTCGCACTAAGGGCGCGCCCAAAACCAAAGCTGCCTCCTCCTCATAAACATAATAAATTCAACTACAACAACAAACTACAACTTTAACAACAATAACTAAACAACAACAACAGCAACTACAACAAGAACCCCAACAAAAACAAAACAACAAGATCAATCAACTCAGATCCCTAGTTCCCAACCATCCTGCCAAAATCCTATCACATCACAAAAAGAAAATGAAAATACTCAGCCAGCCTCAAATCCTAATTCGAAACGCATCAATAGCTATATCTCTGCCATTTTCGTACTTCTCAATTGACTTCCGTACTGTGTTTCTAATTTATAAATCATTCTCGTTTCGTCTGAGTCAACCTGTTGCTATCTCTTTGTGTTTCCGTTTTCCAAAAAACTTGATTAACAAATATAACGACATATCAAAATTTCCACGCAAATTTGGGCTCGCAGAAAATGACACAAAATTTTGTAAACGAAATTAGAGAAGAACATCGAAGAATGATAGAAATCGTTCAAATGAAGCGTAAATTTTAGAGATTTGTACATTTAAGTGATCCTTGTTTATAAGCTTATAATTTTATTTTATACATAAAAAACGAAAAACAAAAATATATAAAAAAAAAAACAAAAAACCAAACTTCTTTTCATACTCACTCTTTAAATCACCTAACTTATTAACTTTTTATCATTTTAAAGAGCCCTTCAGTCGCAAAAGTTTCGGGAAAATAGAATTCTCCGTAAATTATTTATAATTTGTGGTATGTCTGTGTGTGCGGAAGCTGAAGGTTTTTTACAATTTTTTGGGATTTTTTTGACTTGTCGTTAGAGTCTGTAAATAATAAGTAAACATGAAACTTTCGCAACGCCAGCCATATTTGCCGCAAATGAAAAGTTGGCTGGCATTTGGTAACGACCAGGAAGTCTTTGCCATCGTTGCCATCGCTGACGTCTTTTCAAATGCACAAGAACTTTGTTAATTATTCATTAGATTCTATAAACAAAAACGCGATACAAAAACTTTAAATGAATTTTCAAATTATCAACACAATTGCAGGCAGAACCAGAAACACATACACAAGAGTCGGGGGTCTAAGGAAAAAGGGAAATGGAAAAGGGGCTGAAAAGGAAAGGAAGGAAGGGGAAGGGCACGGCTTGGGCAGTGGCACCTCGATAAAGGCGAAGGGAGGGTCCCCAGTTGTAGGGCTTAAAATGGGGTAGGGCTTCGCCTTTGCCTTCACTAACTCATAAAAGCCGGTAACTTTAACTTTTCGCCTAGCACAGAGCCAAAATATTACAGACTAATAAATGGTTGTTTTAAATATTAGCTTTAAAATAAATTTATTCATAATAAGAAAGCGTTAAAAATGTTAAGGTAATTTTCAAATATTTTTGAAACTTTTTTTTGAGTGCAGAACAATGTCTGCCTTGTTTGTTGTTGTGTGGGTGAACCTGTGCTTGTGCGCATTTATGGCTAGCACTCACACAGACGCACACTGTAAAAAAGTTTTAAAACTAATTAAATAAAAATTATAAAACTATACAAACTCAAGGCACAAGTTGGGCGGCTAAAGGACATTTTCTCCTGGCTCGGCATGGTAGTATGTGTATACACTCGTAGTATGTATGGCTTTTTGTGTGTCGAATAAGCTCTTTTTGGCATAGAAAGCCGCGTAAAGAGCTCTCGGAATTTTGGGGCAAATGTGAGCATAAAGTCGCCTGCATCCATTCAGTTTGATGTTGTTCCTGGCTCAGCTCTTAATGCCTGTCCCGCACCCTGTCCTTGGCACAGGGGACCACATACTAACCGCTGGATGTCATCTTTTACTTTAATATATTTTGGAATGCTCTCTGGCCGCCTTTGTTGCTGCTGTTGCATGGCAGTTAAGTGCAGCAAGTAAGCAATCTTCAATTAAAAGTTGCTTCCAGCAACTCGACTCTCCACTGCTGGCATCATGTCCTGCTTATATTTGCGGCTAACTGAGGTTAGCTGGGTTAAAAAAAAGAATATCGCAGCTTGGCAAACGAAACACACAATAATGCGTTGTATAAACAAAAATAGTTTAACTTAACTTATGCACTTAAAAAAACTCATAAAAGTTATGAGGTCTTGAAGATTTGTTGATATTAGTGAATATTTTTATTGGAGTACTAGCCCTACCTAGTTTTCTACTAACACATTTCTTTAGTTTTTTATTATAAGCTTATTTTTTGTGCTTTTAAAGTAACTTGGCAGCTGCCACTTGCCAAGCGGGATGACATTTCTGCTGCAAACCAAACCGACTCCGGTTAGAGTAATGGAAAGTAACCCTTGACGGATACTACGCTTCTGCTTCCATCCTTCTCCTAGAACTGTCCTGGCATTGAAATCCTTTTAACATTTGACTCTAATTAATTTTAATGATGATATAAACGCACAGAAAGAACATAAAACTTGAAACCAGGTTAGCTTGGTGCGGCAAAAGTTATTAGCTGGCCACTGCTTGTCAATTTATATTATATAAGGAGCGAAGACCAGGGAGCTATAGTCAAGAGCTGCTAAAAAAACCGAGAAAAGTAAATAAAGGAAAAACAATTTTGGTCCACTAAACAAGAGCCATATTTTGCAGCTTACCCCCCATGACAGCCACTGCCCTTAGAATCACGAATCGCTCCTTCATCAGGACGGCGAATAAGCCGCAACATTTATGGTGCTGACTTCTCAACAAGAACCCAGTGTCCTTGGTTTTTGGTCAATTCCATTTAATTTAATTTAATAGCCTTGCGCTTTTTGTCATTCGCTGCCCAGATCCGCACACACAGCGCCCATTTTATATGAAGCCAAGTTAACAGTCACTGGAAAAAAAAGCAAGAGGTGCACGTTTCTGTGACGCAAGTGAAAAGTATTTCATGTTATCCATCGGAGGGTTTTAAAATTATTTCTACTCGATACTATTTTTATTTCAAAAGTACGAAAATTAGTGATATGGTTTTCTTCGAGTGTGATATAGTAACAGGACATGCATGTCCTGGCAGCGAGAGGCGTGCTCCGGCTCATGGCCATCGCACTTGTCCTTGTTGCCTGCGCTTTAAAGGCAATTTGTTGTTCGCTGATAATGTTGTTATTGCGGCCAGAAGGCAGCAGCCAAACCAGCTAGCGTCTTTTAATCCTTGACGTCCTGTTGCTTTACGCTCCTCCGCTCCTTCCACCGCCCTGCGCCTGTTTGCGCTATTCCATTTTATCTGCCCAGGCCACAAATCCTTGAATGCGGGGGGCAGCGCCTCGTGTCCACAGTGCTCGTAACAGGATTTTAACAATATTATTTTTAATTACGGTTTTAATAAATATTTCCTTTGTCAATTTACAACACAAACCGGCAGTCGGGGCGCAACAAAAAAAAACAGTCCTAAGGGAGAAATGAAACAGGAGTTAGTCGCAGAAAGATAAGATCCTTTTGCGGTGCCTAATCAAATTCTGTCGACTTGTCAACCACGTCCTCATACTCACATCCCAAACAAATTCTTACAAATATAGCACATGCATGGCATAAATTCCACAGAGCGTGTCTGCCAGAAGACAAAACAATTTAATTAAACAAATCAGAGCCAGGCCAAGGAAAGCCCTAAAAACGAAATTTCCCTTTGAATGCTATTTAACAAGGAATTTTTATTTATTTAATACTTCCCGTTTCTCCTTTTTACAGCGAGGATTACTATGGCGATGTAGACCTGAAGGCTTTGAAAAAATTGGGCTATTAAAAATACATATACACACACACACACACACACATACACAGAAAAACACACCCACGTACACAGGAAACACACTGAAATACAAAATTTAAGTCATAGCAGTTTGAGGGCCGAAAGTCAATGCAGGATGGCATGAGGCGAGGTGGCCAAGGAGCCAAAGGATGGAGAAGGATCACAAGGAAACCACAATAACAGTGGGCTTAAAATGCTTGCCACACACGAAGGCACACACACACTCACACACACACACAAACACCAGGCATAAAGTATAGAGTATACACACCGAATACATAAGAATCGTACAGTTGATTTTAAAGACTGAGCACAGAATAACCCCCCAATAATAACCCGATGGAAAATAGTCGAAAGTGGACCGCAGCCTCTTTAAGTGCAATCGCCGGGCCGTGGAGTCAATTACAATTGTCCTGGATCGAAGTAATGGAATGTACCAGTTGGCTTTATGCCTCACCAACTTTCTATGAAACCTTTGACAAGGCGGTGGCGAATAGCGCGGAATTCTATGGTTACCACAGTGGCCACAAAAGTCAAATTTAACTTATTTAACGAAATACTCAAGAAACCGCACCCGAAAACCATAAGCATTTTCCTCAATCACTCCTTCTTTTCTCCCGAACAACTTCAATGTATATACAGTTTAAGTTTTAAGTTAACAACTATGTAAAGGCGAAATAAATTAAATGTTTTTGCGAATAAAATATAAAACATTTTTTCCTTTTTGCTATCAGTTGCATGCCTGGCAAGCATTTTCATCATATGTATATTGGAAAAGATTGGATAGCCTCTGCTCGCATATATTTTAATCAGTTGAGTAAAGCCTGGATTTTTCATTTGGCAGATGGCCAAGGGCCTCTTGGCCACAATTTACTAGACATTGTAGCCATATACGGCTGACCGCAAAACACAACACGCATACGCACTGTTTGCCAAGCAAATAGCAGCAAAATGCCTTAAACCAAAAAACAAGTAAATAAACAAAGGCCGGCAACAAAATTGATAATTATTGAGGACTCGGCTTCGAGCGGAAAGCTGCCAGCTGCCAGCTGCTAGTTGCAAGTATCTGCCAGTCGACAATGGCCAGTGTTGCACTCAAAGGGGAAGAGGCGTGGCAAAGGGCAAGCTCTAACGATGCACAAGTGTAACATTAGCCTATGAAAAGATTGAAAAGCAGAAGCAGCACAAAGGGGGTTCCATGTTGCATGTTGCAGCGGGAAGACATGCTGTTGCATGTTAATTGAAATCAATAAGTGGAACACAACCAACCATCGCCCCCCGCCTGGCTGTCGAGAAGTATCTGTGTGCGATTGTGTGAGTTCCTCTGTGTGTGGGTATCTCTGTGTTTGGGTGTGTGTGAGTGTGATCACAATGGCGGACAGGCGCCTGGACCAGCAAGAACAACAACTGCATTGGCATCGGCATCGGCATCGGCATCGACAACAGCAGTGGCAGCAAAAACAACACAATGGTTAGTTATCGAAGTAAATGTGGTAAAGTAAATTATTTGCCCAACGGCTAATGACAATGGCAATGGAAACTACAACAACAGCAACAACATACTACAACAACAATACAGTCAGCTCTCACATATCCTTTTTTATTTATTATTTAGGCAGATGGCAGTTTCATTTTTCCCATTGCCAGCTGCTGCTACATTAGTTGTGGACTCGGCCAGACGTAAATTATGCATTGTTATTTTTAGAATATTTTTACAGGCACTATACCTCATGCAGAATGAGAAAACGTGTAGAAATCTCAATAAAATATATTGTCAGAAAAATAAATGTGCATATTTTAAGATTTTACAATTAATATTGATTTCTAGGGAAAATAGTTCATCTTATTAGCTTAACACCTACTTCCGAAGATAAACTCCAAGAAAACAATCTTTAAAACGATATTCTAAAGTAATACATTTTCGGACTTTTCCAAAACGTTTAATAAAAAATAATACCACATATTTTTACAGTGCTTTGCAAAAATGTATAGAGCCAAGGCAATTTGAAAAATTGAATACATTTTTTCCCTTGGACTAGTATCCTTTCGTTTCGATCCTGTTGTGTTCTGTCCCGTCTTGCCTGGCTTCTAGACCGACTTTTCCTGGCCAGCGACGTGATGGCAATTACTCCAGCTCCAACAACTCCGATTTTCCGACACCGACTTTTCCGACGTTGGTTCAGTTTAGTTCACTTCAGCTCAGCTCAGGACACCCGTTCAGGACACCCGGCCAGGCAACAACAACTGCCGCATTGCAGTCGCTTGTAGTTGCTGCTGCAAATGGCTCGTATAACGTGCAAAAACTGCAACTGCAACAACAGAGCGGCACAACACAACACCAGCAGCAGTAATAGCAACAGCAATACACGGCAAATGGCAGCAAAGAAAATTATGCTTGCAATAACATTTACATACATGTGTGTAGAAGTGTGTATGGCCCGGCTTACACGGGTGTGCGTTTGCTAGAGTGTGAGTGTGGTGTGTGCCAAATTTATTTACCAATCGTCACTTGTGGTGGCCAACAAGCTAGAGGTCGCATTTTCATTTCAAACATCAAAGAAGGCAACTGGAAGCCTGAATACGGCTCCAAAAATAAACAGCTTGTGTACTGAATGAGGGACAGGTAATCAACTAAAGTGCAATTCGGATGGACATGATTATGAAAAATATGGTAGAAAAATTTCAAAGTCAATCCGATAGCAATAAATTTGCAAGCCAACACTTCTTATATAGACATGATTGTATTTTTAGCTTTTTAATGAAAGAAACTTTTACCAAAATTATACTTTTACCTTCTAGATCGAATCTTTAGATATATGCATTTGAGTCTTTATATTTAAATATATAATCTGATGCAACTACTGCCTCTTAAATTCTACTTTCACTCGTTCTGGTTTACTTTGACCTCCGGCTAAGCTTATCACACTGCCTGCAGGCCAGGATAGTGGCTCAAGCCGTCTCATTCATTGGTCATCATAGCCAGGCCCGCTTGATTCAATAAAAATTGGCTTCCAGTGGCCATTGTTGAGCGGGCCACTAATGCGGCACAGTCGCAAGTGCTTCAACGAATAAGTGGCAGCGAAAGCAGTAAAAAATAGTATACTTGCAACTTGCATGTTGGCTGAAAACACTAAAGAAAAATCTATGTATTCTTAATGAATAACTTTGTTAAATGGAAAAAATAATTTGAAAGGAAGCTTTGTGCCTATAACATAAAAATGAATGAAGTATACCAATCATTAATAAACTTAATGATAATTAATATTAAATATTTTTTAATCAATGGTCTTTTATGTATTTAGTATTTAGATTTACTCTTTAGAACATTTTTTTAGTGCATTTACAGCCTGGGGCTGTTTTGCCGTATCCTTCTTTAACGCGAAATGCCATGACAATGGTTTGGTGTTCAATACGCTCCACGACAATGGCGACGGATCCAGACTCTGCTTATTTTTATTTGCCTGGCCAGGACTAATGCCCGGCCACAGCAACAAGAAGCAATGCGCTCTAACGCCCTTATCCTTGTAACGACTTTGCCGCTGCGCTTTTGCGGTTGACCGCATTTGCTGGGAAAAATCTGTTGCTGCCAAAGCATTGCCCACTGCCACTGCCACAGCCATAGCCGCTGTTGCTTTTGCTTTTGCTACTGCTACTGCTCCTGCCATTGCTATTGCTATTGCCATTGCTTTTTCTGCTCTTGACCGAGTGGAGCTATAAATATCTGCGATAGCGAAATGCAATTACGTGGCAACAATGAATACAGCGGCAGCGATTGCTCGCTTTGGTGCCTGCCACCCTTTCCTGCCTGGCACTCGGCCTCAACCCTCCACATCCGGCAATTGACAATGATGATGTGTACATACTTTTTGTCTTCTCCGCTCTGCTTTTTATGCTGCAAAAGCGGAGCTTCTGAAGTTTCTGGAGCACATCTGAGTGTGGCATTTTTCTATAACATTTTCGCTGCATTGTTGGCCGCCCTAACTCCCCCGATTTCAAGGAGCGATACATTGGCTACGTTTTGGCAAATTTATGTGCTCTTCGTGGAGGGTTCAATGCTGGTCATCATAAAATATTAAAGCAGACAACGAATCCCGGCTGGAAGATGCAATGATACAACTATCATTGCTTAGTTTATGGTCTTCGCATCAACAAATATTTATTTTGAAATATCAAAAATACTCAAAACCAGATTTAAATAAACGTAGGCTTCATCTTCCATCATAAAATCAGAATAAACAAATCCCTAGGAGTTGATCAAGTTACGCCTAGGGAACTGTAACTCTAATGATCCCCGAAGTGTATTTTACACTTTACTTTATTTTCTCCGGATCCTTAGTCCTTGGCAGAAGCAAATAATAGACCGCAAAGTAATTGCCACGGACTCTGTCTAACAATAAACTGTAGTATTGGTGCTTTTGCTATTAACTCGACGCATACCGAAAATTCTAGCACTAGCCAGGGGGAAGAGAAACGCTGGCACATTCCTTGGGTCAACCAACTGGCCACCAATCTCCCAATGGAGTGGCCCATAAAAACGGCAATTTTTCCAGTTGTCAGCGGCAAATGCGTGGCTTAAGTTACGGCGATTGGCTGACAGTTGACACCCCAGCCACAGACGCATAATTACATTCCTGGACTCTATGTTTAGCCCCCAGCCACGCCCACAAAAGCACTGAGCGTAAAATATATTACTGAGGTACTGTATTTTCTAATTTTTTAAATATATATTTTTATTTTCATTTCAAACTGAAATAATTTAGATTAATAAATCTAATCTAAATGGTGGAGCCAAATAGAATCGCAAAATTAGAGTATATGAGAAAACCTTGTTTCAGACCTCTTCCTTAAGTGTATCAGGGCTAGGGCTAGCAATTGTAAGTCATTTGAAAACAATTTTGATTATATTTTTTCCAAACGATTTCACAAATCCGTTTTATGCTACTGCTCGCAGACCCGACAAGGCAAAAAAAGTGCGTTTTGCGTATGGGTAGTTAACAACATGCCCCATAATAATACATTTCTCCGCCCCATCTTCCGCAGTTCCACCTTCCCCACTGATGCCCCCTTCAGCCTACATCGTCTCCATCCGTTTGGCAAACGAAATGTTTGCTGTAAACGACCTTAAAAAACGAAAGCCAAGCCGTCGAAGACGAAAACGAAAGACGAGTGGCAAAAACAAACAGAAATTCCTGCACACATACAAAATCAGAAGTGAACTGGCTGCTTCCTCTTCTCCAGAATTCAGTTGTTGTTTATTCTGTTCTTGTTATTGTTTTTGTTTTTGTTGTCGAGGCAAATTGCAAATAACAAGCGAAAGTTCACACAGGCAGTTTGGACCATCGACGGGTAGGATCGGGAAGCGTGTATATATTGCAAAAAAAAAAAAACTCCGAAATGTGCGTAGCATTAGCCGTAGTCGACTTGATTTTGATCGCTTCAATGAACATTAATACACAAGAGTGGGGCGGGCGGGGCATCTGGCTGATTGGTAAGAGGAGCAGTGTGCTGGGGCGAAGGCGTAGCAGGTTGCTTAAGTGGGCGCTTGTTTACATGCATACATTTGTACTTCTCGTATTTAGTTCGGCTAGCGAGCCTGCCCACCGTAACGTTCTCCTTCATCTTCCGCCAGGCAGTCCGCACTAATGGCATGTCCTGGAGAATGTATTCTGCAGGATGCGGATAAATTTTGGCCAACGAGAATCTCTCATGATATCTTCGTAGTTTTCCGGATTTTGATTTCATATTACCTCCTTAGCTTGTGCCTCCGGTATGATTTGGAATTTCATATTTTTTTAAAGAGCTTCAAAAGGTAAATATGATTTATCTACCTATATATGTATCTCAAAACGTTACAAATTCTGAAATTTTTTATTCTGTTACAAGTAAAAAATTAAATTTACCAAAAAATTGATAACCATCCCGGATAAAGAGCATCCAGTTTTTTTCCTAAGCCATTTTTGGAATTTATTTTCGTTGGGCAACATTTGCTTAGCAAATGAAGCCTACTTATAGGGGATCTTGATTTGCCAGTGCGTAAACATCGTGTGTGTGCGAAAGCTGTTCTGCTGTATGGGGCGCTTATTTCCGGCGTGGCATATCTCGTTTTAGATGCGTGCCACAGCCATCTCTTTGTGTTGCGTTTCGCGTTTTCCTGTCATAAATGCTGCCACCGAACCTTTGTTACGTTTCCGTTTCACTTTTATTTTAATAATTCACCCAACATTTATGGTATGTACACACACATACTTTTATTTATAAGTGGCCCACCTTCGCCCTCCACCCACAATTTCCACCTGGCCATCGGACTTGCTCCCAGGCTGCCATTGTACACGTCATAAATCTCATTTTTTCCGTTTCCGTTCTGCCGTCCAGTGCCCATCGATGTCCTTGATTGTGGATTCATGAAGAACACATGGTGATGGAGATGGGAGCAATATATGCTCGTTAAATATAAAAATATTTAAAGGATTAGAAATCATAAAGCTTATATTATTTTTCCAAATTATATGACAAGATTTGATAATTTTCATATGTTAGCAACAAGTAAGGTAAGCAGACTTTTAAGTCATTAAGCCATTTTGAAACCGTTAACAGAAAAATTCCCTCACGTTTTTCGAGTGAAGTTCTATTTTCCACTCTTATACTTTCCATTCAGCGGAAATTTCCCTCATGTTTAAGAGCGAATTTCCCCGCATGGCTGACTGTCTGGAACAACAATTTCCACTCGCTGAGTGATTTTCCAGTCCCAGTAAGTTCTCTTTCTCCCAACTCTCGGCTTATCCTGTGGGAATTTTACTCTTAAACTGTTTTTTAGCTCAAAGAAGGTCTTACTTCTGGCCTACAATTGTTCGAGTAAAAGATTGTGGCATCAAAGGTGGCTTACCCTGACCTCCCACACCTAACAAAAATATGGAGACCCATCAAATCCTTATCCACATCCTGGGACAAGCATGAAAGGGATCCAAGGATGTTATTTTTAAGCATAAATATGCAGGAAGTTTAACGCCCTTAGTTTCCCTAGCAGTATGATTTGCTTGGATTTTAGCTAATCAGATTACACAAGAAATCATTGTGAATGAAGACCAGCTTATTTCAGAAAGAGTTAAGTATTAAAGCTATCAGTGTGCGAATAAGAAATGGCATTTCTCGAAACCAAATTAAATAAATTTAATGTGTCTTCACCTGCCATTTAGCTGATTCATTAAAATACAAACCGTATAAAAAATATGTGGGATGTTTGCATTCGTTAATTGGCTTTATTTGCTTTCAAACATGACCAATGGCGGTTTATTTTCGTTTCCTTTTAAAATTCGCATGTGACATGGCAGATATATTTTTGGAATCCATATTTGGACTCTGCTTTTTGAGATCCTTACTTTTGCATACTTAGCGTCTGGGTGCGGCATTTGTGTCAGTGGATGACAAGTGCCCAAATGTCCCCCAAACAAAGAAGCAATACAGGACAATGGATTGGGAGCCGGGCGAATGCCAGGCACAGGAAAAAAGTTATGACACACCTACAGCATTTAATCTGACGTCCTTGTAGTGGCTCTTCTCGGCGTCCAGTGAGTGATAACCATCAATCAAGCTGCTGCCGGTTTGTTAGACGGTAGGCGTTTCGCTGGCTTTTCCTGCTCCAGAGACCAGGGGTCCGAAGAGTAGGGAACTGGGAGTCCGGGGACAGAAGACCAGCGACCATGCCGGAGTTCATTTCAATCATTAGCGTGCCAAGTCAGCCAGCTCCTGTTGATGCTGTCAAATTAATAAAGAGCCTCAGTCTGGCCAAGGGTTGGCCAATGGGGGGAAACGGAAAACAGACAACAAGCCCACAATTCTTTGGCTACACTGCCACTGAAACAGAGCCTATAAATGAAGCTTAAGAAATATAGAAACTATATCTTTTGGTTTCCTTAAGATATTTTGAGAAATTTATGAATTATTTAAAATCTTTCCACTGCTTAAACCTGACAAAAGGATACAAGTCCTTCACTCAAACAATATTTTTCTCTCTGTACTCAGCCTGTCCCACACGCTTTAAGTCACTGGCGCTCATAATGCCCATAAAAAATTTGTCATCATTAGCCGGAGAGAATGACGCTGACATACTGGAGCCCGCCCATCTATCAATGTGTGTACCCGTATCCTGTATCTGTGTGGCCCAGGAGCAAGGACACTTTAAAAGATTGCCCGGCCAGGGCCCTTTTTGCTGCATATTAGTCAGGAGCTTAAAGCGTTCGATTGATTGATTATGCATTAGGGGGCAGTGGGACATCGGTCAAAGGTTGCGATACGCTTTAAGGCTTTAAGCCGCCCATTAAGGTTATTAAATATTCTCCATTGTGCTTAAGAGGAGAGGTGTTTGTATGTGTATTGGTGTGGCTGAGTTTAGCCGGCCATATGTGAGCTATTAGAAACGATAATGGATTGCGAATATTAATTTCTTTGCATGACGAAAAGAATCAACAAAGAACAATGCGTTTAATCTTTATAGACACGCAGCCGCAAGAGCGGGACGGACAATGCCTTGGGCCAATAATGATAACCGGAAGCCATTAAAGGAAGTTTCAATACAAGAAACGCTCTCCCACGCACACACATACACCCTTGCACATACTCCCACACTCATACATGAATGCTTTGGTAGGCTGCTTGGGGCTCACAATTTTCCTTTGTGTGCAAGGACACTAATACAAAATTTGTTACTTAAAAGTAGGGATAGTTTTTTAATTCAAAAAATTACCATTATTACCAGCGTATTTTGTTTCATTGTTTTTGTAAATGTAAGGGAGAATTTCTAAGCATTTTCTTTAAAAACTTTAAAAACTATTTTTTAAAGTGTTGCTGCGTGCGGTTGTAGTTGTGCCTGTTGTTTGCCTTCCATTTCCATTGCATTGCCGGCGATATTGTAATTTTTATTCCCCTTTGCGCCATTCAGGCGGCAAGGCGGCAAGGCGGCAAAAGCGAAAAGGATCCAAAGAAGCCGAGCTGCAAGCCGAGCGTTCAATTCCCTTTCAATAAGGAAGCGGATGGTGAAAAAATGTGAATGTGAGCCCCGCACACGCACTCGCACCTTGCAATCTTGCTAATGTTTTTCCTTAGGTCCCGACTGCAGTTTGTCCTCGGCAAACAGCCGGCGGAACGTTGCGGAAGTCGGCTTGGAAATCTGAGCCCGGCTAAGGTGACAGAGGTTGGGCGTAGGAGTATTATGTGGATCCCAACTCGAGGCAGACAATCAAGCGCAAGAGTTCGCAATGTTTTTGGGGAAAAGCGGGTAGGAGTTTCACGCTGGATGAAACGCTGCCATCAATGGCACACACTCACATTTTCAATTGATTAAACATCAAACGCAAGGGCATGTAAGGCCATGTGTGTGTACATCCTGAATTTTTTACGTGCCGCAACGCAAAAATGCCTGGGAATATTATCCGAGAGCATTATGTTGATGCCGATATATATAGTCGCACAATATGAAATTCCATTGCATTTTATAGGCAGGCAGCCAAGGAGAAGAAAAAACACAAAAATCAAACACACCCAGCCGACTCACACACACTCACACTCACTCACACAATGCCAGGCAGTAAAATCCTGCGGCAGGCCATTGTGAGGCATAAACAAAAGATGCAGCAGATGGAAGGCGAAGCTGCCGGATCGGCCAGAATAACAAAATACCACAGACAAAAACCTAAAGCTGTTCGAGCGTGCAAAAGGTGAGACTTCCTTCCAATCCCACTCCCACTCCCACTCCGGTGACCCAATCTTCAGGCCCAAGTACAAGCGAGTAGTTTTAGTTGAGGATTGGCCTTTAGAAATGTGGTAAAGTAAAATTTATAGCTTGGAAATTAATAACAAAAACCAGACAATGAACTAAAGAATGGGGAACGGGCAATGGAAATTCCTTCCAGGCCATCCAGGGGGCTGACTAATAACGTTCCGCACTCTGAAGTGTATTAGACAACAGTGCGTATGATGAATGCCATCGACGGACTTTCGAAACAAAGGCCCATAATTGTGGGCGTAGCCAGGGAATGGCTTCTATACTCTGATGGAGGGGCAACAAAGGTCAGGAGTACTATATTGTATTACTATACTACCACTAGTGTAGTACTATATTGTATTAACATTGCGTTCCGTAACCCCAGGATAGGAAGCGTAGGCTTAGTTGAATATTCAGAGCATAATATTCATTGTTCTGATTTTAATACCAATTATAGATATAAATAAAAATCAAATTAAAAAATATAATAAGGAATAAAATACACATTCGCATTAAATTACTTTGCCCCTCAATCGATAAGTTACTTTTAATAACCCACCCATCATTAGTTTATAATAACGATAATTGCAATGACAGGTGCAACAGAGGTACAAGAAGCAAAACAAACATTTCCCTATAAAAGGTTAGGCCGTTCTTTTCAAATCAGTTATACAAAAATGAACAAACCTGTGTCAACAAATCCCGCAAATCGCTTTTGCGATCTAACCAAGTATATTAACAGTTGGACAGACTTGCTGGGCGTGGATATTCTGGACCCACTATTAAAATTTAACTATCGCACTTGGACCACGATCTTCGCCATTATAAATTTTACCGTCTTCACCTTATATTCGATCGCGGACAACGGAGGTGACTGGTTAGTCAGCCTGAGAGCCAGTCTTATGATGGGAGGATTATTGCACGGGCTTGGAAAATTTCTTACCTGCATAGTGAAGCAAAAAGAAATGCGAAGTCTGACTCTTTTTATCCAAAATATTTACTATGAGTATGAAAAACGGAATCTCTTCTATTACTCCACCTTGGATACAAACATCGACCGACTTCGGAGAATTATGAAAGGAATCGGATATGGGTATGTGGTAACGAATTTTCTGATGGTCTTTACTCCACTAGCAATGTTAGTCTACAATGACTCCCGGATGACTGTGATGATGTACGAGATACCTGGCTTGCCGATCCACAAGACTTTTGGATATGCTCTTACATTCTTAATCCAATTGGTTTGTTGGTACTTTCGAAATATTTTAACCACAACTTAAAGCGTTGCCTTTAGGTCACTATTTGTGTTAGAGGTTTTGGATTTTACGCCGGCGATTTGTTTGTGATGCTTGGATTGACTCAAATTTTAACCTTTTCTGACATCCTTAAGCTCAAAATAAAAGACTTGAATATTGTCTTGAGTCTTAAGGCGGAAAAAAGAGTTCTGCTGCCAGTAGGGGCACCGATTGGGGGCGAAGAAGAGCGCCAGAGGTTGCTTTTAGAAATGATTAAATGGCATCAGCTATTCACAGAGTAAGAATCAGTAACATAAGATTAAGCTTGAAATTATTAATCCTTTCTTGCAGCTACTGCCGATCAGTGAATAATCTATACAATCCCCTAATTACAACCCAAGTTCTTGCCATGGCCTATGAAATCATGGCCAGTTTTTGCATTAATTTAAACGGTTTTCACTTACCATCTGCTATTAATTTTGTTCTGGCCGCCTATTGCATGTCAGTCTATTGCGTAATGGGGACTAAAATCGAATTTGCTGTAGGTATTGCATAGCCGATAGATTTGTGGTTAACTTTTAATATTTGCAGTATGATGAGGTTTACGAGAACATTTGCAATGTTTCTTGGTATGAATTGTCCGGCGAGCAGAGAAAGATTTTTGGCATGATTCTCCGAGAATCGCAGAGTCCGAAAAATATTAAACTGCTAGGTGTGTGGTCTTTGTCCGTAAGAACAGCTCTGCAGGTAATTATATTTTTATATTCATCCATTAACCAATCCTTAATGAATTATATTTTTCAACAGATTATTAAACTTATTTATAGCGCATCTATGCTTATGACAGGAAGCGATTAAAAAACAAACACTCGTTGAATCGTTTTGATGAAGTAATTAAGTGCACCTTCACATATAATCGAAATAATTATTACATCACAGGATTGGGAACAAAGAGCATCCCGAAATATAAACAAAAATATTTTCTCAATCCCAATTTAAAACGGAAATAAATATTCGAATTTCAGCTCAACATTGAAGTTGTCTCTCCCCATCCACGTCGATGGACTTTTCGTCCTGTTGCCCATTAACCTTGGCCACTAATTACCAGTGCAGAGAGCTGAATTTATAGCATCGGTTTTATGGAGCCCCCCAACTCGAATGCATTAATTGTGCGTCTCATTAAGAGGAGTTTCTTATGCACAAAACATTTAATACATTTCGCATATACGCATAAAAATTTAATTTATTTTGAAATTCCATCGTTCGCATCCCTGATATTTGGCCAGCCGACATTAATAGCCCCTGACCAGGCCATGAATAATGGGCATTTTATAAATGTGGTCGGATGGCTCGGATGCTTCGGTAAAAAATAATAACAATAATTGTAACGTTATTATAATGCAGTTGTAATTAAGTGCACCATTGTTGCTGCCCAATGGGCATAAAAAAGGAAATGATTTTAATAAAATCAACAGTCGGAAGGTCAGCGGCAGGCGAATTGGTAAGAGGGTGTGAGACAGAGCAACAGTTTGGTCAACGGAATCGGCCAACTCAACTCAACAAGCGGGAAATTTACGAGCGTTTCACATTCCATAATTTACCTATTTTCCATGCGCAATTTAATTATGCTAAATAATGGCCACAAGGGGTTGAGTACTTTTTTGCTTATTTATGGTCGATGATCATAAAACCAAAAGCCGTTCAAAGTTTGTTAACGCTTACTCTTATTCCAAAAGACCCATAAATTTTTAAATTTTTGGCAAATTAATATTCTCTCATATTTTAAATATTTAAATTTTTATTTAAATTATTAATAGGCTTAATAATACGATGGCAAAACTGAGCTGATTATTATAATTTTTTTTTTTACTCCAAAGCAGGAAAGTCTAAAAGCTACTTGGGAGGACGTTTCTCATCAAGTTCATGCCGCTGCAAGTTTTCGAGTAGAAGACTAATGTAACTTGTTTGCTTGCTGGCATTCAGATAACAAAACTCATTTGCAGCCTGTCCTGTCCTGGCTAGAAAGGCGGGCACTCGACACTCAACTCGCAGCTCTTAACGTCAAAACACTTTGTATCAAATGCAACTCAGCCCCGGGCCATGCAATACATTTTCTAATGCTTGTTTTGAATCATATTTAGGGGACAAGGCAGGTGAGAGGGGCCAGTGCCGTCAGCTGGCAAATAAAATAAATTAGTTGCAGTTGAAAGGTGGCTCAGACACAAAAGTCAACACGCAACGCGCGATGGAACCGCAAACAAACGCCAGCTGCTGGGCCCAGATAAAGTGGCGGGCAAACAAGTCGAAGGAGAAAAGAGCCGGTAAAGTGGTGAAATGAGAACGAAGGAAAAAGGACTTCCAGGCGCGCGGAAGGACCTATGGCAAATCAGCTGCCAACGCAGCGCAGCTTACTGGCAAATATTAAAATGCGAATTTTTATACTCGCTGACATTTGAGCCTCCCACTTTCCCCCAATTTCCTCAGGAAGCATAATATTCACTATGCAAAAAATGAGGGAATGTACTCTGTTTTGAGCACCGAAAGAAACTTATTTTTAAAATTGTAAAATGTTTTTAAGATTAGAATTTTTTTAATTTAAATATCGAAATAGGCCTTAACCCTTTGCGATTTTAAGCCACTCGAATTTCTGTTTAGCAAAATCAAGATGTAGTTCAATCCCTAAAGAAAATCAACATATTTTTTTTGGTGGAAAAATCAAAATTATTTTCCGTGTCCTGTCCCGGTCCTCGGGTGGCTCCTGGCGTATCCTTTCGCCAGCATTTTCTTGCCGCGTGCGCACATAAATTAGCTGCCAGGCTAAGAAATGGCGGCGGGCAGCAAAGGTTGGCCCAACTCCCCCGCTGTGGTTTGTTGCGCTCTGTTTATGCGGGCGGTGCTGGTGGTGGTGCTGCTGCTGCCGCTCCTGGGTGCATTAAACCAATAAATCAGCGAGCCACTGCGAATAAAAAAAATCCAACCAAGCAAACTGTTGTCAGGCAGTCTTTGAGGCCCCAGCGTTGCTCTGCATATTTAATCAATATGGAGAGCACAAAACATGAATTAATCTTGACGCCCTTTAAAGTGGTGCGCATTTTTACAAAACCCCACCACACGGACAACCCCACACGAAAACACTGCGAAAGGGCATTTTTAATTTAGAGAAATTCTTGCGGCCATAAAAAGCTTGTCGGGCAAATCAATTAAATTTAAATTGTATCCCATTAGAGCCACATTAAATGAGTTAAGTCATTTGGGGGACCGCGTGCCGCGTCTTAGCCTTCTTTTATACAGCTTTGAAAAGGGTACAAATGAATTCATTTTATTTTTTGACGCACATAACCGACCCTGACCATCCTAGGACCGAATCCGCCATTCCAGCCTCCGTAAAACACAACCCGCTGCTGGACGCAATTAAAATGCCCACGAGCTACTAATTTGCCATAAAACGGCGTGGCGTCTCGGGTGTGGGAGGGCTGTCAAAAGGCCCGGAAGGCCGGGTTTAAAAATGCTACCAAAATTTAAGAGTTGATGGCTATTAATTTATATTATGCATGATTTGTGTAGCATTTTTCTGATGGGACAATCGCCTTTGGTGCCCAACTGGCCCTGTCAGGCTGTCCGTTCCCAGAATTTCCTTTTGCATTATGCGGCAGTTGTGAGTGTCAGTGTGTTTGTGTATTAGTGAATGCTTATGCAAATGAGCCAAATATTTGGGAAATGGCATTTGAAACAGAGAAGGATGAAACTAAACCTTAAATGTTGCATTAATTACGGTGATTAAATAGGAACAAATGGTTGAAATACATTGTTAAACAGTTTATGAAATGCCTGAATAACTAAATTCTATTTATTTCTAGCTTATCTAAATTATTTTAAAACCAAAATATTCGATACAAATTAAATATTGGGAAGGCGCAGTCCTGGAAGGAAAAATAAATTCGATTTTAAGGTCGATTCTCCATCAATTTGCATCACAATCTCGATTCAAGTCCAATTTCTGGACGATAACCTTTAAAAATCGGAAAGTCCATGGAACGCCATTATGGTCCCCAGCGAAAGATATATCTTTGCCATTAGTCATCCGATTCTCTAGCGGAATACCTTAAACGTTTTATAGATCGATTCTGCATCAATCTGCATCAAAATCTAAGAAAAAAATATTTTTTCGATTTTATGTCGAATTTCTGGAGGATCCCCTTCAAAAGTCGCCCATGGACCATGGTACGCCATTATGGCCCCCAGGGAAATGCATATCTCTGCCAATAGACATCCGATTCTCAAGCGGAATATCTTAAACTTTTTATGGATCGATTCTGCATCAATCTGCATCAAAATCAAAGAACAAAATATTTTTTCGATTTTATGTACAATATTTGGAGGATAGCCTACAACAATCGGAAAGTCCATGGAACGCCATTATGGCCCCCAGCGAAAAGCATATCTCTGCCAATTTGTCATCCTATTCTTAAGCGGAATTCCTTAAATATGTTGTGCATTGACTCTGCATATAAATCTACAATATTATCCAATATCCAAATATTTTATATATTTTTTGCGAATTTTTTCTGGGAATTTTGAAGATCAGTTGAAAAGGCTTTAGAAATACTTGCCTGCAACTTCTCATGCATTGGGCATATATAAATAAGGCAGTTTCGTCTTCACATGTAAAGGGGCGTGTCAGCTTCTATCAAGTGTAAGCAACGCCCTGTCGTCGCTGGACATTCGTAGAGACTCCTCAGTCCCTTAGTTCCCCCAACGGAAGTCCTAATACCAATGACATCGACATTGCCTTCCAAAACGACGACGGCGACGAAATTGCGGCGATTCCCCTTTGCCCAATTGCCAACCATTTCTGCTAGCCAATTTTTGCTGATGTCGGCCCAAAACTTCTCGCTGGGCAAGTAATTACCGGGCTCCCGCGCACCGAACGCTGCACTTGGCTAACATCTACGGCTAAGCAAAGTCGAAGCGTTAATGCTGCGTGTCGAAAGCAAACTTTGATGGCTTAATCACTTTGAAGGGAGAATCGAGAGTCGTGGGATGGCAGGAGCAAATGTTTACTCCAGTTTGCTATCAGCTTGTTATTTGCTTTGGGGGATTTTAAAGTGCACGTGTTTACCAGCCAGCGTCTTAAGATTCTGCTTCTAAAAACGTGTCTGAGGGTAGTCAAAAATTGCACCCAAAAAAATATTAAGGCAATCACAAATAAAAACTAGACATCTTAAAATGCTTACCATAAAACTACAAAATTTGGTTATTAAGTACAATATTAAATATTGTTTTAAAATTGCATAAAATACATTTTTTAGTATACCTTAGTTTTTTCTCGGTACAGGAAGATAAAAAGGGAGCAAGTGACTGCAAAACTAGGTGCACAGTCAAAGTCATAAAACCATTTAATTATATTAAACTTTTAATTGCGTAGACAGCTAAGAAACACGCTAGCACTCACACAGACACACCACACCTCAAGAAAACTCCCGACATATGCAAGGGGAGCGAAACCAGGACGAGTGAACCAGGGCTCGCAGGACTCACAGCGGCACACTTAACCAGGACAAGTTGGTGTTGCTGCTGTAGCTTGGCGTGCCCCTCTTGCTACTATGTAAATGCAATAATAAAGTTATTAAAAGTGTCATAACAACTCAAGTTGAAATAGCGAAAAGTTTTCACCAGTTTCTTGGCTTACGAAGGACATCCCTCTCCATATAAACGAAAGGAAAAAAAAAACGCAACTTGGAAAATCAAGAATGTATAGACCCGCAGCTTACTGGCCACGCAATTGATGTCTAATTGATCAATTAGTTGAAATCGAAATACAGAACTCAAAGATCAAAAAAGGCAACTGAGGGTAGAAGAATAATGTTTCCAATAATGCTTTGAGTTCGACATAAAATATTCATATATTCATACATATTATTATGTTCTAGATAATAAAATAAAATGAAATTAAATTGTTAAATTTAGTAATCATATTTTTTTGGGAACTACTATTTTTACCGCATCTATAGGAGATGCCCTCATGTCTGGTGATGTGCGTACCCCCATGTGTGTGGGTGCACTGTATTGGAATTGCCCACATCAAAGCGGTATATAAGTATATTGACGCTCATCAATCAATTTGATTTATGCCAACAAATCATTCATGAGCAATTTCCCAAAGTGATTATCTCTCCACGAGACTGGCCCCGCCCAGCTCGCCCCTCGCCAACAGTAAACCTCCGAGATGGCAAACGCAAAAGGCATGTTAACTGACAGCCAGAAGGACATTGGACAGGACACACATAGACGACGGAAACGGCGACTGGGAATGCGACTCAGAAAAAGCGAGAGGGCGACAGACAGACAGGGCGGAGCGGGCGGCACAGACACAGTCAGGCTCAGAGGCATTGACTGACTGATTGACGCTTGACTGTCTTCATCACAAGCAATTTGGCCGGCAAACAGCCATCCCTGAGTCCACAGGACCTGAGTTGAAAATCGGGGACCCAGGACCAGAAACAGAAGCGGGACTGGAATCCAAAGCCATGGCATAGAGATGCTCTGCCGAGATTGAACCTTCCCCTTTCCCTTGCCCATCCCATCCTCTCTCCGACCCGCTTTGTGGGCCTTTTCGCAGAACTTCACAGACAGTTAATAAAGCTCAACTAACAGTGTCGACAGCCTGGCCCCTGTCTTCAAAAATGCACATGCACGGGAAACAAATGCTAAGTGCGTTTTGAACCTCTCTACATAAGGTAAAATAGTCGAACCTATCAGAATATTTTTAAATTTTATCAGTGCCTTCAACGAAGTAATTCAACGAAACAGTGATAATTGCAAATAAAGTTGTATGCCATACCGTTTCCCCTCTGTGTACATTCAACATTAGTCATCCGCTATTCGATTGGCAGTGGCAACAGCAGCGGATCGGCTTGTATCATATTAGGCGAAGTTGCTTATAGCAGGCAATCAAATAAATTTTCACGGTAAACGATCAAAGGCAGCGAATGCAGCGAAGGACCCCACTCGGACTTGCTTGCTAGCATTTTTCACTCACTCGCATGTTAGGGGGCGGGACCGGCGAGTGGGAGCTTCATCTCACTTTGCCTAAAGCTTTTGATTGATTTGGTGATAAATTGACGAGGTGGCAACTGAAGCGACGAACAGATTGCTGCCAGGGTGAATTCAGGCGAATGGGATAGTCGGAAACCGGCGACTAATTGCCAACATCGACGGCTAAAAAGGTCAAGGCAAAGTGTTTAGGATGAGATGCACAGATATAAATGTTATGGGAACAATCAGTCCCCCAAAAATACATTCAATCTTTAATATTCAATGTTATGGCAAACCTTTATAACTAAACCCTCGAAATACATATCGTTGTTGGCAAGTATGAGTACAAACGACAGCTGCTAGGCCGTGATTAATGTTAGCAATTATCTGGCACAAGTGTCAAAAATATTTAAATCAATTGCCGGAAAGGAAAGGGAAGCTGGGGAAGTGACGAACAAAGGGCCAAGACAAGTCGGCAGACAGAAAACAAGACAAGACAACACAATTCGCGCAAATTGAGCATGATGAAGATGAGGAGCTGGAGCTGGAGCAGAAGCAGAAGGTGGAGAAGGTTTCACTTGTTGTCGGTGTTGTTGCAGATGCTGCTTGTCAATGTCGGAGATGGCTTTTCTTTTTAACTGACTCGACTAAAACTTAAAGGCGAGACCCGACGACATTGTGAAACGGAAAAATGAAGAGGGAGCAATGACAGCAGCGACGTGTCAAAAACATATCATTCATTTATTTTCTATTACAATGCCGAACACACGCACACGCTCGCATCGAAGCTGCTGACATCGCCCCTTTTCGCGCCCTTCAGCAGTTGCATTATTATGATGCCGGAGATATCATTTATCATTGCAGCCAAGTCAAGTCGAGTGAACTCAGTTGACTTCGACTGCATATGCCGGGAATACTCCCACTGCCACTTCCATCCACAAAAAAAAGGTCCTTAAAAGGTCTTTGTTTTTGTTTGGGGTGCGCGCCAGCTTTAAGTCTTTTGTCAAAAGAAATTAGTAAATAAAAACAAAGCACGCCTCGGAGCACAAATTAAATTACGCCACTAGCTCGACGGGTGCTGCAGAATTATGAAATGTAGACAGAGACGAAGATAGGCCGACGGAAGGAGACAAAAGACAGATAGCGCTTCGTTCGCTCGTTTGTATGCGGCACATACGGCGTATGTGTAACAATGGACTAAAAGTTGCGTGAAACGTTTTAACAAAGATTAATGCCTGCGACGGCTGATGATTTTTTGAAGATTAATTATGCGATGATGAGGCCGAAGACAATGACAGCAGCAACAACAGCAGCAGCACCAGCGGCAACGGAAGCAGCATTCTCGGCAATCGTGCGCAAGGACCAAAGCAACGGCGGAAGTTGGCGGGCTTGTTAAAGGATTACGAAATTTGTAAGCACGCGCCTGCCGAGCATGTGTGCGCGTTTATATGGAATATGGTGTGTTGTGGCTGTCTGTTGGGTAGTTATTCGTTATGAATGCCAACGAAGGGCTTCGAGATAATTATGACAACCGAAAACGGCAAATATAAGTGGCCCCAAATGATTGGGGGTGTGGAAATGCATCTAAATGAAACACATTTCCCTTGTTTTAGCAAAGATTATTTCTCAGCTAAAAACTATTTAAAAAATATAATAAAAATATAAAATCTAATCTTATAAATCGAAAAAAAAAATTTCGTTCGCATCCTTTTTTTCTAAGCCTCCATGGCAGAAAAATTTTGCAAAACCTCAACATCATGACGGATTTATATTCGCTGTTGGTCGAAACTATTTGGGTTTGGTTGGACTTTAAAAGCCAGCTCGCTTGCCACATTTTAATTGCCTCTACCATAACTTTTCATATTAAACGCGCCGACAATTTATCTATGAATGGCAGTGCAGGCATGGCGACGCTTAAATATGCCAAGAGCCAGATTCAGATTCTGATTCAGGTGCTGCGACAAGGGAAGGGGCGGCTATGGAAATACGATGGCAAGGGGCGTGGCCCAATTCGCGTGGTTTATGGCCAGCCGAAAGTTTAACGACAGAATTGCAGTTGCACAGTCGAGCAGAGGAGCCCAGTGGCGAGTGGTGGATGCCGGGAGTCAGCTGGTTGCTTCTGTTGTTTAATTTATCAGACAAGGAGAACTGTTGCACATGGCCAGTCGACTCCATTCAACTTGACTGTGCCACTGTACTCCATATGGTCAACTTTACTGGGGCCGCGATTGCGGGCACGCGTTTAAATGGATTTAATGTTTGCTTAATTTTTATGGCCAAGGATTGCATGGGGAACGAAACAAAAAAAATGAAAATAAGACTAGTGTCCACCTTAACAAAAAGCTTTTAACAATTAAAATTAAAAAGTTCAGCATTTATACAACAGAGAAAAAGTGAGTGCTGTGCAAATGCCAAGCCTGGCATAATCAAATTCTATGTGACCATACATAAAAGTTGCACTGAACACCAGCACCCACGCACTCACACGCACACCCAGCACCACCCGAACTCACACTCGCGCGAAGCCTGTCTGTCTGGTGAATTGTGTGCGCTCATTTGTGGTCATAAAGCATAAAACGCATAAAGTGGCGTTACAATTTTATGGTGCACCAAAGTCACAGTCGAACCGCACAAAAAAAAGGAAAAAGTGAAAGATATCAAGGGGCTGAATCGAATAAGGCTTACCTCATAACATTTTCAAGGCTGTTCAGCGCCTTTAGAAATATTCCATTTTTCATAAATAAATTTCTAATAATAATAGATATTTTGAAAATGCAATTACTTCAAGGGTTCTCCAGTCAATTTTCTTTCCATGTCTGAAATGTCTGACAAAACCATCTCCTGCCACATCTATGGAAACCCATGCGGTAGACAACGACTATAGCAATGATGACGATGTCTCTCCCGGTTTCTGGTCCGTGGAGCAGAGCATGGCATGGAGCTTGGACCGCCAGACCATCAAGCGACAATGTAAATTTTGTGTTGAGCTTTTTAATTGTGAATATTGTCGCACAGGGAGCCGAATACCCCTCTGGGATGGGAGGGAAGATCTGAACTCGCTCATACGCGAAATGAACGCAGACCGCACCCACCGAATTCGCAATTGCTGGGGCGATGGGTGCTGGACAAAGTTGTAAATAATAAAAATAATATAAAAAACACTCGCCGCAGTAGTGAAACGCTATTCGAAGGCAGCGGCCAAAGTGTAAAGTAGACGGCAAATAAATTGCACAGAAACATGGGAATGGTGTCGTCAAGGGTTCTGAGCCGCTTTTAATTCAAATGCAAATGCAGCACAAAACGGCGCTGGCCAAAAGTGCAAAATTGTGCATTTTAATTAAGGTGACCGTTCCTCAGCAGCCAAAGCAGCAAAAGTAGCAGCAGTTTCGTTCTCCCAGTTAACGTTTGCATTTGCATTTAGTTTAGAGACAGCACACTAGCACAGTCGGGTAATTTACAGCTCTTTTAATTAGCTGCATGCCAAGTTTTTATGAGAATTTACGCGTGCTCTTAAAGCGGCATATTGAACACGGAAAAAATAGTTTGGACAGAAGAGTTGTGCAATACTAATTTAAAAAAAAAATGTCCTAAGTTTAATGCTGGTAACTAAGAAACTTTCTTGTAGGTATCGAATTCCTACATTTTCAAGCTAGTAGCACTCTTACTAGTAGCCCTTTTATTAACCCTCTTAGTGTAAAATTAAAGGCAATTCTTTTCAGTGTAAAATTGAAGCAAGCAGCAAAAGACTCCGGGCCATCCGCATACATGTGCACAAAGAAGGAAATAACAATTGCAAATGGAAATGTGCATAAGTGCCAGCCAGACGCTGGAAGGTCCTGAAAGGCAGTGAAGGAGATAGAGACAAAGGCCTGGAAAGAGACGGCAAATAGCGGAGACTGACTGACTGACTGACTGAATGACAGACTAGCAGACAGACAGATAGACAGACATTATGGCCAGCTGCAGCTGCAGCTTCAGTGGCTTTGAGCTCTTTGAACGCAGCATCGCCATCGTCAGCCAAAAGTGCAAGTGACTAAAATGCAAATGGAGGGATGTATGTGTGTGCTTGTGTGTTTTGGGGAACGAGGGTGAGCGTTTGATGGTGTGTGCAATTGTGTGTATCGGTGTCTGTGTGCGTGTGTGTGGGTGGGAGGATGTTAAAATGCAAAGCGACGCTGTTGCTGCGGGGCAGCGCATGCAATAAAATGTTTTACATCCTGTTTATTTTAGTTAAATACTCGAAATTATGTGTTTGCCTAAGTGTATTTGTTAACACAGTGCCAAAAGCTCCTCCATCGCATCCCCTCTGCCCCGAGTGTGTGAGCCAAAGCACTCGAGTGCATGTAAGCGTAACAATGCAATTTTCAACATTTTAAACAGTTCTCGACACGATCTCAGTTGGCCAGCCGTTTTTTTGCATTTTAATGAAGTCTCTTCCTTTAACAATTCCATATTGGATGCTAAATAAAGGCCAAAATGATCATGGCTGTTATTAACTTTTGTAAGCCAAAGAAGAAAACAAGTTACTACTCAATATAAGGAAATATACAACGTCTTTTAGAATTTTTAAGGTTTAAACATGTTAGACTTTATCTTTATCTTTATCTTTGTCAATAGCACGTTATATTACAAAATTAAAAGGAATACAAACCTGAAATTTTCTAATCTATCAAAAATGTTAATTCAAGCATTTGTAAACTAAATCCAATTATCGGTCTGTAGCATAAGCCACTTCCGTTCCGTCAAAGATTTCTCGACCGTTTCTGGGAAAAAGTGCCCCAAACCGTTCAAAGCCACTTCCCCAAAGCGGACATCAAATGCAAATTTCCGGACCCCGTTTTCGCCGCACTCGTACGCACTTTACCTTTGTCTACATCAGAAACACAGGCGCACCCCCGCAGCCACACATCCGGACATCCGCACTCTGCCACCCACACTCCTCCCACGGGGTAGAAACGGCTTCCGTAAAAAGAGGTTCGCAGAACGTAAAGACGGTGCCGATTCTCTGTTTCGGACATGTGCAAAACGGGCATTTAATGTCCTGTGCGCGGGCACGGAACTCTCCTTTTTCTCAAAGCCCTTTGTCAGGACACACACACTCAGACCCTTTCTTCTTTCCTGCTACCGGGCCTAACCCATTTGTTAAATGTAGCGTAAAGCTTTGTTTCGAGTTCAGTTTAGCTAAGTTTCTAGTTTTCAGTTTTTAGTTTTAGACAAACACATTCACTAATGACTGCACACACCATAGACTCACATTAACCAAAAAAGGCTGTTAGAAAATGATTCAAAAAACAGCAGATCGGATGCAAACAGCACTATAATATATTTCTTTTTAAATTTTTTAAACTTTTTAAAGTGTATGAATTCCAAAATTGTTTGTGGTTATTAAAAAAAATCTTTTCAGCTCGCCTGATAATCCGAGTTAGCGAATTCCCACAGCAGCGAAATTCATGTCTTTTCAATGGAAATGGGATAAGCACAAAAAAAGGAAAAACTCTGAAGGCGTCGCGGACAAAAAGAAAAGGCAACACATATTTTTCCGCTCTGTGGGGGGAAATGCACGAAATACATTTTCAATGCAAATGCGCGTGTATGCGAGTGTGTGAACGTAAAATATACATAAAGGAATAAAATAAATTCACACGCAACTGTCAATGGTTGTGTATTTGCAAGGACCCTGGGCCCCACCCCCGGGCACCGCCTTGTCCCCAGTTGAACGCTGCCGCCTCGCCACCCACTTGGGCGTTCCAGCGCCCTCCCACCAGCGTCTTCCATGGCGACGGCTGCTTGACTGTTGGGTCTTGGGTAATATTTTATGCAAATTGCAAGTTAAGTGTGAAAATAGTAGTGATTGGTTTAATTCAGCAATGTCAACCAAATGGACCGATTGGTGGGCCAAGGGCGTTGGGTGCTTGAGTGGTTCTGGGTGGGTGTTGGCATTACAACAATAAAAAAGCAAAGAAAAAATGGAAAACCCGAAGCTGAGAAAGTGCAGAAACAGCAGAAAATCAGCAGAACGGGGAATACCGAACGCAGAATACTAAAATGACAATTTCCGAAACGAAGCACCCAAACCGACAAAAACAAGGCCATGAAATCGAGTCTGGCTCTGGGCCATATTGCAAATGCACTAACTGGCAAGATAAAATATACTGAAAGTTTTTTAGAAATGAGCAACAAAAATTATTATATAGCTTGCTTTTGCTCACTTTAGTTATTTAAACTATTTTTTAGACAATAACATTTATTTCCTCATATAATTTTATTACTGGATTTTCTGGAGTTGAATTACAACTTTTACTTAATAAAAATAAAGCACTTGATTCTTTTGGACAAATCAAGTAGCTTACTACTGACCCTTTCAGATATAAAATTCAATTACCTAAACATTTATTTAATTATTTTTTTATTTAAATGAATTCAAAAGTCAAGATACCGCTTCTGCCTAAGAGTATTTGAAAAAGGCAACCAAATAAAAGCAATGCAGATTTTCATTGTCATGTAGCAAAGTCACTCGGCCCAGAAGGAGCAATGTGAGAAGAGTGAAAAAGGGGACACTGCGAAAGCAAAAACCAACAGCAATTTCAGGAGCATTTAGAGCAGTCGCCGGTCTGCAATCCTTTTTGTTTTTTATAAAATTTGTAGCTGTCTTTTTTGTCCATTCCCGACTTCGACTAGTGCGCTTAACCATTTAGCTGATGTAACAACCCAGGCGAGCAGCCAACCACTCAGCCGGCCAACCACCAGACTCGCAAAAAAAAAGAAACAGCCCCACCCACCACACACAGTCCATCCTCCTTGCGGAATGTCCTTGTCAGCATTTTGCGCAGTGAAATTTTTGGTAAAATCTATTTTTCATCTTGGATTATGTGAATACATGAATAGGAAGCGAGAAGAATGGAAAGTTTTATTGTGACAGTTGAAGCTTGTTTCCAATGGACTTGCCCCCGTACTTCCCGCATTTTACCCATTTCAATGTGTTGTCCGTTCACGATCGCATTAATCAAATATCCGCATAATTAATTGTCTCATATAATGCTGGCAGCTACAAAGACTGGTCATTTGAACCCACGGTGCACCCAGAATAGTAAAGAAAGTGCAAACAGAAAACTTTATTGCTTTTTGTAAAAAGTGATGTTTCGATTTTAATTAACTAGAGAACAAATTCATACAGTACCTCGAACTACTACTACTTTTATTAAATGGCCAAATTCTGACTTCATGTATATTAAGTATACGCACCATATCATTTTACGTTAAAATATAATATTTTGTTGAGAATATTTAAAATGCGCTTATTACTCTTGTTTTTCCTTTGAAAAACTAGACCGATTGTGCCAACAGGATTCGGGCTTCATTATAGCCATGTTCACCAAATGCCAGCCCGTACGGCATGCCTATGTCATCTGCTGTGCGCTGAAAAGTATGCCATAAAGTATGCAATGCCCCTGGACGCACTTTTGTGTGCCTGTGGGCGTACCTCTTTCTCTCTCGTTCCCTCTTTCGCTCTGTCACTCTCTTTGCATCTCTTTTCAGCCATTTCTCTTGCACCTTTCTCACCACTTCTGTCCCTGTGTGTGCACCTGCCTGCAATCGTAATTTCAATAAAAGTTGTTACGTGCACGTTGAAATTTTAATTGAAAGCCCCAACCACACTCTCTCACACATACTCATTTATTCGCACACTCATACACTCACACCACAAGTCAAAATATTAGAAAAAAAAATAAATTTCAGCTTATTTTATAAATTATCAATCGTATTCAACATTCAGAATATGTCAAGCAATAGCATAAAAACTCTTTAAAAGTCCTGAGATAAGATGTTCAATTTTATTTCAATTTATAAGCCTATTATCAAGCCTATTATTTTGACCTTTATTGTATACATTGCAGAGAATCCTTTGGTATCCTCGTCCGCGTCCTCGCTGGGCGTCAGCTGCTATCCTGCGATCCTCATCAGTGGAATACCGAACAAAACAGCAATGGGGACAACGAGCATGACATTTCAAATGCGTTGTGGCTAAGGAGATTATATTGCATCAGGTTTGATGATGAAAAAAATATGCGACACATGTGACTCTGTTTGCATACACTCGCATGTACATATGCACCTCCTTCGGTGTTCGTTTGAAAGTACATCGCTTGAAATTAACTACAACATGGCACATCCTTGCAACCACAAACCCCGTTTAAGCAGAACATGTTCGCTCATTAGCCAGCTAAGACAGGTGTTCAATTTTTGCCCCAAAAACAGATTTGGCCACAAGGCCACCCTCAAAGAGTGCGGTTACCACTAAAATTTCTCATCCCTGTCACATTTCAGAATGCCACCTTTATGCAGTAAAGATGGTTAACCGTAAAAGTAAGAATAATGATTTATTTTTAAAGTTAGAAAGGCAATCAAATTCAGTAATAGTTTTGAAAGGATTTATTATTTTTTATTTACTAGAATTTGATTTTTATACTTCCCCTCTCCAGACTGAAAGCAAACTTAAAACGAAAGAGAATTTTGTCTTTATCGAAGCTTAAAGTGAAACATGCACTTTATGCTGAAGTACGCCATCACAGTCGGAGCCCGATTATCTAGGTAAAATATTTATTATTCGCCCAATCGGGCTTACCTTTCAATTGTCCTTATGGGGGACACTTTTCCGTGTAGTCATCGTCGGTCATCGGATTTGAAATGACAAGCGAGAAGCGGTGAAACTTCGCCAGCTCCGACGACCGACCGCAAACTAAGTCGTTAAAACAAAGAACCCTATCGGCTTACGGAAACTTTGTTGGAGCAGCAGAAGCAGCAGGATCAGGAGCAGTCCCAGACTGAAAACATGTTCGCTTTGGCCACTGCCAATTGCAAGTTTTGCATGTAAAGCGCCAAAAGTTTATGCTAAACTTTTGCCATTTTCCATAGATTCTTTTCGTTGGTCCTTTTGTCTTTGGTTGAATTTTAATTCCTCGAAAAAGTATGTAAATGTTGCCGACAGCCAATATCGAATGGCTCCGATGTCGTTAGATTTTATGTGAGAGGTTCAAGGGATCTCCCCGCAGACCGGCACCTTGCCCCGACCAATCCGCCAATCTGCATAGAAAGCTAGTTAGGCACACAACAAAATTTGCCCCGAATGAAGAGGTTTTGCCAGTCCCGAAGAGGCTGTGTAAACAAGGCATCGCTTACATCGCAGGACAACGAGTTGCGAGTCAAGGCTCTCACAAGGCTTTGGAGCTATTTATCGAGCACTCGACCCAATGCAGCAATAAACCAATATCTTCACTTGATGAAGCACAATTTCAAGAGCAGCAGCACTAAGCCTGCCCAAATATTTGAGGTCAGTGGACAATGGACCATGTACAAGCACAAGAAGCTACCGTCTGCCTTACTGCATTATTTGTAATCAATAAAACTTTTCCCGCCAGCGCAGCTCTTATAATTGATGACTTAATAAACATACAGCAGCAGCACCAAAAAATACATTATAACTAAGTAAGAAGTTGACCAATATTCAAGCAAACTTTGTAAATTATGCAAATGCACTTGACTAGGTCTGGTCCCTTTCGACAGAGTCCGCTTGATTCCTGAAGGTCCTGAGATCCTGTGTGCGCCTAATGACGCAACACGCGCTGCTCAATGGGCCGAGTACATCATTTTCGCACTTGTGGCTGCAGTTTGTCCTGGAGTTGTCCTGAAGGACCAAACACACTGAAAGAATATGTTTATACCAAAGCTATCCTAAACAATACTTGTTAGCCTGAAAAATATTTTGATTTTTAGGTACTTCCTTTTCGCTATATAAATTTCGTTAATCTTTACAATAGACAACCTTACCTTATTTTTCAAGTGTAAGCTTCTTGGTCTAGTTCATCAAAGTTGGCTCGAACACAAATGAAAGTTTCTTGCCGCAGCCATGAAAAATGCATGGTGTCTGGACGTTGCCTACCTGGCAGTCTACTAACTTGGCAGTTTGTACCTGCCCATCTGGCCTGACTCTGACAAGCGTTTTGGCAACGGCTTTGTAAAGTCAACTAACCAAAAATCTTTGGAAAGAGCCCGGAAAGGGAATGCGGCAAATGCAAAAGCAAAGTTTCTCCTAAACTCTTTTGTGGCAACCGTACAGTGAGAAAAAATAATAGAAGTGTCGCGACTGGAAGTTAACAATTTACTTTTATTCCATTTTTTTTAGGAGGGTTCCCCACTCCTATTTCCTATTTTCGACATCCCTTGGGCAAATGTGGCAAACATGTTCGTTAAGCAATTGCTCCAACTTTTTGGCCTTTCCGCCTGGAGGCAATGGACATAACTTTTCGGGAGACGAACAGCAGGTCGTAAATTTTCAAAAAATTTAAAAACAACAGCCACGGAAAGAGGAACAACTTCCAGAAATATTTTTCACTCGCTGACCGAAATTATTTTAAATCACCTGCTGCCCGGCATTTATCATTAGAGCCAGTCTCCCTAACGACCGCAGAAAGTCTTCAGCTCAACTCCCAAGGCGACTACAGCCAGACCAAGATTTGCGAAAGAGCACTTTATTTTGGCCAAGCCATTGCCACGCCCACTTCCCATCCTCTCCGCCCATTGGCACTCTTTACCACCCATACACTCATAATGCCGGCCACTGGTATCTTTTACTGGAGCTTGTGATGTTATTTTGCCATTTTCGCGCTGGTCCATAGTTGGGGGAGAAACTGTTTTGTTATCACAGTGATAAATGGAAAATTATTTTGAATCGAGCAACTACTTAAAAGAATTCCCAAAGGTTGTAATAAATTTCTGGCCACACACACACAAGCTTCTATAAAGGACATGCGAGGAAGGACAAGTTGGTAAGACCGAATCCGAGTTGAGCTGGCTTGGTAATGTCCTTTCAGATAAAAAGGTGATTGACGAAGCGAAAGCAAAAGTCATGGCCGAAATTCCACTTAGCAATGCAGTTGTCGTTTTCGGAGAAGGACGAAAGTCCTGCCGAGTGCGGATTGTGTAGAGAATCGGATTTCTTCCTGCCATGCACTTAGTTTGTATTGGGAGTTTGGGGCGAAAATCGCTCAACCTTGAAGAAGTTGCAAAAAAAACTAAAGATTTCAAAAGAATGCATTGTAAGAAAAGTAGCCATGAAAATATTTCAAAAGGATTCTTTTAATGCACAAAGAATACGTATATTGAAATCCCAAAGCCTTTAATTTCAAATAAATTTGAAAAACTAAAATTTATAGTTTATTTAATTAAGCTTTAGAACATCCTTTTTTCAAAAGTAAAAGCCCCATGCATATACTCTATTGGAACCTTTCCCGAGTCTCGGGGCGATTGGCGATCTGAGCACAAAAGCTCAGAACAGACACTGAACAGAAGAGCTCACTCAACGGGCAGCACTAACAACATCTATTTTTATTTCATTAGGTAGAAAAATAGCCGGCAAGGTGAAGCCCCCGGCATCTTGGCCATCAAAACAAAGCGCCACACATTTGCGAGGGCGGAAGAGCTGGTCGGACCACAAAAAGAAACTGTTCTCCGCTCCTCAATTAGGTTTGCTTAATTTAAATTTGCTCCGAGTGCTTTGCAAGTGCTTGTTAGACATTAGCAGCAAATATTAGCAAATGCTTAAAGTTAGCCTTAAGTAGGCAATATTTCTGTCGGTTTTTTTTTGCTTTCCAATAGGCAGCTTGTATACGCTCCATTAATTCACTCACTAAAGACTGTCTCAGAGAAAAACTTCATGATAAATCTTACTTTTTGTAATACGAAAACACTTGTGAGAAACACACACAAGGACCGACCAACACCATGGACTTCGATGAAGATGACGAGGTGATCACACCACACTATGCTCGAAAGTTTAAGATGCCAAGTGACCCCATGCTCTTGGCTGAATATGAGCTTTTTAATCCCACTCCGGCCACTTTGAACCTCCACAGCGAACACAACCGCGAGATTTTTGCGGAGGCCTTCATCGAAGGTGACTTGGATACCCTGGAGCACCTGTGCGTGAAAAGCTTGGCCAAGTTGGGAACTCGGGGCTTGTCGCCAATTTTGTTGGAGAATCCGGAGCTAATGCGAGTGTTCTACGACTCCCTCGACGTGGAGTTGCCCCTTAGGTTGGTTTCTCTAGTGCCTTTTAATAAAATCATTCATTTAAAATAATATAATCCTCATAGGGAATGCTATATGATCGATGACCAGCGCTTTTGGCGACGTGTCGTCCTCAGCAAGACTCTGGACAAGACGTTGCACCTGAAGCGTTGGAACGAGTTCGACTGGAAATCGGAGGGAGTGAGCCGGAAGTTCGTGGAACTTTTGGAGGCCTGTCCAGTTAACATAGAACCGGAAACAAAGCTTGCCCGGCTGGCGGACAAGGTATGGGAATACGTGAACACCATGCATGTGCGAAAGTTGCAGGCACTTCCCGATTACAAATTCAATAAGTTTCTGGACAGTGATGCCGATCAGGACATAACCTCTTCCTCCTCGGATGAGGAGACGATCTCTAGCGACGAACCAGATACAGACTTGGGATTGGATGGAGAAGAAGGTGAGGAGGAGGATAGCTTTGTTAAGATGCAGGAAATACAATTCTGGCGGACGAGCAGCTTAGATGACGAAGCCACCGGCTACCGTGCGGAGCGACGGAAAAGAAATGCTGCCCGTCAGGCAGCCCGCGATCTGATCGCGCAGAAGCGGCAGGAACATGAGGCTCGCAAACAAAAACTCTTAGATGCGCGGGAAGCTTTAGCCAATCCTCCCCCGAAACCAAAGAAGAAGAAAAAGAAAAAGACACCGCCCATACAGGATGTGTTCAATATTACAGTGGCGCCTGAACCGGAGGACGATGAGGACACAAAGCCCGATAAGCGAAACAAAACGCTGATGCTGAACAGGATCAAGCGATATAACTATCCCGACGAGCACTGCCACCACATCGACTTGGGACTTGTAAGGCACTTTGGGAATCTGGTATCCTTTACCTTGGAGTTTTTGGGACCACCAGATGTTCAGAATTATCACAGTCGACTCATAAAGTTCTCATATGGCGACATGGTGCGCCTTGGACGGGGACTGCGCTGCTTGTCCCGCCTCAAAACCTTCAGGCTTCGAAATTCTCGCCTCGATGCTCGGAAACTACAAATCTTGGCACGCAGCCTACGAGTGATAGACTCTCTGGAAGAGCTAGACTTTGGATACGACCTGATGCCGGACGACTGCCACGAGGCAATACGATACTTGTTGGATCGGCCAGTCATGTTCCGCATGCTCCAACTGGAGTACAACAAACTCGGCTCTAATACAGCCGGCGTGTTGAGCAAGGCCATGACCCAGGAAAACCAGGACGGTGTGTTGGAATATCTGGGGTTGGCCCACAACCCTCTGAACGAGACATCTTTGCACACGCTCTTCCAGGGCATTATCGGCTCGCCGCACGTCATGGCCCTCAACATTTCTGGGATCGACGGCAGCAAGGGTACATGTTCTATGGGCCGAGAAGTCGGATATTTGCTGCGAAATCATCCGCCACTCTTAAGTCTGGAAATTGCATCAATCAATATCGGTGTCTCTCAGGGATATCTGTTTTTAAGGAGTTTGGAGCAAAATCAAAGGGTAATTGTATCGAACTGTATGACTCCCCAACTTGGATAGCAAATTTATTGTTTTGAACTTTAACAGGTATTATATGTGAATTGCCGGGAATGCGAGTTGGATGCAGACCAAGAGTTCGAGGTGGACATTATAGTGCGACGCAACAATTATATATTCAACAATATGCATCATGGGGAAAACCTGTGCGCCGTTGTCAAGGATCGACGCCATCCGATTGTCCAACGGATCGAGGACTACAATGCTGCCAGAAAGGAGTGCTGTCTGAACCGACCGCCCCTATTGACTCCCAGCGTGGAAATTGCACCGGCAGTGGTCGAGGAGACGAAGGAGGAGGAGGAGCGCGACATCTGGGCAATTCTGGGGATAAATGTCAAGCCGACAGTGGCTGTAGATTTAGTGGAGGAGCGGAAGACTGTCGAACGCTTTTCATCCTTCAGGTTGCCGCCCTTCGCTTACGAGCCCAACTCCTTCGATCTGGAGCAGTTTCGAGAGTCCGTGTATTTGCCAGGTCCTGGAAATCGATTTTTCTACCTGCAGAAGAACAAAATGCCCTAATTCTTATTTTCCTTGTTATCTGTCCTAAAGGAATTATTGTCTAACATTGTACTCTGACTATATTTTCGCAGCATTAAAGACGCCACTTAGCCGGCAGCCGAGTTTTTAGACTTCGAGGACTGCGTTTTCCGCTGCTCGTTGGACCTAATGGTCACTTTAAACCCTTGCCGTAAAGTGCTGTGCTAGCATAAACGGGAATCTAATTAAGTCCCTGGCCACGCCCACAAGACCGGAGAGCCACACCTCATTTGAAGGTCACTGTGGAGAGAACGAGGGCAGGGCTCGAGCAATGCAAGTGCAACAAAGTTGAGCTGTTTGCATTAAGCAGCGCAGATTTGGGCAACAGTGTCGCCAATTTAGTGCTGCTCCCTCGCCATTCTCCATTTGGAATCCGACCCAAGTCGCTGACATTGGGCCACTGAGCCATAAAAAGGGCCAAAGGAGTGGGAGACACTTGGAAAAAAGTCAATGAATTTGTGAAACTGCTTCTTAAACCGTTTTCCTTATACAGTAAAACAAAATCAAAAATTCACTAGAATTTGCTTATGAACTTTATTATTTCAAGTGTGTAAGAACCCAAAAGGCATATGAAACTTGTCCTGCTTAGAAAGCCAGAGCTCAGCAAGAATAAACAAATTAATACATTGGCCCGGTTCGCCTTGGGTAATGTATGTCTATCTACCAATTGGGAGGCGTTCCCACCGAATGGCTGAGTGTAATGAGGATAAGGATCGGGGGACACTTCATGGCTCCATCTCGTCAGGACTCCCATGAAAGAAATATGTGCGCTGGTAATTCAACTTATCAACGCGCCGAGCCACAAACTTTTCTCATCTACTTAGCGCAGATAAGCGGCTGCCTTTTTTTTGCCATGTTTACTGGCTTCTAATTTGCCCGGCCACAGATATATATGCACAATATACATAGATCCAGATACATATACTGGCGAAGCGTTGATGGCGTTAACTTCATTTTCAGCCAGCACTCGACTCGAGACTAGAGACGCGGGAAAAAAGTTTCAAACATTCCGGCATGAAGAGGGGCAGGCGCCGACTCGCTCGACTTTTTCTGACTTCTCTTGTGTGAAATAAAATTAACTAAATACGCTCACGAGTAACATTCATAATAAACATTAAGCAGCGAGGACCCAAAAAAAACTGGAATAAATATAAAAAATAATATTTGCCAGACTCCAGACTCCTTTTTGCGATTACGCCGCCCAGGCAGTGTGGCCAGCGCTTTTGGGTTTCTGTGGGAATGCGAGCGGGTGAAATTATGGCATAAGTTACTTAGGAGTAAAGCTGTCTTCCTGCCCGAGTCCCTGCCCCCTAGCCTCGCCATCTTCAGCCCCTTGACAGCATCAACTTGGCTACACTTTACTTTTATGTGGCGCGCTCGGAATGTACTCCGAAATAAAGATACAGATACAAAGATACGCACCAAGCGCCCAGATACAAGCACATTTGTAGCGATAAGCGTCATAAAGTTATCGTAAGTAAGCGCCAAAAAAATGGCCAAGAAATAGACGAAACCGGAAGGAAACCAAGCTCGCGAGAAGAAACTCCAAATACCCTAGGAGAGCAAAAGTCTGACTAAATCGTATGAAATTTAAAACAAAAACTCAACAAGTAAAAATAAACCATAAAGTAAGCCAAGGAAAAAAGGAATTTTAATCGAAACATTTCAAGCCCAATAACTTTCTTAAAGGACCCCGAAAATCCCCAAAAGAGAAAAGGAAGCAGAAGCCACAAGTTAAAGGAATCTTTGTTTTTGGAGGGGGATGAACACAAATAAAACTATGACAAGGACGTAACTTTTAGCTCTCCCATCGCCCATCAGCCATTCCCCAATGGGTCGAAGTGCCCGGGTCCAGCAGCAAGTCAATTACGCAGTGCCAGCCAAGATTCATCCTTCCTTTCCAGCCACCGTTGTCAGTTTAATGAAAGCTTTGCCAGTGCATCGACGTATCTGCCGAATAGTTGGGGTGAATCAGTGGGATTTATTTCCCTCTGCGCTCCCCCATTTTGCTTAAGAATTATTACTTGGACAACCTTTCGTTTTATAAACTTATTTAAGATTTTTACCCTTCTTTTCATAGCTGATATTAATTAATAAAACATTATCTCTGATTCTGACTCTGATCGTGGCATAGTTATAAATTTAATGGCGAATACCCTCTTTTAATGTAATTTTAATATGTAAATTCTTGGTATTAAGTTTGCAGAAGGGGCATTTTTAATTTACGTTTAATATATTTTTTACTTCTGCGAAAATTTTTCCAAACCATGTAAATATGAAATTTAAAAACGAAATAACTTTAATTAAAGCACGCTCCACGGCGGACTCAATGAATTCCAAGGACTTCGAGGTGAGTTGCCACTTATGCCGCTGCATTGTCTTTGAGCCTCGTTAATTTGTTGTGTGCGAGTATATTAAAACGGTGTAATGGTGATAATCTGTTGGGGAATTAATTTAAATTGGTGCACTGAATGTGAGCAGGCCGAAGGAATATCAAAAAATCAAAAGAGATACCCTGGCTGGCTGGCTGGAAAAGAAGCCATGGAACGCATTGAGAGAAATCTTTACAATTTAATTCACTGGACTGGAGCGGAGCCCACTGACGACTGCCACCTGTCTGTCGTTAATAAAACAACTTGCACTCGTATATTAAACATATATGTGTGTATATTTGTATAAACGGCTCCGAGTCAAGCTGTGCTTAAATGACAAGCGGACATGCATAAGTGACAGTGAAATGTTGCACTCGCAGCAGCAAATGGGCATTGCTCGGTCTGCCACTCCTCCGGCTGGGATCCTTGTAAGCGTTGGTCATCCATTCAGGTAAATAAATATGCGCTTGTATTTATGCAACTGAATTTGTGGAGCTCTTGAAATGATTAAAGAAATTCAAAAATATTTCAGCGATATTAAAATTGTTTAACACGATGACACTAACTGGCAGAAAAGGATATCTATTTAAGTAATATTAACTAATAAGATTGAGTGCTTTGAAAAATAAATATGTAATAATAGTATTTGATGGCATTTTTAGTTCTTTAAATGAATTTCATAGTTCAATTGAGTGTGGTAGATCATCCCAATATCCAGTGATCAACAGTCTGAGCCGGAATATTCGATTTCCCAACGTAACTGTTGCTCCAATTGAGCCATTTTTCGATTAAACCGGAAAATTGTATTTTATTTCATTTCGAGCAGAACACACCCTCATGTATATGCCAAAACGAGAGTGCACCTCGAATGGCAGTCGGCAGCAACGGGAAATGCATCGCACTTCCGTCATCAAATAGCAATTTTGCAAACATTTGCAATTACTTTTGCGAGTCGATTCGAATATTGTATTGATTCCATGCAAACAGCCCACGGGAATGCAATTTGCCACCACCTTGGCGAAAGAATGCTCATCATATTAACACTCAACCCGGCAAAAGGTGAAAAGAACTTCTTCCCCAGAATAGTTGCGAAGATTGTCGAACGGAGTGTCAAAAATTGAAAGCCTTAAACTATGCAGAACTTTGTACTCGGCCGTCTCTTTTCGTGACAAAAGGGAAAAATCCTGGGGGAAACAGAGCAAACTAAAAGCCAAATCAACCCGACGGTCCGGCGTCCAAACAACAAATGGCGGTTAGAACCATTTCGGGGGTTCAAATTGTATGGGTCTGTAAGTGTGAGCTGTGTGTGTTTGGGAGAGTAAAAAAAAAACAAATAGCAACTTTAGTTTTGGACATCCGGTCCATTTAGCCAACACGACAACGACGACAACAACCTGGCAGCAATCAGGCGCATTTTCCGGCCCGGCTTCTGCCTGTGGTTGTCATGCATTTTAAAGCACCCTCGGCAAAAGTTGATTTCTCCTTTGACCCATTATGAAATTGCTCTGGCAATTTTGCATAAACAAATTACAAAGCAAACACAAACGTTGACCTTTCGGCAACTCGGATACTCAGAGCCAAGGAATGAAAGTTCCCAGCAGAAAGCAGGGCCCCAGCAGCCAAGTACTCACAATCAGAATCAGATTCAGACAACAACCTGCTCCTTCTGCTTTTGTCAGTCGAAACTGGGCAACTTTTTATCAGGCTGTTTGCATAGGATCAAACAAGAAAACAAGGATAGCGCGTGCATCCCAGGGCAATTTTATTGAGTCCTTTAAGTTTTTAGTAAATAACACAAAAGCAACTCAAAGGCGTCAACAAATTGCCAGTAAATGTTGGGCGATGCGTAACATTTGGATGATCAATCGGCAGGGGAACGAAATGGGTTGTCGTTGTCCGGACGGCTTTCAAGGAATTTGTGTCCTAGTTTGCTTTAATTTTCATCCGAATTGATTTCCATTAATGCCCACTGGGAGGAAGGTCAGGGAGGTTATAAAACATGGAACAGTTTTGCCATGCAAATGATGCATAAAGTTTTCGGGCATTCTCCGGAACTTATGTATTTGCGTATGTGTGAGTCAGTGAAGTGTTTGACCTTTGATTGGGGGGGAGCTTTGCTTGGCATGTCGACAAAGTTGGCTCGATACTCAAATTAAAACCCCAAAGCGGTCAAACAAACTTGGCCAGGATGTGTGTGCTCTCGACAGTTAATCGGTTCAAAGCGTTCTTTCATGAATTCACAATACCAGTCAAGAAATTCCATGTTTAGTACCATGAGGCTTTTATATGGTATAGTTTAGTAATTTATTTTTTGTAAACATAACGCTTCTATATACTTTTATGAGGATTAAGTCTGCCAGAGAAATAAAGAACTGCATAATAACTGCATTCACAATAAAATCAACGACTAAGTGACTCTGACAGATATTGATATTTCGATTCCCTCTGAGATGGTCTTGCAACCTGCAAAGTATATCCATAAACAACAAGCCACAGCCAATCATAAGGCATCTACAACGTGTGCATAATTCAGATTGCCTGTCGGCACTTCGCTTAGCCAAAATCTGACAAATAGACGTGGGGCAGTGGAGAGGGACTAGAATCGCAATTGCGATTTCATTGCGATGCATTTAGGCCAATTCCGACCGCATGGAAGAGAAACTGACCACACAACAACTAGGATGGCCTATGAAAGTCCATCACAAATTGATAGATATGCATCCATGAAATGGAAAATACATTCAATAAGTTTTAGACAAGTTTTCTCCATTACATCAAATGAGTGCCCATGGCTGAATTTTGAGGAAAATAAATTCCGGTGCGAAGGAGGTTTCGGACGTTTGACATGCTAATCCACTGAAAAGCACACACGGACATCCGAGGTAAAAACAGCAGCTCGGGTGGGAGTGCATCCGGTGGTAGCTCGAGTAGCAGGTAAACACAGTGGCCAAGTGGCCAAGTGCCCATCGTAGCAGAATTTCCATCCTCCTCAGGCGGGCCTAAGCAAGGTGTAAGCCCGTTTTTATGTTGTTAACCCGTTCAAAAAACGAGAGGCGAGCTCGATAAGAGGGCTAGCTAAAAGCATCTGCAGATGCACTAGGAAAATGCATCATCTTAATAATCCCAAGATTTTCAAATTAAAATAATTTATCATATTTCTTATAATATCATTTTATTCATTGTTTTTATTTTAGACTCATTTTATATTGCAGACTTTCCTGTTAAGATCCGTTTATTTTTCGAGTGTATTTTTCCATGCTTCTACGATGTCCACACATGCAGGCTGTTTTGAAAATCTACAAACAGGATTCGCAAAGCGCTGCCCAAATATTGACCAAACTGCCAAAGCATTCACAATTGGTCAACAAGCGAAGGAAGTGGACAAGGATGGCAAGTGCTCAAAGGATTCTCTGCTCGGCTGGTTGTTTGTTGCGAGCCAAGCATTAGCATTTGCAGAATACGGCTATCGGCATTTTCCCCACCATGCACATCATTTGAGTGCACCTGTTCATTCGATTTACCATTCCTGCTATCGTCTGCACTTAGCCTTATTAATTCTTGAGTCGATGCTTCGATTTATTATGAAACTGGCGGTGGCAGGACAATGAGCTGCGCCAAGGATTTGTGCCAGGCGGTGGATCAAAGTCATACCGGAAACCGGAAACTGCTAACGGAAATGTACTTTGTCTTTTTGGCGGCGACGGCGTAGTTGGAAAATACTTGGCGCAAAGTATGTCGAGCACAGGCACAGGCACCACCATCCACCCACAAAGGCAACAAAAACAGACCCACCAGCCGAGTCGATGGCATTGCCATGAGCCAGCCTCGATGCCGAAGGCCCATTTGGATAGAAGCCAAGACAAGTCGAGCAAAGACAGGCCAAGAAGGGGAAGTGGCTTGCAGGCTACAACAGTGCACTGAGCAGAATAACTTATTTATTTTGGTTGGCCTAAAATGGGTTATTTTATTTTTAATTCTATACATAGTACAGACTAATGGAGCTTGTATCCTCCTTTCTATAGCAATTATCTTCAGTGTATCCGCCCCTTCTTGCCACTTCCTTAGCACTCCTCTTGCCACACCGCTGCTGCATTTATGCCTCTTAACAAGAATATTTGTCATTTGCTGTTAGCATTTTGGCTAAATGCGAAATTAAATGAAGTGGATTTACATATTTCGTAGCTGGCTGTACTTTTAAGGACATATGGCGGGGATCCCCTTCCAGCTGGAGCCCCTTGCCGAAAAACTAGGAGCTCTTCCTTGTGCTGGCATGTGTAGGAAAAGTCCTTCTGCCATCTTTCCCCCTGCCGTCCGGGCGTGTGTTTGCAGCTGCTGCGGAAAATAACTTTTTAATGAGATAAACTCGTTGATTTCTAGATTCTGAGCGCTGTGGTTTCTTGGGTGGACCGAACCGCCCGTCGTCTTCCCCGCGGATTACACAAAGTTGCAAAATTTTCTGTGACAAATTTATTTGTGTGCCGCATTATATTGCTCTGGCTCTCTCTTCCTTTATGTCCTGCGTGTATACACACGCATATTCATGTGTATGTGTGTGTGGGAACTTAATGAGCTAGCAGACTGTTAAAGTAGCTCAACAGCTGCTGTCGCCATTGCAGTCATTCCATTTCTTGAACCAGCCTCTGTCGCGAAATTAAATTCAAATATTCCGCTTCTGCAGCCTCCGTTATAATTTGCCAAAAACTTTTGCCAATTTGGCAACTCTACAATTCGGGAAACTGGCAGAGCCCAAGACATACGAAATGGGCCAAATGTTTAGCCGCATTTAAAAATGAATGAATATGTGGATTTGTTAGAGCATCGTTTCCTCCAGGGAGTAGCGCTGTAGCTATTAGATATTTAGCAGCCTGGTTGAGCGACTCGCCAAAAACTTGAGACAACAAGTTGCGGAAGTAACAAAGCAGGATGTTGGGGGAGAAAAGTTCAGAACTTGGATCAGTCCTATGAATAAATAAGTAATATTTTTACTACTGTTTTGTATGGAATAAATATTTTAATTAATATCTACTTGCACCGTACGCAATTGTAAACATAATAATGAAACTTACAAGCTCCCATCAGAGGTCCCATTTTCAATATCCATGCCAAATATTGACCATCAACAGCGCGGCAGGATCTTCTTCATTACTGCGAGTGCAGCTGGATTTAATAAAATTATGAACGATGTCACCGTAACTTTGCGACTCCTTCCTACGGATATATTAAAAATCTATTTAAATATTCACATTGCAGCCGTGTCCAAGAACGTTCATCCTATGGCATAATAAACTTTGATAACAAAATTTACTTGGCAACATTTCGTTAATAAAGCACCTCCCCCTTTCTCTGGCCAGCCCACCGAAAAGTCCGTCGAGATCCTTCACGTTGTGCGTTATACTTTTAATAAGTTGCGACGAGCTGACGACAAAAAAGTTATCATTTATTAAAATTTTTGTCTTTCCAACGTAATTATAATAGTTTGATAAAACATCCTGCGCGACATCCAATATCCCACCACCTCCCTCATCCAACTTTGTGCGTTGCTCCATGACGGGTTCACTTCCTCCTTTTTTTTTTTTTGGTTTGGTACAAAGTTTCGCCTTTAATTTCCCTTTATCATGTTTCAAATTATTAAAAATTTATGCTTTCAACTGAAAGTAATTGAAAATGTTCAATAACTGCTGAGAGGGACAAAGAGTTATGGTCGCCATCTAAAATGGCTATGACTATGGCCACGGCCATGGCTATCGCTATTGGCCGCTGTGAGCTGTTTTTTGATGCCAGACAAAGTTGCAGCCAAGTGGCAGAGCGAAGTCATCGACAATGACGACGGCGATGGCTCTTTGAGCCCGGTTGTGTAGTAAAAATTGCAGGCAACACTAAAAGTTAAGTGCGTCATCGTTGTCGCTGACGTCGTCGCTCAAAACTGCTGCTTCTGGTTATGCTTCAGATTCTGGTGGCTGCCATAGTTTTTAGCAATTTCCGTTGCCCCTGTTTTATATAATTATGCGCACAGCGAAAATTATTAATGAGTCTCGGACGTGCCTTTGTTCCGCCAGCCATTGATAGTCCAGTCCCTACTGAGGACACCCTTTGAAGTCAAGACACAGCGGGTTCTGGAGGCTGGGGAAGCACGAGATTCATTAAATACAAAGCAAATAATTAAGCACAAAGAAATTGTAAGAATAAATCAGAAGCTAAAAGATGTAACTTTTAGTATTTTAATATTTAACTTGCTAAAGTTTTTACAAAATATTTGGTTTAATTTCAATAAATGCTTTTCCTGATGTACAATTTCCTCATGTCCACCTCGCCCATTGACATCTTGATCTCTGTGTCTTGTATGAATATCAATTAACAAACAGCAGACCAAAAGTCAAATCCCCAGCCCGGCAAAAAATAGAAACAATTGACAGCGCCCCATGACACGGAGGATAGCACCTGTCCGGGGGCTTAGAGCCAATCAAACACGCCAGACGTGGGGCAATGTGGGGCGGGAAGGACAACCGCATCTCTCAATAATAAAAGTAAACAAATTAAAACAGACAACAGGCTGGCAACAAAAAAGAGACAGCCACAAGCTGGGAAAACTTTCAGCCGTGAAACGACAAAAGTTCGCCAGGTGCAGGCTGGTAGAGTGCTGGTGGAGGGGGGTGGCTTGGTAGGGCGCTATGGTGGTTGGGTGGTGCCAGGGTGGTGTTTCGCCAGTGGCCGTGAGATTCGCACGCAGTTTAGCTGACGACGCGTAAGTCCATAAAATCCGCACTAATCTTCCAGCGCGAGTTTCGACAAAACGCCAAACACTTTTTGTCAAATCATCCAAACACCTGATGTCTTGCTCAGGCCGAGAGGCCCAACAAGTATGGGGCAGATTGTGGGGCAGATTGTGAGGCAGGGGAAAGTGGCGCGTGCTGGTGTACTGGAAACAGAGGCTGGCTGGCAGCGGATTCATAAAACCGCTTTGTCACTGGGCAATTTCCGGGCGTAAATAAACGAGCTCGTCCTTCGGCCTCGTGGCAAGTGTAATAATAGATTTTTAGCCAAGTTGTTAAAATTTCCCTACTCCCACACAAGCTCATCCACTCGCCACTCACCGCCAGACCCAGACCACTGGCATCCCAGAGCCAGAAGGGCCTCGGAGTAAATAAGTCGAAAGAAAAACAATTAAGGCAGATAATAATAATATGAAGAACCCGGCAATACGAGCCGTTGAAAAAATGAATGAAAAAAAATTTCACTTTGGCTCATTTTCACATTCAGAACTTTGCATTTAACTTTTGGCTGCTCTTTACTTTCTTCTTTTTTCCATCATTTACACTTGATTCATGAAAAAATTTAAGCAGTAAGGTCCTTACTCTTGAAATAATCAAGAATATATTGAAGCTTATATGATTTATGTATTTTAAAAGATACTATTAAGTACATTGATGGGTTAGATTCTCAATGAAGTGATAAAAATAATTGACGAATGGATAAAACACTATCTTTACTAATTGATTTCAAAAGAATCCAACAAATTATGAGTATTACAATTCAAAATATTTAAACTGAAGGTATTTGTAAATGATTCCGCCAATTGATCTGGCCCATTTGGAGGCACTACTTTATTTCATTTTTCCAACTCCTGGAAACGCTTTAAGTCGACGGCACAAAAGTTTCTTTGCAAGAAAATACCTAGCAATTGAGAAATAAAAACTTACGCACAAGGATATCCCCCATCCAGGCCCAGCCAGGAGCTTCTGATGAACAATCTTGGTTCGCGGTCATTTTCAGGAAAAAAGAAGTTGGAGGCGCTTTCCTAATTGCTGAAGCTTTTGTGGTGCTCCTCCGCGCTGCCCGCTAATAGAAATTTAATGGAAATGAACACGTGCGGCAAAATTTTTATGTTTCCTAAGTATGCTGCTGAAAAATTCATGTCGGGGGCCACTTGACAGGCGACTTGATCGGCAACCGATGAGCCAGGTCAGGACAGGGCGGAAGCCCGGAGGCGATGGGTGTTGGCAGGGGCTATAAATATAAACGCTAGTCGGATGTGGATGTGGGGTGCCAAAACTTTCACCACATTGGCAGAAAGCATTTATTACGCTGCGCGTCCTTTTCAATTATTCAGGCGCGGCATCCGCTGCGTCCTTAAAGGATGCTAAATAATGTACAATCCTCTGCAGCTGCATTATATGAAAATGCATGTACTCTCCCAGGAAAGGAAGAGCCAGCTGACGTGCGTCCAAGAAGCGCGACATTCGCGCCCTTGTTGTGCCAAATGGCAAAGTTTTATTTCCGCGCTGCACTCAAATGAAAAATAAATATGACAGGACGTCGCACTCGCAGACGGAGCCCAGGACAAAGGCACTTGCATATTAAATGATTTTAAATAGTCAAGACAATGCAGCTGCTGCTCCCAGTTCCAGTTTCAGTTGGAGTTCTATGTTCTGGAAGATGGCACTGCCATTGCCACTGCCACTACTACTGCTGCTGCGTCAGCACCGCATTAGGTTTATAAATTAGAAATGATGGGACCTTGCCCCAAAGGGACCTTACTTACGGTTCGCTAAAAGGCGACCCCGACTCTGACATACCAATTAGATTTATCTCAAAACTTATTCGCAAAACACTCGGCAATATATTTTTGTTAGTGCTCGGGAAAAAAAAATCAAATCGAAGGGTATACAATGGGACAAGTAAAAATTAATAGGTACTACCTTTTGAAAGTGCCAGGCGACCTGTCATACCCTTTCAAGTTGAATAGCAAGTTTTAAGCTTTCGAGCAAAGGCTCAGCATAAGTTATGCAAATGCGCTTATGCCGGCGCCAAAAGCCCGACAAAGCCGGTCAATGCGGCTAATGATCGCCGTCATTATTGCCACCGTTTCGCCGCCGCTTATATCTTCATCTACTATATCAACGGAAGTGCATGGCGTCACTTCCGTTGTCCTTGCCACTGCCTTTGCCTTTGCCGTGGTGGGTATCTAATTGGTTTAATTAAGCAATCGCAAATTAATGCCGCACACAATGCAATATGCATTGGAGCGATGCCATAAAGCCGTAATCCATACCCGCCACTTACTTAATGTAATTATAACGGTAGTTTAGTGGCAGCTCCTACCCGCAAGGACCTTGTGGGTCCTAAACCGTGTAACAAGACAGCGTGTAACCCTTTAAAATCCACACTCAGCCTTCCATCCAAATCAACGATTGCGTGTGAGTGTAATGGAAAAGGGCGTGCCAGCCACCTGGGGGGTGGCAAGTCACATATCTGCGCTGTGTTTGCATGCACATCAAAATTAACCACAACATCGCCAAAATTTCGGCTTAATTCCCGATAATACAGCCGGCGGTGAAAGGTTACCATGTGACCTTGCCTGTGGAGTCGACGGCGGGCATTTCCTCGGCTTGTGTGCTCTTGCATTAGCCCGCTTGACAGTTAAATAAATCTTAACCCAGTTTGGAAACTAGTCTATATTGACTCGTGTTAATTAATTTGGCTTTCATTTCAGCCGTCTATGTTAGCGCATGTTAACATGGCCTTTCAAAGTGGGAGAATTTAATTAAACTTGGGAATATTGGGTTTGTAAATTGCTGGCAAGTGGAGACTTAATATGATGATCAAATAAGACCTGCCAAAATAACTCTTTATTTATTGAAATTAAAGTTCGAATTATTAATAATGTGGAACATGAGAAATAGAGTTAAATGAATTGTGTTATTACCAATCGATTTTATTTAATAGATATCAGCCGGGAGAAATCCCTGCAGACAAAACACATCTGATCAAAAATCCCCACTCCATGTCATTTCTAATTATAAATTATTTATTAAATTCCATCTTTGCATGGGCAGCACGCAACCCCATTCAAGATATTAAAAAGGAAGAAAAGGGCAAAAATGAGGAAGTGCGGGAGCCATTTATAAGCGTTACGGCGACGACAAGCATAAATGGGCAACGATAATCACAGCTAAAAGTCATCAACATAATAAACCCAAGTTTTTCCTTTCATATGCACTCTGTCCCTCGGACAATGGCAATCAAAGGGGGTTTTCCGAGGGGCCTTCCGCAGTTTAACGGGGGAGTGACAGGAGGGCTGAGCTGGGACAAAAGCTAGCAGCAACATTTAAACATTTATGGCAACATATTTGATCACGTTTTCTCAATCATTGCCCTTACGACCCTAATCAAATTTCACCTGATGGCAGCCAGAAATTTACCAAAAACCATGAACACACTGTGCACTGATTGCTGATGGTTTTGTTGCTATTCTTGCCCTAGAGAAAAATGTTGATAGGGAGGGGCGAACAAGGGGGTGTGGCTGCGATCCGGTCGTGCGGACAGTTTGGGGCATCTTGAAATGGAATGGGATATATTCTGTTTTGATTACAAGTTTGGCTTGACGGTGGCTCCTTTATTTTATTATGAATCTAATTCCTTATAATTCGTAACATATGTTTCGGCCGGCAGAGAGCAACCAACTGGCTTTGAATTACAAATCAGGGAAATGCGGCCCGAGAAGGTCGAAAGTCCTGTTCTTGGAAATTTAAGTTAAGACATCGCTGATGACGTTTCCCTTTCAAGGGTTTCTGGCTAAAAAGCAACGCCAGTTGGGCCGGCCATTAGCCTAATGCCAAGTGATTTGAGTTGTGCATTTCACCCTCGGGGGACAAACTCTCAAAACTTGGTGACACTTTAAAGACCTTTCCGGTTCCCGGTGTCGCTGTTGTTGGCCCCCAGAAAATCGGGCAAACGAGAAAACTCTCTATCCCCAACTGCTGCCCCATATGAATATTTCATGTCAAACACACGTCATTAGAGCGGGATGGCAAATGAGAGACAGAGACGGGGAGCTCGGGTAGCATTCAACTCGGTTTCGGATAGAGTCAGTCAGTGAGATTTCAATATTTTCGACGCCCTCGAACCCAGCGATTCGAGACAACTGCGTTCAAGCCAAAAGAGATTCCGGCTACACGGCAGGATAAAGCTCTAAAATGTTATTACAAAATCTTGACCCTTTTCTTCAAGATAGATAAGCAAATATTCTACAAAAATAGGTTTTAAAATTAAAGATTCCGACATCAACGGTCTGTTGAACTTAATGACCAACTTGGACTTCAAAAATCGTTGTTTTTTTTTTGAGTGCAGGCAGGTGGGTGGCATTTTTTGGGGCGTGGCATATGTGGCATGTGCACGGGCCTGTGCATGTAATTTACCTAAAGCTCGATGCGCCGGTAGCATCAGCTCCGTAGCTCCAATTGCCGATGTTGCCGAGGTTTCAGTTGCTTTTTGTGTTGCAGTCGGTGTTGCTGTCGCAGCTCTCTGAGCTGAGTAAATGCGGTAGCTGACCTATTCTAGCAGTCAACCATAAATCCACACTGATGATGTACTTCATGCTATTGTGCTTTGGAATTATATCGCATATTTTTGGTTTCTATTGCACATTCCTTTCTGGCAGGCTACACACACACACATCCACACTCTCACTCACACTGAAGTGGGTGTGGGCTGTGGTGGGCGTGGCAGTTGCATAGTATCTGCTGGCACGCCATTTCATCATCATCAAACGGCAGCCACAGCGGGTCCAACTGCGACCTGGTAAGACGCATCCGTTTACCCGCCCATAAGCTCCTCCGCACTCTCTTGCCAATTTTCGTTGTCTGTTGCAAAAGTATGGGGTGGCTGAAAAGTATGGGGAAAGTATGGGGGCCAGGGACGATGTGTGTCAGGTAGGGACAGACTGACGGCTTATCGGACTAACTCTGGAACGCACGACCAGGAATTCCGTGCTGCATAATCGCGCAACGAGGCACTATCATCATACCGAAAACAGAAACGGAATGAATTTGGCCGTCTTAAAGGCACAAGATTTCAACTGGGGTCAAGAGAGTTTATTGAACAAGGAATCATTGAACTAAAAGTATATTTCTTGGTAACCTCCATTTAGAAATAAACAACTAAAACCCTTTAGGATTTTACTCATCATTTATTAATTTGCTTTCCTCACAAAGGCTTTAAATAAAATGCAAAAGGAAGCTAGTTTGTAGCTTTGTAACAAAAGTCAAAAATAGCATAATAAGAAATTCAAAATAAATACAATACTTGTTCTTATATGACAATCTATTAAGCAAAAAGTAAAAGGTACAAACCATTGAACCGCCTTTTAAATTCTTTTTTTCTTAAACCCCCCAGAAGGTATGCATCAATCCTCGCATAGTCCACCCATTAGAGCCATAAAAACCAATTGTCAGACATTTGCAATTATATTCTTTCCCAGAGAGCAACAAAAGGACCCCCCGACCAAGCCAATCCCCGCCCTTTTTTGTATCCTTTTGTGCAATTTGGTCCGTTCGGTGGCAGCGATTTGTGTTTTATTTCCGCTGTGTAAATCGCAGTTACAAATGCAAATGTAACTAAACCAATAATATTTTCAGCTGGAAAGGGCGAGCCAACTGGACTGAGTAGCAGCTGCGTTAAGTCACTGCAAAAAAATGGGGCATCCTTGGTAAATGCTACCACGTCCTTGACGAATATTTGAAGCAATCTTTGGAGCTTTCCAATAAATTAAATGCGCCCTGTTTTACCTTGATTTGGGCTAAAATTGATTAAATCTACATATAATACACCTTGTTTTCTGTATAATTGAATTAAACTAGCCGGAAATAAATGGAAATTGATTTTCTATTTTTTGCCGTGTGCCACTGTTTTTTCCTATTTGTGCAACATGACTGGACAGACGAGAGCGGGAAAGGTAGTACGGAACGGTAAGGGAGACCAAGGGTGGTGCGTCAATATGCAACATGACTTTTCTATATATGAGCAGCCAGTCGGTTGCATTTTTTATCGAGGCGAGTGGAGGGAAACGAACCAATACCAGTGCCAGCTCACACCTACGCTAAAGTTAATTGCCGTGCAATTTTTGTATGCATAAATAACGGTAAATTTGTTATACACATCATTTTGATTGCACTCGCTAAATCATCACAGTACCAGATGACGAAAAACATTTCCAGCCGGCCCCCCAAAAACCAAGTGCGCGGAAAAATGCTCCAAATGACTCCAAATTTGTGCGCCCCACAACAAAGGCGGCAAAAATCTGTAATATTTATTTAAAAAACAATAAAAGTACAACGTGTTTTGATTTAAATCAAATAAAATATTGAAACATCAAAACATTAGGTTTCTCCCCTGGCATGAATGGTGGAAAAATATTTTCGCAACTATTTGACATCGGCCCCCGCGGAAATGGGGTGCATGAAATATTAGCGCAAGCTTCGAAATAATCGTACGCAAATTTCATACTGTATTTTTAAATGAAAAACATTTGCAGCCAACTAACAACCAACAAAGTTTTTCACAAATCAGAGAAACAATACCTTTTGTTTAAACATAATAATTTAAATAAATTCACGGATTTCATTTAAAATTGAATCGATTTTTTGATGAATCATCGTCAGGCCTCCCCCGGAAAATGTGATAACTTATTTTAAAATTTTTTGAAGACATCCAGTGCAGGGCTGTACTGAGGCAATGCCGACATTTAATCTTATTGATTGATGACAGACTGTCAGACTTAAGTCCCAAGGAGGACCCAAACAAAATATCAAACCCCCGCCCTTTTGAAACCCCGGCTTTGGGCGTGGCAATCGCACTTAGAACTGCGACGAAGTGCAACACACTGGCGGATAAAGAAGCGGCTGTGGCAGTGGCAAGTCGAGCATCATAAAAGAAGCCACAGCATGCAGGAGGCTCAATGCACTAAGAAAATAAAGTAGATTTTAATGCTAGTAGCCAATAGACACGATTTAAAATCATTTTAATTAAACTAAATCTCCTTTTTAATGATAATACTGCTTATTCTGAATAAGCTCCACTAAATATTGGATAATTGAAAAAGTTGTTCACAGTGATACAGTTCTGTTGCATCCTCAGCGGCAGCTGTGGAAAATTCATCTGTCAACGCGCGTGTAGCGCCAAAGCTTATGACGTTAATCCTTTAAATGCGCCAAATGCACGCAAAACTTTTGCATCTGCAGCCCCACCATTACCATTCCCAGAACCACAACCAGGACCAGAAGCGGCACTAGAATCGTGTTTGTATATACAGTACTTCAGAATCAGCAGTCGTCAACGGCAACATCAGAGACTGAGCAGTGGGGGCGCCCCAGCCTTTGCAAATTGTATGCCACGGAAAAGGTGTCAACTTCTGTGCGGAGGTTTTGTATCTGCGCGACAAAATCAACCAACCGAAAGCGTTCAATCATCGTTAGTTACCATATTCCGTGGCAAGTAACCGCCCATCCTCCAGATCCAGATCCAGATCCCGCCCCACCGGTTCAAATCAAAAAGAGTGACAGACCAGGTAAGCCGAGTAGTAAAATAAAACCCACAAACAGCCCCGAAATAGACGGGAAATCAAACAGAAAAACGGCAAGAAAAGAGAATTAAGGCAGCTCTGGCAAGGATATAAGCGGAGTTGCAAAAGTTTCCAAAGGAAAACTGCATATTTTTGCGTTCGTTGGCATAAACTAGGTTAGATCGCGCCCCTAATACAAATTCATGAATATTTTATAGACGTGGCGTAGCGCGTTGCTATTGGATTGGTGGCATGTCCGTTGCAAGTGGCGGTAGCACAGAGTGATGTACTCCCGTATCCTCTGCCACTGACATCCCTTTAATGTAATTAAACGATGCTTAGAGGTTTCACGTAATAAAATTCAAATTACGAATGCCAAAAGCGGACGCTCGACTGTCATTGACTGCAGACTGCTAAAGCGAAAGTCGACATCAAGAATTTTTGATTTAGCCAAGTGCATGATCTATGACAGCAAATGTGTCCCGCACAAAGACACCCAGCCAGGACATCCCGGCCAGTCCGACTATTCAGCTGAAGCTCAAACTGCTATGTCTCTGGAGTCACTCTTTAGGGATGACACTAAAAGAAAACATCTTTTTTTTTTCTCCAGAATAATTAGAAAATTATAAAAAGTAATCAGAAGATGATATGATCAAAAGAAAATCTTAAATAGACAGGTTTTTTTGTTATAAAGAAGTCTTTCATTTTCAACTCTTTTTGTCCTCAGTGTCGGATGACTGCGGGTCGCATTGGCTTGGCTTTCTCGTCTATTTCCAGTCAAGAGTTAACACGAATCAATTACGCACACACACACACACTAACACAGCTGCGACTAGTTTTGCAAGGAAGTCGAAAGAAGGATCATCGAGGAATGGGGCCGAGGGGGAACCCCAAATGGACGGTGCCAGAGATACGGACTTTGGACTACGGCAACCGAATAACTGACGGACTGAATGACTGCCTGACACTTGGATGCAACGAACTTTGCTGGCTGCTCTGGAGCTCTTCCTGCCAAATGACATTTGACTTGGCCAAGGATTTACAATTTAAAGCAAGTGGCCAATAAACCAGATGAACGACCACCGACAGAAGCAGCAAACGGATCCCTGGTACCTGGTGGCTTTTTTTTTATACCAAAAGGTCCGAATCCAGGATATTTAACTGACATAAGTGCATACCAGGTGTGTAGACAGTTGGGATTAAACAACTAGTAATTTTGCCTGATCTATAAAATAATTTAACAAATTTTTTAGAGTGTATAGCATATATATTCATTATCTTTGATCTTTAAAAACTTCCAATCACAAAAACTGCCCAAACAAAGTATTCAAAATGTTGATCCTTAAATAAAAATTTCTAACTTTACTATTTTCTTATACGTATTTATTATTTGATTTATGGTTTTTTTTATGGATGGATCTTATTTAATCAGCCACAGGTGTCCTCAGGTTGTGCCCAATAGCTGGAAAAATACTCAATGCCAATACCAATTGAGTTTATGGCCCTAGGACTCTGCTGACAGGGACAGTTCCGGTGTGGGAGGGAGTACCTAAATAGTGGGGACGCAAACGATGACCGAGAGGTAATAAAAACCATAATTACAACATAAATGACAGATGTTACACCATTGTCGGGGTATATGGTTAGAGGCTCAGATATCAAGCACAAACGGTAGAGGGTGTGGAGCACACTTATTAAGAGCTATTAACGAACTATAAAGCTCAAATGGCCGGACTATTGTTTCAGGTGATTAAACGAAAGCAAATTGATAATGGCAGCGAAAAACGTAAATTAATAATAACAAGAAGGGTGTAATGAGAGATTGCAATGCATTTGTGTACATATATGAGAAGAGGGGATTTAAAAAGGGTTGATTGGAGAAGATAATTATTAAACGAGTAAAACAAATTTGAAAACCAGAGACCTCTCAATCATTAGAGTGGGCTGCATTATGTCCCTCTTTAAATCCCATTAAATCCCATTACCTAAACCACAACTGTCGACCAGGCAGGAACGATTTCAATTAGGACAGCTAAGATATCTCCACTATATTGCACAGCATATGAGCAATGCAAATGCAAACCTGACAATGGGCCATGTAAGGGGTCACGTTAGCTGCCATTTCAAAACACCCCCACTATCATGAGCACCGTCAACCACCCACCCACCGCAAAGGCATACAAAATAGAGGCACCACTCGCGGAGGGGCAACTGCATTTTGGGCCGACTCGATTGAAAAGGAGCGATGGAAGCGGTGGAAATGCATTTTGCGTAACTCATTACGGCCGTACCTCATTTGGCGATGGATGAGTGGGCGGAGCAGTCAATAGCAAACAGCCTAAAGCAGAACGGAAGCCCGGAGAATGGCAAGAGGTTGGGCAGCCAGAACGGATACGGTTTGAGGTTCCACTGCATCCATCTAGAACATTTTGGATGGACTCTTACATCAAAATGTGGGTGGCAGTCCACTCAGAAAAGAGGGAAATATGTAGATTTGACACCATAAATAAACATGTATAACGTATACCATAATCTTCTAGCAAAATGATAGTTTCTAGATATCAAATGATATATTTTAATTGATTTTGATTAGACCTTTGTTGTTTTTTAGAGTGATGCAAGGCCATTGCTGCCATGGTTGCAGTTTCATTCAAAAGCACTTGCACATCGCCAGCGCGAACATCGATGCCTCGCATTGTGAACTTTTTCCGGCCGCTAAACTGTGGTAAGCAGGCTCAGTTGTCACCACCCATCCACTATGCGCCCACTGGTCTCATACCATTACAGCACTACGTCACGTTTTCCACTTGCATGACCACTTCCGCGGGCTGGGTTTTGGTGGCTTTCGTTGCTTCCGGATGTCTTACATCATACTGATCCATAATTTAAAGCTGACAGGTGGTTTCTAAGGAAATCAATTCAAATCAAAATGCACGATTAAAAGATACTCATTTTTGTTAGCTACAGTTTCTCTAAAAATTAAATGTAACAATATAAATCTTGAATGGTAATCAAATATTTACACACTTCCCTCGTCGATTAATTAACACATCTTCCTCAGGTATTCCTCACCAAACGGTCAAACTTTTCGTCACATTTCGTGATTAATTTTAATAGCCCACAAACCCAGGATCCCAACGGACTTCGAGCTGAAGACCAAGGCATTGGATACAGAAACGGAACCTGGTCAAGAACTGTGGTCATCGTTGATTAGCCACAACCACTTTGGACTCCACTGGGACGAGTCGTTAACTGTCGAGAGTGCTCCGTCGTCTAGTCGATGGTCATGCATTTTCCATGAGCCTAGCACACGCACATCCTGAACGCAGAATCCTCGCAAAACCTGAACTAACAGCCGTTTAGTGGACCCTTCTGCACTCTGGAATCAAAGTCCCACACAGAAAAAAAAATTAAATACTATGATGTTTGTCGTCCCCTTAAATGGAAAAACTCTGTTTTTCTGAAGAAATCGAAAGCCGCCATAGGAAAATGTTCTTAATGATTGCAAATTATAAAATGTACAAGCTTTTAACTTCCTGTGCAACCTTCACGCGTTGCCGCAAAAATAAATGCACCTGGAGGTGTGCCCTCCATTCCATTCCATGGCAGTCCCGCTGGAGTACCCTCCTCCCGAATACATATTTAATAGAAAGAGCTTAGACGTGATGGGGCAGCCTAAGAGGAATGGGCAGGCTGCGATGGGAGGCGCGTGGGTATTTAAGCTGATTTAGGAACCTTTGTCTACCGTTCCGCAGAAGCTAATTAGATGAACATGAATCTTTAAATGATCAGACTAGACATAGGAAGTCAAAATGTTGCGTAACCTTAACGATTTTCCTTAAAGCTCACAGTAAAAGTGTAAACCTATTGCTATCCCATCAACAACAGAATAAAATATTCATTAGATTTGACTAGAACTTGAAAATGTACTCAAATAAATGGCATTGTCTAGTTTAAATTGCGCAAATAAAATTCATGGGAAATCCTTAGGAGTTATTCTATTTCTAATCTCACACTCGCTCAATTGAGTTCGGCTTAATTTATACCATTCGGTGTATGCGTGTATGTTTTTGTTTGCCTCCACATAAATCTTAACAAAGCTAACAGACATGCCAACAACAAATGTTGCTAACCATTTGTCAATTTTAAATACATTTATTGTATTTGCATGCCTGTCTAGTCTCCATACAGCAGCAACAATTGAAAGAAAAAGCAACAATAATTTAATAACCCACAAACGCCCGCTCCCTCTCAGACCAAAAGACAGCCGTTTCCCTTGCTGGCCGAGTCTTCTGTCTATGTATGTATTATTCAAATTCAATTATAAAAAAACGTAATAAATAAGAAATTTTTATATGTAAACGGAGATAAGAGATATAGAGCCCGAAGGAGCTACGAACCATTTATTTGGGCTGTTAATACTCTGAAAAGTGATAGAGGGCTCATATTTTAAGGATATTGTTTTATGAAGACATTACCTACACGAAAATAATACATTTTTTAAGTTTAATCCTATTTAAGTACATTACCAGGAAGTAACATGGCGTATACGTAATGTGGAAAAAAATTACGTATACGCACAGTATTCCCACGTTTCTTGGCAAAGCCAAGCCAATTCTAGGCATACCCTTTTTAGGCAAGTCACAAAAAAAACGTGCAGCAAATAGCAAGAGAAGCAAAACCGAAAAGGAATATTTATTATTTGAAAAATACCTTGAGGCCGTGGCAAACGTCGGGAGTTCATAAATAACATGCGGTCCAAAAATGAACAATATTAAGCGAAAAATGCACAGGGCAGCAAACAGAAATTTGATAAGCGATAAGGAGCGGGCCCCCGAGGCCAACCATACAAATAATAATATTAGCAATAATAGTAATCAATGTGTAGTGTAAATAATAAATAACATTCAGTAGCTGGCACTGACGCTGGCGGTGCCGCTGGGCCCTAGAAAATGCCAATAAATTGATAAAAGATGATGAGACGACGGTCGGTCCTCGATGTTGGATGGCTGGATATTTGGGTCCTTCGGTGGTTAGAGGACGGCTAGAGGTTTGGGTGGTTGAGCGTTTGAGCGTTTGGATGGCCCATGAGCGATTAGCCCCGGCACGCAACAGCCGTGAAGAGTTCTTACAAAGGTCAAAGGGAAACCCCAAGAAACACAAACACACTCGGCGATATAGAAAGCATAAACAACATAAATTTATTTGCTGTTAGCCTAATGTTATTTATACCTTTCAATTACAATAACAGCAGGAATTGGTGGTGCAGGGTGCGGAGTGTGGGGTGTGGAGAGAGCGGGTGTCGCTGGAAAAGTAAATAATAAACCATGACCCATCAGCAATCAGCCAGAAAAGGGGCTGCCCCCATCCCCTGCCTCATCACTATCAAAAGTAATGCGTGCGCATAAATAACTTGTCCATCTTCCCTCGCTCCCCTGCTCCCCTGCTCCCCTCTCTCCCTTTATCCCCAACCCTAACCACCCGCCCCCTCACCTTTTGACCCGCAAAAGGTGTGAATATTAAGCCGGTGGCGGGGCTACCGCCGGTTCCCTAAAATTTACGGCTGCCCGTAAAAGTTCCGCTCCAGTCATAACTCAAATTCATGCCTCCCAGGGGAAAGGGCCGCGCCGTTGCCAACTCATTTGATTTTCGGCGCCCGCCTTTGTCACTCCACCAGCTCCACCTCGAGTTCCATCTCCATCTCTGAAAAACAGCCGACAAATGAGGCAGCCAACCACAGCAATATAATTCGGCAAATCTAGGGATGCAAAATGACATTAACACGCCGCGGCGCTAAGCAGCGAACCGCCAAGTCTGGGGAGGATTCTCATCCCGAAAATGTGGCGGATCAATCATTCGCGGCAACCTTTTCCGAGCCACTCTAAACCCTTTCTAACCCCGCTAATCTCAACCTTGAACGTCAAAGAAACTCAGATTCCATCTCAGACACTTAAATGGCCTCTAATGCCATAAAATATTCAGTTTCCTTACATTATGTAAATGGGAAATCGTAAAATTAAATAATATTATATATTCTATATTTTGATATCTTACTATCCGGCTAAAAGATATTTTCCAGCCCTGATTCCCAACCGCAATAAACAAAAGGCCAACCCTTTAAAGCTGTAATGATGTAATTAAAGATTGGCAAATTCTAAATTCGTCATTAATTGTGTGGTGCCGCTTACAAACTCCCACCGACCACCACTCTCAGTCCTTCTATCCGTCCGTCCTAGTATCCTTCTGGTATTGCTGGGTGTCCTACTGACTGACTCCTGTGCTGGAATAAGGACGAGGACTGATTGAGCGTCGGATACGTCTGGACAATTGATAAAATGTGATAAACGCGCAGTAGTGGAAGACAAATGAGTGCCAGGTTTGTGCATTAGCACGTGTCCAGGACAAAGCAGCATACACTGAAGAAAACAATTCAATAAGAACTTTAACGTTATAGGGCTTGAAAGAGATCTGAGAACTAGTATGTTTTTGATACGAACTTTTAAGTGCAATTTTGTTAACTGTGTAGCACAGAATGTAAGTCCTGAGGTGACTCGAGGCAGCCAGCCAACAAATTGAATTTATGGCCAGGACTAAGCGTTTTGGGTGTCAGCCTGGTTAGGCCTGATTCATTTGCCAGATATAGCCGCTCGAGTTGGGGGCTGCTGCTGCTCAAGTGCTGCTTTTAATTTCCGACTCAAGCAGTTGGCGATTTTCAGGCCCTGCGGCCTACAAACAATTTCGAGCAATTTGCCTAAAAGTGGGCAGCCAGGTGGGCGGGGCAATGAATGGCTCGCAGTCTATCTGGGAGCATGCATCTAAATGAACTTTGCGTGCTGCCCAGAGGAAGAGAGAGGGTTGCGGGGTCAGAGAAAGAGACAGATGCAATGAGATACAGGGCGTCAGTGACAGAGCCCCCGGGGACAGCAGGCAACTCTCACATTGATATGATAAAAATTTAGCAACGTGAATAATTTATAATTGCCACGCAAGCACTAAAAGATCTTACCTCGCACTTGGGAAATAAGTCTAGATATTTATAATTCCAATATAACTATTTCAAAAAGGACCTTATTGTTTTCTGATGCCAAGTATTTACTAAAAATTTACTAAACTTAAAACTGAGCTAGTTATTTGAAATCAGAAACAGTATAATAAATAGGTAGAAAAGCGTTTATCTCAGTGTACCGTCACCACGCAGGCAATATGGAAATTCTTGAATTTTTGATGTGTTATCAAAATCATTTTTTTATGCTTATTGTTTTTATTTATTTATCACATTCAGTCGGTATTCGCAGTTTACCGCGTTGAAATCGATTTGCATACTCCAGGAAACGCCTACGACAGCGTTTTCCTTTTTTATTTTTCCCGAATTGAATCTGGCAGGAAAAGTGGCAGTGGGAGGGGAGCTTGCCACTGTTTGCAATAGTTTCTGAAAAATAAAATAACAAAATCCGAAATTCAGGACGCCGAGGCATACTTCAAGTGCCATCAAATGTCAGCAAACTATAAAATGTATCACATATTCCATGGCAAATCATAAAAAGTATAAAAAACCAACTTGAATATGGCATATGGTATTTTTTTATAGACAGATTGAAACGAATAAGGGGGCTACGTGAAGAGGGGAATTCAATTCAATTTGAATACCATATCATATTTATGATTTAATGGAATATGACTATTTAGTGGTTATATTTGCGAGCTGCTTATGAGAAAAGATAATAATTAAAATGAGTCCAACAGCCCGTTTTTTTTTACTGCGGGTTAAGCTGAGTAAATAATAATTACGCTTATAATGAAATTAATTAAATAGAGTTTTCTCATAAAACTAAAGCATATTGAGTTGTCATCATTGTTGATCGAACTTTTCCGGGATTTTCCTTCCTCTTTTTTCTTTTCTGCCAAGTTAAGCCATCTTAGGCCAACAATTTCTAAGGCAGGGAAATTCTGTAGCAACTTGATATGAAGTATGAGAAAGTAGGGGCATTCTTGGCCATCCCCCTCGCCCACTACGCCCAGTAAGTTCGCCATCTTGAAATCGACATTAGCGGAATTAAAAGTTTTCCATGCGGTGAAAATCTTTATAAAAAAAAAGTTTTATGCTTCCGCTTTATTAAGCGCATAAGAATAAAACAAAGACGGACGAAACGAGAAACTTTCGTATCGAAATTATAATTAATAATCCAACTAGCAGCTCTATTTCAGAAATTTTTATTGTTAATATTCCCAGCCCAGAAATATCGCAGCCAAGAAACCCATTTCCACTTAAGCTGCTTTACAAATGGCAATTATTATCTTTCTATTATGCAGATTAATGCAGTGCTGCTATCAACATGGCCACAAATCACTGAAACCGCTTTAATGCAATTCAATTAATTCAGTTTGAAATCTAATTGGAGATATCAGTTTTGGTGTCAAAATAAGCCAAAGCGAAATGGAAAACAAAAGCAAAAACACAAACAATAACAATAACAAAGCCACAATGACAGCAAAACGGAAATAAAAACAGAAACAAAGGCAAAAGCAAATTGCAAAAGGCAGATGATGATAAACTGTTTGGGTGGTGGGGCGTGTGGGGTGGTGTGATGGTGGGGTGAATGTGTGACGTCATTACGTAATCAAATCAAATAACAATTTGTACTTTGTTAAATTTCTTGTCGCCATCGATTGCTGTCGATGGCTGTCTTCACTTGGACGAGAAATGCAAATTTCTTGTATTTTTCCTTTATTTATTTGTTGTTTTTGTTTCTTTTATTTTATTATTTGTCGAGGGATTGTTTGTCGCTTTTGTGGCTTATTGTTTTTGCTTTCGGTGTTGCTGGGCTTTATTACGTGACAACTTTGAATTAGTCGCTGCCTTTTGGCTTTGGATTTCGATTGTTTGTGTTTTTGATGCTGCCTTCTCTTTCTATTTATGCATGCTCCCTCTTTCTATCACTCTGTCTAACAGCACTGTGTGTGGCGCAAAATTACTCGGTGTCGCATTTTTATTGCCCAGCTGACACATAAAGTCAAGTGGTGAACTCCATGGGTTAAAGTGGGTTAAGGTGATGGGGTTCCAGGGAAATGTGGAAATTATGGAGTCCACTCGTAGAATCAATACTTCCAGGGGTAAGATAATAGATGTATTAAGAGGGGAAGCCCAAAAAGCCACTCGTGTTTCAAGGATCTTCAACGCATTCATCTCTCAAACACACCTCTTTTAATGCAAACTCTCTCAATTACCTAAACAATTTCGAATTCATAGCTTCATATGCTTAAGTGGCAAATGCAACTAAATTGGAGCTATCGCGATGAAATGTGTTAAGGGCAACTACTACGGGAGTTGTTGTTATGCTAATTGAGACGGAAAACTAATTTCGCCTAATTAATGATGAGCGATTAAAATTGATTGTCAAATAAGCCCCGCCCCGGTGGAGATTAGGCATTCCGGATTAACAGTTTCAGATTCCAGCTGCCTAATTGAACTCCCAAGAAAGTGCAACGCACAACCCGAGTTGCAGGTTGCCAGCTGCTAGTTGCAAGGTGTCACATATCAAAATCATACAACAATGGGGCAGCCGGGCTGGGCAAACAAATTTGAAATCCAAAGACTGAGTGGCACACACTCAGTTGCAGAGTGGCATGCTACTCACTGCAACAAAAAACCTATTAATCACTTATAATTATAATCATCAAAATGTAAATTATTAAATAACAAAAGGTACACCACCCGAAGATATATTGCTAAAATAAGATTTCATTATATTGATTTCATTTTTTTCAGTGTCTTTGTTGAAAAGTCAGTCCAAATGGCAAAAGACAACTGAATTGACTTTGAACGTTTACGAAATGCTCCGTGTTGGGCCTGCTTTTAGGGAAGCGGGTGGGTCGAGGAGGAGGTGCAGCGGAAGTGGCAGGTGCGGAGGCGTGGGGCAGGGGGCACGTTGAAATCAATTTTGCGAAATTTATTACATTTAAACGTTTAGCGCCAACGTGAACCTGACCAACGACAACTAAAATGTTGTAAAGCCGACGAGTAGGTTTTGAGGCTCTTTTCTTAATACTCTATGTTATTTTATATATTTTACAATTTAATAGTAGTATAATAGTTTTAAAGTTGTAAAAAATATTTAAATCTAGGTCATTGGTAAATTTTTATAGAAATAACACGTATTCTTTCCATTAGTTCCATTAGTACAAAAATATTAAATACTAAATAATAGTATTTATATACCGAATTACCGTTGCAAGTATAACCTGGCCCGAAAACAGTGAATTTCATTTCTTTAGGCCGCTAATTCCACTAATCATTGAGAGCCGTTGCCCATAGGCTCTTGGCCTTAAATCACGAGAGCGCCCAGTCGAGTTTAGACAAGGTTTGATCAGAGAGTTTAAGCCGTGTGTGATCAGAGAGATTAGGCCTGGTTTGATGGCTGCGATTAGGTCTTAATAACGGCTGAGTGGAGGAACGAGTGGAGGTGCAATGCTCGGGATTTGTTTACATGCGACGGATTGCGTGGCGGCTGCCCAACATTCGGCATTATTTAGTTTTTATTTTTTCGCACATTGTGAATAAATTAAAGTGACGCTGCTAGTCCGTTGCTGCTGGCTGGCTGGCTGTTTTTTTTTTGGCCGTTTGGAGCCATGGGCTTGGGAGCCGGGCTCAGTTACCAATTTCGTGTGCAGCCGTTCGGTTTGAATGCGGCATGGCGTGGATACTCTGAGCAAATAGCGATCGAACGGAACTATAGTCACACCCGGCCAGTCGAATCCCAGCTCAGTCCAAAATGTGTGCACAGTGGAGTGGATCGTCGGTGGCGGCGATGGTGGTGGTGGTGCTAGTGATGCTATCCATGCCACTGGGCAGTGAAAGTGCCAAGCTCCCAGGCCGCAAGCATCCCGCTGGAGTGGATTTCTTTGAGCACGAGTTCACCAGCATTGCAGCAGGTGTGCCTCGGGCCGATTCCATTTTAACTGAATTAAAAAGTTCGTTTCCCTTACAGACGAATATGATCCCTATGGACCAGATATCGGGGATGACGACCTGGGAATCGATGATCCAGAGACCATGCCCCGCCTGTTCCAAGGGGATATCGCCATCGATCCGTACACCTACATCACCCTACGATTGGGGGTGAATCCCATGAGACACCCGAAGCGCCTTTGGCCGAATGGAACGATTCCCTTCGAGATCAGTCCGCGTTACGTGAACCAGGAGCGGGAAGCCATAGTCCAGGCCCTGAAAACCTTCAACTCGCTGACCTGCGTGCGCTTCATTCCCTACGACGGAGAAGTGGAGGACTACTTGTTGATCGAGCCGCCCGAGGAAGGACCCCAAGGATGCTGGTCCTACGTGGGCAGGAGGGGTGGCGAACAGGTGGTGTCCCTTCAGCGGCCCGACGACACCAGCGCCCACTGCTTCAGCAGCGAGGGAAGGATAATGCACGAGCTGATGCACGCCATTGGAATATATCACGAGCAATCGCGAGCCGATCGCGACAACTATGTGAAGATCCACTGGGAGAACATAGTGCCCCGATTCCGTAAGAACTTCAAGTTGGTGTCGAAGAAGAAGGGAAAATACGCCTTCGACTACGACTACAACTCGGTGATGCACTACGGCGAGTTTTACTTCAGCAAGCGGAAAGGTGAGAAGCCGACCATGACCCCTTTGCAGCCGGGAGTTAGGATAGGTCAGAGGAAAACCATCAGCAAGATCGACTGCCTCAAGATCAACGAGCTCTACGGATGTTTGCAGGGCAGGAGGGCAAAAATGTACCGCGGATTTTGTAATCTGCTCGGTTTGTAACGTGGATCCCATAAATTTTTATATATAAATCACATTGATTTGTTATTTAATAACTTTAAATGTAGAATTTAATAAATTATCGACTTTTGCGACACAGGTGGTTTGTTCGTGGTTCTATTGAAAATATATTTTATTCCTGGTCTTGAAAATGTCATTGTTTAAACACAACTTTACCGCCAAACAAAATACCAAACCCTTCGGGTATTTTTTTCCAACAGTGCTGCCAATCAAAATGAAAAACAGTGTTAGAAACGTTTTTTTTTTTTTCTTAAATTTTTTTATTATGAAATTTATGAACCATTTTTAATCAAATATTGAATATTCTTGGAAGCAAAGTCAGCAAGCAGAATTTGCCTGACAGAGAGATTTTGAGTAAGAAATGGAAAAATCTTGCTTTATGCCTAAATAAGTTTTAAAATATATCACAGTGGACGCCAGTCTTCTAGGTGGCGACACGCATGCCCTAGTTTGTAGCTGGCGCGTGATTCAGTTACTTTGGATAAAACAATTACATTTAAAAATCCTCTAATATCCAGTTAAGTTTGGCGCTCTGGTGCAATTCCTATATTGGTGTGACCAAACGAAACTTATAAACGATATTTTACCAAAATGTTCTTGATATTTTTTGTGGGATATCGATATAGCCCCGATTATCGAAATCCCTAATTCGCAAGTGTTTTCTTTTTTTTCAAACGAGAACGAGAGGTTAGGTAAGACACGGGCCACGGCGCGCTGCCGGAAAAGAAACGACCGCGTTGGGATAAAAGTGCATTGCTAAGCAGCAGCATGCTAAAAATTGTGCAATATATTGCTCAGCCAAAATCGGCTGCATGCAGCTGGCGCAATCTGCTATTGATTTCTCCGCATCCGATTTCACGATTAGAGAAATGTGTAACCCAACGTCGCCATTTTCTTTTCTCCAGCGGTAGCAGCGCTTCTTCTTCAACGCTCTGCAGAGAACAACGCCAACAGTTCCACGGGAGTGCCAGGAATCGGACTATATATCCGCTATATCCATTTTCAGGAGTGTTCACCCAATCGCAGCGTGCGTTTCAAAACAGTTCTGATTCGAGTCCAGATTCTCTCCCGACGGCAGAGCAAACTAGAAGAAAAACGCTTTTCTCAGATCCAGACGACAAAGAGGATTTCAAAATTGCAGGAATAATGTAAGTTATCTTGCTTGAAAATCTATCTATAATGGGGTTATGAAATGTGGTTTTTTTTGCTTTCTTGTTCGACGCCATTTTCTCGCCCTCGATGTGTGTTTTTTTTTTTCTCTACACCTCTGTACGTAAGCGAGTGATGAGTAATTAGTGGAAACAGGGTGGGAAAGAGAGGGAGAAAAGCTGAAAAACACATGGTCCGCTAAATTTTGACATTTTGGGCTTCTATTTCGCTTCTTGTGCTTGTTTTTGTTTTTTATTTTTTTTTTTTTTAGAAAAAGCAACAAGAAATACTGGCAGTCGTAAAAAGAATTTGCTTGATTTGTGAAACGTGTCTTTGCTTCGTTTGCTTTTTTATAGCGTTTTAATTTGTCTGTATGCCCAAAACACGAACACGCGCACACCTACATACCTACCATTTAGTATATATACATATATACGTATAATTGTGATATCTGGCTGTGTGTATGTATGTGTTTGCCTGTTGACGGCGGCTTTTTCGCGTGCTACGACCGCATGTATAACAGTTTCTTTAATGTGTAGCACAGTCGGCGGCTGTCACTGGCTATTGCTGTCCCCCTCACTCACTGGCATGCCACTGTCTCGTGTCTCATGTCTCGCTCACACGAGGTTCTGCCGAGATATCGCGATGTTTCCAGTATTTCCCAGGAAATTACCTCCATAGAGTGTACATACAAGTAGTTCCAGGGGTTAGAAATGGCAATTAATTATAGAATATCATAAAAATATTGTTTATTTTAAGAAAAGTGTGTAGTTAACTACTGGCTTACAAACTACATATATTTATTCTATAATTATACATACATATATTATAAATTATCTCATTTCAAATAAATTATCTCCACTTTCCACTCTTTGCTCTTCGCATAAACGCCCCCATTAGTTTAAAATGTCAAAAGACACCAATTGATTATGATGAGGAGTAGTCCCAGGTTCCCCTCGACCAGCCAGCGATTCGTCTTTTTGCATGTCAAAAAGCGACAGGTAGACACACAGCCAGTCAGAGGTGCCCCAAGCCCTTCCACGCTCCACTCCCCCCGGTACAAGACATTTGGCTGTCTCATAAACGTTCGGAGCGTTCCGTTTCCGCTCCGCTAGTTGGGGCCCGAAAGTTAGCGTGCCGCTGCTGGGCCGACAAACAAACAGACAGACATTTTTCGGGGAATGGGGCACCACCTTGGCAGAGCGATAGAGAAGCGCCAGGAAGCTCTTGGGGAATTGGCTCTAATAGTGTTGCCAACTAACATGTTCTTTAATATTCATTTTGGATAGAATTTTTTACAAGAACTCAACCTACTACTACTAACAAGTTTTTTTTAGGAGAGAGCCATTAAATCAATCTTATTTGTTGTTAACAGAGGCATCTATTATCCATTTCCAGTTGAAAGGAACAAAAAAAAAAGACTCGCCCCACTGCACCTTGATTAATGCCAGTGCCATAAACACTGTGCTTTGTCGCGGGGGGTTGTTTAGTTGAGCAGCGGGGTGGGTGGGGACCACCTGACTGCCATAGCAGTTTAGTGAACAGAAGCTACCACCCTGCTCGAGTTGCATGTTGTTGTCAATCAAATTTGCTTTACTGTTTGTACTATTCGAAATTTATTTAATTTCCCTAACACGCAATTAGTTTTATTTAAGTTTATTGCGGTTGTAGCACAACTCCATGTCAGCTGTTTAGCAGCCAAGAGAAGGAGCCAAGAGTTGCAGGTGCCTTCCGAGTCGCCCAGTCAAGTCAGTTGATATCTAAGTCCCAACTAGCAGACGTCGTCTATCGGTCTAGAACGCGGCAGCATGCGAGCAAAGTAAGCCAAGAAGCTACATATTTCTACTCCTTCTCCCCCAACAAATGTTCTCCGCCACAGAAATACTTAAGAAAAGAAAATGCAGCTGTCGAGGCCTTGCCAAAAAATGAAAGCCTAGTTTAAATTCATTTTTAAATTGTTGAAGGTTGTTGTTTCTTTCTTTTTTTGTTTTGTTTTGTTTTCTTTTGCGAAGAGATAACCTTGTTTGGTTGAAATTGGAATTAAAAAAAAATCCATAAAGTGCTCAGCGCAGAACAAATCACTAGGAAAGATAAGAATTGATTAAACAAATGTACAGCAACGGATCTCCAATGCAGATACCAGCGTCCTTAAATAGGTCACCTTTTTGAGACTGAGACTACTGAGTAGGAGGTGAAGAAAATTAGGACTGCTTCTCCCTTTTCTGTTTCATTATTTAATCAAAAATATATATTTTATTCGTAAGCTGCCAAAAAGATTGTGAAAGTTGAATAGAAAACGAAGCTGCACTGAAAAAAGAATTCCACAAATTTCTTTTCTTGAGCCTTCTTTTCTGATCTCCAAATATCGCCTTTCTCTTATTATTTTTATCCCTTTTCCAGGGCACCCCACGATCGCGACTTTGGTCACAACGCGCGAGGAGGTCGTGGCGATCGCGGCAACGATGACCGTCGCGGAGGCGGCGGAGGAGGGGGTGGCGGCGGCAATCGCTTTGGAGGCGGTGGTGGCGGCGGCGGCGACTATCATGGAGTTCGCAACGGTCGCATCGAGAAGCGTCGTGATGACCGCGGAGGTGGCGGCCGGTTCGGCGGCGGCGGTGGTGGTGGATTCGGAGGCGATCGCCGAGGTGGCGGCAGCCAGGATCTGCCAATGCGCCCCGTGGACTTCTCCAACCTGGCCCCGTTCAAGAAGAACTTCTACCAGGAGCACCCCAACGTGGCGTCCCGCTCGCCCTACGAGGTCCAGAGGTACCGCGACGAGCACGAGATCACCGTACGCGGTCAGGCCCAGAACCCCATCCAAGACTTCTCGGAGGTCTATCTGCCCGACTACGTGATGAAGGAGATCCGGCGACAGGGATACAAGGCTCCGACCGCCATCCAGGCACAGGGCTGGCCCATCGCCATGAGCGGCTCCAACTTTGTGGGCATCGCCAAGACCGGCTCGGGCAAGACCCTGGGCTACATTCTGCCGGCCATCGTCCACATCAACAACCAGCAGCCTCTGCAGCGCGGCGACGGACCCATCGCCTTGGTGCTGGCACCCACCCGGGAGCTGGCCCAGCAGATCCAGCAGGTGGCCACCGAGTTCGGATCGTCGTCGTATGTGCGCAACACCTGCGTCTTTGGAGGGGCTCCCAAGGGCAGCCAGATGAGGGATCTGCAGCGCGGCTGCGAGATCGTCATCGCCACTCCGGGACGACTTATTGATTTCCTTTCGGCTGGGTCCACCAACCTGAAGCGCTGCACCTATCTGGTGCTGGACGAGGCGGATCGCATGTTGGACATGGGCTTCGAGCCCCAGATCAGGAAGATCGTCTCACAGATCCGGCCCGACAGACAGACCCTCATGTGGAGCGCCACCTGGCCTAAGGAGGTGAAGCAGCTGGCCGAGGACTTCCTCGGCAACTACATCCAGATCAACATCGGATCACTGGAGCTCTCCGCCAACCACAACATCCGCCAGGTGGTGGAGGTCTGCGACGAGTTCAGCAAGGAGGAGAAGTAAGTGGAGTGGCGGCATAGTCGCAGGTCCAAATCGGAGGAACTAATTGTTTGTTTTATTTGCCAACCAGATTGAAGAGCCTCTTGTCGGACATCTATGACACCAGCGAGAACCCCGGCAAGATCATCATCTTCGTGGAGACCAAGCGCCGCGTGGACAACCTCGTGCGCTTCATCCGGAGCTTCGGCGTGCGCTGCGGAGCGATCCATGGCGACAAGTCGCAGTCCGAGCGCGACTTTGTGCTCCGAGAGTTCCGCTCCGGCAAGTCCAACATCCTGGTGGCCACCGACGTGGCAGCCAGAGGCCTGGGTAAGTCCTTCCGTGTGTTTGACGCGAGTAGTCAGTAGTGTACTGCGGCCAGATGAAGGAGAGTAGTGGAGGGGCCTTCGTTGTTGAGTCGTTGAGTTTAAGTTTGCATCCCAGACCATTGCTTTCATGCCATCACACCCGAACCACTCTGCACCATCTAATCCACTCATCCATTACACAAGAACCAAACACCTCACCCCGCTAGACGATCTCTTAACCACCCACTCCCTCTCCACAATCCCCCTCCCCCTTATAACCACCACCCACGACATGTGTCCGCGAACCAGCATTCTAGTGAGCGCGCCAACTCAGATACCAATTCAGTTCTTAGATCTAAGCCGAAATGCCAAACTTGAATAATTAACTTGAACTTTTACCCCCCCCACCCCTGACCACCCGCCCCCGCACCCACACCCAACACCCCTTAACCCTGCCCAACCCTTGCAAAAAAAAAAAAAAAAATAATAAATAATTTTAAAAAATGTTCGCGTACCTGTACACCTACCTGTACCTGTACTCTTTTTGGTCTTTGTGCGTGTCTCTCTCTGCCTCTTTCTCTCTCTTCCCTCCCTCTCTCTCTCTCTTCCCTCTTTCTTGTTTCTTTCTCGTTTACAGAGGCCGTTTGTGGTAGTATGATGGGGAGGATAGGGAACGAGCAGCGACCATTGCAGACACTCGTTACTTGAGCGACTTTTGCCAACATCAGAAATGATCAGAGTATGATGGCGTACGCAACATGTATGTGTGTGTGTATGTTGTGTATAGAGATTTGGGCAAAAGGACCGATGAAAGTTATCCATTCAGACGGTCGAGCGAGCGAGCGTCGTCGAACGAATATCCCCAACATCATGCGTCCTATATGTGGCCTCTGCAGTCCCCGATGAGATTTTGTTGAGAAAGAATTTGGGAATGTGTGTTTGCGACCTGCAACCTGCGACCAAATCAACCAACCAACCAACCAACCAATCAACCAACAACAACAACTGAACCGTGCCATCAGAGCCAGCTTTGCTTCAGCAGTGGAGGAAGGAAAAGGCGAGGCGCGGCGTGCTCCAACTGCCAGGCAATTAAATGGAAATGGTGGCCCAACAAGAAAGCACAAGCAATTGGATATGCACACCATCCATCCACCCCCCAAAAAAACAACAAAACCCAATCAAAAGCAGCAAAAGCAAGCAATGCGTGCGCACAAGTAGCACATTTTCACAATCACACTTAACTATTAGACACTACTCGAAACAAGTACAATGTTATGCTTGCCCGGCCGGAGGAGGATCTGATCTGGAGGCTGGATATGTGTAGCAGCGATTAGCGATGATGATGTGTATCCCAGGATGCTGATGCTGCTGCTGCTGCTGCTAAGTGCGTCCACCGCTTCTTTTTAAAACTGAGCCACCACCAAACACCAAAACCAACCAAAACTGCCTGCGTTTGCGCCGCCGCGTTCGAATATCCGATAATGTATATAGCCCACTGCTCCTGGACGAAGAGGCGGCCCGCTTGTTGTTGTTAAACCCTTCAAAACCAAATATTATTTGAAATGTAATGGTATGCTGGTCGCTAACGGGTCTCTCCTCTAAGTGGTCATCTACAGAATGGTCCGAAAGTGAGAAGAGTGCTTAGTCAGTGGCGCACGCGGCTCAATGCAACAAACTCTCCGCTTCGCCGAGCGATCGATATCGACATCAGATCGCAATTGCAATAGATATTTCCGTTAATTCTAGGGAGAGTTTGGACCACGAGCTGCGCGCCGCCAATCACAGATTTTGATTGAGAGAAAAAAAATTGAGTCAAACAATTTTATAGCACCAAGAAGGTAACGTACATTTTGAAACATTTTCTTTTTTCTCCAAAAACAAAAAAAAAAACCAAAAAATAATTACCCAAAAAAAAACAACCTACATAGACTCGAAAAAGTATGCTAGTTAACGTAATTAATTTAAATGTTAAAAAAAAAAAAAGACAAGTGTGTTCAAAGTGTTCAAAACATCTCGGGAACTGCGCTAAAAATTGTTGCAAGCGACTGTGCACAGCGGATAAATCATTTGGCAAATTTGAAAACGTATATTTAGTTTGTAAACAACCTTAACCCCCTAGTAGCTAAGGAGTTGATCGGCTCGAGACTAATATGTAACCATTTGCTTTTTACGGGGACATCTGCAGATGTGGACGGCATCAAGTATGTCATCAACTTCGACTACCCGCAGAACAGCGAGGACTACATCCATCGCATAGGACGCACAGGACGATCCAACACTAAGGGCACCTCCTTCGCCTTCTTCACCAAGAACAATGCCAAGCAGGCCAAGGCGCTGGTCGATGTGCTCAGAGAGGCTAATCAGGTGAGTTTTCTTTTTTAATCCTAGCCAAGTGGAAAATTGTAATTACAATTCTGTAATCTGTTTGTTTAGGAAATCAATCCTGCCCTGGAGAATCTGGCCCGCAACTCGCGCTACGACGGTGGCGGCGGACGGTCCCGTTACGGAGGCGGCGGCGGTGGTCGCTTCGGCGGCGGCGGCTTCAAAAAGGGCAGCCTGAGCAACGGACGCGGATTTGGGGGTGGTGGCGGCGGCGAAAACAGGCACTCGCGCTTCGACTAAATTGGAAGCCGCTGAGCAGTAATAGAAGCTATAGAAACAGGAGATTCAGTAGCTAAACTAAACCGCGCTAGCCCCTAAGTTAAACTAAGTTATTAGCCTAAGTTTTCGTACAACTTTCACCCAACCGCTGCCGGTTGTTCTCAGATCTAAATTCTGACTTTAAAGAACCCCCCACAAGAAAGAACTCTGGGCTATTTGAACATAGCACTTTTATGTTTAAATGATTTGTAAAATGCTATCTATTTGACGCTGCACCAGGTGGTGGCACCAGGTCGGCAATTTCCAACTGAAAACAAAAAAAAAAAAAACACTTTTTACTTAACCGCAAAAACAATTTTGAAATATGATGTGATAAGTTCTTAATTTAATTCAACCGTATCACTAATGTAAAAGCAACACAAAACAAAAGAGATGTAGCGCGAGGAGTATGAAGTATGAAAGGTGTAGTAAAGGAAAGGAGTAAGGAGAAAGGATGTGTAAGGATCATTCCCGTCTGTCCCGTCTTGATGACAATGAACAAAGGCTGACGAGCGACCTTTGTTTGATAAATAAATATTTCAATTAACTTTTGGAAAATTAACTTTTTGGATACCTTTTATGGCTCAAACTGAAAACCGAAATGGAAGGAAACCACAGGAAACATATTAAATACAAAAGAACCTCTGTATGTACAAGAGAATTTCTCATTTCAATTTAATTTTTCTGAAAAAATAAACGAGTTTATACCTAAAAACCAACATACTGTTCTCTTTCTGTATTATTAACTTTTTTGAAAAGGAATTCTTTTGCCCGGTAAGGTGGCCTGAACGTAAAATACTCGTAATTGCTGGAATATTTTTGCAGACACCATTAGGTATGGGATTTTGACGCCTTGGAAGGGTGCCAATGGCCTGCCCTTCCTCTCCATTAGGGGAAGAAGGGTCATTAAAGGTGGTGTTGCTCCGGAGTGCAGAGCACAGTGCGAGAAAAAGGAATGAATGAAGGGGCTTATATATTGATTTTGTTTCTTATTGTTTGTTTTTAAATCATTAGTTGGAAACTGTGTTTCAAAGAAATAAGGACGAAATCTTGCCGTGTCCTGAGACAACACATTTAGACGCAATGAAGCCAATTAGCTTTCGACCCTGGCCAGATCCGTGCCTTCGGTGACCCCGCCTGCTGTTTTCACACTCCTTATGACAAGTTAGTTTGCAGCACCACCTTACCCCATTCACACGATGGCCAAAGTTGGGGGGCCGATGCTCCGGGCCTGATAATGACGCTTCTGGGGACGTGGATGTGGTCGGATTGGTGGCCATGCGATTCGTTCTGCGGGTGGTGCTGGGGGACGTCGCGTTCTTGCGGTTGCGGTGGAGCTGCAAAGGAAGTCATTTGTTAAATTGCTCGAATTGGGCAATGCACTGCCTCTTGGAGGGGGGCGCGGTAACTGGAGAGTGGTGCTATGATTGGGCGATATGTAAAGCCGACACTGGAAACTTTGAGGAAATTTGCTATCAAGTTTTGGGGAAAAAGTTTGTTCTGGTCAGTTTCAGGAAGTGTTCCTGCCACGATTCGAGTATTTGACATTTTTAGTGACTTGAAACTTAATGCCATAAATCGGTTTAGTTTCAATATAAGTCTTAGTACACATATTATCTAATCTCTTGTTATAATTTAGGGTTTGGATTACATCACTCCTCGTTTTGTGGCCGTGGCCCCGGGAGGAGCATTAAGGAGCCACACAACATTTGTTCCACGCACTCATCGCATTCGCAAAGTGCCTCCGGCGCACACACCTCGCTGCATCCACTTCCAGCTCCACACACTCGACATTAGGGACTTTATCTGCTCTAGCGTTTGGTTCTTTAGCTCATTTTCATTCTTATCCCCCAGCTTACACTGCCACTCAAGGATGTTCTGTCCTTTGACCTGCAATGTGGTTCCGAGGATACTCGAAGAGTTTTAAGGTGAATAGGTCTCTGGAGTATCCCCATCATAACACTAATAAAATGGAAAAAATTTAAAGAAATGTTTGGTAAATGCATTTTTCCAAGTGTTTCCTCCAACCTACTCCCAAAAATTACCGTCGAGCCGCTCGAGCAAGGCCACTTAACCGAGAACGAAGCAGGTCACTTACTTTGCTGGGCGCGCACTCGGATTACAAAGGGGATGCCACCAGCATAAATTCATTAAATTTGCCTAATTTCGTTTTGCCAGACGCACTCGCACAGACACACCCGCTGGTACCATATATGGGTATATATGAAGGACCGAACGTACATATGTACGCAGGACTCCCATGTAGCACTCACACATTCGGAGCTCGACAATTGCCGGAAAGCTATGGAAATGAATGAGGGTGAGGGTCGGGAACGAGCCAAGACAACCAGTTGAAATTCATTGATTGTATTTACAACACCCATGACACTGGCTTTGCCCCGCCCACCCACTCCACTTGCCCCTCAACCAGCTCCCCCACGCGTTGGTAATTTGACGCGTTATCACTTGTGTTGAGTTTGTTATCATTAAACTGGCGGCGCCGGCTGATGTACTTAAGCCAAATCAAAACTCCAGGCGCTATCAGGCGAACCCTGCCGAATCTGAGAATCCGAGAAACCGAACACCGAGGAAACGGGATGCTGGGCTGGGGCTGCTGTGCTCCGAGGGGCTGTGCTCTTCTCAGGTTCATAAAATCCACGCCCATTAACCGCCGCCCTCGCACATTAGGCGCGCCTTAACTAACAGCCAGGCAGGGTCGCTTGTTTTTGACAACTTGGGCATAATAAGACATTAACTTCATGCACATCAAATACTTTATTTATGGACGTCTGTGGCGAGGGGTACACTCGGCAAAAAGTCTATGAAGGGAGTTGGAAATAAAATCCTAATAGTATGATTCAGGGGGAAATTTATTAAAAATGTACTCTATTTATTGGCTTATGAAGTTTCTCCCAGTGCAACCGCTTATATCTGTCTGTGCCCGGGCTTTGCTTCCTTGGGTACTTCAAAAGAAGGCGACGGTGAGTGGCACGCCCAGCCGAAGATCCAAGACAGCCGCCTTGAATTTCGCCGGCGTGCTCATAATTTCAGCCCAGGTCCCGCATTTCATTGCCAATGGTCCCCGCCCCATTCCTGGCCTACGCTTGCTTGATTTTTAATTTCGGTTTTGCTGGGCCTCCCCTCCCAGCCGAGGGAGGGGCATCGACCATCCTCCTCAACGGTTGCCGTGGCCCACGCTATCTGTTTATTTACCATAGCTGCCTGTTTGGCAAATTAAGTGCAATTGCTTGAATTTAATTTCATGCAAATAAAAGTTTTGATTAGACGCCTCGCAATCCCCTCTCGATCCTCCCCCGCTCCCCGGGGGCAGGGCGGAGGGTGATGCCCCGACACATGTCCGTAATTAGGCACTTGGGCATGCATGTGTTCGGGCGGCTCTCGTCGGCGCAGCCTACGTGTCGGCCCAAGTGGCGTATGCGTAATATAAAACGGAGCTCATGAAATCCGAAAAATAAACGTCTAAAGATACTCGCAGACATACGTACGTACATGCGGGCAACATAAACTATACGAGCTGTAATAAAATATGGCAAATTCTCAACGAATGATTTAATTTTGGCGAATTTTTCAAAGCCTCAGATATACAAACTCGTAATTAAATCTGATACGAGTTGAATCCTTAAAAGGTTAAAATTTCAGATGCTATAAAAACCAAAAAATGACAAAGGACACCAGGGATGATTCTCCCATCGACCTCTACCGTTAAAATCCTTCAACTACGCACACAAATTATTAAAGACCCATATAATTAATTAAGTTCACCCCGACCCCTCACACGTCAAATTAAATTTGTCGCTCTGGAAGGGAACGCGGTCGACTGCCCCATGGAGATAGAGAGTTCATCCTATGCTATTTAGTTTGGCCCGAAAACTTGCAACAATTTGTGTCATATTTCTGGGCCGCCACTCTCGGCACGGCGCATAATTCAATAATGTGCGGGTGGGCCTGCTGTTCCCTTATTCCTTGTCCATGGTGCAAGCCCGATGTCTGCATAATGATGTCGCAGCACATTACATATTATGTAAATACAAAATTCAATTGTTTAAGCATTTAGCAGGCTGCATAATTTATTAAAATGGCACACCTGACGCACCCCGGCTGCTGGCGGAAACAAAGGCTGCGCCAGTTTCGGGGCTACACAATAAGAATATAGACTGTCAATGGGATCACCCCTTTTCGACATTAATAAATAAATATTGGCTAAAATTGTCTATAATAATTCTGAAAAACACGTTTTTTATCAGAGAGTCCGCTATTGTGGGCAATCGAAACCTACTTGAAAACTTAGTACTACAATTTCTTAAAGTGTACGACAAAGGCAGAAAGGAATCTGGGAAATGGGGAATGGGTAACGGACGATGTGCGATGATGCTGCGTGATGGCTGCTGAAGCCTGTTCCCATCATGCTGACGTCTATTGGCTTTCGCCGTGTGTACACGGGGCGTATGAGGCGTTGTCGTTGTCGCAGCCTGACAGGAATATAAACAGAAGGCACGAGGCGGCCGATCCTGCTGCTTCCGAAGTGGAGCAGATGGGGGCCAAAGAAGAAGCAAAGGCTGGAGAATGCAGGGACTGCATGCGGCGATGAAATTGATTTTTAAACAGGCAACGCCAGGACGCGCAGCTTATGTCGTTAGCAAATCATAAAAGTGCGACCGCTGCTACTTCTTCTCCTGCTCCTGCTGTTGCTGCTGCTGCTCCTCCGCTTAATAGTTGTTGTTTTGTCATCGCATAATGAGCAAAGTGCTGGGGTTCCGCCCGCTGCTGCTCTGCTGTTACTGTTCCTGCCCGTGCTCTCAAGGATACGGATGCGGATGCTGGTCGCCCCCGGAGCAGCGGGGTGGCACTGCAGCTGACATTAAGTAAGATGGATGGCGTTGACGGTGCGTGCAGCATTTAGCGCTGATCCCTTTGAGTCAATATTGATGCCAGCGACGGCGCCTTGGGGCAAAATTCAATTTGACTCACCGATGACTTTGGTCAACTTCACTCTCGCTCAACTTTTAATGGAGCGCACCCAATGGCTTGATTACCCGTATTATGTCATTTTCCCCCCAAAAATTTTTTTACCAAAATTCAAAAATCATAATGAATCAGTCTTGAAACTAAGAATTATATAATAATATATTCTATTACCGATCAATGAAAAAATGTAAAGATTCGGAATTTCTCCGAATATAATTTTTACTTATTGAATCTATATTTTCTGAAGTGCACCCAAAAATTCAGCTTGCTGCTAAATTAGCTTTGCAAATATCCCCCAACGACTTTGCGGTTTCTTTTGGCAATGTCGTTAGCCAACTGATTTTCCATATTAAAGTTGGAGTCAAGTGGTCTGTCCTTCGGAGCTCCATTGTTGCTGGACGCGTGTTTTTATGCAAGATTTATTGCTATTTAAACGACGCATAATGTGTCCTGGCTGATGCTGCTCCGAGTCCTGCCAGACACACCCACACCCGGGCCCAGAAACATACTAACAGGCCCGTAAATATATGCGAGTTGTGTGGGCAAACAGCAAGCCACACTTCTTGACAACGTGTTCAAGTGGTCCTGTGCTCCTGCGCCTCCTTCGCCTCCTGTTCCACTTCACCCAGCTCAGCCCACCACCCGTGCAATATTTTATTTACATTTTTCACTCGTCGTCTGCCTTGGCACATCCTGTTGTTGCTGCTACTTCTGTGGCTATTACACTAAAACACCAGTCTTGTAAGAAAACAAAACAATGTTTGGTATTTAAAAATTAAATAAAATATATATAAATTGATGTTTCAAACTTAAATGAGACCTTTTTCAGTTTTTATTCCAAAATGTAAATAGTAACCCTTTCTTTAAGTGATTTGTTGATGCCACTGCCTTGGCAGAATCCTTTTTGTTGCCCTCCTGCTGTTTGCTTTTACTGCTCCTGTTGCCTTTTCCTTTTCCTTTCGAGCCCTTTCCCTGCATTCGTTTTATTTGCATTTTTGTTTCATTTTTCTAATGAGCTGTAATTTCTTCTTTTATTTGCAGGCGTTATGCGTGCGTTCACAAACAATAAACAGCGAACGGGGGGCGCACTCAACGGGGTGTGCTGTGTGGGTTTTCCTGAGGTGTGAAAAACACTTCTAATATGCAAATGGCTTTCTTTCTCCTTTCGCCCTGCTGCCACTGAACCGGCTGTCTGTCAGAGGGCCAGTGCCAGGCTCGTGATCGGGCCAAGGCCAAGTTGGTAAAAATTGTAATTACAATTGTAATTGCATTCCAATCGGAGGGCCGACCCCAAGACAGACGGACGGATGAGATTCCCTGGCACTTGTGTATACACCTGTCCGACCAATTGGAGATGTGAAGCCACAGTACGAGTGCCGAATGAACCGGAGCTAATTAACGCTTGCTTGGGTTTAGTCTAGATCTTTAATTCGAAGTAATCCCCTTTAGTCTATTATTAATTTAAAAGCGGTAACTATTGGCCATCCGCAAGAGAAAATTCGCAATTGAAATTAAAATACGAAATCTCACCTGTAAATTATTTAACTAATAATAAAAGTACTTTGTTTATTCTCTGAATATTCTTTAAATTGGTGCTTACGTCTTCAAAAGCCTTCAAGCTTCTCCTCGTTCTTAATACTTCAAAATACTTAAAATTCTAGCCGGCAAGGTCAGTAAAGTTTGAAATATTTAATTTGCTTGATTCTCCCGCCTTGTGGCCTTGCTCAGATTTTCTTTGTTATCTAACACAAATTATCTGCATTGCAATTTGTTATGCAGAAATTCAATTTGCTTAACATTTCATTGGCAGCAACTTCTGGCGGCGGAGCCCCCGGGCGGTGGCTTTGGCATAGCGTTTTGCTTTGTGGTGCTCGAGATTCCGCCCGCTCCGGCTTGGAGCTCAGAGCTTCCAGCTCTCAGATCTTAGAATGGCCTCCAGTTAGCAAGCAGAAGCCACTGGATCTGCTTCACTGGCTCGACGGGCTTGGCTGCCTGGCTTTTGGCTTGCCGGGTTTGGATGTTGGAGGTCGCAGGACGGCTGGCTGGTCGGTCGGATGGCCTCGCCTCAGTTAGGCAACACCCAGTCAGTCGACTCGGTCGACTACTCCATTAGCCTTTGGAGTGTAAAATTGTGCAAACAATTTCAATTATCCCAGAAGACGCGTTGCAGACTGCTTGTCTGGGTGCACTCAAGGAAAAAGGCTACAAAATTTGTTTAGGAATATTTAAAATCGAGTATCCTTATTTTTAGACATAGACCAAAAGGCATCTACCAAAATTTATTTTTTAATAGTAAATGCTATGAGCTCAAACAATAATCACATTATATTTTTAATGAAATAAAAACATACGAATATGGCACTCATTAGGAAGCACCTACTCTTAAATTTAAATTTATAATATTTTCTATTCTTATATTCATTAAAATGGCGGAACAATTTCTTTCAGTTTTCGTGGACGGAATGTGGCTGTGAAACAAGATGACAGGGAGCAAAAAAGAAAATATGTATGTAATAATAAGGCCAGCGAAAACAAGCATTTTAATGGCCGCGGACTCTGGCTTGTCTCTCCTCGGCCTCCTCACACCCTCCCCACAAGAAGGCTTCAGCATTTTTTTCGCAGTCTGCTATTGCGAAATTGGAGCAACTAAAATTTAGCGCCGCAATTGACTCCAAGTCGGGGCTCGGACCTCCGCTTCGGATACGGATTCGGATGCGGACTTGGGCTGGGGGCTTGGCCGAAAATTTAATAAAGCAGCTCCAACTGGATTTGGAGCAGAAGGAGCGGCCGCCAAATTGGGCCAACCAACTTGGAGTGAACTTTAAGCAGGGCACACACAAATTGCAAGCTTATGGCCAATGAATGCAAGACGTTGCATCAGTCTGCCAAAAAAGTACAAGTACAAGATGCCGGACCAAAAGTATCTGAAACGGAGGAAGGCAACACGGTGGGGGAAACTGCAGAGCCGGAAATTGGCGGCCGCCATTGGCTTTAAAGACTCGGATGACTTGGACTCTTGCCGGTCACTTTTTGTTCATACATACGAATTGTATATAAAGAGTTTTTCCTCTTGCCAGCTGGCGGGGTTTTCATTCAATCATCCATTTATTTTTTGACCATTTTCCAAGACAACTTGGTGGTCACGATTTAGCTCATTGAGGAAAAGAGAAAGGCGAAAGGATGGAGCGAGAGGGCGAGAGTAGTGCGCTAAGAAAATTCTTTCAGCCGGAAGCGGAGAGATAACATTGTGTGTGTTTGTTTGTGTGTGAGCCCGTCTGACGCTTGTATATAAATGCAAGTAATGCGGAAAATATGAAAAATGTTTGGCATGTAATAAAGAAAGAAGAGAAAATAACAACAACAGAAGCGGAAACAGGAAGAAAAGCCCTCCGCAAATATAAGAAAATATTCAGTGCAAATAATAAAAGACCATTACAAAGTGGCATGTGTTATAATTGAAAATAAATATGACAATGGAGAGTGTACCTCGAGGATGAAGAAACGAGAAAAAAGCGGCATGGAGAAGTTAACTGAAAACAAATATCCCAGTAACTAATTGATGACTGGCTGATCCTAGTTTTTCTTCCCATGGATTTTTTCAAAATGGACGCTAATACCATCGATAAACTTTGCCTAATCATGCTCCCGAATAGTAAACTTCCACTTTTGGGTACAGAAAACAGATTACGTTGGTTTCAATAAGCGACTTCCTTGTCGTAACAAAATCTTATAACGAAATATTATATATATTTAATTTTTTGTTACATTTTCTGGAGGAACTTTCATTGAAAAGTGGAGGGGCGATATTAAAGGCCACTTCGCAGGCCATATCTCAGTAATAATCATCCGATTCTTGAGCGGAATACCCTAAACGATGTGTAGATAAACTCTGCATTAATTTGCATCAAAATCTTACACCAAAATACATTTTCTGGAGGGTCGCCTGCAAAAATGTGGAGAAATGCATGTTACGACAAAGTAACCCACAGCGAAGCCATATCTCCGCCAATAATCCTTCGACTCTTGAGCGGAATACCTGAAACGATTTGTAGAAAGTTTCTCCACTAATATGCATCAAAACCTAGAAACGAATTACTTTTTAAATTTTTTGTTAACTTTTCTGGGGGACTCTCTTCATAAATTGGGGAAGACGCATGGGAGAACATTAGAGCCCTGCCGATGGTCATATCTTTCGCCAAAATTGATCCGATTCTTGATAGAAATAGCTGTAAACGATTTGGGGATCGATTCTCCATCAAACTGTATCAAAATCCTTTACCAACATTTTTTTCAGATTTTTTGTTAAATTTTCCGGAGAAATAACAAAAATGGCAAAATGGTCCAAATGCATGTTGCGACCATATAACCTATAGCAAAGACCATAACTCCCTCTATAATTATTCGATTTTTGAGCGGAATACCTTAAACGATTTGTGGATCGATTCGCCATTAACCTTCCAAGTTTTATTAAAAACCACTTAGGTTATTTAAGTTACAAGCTGGAGAGCTTCGTTAAACCTGATCCGGATCTACATAAGATGACGGGCATTATCTAGTTCAAATACACGTCGGCGGGTCAGGTGGATTCAATTTACGCCCATTGGGCATCAAATACGAGGCGGCTCAAGTATAACCAATTAATTCCCTGCAGCTGTTGACGGAGTGCCAACAATGCGTCGCTGCTTACCTAAGCCAACTTACATAACAAACAAATTATCCCGACGACCAGGGGCCCACATAATTATGGAACCTGAGCTGGGCTGAAGTGAACTGAACTCTCGATACAACGAGGGGCAGTCGACATCCGAGAACCCAAAACGTCCAATTTCTGGCACATAATTTACGGATGAAAAAAAAAAAGAAGAAACATCGCTTTTCAATTGTGTGTGCTGTGCTGGGTGTTTGAATTGCGATTTCTATGGCCGTTACCGTTGCCGTTGTCGATGCTTCACAGATTGGCGGGTCGAGGGGTAAGGACTATATTTCCTTCGATCCACCGACAGAGAGCAACATCTGTGCTGTGTTTTCGGAGGCGCAATGGCAAATGAAAATTCGAAAATTATTGCAGCAGCAGAAGGAGCAGTAGCAGGAGCAGGCGCCAGAGGCACGATGAAGCAGTCACAGTCGCAGCATCATTGAAATGTTTTTGCCACTTTCGGCGTGAAGTTGCCGATGCCTTTGCTGCTTCTTGGTTATGATTATTATTATTATTGGCAGCACACCCCCACCCCACCCCACCCACTTTCGCTCCCATTCCCAATCCCATTGCAAAAACAACAATGTATGGGTGTATTTGAAAGTAATTTTCCGAGTCGACAAACGGCAACGACAAATTTCTTGCCATGCCTCTTTCAACACTTTTCACGGGTACGATGGCCATACGTTTTTGCTCGGGCCTCTGTTGTTGTTGCATTCGAAATTTATGACTTTTTGACTATTGGCAACAGATTGTGGAGCTGCTTCATTATTTGGCCAGGCAAACTTTTGAATTTTAATTTGAAAATTATGCCCATTCAGCCATTTTAATGAACTGTTTGCCTCGCCCAATTGCAGGTCCTTTTTATGGTCTCCCTGGCGTATGAGTAACGCTTTGCCCAATTAACCCTGAAAATAATTTAAACATTACAATGTTCAATTTTAGCATTTTTGTTGTGTCGTTTGTAGAGCCACAGCTCCAAGCAGAATGTCATTCTAAAAGTAAATAAATGAACACAAAACTCCAGAACCCCTAAGGCAAAACGGACACTGATTTGGCCGAATCTGAACAAAATTTTATTCACATATTTAAAAATTTTTAATTTTTAAAAAATATTTAAAAATAATATTTAAAATATTATAAAAATAATTGTAGATATTGAATATAGATTCAGTAGCTTTAGAAGGGATATTCTTTGTTCCGCTCGAGTTTCAACAATGTTTCTGCCATATTTCACAGCTGCATCTCTAAAGCAACAGTGGTGTGGGTAAAAAATCGAGTTAGTTGCCAACATTTATGCGCGTTTCCGGTTGCAATTGTCACGGGACACGACGACAACCCAGAGGCCAGGACACAGATTGTGGCAATCCGAGGGGAAGCTAGGGAGAGGTTCTGGAGCCGTAACAGGGACGAGGAACGTCCTGGCAATGCAGGGCGAGTGACTCGAGGCCCCACATAAAATATCAAATTTTATGCATTTGGCCAGCCAAGTGGGTGGTACTGTGAGCGCATTGTGCACACACAAACTTTTAATTTTATTTCGGGCTCTGCACGGCTGAAATACGAAGCTGATGCAGTCGGACTTGGCCAAGTTGGACTTTCTGTACATCGGGCATTTTATGGCTTTCAGCCACCTGCCCCAATTATATCGACCCCTAGGATCGGCGGCTTTAAGCAGGAGCGTTCTCACAGCAACTTTGTGCCACAATTATGCTAGGCAATTCGTTTTGATTCGCGGGATGCATTAGAGTGGAACGAAGACGTCCGGATTCACCTGAGGCGCCATTGTAAATGAACCAGCAAAATAATGCTGGCAGCAGCTTATCTATGGGCCAACACAAAGCGTCCGTTTGGCCAGGTCCCTTATCGTTGCGATGGCCAAAAGCTTAATGCCCGGCTCAGGGCCGATTAAATTGCAATAACAGATCCGCCAAACCGGTGCTTTTCAATAACCAGCAACGGTTTGTTCAAAAAATGTAACGTGGCCACAAATGTGTTTTTCAATTATCACTGGGATTATGTTAATATTCACGTTTCTTCCAATACACGGTTTTAATTCTCACTCTGGCCACGGCTACAAATCGCCGATTTATGTGCATTTACTAAGTAGATTGTACAGATTTTACACATGTTTTTGCTATAATTTATGGTTAAGCGGGATAGTGAGTGGGCGGTTCGTGTTGGATGTAATGGCCACGATAAGGGCCAGAATCGAAAGATTCAGCTTTTTAATTGTCTGTTTGAATTGACTTTTTAAAGGGCTTCACTATTTATAAGCTGGCTATCATCAACTGGAATATATTTTACTCATTGGAATCTTAATAAACTGCTTTTGCGGTCCCCAAAATATTTTTTATTTTGGTTAATATTTTTGCACTTTTTCATTATTGAAGGATTGCACTTACTTACTCAACTTTCTGTGGGTTAGTAAGAGTCCATATATAACAGTTAATATAGAGCAGAACAGATGGCTGCCACAAGTTTCATCCATTTTCTTGGGTTCTTTTTTAGGGTAGGGCAAGCAGTTAATATTGGTTTGATTCCACTTGTAATGAATCTTTTGAACTATTTCTTTATGCAGCACTCACAAAAGAAAAGTTTCGCAGCGACACAGATTTCATTTTGGTCCATTCTGCTCCATTTTCTGGCATAGTTTCGTAGGAGAATTTTGGTGCTAGTTTCGCACTTTGGGCTGGAAATGCTCGTCATTTAATTACAATGGGAGCACGAGGCATAGACTGGGAATAAAAGAGACATTCCATTTGGTTGGATAACATGAAAGTATCCAAGTTGAGGCAAATTAAATTACATACTTTACTTACTCGGGGTCGCAACCAGTGACTAGACACCAAATCAAAGATGCGGCAATGTGTTAACCATGGCCAAGTTACGGACAATTCGGATTAGCAAACACAAAATATCTTAAATTATTTTGTTAGTTGGTCCGGTGTCGTACGGTTCTGAACTGAATTCCGAACTTTTGCCTTGCCACACTTTGACACATTCGTTTTGTTTTTGTTTTTGGTGCGTGGGTGACGCCCACGAGGCCGCATTAGAAATGGAATGGAAAGGCCCGACAGGGCATGTTGGGATTGTTTGATGCTTTTAGCTAAAGGGCCAATATTGATTTCGATCTTAATTAACTTTGGCACATTTGCAGCAGCCTCTGCTCTGACTCCGAACCATCCCGAACCATCCCCAGGAAAAGAACACAAAAAATAGAGCTGGAGACGGTCGGACATTTTGCCCACAGAGGTTTATTTGTGCTTGTTTTCTTTTTGGGTTGCTCCTTTTGCTAATTTGTTTGGGTGCACGTCTCTGTAATGTCCAACTTTACACTTGGAAAATAGATAAATTTCACTTAAAAATAAATGTACAATATATGGCATATATATATATATAATATTGTCTAATATGATTCATAATATTGTAATAATTGTATTAATAAATTGTCCAAATGACCCCCTCTTAATTAGAAAATTATTAGTCTTGGAGTACGAGGAAACGGTGTCTATTTTTCTCTGTACTCCATTTAGATTCTATCTATTGGTTTCGCGGAATATTTTAAAACGAACCTCAAATGGGTGTCAACCCTTTGCAGCAAAAAGTTTCCACAGTGGCCAGTCTGCTTTTGGTTTTTACCTCAGAGTGTATCGAGAGTGTTTGGCTGTGGGTGTCCTGCCTGAACTTTTACTATTATCAGTGTTTGCCACCAAGGACCACCCAACAATCCACTATTGCCAACAAGCAGTGCCACCAAAAACGCCCCTTCTTCCATGTTCGCATTGATATGGTATTTTTTGATTGGTTTTACAGAGACTTCAAGTGGCGTTCTCTTTGCGTTTTAATTGCCAACTGAAATTTTGCAATCTTTCTGAGGGACTGGGCTGCAAACAAATTTAAGCAAATATTTTTCTAGCCCTTTGTCTGCAACTGCCAAACGGAGTGGAGAGTGACGATGTGACTGAGACTGTGAACCACTTTCTTTTTTTCGGTGAATCCAATCAGAGGAAAAGGGAGCCTGTTCCTATTTTTCTTTGCATCAGTCATCAGGTACTGATTTGTCGCCAGTTGAATGATGGGGCTTAGGCCACCTAAGCCCACTCTATAAATATCTCCTAACGACAGTTCTGGCAAACTTTTCAATCTGACCCCATTCAAATAATTCACTCCCCTGAGCTATTTTCGCAGCGGCTGTTTTGCCTATTATTAATTGCTAATTTGGTAATTAAAATCACGTTGGCAGGCATATTGTTATGCGCAGCATCTTTGAAACTGGCTTTGATGTGACCTTAAGTAGGCATAATTATAATGCACATTCAAAGCCTTATTGGGGCATTGGGCGTTGCGTATTTATTTAATTACAATTGGGGAACTTTCAACTTGAGTGGCTTCCCCCCCGCTCTGCTATCAAATCACAAAAGGCCAAATGCGGACAAAAGCTCCATGGAAAGGCATTTAATAATAATATTAGTCAACTGATGGCCAAGATGCCTGGCGTTTAATTAATGAAAACATTTTCGGCGCTTGCATAGAAATGTTTAAAGTGCCCAGAAGAAAGTGGGGCGACCTAAACGAAACTGAAAGCGAGCACAATAAAAAAAAAACAAGGCCAACATCTTTTGCTTATTTTTTGCGAGTGGCAGCACAAAACTTTTAATTAAACAATTCCTGGCCTGGCAACATCGAAAAAACAACTTCTTAGGACAAATTGCATTGAAGATATAGGCAAATAGGATAACAGCCCCACATTAGATAGTCCGCTCAGCATTTAGATCTAATTAAATAGCGGCTTTTTTTTCTTTTCGGCTGTTATCATGAAAAACCGAAACAATTTTGGAGCATACTTACATATCTGCGCCGGGATAGAGCATATAACTATGGCAACAGATGAGCGGAGGGCCGGTTTTAAGCCCGAAAAAGTACCGAAGCGAGCGCCTTGCAAGTTGCAAGTTGACAGAAAGTTTTAATAAGGCTGCCGGACTGAGGGGAACTGAGCACGAAAATAAAAATAAATAATGCGAGTAGTGGAAGTGAGCAAATAGAAAACGCAGCAGGGCAAGCAGGACCACCAGTAGCAGCAGCAGCAGTAGCAGGAGGCATTCATTAGAAAATTTCTGGCCAGCTATAATTAAAGTTTACTTCTCCCTGTCCGATGCAGCATCAACTTTCGTCTATTTTTTGTTTTTATTTTTTTTTGAGTATCTAGCAAGCTAGCTGCAGAATTCTGATAACAAAAAAAATGTATAGGTCGAGTGAGCCAGGGAGGAGTGGAGGCCCATGATTTTCAAAAAGACATTACACATTACGTAGCTTAGAAGCTCGGCCAGCAGCAGCCGCAACAGCAACAGCGACCATTAAATTGACATCGTTTGCATTTATTTGGTTTCATTCCGCTTTTTGCCTGACATTTTAGCATAGAAATTCGACAGGAGGGCGGACAAAGGACCTCGGAAAAAATTTCCATAGCTGCGGCCCACTTCGAGCGCGTGGGTCAACCCTTTTGATGTAACCACCGTTTTGACTGGCGGAATCAACGCCGCAAAAGATAGGAACAAAAACGCCAGCGGGATGTGCGGTTTTAAATACTCTGGAAACGTATCCGTTAAAGGAAGTCTTCAGAAAAAATCCATAAAGCGAAACAGTTCGTTTCAAAAAACAGATTTATCTCTTCAATATATATAATATTCTTCAATGTTACCTCCGAATTTTATGAAATATTTAGTTTCATGAAACTAAAAAATAAAAAATAATGAAATGTTAAGCAAGGATGATTAACAAAAATATTTAAAAAAATAAGACTTGCATGTCTGAACTTTAATACATTTCTTTTAGGAGTTCCTTTCGAAACGCACAATTAAATTATGATATCCGATTGCTTAGGGTATAAAAAAGAAAAAAGGACACCAGCAAGATGGTAACGTTTACGGAAAACAAAAGGACATCGCAGCTCCAGCTGGCCGTTTGGCCCTCCTACTGTTCGCCTTTTGCTTTTTGTTTGGGGCCGTGTCATTTTTACAGACTAAATTAAAATATCTGGGCGAGGAGAACCAAAAAAATAGCGGCGGTCTAATTTACATTTGTAAAGCAAATGCCAGAAGCCTTTCTCCGCCAGCAGTGGGTAGCTGGCCAAATCTTAATCACTGTCAAGTTCAAACGCCCCAAGCTCATGAATATCAATGACAATCCTGAGCAGGGACAGTTTTAAACGTTCTTCCCAGTTCAGTTTAGCGTATCAAATTTGAGAGTGGCCAAGTGTTAAATGAATTTTTATGCATATTTATGTTTGAATATAAAAAAAAACTCAGATTTCTGATTGGTGGTCATGGTGCGGAGAGGGTTCTTATTGCCATTTGACATTTCATTTAATAAAAATAAATTGAGTTTACTTTGTTTGGCCAGCACACATGGATTGAATGCGTTTGTATATTTTGCTCTTAATTAATTTTTAATGACATACAATTTTGTGTATTTATCAGCAATTTAATGCCCAAATGCATAACGGTAAATTTGAAAGCAAAGTGGTCAGAATGAGGCGAACCACTCGCCCCGATCCAGTTAGTACAACTATGGAAAATAATTTAAATTTTCTCTAAATTTTCCAATGAGTATTCACATTTGAACGCACATATTTGCCAAATTTGGATTCACCCAAGGGTTGATGGACAATAAATGCCAAATTATTAACTATCCTGGAGGCGATTGGTAACGCGAATGTTTTAGGTTCAAACATTGAATCGCAGTACCAATATTGGCAACACATCAGATTATGAAAGGAAAACATAAAAATTAGAGTTCTATAGTTGGTTTGCTTTATTTAAATACCTGGAAAAATGGCATTCCTCCTGCTCAAAGAGAATGACACACAAAATATAAGAAATATATAGTGGAATTTCATACTTATTCTCTAGTATTACGTTAAAAATACATTACACTAATAACTTGAAGAAATCCCCGGCGGAAAAGGGACCCAGTTTGAGCTGCAGTTTCGGACCAAGCTCCATTTCCCTTGCCGGTTCATACACAGCTATTATAGCACAATTTTCAAATGTGTGCTTGGCTTGCACTTTGGCTTAATGCTTTCATTCGAGTGGTCCGCATGCTCAACTTGCATTTAAGTGCAAAACTTTCTAATTATGTACCCAGAGAGTGAACTAGCCACCGAGAATGGGCTTCATGTTGATGCTGATGACGCCTCGGCGACTTGAGACTGCCGGGGGAAGTGCAATGGCGACTACGACACGCTCTCCGTAAATTAATAGACTGTGAATATGTTAATGATGCAAGTTGTGGGCAAAGCTTTGACGGGCTTCGAGCCATGTTTTTGAAGGCAACACACAGAAGGAGGGAGATGGCAGAAAAAATCCTAGCCCGCTGTGCATAAATAATAATCAGAGCAACAATGAGTGGCAATAAAAATATTAAATTCGCCACTAAATTCAAATGGCCCGAAGTCTTTGAATCCCTTGGACCGTTGACCTTGCCCAGTTATTTATTGTGTGTATTTTGCCTTGCCTAGAACTAATTTAAATTTATTGTGCCCAGGCAATTTCCAAGTGGCCCGCTATAAATTTCAAATGCTAAGCCGCCGCTCAAGCCGCAATCATTAATTATAATTCATTGGAGCTGGTTATACATCCGGAGAAGTGTTCTCCTGTGGATGGAGGGCCTTTGATGAAATGCGTAGAACGGAGTTCCACAATGATGCCAACAGTAAATCGATTATGTCGAAAAGCAAAAAGGAGACCATGCACTGCACACTAACTCGGACAACCTTAACACTGTGAAAAATTAATAGTTCATCAAACTTATAGGCAATGTGTCACAGGCATGCATACTCTGGTATATTATTAGAACAGTTTATTTCCTACAACTGTTGTTTCGTGTGCATACTCTGACCAGAATGCAGTTCATTTAACGAAGTTGTCGACCAGCTGTCATTTTGGGGCCCTAGTCCTGCGGTCCGGCGAACTGACGATGAGCGGCAACTTTTCATGCCCGGCCGCTCCCAAAAAATTACACATGTAAATTGCATGTGCAAACCGCAAAACGAGTTCTGCCGTTTTGTGTGCGTTCTCAAATAAGGTGTCAATAAATTGTGTAGCCAATGTTACAGTCCGTGGATTCCCTTCTACGAACTGGGGCTGGAGCTCCCTGCGAGCGTTTAATTTGCAAGTGTCAAATGCCAATAGATGGCTGTCGGATGCTTGGCGCTGCATTAAAGTGTGTTATTATGGCCCAGGGTGGCTGACAGGATGCTGATGGTGTTGCTGTCTGGCGATGATAGCGACTAAGCCAAAGTCAAACAAAGTGGGTGTTGGCAGCAGAAAGGGTTGTAGAATCTTTCGACCTAAAGGTACCGAGTAATGCGTGAAAAACTAATCATAGGAAGCATAAAATAAAGCACATTTGGGAACAAGTTTTAAAAAAATATATATTCTTTTTAAAAATATATCATAAATTATAAATTAGAAAATATATCAATGTATGACACAAACACATACTTTTTTCCCAAGTACGTCACAAACAACAAGTACTTTTTGCCCCAAAAATGGTTCCCTAAATACAACATTTTCTGAAATTTAATACGCTCCACGTGTACTACGCAGAAAGTAGAGGACCCACAGGACAAGGACTAGACCTTCTCACATACACACTCACACACACACATGTCAACTTAAATGAGTTGACCTCTTGCTGGCAATTTGCATTAAATTCTGGACGGCAGATGCCAGACGAAAACTTTAATTACAACGCACTGCCCTTGCCCCATCTAAATCTATTATTTGGCAGCATTCGGGTGGCAGCGATTAAAAATTAATTTGACACTTTGCGCTTGCATGTCAAAGTAGGCGAGAGGCCCTGTCCAAAACTTTTGCCGAGCGCTTAGCTTGCATAGTAATTAATGAATGCTGTGGGTGGGAACGTGGGGAAAACTGCAATGGCCATAATTAACGCGTTTCGTGTGCGACAAATGATGGTGCTCAAGGAATTTTGGGGAGGAGCGGCGGTGGCGGTGTTTTGGCTAGTATTATTTTTAATGGCACTATGCGTGTGTTACGTTTGTGCTGCTTTAGTCGTTATTGCTATTAACTTGTTGCCCTAAGTTCGTCTTTTGTTTCATGGTATTCGGTCATTTTGCTATGCTTCACTGAAAACAAAATGTCTGCGATTTCAAAGTGAAGGGAAACTTTTCAAACCGATAATATTAAAGTTTAGAATGCGGTATTGCTCTACCAAAAAAATAATAGCAATGAGGAGCGCTTCATTTATAATGAAGCCTTTTTTTCAGTGCGCGCTCTACATCTCGACCTTAGGTCGCACGTGGCGTATGCTTATTATTGACCGCCTGCTTTCGTGCTATGCACTTTGTCGCCTCTGAGAGCGATATTTGATTGGCAACTACGGGAGGTTAATTTAAGCGGTTCCTGTTATGAAAGCCACTTGGCAGCGGTCATAAGTCTTTCAATTTGCTTTGGCACGTGATTGCCGCTGAGCCACTAAGTCGCTGACATCCCTGCTATTCACGTGCATCGATGGCCAGCTTACAGCTGCTTAAGCTTCTGCTTTTCCATTCCATTGCCTTGTGTATCCCTATCGATGTCACGTGTTACCTCCGGATTCGTCACTCGGTCTTGTCTACAATCCATTTCGGGTATTGGCATAGGAAACAGCTTTATCGGATTAAAATATTAAAAAGATTATGGTTCCAAAATAATCTTGAGAATCTAATTGAGATGTATTTTTTGTTGTAAAAACTTGTCATATTTCCATTATGGCAATAATGGATGAACAAGCTCACCTTATTTTGCCACATCATCTGTCAATTGTAGAATTTTGTGTTCTAATCTTTACAAAATTGAAAAGGGGAAGCTGCACTGCAAGATGTTTATTTTTCAAAGAAAAAGGTATTCATTAAATGGAATTTCTTGCTTCTTGGTTCAATGCAATAGCTACAACCGTAACTAAAAGAGTTTTATATTCATTTTCGATTATCTTTTAAATCATAATATTAATATAGTAATGTAATAATATGTAATACATTTTAAAAACGTTTACCCCCGTGTTTTTGCACTTCAATGAAGGATACATCTGGGATTAATTCCAAGGATTTGAAGTAAAATAAGAGAAAGAAGATAGGATTGCAGCAGGAGATTCTTGGTAGCGGATAATAATGAATTACTTTGAGGAAGATTAGGGAATCCAACAGGAATTCACTAGAGCTTATTTAGGAATTATGGCTTTATGGCTTATTAGTATAACAACATTCGGGGCACAAAAAGTCAAAAACAAGAGAGACGAGTAATGAACAAATACTGAACAAAAAATTCAATATTTGCCATCTGGAGTTGCATAATTGTCGCGCCTGACCGATGGCGCTCATAAATCGACTCACTGGCAATGACCTAAAGCATATTTAATTATTTAATTAGCGCTATCTAAAGAGAGCATCTATAATTTTATGCATCGACAAGCATTAATGGCGTCATAATAAAATTAATATGTGGCTGCCAGCCAGCTGCAAGCGAGTTGCTTTCGCATAATTATATTTCGCATCCACCCCATGGCAACTGCAACTGCAACTGATGTTGATGTTGCTGGTGCTGTTTGATTGCAGATGCAACGGGTAACGGGTTCCATGGATGCAAATGCATTCATGAATGTTAGAGCAGCGCATGGAAATTCACTTTGATTTCATGGCTGATTGATGTTACGGCTTACAAATATGTTTGCCACAAACCATAGAAAAGGAAATAAAAGAAAACGAGGCAATTCACAAACAAGCAAAGCTTGAAGTTTGCCAATTAGTTTCTAATCTAACAAGAAAGGTAACCTAAGAAAGCCTCTTAGTAACTTCCGATAGCTTGTATCTGAGCCAATAATGTCGTTCGCCATAATTGAAATGGGAATTTGGACAAGATGAATATTGGGATATGAAGATTGGTCAAAAAGGACATTTTTGGCAAACCATATCTCGGTAAGTTCCCAACATATTTAAAAAAGGAATACCTTCTCTAAATCACAGCTCCAATTGCCTTCAATCTGAATCAAAATACGCGCAATAAAAATGTTCCCCATTTTTGACCAAAATCATGATGTCCTTTGAAAAATTACAAAAATCGGGTCAAATTTTAGTTGGCTAGATTTTTATTAAAAATCAATCTACTCGAAGATTTAAGACCGGGAATGTATGAAATTTGTCAATCGGAGCAGTATTATTGAATTATGGGTTATTCCCAGAAATAAATAGTAGCGGAAAGCACCGATGACCAAGTTAAGACCATGGCAGTGCAGTGCAGTTTTGAGAGACCTTTATCCCAATATTTAAGCTATTTCCTCTGGGATAGGCTAAATTAATGTAATTTTCAAATAAGGGCTTCTGTTAACTTCGATCTGCAGAAAATATTGTCAAAATCATGAAAAATCATTTTGGTTTGATTTTTGGCCAAGAATGTGTATTTAACCCTTTGAAAATATGTGGAAATCGGTTTAAAATATGGCCTACCACACTTTTTATTGTGAATAATAGTACTTGAATACACAAGGTGGGAAATATATAACATTCGCCAATCTTCCCAGTAATAATGCAGTTATGGCTATTGAAAGTCGGTATTTGATCAAAATGGAGCCAAAATCGTAGAAAAATGAATTATTTGGAAATGAATTGTTGATTGATTGCAACACACAGTGCCAAGCTTCAAAGCAATTGAGTTAGGTTGAGCATTTCAAATATTTCACTATTGTCTACGCAAAATATCCTGATGTCGACGTGTCAAAAGAAACGCAATTTGAATCAAATTTGGCACAAATTTTTTCTCTGAGCGATATTTGACTTTTATGACATGTTTCCCAACCGTAATGTGTGCGTGCAGCGCCGCCCACAAAAATAAAGTATTTTGGGCGGCAACAAAATACAACTCGGTTCCGAATGAACCAATCCAGCGTGTTGGGGATGACACTCAGAAAATTGCAGGTTCCAGCCAGATACAATCATTGCTTAATTTGTGTGTTTCCCGTTTTCAGTTCTCCATTTGGCATTTTGCAATCAATTGCCGCTCTGTATGGGCTGTCATTTATTCATTTCCCAGATTCGCGTGCAACCAAATGGCGAATTCATTCTCAATTGATATCAAAATGGCAACCTGCAATTAGTATGCGTTTCTAATGACAGTCATGTGGATGGCCTACTGAAATTGACTCTCTGGCAATCTCATAAAAGGGCCGTCTTCAGACAACAGGCTGTTTATTTCAATTTCAAAATGATAAAGCACTTGGCTGTGTTAATATTATTGCTTGGTTCTGCGGCTGCACAGGCTCCACGTCGAGATGCTGAGGTACGTGTAAAATATTTTTTTATATCTCTATTCATAAATTGTATATTTTATTCAGTGGCCACCGCCAGCTATTTTGAAAATGGCTCAGCATTTTCATGATATCTGTGCCCCAAAAACAGGAGTAACAGACGGTGAGTCTTTTGTCTTTCAGAGTTTAAATAATAAACTCAAGTCTAAACAAATCAGAGGCCATCAAGGAATTCAGCGATGGCCAAATTCACGAGGACGAAGCGCTCAAATGCTATATGAACTGTCTCTTTCACGAATTCGATGTCGTCGATGAAAATGGCGATGTCCACATGGAGAAGCTATTGAATGCTATTCCTGGTGAAAAGCTGCGAAATATGATGATCAATGCCTCAAAGGATTGCATTCACCCGGAGGGCGATACGTTGTGCCACAAGGCCTGGTGGTTCCATCAGTGCTGGAAAAAGGCCGATCCTGTTCATTATTTCTTGGTCTAGTTTTAAAGCGCATATATATTTAAAATAGTGCGGAAACATAATCAGAGAACTTCAACAGTTTCGAGGTTAATTATTTTATATTTTTCCTATGAAAATAAATGGTTGCGGCACATTAAGTAGAAAAGCAATCAACAAAAATTGAATAGTTTTTTCCTTCAAAAAAATATCATTTTATTGGGGGATTAAATAAAGCTACATTACTGATTAAAAACGGTTCTGTAGTGTGTAGGTAGTAGAAAAATTTCATAGGTAATAAATTGGGGCATGAATTGAACGAATCCCTTTGCTGAAAACTTCAAATAGCCTGATTCAAATGCATTTACCTGTTGGCCGTTTAGATAATGCAGCTTTTGCAGCAGCAATCATTCGAACAAGTTCAAGTGGATATCCACTTTAAAAAACCCTCTGTAAACCTGAAAGTCTAGCCTGGACGATGGCCAACAAAAGCTATTGTGGGGATTGCTTTGCCTTGATTACTTTGCAGGCTGGGAACTTTTCGTTTCTGCATTTCTTTCGCTCCGTCTGCCTCGGAAGTTGATTTAGCAGCAGTATTTGACCCACAAAACATTGCCATTTGTGGAGGGGATGGCCAGTAGTAGGGAATTTTCCACCTAATGATTAAAGACACGCCAGAGGGCGTGGCCCTTGAAAGTTGGACGCACACTAATATGGGCGATGGTATGCCGGATAGAGACATTCGGATTCGCATTCGAATTGCCATTGGCATGAAACGTCAATTGGCCCGATAACTGGCTGAGGTTTTGTGAACGTCAGCCGGTAGGCAGAACTTGGCCAAAATCAATATAAAAGCCAAACGCTGCAAACGGCAATAAAGCAAATTCAATTGTGACTGCGGTTGTCAAACAATTCTTGCGTGGCGTGTGTGCAGTATCGAATTTTTCCCCATAACTACTAAAAGCCAACCGGAGGGTAAAAGGCTGCCTGCCAACTGCCTGAAACAGGAACAGGAACAGAGACAGGAACTGGAACTGGAACCAAAGCAGGGTAAAGGAGTGTAAAAGGACAAGGCCTGCCAGGACGAAGGCGAATGTGGGGTTCGAAGGTTGTCCAAGCATAGGCAAACGACGCGTTGCAACACGAAAATTGAAATGGCAATTAAAAAACCATCCATCGTTCATGCCGCACACAACTGTGCAATACGTACAAAAACATTCAACATACTACATTCATACTCGAACTCAAACAACAAAAATGTGCCTTTGCTGTAATTTCATTCGTCCTCCATATTTGTGGGACTGGGCGAGTTCAGTGGAAGGGCGAATGTCGTTTTGTGGCTTTGTTTCGGTTGTTGCGTTGACATTTGATGAAACAAAAGTGACAGTTGTGCGCAAGTTGAAGTCTTTGTTTTGTGTATTTCGGTTGTACAATTTCAAAAGAAGCAAGCGAATGCGAAATTTTATATTTTCACACCCTGGCATCCGATCTCAATGCGGCTGTGATGGAACTGTATGCTACAAAACACATTTTTCTGACAAAAACCAATATTTTTCATTCAAAAATATAATTTTTATCAAATAAATTTTGCTCATCGGTAATTGTAATGCTTATAATTATATTGCTTTTCATCGAGAGTTTGAAACCGAAAGATTTCACCTTTATTTGTTTTGTTTAAAACGTACCATCAAATATTTCAAATTTAAACAAGTGTAATATTGTCATTCACATTTTATTTGCTTGTGTCTTAAACATGAAATTCACTTAAATTGTGCAAAATTTCCATTGCCATTCTTCATACATCATAAGGAATCCTTGTATCCCTAGCTAGGCAATATATCACAGTCGACCTGGGCGAAGAATTGCCCAGAATGAGTGGGCCGGATGGTTATAGGGGCGTGGGGCATGCCACGTGGGCATGTGTTTGTCAGACGTAACACGACAATTGTAGACTTGTGACGACTTCGCTGACATCTCGGGCACAGTTCCGCTTCCGTTTTGGCGGTCGCTTTTTGTTCGGCCATCAGCGGTAGGAATTAATTTAGCGTGCGCTGAGTTGGCAAGAAACAAATGATTTTTTGTTCTTTTCCTCACGGGTTCTAAAAATACATAAAAAAAATAGGAATTGTAAAGACAATTCTACAAAAAATTGTATAGGAAGGAAAAATGGTAAGGCTTTGAAAAAAACATACACACACTCCCCACACTTGGGTAAAAATTTATGTAAAATAAATGTCAGCTTTGATAGATATAATTGAAATATAAATTTTACATCTTGCTTTCACGTTTGTGACTTTTAGAGAAATATCTAAAAATATTCCAAATATTCATTTTGTATGAAACGTCTCTTAATCTTATTTTAAACAATATTAATATAACCTAGGTGGGAAGGGAAATAATGGTTATTTTTTGCACTGCACTCACAAACAACCACGCACACATTGTTATTGTCCAGCTGTCACGCGTGGCACATCGTCGTCAAGAGCATCTGCATCCGCCTCCTTGTTGGGCTTCTCATTCTTGTCCTTCCGAGGCTTGTCCTCGTCCAGGACCGTGTACTCTGTTATGCATCGTCGCTTTTGTTTCACGTTTCTCGAATTTTTTTCCGGTTTATTTTTTGTTTTTTATTCAGAACTTGCAAACAACGCCGAACATTCGTTGGACCATTTTTGCTTTTTCCCGCAGACGGCCCAGAAGGGAACGGAGCGAGCCACATTAAAATGGCTTTGAATGGCTTTGGTCGGTCTGTCCTTTTAATCGCCTTGTCGCTGCTCAGCGGAGCGCTGATCCTGCCGCCGGCTGTCGCGCAGCGTGACGAGAACGTGGGTTAATGAAGTGCCCGGCTGCACTGCCACGCCCACTTAAGCAACAATTTTTAATTGCAGTATCCACCGCCGGGCATCCTGAAAATGGCCAAACCCTTCCATGACTCGTGTGTGGAGAAAACAGGCGTTACCGAGGGTGAGTATTACACGACTAATGGCCGCCATAATTGCAGATATCGAATGAGTTGTAGTAAACTTTAATTTAAATGAGTATTAAACCGTTTATTCAATAATACCTGTCTTAAATATATCGATCTTAGCGGCCATCAAAGAATTTAGCGAAGGAGAGATCCACGAGGATGAGAAGCTCAAGTGCTACATGAACTGTTTCTTCCACGAAATCGAAGTGGTGGACGAAAATGGAGACGTCCACCTGGAGAAACTCTTTGAGACAGTGCCTCGCATGATGCGCGATAAACTGATGGAAATGTCGCAGAACTGCGTTCATCCCGAAGGCGACACCTTGTGCCACAAGGCCTGGTGGTTCCATCAGTGCTGGAAAAAGGCCGATCCCAAGGTGAGCTTAACCCAAAAGAGCCGCCCACAAAATTCATTCTTTCATTGCAGCACTACTTCTTGCCTTGAACGCCTGGCTGAACCCGTTCTCTGATTAACCCGTCGCTGACCTCGCACTATTTATGTATATGGTAGCTGTTTTTCAATAGCTGTCGAGTAATAATAATAATAAACGTAGACGAGTTGTGCATGCAAGTTGGGCTTTCAATTATTTGTCGACTGGGAAAAGGGAAACGCTCAATGCGCTGAAAAGTGTGCTGCAAAAAAGGAAAAACGGGGCCACAAAAAGTCGCCACCTACACTTATACACACGATACACACAGCTCTCCTCTGACATAATTTATATGCATTGTAAAGGTGTGTACGCCTGTGTGCCTGCGACCGCGTGTAAATAAAATTATGCGTAAACTTCGCCAAGCTTGTTGACGCCGCCGACAAGCGTGTTACATCGCAACATTAACATGCGAGCTGCCTTTTTGCGCTTTTTGCTTTCAATTTGCAGGTCAAAGAGTGCAGTCCCATGGAACAAAAACATTTTAAATAAATGTTTAAAGTGGTCGGGGACTAAAAGAGTCATTAGCTTCGCCCTGATAATGTGGAAAAAAGTCGCCAAATGAATGCCTTTATTGGACATCAATCACTTAGTAAATGCCAAACATCTTTAACTAAATAATCAAAATGGACAACAATTGATATGTTCTTTTAAAAAAATAAAATTAAATCCCCATTTATGAATCAAGTATCAAATCCTTTCAAGAAGATAATACAAAAATAGGTTATAAACGTTAATATTTTAATGTGTTAAAAGCTTAGAGAAGTCCTGTTATAGTGTAAAGCGGATCAGTTATATTTATCACGGGTTTTTATTTATGCACGTTAAAATACAAATTCATTATGATGTATTTTCCACTTATTGTTGCGGCTTTAAGTTTCATTTTTTAAACTGCCAGAAATCCCTTCCGCTGGCGTTATATTTCCAGAGCCATTAATTCTAATTTTTTTTTCAATTTAACATATATTTCATTGCTGTCGGTCAAATGTTCGCCGCCACCTTTGAACCGGCAGTGTTGGGTTTCTGGCGTTCGAGGTTGGGGTTTATTTTAGGGGAGGGACTTTGGTTTTTTATTGTTTCGACGACTTGTTGCGCAAAGCTTTTCATTTCAGAGTCAATGATTTATGTTTTCACTTGCGCCCTCCTTTAATGCGCTTTTTATTATTTATGCGTATTGGTTTCCATTTTATTTTTCTCTGCCGCCTGAGTGAAAAGTTTGCTTTAAAAAATGCGCCTAACTGCGCCACCGATTTCCCCCCATCAGCCTACTCGAAATTTTTGTAATTGTCGGAAGGGGATTAGGGAACGAAATCCCTTATGCCGGCCAGGATAGCTCATTATTGTCAGCTGGCGATTCTCAGTTGGCGTTGTCATCATTACATTTCACTTAATACTAATTTCTTTTCCTGGATCCCAGGATCTTTCCCATTTACTGAGCACACATCTGTTGTGTAGGCTCGCTTGGCCCGGAGGTCGCAACTAATTTGGTAAATTGAAAATTTTTTGACAGCCTTCAATGAAGTGTGGCCGAGGACACTTTACGCTGTACGCTTCATTGGAGCCGGGGTTGTGAGCCTGGCTCGTCAATGGATTTCCACACGAGCAGCTTGAGCCATTTAGGCAGCCAATTAGCTGCCCAAATGTTGGTTAATTTCCTGCTGGGCGCATGTTTTTGTTCCTAATGATACAATCATCTAATTGATTCGCCAGTTCCCCATCCTCACCCTACCCGCTTCTCTCTTGACTTGACTTAAGTTTCGTTCCAGTTCACAATTCACCGCGAATTTGCAGGCTGGCTGACCTGTTTGGGCAAGCAGTTCATGCATTTGTAATTTGAAACTGACACAGTTGGCACACTGCGAGTGGCAGCGAAATGCGATTGGATTGCCAACGGAAGGAGTCTGGCCACGTGGATCTGACCGGGCGTACAATTAATGGAAGTTTAACTGTTCAATTGAAGCTCTTGGCCGCCGTTTTCTTTCATTCCGAGAGGGGAAAATCTTTTTATTTTTTTTTTATATACTTTTTTGCTCTTTTGAAATGAGTACAAGCGGCCGTGTGCTTTGCCATTAGGGCACTTTGTTCATTTTTCATTTCGTTGAATTTTTCTGCGCGTTGGCAAAGTTTTTTTTCTTCACTAAACGCTGCCTGCTGCCTACTGGCCACTACCCGCTGCCTTAGCACTTATTTTACGCTCTATTGTTCGTTTTGTTGGCCACGTCCAGAGCAGAGAGCACTCACTTTCTTGGCCTGACGGTCGACCCATTCATATTTTCCTGTAATTTTTTACCCTTCGCCTTCACTAGCTATTCCTGTCTTTTTCCGACAGAGGAAAAAGTGATTCAAATGGAATTAAATTTTTCTATTCCCGCCCCGGTTTATTTCTGATTATTTTCGTTAGACGCAATGACGGCATAATTGGCATATATCCTGACAATTGGCCACAGTTTTGTCTTGTCTTTCGGCAGTCAGTGCATCCGCGAGGTTGGGGAATGAGATTTGCATAAATTGACATTGAATGCAAATTTTTTTCACACTGCCACTGCAGAAGCGATCGAAATTGTTTTCGATGTAACCGAAGGAATGGGTTTGGCTCTGGCGTAAAATTTGCAAAGCTAAGCGTTAACAAACAAAACTCGATAACGAAATAAAAGCCAACTCTCTTTGGCGATTTGTACAAAAAATCAAATTAGTGAACCACCCAGAAATTCCGCGCTACAACTGCACTTGGAAAAATAAAAGATGTTCTCCCAAGGGTTTCTGTTTTAAGAATATTCGCAACTCGAAGGTTTTTAAAATGGCACCAACTTATACTAAAATGTCAATTAAAATATTGCTTATTAAAACGGATTATGTTATTTTGTAAAGTGTACTTTTTAAAGGGAATACGCATACCTATATAGACATCGTCATGGACTTGAATGGCGACAGCAACACCAGTAAAGTAACTAAATTGAGACATTGTCGACACGGGGGAAATGGGGGACGGCATCGGTTTGGTTCAGTCACTGGGCCCGGCAGCAATCAACCCTTAGCTTAAGCCCAAAGCACCCAACCCAACCCAACAGAACCCTTTCCCATTTTAGTGCATCCGGTGATGTTGTGGACTGACCGTTGTTGCGCCGCATGCTGTCGATTTTTATTATCCCTTTTACATCTCTCTCTGGTTTTTTATTTTGGCTGTTATCGGATTTGCATGCCCCGATAAATGTTGGGCAAGAAGCCGAAAAATTGTTTAAAAACGAGCCGAAACTTGTTTTGCGGTGGCCGGCCATAAAAGATTTAGCTGAGGCCTAAGACTATAGTTACCACTAATGAAGATTGAAAAGATTTTGAAATATAACGCTTTCATCGATTTGGCGCTTTGGCGCACATCACTCTAATAGGCGGTTGGTGAGGAAAAAGTGACTTACAAAATATTCCAAAAAGGCAATGCGGAAAACTCCCTCATCCCCTTTTGTTATCCTCCGATTTTGAATAGTTCAATTTGCTTTACATTTTTTTCGTGGTAAAATTTTAATAGTGATGCAAAATCAATGAAAATTGACAAAACGTTTAAAGTACGGGAAAATGAAGTCACTGTCAGCAATTAAGTTCATTGCATCGTGTTTCCCTTGTCAAATGGCCTTATGCTGCATTTAATAATTGCGCATACGCAATGTTGCCCCTTAAAGCGAGCGAACTGCAACTTGCAAGTGAAAGAGATTTTATTGCCCGACACACACTGCATGGTTAAGAACGAGAACAGGAATACAAAACAGGTCCCAGACTTGGCTTGTGAGATTTGAAAACATGCCTTAAGCCGCGGGAAAAATTATACTTCAGCCTTATTCTTTGTCTTTTGTTGTGCTATTGTAGCATTAGAGAAATGGGCTCGCCATTGTGTCCGAGACAGCCTGCGGCGAATTATCTGCCGGAGAAAGCGGTGGTGGCACAGAACAGAACAGAACACAAACGGCGGCCCCAGTCAAATTAACCTCAACGGAACGGGCTGACATGGTAGTGTCAACTTGGCCCAAACCGCGTGGGGCGTATTTCCCAGTGGCCCGTTGATTGTGTCTTTCTCAAGAGTCTTCACAGGGGCGTAAAGATGGGAATGTGATCGTGTTTTTAGCTAGACTATTATTTAGAATATGAATAAATAAAAACGATAGCATTGTGTGTATATCCCTACATATATAGTCCAAAACATTTTTGAATTGCTTAAACTTTAAAGCTTTTAAGTTATCATGGCGATAATGAACTGGAGAATCGGACAGATTTAAATTAAAACTATCTTGATTTTTTACCTATTTGATCAAACAGAGTTCCATCCCTAATATTTGTTGGCCAACTCCTTAGACTTGTTGCAATCGTATGCAAATTATACTTGCTCTCATGTTCTATGTAAATAAGTCGACAACCAAATGCAAAGCAAGACGCAATCGTAAACCTGGCCAGGCCATTAGGCCTATTTCAGATTGGGGCTGAGTTGGTGCTTATATGGAAAAGCTTGCGGCGTCACATGGCCAAAATGTTAATGAATCAAAGGCTACGAAAAGTTTGTGGAAAACTACAAAGGTGGGACAGGAAACACACGTCGACTGGAAGGAAGGCTCTGGTGGGGGCATGAGATGAGGGGGTCCGAAAGTGATGTGGGCGTGTTGATAACGAGCGAAGGCGCCAAAGTCATGCATAATTAATCATTTGTTAATTATAGACTTTGACCGGGTACAGGTACTCAACGGACTCACCTGTCGTCATCCTAAGAACACATACACATACAGTCGTACGCACCAACACATTTGACACCTGGCAAAGTAATTGCCTTTGTCCACTTTGAAGTTGTTTAGTTTTTGCTCGAGGCTCATTACAACGTGGGCGTGGCACGGCCCACGGACGCCCTTACGCCCACGTCGAGGCATTTATATAAATGAACTCGTCGCAGTCGCAGCGTCCCACTGTAGACACACAAACAAGATCCAGGGCATCGAGCTTGTACACTGAAACCTAAATTATTCGTTAAAATGAAACTCGAATTTATTATTGGTTAAAAATACTATTCCTCGAAAATCATTGAAAAATATAAGCTGCAAGTTTCATCATTCAATAAAGGATATGAATAAAACTTGTTCCTTAAAAAACTCTGCGACAACTATATTATTTAAAATTATTAAAAAAAAAAATATTCCTTCGAAAAAATCCTAAAAACATATTTGACATATATTTTTCAGAGTGTATGTGTGTGTGCTTTTGGCCATAGTTTACGTGCATGCGTTGCGTCTTGCCTCTCTGCTATGGCCCTCCTGCTCCGTGGCCCCGTCCCGGCCAGCTCGTCTCTTACTTTTGGGCCAGGACATGGTGGGCAGCTGGGCGAGTGCTTGTGTGCCGACTGTACCGTGTTTGCTGCGGAACAGGAAATGAGCACCTGCTGCTTATTTATATTTTCCGCTCACTTGAATGTAAAATTACATAATATTTTGTTTTCATTTTTTTTCTCAGCTCCTGATGCGGCTGATGCTGCTGCTGCTGCTGCTTGGCACTTGTACTACTCTGAAAATTGCTGTGTGAAAATACTTCTAGTGCAACATTTGAAGACAGCTGGCCGCAAAAGAGAAGAGCAGATTCATGTTTGCCTTTTAAAGATGTGGAATCATCGGAGCGTTGCTGAGGCTAGCGAGGGGAGGCTTCTTAATTGCAGGTGTTGTTTATAAATTTAAAAGCAATTTACTTTGTTGGAAGTAGGAGTGTCTGAAAAAAGATACAATAATAGTATGTTTAATGAATATTCCAGAGAAATAAAATTCTTTAAATTTAATAAAATTATAAAATGCTCCTGGAAAACTTAATAGCTAAAACTGGAAATAACTTATCTCTCATCATGATTCGAAATATTAGTTATCTATTTGTTCAAAGTGTTTGCATACCACAAAGTCCCGACATGGAAAGGTTTTTGAATCTACAAACCGCTGCCGAGCACAAAAAGTTCACTATTTGTTGGCTGTTTCGGTTGCAAAGTGCCAACCGCAATGTACGTGAAGTGGCGATGGGACAGCGAGCTGGCCAAATGCTCATATGCGAGTTGTTTATGTTGTCGTTTTGTTTAGCTGTTTTCCTGTTTTGTTGGCCGCGCAATTCGCCAAATGTTTTGTTGGTGTTGGTATTGCCCGATGCCCGTAGCTCCCTGCCCGTTGCCCGCATAAATTGTTGCCGCTTTTGAGTTTAAGCCAACAGTTTGTTTACTGGTCAGCTAGCCAACTCTTTCCCAGACCCTCGCTTTTTTCAAATGAAATCCGACCGTTTGTTAATTGCTGTTGGTGTTGGGGCAACATACATGATTGCACTTATTGGTCAGGAGCATAATCAAATGTGCAACTTTTTGGGGCAATATTCAGCCGCACGAAAGTTTAATTAGAAATCTAGCATGTGCAGCACTTAAAACTCGTTGGTTCACAGGGCGTATGCGTACTGTGTGCTGCCTACTGCCTAGTGCCTGAAATGTAAGTTGCAAATAAGGTAAACTGAATTTAAGGCAAAACTAATTTGAACTCATAATTAAGCCACTTGCGAGTTGGCAGCTTCCTTGCTTGGCAGCTGCCCGTAATCAGGCTTTTTCTCCAACTCTCGCTCATTAAAAATAACAGCAACAACCGACAAACAAGCCAACAAACAAACAAACCGCTCTCACCTTACACCACGCCGGAGCCCGGAATATTTTATACAATTTCTTGGACCGACTCAAATGCATGGGATTGCAGCTCAAGTTGGAGGCGGTAACTTAATTTGCCAGCGAGCATAATTGCAGCCAGCAGTGACGAGTTGTTGGCAGAAAGTTTTGTTGGCTTAATTGAGGGCATCATTATTCGGCTAAGGGAGCTGGCCAAGCGAATGCCCTCGAATCCGAAGTTTAAATGTCGGAGGGTAATTCCTAATTATAAGTCAAATTAAAGACGACCCTCGCCAAGATGCATCTTTCCGTTCACACACACGGAAAAGCCATTCGGGCTTAACGTTTCATTTAATATTTAGCCAAATTTACTCAGTCACATAAATCAATGCCAAACAACAGGCTGGGGGCTCCCATATGAATACTCAAGTGTCTCGCCTTCGTCGTTCCGTTGTCGAGCAACAAATGGGACAAATTTCCATTTCAAGCCAATGCCGCATAAATGGAACATAATTTACGATACGAACAGTAGAGGGGCAAGCATCAGTAGCAGCAGCGGCAGAAGCAACAGAAGCAGCTAACCAAACATGCAGCAAACTATCCCAAAAGCTGGTAACAATATTAGTTACCAGGAGTGGCAACAACGACAACTAAACACTGTTCGAAACGGTATTGAAGTCAAAGAAGGTCAAAATAGAAATTAGGAATTTCGTCATGGAGGATAAAGACAAATTCCCCCTTACGACCTTAAAGTTTTCATTTAATTTAACAATAAAAGCTTTTCGTTCAGTGCACTGGGAACGGAATCAGAGAGTAAAGTTTACATTGGAGCTGCTGTTGTGGGGAATACCAGTCCCGAATCTGGCCGGCGTCAATGTGTGAAGTAATTAATTACAAAGCAACTGATGTATATCTGTGTGTGGGGGTCTGCCGAGTGTGTGGTGTATAAGTGCGTGAGCCTTTGGTTCTGGATTATGATGCATGATCATAAAGCTTGCTGCACGCACACTGGAAATCCAAAACCTCACACGCACCTAGTGGAACAGGTAATGCTATCTGGACATGTGCACATGTTCATACACCCAAAAATTGAAATGATTTACACCCCAGGTGGGGCCCAAATGCATTCTGCTAATTGCTCAAAGGAATAATAGGATGTGCTGATCAATAGAGCTTGGCTGCCTTCAAAGAGGATTGGTTTTGTGAATATATATAGTGCAATACTAACTATCCTTTTTGAATTATAAAATAAAATACTGATGTTTCCTTATCGTTTATTTATGAACTTTATTCGAATTCATTTTATTCTTGAACAAGTAAAGCATAATTAGTGCCATACTTCACTCCCAAAATATGTCTATTCTCCATGCCTAATTAAGATGTAAAATGTAGAACTTGGAATGCCCGAACTCTCCAACTATAATCATAGTTTATGAACGTGTGTGGTTTGTGTTTCCTCCCTTTGACTTTACCCATTACCCACCATTGTGCCCATAAAATTCATATATGATTACAATTCCCATATAAATTCCAGACGCACAATGATTCCGTTTCCTTACAGTTAATCCCAAGGGTATTCCTCATTAGCACGGAAACTCTAGGCGTTGTCTGCCATCGGGAGCTAATTGTCTCGTTACCAGACCGGCTTTTCTATGAGCAATTCGATTTAAAATTGCGGCTCTGGGCTTCAAGGATATATTTATGAATCCCAAACACGTGATGTCCCGGCAACAAAAAAAAAAAACAACAGAATTTGAAGGCAGGATGGGAGGGGTGGTGCATTTAAATTAATCACAGTAAAAGCGAATTGCCCAAAACAATGTAATATCCCGTGCAAGGTCCTTTGGGGACTCGCAGCAAACAAACGGAAATCTGTAAACCGTGACGAGACCGAAACCGGGACCATGTGTGTGTATTTGTGTCCTGATTCGTGGGTGTTACTGTTTCTGTTCTCGTTTCTGGGTTTGTGTGCGTGCGGTTGCTCAAATTAAAACAAAGTGTCGTGCGTTTGATGAAAATGTAACGCATTTTGCCCCGCCAGCCAACGCCGCACATAAATGCTAATTGGCTTAAATGTATGCGTACCGTTCTGTATGTGTGTGGGTGCCGAATATTTTGGCATGTGAGCTTCCTACCAATTATATGATAGAAAGGGACAAACTTTTCCACCAGCCAGGTGTTCAAACTTAAACATTTTATAGTTTGGTTAATTGTCAAAGCCATGGCTAGGACGACTCGGCAGCCTGAAGTAAAAGGGTGCGTCAAACATTTGATGACTCAATTATTCGATGGTTTTTGTGGCTAGGCTGTTGGTTATTTTGTGGGAATGGGTTCTCGGTGCACGGAGGGAAAGTTTCTTCATTGAAGTCAGGAAGAGATTCCTGGAATTCATAATATGATGGGAAATGTACCTAAAAACATTATAAGTAGACTGTCTTGTCAAGCGTTCTTTTAGAGTTAAGTTCTATTTTAGGTTAAGCTTTATAAATGCGAGTCTAATAGCAATTATTTTTCGAGTCATTCAATTCCCAATACGGTTTCTTTCACAGTGTAATCCCTCATCGCCTCAAATGAAGACGAAACCATTTTGGCAGCTGTCGCACTGATTAGCATGACCTCTACGTGATGCCACCCCCACAAAAAGGGAGAGGGTGAAAAAAATATATACATACCTACAGATATATATAATAAAAAGAGGCTGCGGGGTGGAACTTTAAGCTGTGAAGAAAATTGAAAACAAGTGAAATAAAGTGATTGGCCATAACATTTGAGTGTACGCGTGCATTTTCCATTTGGTGAGCTTGCCTTTCTGTTCTTTCCGTACCGACTGACTGAATCGTCTTCGCCTTTGTGTGCCCACAATTCTATGCTATTTTTATGTTTATCTGCCTTCACTCCATTACGACTTTATGCTCTTTAGCAGACAATCAACATTGTTGCTACCGCCACCCCAAATAAGGAGGGCCACCCTCCCACCATTCCTCCCCCAGGGGGGTGGCTAAAGTACCGTTTACGGGGCGGACAATGCCCGTGCGAAAAATGCAAATTGCGAGTGGCGGAATGTAGTAAAGGGGCCGGGCCACCGGCGCGGCTCGGCGAATGATGGAATGAATGAGTGAGTGATTGTTGCTTTGAGCCAGACATTTAGAGGAATTTGCGGTGCGCTGCGTTGCGTTGCGCTCCTTTGATAAATAGCAGTGCTTGGCCTAGCTTCGAGTTAGACTCCCTCATATGACTCCCATAATTTATGCAAATTAATTTATAAAAAATAAGAGCCATAAACAGAGCCATCTATGGACGCGGACATATTTCTTGCGAGTGCCACACTTTTCGCAGAAAAGTTCACAAATATAGTGCGTCTTAAAGTAGACTCATTTATATGGCTTTGTGCTTTATACGTACATAATTTCAGGCGCTGACATTTATGATATATTACCTCAAACATAAACATATATACGAGTGTATATATTTAAGAATAGCCTCCCGGCAGCCAAACGTGAAAGTTGCCAAGTCGACTGACAAATGACTGACTGGCCTTTGGCCTCTGTCTGGATGTCTGACTCGATGACAGACAAATATTCTTTACACTTCTGACACTCGTCATGTGAATTTGAATACATTTTCTCTTCACTTAGTGGGCGACCACTTTAAATTCGTTTAGTGTATGTCAAATAATTTTCTGAGCCTTCGATATATATAAAAAAAATTATCTTAGAAATTCATCAAAAGGATTCGATCGCGAATACAAAATGCCCGATAAGTCAACACCAAAGCCATCGGCAAAGCCATCTTCAAAATCATCTGCCAAGCAAGGTTCCAAGCCACTTACCACCATCAAACCGAATAGGCCCGGAGTAGCTCGTCCTCCATTGCCAACTCAACATGATAGGGTAATTAATTCCAAAATGAACGATTTTATTATCAACGATTTTATGCATAATGCATAATTGAATGATTAATGACTTAATTCTCTAAAACAGAAATATATGCATTCAATTTAAAAATTTCAAATTTCTTGAAATTTGTATCCTTCCTAATAAAATATTTTAAATTTTTTATATATTTGTATTCTTACAGATTTGGAAAATCATGAAGATGTAGCATAAAGGGCATAATTTTAATTCAGTAAGTAAGAGAATATCATAAAAAAACTTTTATATTCTACAGATATTAATATTATTGTCAGATTACTTAATGAATATCAACCAAAGATGGGCTGAGCTGATTATAAATGATTTTACATTACTAAAAAAAGCCATCGAATAAAATTAAGTTGGTCGAGGATAAAGCTGAATAAAGAGAAAAACTCCCTCAAAAAAAACTCTTATATTTTCCAAACTAGCTGACTGGAAGTCGGAAAATGCGCCTGCGTTGATTTTAAAGAGTGTTGAGGGACTTTCAAACCGGCAAGGACATTTTCTCTTATTATCCTGGCTTGCTGAAGCTGTGTTTGGATTACAAATTATTTAACTTAAGGGTCACAACGGGCATTATTTTTCATAAGAGGATTATAGTGATTCTTAGGTAGTTGCCTCTGTTTATAATCTAGGATCTAGATTATACATATAATGAAAGAAGCTTTGGAGTGTGATAGTAAGGGCAAAGCAAACTGGCTAGAAGATTTCAAAGTTTTTAAGGATCTAAGATTAAAACAGGTACCCTAGTAGCCTAAGTTATGAAAAATGTAAGGAAGTTAGAACAAGGACAACGAAGGCCCTTCCAGTTTATAAAACGAATAATGCTTTGCATCCTGCTGCAGAACCCAAATAAAAAGCAGCTTGGGATAGGCCCACTTCAGCAGTTCTTCATCTCGAGCGCCATCAAGTCAATGCAATTTAAACCAAAACAAACTCAAACTGCCGAGTCTCTCCGTGGCTCGGTTCAATTTTTACTTTCATTCGGGATTGAGTGGAAACGAGCAAAGGACGATGGGCCGTGCACGAGCGGAAAAGTCCCCGAGCTAGCATCGACCGAGCGGGCCAAAGGACATTTTGGTGCTCGGGACCGTTTTTGCCAATGCCGTGGCTCAGTTTCGGATTCGTGTCGGAACGTGGCGCAACGGTCTGCTCAAGGATACGCGAAATATTCGCTGTAGGAGCAAAACGCGGCGCGTGGAACACAAAAAAAATAAAGAGGAGAAATAATAAGCAAAATAAGGCACAGCTCTGACACTGTCAGATTGGTCGAATGTGCTTGTATGCCGTGCCGTGCCGGTGTAGTGTATCTGTGTGAGTGTTTTTTGGGGCCGTTTAATTTTATTAGCGGGCCGCGACGCGTCATGGAAATTGCAAGCAAAACACAGAAATACAATAAATGAAAAATTAAATATTAATTAAATTTTTGCATGCGAGTCGCGCTGGCGAATGCAACGATTGTGCGATAAAAGTGCTCGTCCGTTGATTGAAATGTTAAATAGATATTAAAAATTAATGCACTCGCTTGAATTTCGGCCACAGTCCTGCTGCCGGATAAGTCCGACTGAGCCGACGTTGCCCTCGATAGATTCGCGTGGCCCCGCACACATATTGGGTGGGCATCTTCTTGGCCATCAACATCATCAAGATCAACAGCAACAGAAACAACTTTGTGCCGGGTGTGCGTGTATATGACTTTATTAAAATTTTAAATCCCCCATCAAGAGAGTACATACGAGGCGCGTGTTTTTACACATTGTTTGTGGACTTTCGTAAATACATTTCGCAGTCGCTCCACATTTCCTACTCTTATCGCGATTATCGCGACTCCACGGAGCGCTTTTTCCAATTTGCCAGTTAACCAGTTGGCCAGTTTGGCACTGCCACTTTGCCACTTCACCACCTACGACCTACAACCTACAACCTACAAACTCCAACCATCAACCAATCACGTCCACGAAAAGTGCGTATAAACATTCACGTTAATTAAGTCTGATGTGCATATGACAAATCCCGGCTTAAGCAAACGAGAAACAACTTTAATTTATAATACCTCCTTGGTAATCTTTTATTTTTTCGCCTTGTTCTCGATTAAAATTACCATCTCGTGCTGTTGTGGGCGTAAATGAATTCATGAAATCTTTCTGCTTGCTGCACTTAATTGCATTTAACTGGCAATTAATTGCTATAGAGCCAAGCCTTATGATTGCTTGCTATATTGTTTGTTCACAGCCGAGCAGGGGGTCCAGGGATTTTATGTTCACTGCAGCATGTTGAAATATTTTCGTATTCGATTCCTATTTATTAGATATCCCAATCATATTTGTAGGCAAATACCATAAGCCAAACACAAACAAAGCAAAATGTATGGAGCAGAGGCTTCTAAAATAATAGAAAATTCTTAAATGCAAAAATGTTGGGATACTTATTGTAAATATTTTTCAAAACACTAGAACCAAATTGAATGTTAGGCATGAACGTGTAAATGCTTTGTAATAAGAACCTAGTTTTGATAACAAAAGAAAAATTCCCTTGGCTCAGAAAAGCCAAAAATGTTGCCGACGAAATTATGATGCAGAAATTTTCAGATTTCTACAATCATCTGAGCTAAATTTATGGCATAACTTTAAGGAAGAGCGTTTGAAGCCAGTTAGTTCAGGCATGAAAGCTCCTTACAGAAATTTAGGAGCCTAAGACGAAACACAGATAGGCCCAAAATACAGGGGCAGACAAGCAGCAAGAGGGCTTATTTATAAAAGCCAGGGGTAAGCTTTTTGGCCAGACAGTTTGGGTTCTGCACTCACCTATCTGCGGCAGAGCACGTTTTATAATATTTATGCATATCCTTGCCAACAGGAGATGTGCACTCATTGGAGGATGTAGTGGGTTAAACGAGAAAAAAATAAAATCCAACAGACAACTTTGATTTGGAGTGTATGTAGAGGCACTCTGACATTTGCCAAAAGTAACACTCCAGACTGAAGTGGGCCAGAGGATCCGGATTCGGATTCAGAGAGTTGCATATCTGTGTGGTAGGCGCATCAGAAAATTACATTTCAAATTATTTAACTTGGCTGGGGCTGAGGCAAACACACAGCTTACAGCCAAGTGAGCTAACAGGGAAAACAGAAGTCGGGCAACAGATGCTTGAACAGCTAAATAAAAACAAGGCAAGAGAGGCAAATCAAGTGCAGGCTGAAAATACGCACGAGATGGTTGAGTTCAGATGAGATGAAATGGAATTAACCCACAGGATCACAAAAGGATTTATTTTTATTTTTAGAATTTTAAAAATGGAATTTTTACGGTGATGAAAGAAAAGACAACAATCTACCAGTGTTTAGCTCTTACGAAGTGTTCTGTATTTATTTCAAGCAACTGAAGCAGGAATTTATGTAATTCTTTTTCTTAGAAATATTTTTTATTTTGAATATATTTTCCATCCTTTAAACCATTGACATGTAGTGGGTTAAATGTGAGTGGGTGGCAGCTAGCTAAGCAGATACAACTCGACGCCCACTTGCCTGTTTGCTTGTTTACACAAGCTCAACATTTTTGACAGAGCCACTCGCAGCCAGGGTGGAACATGTGGAGCAGCTGTGGAGCAAAAAAAGATTGATCCTCCGATGTTACGCAAAAACACAACAAAAACAAGAGAAACAACATTACGGAATCAAAACCGAAGCGATTCCCATGGTCCTTGACTTTTTCTTTGAACTATTGCAGTGACCGACGCCGTTTGTTTTGCTTATTCCCCATTTGTTGCTTGCTTACAGCTGTCCAAATTTATTATGGCCAAAACAAATCGGAAAACTTTCTATGCCAACTTGCTGCAGCAACTTTCACGTACTAGTATTTCCCTGTGCACTCGCTCGCCTTCTTGTTTCGTGTTGGCCTTTTGTCATAAAGCTTAACACATAAAAATGTTATTGTCCGATGTGGAGTTGTGTGGCTTATGCTGATTTGTGTTGACCTAGTAAGCTTGCATTGCCAAAAGCAAGAGCACAGAAAAAGGTTACTCCGAATGAAGAATGGAAGTTTTATGGCCGTAAGGCTGATTTAGGATTTCCCATTGAAAGCTTTAAAGTCTCGGAGGTGAAGTGATGGGAGTTGGGGCAAAGACGTTGCATATCGCAGACCAAATTATTGGGTCTCCTCGTAAAATCCTGGCTTACATGGCAGAGTTTTTTTTAGTAGAAGGGGCAGTGGAGGAATGTAGCTGGTATTCGGTACTCTATTCACCTATAAATTTAGTCTAACAAATTCCATTTGGGTAAACTCTGGGAATTTCATTTTGGATGATGGTTCAGCATCTAAAACGTTAGTGAGTTTACGGTGTTTATATAGTCCAAGAGAATAGTGATTTTCAGAAATTGTTATGAATTTAGTTTAGCCAATAAAATTCAATGAAAATTCTTCCACACAGATGCAGAAAAAATGTTGCCAGCTAAATTTAATAAATATGACTGTGTTTTGTTGAAAATAAATTAAAATTTTGGGTTTAGCAGAAACAAATATTTCCATCTCATATCATGACCTGCACAACATTGCTTCGAATAGATTCAAATAATTCTGAATTCGAGCTGAAAAAGTTATTAGGCCGAAAATAAACAAAAAGTAGCTTAATGGCAGCACTTAACCGTTATCGAGTCCGAAGTTAACCTGTAATTGTGGCACTTGAACAGTTAACTCCCAATAAGCTCGAGGAGAACGGTTCGAGCGGTTCACTCTCGTCGGGAATTACACTTCATTTGCCTAACCAAACTGGCCAACAAAAGCCGTCCGCCCGGCCGGGGGGAGTTTGCCCAAAGTTTTAACTCTTATCTGTTGTCTATCAGGAAATTTTATGCGATTTTGTTTACCTATTTTAATGAGAGCCGAAAAATGCTCGCACAAAGCGCCGACGAGCGCCGGACTGGAAGGAGACGGAAAGCACACAAGCTGGTGGGAATAAGCCCGTGCGGAAAACCAGGCCAAAGCAAACAGGACGAAAAGGACGAAAATTTATGCAAAACTCAAAAAAACAACCGGGAGTAACGGGCCAGGCGCTCCCTTTAAAAAAATCGTACGAAAAATACGATGCATGAGGCCAGTCTGTAATGAAAGTGCGAATGTGTTTGTGTTAGCTTGTGTAGAAATGGCGTGTATTGTATCAAATTTAAATGCACAACAGTATAATAATGAATTCTTTTGTTTGTATTTGCATCTGTACGATGGAAGAACCAAAAATACAAAACCAAAAAAACTCAAAAACAAAAGGAACCAAACCGAGCCGAAGCGAAACATACCGAAAAAAACAAAACGTTGCAGGACGAAAGAACACACGTCACAGAAGCAAATAAAATTTCGTGTTGCTGCAGCAAATATATTTACAGCTGCGGAGATGAAAAGGCCAGATGGAAATTAAGCTTATATGGAAATTAATGTGTGTACAATGAAAAGTTTTTGCTGTTCCTGCACGTGTCCGACAAACGAAAATTTACTCGCAACAGTCAGCAGTTGGAAAGGAAAATAAGGATTCTTACCCAACAAGAATGTCGATGTAAATGGCAAATAATATGAGGAGGTCAGATAACATATAATTAAGGGTATTAAAAGAGATAAAATTGGACTTAAAAAATATATAAAATTAAGGTAACAAAACTCATCTCCAAACGTTAGAACTTAAAGCCATAGCCATAGAAGTATTTTTTTTGATTCCATGTTTAAAATTAGTTTCTTTTGAGTCTCTATTTTTTTGGTTAGCTAATTGCATGCTTTTTGTGTGGAAATGCAAAAAAAGCAATTAAACCTTTGTATTCGCCTGCGAAGGTTGTTCCCATAATTGCATGGGTAAGAGCACAAAGCAAGGAATTCGAGGAAAATTATAATTTCAAGCTCTAATAACGCGGCAAGGTGTAAGGTGTAACGAAAAACACTAAGTGAGGGCTATAGAACGAGGCGTGCCGCGGGAGGAGTATAACTCAAGTCAAAGTCTAGGTGGAGACGAGAAAAAAAGGTCTAAGTGGACGGTGCAAAATAGATTTCGGGCTTTTGGAGGTGGAGAACAACTTTATGGTTTTATGGAAAAATACAAGCATACTTATCTGTGCCGGGCGGATTTCTAATAATAGCTGGCGTATCATCTGACCTGGCTGCCCTCGTCCAATTCGCATCAATAAAACATTGCGGAAGGCGGGATTTCAGGTCATCAGCTCAAGCTACACACCATTAGCGTCTGTGGTTTATATTTAGCTTATTCCCGAGGCTTTTATGTGTCCGCAAACTGCAGAGAACAAAAAGCCAAAGTTCCCCTCTAAATTTCGCAGTACAAATAAAAGTAAAAGCAAATAATGCACAGCAAACATTTCATTTAAACAATCAACGTCAATGATCTGTAAACAACAATGAAAAGGGTTTTTACTACCGCCGAGCATTCCGTTGGAGGCGTGTGCATGCATATATCATACACACTAGTCAAGAAAAAACACACACAAGGAAACGCTTCCCTGCACACCCACACACTCACACAGAAGGTCCTTCGGCCATTGGGTTGGGCATAAACACACACTTTTAAAACACATCAAGTATACGCCCGGTGGTGCGGGATGTGAGAGTGTGGGGAACAACACATTTGATATGAAGGTAGCTCGCGGGTTACTTTCGGTCTACAAACCGTGAAAATGTTTTATTCAGCAGCAAGCAAACCAAACTAAATAGAACGAAAAAAGAAATAACTTTACCGACAAGCATACACGGCCCTATCACACCTGAAAAATGTTGCAGGTGATTCTATTTTGGCTTATAGTTTTATAATAAATAGTAATTGAGAAGCTCGAGCCTACGAGTTGGCCATTACTTTATTAAAGTTTCATTTTAGTCAAAGTTATTGAGTAGAAAACTATTTTTTAAGTGCATCACAGAGATAGCTGGAACAGCATCCACATCCACAAAAAGTTTTTGCCTTCGATGTTTTATTGTGTAGCATATACATGTATATACATTTTTTGTGTTTTCAACTCTTACACATGCGGCTTGCGAACAAGAGCATGAGTATAATGTGACTCCAGCAAAAATAAATAAACCGAAGCGCTAAAAGCATTTGCCACAGGCAACTTCTTGGCTCCCAGAGGTGAGAAACCGCTGAAGCTGCAGGAGCTCAAATAAATTGTCCATTCTCCTCGCTAATTATGCACGAACACTAGCCTAGAGGAGCTTTAATTTTCACTATCCCCACGTTGTGTTTAATTTTAAGTGGCAGTCTAGAATGTAATTCTGGCTGGCTTACTTATAGCACTTGCAACAGCACACATGAGACTCGAAGCTATGGAAAATTGACAAACAAGTTTGGGGCCGCTCACTTAACACCAAGACAAACACGTGTTTACAACACAAACACATACGCACGAGCAGGGCACGAGCAGTCCCTGGCAAGGCCTTGGAAAAGTATCTGCCAGACAAAGTCCCAGGCTGATGACTACATCACAAAATGCTCAAGTAATTATTAAGTGGTTCCCTCTTTGCGGTATATGAGTATGAGCCTGGCCTGCATGGTAGCACTTTTCTCTACTTTCGGTCCTAAGTATATGCAAGAGTGTGGCATTTTTTGCTCCTCGGGGCGTATGCGCAATATTTTTGAGGGCACAAGTCGCAGCCACATTGTCAACAAACTTGAAGGATTATCAGAGTCAACAAATGTTATGGCAACGTAAGACACTGGCTGACTGCCTGGCTGGCTAGCAGGCCAACTTGTCGACTTGGCCAAGATGCCCACTAAACTATTCAAATATGCATTTGCGCCACAAACATTTGCTTGGCCAAATTCAATTTAAGCCAACAGGGCTGCACCCTGTAGTTGTCTCTTCGTCTTGAACTAATAATTTAATTTCTGTTGTAAATGCTCTTGCAGTCATTTGTTTTAAATTCAAATTAAATTTCATTAATTTATTTGAAGCCATAAATTGCCAGTGAAGATATTTTGGAAGAGCCTTTAGCCAATTCGCATTCTCAATTACATCACACATACAGGCATTTTAAAAAGCTCGCCACAGTGTGCGTAAGCATGTCCTGGCATGCAGACCGTTGCTGAAATTAGTACTCGTTTTAATTGAGTTTGTTAATAATTCAGTAATGGCCACTACATTCCGTCGGTCCCGGAGCCAGAGAGCTTTGGCCACATTCGGATTCAGAGCCGAATGGCTACATCATGGCAGCTGCCAACCAATTTCCTGCTGCCACATATCCACAAATATTCAAATGTAACTGCAGTGCCGTTCTCCATGTGTTTGCGTGAATGTGAGGTGTGTATATGGGTGTGTGGGTGTATGTGTGTATGCGTGAGAAAAACTAATTAACTAGTTTTGCATTTGGCTCATTTCATTTAGCTGCTCGCAGAGTGCTTTTTATGATTTTGATTAATTTTCAACCATAAATATTTATGCAGCTTTATTATTCTACTCTGAGCTGAGCAGTGGGCTAGCTAAGGGCATTTAGTTTAACTGAGCTCCGGCTCACTAGGATTCTTGTTACTAGATTCCGACACAAACAATGCGCCAGGCCATAACCGTAGTCGTAGCCGGAGTCTTATTCCCACCCAAAGCCCAAGCCAAGCAAGCAGGCCAGTCAGGCAGGGCCTTTAATGTTTTCCGGGTCAGTCGCAGTCACTCACTTCCCTTGAGCTCGTTGTCGGCACTTTTGTTTGTCAGCATGGACGATGACACCGCCAGACGGGCGGACAGGCGGACAGACGGACACTCCGACGGACACTCCGGCGAAAGGACGAAGAAGGCGGGGCAGTTCACTAGGCCAGAACGGAACAGAAAGGCTCGAGCAAGAGGCCAGAAAACAGGGGACAGGCCACGCCAGAGCCTCTGGCTGCGCTTTTTACATGAGCATCGCCATTGAAAGAAAAAATTAATATCTTTTAGCTAATAAAATATTACAATATTTGAAATAAAACAAAAATAAAATAGAATTGCTATTGAAGTATGAAATAATAATTTAACCTTCGACAGAAGATATATAGCTCACTTCGTAAATAGTTTTAGGCTTAATGCCATAGCTTTTTACCTTATTTGTTCGCAGTGCACATCAGACAAAGCCGCCCTTCCGTCCGTCGCTTTGCTGTGCACTTGGGCGACTAAGCTGCATCAGCTCACTGGGCAGCAGCTGCGCCTCAGGAGCCGCTCCCGCCTCCACTGTTGACAAATAAGCAAGGGGGCAGTGGGGGTGTTGCCCGACTGCCGCCCACTTTTCATGCGGACAAATTGAGCAGGACATTGAATTGTCAACCAGGAGCTACGCAGCAGCCCTTGACGGACAGGCGGACAGACGGACAGATCCGACCTCTCCACCAATGCCCAAAGCCCCAACTTTTAACTCGGAACTCCAGCGAAAAGTCGCTGTCGCTCTACGGGGGGTTGATTATATTGTTGACGTTGATGTTGATGAAGCATGATTTGGATTTTCATCTTTATTGCATTATACTTAAAAACTATTAGCGGCTGGTTGGCGGATCCGTTGACTGCGTTTTCCATTCAGCCTTTTAGTGTCCTCCAGTTTGGCTCTATTCTGGCTATATTTGGTTTGAACTGCCACTCTAAATAAATATCTAAACTAGTTTTATTTGAAAATTGTTATATTAGATAACTTTAACAGTTTTTGTACTCTCTTTTATTTCACTTACTTATTTTTAGTCCATCTAGCTATTATTTTGGTGGGCAGAACTATTGTTTTGGAGGGGACGAAACGCTAACTATTTCCGAGCCGGAGTTCCTGTATTGTTGGGCGGCCTGTTAAGTGATTTATGTGATTAGTCGCGACGTCGAGCTTAATGCAGATGAATGATGCTGTTAAAAAATTGAGAAATCAAATGATTTCACAGTCCTCGGCCGGCTTGGCCAGCGCTCAACGCGATAATTTATGTGCTGATAAAAAGTAGCAGTCAAGTCGACTACAAAACGCTCGTTAGCATGTATTGTGCTTTTGTATATAAATTTAACCAGCCAGAAAATAATGCCCGAATAGACAAATGGTCCCCGGCCCGCTTGGGCCCAATCCGGAGAACGGCGACTTATCTAGCAGTTGCGCAGCTCAGAGCAGAAAATCTTGATAATGGAAAATTTATTAATCCCATCAACGACAACAATAACAATAAAATGTAAACAAATGACTGACAGCGAGAAGAAGCTGTTTTGGGGAAGGCTTGGCCAACCCCTTGTTGCCTTATTGAGGTGTTGCATGACATTCGAGTTCATTGATACAAATCAAAATCAGGCATTAGAGGATTTTTATTGCAGCAGAACAACTATGAATTACGACTCGAGTGAGTCCCTATCGTATCGCCAACTGCCCATCTCGATATTTGGACAGGAGTGATTTTTATTGAAAACACGCAACGGTGGCTGGCTATTGTTTGCCTTTGATTTCCATTCACCATTCACCAGACACCTACCTTGGAACAATGGAGTGGATACACCGTATTAGGCTGTCAGTAATAACTCAATTGGGAAGATCGATGGCGCTTGATAAGCGAAGACCAGGCCCATCCAAGGATCCGAGCTGCGTTTTATTGTGGCGTAAATTTATGCCAGCGCCATCGCCACTTGTGGTTCAATAGTTTGGGCGATTATCAACACAAACATTTTATTGCACTCCAGGTATAGGAGGTGTGTACAGTATACAGAATATATAACTGAGTGCTTGGGCGTCTATTGCATGATTAGTATAATCGGAGGGCCAATTAATTATGGCGAACGAAATGCGGGCAAAAATATCTTGACAGCCTGCAGTGTGCCATGCGAGGTTGCAAAAACCAATTTAGCAAGTGTCAAAAGTGGGCAATTTACTTGCTACTCTTGGCCTTTTTTCCCCGACTCCAGGATCCCCGATTGCCTCACTCCCTCGCTCCCTGACTCACTAACTCCCGAGTCTGTCAACAATGAAATCGGTGAAATTGGCTGGAAGTCCATCAAAAACCGCCTTGCGATGCGAACGGAAACAAAGTTGAAATGAAATGAAACTTTCCCAACTAATAGAAATGTTATTATTTGTCTGGGGGCCCCCTTTCAGTCAAATGAAATATGGCATGAGGCACTGGCATGGGGCAACAAAAGTTGAGAGTTTCCAAAGACTATTTGTTTGTTTGTTTATTGAATGCAAGTTCTTTTTGTATTTCTTTGGTAAATCAACAATTTGCTTGGCTTGAAACTTCATTAATTAAATAGCATATCCGATCGAATATTGATTTATGATTCTAGCATAGATTCCCTTTCGTCCTTGACCAGTTGTCGTTCAAATTGTTCATCCAACAGCAACGAGTAATCCCTTTCTTTAGCCTCTGAGATATTGAACTTTGCCACTAATTAACATTCACGCATCCCCATTTCGTCCCGCGCCTCGGGGTCTCATCACGCACTTCAAGTTGCGACTTAACTTTTCAGCGCAGAATTTATACAAAGTCATCTGGGGCTCTGGCAGGATGCGGTGGTGGCATCCACCACCTTCCTGGTTACTGGTTCGAATTCGAAATAATTTAGTTACCACCTTCGCTCGCCTGCAATCGATGGCGGCTGTCGGAAACTTTAAAACTTTCCCCAACTGTTTGCACAATATCGCATGTTGGCAGCTCGGCAGCAGCGGCTTCTACTGGGCTGGGTCGGTCACCCACCCACCTTAACTCTAGACGACATTTCGGACGCTATATTATTACAACAGTTCATCAAACTCGGAATCGATACACTACAGAAAATATCTATACAAATGATTAGATGAGTTACAATGGAATTTGTCCTAAAAGCATTACAAAAATTTCTCACCCTCTCTTTAGTTTTACATTTTCTAATATATTTTGTAATATATTTTAAAATTAAATCAAATTGTACAGTTTTTGTCGGTGTATCGAACTATATTTATAGGATGGTATCGTTGTCGAAGCCAACGTCGCCGCTAATGTAGATGTAAACGGGTAGCCCCTGGGACTTACTTTTATCAAACAGCCCATTGGGTATTTGGGCTGGAGCTTTGGTAAACTTTGCCCCGACTGCTTACCAACATCACTCCGCTGCCTCCCCGCCCCCACTGCCGCCCCTCTCATTTCTGTCCACCTGGGCTCACCTGGCAGTTTGGGGCCTTTAGTCGCAGAAAGTTTTCGCTTTCGATTTGGTGCTGCCAGTTCCCATTCCGGTGCCAGGCCGTGGCCAAAACGCAAATTGTTGAAAGTTTGCACTAAAGTCGTTGATTTCATAGCTGAGAGGTGAGCTCAACTCGTTCAGAAAGTCTGCCAAAGTAGTTGACGTGAATCGACGGCAGGTGGAGTTCGGGGCTGGGGCCAGCCGAGTTCGGGGCTTCTGGTGCTTCTCCTGGGCATCGTGGGGATCCTGGGACCAGGAAGCAGCCAGCAAGGCACGTAATTGAGTAAAGTTGTTGCGGTGCAAAATACGAGTCGATCCACTTGAAACCCGAACGGCAAATGTTTCGATATATTGCGTCTGGCAGCCATTGCGCGACAATGAAAACTAACAATAACTTTCATACCACGGCTGAGGCTTCCATCTCCCAGGCAGGCAGAAAGCCTAAAATCATAGGCCGTTCCCCAGGGTTCTGCGAGCACAGCAAATACACTCGAACAGCCGACATACGCTCCTGGGCTTTTTAATTGTCTGCCCCGAAGTGTGTGCGGTAAACAGTTGTGGTCAGCGAACTGATATAACCCTGATGAACTACACTTAAGCGTGTTAAGCGTGTAAAAAAAAACCCAGAAATCTCCAGTTCTCCTATAAACAAATATTTTTCCAATCTGAATCATCGGCTTAGCCAAAGGATTTTGAAAACTTTATGGAATAGTCTGGGATGCTACTATTTTACTCGCAATTGTGGGGATAAATTATTGCAGTGTGTGGGTTCGTGTCCATATAAGGACGTTTGATTGTTTTCTTGTTGCCGCTGTGTGCGTGAGTTCAGCAATGGCATCCTTTGGGCTTAGCTGGATATTTGCTGTGTGTGTTTTTTTCTGCCTAGCATAGCTGCGCTCCAATTTATGACATTTTGACAGCAGTTGTTGCAGTTGAACCGAAATATGGTCTCTTGAGTAAACCGGCTGTTTCACTTAGAAGCGCGCAATTTTGTGGATTGCAAAAACTCACCTTCACACATTTTCCTACCCATTTTATATCTATTGTATATTCAAAAGCCTGGACTGGGAGAACTGTGAGGATATTAAATATTTACGAGAAAGAATCTAAATTTAACAGGATGAGATGAAACCGAAACAAAGCCGGTGAGATTCCCAAAGTTCAAATTCAAACTTCTAAGTAGGATAATAAATTTAAAATTGAAAAGGTAAATAGGATACCTCTGCGGTAATTGTTGCCGGAAGCCAAATAGAAAATTGATAGACAGATGAGGGGCAAAAAAAAATATTAATTATTAAAGCTTATTAAAAGCTTTCTTATATTTAATTTTTATTTTATACTGTTAATAACAATAGTTGTTTCAGAACTAAGTATACATATATTGACTTTACTTTTCAATTAATACAACTGTCATGTGGATTTCAGGATTTATTGTTAATGGATGTGAAAAAAGTGCTATTCAATGAAAGCATTCATGGTTGTTTTCAATGCTTTTGGAATACCGGTAATTAGCGTAAAACAACTCATGCTGAACAAATACATTTATCAAGCGATGCAATTATAATTTAATAGCATTTTAACAGATGAGCTGTTCGAAACCCTATTTGGCCCCGGAACATTCCATTACCTAAACTTTAGCCAAAGCCCAACTGGGGACTTTGAAGCCAAGGCAGCTGGAATTAGAACACCCACGTACTTGCTGTATTTGTTCCGAGTGTTTGAGGAGGAAATGCTGACGCTCACAAATACAGGGAGTTAGCTATTAAACATATTTGACTTACCGTCGAAGTGAGCAAAGAACACACACACCCAGGCGTATACGTACTTATTGTCAGCAGTGCCGTCACTTCGGCTGTTTTGTGGCCAACAAGGGCGGGTCATGGAAAAGGATTGTCACGGAAGGACCTCCAGCTATTGCTTAAAATAATTCAAAACTAAATTTAACACCTAATTTCATTGAAAATAACAAAACATGTACCTTGGTTAATATATAATAGGATCATGTATTTTAAACTCATGGATATTTATTGAATATTATTTTAAGGTATAAAAAAATAAATATGTAAAACGAGGAATATTCCTTAGTTCTAATATGTCTTTTTTGCCGCATCTAGTTAGCAACTCTGTGTGGATGCTGGAGGATTTGGCCCTTGTGCGGGAGAGGGTGTTGTTGTATGATAATAATTCAACAAATTGTTGTTTAACAAGGAGCGACAGCCACAGTCACGCGGCACCCTGCTCCCGATCCTCTCAAGCGTTCCTCGTGTTAATCGCTTTATATGCAGCGACGGCAGCGGAGGGAGCGAGTCGAAGGAGGGATTCGGGCGATGTCTTGTTTTAATGCATTGCTTGTGTGAGAGATCCTGGGGCAATACACACGCACAGCTGCCGAAATATCTTACCTCCATTTCATGAAATGAAACAATTAGGAGAAAAAGTTGCCTTGTGCCAAGGACCCTTGCGCTTCCTCTTCCTGTTTGTCCTTGCCGTTCCTTTCCTGAGGGTTTTCGGGTATCACGGCCCAACCCTTTTTATAGCTCGGCAAACATGTGTATGCTTGTAAACAAGCCAACCAGCCTGCCACTTCTGTATGTGTGTGTGTGTATCTCTGGATGTGTGGATCTGTCTCTGTGTGCGTTTAATGACAAAATAATTAGAAAAGTTTTTGTGTACTTTGTAGTCGGGTCCTGGAGTCTGAGTACGAGTGCTACATTGGCCTGGTTGTCCTCCCACTCATTCCTACACTGCCCTCCCCCTGTCAATGTCACCGCCAATTTGCTACTTCAGCCTGCTTGTTTTCGGGCCAGTATCTCCTGCCTACATTTGCTGGTGTGTCGCTCGGAATGTGGATATCTGGTTCTGGCCATATACATCTGAAAATTGCCAGCCCGAACTCTGGCTTACTTTGCCTCGGCTTCTGTGGTAATTAGGAGGCAGAGGTTTCGACATTGACACCTCAACGGTACAAAGCACTTACCAATGTTAAAAATGTAAAAACGAAATTTTAAATAATTTATCATGATGCCGCAGATTCCATTACTGTTATATAACTTATATAACTAACTTGGGAAATAACTAAATTGTAGACACGATTTTGCAATTAAAGTTTAAAAATGTTGGATTATGCTTTTCCAATCCCCTTACATATAAAACTGCTTTTAATATTCAATCGCCAATAACTCAAAACAAAGCTACCATTACATATTTTTTTATAGTTTCAAAATAAATGAAACGAAAAAAGCCTATCGAGTTTTTAATCTTTTGGAGCTGCGTAAGCCATGCTGCTATTTTACCCAGTGATCCCCCAACTGGAACTGCGATTAAATGGCTCAGAAGAGCTTATTATTTAAGTAGCCCGAAGGCGGGGTGGCTGGGCTATCGGTTTTTAATTATCTTTGAATGAATGCAATTTGTATTAAATGGAGACCACCGCAAGCCAACAGTGTGTAACTAATGCGTTAATTGCCGGAAAAGGGAGTCTCGTTGGCCCAGCAGCCACCGTCCCGAATATTGGCCGAATATTTTATTGGATATGGCTATCGGGGCACTTGGCATTTAGTTATTAAGCACTCGAACATATGGCACCATCAGGATGAGAAAGGCGAAAACTTTCGCCAGACAGACAAAATACTCGAAAACCACCTTCTCTTCACAAAAAAAAAAAAATATATACGCCTGGAACAGACTGTGCCACTTTATTTCACCGGCTGGCCCACATTGCGTATGCGTATCGTGGTAGTGGCCCCTCACGAAACTAGCTCCTTACCAGCTGGCTGTGTGTACGTGGAGGTGTTTTTATTGAAGTGCGTGGCGAAACACTTAAGCTCGTTGTCCGAATATCTGCACGAAACCAGCAAAGTGAGAAACACTGAGAACCCAAGCACGAAGAGTGCTGTGAAGTGGCTAACCCACAAAACGTCTTGCCAAATCGATGGCGGGTAGAGCGAATAAAATACCTGCAAGGGCAAAACACCCATAAAAGAAATAAACTATTTCTTACTTGGAACTTGATGGGGAAAACAAAATAAAAGCTTTTTTTTAAATAATTCGACTTAAGAAGTTTGAGTGTTGTTTTTGGTCTTTTTGAGCTTTGCTTGAAAACTTAACAAAAGTGAATAAATGATAGTATTGAAATTCAGATTTATTCTGGTTATCAGCCTGACTAAATTAGCTAAAAAAAAATGTCATTACTTTAAAATTCCTCCCTTAAGCATACCTAAAAAAAACCTGAAGTGGATTTGATTCACCGACAAGTCCTGACCAATAAATGCTTACATAAACTCCAACCTGGTCAAATACTCGTATGAATATAGAGGGAATGGAGCACATTCGCTTCCAAGTATTTGCACTGGCCAAAAGGAGCAGACTGCCCCCCAAAAATGGAGCAAAACGAATGCTAAGCTAAAGGCAAACTTTGTGCCGAGAAAGGGAGCAGGCAGAAGCTAGTTGATTTCCAACAGTCGAGTCGAGTTTATTTTGCCGGTCAGGTGAGAGAAGGTAGGTAGGTGAAGGAAGCAGCAGCAGCCAGCATTGCATACATTTTTGCTGCGTGCCTTGCTTTCCCAGTTTTTGCAGGACCACCACTACTTTCTTTTTGCCGGGCCGGTTCGGCCAACTCAAGCGTGAAATGTTGATGAAGTAACCGCACATGTTTGTCGTTTTCCTCTTGTCGTGTGTGGCATGGTGTGTGTGTGTGTGTTTAGCATACGTGTAGCTTACATCCCTAAAAACCGGTTTCACCTCAAGTGAGTGTTTAGGCGGCAACTTTTGTTCCGCTTCTCCCGATGTCTGGGCACAAATTAGTTTGTCCGGCAAGGCCCATGTTTATGGGCCAAAGTTTAGAATTGTTTAACAGCAAACTCGTGTTCGGCGCTGTTATTTTCCCTTTTAATTTTTTTGGGCTCGGCGCTTGCACCACTTGTCCCATATGCATATAAATAAAGCGATAAAAAATGCTTTGAAACAGTCAAATGAGTGGGAACAGCAACAAAAAATAGAAAAGTTTCGCAACTAGAGCATGTCATGATGCACGGTCACCATAGATGTTGATGCACAACATGCTTCGTTACCGAAACAACCGTCAAAAACGAGTAAAAAAAATTGGCACGGGTGAAACGGAATAACGGTATTCAGGATTCAGGACTCAGATTCAGTTTCAGTTCCAAGGACAATGTAACCATGTTAAACAGCAATCAGAGTGGAAATACAAACCACTCGCTGGTAATTTTGCATGCAACGCTTAATGCTTGTGGCGAAAGTGGCGTTGATTTCGGAAGACAACTTTTTCACTATTTTTTGTGTTTTTGTTTTTTTTTTTTGGGTTCTGTTTTGTTTTTACTGTATTACATTTCCCCTTTTCCAAAACAGTGTCGCTGAAGTTTTCCCGGGGCTTTGGAGGGGTAGCTAGGCCCTCGGCAGCGGGCCAAATTAAACGAAATGTATACAAAATTCGCTGCAGCGGTGGTGCTGCACTCGAAATTTGAGTGAGTGGCTGCCTGCATAAAGAAGCACCACCAACGGCGAATGGCTGCAGGCTGAGCAGTGCCTCCAGAGAGAAAAAACTCGCAACTTTTCACGAAAATCTCTTATCAAGAGTGGTTGAAAATATAAATGCAAAACATGTTGCATTTACTCAATCAAAAATAAGATAAAAAAGATATTTAGCTTCTTGTATTAGGCCTTTCACCTATCTATTTCAAAATTTCTAAAAACTTAATTTTTCATTTTGCGCCATGTGCTGGGTTGGCTTTTTTGGGTGGCTGGCTTGGATGTGCAGGCAACCGTGGCGTGAGATGTTTGCCAACATGTACAACAATGTGTATTTGTTGCTGCCTCTGGTGCTGCCGCGTTGTCTAAAGTTTGAAGTGCGCATAATAAGCCAGGCAGCAACCAGAAAGCAGAAAGCAGCCACCAGGCCCCAAACCATGCCAAATTAGGCACTGCAGATAGTGCCCCAAAATGTAGGCAACCATTTTTCGGGAAGGGGATTTCGGCTGAAAAGCAAGTGCGAAGTGCTCCACAGAGGAGAGACTGAGGGTTCAATGAGCCCGTCATCATTGCGCTGCTTGTTAGCTTTCGAAAGTGAAACTAATTTCCGTTTTTACGTGGATACAAGTTTTACGAAACTGGGTCAAAGAACAAGAGTTCGAGTTTATAGTCAGACAAAACTGAGGAACTTGTTCTCAATAGGTTTAATAGAGAAAGGGTCTCTTCAACCGAAAACATTTTATAAATTGCACTAAATATATTAAAAGAATTAATCCGATTTCTCTTTCCGTCTTATTTTATTTAATTGGGTCTCATTAGAGCTCATGCAATTGCTTAATTTAGTAACTCCGTTGAACATGATGTAGGGATTTTCTCCAGGCAAAACTGAAATTATAATCCATTCAATTATCCCTCTATTTTTCAATTACTTACTTTACGTCTTGTTGTGTTTTGCAGAGAGCTGGATTTTGGAAAACAATGCAAGAATCGGAGGGCTTCGCACACCTCAATCCCAAATCAGCAGGAGCAAAAACATCAGCAACAGAAGCACAAAAGTTATGCTCCGGGCAAAAACTGAAAATGAAACAACTTAATTAGTAGTTGTAGAAGTCGAGAGCAAAAACCCGCGCACTCTCTGAATTCGGAAACAATCCGGATCAGAATCAGAAACGGAATCAGAATTAGACCAGCTGGAGGAAGTGGAAATAAGCAGTAGGGCATTACAGCGAATTTTTGGGAAATATTTTCCGCCCACGGTGGAAAATGCCAAGAGGAGCTTTACCCAGGGCAACTGTGTTCGCGAGTGAGTGAGAGTGGCTGCAATATTTTTGCGAGAAAATTAAATTGAAAACAACAAAGAAGAGGGCAAAGCAAAGCGAAGCGTAGTAGTAAACACTCTAATATACGAGTTGGGCCTGCATATAAATTGTTACACTTTACACAATGGATTTGCCAGAGTCAAGGACTTCCAGCATGCAAGCAACAACTTCCTGCTGCGCCAGCATCAAGCGATGCTATTGGGCTCTATTCACGCTCTTCCTATTCGCGGCCCACGTCAGCATAACTTCCGGTCAAATCGATTGGGACGACGACGACGATCCAGGTGAGTGACTACAAAATGTGATTTGAATGCAAAACTTGGAAAAACAATCCGATCCCAACCTATCCTCGCGACTCCTCGGTGGTGATTTGCATAAATATGCGACAGCTCAATAAGTGGATAGCCCAGACAGTCGTAACAGATACTCTGAAACGTTTTCCAATTGCGATTTGGTTATGTTTTCGTAATCAGGTTTAATTGCCATCACGTATACGCCCAGTGTTCGGTATTCTGAATTGGATGGGAAGCACAGAGATGATGGGTTGCCGAAGCGATAGAGGGAGCGGGGCTTTTAATTAATCTCAGATTTATGGCTTGAGGTATGTGTACTGGTGTGCTATATAAATGGAATTTTAATTATTCAAAAGCTACAATTAAAATATTTAATGAATTCATAAGTCTGACAGTTTAATTGCAAGAGTTTGCCTTAACTTTGGCATCGGCGTGGAGAATATTTATAGAAGCGGATAAATCCTGTTGTCAGGCCGAGCCAAAGGAACCGCTCTGAGGCTTTGTCCCGGATACCTGTTGGACACATATTTTAATTTATTTATTTCCAGCAATTGGTGTTGTCCGTGTGGCAGCCGCAGCAGCTGTGGACGAAATGTTCAATCTTCGACCAAGCCATTAGCAAAAATATTCATAAACTTTTGTTAGAGTTTCCACTTTCAGTTTTTTTTTTTCTCTCCTTGAATCAAAATCATCAGAATAATTAATTTCGGTTTGAGGAAAACGCTTTCACGGCACTTGGGCCACACCCATCGATGGACGGCTGGACGGAAGGATGAATGGATGGATGGATGGCCTTGTAACCTCCACACTTTTCTATTTTGCGATCAAAATGAAAGTCCTTTGTGCGCCGGAGGGGGCTAAATCACACGGTTTGTCTCATTTATCGATTTTCGCCCCATTGTACAAGGACCTCGGTGGCACACGCTTTTAAGCTAACGATGCAAACTGAAAATGTTGACAACAAACATTTTTCAAGCTGTGAGCTGCGAGCAGTGTGTTGTCCTTGTTGCAAGGTAGCCGAGCCGAGCCTTAAACAAATACATCCATCGTACCTGCGTGTGTGTTTCTATTCCCCCATCGCTGTAGGTCCTGTGTGTATCTTGGATGGAAATAGAAGCAGACAGCAGGCACAAGCCACCCGTTGTGATTCCATTTTGGCCCGGCCAACAGCAACCAGCTAACACAGCTACCAAATATACATACATAAGCGTTAGCTAGCAACTTTTTACAGTTTGGGAATATGTTTTTGCATAAAATGGCGAATAAATGCTGCGATATGAGCCAAGGCTAAGATTAGCCAGGCATGATCTTAAAGCACCGTTTTGTCCGGAATGTTGCAGATGCGGCAGTGGAAAATTACAAAAAATTAATCCAAGAAGGAGGCGAAATAAAAATGCCACGAAATTCTACAGATGGAGAAACCTGATTTACCTGATACTTGATTTAGGGCTTAATCTTACGAAATTCAAGAATTAAACTTAAAGTAAACACTTACACACTTAAATATTTTTTTTATTAAAAAACTTTAGCAAGTCTATCGATTTTTATAGAAAATTAAAAGGGAATATTTTTCTGACTGCAAAGACAGTGGCAGAGGGCAATGTGGGCTATGGCCATAAACAACCGACACTCTTCTCGGGCCCGCCAACACTGTAAAATTATGAAATCATAAAAATATTTTTACGATTACATAAAAAGTTGCGAAAATGTGGGCGTCGCTTACAATGTACGTCGCCGCCATCGTCCTAGACATCGGCTTCTATTTTATTTTTTTTTTGTGGTTCGGTCCCGAAATTTTAGGTCCCGGCAATTGCGTGATAGTATAAAATTCAACTTTAGACATATGACTTCATTATTTATCAAACTTGGGGCGACTTGAGAGCGTCAAACGAAAACGAAATAGTTTTTTGCCCCCAACCGCACTCAGACCAGCTTTGACCTGTGGCCGGAACCAAAACCCAGTGCCATATATTCAAATTACGTGTGTGTCACATGTACCCCCTGACTGAGAAGGTTGTAAGAGGCCGAAACGAAAACCACATTCGAACAGTTTCATTAAAAATGAGCCACATATGTGGGACGCTTTTCGGGCTATTTCATTTGCTCAGCTCTGCGGCTTTAACCCTATTAGCCTTTTGCTTTTTCCAGCCATAATTCATGTTGTTTTCATTTGTTTTGATTAGCAAACGAATGCCGCTCAAGCCTGTGGCCGGGATTGTAGGTCCGTGGCTTGATTCGCTCGGCCGTCTGGCAAATAATAACGTGACTCGCGCGTCGGGCCACTAAAAATCGTATTTCGAGTGTTTGACTTTGTCTCGTGCGTGTTTAGTTTCACTTGCCACACGCAATCCTCAATCCGCAATCCACAATCCGCAATGTGAGCTGTGAATTGGTATAACCATCACACACCCAGAGAAAAGGTGGTTGTGGGTGAAAAGTCCTGGGAAAGAAGAGCGACCGCGTTGGACATAAAAATTTTAATTTATGCCGTGTTGAGTGCGTTATGCTCCAGTTTGCCACAAGAGTGCCTACTTTAGATCTCCCCCATATTACACAATATATGCAGATAGGTGCCACTTACATTCCCCCCAAGTTCGCAAGGAATCGAGCTGGAAAAGTATATACATTTTAAATTAACAATAAGGTTATAAGTTTCAACCTATGTTATTTACAGCAAAATAAAATGATAGCCTTACGTGTTTTTTTACTGAATTCAAGCCTTTAAATAAATTAATATATATAAGCCTTCTTTATATGTTATGTGCCTTAGAGCCCTCTTAAAGTCAGACCACAAATCGGCACTTCTGACGCGCATTCTATAGCTCATTTGGCTGTCGTTCGCGAGGCGCTGGAAAATGTTGGATTTGCTAGAAACACGCAATAGATTTCCATTTCGCCCCAATCCTTCCTCAACTATGTGGCATGTGAAAGAAGCCAAAGGCAAGAGTGAGACAGTGGCGACCGCGAATATGTAAAAATTATAATTCATGTTACATATTTGATGAAACACATTCAATCATTCGCCTGGCATGGCCGCAACCCCGATAATTACGCATTTCGCTTTTTCGCCGTGTGGTTATTTTTAATGATAAATGACCGGGCCCGAAGTGTTTGGGAATTTTTCGGAGCTTATGCCGAATATTTTGCCCAACTGGTGTTTATGTGTGGGGCGTGTTTCTGCTCCCCTTGCCACATTCTGCTGCCGTTCCACCGCCAGAAAGCCGTGTTACTAATTTTGTGTCAAAAATACTTTGCCGCAACAGCGATAATACAAATGTATGCTTCGGTGAGTGTGGGTATGTGTGTGTAACAAGCCAAACAAGGTACCGCAAGGTGTATGGCAACGCAATTTGTCATTTGTCAGAATCTAATGCAGTTAATAATTAGCAAAGCCGTCTAATGGCAAGGTGTCTCCATTCCACCCGGCTATGTAATGCTTGACTTTGCCTGTCTCTGTCTCAGCTAGTGTCTCGGTCTTCCTGCTTCCCTCTCTGTCTGTATACCCCTTGGGATGTGGTAAGAGCCAAGTTTGTAAATCCTATTGGGAAATCAATAGATGATTAATTACCTTTCCTAAATACATATCGACTAAAGGATTTGCTATATATGTACGTACAGTACACAAAATAACTACGAGTAATGTATTTTTATAGAAATTCTTTAAGAATTTGTTTTTATATATTTAATACTGATACTTTTATTTCACACACTTAAACATTCTCTCATATACTTAAGCGTGCAATCAATAATATCCCGATTTGCATGCTCTTGAGAATCCTTGCCGTTGACAACATCAATGTGCTTATCCAGTGATTTAGCCGACTTAGTTCAGCGGGGCATTTTTCCCTGACAAAAGGGATATCATTCCGAATGTCATGTAAAAAATGAAAGACGTAAAAAAATGAGAAAAAATAAAAAAATATAAAAAAAAACGAAAGAAGAAATAAAGCTGGTAGAACACGCGAAATCCTAGACCTCCGGTCCGACTGTCGCGTAGCAGACACGCTAAAACTGTTCACTTTGGCGAAACGTATAAATTTTCTATTGATTTATGCCAAGTTTGCATGCCATTTTTTTCGCTTTGCATAATTTCTGCTGTTGGCCAAATTGCACTAGTCAGTGGGGAGCGAGGTCGGGCGGGTTGGAGTGGAAGCGCAGCAGGAAGAGGCGTTGCAGGATACGAAGGATGGTCGAGGACGACCAAGGCAAATACAATTGTTGCGATTGCGACTGTCTCTTCGCGGTCATGGCTCGACTGCTACTTACTAACACAATGGCGAATGCAATTTCAAGTGTCAGTCCTATGGCACTGCGAGAAATAAAATTTCTAGGCCACAGAAAAAAATATATAGAATATTATTTAAGAAGAGGATTTTCAATAAATCACTAAAAAGGCCCTGCACTTTGTCAAGAAAATACCTAAAAAATCTTCCTTAATCATAGAACTTAATTCTTAGTGTAAAAGTGCGGCTGTTTCAGTTGGGTTACAGCAGTTACGGCAGCTACAGCGGCTAGTGGCATGAATTGCGATGATGGAGTTATCCATTTATACTCGCATTTGCATAGAACCAGTGTCTGTGATTGCCGCTGGGCGAGAGACGCTGCGCTGACACATGACATGGAAAAATGAAAACGAAGCCCGTCGTGTACCGAGTCTCTAGTCGCTTTTCGCATTTCCCGCCTCTTGCCCGCTCTAACTTGTTCTGAGCCAGAACAAATGGTCAAACAGTTGGTACCACCCATCCTCTGACAGCTCAAAAACTCGTACAAAAAAAAAGTCTGAAAAAGGATAAGACAGAAGAGAAACTGCTATCCCAGCTGCAGCTGGATGGGAAATGCAACGATGTTAGAGAGAGCCTGCCACTGCAACATTTTCTATATATCACATGTAAATATGAAAGCCCTACTACGGGCATGCCAGTGCGAACAAAAATGATAGCTCTGCAAATCAAGGTTGTAGGTTTGTGTATATAAGATTTTCCATATATCACTTTACTCATCCCATTTAAAATTCGGCTTAGTTAACAGTGGTTTTATACCCTCGCAACAATATGCATCAAAATCTAAGAAAAATATTTTTTGTTGAATGTTTTTTAGACATTTTCTGTTTGATACCCATAGACAATTGTAAAAAATGCGTAGACGGCCAGCATGGCCCATAGCGATGGCTATATCTGGCCAATTTCCAACCAATTTCAACCTTTAGTGGAATATCTCAATTGGAATACTTTAAAAGATTTTTAGATAGCTTCTCCACCAATCTGCATCAAAACCTAGAAACGAAATATTTTTTAAATTTTTTGTAAAATTTTCTGGGGGATCCCCTTGATAAATTCCGTATGTTGCAGGGGAGAACATTATAGCCCCGCCGATGGTCATATCTTGGCCAAAATTCATCCGATTCTGGATTGGAATCCCTTTAACGATTTGTAGATAGATTCTCCACCAATCTGCATCAAAACCTAGAAACGAAATATTTTTGAAGTTTTTTTGTAAAATTTTTCTAGGGGATCCCCTTCATAAATTGGGGAAGACGCATGGGAGGGCCCCGCCCATGGCCATATCTTATCCAAAATTCATCCTATTTTTTATCGGAACGTACATTAAAGCATTTTTAGATAGATTCGCCACCAATTTGCATCAAAACCCAGAAACATAGACTTCGATTTTTTTGATTTTTGTTGAGATTGTAGTGTTTCTTAACTTTAAAATTTGTTCAGTTTATTTCGAGATTATTTTCATTCTTTAAAATCGAATGGGAAAACAGCAAAACTCCGGTTGCGGACACGTTATCTTCGCCAAGGGAATGCCAAAAATGTGCCTTTCTGCTTAGCTCCTGACTGCCTGCTACGCTGGGGCACGCTCGGTTGAAAGTCAAAACCATGTTGCACATCCATCACTTGGAGTAAACAATTTTTGATTAATCACCACCGCCGGACTGAAAGTCGGACTGTTACTCTGACTGGAAGTGGAAGTGGGACTGTAAAGTGGGATTTGGGAACTTGGGACTGGGTGTGGCGTGCACTTTGTGCAACATTTTTCCAATTGCTGGCATGGCAAAACACAAAAAAAAAACAAGAATAACAGAGCACAACAAACTCGTTGGCACGTGCAGCTGGAAACAGTCCCTAAGAGAACAGCGAAAAGCGCCGGACATGTGTATACAAATTGTAGATGTGGATGAAGCAGCTGGCCATTGCAAATTTGTATCATGATTGCTACTCGACCACCAACAAACCAACTAACCAAGCAGCCGTCCAACCAGGCCAACAAAAGAGCAATACCAACAGACACAGTAGCAGAAACTGAAACAGTAACCAGCATCAATGGCAACCATTTGACTTTTGCATATTTGACTTTGGCTCTTTCCGTGAAGCAATTTGTGCCGTCAACCGTTGTTAAGCTTTACAACTTATCAAAGTGATCAGAAAGGACTTGGGTCCGAGGACAGGACACCACTTAATGGGGGTTTCTTTTGTGAATTTCAATACATATTAAACGGGTTATGCCACAAAAGGATTACAACACTTGTCCCCAAAGCATATCATTATGGTTAAACAATTTTTTCTGACAACTTTATTAGCCCTGGTCCAAATCGAGTGACCCGTGCGAAAAGCAAAAGGCGGAAGGCAAAAGGGTTTCCCTTTGGAGAGGCGTGCGAAAAATTCTAAACAAATAAATAAAAGGCAAGTTTGTTGCCCAGCCCAGTCCAGAGTTGGGGCACCAGCGTTGAAATTGCTATGCGGCATGCGTCAGCGTCAAAAACTATTTTATAGCTGATTCGTGTTGTCGTCGGCATTGGAAAAGGGGCGAAAAAAGTAAAAAAGAAGCTGCTTCTATTGCTGTTGGGTTAACGAGGATGCTGGCATACAGGGCGGATGGGGTTTCTCCTTTAGGACCAACAAGCCGGATGAGTTGCGAATAAGTCAACGTGGCAAAATGTGTCAAAATGCGCAATTTATTTAATTCTCAACACACACCACCATCTTCAGGCATTCAGCCATATACATTTTACTTTTTGCTTAAGAAAGTAGAAGATATATATAGAAGAATAATTTCCTTTGATTTTAATATTTACGTTTTGCTGACAAAAGTCTTCACAAAATGTTTTAATACTCTTTCTAGTTGCTTTAATGAAATGTAAATTTCTCCCTTGTGAAATATGTTTGTTTTTTAAAATGTAATTTTCTCTCCGTGTGCAAGTAAAGTAATTTTCATACTTTGCTTTTTTTTCGATCTGACTTGATGCTATTTAAGCGAAAACTTTTAAGTTGTTCAACAAAAGTTTTGCAAGCAACATAAATTGGATTAAACCAGAAAGATGGCACCAGCGCGTCCAAAGGGCCAAGGCAATGTCACACAACTTGCCAGCTTGGTTTCTATATTTGAGCTGCCAGACCGCTCTGTTTCCAATCCCATTTCTGGCCAACTAGCCAACCCTTCTATGTTGGGGCGGCGTTGCAAAGTATTTGTTAATGTGTACAATTTTCGGCTAGTGCACGTGATGCCAGGAGAGGATTTTAAGCTGATCCTCTGGCCCTGTTGAGTTGGCCGGGCCAACTCATTAGCCAAATGAAGCCAAAAACTAAACCTATTGCCGAAAAACTTTCAACAGTCAACGTGGAGGCTGCCGGTTTGCAGGTTTGCCGTTCTGATCGGATCGGAAAATCAAATGAAAAAGAGACGGTGGCAGGGGCAAAAAGTTTTGCCAACCCCGGGGAAAACCATAAATGTCAAAGTCAGCTAAAAGTTTGCATAGTTTTTGACTTTCAGCAGCCGCCCAAGGGCCAGATCCTGGCCAAGGGGCCCATGTGGTTGACATATTTGCCGGGGGATTATTAATTGAAACAAGTTAATTTGCACAGAATATTGGCCGGCGACGAAGGAGCAGGCATAGTTGGAACGGCGCAAGTGGAACCATGGCCACCTCAAAGTAGACACTGCCGGAGGCCCCTTTTCCATGTTCTCTGCTCTGAGGGCAGTGTCTAGTTTGTGTTTGTGTATGGTTTGGATGGTTGTTTCGGGGTGTGTGTGGAGTCTGCTGGCAGGCTAACAAGAAGGAACCAAACAAAAACGAGAAAATAGCAAGCAAAATGGTAGCAAAAAGTTATTAAGAGACATCATGTTCTTGTCCAAGGGATAAACTTTTCATATGCTTTTTGAATTAAACATTCAGTAATTTTTCCATAGGACATACATATATTCTACTGAATGCATTTGTTTACTTGGACCATGCAGATCTAGTTCGGGATAAACTTTCTGGCTTTGTCTGCAAAAACAACTTATAATTAGTATTTAAATCCAGGGCACAAGCAGTTTGACAAAACTTTTACCAAGTGAACGGCCAGTTTTATGTATAAGTTGGAACCGAGTAATTACACATAACGTCTGCATTTAATTCGATGAATTTCCAAGTATTTCCACAGACGCTTCGGCATCGGAGAAGATTTACTTGCTAGACAGACTAATGACGCATCCCATTGTAATCAGTGCGCTTGGGTAATTCGAGATTGATTGACCTGCCAAATTAGCCAGTCTCGATAAAAACCAGCATTCAGACAGTCTTTGTAATTTTTGGGGCATTTAAACTAATATGGAGCAATAAAAGTGTGACAAGAACCTTAATTCGAATACATTTTAAGCAATTAAGCAATACATTTAAAGCAATTTAATTTAAAGCAACATTTAAAGCTATTTTTGGGTGCAATTGTTACACATTAAAAGCCTACAGCTTTGGAACTAAAGTTTCTAAATGAAGTACATAATTTCTATACTATAATAAATAATAGAGTAATTGGGAATGAAATAACTTGTTTTCGCATCTGTACTCTCCTCTTCTGTTAAGCCTATGAACTTAAAGCCTTAACCGATATCTGGTTATTGTTACGGCCAGACCTCATTATTTATGCCCCAAGTTATGCGGCCAACAGAACATTAAATGCAAGCTGCAGCATCAGCAGTAGGATATGAAGGACCTGGAATATAAGCTACCCCCGCACTCTATCACCGCAGTAAACTTTACCAACGTTCGTCTGTCCGTGAGTCTTAGTCTTAAACTATACTTTTTGCCTTTGCTGTTGATAACAGAGAGAAAATTATGTTAAAAACGGACAGATACTTAAAAGACTTAAAAATAAAAATGATATATGGCTTGCCATATTCTGTTTTTCTATTATTATTATTTTTAATTTTTTGTATTCATTTTTTATTTTGGCTACTTAGCTCACTGTTTATTTACACAATTTGTGACTACATTTCTCTCAGTGCTTGGTAAGGCGCAAATGTTTTGTGGAATGCGCTCAAGTCATAAATTTTACACTACATTGGCGGCGGCTGCCTTCGCCAAGGCATTGCCATTGACTTGCACTGACTGTGTTTGTCTATGTACTTGGCGTTTACTTTTATATTTACTACAGCCCGCAGCATCCAGCATCTCTACCCTCGCCGCCCGGCTGGCCCGCTGGTCCGGTTGTTTCCCCGGATTTTTCCCGGTCTTTAGCTCTGTGTAAACATCGCAGACAGGGCCGCAAGCAGTCCGCTTTTATAGTTTATTGATGCCAAATGGGTGAAATTGCGAGCGTATTGACGTTGAAAATATTTAAGCTGCCAATGCGGGATAGACCGGATAGAGGATAACGGGCAGCATGGCAACTTATTTATTTTTGGCTGTTTGTACTTCATCAGGCAGCTCATAATGCCAGCGATAATCGCGCTTACGGGCGTTAAATTTTTAAGCCAGAAACTGCAGCCAGAAGATTGCGGCCAGAAGTTGTGAATGTTTTTTGTTGCCGCACATGACAGCGGAAATGAATCAAGTGTGCACCGAGACAGAGAGGGCACATATGGAGTAGTGCAAAATTTTCCAACTAATCGGATTCTAATGGCAAAATAATTATCACAGCGAGAGCCACTCAAGAACCCATACTCCCCGGCCTTGCCACTGCCCCAGCCACTGTCCTCAGCCCCCTAGAAAAGCCACACAAATGCACAAGCGCACATTGCATTCATAAATTTGGGAATGCCATTAGTTTTACATTTGCGGTTTGTGCTTGGGGATAACCGCAAAGTGAAAAGCCGCAAAATTTCCAAGTCATACGGAAATGAATGCCGCCTGGCCAGCGACAAAATCGAGCAGTCTGGCCAACAGCAAAGGAAAATTTAAACAAAGTCCGACAGACAGACATGGCCAGGCCAAAATGTGGGCAGTTCGGTTAGCCCATAACACATACATCCACTCCATGTATATAAATATATGTATATGTGTGTGCAGGACATAAAAGTGTGCATTTGTGTTTGCCTTGTTGATTTGTGATCTCAGTGGGTATGTGTGTGTCTGAATCGGGATTTTCAATTAATGTAACAACTCCGCATGACGCTCGGATTAGGAGCGTAAAATCTGGCGAGCTTTGGTAGAAACAGTATCGGAGCTATTCCTGTCCCGGTTACTTATTTTATGCCAAGGCAATTAAACATGACCCGGCAAACAGAAAACTACCGGTCGGCCCAAAGCAAACACAATGGCCGTGTGCATCAGCTGAACGAACTGACCACTGGCAGCAGCCACCAGCAGCACTTCCAGATATTCCCATAATATTCAATTCAATATTTGAAACCGCTACATAAATTCAAACATTTGCTCTGCCGCCGAGCCGGGTTTCGTTTTGTAAATAATGTCAGGTCGGGCCGATGGATTTTGACAAACGTTTGGCCATGTGTTTGAATTGGTTCCCAGCTTAACCCACCAATGGCCAAAGCAATTCAATTTTAATTGCAACCGTATTGCATATGATAGTGATTTAATATTTAATTTCAATTTGTCGTTGATTAGGTTTAACCAATTGAAATTAATGCAATAATCTATGTAACATGGTTTCCAGGGGCGTCTGATAGAATTTTGTATTAACAGGAATAACATTATTATAAAACGAAGTTACTTTACTCTACTTCTAACATAAAAATTAAATTCAGTGTAAATTAAATGAATAAAAGGGTTAAGGCATCTGTATTTAGTCATTTATTCTCTCGCAGCTAGTTCAGTCAACATAACGCCATACAATGGCCGTTGGCCTTCCAGCGCTTCTATGGCCCTGGATGCCGGTGAATATTGTAATTAATGTCGGGAACCCAGAAAAAAGGAAATAATCAATAGCCTGGCAACTGAATTAAGTACGGAACTCGTGCGGAGCGACGCCAGAGCCGGCGAAATGGCCAGCATCCATCCCACTATTGTCCGGCAGAAAAGACGAGAATGGGGTCCTCTCGGTCAGCGCTTAATGCGAAAATTCAATTAGTGGCATAATTAGTTGTGGCAAGCGTTGATGTTCAGATTTTTGGTGGACTCTGTGTGCGGCATTCATTCAGTTCCACAGCCCAGTAAGATACAAATACGTCGTACGTACCAAAGAAGCCAGCGCTGACTAGCGAAAAAAGTTAAAATAAATAAATTCCGAGGGCTGAATTTTACTGCCTTGTCTTTTGTGTGATCTTGCATTGCCAGACAGTGGGACTGCTGAGCTGGTGTGTGTCTTTGCCCTTGATTAATGAGCATTAATTAATTCCGGCTAATTTACGAGCAACCGAATCTGCTCGAATCCCCTGCCATTTCGCCGAATTTCATTTCGGGGGCAACCGTAAGCCCTGCTCTGTCCGATGCGCATTGGTGTTAATTAACTAAATGCAACTGCAATAAAATTGATTGTTTTCACTTTGTTTGCAATGCAAATTGCTGTGCCTCAGTGCGCTTAATCCCCGCTGTAACCTGCAACCAGCGACCAGCATCGTGCAACCTGCAGCAGGGAAAACGTTGAGGTCAGCCAACCGCTGCTGTCATCCGGAAATGCCTGAAAATTGTTTGGCTCCGGTTACCATTCGGAATTTGGAATTCGGCATTTGCGATTTGGATTCGGACTCGGATTCGAATTCGTTAGCTGGAAATGACATTTTTCGCTAACATATGCGCGGCTCTGTGGTGGAGCTCAGCTAAATTGCAGCAGCAACAAATTTAATTAGAGTTTGAGCGGACCCGCAAACAAATGTGTTCGTAGGTGGGTCTATGGCTCTGTGTCTGAGAGATGCACATCGCAAATACACTGCAACTCTCGTCCCCCCGGCTAAGAGACAGCAGCTCGCGAAACAAGTCAAATAACAAGTCACGTTTCAATGGCTAATGAGGTCATGTGTAAGAGCCATTGACGGATACGACATTTCCTGCCATACACACAGAGTGAGATCCTGTCAAATAGAAGTTACCAGCGGCAAACTATAGTGAGTAAGTGGCTTTGTGGCTTTATCCCAAGTTAAGAAAGAGTATGTTTTTGTGGCACAATTTGGAGAGGCTTTTGAAACCATTTCCCTCCTTTAATCGTATTACAATTTCTCCGAGTGCAGCCAGCCATAGCGATCCATAAGTAGTTCATATACATTGTTGGCACAGGTACAGTTGTTGCTGTTGGGACTGTCACTTGGCTGGGCGGGCACGTTGTAATAATGACGACGTGCAGCAGGGGCAGTGTCAGTGGCTGCCGTGGCATGAGCAGTAGCAACTCAAATGGAGGCCGTCTGAAGTGCCACCGACGGATATCTGGCTGAATGACTAAAGTTAACACTAACTTGGCAAACAAATAAACATGGAAACAGGCCTGAGCCTGCGACTGGGAATGGAGCAGGACCAGGACAATATGTCAACACACATGAGCACTTGAGCTTTATGTTTCTGTGTGCGAGTCTGTGTGTGTGTGTGTGTCTGTGCCTGTATGCATAGGCATATAATTTCACCTTCCGACTCGGGGGCCCCTTAAACTGTTTGCATTATTGTTCCTGGCTGCGGGCTGTGGGCGTCTCTTGTTTGTTGTGCCTCCTGTTTGGACGCTGCATTACAATTACAATTACAATTAGAAAAGTGTATTTTGTAATTGTATATTCAGTAATTTGGCATGCATGTGCGCCACAAACACAGACGATGGCTTGGGCCATTAACCCCGGGCCACTCCTCTCTCTGGATCCAAACTTGTAGCTCCGGGCTACACCCACACACACAAAAAAAAACAGAAAATTAGACAAAAACGCAATAAGGCAAACGCATTAGTCCTTGCATATCCCTCAGCCGGATTTGGGTCACTTTTGGGCTTGGTTGTAGCCACATCACATACATATTTTTGTTTGCCAACTCCAGTAGGGCTTTAAAGAACTGGACAGTTGTCAGGTAACATACTTTTCCCCAAAATAAAACCTCCCTCACTCTGATTGTACAATTGGGTCAAATACTACGAAATAATTGAGTGTTAAGTTCAATTATAACAAAGTCTACTCTTTATAATATCAAGATATATTATATAATGAGAAACATTCCACCCAAAGTCTCAATTTAAAGTTGTAAATTATACGAGTATGTGTCACACACTCCTATGATTAAAAAACTACACAGGGACAAATTTCAATTTTAACAGAAGAGTTAACACAAGATGATATGTAAGGGTAATTTTGTAAATTTATTAAATAATTTATGAGGCAGGCGCATTGAAACAAATAGGACATGTTACTTTTTTTTTAGTGAAATGCTCAAAGTTCAAACATCAGGCCAATAATGGAGTCACGTAGCACTTATGAAAAATATAGGATAATCCTGGGGCAAAAGTTGCGCCGAGGAGATTGGATGGCAGTCCGGGCCCGGGATTGGCTTTAAAAGTTTCTTATCAGCCGAGCGGAAAGCAATGGCACACATGGCTGTTGTTTCGACTGCTCGCCTTGAGATACGAGTGCTGGCAATTAAGCAGCGAAAACTTTTTTATGGCCTGTGCCAACTGGCGGCCTTGGCCATAATTTGATTGTGGCTGCCATCGAAAAGAAATCACAAAGAGCGATTCATTTGCATGACAACAGCCAGATGGGACGACAACTCATCCACCTCATTGCGATGAGGCACGTGCACGGGCCGGACGAAAAACACACGGGGCACACGATGTGGATCAGGTAAAGAATAAAAAAATGTATATGTGGGCGTATGCAAAATATCGCGTATACGCAGCGGGTAACAACAATAGAGGAGGCGGCAAGCGAGAGGAGCAGCAGCAACGGCTATGGCAATGGCAATGGCAATGGCGATAATCAGGAAATGGCGATGCCATCGGCTTATTGAGAGCCCATCAAATTGATTTCTGGGCCAGGATGGTGGAAAATGGTAATCGATATAGCTAGCAAGTAAACGTGACTGCGACTGCTCGTTTGGGACAAACAATAATAATTCATAGCCACATGCGTTCGTTGTCCTTGCAAAGGCTTAACGTTTTATCCGGCACAGGCGACACATTTAAGCGCACTTCCTGCAGCTGTTGCTGATATGAGTAACCCGCCCCACCACCGCCCTACCTTCCGCCACCGCCCATCACCGCCACCCCATCGCCCCACAGTATCTGCTCTGTCGCGTCCTTGTCTCTTATCAATATGCACTCGCATTAAGTGAGTTTATATGCGATAGAAACAGCTCTAGGATCCTGTGTTCACATTCCCACGCTGTCTTCCCATACAGCCACCCAGGGCCGATGTAACACAGATAGGAATAAAAGGAGACGGGTGCATACTGAAAGAAGAGGATGGCAAGCCTCTAGTCTGGCGCCTCGTCTATGCGTTCTCGCACATTTTTCTCTTTTCATAAATTTTTGAGTGACATTTTTGATGACATCAGGGCTTTATGCCATATGCCCTGGCAGACCCAACTAAAGGCACCTGTCACCGTTGCCAAATGCGGCGTGGCATGCTTAAGCGGCAAGTGTTAAGATGTCAGTGGAAAAGGGGAAAGTCTTCAGTTAGTCTGGCATGCCAGTTATTCAATACGCTTAAAAATGATACCCTTAAAAAAATAACTAGCAAAAGGTTCATTATTTAATTGCAAAATTATTCATAGAATGGTACATAAAAAACTTGACTATTAATAGACTTCCATAAATTGTCCCAATAATCTTAGACCCAAATAATTTTTCCACAAGTATTTCTACCAAAATGCTTCCACTTAACCCGATGCTGTATGAGTTGCAAACAACTCGAAAAAGTCAACGATACTCGAGGACTAATAGGGTCTCGTGCCATCCTGTCGACCCCCACGCCCTTGGATCCTTTTTCACCTTTCCCCAAACCGTCTAAGGCACTTTCTGACATTGACACAGTCTCGAAGGATAAGTGCGTAGGCCGTCTAACAGGATTATCTGCGAAAAGGTTACGCAATGCGTTATCACGTATCATAAAGCGTAATCTCAAGCGCGTGGTTTGTATTTACATGGCCCGCGTAGATTGCTATTTAAAATTTGATGCATGGAAACGCTTCGGCCCAGCCCATTAGGGCGCCTTTCCCTTTGTCTTACGCCAAATTAAACAAAAGTCAAGTGGGTGTATCTCGGCTAACTGATTCGGTTAAAGCAGCCTTGAAGTTGGCGAAATTCTTTGGCGAAAAATCAATTGAGCCTAGGTGGGTGACGTGAGCTACGATTTATTCAATTTTCTTCCGGCCAGGTCTAATAAATGGATTTTCGGTGAGAGTGAGGTTTTCAGGATACGGGTGAGATACGAAAAACTGGGGCTGTCATGTCGCGGCTTGGCAAGGCAAATGCTGCACGATTTATGCGCCTTACACGCTAAGCTCAAAAGTATGCTACATAAGCTGCAGCCGTAGTGCAGACAAAAAAATATTGGCTTGCTCAGGACCTAAAAAAATAACCTTTATGCTATAACTTGAAAATATAGTTCAGTAATATAAAGTATAGCAAAATCATATTTACATTTTAGTTGCTCAATTCCGCAAGTTTTTTTTTAGATAATCCGTATTTTTCCAAGTGCATTAAACCCAACACCGTCGACTAAGGCGCCGCCGCATATGTTTGGCTGTTTGGTAAGCTGAAATTCAAATTTTTTCACAGCCAAACGGGAACCAAACGCAAAAAGGGGTTTCGGCTTAACTGCGCCACGCCATTTGTCAGCGTAATAAAAATCAAACATACACATTCCAAGTCCCGAGCACCCTGTGTGCTCGGCGAGGGGAAACCTCAAAACCGTAGAGATCCGGATGGGGGAAAATTTGGGGGACATGGCAAGCGGAGAGACGTGGGGGAAATCAGAGGTGAGCTCCAGCTATTGAGAATTTATATTGGCCACATTTGTAGCCCTTGCCTTTGGCTTTGCCTCGGCATTACCTTGAGCGCTTTTTGAAGTTTTCACATTTATTTCACTTCGACGGTTCAATTTTTACACCAGCGCCCACTCATTGTAATTGTGTGTGCACTTTGCCTTTAATGCGGCGTCGTGTCAATTCGACTTTGGCTCCAAGCCCGGCTAAAATCTTCAGTTCACTTCACTCAACTGAACTGAACTGAACTGAACTGAACTCAAGTCCCTGCCCGTCGATGTGTTTTTACGGCGCAATTTATTGCGGCAATTTCTCGCGCTCAAATGCAAATGCAGGTCCTGTTTACATTAGTTATTACGCTTATTTATGTGATTTGATGGGCGAACACTTGGCTAGATTGCTCGACGGGGCAAGGTGTGCGGCTTTAAAATTGATGCGCACTTGGGGCTTACACCTTCGCTGTGTCGGAGTCGGAGCTTCGGCTGCTGCGATTGCGGCTATTAAATTAAGTTTAGTACCGCGATAGGGCCAAGCCTTTTGTCTCATCTCGAAATTTTGCCCTGCGGCTGCGAACGCATTGAGAAATCACCAAATAATTGCCACGCTTACACTTTGTCGCTACGACGGCCCTTATCTCGGGGCAACATTTACAACAGCAACATTTTCAGGACCAACGGGACAAGCAGGACCAACGCCAGGCAACTACAAAGCATCGCTTATTCCTATGGGAACGGGCCAGGCAACAAATTACAAATTCAACAAGCGCCAAGTGGACAACCCTCATTAATTTTTAGACCCCAGACCCCAGCGCGGCACTGTCCACTGTTTCTCTGCCCCTCTGTCCCCTGCCACTGATGCAAAGTTTTCTATTAAAATTAATAATGTTGCTAAAAACAAAGCAGTGGCAACAACAAAGAAACCGGTCCAACGACAAAGTCCTCTCAGCATGGTCCTTTAATAAGTTGCGCGGTTTCCTCATCGCTCCTTGGCAACGGACAGTGTCACTTTGAATTTATCAAGAGCGGCATCAATATCCGTTTCACGGGGTTTAGCCAAAAGGTGGCCAAAAGGTGCTGGCCATTATGAATTGTTGCCAAATGGCAGCGAAAGGTGTAGGAAGACATTTTCAAAGCAGAAACTGTTGTGATTATAGGAGTTTTACTTTGTGCTAGAGCTCCTTTATCAGGAGTTGAAAGGACAAATGTTTTGATTCACTGGAACTGTTTTGACCAGAAAAGATCATGTTTAAAAAAAAAGGTTTTAAAAGAATTCTATCAAAGATATAAATAGAAATTGGAAATTTTTGAACCTTTTGAATTTTTGAAATCAATGAACCTTAATCAATGAAGTGTTCCATTTTGTCTATTTATATATTATTTTCCTTTCAAAATCTTTTTGAATATCTATAACAACGCACAAATTGCCTCAGATTCTACAGGGAAATACATATTTAAGTTGGGTGATGGAGTTTCTTTAATTGATTTCATACGCGTATCCTCTGATGTTTGCCTGCTTTCCTCATAATAATTATTCATTTTGCCGCTGGCAACACATTAGCCATGTCAAGAGGCGTCCGCCCATTGCTTGTTGTCTAAACTTGTAATTGAAACTTCCATTCCATTCGGTTCGGCTTCCTTCCATTCCACCCCCCAACATCTGTCGCTGGAGTGGTGGTGTCACCGATGTAAAATAATTAGCATTATGCTGTGGCATTTGCACCACTCATATCACAATGGGCCGAGAGGTTAGTTCTGCTCTGACAGCGCTCCTTATTTCTACTTAATTAATTGAGTTGCCGTGTTATGAATACTTCATGATTAGCTGGTGGCAAGTGGAGCAAGTGCCTGGTAGCAAGGTAGTCAGTTAGCAGGATGAGCGGATGGCTGCCAAATAACCGCAGGTAACCTAACGAAGCTTGCTTCGTATATAAATATTTGAGACAATTTTCAAGTGCGCCCGGGACCCTTGGCCTTTGTCTTTGTGCGTGAAAAGTAAATAGCGCATTGGCAAACAAATGGGAAAAAGGCGGAAGGGCGACCCCAAACTGGTAAAGCAATCAAAGAAATTAGCAAACAACAAGGAGGCTCCCAACAAAACCAATCCAAAAAAAAAAACGCCCACGCCAAAAATGAAGGAAACGGAAATGGCAAGAAAGAAATCGGGCAAGGAACGGAAGAGTATAACGCAATGCAACGAATATAAATAATTCAATATTTCCACTTCACTTGATGGTTCGCTTTGTTTGCACTCTTGCCACTTTTTGTCTGTCTTACTTTCCATGTTCCCTGTTCGCTTTTTTCCTGTTTCTTCTCTGTTGGGCGGATGCGACCCAATGAAAATAAGCAATTGAATGCTCGGTTAAATGTAAGAAAAATCAATTTTCCAAACAATTTTACTGCTGCCTTCCCCATTCGATTGTGTATTTTTATGCACTTGTCGCCGGCTGCGGGCAATGCTCTTTTCCAGCTACTATCCCCAATCTCTATTCAGTTTTGTTTTGTTGAATAACCCGAGCACACCCTTTACTGGGCTTCACTCCCCTGGCTCAAAAACGAAAAAAAAAAAAAAAAAAACAGGCAAATCAAAAGCACAGCAAAATCAATCGTCAAATCACTTGAGTGCGTTCTGCTTCGTCGCCATCATTCTACCGACTTTTTTTCGGTTCCAACAATCGGTACTCATGGATAACAAGGATATACGGTAAAAAAAAGGAGATTCAGGCAATGTCTAATCTCGATTGTTTAATTATTTTAAGCCAAAAAATTTAGTTACTCGACGAAAACATTAATTGCTTCAAACCTATCAAAAATTACTCATACGCCCTGTACAATAACATAGAATATTCCATGCTTTATGAAGGAAAATATCACTCATACGCCCTGTTGTCGTTTCTGTTGGAGTGTTACTCTAGTCATAAATCACTTTTAATTTTAAATATCGCTTGTTTTTGTGGAATATAACAATCTTTCAATCAGTAACGGGTATCCAACAGTCTAAAAGCTCCAACTTTGTCTATCTTACTTGTTTTCCTTCAGTCTATTGTTGGCAGTGCTTAGACTGTTTCCTGCGTTTTGTTTTTGTTTTGTTTACCCGTCAGTGCAATGCGACCAAAATGGCAGGCTAACGATTCCTCCGGGTCCGATAGCTCCACTACGGCGGAGAGTTCCAACAAGATAAGCACTTACTCTAACCTCGGCTCAGTTGAGCTCAAAACTTGGGGGTTATGTAAAAAAATAACATAATGTACAATATTTCAAGCTTTATGCGAAGACTGTAACGCAAATCTAAAAAAATTAAATCATAGAAATTTAAAGTTTTTAAAATGAGTTTCTGGAGAATATGTAAACCAATAGCCGAGCAGTGTAGGCGCTTTTTGGTAGCTGGTTTGGTTTCTGGTTCTCAGCTGCGACTTTGGCCGGAGCTTTTGGCGTTTTAGGCGCTTCAATTGTGTCACGCATGCACGCACGTTGCTTCCGTTTTTCCGGTTGCCGGGTTTGCTATTTTTCCTGCTTCCTCTCCCACTTATTTTCTTGCCGGCGCTTGGGAAAAACAACAGCTCGGCAGGGGAAAAACCGGGAAGGAAAAAAACAACCAAAGGGGCTTAAGGGGGAAGGACGCGGAGGCAGCGACAGACTGGAAAATTTGCATGTTTGGACATGTTGAAATCTTCTTGGGAGTTGCTTGCGGTACCGAGTTCCGCTCCTATTTTTTCCGTTCGTCTTCCTCGCAGTCGATTTAGCCTAGCATGAAAATGAAATTTGCATTTGTCAGTGACGCTGAGAGAGGATCCCCGGAGAGTCCTGTCCCGAAAATCCTCTAAGAGTCTGCCAAAGTCGAATTAATTTTCGCTCAATCCTTTTTTCTCCTCCTGTCCAGGTAAAACCTCTTACCTCAGAAGATGCGACTGCTAATTCCCAATTTACCTCCGCATCTCTACGGCCATGCGTTGCCACATTCATCTGCCTCAAGTGTAAACATGCATTTCAGGAGAAGGGTAGCAGTTTCCCTAAAAGGAAGAGAATTGTTTGCCATTCTGTAAAAACAAAAAAAAAAAAAAAGAAAACAGCATAAGAGGCATACAAATAGGGGCCACGTGTTATGGTAGTTAGAAAAGATTTAGCTTCATGCATACAATCCTTTGGTCAGGAATATAAGATTACTTACTTTTTCTAGAAGGAAGGAACAAGAAGGAATAAAAATCACTTTAAGGATTCTACGAACTATTTTCTTGTTGCCCGCATTATAGCTATACCCGCGTGTAATAAGTTCGGGGAAACTTTTGCAATTGAATGATATGCATCTTGAGGTCCTCGCCATACAGCCATACAGTAAGCGGAAGACGCTAAGCAAATTTAAGGCAGGCAACAGCCCGAAGGTCATGTTGTCGTTTCCTCCGGCAACAGCAGGGCCAGAAGTGGCAACAGCAACATACAACAAGAGCAACATCAGTTGGCTACACACGCAGCTGGCACCGGATGCCCGGGGAAGCTCGTGCCACAGTTAAAAGTTCAATTTGCGCAATAGCGGCAAAGGCATTTCCCACCCACTCACATAAGTATATATTTATATATATGAATATATATTTGTGTATATATATTTTGCAAGAGGGATCCATTGAAGCGTAAGAAACAGGAGCTGAAACGCCGAAGCAGCATCAGCAAAAGGAAATTTTGCGTTAAATTATTACTTTCCGTTTATGCAAAGCATTTGAGCGCACTCACTTTGCCTTAACGCTGGTTTGTGGTTGTGTTTACTGTTGTTCCCCTCCAGCTTATGCCACACTATACCATATAACACACACATATATATAAAAATATATATAGAATGGCTGTCTATCCGGACTGTGTGCGAATTAGTATGTGCGACAAGCACGGAAATTGCAATAGCATCTCATCATGCCACTAAATGCAACGGCAACATCAGCCAGCGACAGTGGCAAGGAAAAAAATTCATTTGCAGAATTTGCAAAAAAATTTCATGCAGTTTTTGGTGGCACGGTTCTTGACGGGCGGGGTGCAAGTGTGACGTGGGTGGTGGGCGGTGAGAAAATAGAAAAGGGGTCTCACATGGGCGCCGGAGCAGCTGTGGCGCACTAACTGAAATGAAACGAAACGTAACGTGGAAATTGCCGGCGCCAGGATCTCCACCGCCGCCACCGCGCGAGAATGCATTTTAAAGTAAACGCCTCGCTTTTGTCATTTTAATTTTGCGGATTTTTCCATTTTTATTTCATGGCACTGTCTTTTGCTCGTTCTCCTTTGCTCAAGGTTAGGCTGGTTTTTAATTGAAAATGTTCTGGCAACAGCGAACTGACAAGCTGTTCCTGATACTGCCACTTCCATTGCCACTTTCACCAAATATACAACCGAAAAGAAGGAAAAACGGCAAATAGTTTATTATCTGGGTTGCTTAATTAAAGCTTGATTTACGATACAAAGTTTTGCATGAGAAAATTAAAAATAATTCTGAAGAGGAATATAAATGCCATTTCTTAAATATCTCGTAAAAACTAATTTTATAAATAAGGCATACAATAACTTATTTATTCTTCCAATAAAGATAAAAATCCACTTTGTTGTTCGATTTTTTTGCACTCTGTATAAAAGCCATAAACCGAAGTAGGGTTCACCAGTTCACTTGGCCCTTCTCACATGTTGGCCATTTATCTTGCTCAAGGTAATAAAATGTCTATAATTAGTCATTTAATATACAGATTTCCGTTTTGCGTCAAGGGGCGAAAACTTTTGCAGGCATCGGCTTCCTGGAAGACCAAAGAAAAAAAAAATGAAAACACTGCACACCCAACAGAGGATTGGGAACAAAGTTTTTCCTATGGCTCATATGTAGCAGCTCTTCTAGGTTTGTGTGTGCGATTTCTGGGGAGGAGTAATTTAAGTACGGCGAATGATAAACTACTAAGCAGCAGTAGAAAAAGCAAAACCAGGAGCAGGAGCAGACCAGTCGAGAGCTGAGTGCCCGGACTGCCTCGGCGAACCTAAATAAATGTGCAATTAAGAGCTGCTCGCCTTAGTGTTTGGACCGCACAATTTGCTGCCAACTTTTACCCATACCACGGGGCCACATAAATACGTATGGCTATATGCAAACACTAAGGAAAACTTTTACTGAAAAAATTGATAGCCAACTATGGTAAGGTCTTAATTAACCAAGGGACTAAGACCTCAACAAGAGATATTTAAATTTTATGGCCAATTTTCGAAAGCATTTGCTATTCCCTATTCAAGTGACTAGTTAATATGAAATTAATCCATATTTCACTCTATTTTCGCACAGTGCACGTTTGTGTGTATGGGCTTATAAAGTTTCCATGTCTATGTGTGCGTTGGGCACTTTTAACGTAATATGCTGCCGCTTGCCAGCCTGAGCTATGAGCATTTTTATAATAAATCTTGGCGCTTCCGTTTTTGGTTTGCAAACTTCCTGTTGGCAAACGTCTTTAGTAGCCGTCGTGGGCGGACAGATGGGGGGGACTGGTGGAGGATGGCTGGTGCACCAGCCCAATCCAACCAAACTGCACTGTGATTTGCACGCAACATATGGACTGCGCTCCAGACAAACTCACTATCTTTATACAGACGAACATACATATATGTATGTATGTATATATCTGGGAATGGGTGTGCATCCAGAGCAGCAGCTTCGGCGAAGAAATAAATCTTTGAGTTTTTACTTTATTGCAGTTGTCCGGCTCTATATGTCTCCCCCTCGTACTCCCCCTCTGCCTTTTCTTGGTTGGCAGCCTCAGCTAACTTATTGCGTATACGCCAGGTTTGACGTGGGAAAGTACGGGTCTGGGCCATTAAGCCTTCGCTTTCAAAAACACGTGTTTTCCTTGCCAGCATTTACATAATCTACAGTTAGTAGTACCACCTTTTGCGGACTTACGCACGCACTTTTTATTGCTTATTGGGTGTACGAAGTACTACGTACCGGGTCCGCGGACATTTTAACGAGCCCTCAAATAAATTTTAATGTCTTTTAAATGATTTCCTGGGTGGCCTCAAAAAAGGGCTTGATCTATAGCTCTTTCATCCCCCTTTCTGACACCACTTAATGGCCAATATTCTACGTGTTTACGAGCCAGCTTTGGAGGCTCAAGCCCCGACTTAGTAACTGCTCAGCAACTAAGTATTCAAGTCCGGCCAGGCAATGAAAGATCCTTCATAAATACACAATTTCGGATACAGCATTTGCTGCAGCTGCAGTTGCATTCAATACATTCGTCGCCGTTGTAAAAAGAACCTTTTGGTGCTGGCTAAAAAAAAATAAGCGAAAGTACTAAAGGTACACGGGAAAACCAACAAAAAGTACACAGAAATCGCAGACGAAACAGGAAAGTCGAGTTTAAATGTTTCTTTAGAATGGAGGATATAAAATGCAACCATGTTGACGGCATCGTCTATGCATATACATATTCATGCCGTCTGCTTTCGGTTTTATATTTTTTTTTCTTTCCGGAGAGAAAGAATACATTCCTTGGCCTATTCATGATGAGAGTCGCAGTGGTAACGACACTTGTCAAAAGGATTCCAGCAATTGTGAACAGTCATTCCACTTTTTGACTAAACTTTTATGAAATTGAAGTCGCTGAGGTGTCGAACGCTTAAGCGACACTTGTTTTGGGCAAAGTCACTTCAAGAGGATCATTATAGAGTCTGCCAGGTAGAGAGGCAAAATTGATACAATCTTAAACTTATTAAAAATATTAAATTTATTAAATCTATATTTTCAAATCTGCCTGTATCTATACTTTTGTCCCTTTTCCCCGTATCCCCTTTCTCCCCCGAGGAAGTGAGATCAAAGGAAAATTATAAAATATTTTAATTTAAAAATATGCCCCAGCTTTGATGCTTTTTCTGCACCTTTCCGCTGCTTTTATAGAATTTGTTTCGCTGACCAGCTAGCGGAAGGTATATCCAGCTAGGTTATATCCTGTTTGTCAACCAGACAGCGAGCCCGGTATTGTATCCTTTGTCTCTACGGGTCTGCGGGTCTCTAAATTATGCCTTCAGTGCATGCTCGTGGCTGTTTTTCAAAACAAAATTAAAGGCATGCTGCCAACGCAAAAGGAATAAAAACAGAAAAAAATTGTAATGCAAATTTAATTAGGTTTTAAGTGCTTCGGGAAGGACAACCAAGGCGACTCTGTTGATGGTCGTTGCTGTTATTGTTGTTTGTCAAATATTTACTTTGAAAGAGAGGCAGAAAATAACCGAAAAGGCTGGCCATTCCAAAACCATTCCACCCCATTTCGGCCGCCAAACAAAGGTAATGAAATTTTTCGCGCCGAGTTTTGAAACAGTTTAAAGTTATTACGCCCAGCTACGTGTCCACCGGCGAGAAAATTGATTTTCCTAAAAAAAAGTGAAAAAAAAACTTAAAGAGATTGCGTTGATCCAGGGAACTGGCAACTTGGAAAATATTTACTTTGGGGTATGCATAATATTGACTTTGGTACTTCTGGTTTTTCGAACCTGAAAGCTAATTAGAGCGACCCGCATCAAAAGTTGGCAACATTTAAATCGAAATTCCAACTGAAACCAAATTGGTTTATTGTCTGTCGCCGTGGCGAAGGGAAAAGTTAGTCAATGAAAGTTTTTAGCGCCCATGCAAATATGCAAATATTTGCTCAACTTTATTAAAATTCATTTTTGTCATTCATTGGTGTTATGTGTGAGTTAAAGGAAGGGAGAAGGGCTCTGAGTACGGGGAAAGTGTGTGTCTAAAAACTCTTGACAATAATTTTGCCAAGTTGCTACTTTCAATGTGGGCACGCAGGCATGCATGGAATTTTTGTGCTAAGCGGCAATAATTGCAAATTCCACTGCAACACATACACAGACTTACTTTTTCAACCAAGCCCACACACACCCAAACTAATCCAGAGAAGAAGCCCATGAAGGAGGCAAACTTTTGCCTTGTCCAACTGTCTGCAAATCGCAGAGCTCTGCGAAAATCTTTACCAAAATGTTTGCCATAGGCATTTTGGCCAAACTTTCTGAAGCTCTGGCATAAGTATGCTGCGGCTTTTTATATGGCCGCAGTGCATGCGGTTTTCCAAATTGCACACATTGTAATCTATGACACGCCCACCCATTCACCGCCCCTCATGAAGCCAAAAATGCGTATGCATTACAAATTGGAAGGCGGAGTAATTAAAACTGATTAACAACAGCTGAAATCCCGCCATGAATGGAATAAATGCCAATATTATTCGCATTGCATGGTTTCAATTAGTGCAACTGGAATCAGACGCACTTTTTGTCCCCAGACTTCATTGTTTTTATGTGCAGATATAGGACTACTTTGGTGGACAGTTTCGGGCTACTTTTTGCTGTTAAATCAAATATCTCACTTGTACTCTTTAATTGTGGTCACAGAAAATTCAATTAAGCAATTTCGGTACATTCGTTAATGAATAATTAAATAATAAAGATTTTTCTTGCGTTTTTTTGCATTTGACAGAAACTTTCTACAAATTAATGGGGCATAAATAACGACTACAAATACAATTCAACTCCGACAACTGTTGATTTATGAATAACATAATTGGTACTCCTTATAAATAAAAAAATAGTGGTTAAAAAATACAAAAAAATACAATAAAATAAATATAATTCCTACTTTAATAATATAAACATAGAAAATGAGCCAAATTTTCCTAAACTGTTTTTGCAATGACTTTCATACACTTTTGATGTTTAATTTGCAATTAAAATATAGAATAAAGTGGCCATGTTAACAATACACTTTTCTCTGAATTGTTTTTCTGCAAACAATGTAATTAAGCGGGAACAAAAAACTCTTCGCTGGGATTTTCCACTCATTTTTAATTTTTTTTTTTTGTGTCCTTTTTTTGCGGCCCGACAATCGCAGTTTTTTTGTAGCCACTAAATTATGCGGCTCACACAGTTGGGGCAGGACTGTCAATTGCCGCTATTATCATTTTATCATTGTTGTCGCGAATGCACGCACACACAGGACACTTGAAGGAGATGGCATATTGAGTTGATAGAAGGAAGCATTACGTTACGTATGCGACCCGTGGGCCGAATGCCGACTGCCTGCCAACAAACATAACTAACAGTTCAGTGCACACACTTTGCTCCGACTCGGGATTTGGGGTCTTGGAGCAGCTGCTTCAATTCACCGAAACTTCAGCTGGCAACGGCGACGTGGCTGGAAATCGAAGGGACCAAAAAGGGGGAAAAAATAGTGGAAATAGCCAAAGGTGCCAATTGTTTGCTGGTATGCGGGCACGTATGTGTGAATTTATCGGTTGACATGACAATGCAGCTGCAAAATGCTGGCGTCGAACAGCACTTCAATATGCTGCCAGCCAGAGCCAGAGTGCCATGCCACTAGCCATGTTAGTAGTGGAAGCTGTAGTAGTTATGCCATTGCCATTGCCACTGGCCGGACTGCTCCCTGCTCCTGCGGGCTGCCAACTTCCGCTTTGCTCCCTTTTTTTGCTCCCGCCTTTTGCCCTTCGATCCCTTGTGTACGAAACTACCATTAGATGGGATGGCAGATCTGGGCGAGCTCTCCTGTACTTTATGCCGTGACCAGTCCTGCTGTCGGGAGAGTCTCTTTTTTCAGCCATAGATGCAGGCGAGGTTTTCTACAAAAGTTCGTGAAAACAGGGATCTTGTTCAAAACCAAACCAAAAACTAGCATAAATGGGAAATATTTTAGATAAAGATTTATATTTCTGTTTACTTTGATTTCAGTGTATGGGCTATATACTGCTTCTATAGACATTTTTATACAACTGACCCTCGCTTTCGCAGGTGTCCTGGTACTAGTCCTACTAGTCTAGTCCTGAACATCCTGGCCAAGGAAACTTTGTTGGCAGCGAGGGCGCACACCTCTAATGCGACCTCAACGTAAAATAATTGCTGACCAAAGTGCACTCAAATGCAGACACATGGCCACACGTGATGACCAATGCACCTCGGGTCAAATGTGCACAGTGCGAACGAGTGGAACGTCGACGACGGCAACGAGTGCATGCGGCATGCGGCATGAGGCAGAGGCGTGGCAGGGAGAAACTGGGGCATTGTAAGGCAGCCACAAGGTCCCGTTCGGTCGGCTCGTTATTCTTACTTTTTCGGTCAGGTCGGTTTGAAGAAATGCCGGCACAGTAATTGATGTAATCCCTGGCATCCAAGGCATCAGACTACACAAGGCCAGGAGCCAAAGGGGATAGAGTCGAGTCGAGTCCAACAGAGAGGTTGCTGTTCAGATGCGGTCAGCATCCGAACTCCTGCCAGTTGATTCACATGCCTCAGGTTGGCCCTCGACCTTTCGACCACCGAGCATGGCATCCTGTATAATGCGAAACCAGAAACGAGCGATGGGAGAATCCTGGAAATTCCTTTTCCTTTAAAGTCTCTGAGTTCCTAGGACTTTAAGCACTTACACCCACCCACATTTAAATATCGATTGCTGAGTGCTGGCACGGGAAATCAATAACCCATCGCCCACTCATCTAGCACAATGCCAGTCAACCAGGCCGAAGGTCAATAATACCATAATGGAGACAGGCAGCGTGCCTACTTGTCAGTTTGTTATTTCTTTCGTTGTTTTACGGGGGCCACAAAGAAACACAACTAAGAGTGCTATTGTCTATGACTGAAGCCCTCAAGGTACCAACTAAAGGATACCCAGTCGAAGGTGCTATTCTGATTTTGTTCATTTGTACATCAAATTTCTTAAGCTGTTTCTCTAAGTAAGATTTTAGCACGAATGCCATTTCAATCAGCTGGAATTAAATAGATTCAAAAAAATGTCAATAAAAATGTTTTTCCGAAATCCAGGTTAGTTTCCATTCCACAATAAACACCCCACATAAAATATATATTACAGGATACAAACAGTATTTGCTATTGCCCCAGTTTTATGTTTTTGCTTGTGACTGCTATCATGACTGTTACGATTGGTCTTGGCCCTGGTATTTTATTTATCATGACGAAATTGAATTTCTGTTTGTTGATTTAGTTCCGTCAATTGACATGCTAATTGCCATGCTACTTCTGAAAAGATACATACATTTTCGGTCAACAAGAAAATGAAGCGCACATAATTTCAAAGCTTGCTACTTTTAAGCACAGCAGAATTACTTTGCTAATTACGGAATGAAAATGTTTGTAAAATGTAAGCGGAAAATAGGTTAACACTTGCCACTGGGCTGTAGGTCTTGTTATGAGGCGTGTTTTTTTTCAGTTCACTAAGCTGCATTACAAATGCTGCCTTTGGCCAAGAATCTCATAGTCGACACTCAAATGCACTGCAAATAACTTACATGGAACCTAATACCATACAATTTCTTCTCAATTTTAACAAAGTGTTTCATTTTGATTAATTGTATATAATAAGTCATTGTTTTTACTTAAACCAATATAATAATATTAAAAATATGATTTAATGATTTAAAATATATATAACTTACTAAAAGAGTCCCTTTCTTTTTGAAGTGTGAGTATCTTTTTCTCTCCGCCATTCTCAGCACTACTTCAATCTGAAAAGCGAAAATTGAACAAAGGACTTTGTTTGTTTTTCAACTAAATTAGTGCAAATAGTGCAAACACCCAGATGCACACACACACACACACACACACACACACACATACGCAATCGTAAGCAAAGAGGCCGCAAACAAAACGAGGGCGTGGCACTGGCGCCGCTCACCTGAGGCTGAAATCTGAGGCTGCGGCAATGCGACTTTACCTTGTGCCACTTAGGCACTACAGCAGTGGCAACAACAATGCCACTATGCTGTTCTTGTTGCTTTTAGTGGCATTCACTTTCACACACATGCAGATACACTCTCATATACATATGCATAAAAACAAATATATGTACATTGGCATTGTCTGGCATTTTGTTAGCTTGCGATTTGGGCGCTCTAAAGTATGCTATGCTGCCCATTAACTTTCATCTCAATTACACAAACACATACGAGCGAGTACCGTGAAAGACGCGAACACACACACACACACACACAGCCAAAGACACGTTATATGTATTTATTTAGGGAATTTTCCTACACCCAAGACAACAATAACAATGCAACAGCAGAGGCAGCAACAGCAGCAGCAGCAGCAGCAGCAGCAGCGACTGACGCAATGGCACGTTTATGCCACACGTGACCTGCTTTGGCTTCAGCTTTAGCTTTCGGCCAGGGTCGACATCTCCAGTGGCTGCCTTTGCAGGAGCACACTATTTTTACAAGTGTCTACAGTTAAGTGCACACACACTCACACTCGCAGCCCGGCCAGGACCTGCAGAAATTACCATGCTCAGGAGTCGTTGTCGTTGGCATCCTTGCGGTTGTAGCGTGAAACGAGAAGAAAAACTTTGGCGCTCCCTTAAACAACAACAACAAATACACTTACTTAGTCATACACACTCACACACGCGAATAAGAGTAGAAGAAGAAGGAAATGGAGAAGGAGACGTATAAGCCAAGGCAAAAGCGTTTCCGCGAAAGTGGAACGTGAAAAAAGGCAAGCAAGCCCAAGTCAAGTTAAGCTAAGAAGCTGCCTCTTCTACACTTGAAATTTATGTTTTTTGAATTTTCTTTTAAGGTGCCAAATACTTCATCTTCCTGTAGGATTTAAATAGATTTAAAAAATCCAATTTAGTTATTTTACTTTCAATTGAAAAGTATCAATCAGCTGGGCTCATCATTTTTATCAGAAACCTTTTTAACACACCTCACCTCATATATTAATTTCCACATTTTGCACTGTTTTATTTATCCAAGTGCAGAGATGCTGTCGCAGCCATGGATTTCATTATGCGCATTTTCTACAACTTTTTGGAGCGCGGCGCGTTAGCATTGCATACTTTTAGGCGCTGAAGCTGTCCCGCTCCTTACGCTTCTTCGCTTCTCTCCACTGTGTTGTGTGTCGAGCTTTTGCGCAGACACTGAAATGCAATTTGCATAAGTTTCACAGCTTCTTTCGTTTGTATAGGGAAGATGGCAGCGGCGACTTTTCTATATAAATATAAATACTATGTGCATAACCCAAGTGCGCTGAACAACGCGTCCTGCCAGACCGGCGTCAGTGTGTGTAAGTGCGCCTGTATGGGTTTGTATCTGTGTTTCAAAGTATCTGTGTGTTTGCCTTGGTGCGTGCTAAGTATGTGTTGCCTAGCTGTTGGCAATTTTCATAAAAAAAAAGTGCAGAGACGGAAGGAAGGGAAATGGAGCTTGCAGCAGAATGAAATTTGTGTTTGTTTTCTACTTTAGCCAGCATAAAAAGTGAAATGACACTGTGTAACGCAGGAAAAAAGCGTACCGTACCATATAGAATCCTGAGGAAATCAGCAGGAAATACCCACTCCCCGGCTAATATGTTTGCTTTGGTGTTTTGCTTTCAGCATGTCTGTGTGCGTGCAACGTCGTTAAAGTAGGTAAAGGTTGCAGGATGGAAAAAATATTGGATTTGGATGATGAGTAGAAAAAAATGCCATTAAAAAACTATTTTTCTATGTGACTAATACTTCTACTACTAAGTTCCCACGAACAGTTATTCACAAAATTAATATAGGTTACAACTGGGTTTATTAATTCAAACAGAAATTTATTGACAGCTTAGACATCACATTTGCAATTTTGCTTAAGGCTTTTCAAGGGTATTATATCCAATTATATTTCAACATATATAATCCTGTAAACTAACACAAGTGACTGTCATTCTTTATCCCTGAAGTGTCTTTGCAAAAGCATATTAATTTCCCTTGACAAACAAATCAAGAGAATGAATTGTAATTTCAGATAATCGAAGGGATTCAAATTCCATGTGTCTCTTGAGGCAGCTTCAAAAAATAGTGCTTACTTCGATTAGCACTAATAATCCCAAATTGACCCATTTTCCCGCATGCACGAGCACACTCGCCCAACATTTGCAGATACTCACCCACAGATCCAGAAACACGCAAGCGAATGGAGTGACATTTGTCTATCTGAACTGAACTGTTGCCGCTTATGGCTACCCAATCCGGTGACCTCAGAAGCAGCTTGCCACCTAAGCCGCAGCACGCGCCACTCCGTCCAAAATCCAGGACAGCCAGTGGGTTGCGGCTCCCTGATTCCGTGGTCTTTGAATGTTGGGAACTCCCAGAACCTCCCAACCCATCCCGCTCACCACTCCAAGCCGTTCTATCCATCTGCCCTCGATTCCCATGTGAGCCCCACGGGCAAATCACTCATTACACACTTACGCTTGCGCGACGCCTAGGATTTGGCAGTGGAGGGAGAGGTCCCCGTGATGAGGGGGGCGTCTATGGAGGGCGCATATCGCAAATTATGTCAATTTGCTGCAGCATCCCGCCCGCCTTTGGGACATACTGACAGCGGCAGGCACAGGACTAGAGCACAGGGAAGAAAATTACAAATCAAATTTATATTCCATATATGACAAATATTCCAAGCACACAGTATAGTTTAAAGTTTAAACCAATTTTAATATTTTATTTTGAGATACAATCCTTCAATCGATATGGAACTTCAAATGTATAAATTACATTTTGAAAGCTAATAATTGGAATTATAAAAAAATTCACTACCTACTTTGATTTTTCAACCTACTCTTTGAGAGAATAGTCCTTTCTAGCCATTTCATACATGTCCTTTATTTTCTTAAATTTTTCTCTGTGTGGAACAGCCTTCAGCCAACTGATACAGGGCCTAACTCTGTCTGCTCGTCGAGCATTTGACATCTTACATGGGAATTACAAACGCACGAAAATTGCTACCATGTTTGGCGACAGCCCACACACCAACACAATGGCGGCATGTAGCCCGACACATATACACGATGTATATATTTGTGAGTTTGATTGTCCGTCTGTCCGTCTGTCCGCCAATCTGTCCCTCTGTCTGTTTTGTCAGTCCTTCGGCGTGGGCGCATATTTTCGAGTGGGTGGCGGATCCTAAGGGGGGCCGGCGTTTTCATGTGCAAATTTCTGTAGTGTGCCATAAATTATCCGACTGGGAATTGCTTTTCTATAAAACGTGCGCATATTAAATAAATGTCAACAATTTTTGGCATCGTCTGCAAGCTGAGAAAAGCCCTACCGCCCTCCAGCCACCCCGCGCACATTTTTATTCCTTTCACTCGATTTTCCCTCGTTTGCTGGCTGCAGAAATTAAATTACGCGTAACATGATTGTGAGGCTCCCTTTTGGGTATTAATGAGCATCAGGCTGTAAAATAGGTTCATGATGGATGTGTTCGAGTTTCAGGGTTTTGACAGCCGGACAGGTGAGCAATTGAATTTTCAATTTTATCGAACACACTCACCCACCCACGCTCAGGCGGGGCACACATCGAAATGGATTCGCAAACGTCAATCGGTGGCAAACATTTCTTATTTCTTGATTTGCTTGGGGAATTCGTTGGATATTTAAATTTACGCAACCGCCTTTTGGAGAAGTATGCAAAATATTTTATTGGTCATAGAACAGCACATTAGGTGCGAAGATTTTCAGCATTTTATGTTTCGTCATTCATAATTTGATGCCCCCAAGTGCGTCACTTCCTACTGGCCTATTTAAGCATTCACAACACTTTGATGGCCATTAATGTATTATTCATTCAAGGGACTGATAGATATGCATTTACAGTTCATGTTTCTCTTACTAATTTACGACTTGTGACGACAAAACTGCGCAAACACCCCGCCCCCATCGCAGACCCTTTGATCCTCCTCACGCCAAAGGACAATTAAAGGCTTTAACGCCACTCTGACAAGACGGAAGCCGGCCAGCCAACTTTAATCCATTGTCATTTGCCTAGATTGGATTGGATGGAGGCAAAACTTTGGATGGGACTCGATTGGGAATAAAAAAAATAAACGAAAATGGGAATGATTTTTAGCCACCCGGAAGCAACGGCGCCGCCCTTAGCATTTATCTATTTCCAGTGACATCAATTGGCAGTTTAAATGCAAAAGACGAGGCCGCCGTGAAATCGCAGCCGGCCATCCTCATCCTCGTACTTATAGCCATTGTCGACGTCATCGTTGTCGTTGCCTTCAATTTGGCATTAATATTCCCACTCACGTACTTGGTTGTGATTATGCGACTACAACGATGAACGTCAGCGGCTATTGCGGTTAGAAGGATCTGGGTGGTGGTGTGACTGGATGGGCGGTTTGTTCCACTTGGCCGGGTGGCTCAACGGCTGAGTGGGTGTTTGGTTGGCTGTCGTGCGGTTGTTGCCTTGCGTGCTCCGCGTTCTGGGCCGAGAAACTCAGCTCAACTGAACTCAACGTGACACTTAAAAGGCACCGTTTTGTTGACATTTGTAGAAAATCGACGAAGGAGTCAACGAAGTCGAAGGATTCAGAGGAGTCGGAGTCGTAGCCGAGTTCAAGTAATTGTGGCAACACCCCAAAAGCTCAGCCCGGCCCAGAGCAAAAAGGACATTTTCATATTGTGTTAATGACTTTGGCAATAGTTTTGTCATGACATTTCAAAAAAGCCCCCACCTGTCGTTTTATTCAATTGCATTACGTGGAAATGGTAATGAGACACTATGGGAAAAATGCTTTTCTTGAGAATGGTCCGAATTGATTTTTGAAACAGTTTCATAAAATATTAAAAACTGCTAATAGCGTTTATTTATTTTTTAAAACTTTATATAATGTAATTTTAATATTTTATAATTTATATTTTTTTCCAGTATCTACAGTTGCCGTTGAAGCCGTTCTGGGACGTACCGCATCCTTACCGTGCGACATCGAGCCGGAGGCGAAAGACGATCGGGTCTACATGGTGCTCTGGTTCCGCGAAAGTGCCGGAAAGCCACTATACAGGTAAGCATGCTGCCCCTTTGCCCCTTTTTCCAAAGCAACCGAATTTGAATTCAGGTTAGCTGGCACTTGCTAATTTTATAGTCTCTTTGAGATTTCGGTTCCGAGAATGTGAATCTGTCCGTGTGTATATATATATGTGCTTTTGTGCGGTTGACAGAAATTCCGCTCTACTATTGAGAGACCAGCCCATCGAGGTCCTTTTGGCCACCTTTTGATTTATAAGCACCTCCAGTGGCAACTCCTTCCACCACTCCACTCATTCGACCCGACAGCTTCATGAGAAATGGCAGCAGTTCATAATTTTCAAATAATTTATTATTTTAATAACATCATCAATATCAACTCAACTGTAGTAGGTTCGAGTAGAAAGTACACTTGAAGAAAAGACAAGGCCTAGATATAGATTCCCTTTCAATTAAATTTTTCATTAGAACTATCGTATCAACTTCGTATAAAGTGTATTGGACTTGAAAATTTTAAGGAGGGATCAATATTTCATCATAATGAACAATTTTATTCGACGTGTAGTTGTCGCATATGCCTAGTCCTGGAACTTGGCCCAGGACATGCTCCAGGACTAGGTCAAAGGAAAACAAAGCAACGGCATGCCAGGCAGGCCAAACAGGGCGACATGGACTCATATATTAGCCGCAGGGCTCGAGGCAAAGGACATCCGGGCAGGCGAGAGGCGGGGGCAGCAAAATAATGGCATCCAAAGTGAAAACTGTTTTGGCGGCAACTTTGATTATGGGCAAAGCTGCGGGACAGGCGGATAGGGAGACAGCCGTCCTCTACACCTCCCTAATATCCTGAAAGTCCTGCTGCTGTTATTTATAGAGCGAGCCCTGCGAACGTGTGCTTAGGTTTAATATGTTGCACATTATAAGCAGACATCGATATCCTTTAGCCTTGTCAATTTTGCTTACATGTGCTTCCTTTTCAATATGTTACCAGCGGGTGGACGAATGTGGCGGCGGGGCTGGGTTGTATTCGGGGCATAAGGACATAGACAACGACAGGACATGGATACGAACGCACGTGTATCTCAAGGGCGAGCGCGAGCTGCTCACGAGTCCTACTACTGGCAGGACTCTGATCCTTGTTGATGTTGTTGTTGTTGCCGTTTCGTGCACTCAATTGGAAGCAATAAATTTCAGGGCAGACAAAGGAGGAAAAGATGAGGAGGAAACCGATAGAAATAGAGAGGGAAAATCGGAAAAGGAGGTGAGCGTGTGAGTGTGTTTGGACGGAAAACTAGAAAAATGTGAAAAACAATAATGTTGCCAAAATTTCCGACTTTATAACCAAGAATATCCGAAAGTGATTCGAATTCGATTTCCGTTCTGAGGACAATTCACCGAACACAAGAACGAAAAAAGAATTGCTACAGACTTTAAGCAAATAAATAACAAGAGTGGAAGCAAGAACAACAGCAACAGCTGCACAACAGGCTGGCAGGATACTCTGGGAAAAGCTCAAGCCAGGACTCTGGCGTAAAATTGCCAGCGCTGCGTGAAATCGAAGGATATGAAGCGAGCGAACTGAGGGTTTTAGAGCAGAATGGGGCTTAGAAAAGAATCAAAACCAAAAGCTAAAACCGAAAAGGCGCCGAAATTGAAAGCAGCATGTGAAGGACGGAAAGGGAGTCATTGAGGCCAAGGGGACACAAAAAGGGATCCCCCAAGGTCCTTTATAGTTGTGTCTGCAGAGGAAAAAATTAATTCGTTAATCAAAATTATATTACATTGCTTTTAGGTGAAAAGCTAAAATGAATAATTTATAAAAGAATTTCAAGAATTCATTTGGTTACAAATTCGCAATCATAATCAGGAGAAAATTAAAGTTTTCCTTTTAGTGTATTTATCCTTTTTTGTGAGGCAGGCTTTGCAACATTTCCAAAGGCACGTCACAGCTGGCAGTCTCACCTAAACTCACACAAGTCCTTACACACACACACACACCGAAAAAAAAACACAAACATCCTGTGTAAAGTCCTGTCTAGGTGCTCTCCTGCATTTGACAGCTTTACACCCAGTTACAAAGGCAAAAGCTTCACCAACGCCAACACCATCGCATACACCAACGGCATCCGAATAAGCTGAAGGGGCAACAAAACGATGTCCTGCCCAGAAGGCTAAAAGCAAAAATATTAAAAATTATAATGTTAACTTTTGCTTTGTTGTTTGACCGCCCCAAATCGGACAGTTTCTGTATTTGTACATATATTTTTGTTGTTGCTAGGGTTAGGCTATTTCGGGGTCGGGTTTTTGGGTTCATTTTTATGGCCCGGATTGCTCGCTGGGATTTGTTTCTGCTGACTTTGACCCTTGAAATGCGATTTTCATAAGATTTTTATACATTTATTTGTTATGAATCGTGCACGATATAAAGACAAAAGCGGGTCGGGCGGCGAGGCTTCGAAGGTTGCTTGGCCCTCCATTATTAAAATTAACATTTGCCATGACAGCCACCTGTAACGAGGCGAACAAGAGGAAAAAAAAAAAGCTGGAAAAGACAGGGACAATATGAGCTCCCTGGGTCGACGGGCCAACTGTCACGTTCAATATTGCAGGCCATCAATGGCAATGGCAACCGTGGCAGTCAACCCATACCACCCACCACCCACCTGTCTCCCATCGATGATGCCCGCAAAGCCTACATAATAAACAAAAAGCAAAAGGAAATGGCATCGGCATCGGCAATGGCAGAATCGATACAAAAAGGCAAATAAGAAAAGTGCAGTCGCAATATCTCTAGCGACTCGGAATCACGCTGGGAATCGTCGAAGATGAAGCAATATTAACATGAAAATATAATCAAGAAACTTAAACAAATTTATAAAGAAAACTTTAAGGTGGTTGGAGTGAATTTCTTATATCTGAAGACCTTAAAAACAGTGTGATTCAGTTTCTTTAGTTTGGAGTTAAGAACTAACATACTTGGACTTCAACTTAAAGTCTCTTTGATTTCCTGGAAAAATCGTCCAGTAAAAATTGTATATTTATTGCTTGTCAATTTGTAAGTGCTTTCCATAATCTCCGTTTGGTCTATTGAAAGCGAAATACGCCCCAGGATACCACCTTGGTTTAATATTGAAGTGGCTACAAAGGACTTTGAGCCTGGGCCACAATCAAGGTTAATTGATTTTTAAAGCTCACCTGACTGGCTGCCTGCCTGCCTGCGAAGGATCCGTGACATGAATAATGAAATTCGCTCCGAGCATCGGGTCGGATTGGATCGGTCTGTCCAGAAGTGTTCTGTTCGTTTCCGGGCTGGGAGCTGGGCTGGGAGCGGCTGTCAAAAGAGGGATAATCCTCGGGCCAGCTAACTGCCATAATCGCCGGCCCGCGGTAACCGCGCTATCAATACAGATGCACTGGGTGAAGGGTAAAGTGGGGAAAATCGAGAGCAATGGCCAAACGGTTGGCAATCGAAAGTGCATTCACTTTGCAGAGGTTGAGCCTCGTGTGAGTGTGGCTGCTTGAGAACCGGCATTGGTCTGCCGCAAAAGTAATAAACCACAAAATGGTATTCAAAATGGTTGGCAATAAAGGCCAACGCCAGCGGAAACTGAAGATGGCAGAATCACGGCAAGGAACTGGCTGAAGCTACACTACAAATAAAATACTATGAAATCTAACTGTAAAAAGGTCAAATCAAACCATCAATTATAAAGTTCTTAAGCACAACTAAACTTCTACAAAACCTTACCTAGCCTTATAAAGAATTCACATTTTATTGTTCAATACAATGGATCCTATTTCTCTAAGTGCACTGAGAAGGACACCCAAAAGTCGTCGGCCAAAGGCAATTAAGTCGAGTGCATTTTCGGGGCTTTTTACGACTGCAAAGCGGCTGCAGAGCGGCACTTTGCGCGAATTTCAGGTTAGATGGGATATTTAAAACTGTAATTAAGTTTCAAATGTATGTATATATACAGTTGTGTGGGCGGATGACTGTATGTGCGGGAGTCCTGTGGGTGTGTGCGTGTGTGGATGCGGAAATGCAAGTGGCGCATGCAAATCGATTTCGCCACCACTAAGCTCTGGTTTCCACTGACGACTCAGAAATGCTAACGTTGGGATTTTCTTTGTCGGCTCGCCACTTGGACCCAATCGGAAATGGTTTCGGCTGCAATCTTCCCACCAATTTTGCATTCGAAAGCGGCGGTACGATTACCAAACTCTCCCTCTTACCGCCTAGTCATTATTAACTTTTAATGACTTTGATTTTGGTAATTGGACGGAAGGAACTTGTCTTAATTGGAAAATGATTGAAATTAAAAGTAGTGCGTTCGAATACATTAAGGCTTTAAAGTTAAAATTTTATTTAATTGCCTGAATATATCTTTCCAAGTCCTTAAATAATACTACTTATACCCCTATCTCCATAAATAAATAGCTTTTGCTCTTGAAACCCCAACCTGAGGCAACTCTCAGGAATAACCAAACAACCAAATAGGCTACCCAAGATGAAAGTTTTATTTTGAATTTATTGCGGAATTTATTGGGCGACACTGCATAAATTTGAACTTGGCCACCGAGCACAACGGCGACGAGGTTTGAGTTCTTTGTTTTTGCGGACCCCTTTTCCCCCTCCCACTGCTGGCTTTTTTCCCAGTCTAGGAATGGGGGTCCTTCATATATTCATATGCTACAAATTATATAGTAAAAGTTAAGAAGAAGATGAAGCGAAAACCAAACAAAAAGCAACACCAGCGGCAACAATGTGTGGAACGATGCCAACAAATGTCAACACCGCTCGGCGGAAAGGGAAGGGGGCTTGGAAAGACGCCGGGGTGCGGGTGAGCAAACTGTTGTTGGCAATAACAAAAGAAATTTACAGATATTACACAGCATGGCTCCATAATAACACCAATACCCGCACACAAAGAGGGACGAGCTGGGCATCGAAAAAAACAAAAAGCAAAAATAAAGAAAAAACAAAGGGGCAGTAAAACCATTTGCATACTTTTGTCTGCGTCCTTGTTGGTGTGTGTGTGTGTGGGTGTGCGTACATGTATATGGGGGCGTGTAAACAGCCCCTTTTTTGGTGCTATTATTGTTTCATATTTCTCGCAGTGCTGTGCTTCTTTTGTTTGCACGACTGTAACTCTGTTAGTGTGTGTGCTGAAACCAATTTTAAATTTGTTGCCACTTTTGTCGAGTTACGGAGCATACTTTTTGGCGCTTCTGCGTGAATATTGTTGCTGGCTGTCCTGTTTTTCGTCCCTGTGTGATAGGGTTTCTTTATGCATAATTTGATACGGGCTGCCAGACAATATATCCTAGTGTACATTGTACGCTACAAGAGCACCTATTCTCACCTGTCTAATTTTGTCCATGCATAAAGCGCCCAGAGCGGGTCGTTTGCAGATCAGACCCTCATGCCCATATAGTTTATTGCCTTTTGTCATGCACTACCTGTGTTGGATTTAGCCATTTAAATACCCTGTAGGGATGCCAAATACGAACTGATTTGGAGTTGATTTCAAAATTAGGCAAGAACATTTAAGCTTGAGCTCTGAACTTAAAGATAGAATAACAAAGATATATCTTCAGCTTTAAATAAAATCAATGGTGTGGTAAACTAATTAAAAACGAATATATCATAAATTAACCGTTAATAAAAACAATGAAAACACAATTAGCCCAGCAATTGACATGAGTATAAGGCAGTCGAGATTCTGGCCAAAAGTGTTCCCACGATGGCAGCATCTGTTTAAACTGTCTGAAAATTCCGGCAGAACCGCACACCCATACGCTCACGACTCACCGACACGCTCTGACACATATTGTCATAAAATTATTCAATGGATATTGTGAGTGCAAAAGTTTTTGGCCCTTTTTTATATTTTATTCCCATTTTTTTTGGACGAACTCTGCTCTGTCCCTTCCCCACTCAGCCCTTTTGCAATCTTTTTGAATAGGATTTTGTAAGCGTTACAAACTGAAGACCGAACAAAAAGGAAAAACATTAAATGGCAATATGAGGAGTTGGCTTTGATATTGGATTTCGGGGCGGGCATCGGGGCAGCAGGTTGCGCGTCCTGAGTGGAAGACGACGCGTTGTGGAGGGGCCGAAAGTTTATGACCAAGTTAGCGAAAAAAAAACACCGAAAACGTAATTACCAAACCCATGCAAAGACCAGTTCAAGGCCCGACTCGTTTGGGGATTTGTTTAAAGAACGCAGCTCATTCATTCGGGCCCGAAGATAAAGTGCTACCAATTAACGCAAAATAAATAAAACTCAACTAATTGTTGGAAAAAAGCAGACCATAGACAAAGGAAAAGTAAGCGGATGAGTGGGCGGAAGAAAGCCAATGTGGATGAAAAAGAAATTCAGTGGAAATAAATTTGTCCAGACATTGGCTTTATTCAGAACTGGATTTTAAAATTATAAGTTATAAGTTATGTAAAGAAAAGCATAACAAATTTTATGATAAGAAACATTTTTAAATACATTTTATAGGCAAAAAGCAATGCTTTTTTCATGGTGTTTATTAAATTTAATTTAGTAGACCTTACTACTTTTTTTCAAGTGCAAAGCAAACTCTTCAGGCGGACGTCGCGTGGTCGCGCCCACTTGTCTCCTATGCTTTCTTTCTTCTGCTGCCCTTTCTCCAAACGCTGGCCAGTCTCCTTCTCTGTCCTCTTTCTCTCTTATCCTGCTTCTCGACGACAGTCAACATTTCTGCAACTGCCACAATGTTGTCTTCTTTTCTTGGCCTGGCCCACTTTTATTTTGCTTCTTGCCACTCGTTTGCTGTTCTTGCTTTCTGTTTTTCTGCTTTACAATTTTTACTGCTCGAGCATTTGGCGTTTATTTTTCTGTTTTGCTGTCCTTTGGCCGGCATCCCTTCCATTCCCTTAGCATTTTCTTCGCTGGTGTGCTCATTGTGCAAACTTGGCATTATTGTTTCCTAAGGCCAACAAGAGGAAAACACAACGTCAACAGAGGGCAAGCTGGGCTAAGACCAGGATATTTTGCCCAAATTTGTTACACTGAAAACAATTTTAAGGCTTGAAGAGGTTAATAGTAAGAAGCCTAGCTAGTTATTAGAAACCTTTTTTAGTTACAAGAGATAATATTGAATAGATAAAATGCATATTATAAAATTTTCTTCTGTGTCTCAAGGATATCCCCTGCTGGGAGAATCGTATTCATTTCGTCCACCTTGCCTTATCGCTATTGCGACTCCTTCCTCTCGTCCTTCGACTCCTTTGGCTTTGTTGACTATTCGGCGTTTCTCTATTGTTTGCAAATGCGCAAAATTAAAAGCGTGAAAAGCGAGTAAGAGCGACGAAACCTGAAACGCAGTTTTTAAAAGGAATTTTCTCAAGAAATTCTCGCACTCCGCACGCTCTCTGTTATGTTTACATTTTCGCGCATATATTTAATTAGGCTAATTAGGGAACGTGCCCTGGCTTTGGGCAAGGCTTAGAAACCGTAATTTATTCGCCGCATGGCTTACTGCACTTTGAACACAATTAGAGGAATGGCCAAACACATGACACAGCAAACAAGAAGGATAGGAGGAAATGGATAGTGGGTAGATGGTAGCTGGTAGCTGGAAGCGGAAAACGACGAACTGAAACCGTGGAAAAATGCGGCAGGAGGAAGGAGGAAGAAGCCCCTGTGATAAGCATAAGAAATATGAGCACCGGATATAAATTGTGTCAGCGGCAAAATGATAAAAAACCACTTAAAGGCGCAAACAATACGGTGGAGGCCGGTCGCAGGCCGCGAATTGTCCCCTGGCAGCCGGCACAATGACAAACCGCTTCGCTAACCACAACTGAGAGTCGGGGCCAAAACCAGGGCCTCAACCACTGGCAGGAGCAGGCACAAGGCGATGGGCGGTGGGGAACAGGATCCACAGATAGCGCCACAGACTGCACGACGACGGCGGAAACAACAAAAGGACACAACTTGCGATGACTGTGCAAAGACGATGTGCTGGCGTGTGGGTCACTAGAAAGGAGCACTGGGAGAAAAAGAAACCTATTAGTTCACTTTCTGTCAAAATTCACTTACTTTCTGTCTCGTATATAGTTTTTTACTAATTCATTAGAATCAAATAGTCCATAGCCACCAGGTCGTATACGCAATATTCAGTGTCATTGCACAACATGTCGTATATTTGAATTTATGTAAAAATCAGCATATAAAAATATTTGCTAGAATACAGAATTACATTTTCAAGAACAATAGCTTCAATCTATACCACAAAATATCTTCAGTGCATTGAGAACGAATTGTTTGAAAGCCTTGCTACCGCCAAGTCATTTACGGCGTGTCGCAAAAGGGCGAAATAGGGCTGGGGGCGTGGCACCATACCCTGAAAAACGTCCAAAGCCTTCAGACGGACATTAACAAATACAATAAAAGCGCCAAAGATAGCACGTCAGGCTTTTTAATGCGCAAAATTGCAAACGTTTGCTGGGTTCTGTTCTGGGCTGCGAAAATAATGCGAAACGGAAGAAATTAGTTGCGTGCAAATTTATGCTCGGGGTTCGTTTTGTCGAGCCCCAGGTCCTTGGGTCATCGCGTACAGGAAAAGGGTCATTTCGTAGACGCGTGAAATTTCAGGCCCAAGCCACTTTCAAGCGTGTCGTTTTTACAATTTTCCCATTCAATATTTATGGTTTGGGCGAGAAAAGACCGCAGGAGCTGGCCAATAAGTTTTTTACTTTATTTAGTAGCATCTGGGGGGGTTTTTAAAGTCGTCTATTTAAAATACAGGCAAAAAGACTCCATATTTAAGACTTTATACAGCTTAACTCAATTTAGCTTTGTTTCTTACTATCATGTTTTAGCTTATGCCATTTGTTTAAAGCACTTATTTCATTATTTTTTGTTGTGTGACTTTCTAAATACTACCATAAACGTGGTACGTGAGCTTAAAACTATAATAGTTGTCTTTTTGATGCCATTTTGTTGCAAATGTTTCTCTTCAGCTTCTTTGAGTAATAATTTTCTAGAAATTTAAAGCCATTAAATCGAAAAAATATATTTGAAAAGACACAAAATCATATTCCTTTCGATGAAAATAATCCTTTAATGGAATTCTTAAAATACAGAATTTAATCTAGAGTTGGAAAGAAAGAAAAATATACCATTGGTAGACCGCATGAAAACATTGAATTGAAAAATGTTTCCCCCAGCAAAAGGAGAGCCATTTTTTATGCTCAAAACATAAGGTCGACCACCTCCCCGCGGTTTCGCCACCCCCTGGCAAACTTCCACAACGCATTAAAATTTACGACCTTTGCTGCGACATCTGAAATGCTCTGGGAGGCAATTGCTGACACAACTTATCGTCAATATTTTGGTTTTATTTCCTTTTATTTACTTTTTCCCATATATATAACAATTTTTTTTTGCATTTCCCCTGCGGCCATAGAGATAGAGATAAGAGAAGAGGAACTACTTAGGCAACTTTTAACATTTCCGGTTTTGTTTTTTTCTTGTTTTTTTTTTTGCAGCTTCGATGTGCGAGGGCGGGCCTTTGAAAAGGCACTGTACTGGTCAGATACCAACTCATTTGGGCCACGTGCGTATTTCGTTACCGGGCAGCAGCCGGCCAAGTTATCTGTGGACAATATTCAGCTGGATGACGAGGGCGTAAGTGCCTCAAACTGGACCATTACCGTCCGAAAAGTGCGCTGTGTTACTGTATATTTTTTATTGGATTTCTTCAACAGGTCTACCGCTGTCGTGTCGACTTTCAGAACTCGCCCACGCGTAATCATAGAATTAACTTAACGGTTATTGGTGAGTACAAAAAAGCCAGTGCACTGCCATTAAAGGGAGCTCTAGGCTGTACACCAAAAGAAATGCTAACTGTCTAGTTATATTTTTTATTTAAAAACTTTTAATTTGAGAATTCAAGGCTTATCTAGCGACATGATTCATATTTTGTATCTCTTAATAATATTTTTTTCTTTACGATTTTTTATTATAAATATCTATTTATTCAAGTGCATTACGAACTTATCTCTTTCTCCACTCTACTCTGCAGTTCCTCCGCATCAAATACTCGTGTACGATGCCTCTGGCCGCGATGTCGCCGGCGCTGTGGGTCCATTGCTCGAGGGCGATAATATTGTGTTGACATGTGAAGTGCGTGGCGGTAAGTAAATCATGATAAACGACACCAACGCATACACGTACACTCGGCCACATAAATGTGCCACTCAGACAAAAGGCTATCAAGCTTGGGCAAGATTGTGGCAAAAACTCAACTGATTCCAGCCTAGCACTGGAAGAAATATACTTTCCGTTGTGTCGTGCTCAATAATGTTTCTCAACAATAACAATATTGTTATCTATTAATACTTCCTAAAAATTTGAAAATACTAAGAAATTATAGTTAAAGTTTTAAGAATTTCATCATAATATTGTATTGTATAAAGATGACTACTTCGAAGAAGCTTCAAAACACTCCTGCAAATGTATCCATCCTATTAAGATGTTTTTCCGGTGGAGCCTTTGGTCTCAGTTTCGGCCTCGTTTACAGCCATTCCCCTTCCACCCCACCAGTCTATTTAAAGAATTAAAGATGAAAGACTCCAGATAGACCCCAGCCATGACCGAGATGATGTTGTGTGTATGGGGGTGAGTGCGAGTGGTGGCTAAGTCATCGTAAATAATAAAAATAAATGTATGTCAAAGTCTGCGGTGACACTGCCGCTCCACAGACACCAGCAACATCCTTGGATCGTCTGTGTCTGCGGCTGCTGTCATTGCCAGTTTGCTTTCAAAGCGAAATGCAACAATTTTCAATGTCTGGCGTGCTTTTGTTGTGCACACCACACCACACCACACTGTACAGTGTACACCCCACATTCATTGGCCAAGCTTTGACCTGTAGGCATATGCGGCATCGTAAATCTTTAAAGAGGTCCCCAAGGTGAAGGCAAAAGGAAAAAAAAACGAACAACATGGCATCCTCTAAACTTTTTAGTCGCTTTTCCAGGCGCTGGCAAGTGTGAAAATTTTTGTACAAGTTGCTCGCTCCGCTGGATCTCTGGCTAGCTTGAGGGGTTCTTGCTTTTCCTTGCATGACTGAACCCAATGGAACCGAACCGAACTGAACTCAACCCCAAAAGCATGAACGACGAATGCCCCGACATCAGCATTATAAATCATTAACTTTCTGACAAGAATATTTTCGGCATACACCCCAGACATTTTCCATGTCAACTACCAACTCGATTTGCGAGCTGCTCACTCTTCCCCCTTTTTTTTTTTTTATTTTTGGCAATGCTAAATGGGGTTTGGCATGGCTTAAAGTCGAGATTGCAGCTGATGGTGTAGAGATACTGTTGCTCGAGCTCTGGAAAGTTTTTAAGTCCATTTTGATAGTGGAATTAGTTGATTATTACCGACAGCCTTGTCTGTGGGCACAGTTCAATGAACTGTTTCAAGTGGCTTTAAAACTTTGTCATATTTAAGAGGAAATTGTTTATCACGGCATGAAAAATAAATTCGGCTTTAAAGATATCTGAGCTGGAACCAAGCTAGCATCATAAGTTTCCACGATTCCAGGGGGAAATCTGGAAAAATCCATTTTGAAACTGCTCTTGAACTTTTCAGACTCTAAGAGGGAAAAAAACGTAGTGGCCCAATTTCTTCTAAAGGATCCTTGGCTTTCATGGCAAATGTGAGCTCATTATTCGCCACGCCTCTCGAATGTCAGCCAGGTGACTGGCAGGAGTTTCTCCTGCTTGGTCTGGAGCTGCACTCAGTCATGCTGCTTCCAAATCTACACCTGCTGGCGAAGGACTTCACCTGCTGCTTGGCATTTTGCTTTGGTTTGGCAGCGGTGCGTCACGTCGTTGCTTTGACTAACCGCATGTGAATGAGCTAAGCAGGCGATGGCCCCGGGTTCTGGGCTCGGGGCTCTGGGCTCTAGCCTCCAAGGAGGTCTTCAGCTTTCAGGTAGGGAGGGAGCTCTGTGGAACTCCAGCGACGTCGACAACATTCGCTTTTGACACCTGCTGAGCGACACGCTTCTTGGCAGGTGGCACAGCACTGGCGGCGCCTCTGATTTGTATGCAACATTTTGCCCCAAACCCAAGTCACCACCCAATACACTTACAAAAATCACCACCTATTTATCTAAATATATTTTTAATCAGACATTACGCAGTGAAATATGTTTTTGGACTTGGAGCCCGACTTAATTGTGAATCGAGTTAGTTTTCGCTTCACATTTTATGTATCAGTATTCGATCAATATTTTAATCTTTAAAAATATTATGTAATTAAAGTATATAAGTGTGAAAACCACTTTTGTGCTCCCTGTAATGGGCTACCCCTTCGAAGACCGCAGTGCAAGCTCGTATTTCATTCGGATCCTGCAAAGGGCTCAAAGCCAAATTAACTAATATCGCAATTTCAGCACCACATGCCGTCGACAGGACCGATGGTGAGGCATTGTGCTGCTGGTTGACGTTGAATTGTGGACGGGTCGGGGGTCCTGATTAAAGCTAATGCAAATCCTGACGCTATTTTTATGGCCCACCACTAATCATAGTCCCTGGCACAATAAACGCCAAATGCCAAATTGCTTTATCAACTTTATTAACTTCGACTAATAGCAATTAATACCGGCAATAAAAAGCTAATCTAAGCATTCCCCCATAAAAGTGGCCAGGGTTATCCATTGTCCAGTCCTTTGCATATTTTCCCCTTGCGGACTCTGAGTCCGGAGTCCGGACTCCGGAGCATTGTCCGGCAAGCAATTGTCAACAAGCGTAAGTATGGCTTAGCAAATGGCAAACGCGCTGTCTTCATTACACAAAGGAAGTGGGTGTTCTCCGGGTGGCGCCCGGGATGGGGTGGCTGGATGGCTGGAAAAGAAAGGAAATGGAGTGGAGCGGGCCAGCTAAATGCCGCAGGGAAACTGTTATTTGTCTATTACCCAGCATTCCCATCCTGCTCAACTTTTCGGCGTCGAGTCGTGTGTGCGTGTATCCTTGCTGGCTTATTGTCGCCAAGTATCCTTTGCAATCAGCCAGCTATTCTGGCTCAGCCGTGGCAGTAAATTCCCAAGTCCACACTCAGCTATCAGCTACTTTAGCCCCCCCAATCTCAATCTGCAGCTCGTCTTTATGGACCCACCAATGCCAATGCCAATCAGAGCTGTCATTTTGGCTACTTTGTGGCTAAATAGGAAGGTATTTTTGTATTTTAAAAAATTTGGTTGCGATTATAAAGCTTTTTTATGTTTAACCATACTTCAGAATACTTCTTTTCTTTGGAAAATAGTTGAAATATAAGCTAGAAACTATAATTTTTATGTTGAGAGTAGTTTCCTTGAATAGGCCTCTTCAATTTCTGTATACAAAGTTAGATTTATCTTTTTTTAATCCCAAAGCAGATTGATAAACATTAGAATCCTTGTTTTTTTTTCAAATTTATTAAGTCAAGTAAAGAGGATAAGTAAGAAGTAAAGAGGATAAGTTAAATAAATTTTGGGCCACCTTTTTTTGGCAGCACTAGATGCCAATGGCAATACCCAGCTGCTTGTTGCTATTGTTGCTCATTTCCGCCGCATTCACTTGGCTCACTTAATGGCCCAAACCAAACCAAGCCCAATGGCAAAAGCAAAGCCGCCCACAGGCCCTGGACCCAAACGCTTTCGGGCACTTAAACGGATTAAAAATATTTTCGTACATTTGATATGTGAGCGAGTGAAATGCTTTCACCCTCTTACGCTTACCCTCCTCTCTTTCTCGCTCTCTCACTGTCGCTATCTCTTAGAGAAAGCATTGAGAGATGGCAGCAAAGCGAAAAAGTGATTTCAGAATTTCAATTGAAATGCCAAACTGCAGAATCGGGAAACTGCATCGAGAGTCTGCAACTCTGAAGAGTAAATCGATAGTCTGCCGAACATATAGGCATGTGATATTTTATAAAATTTAATATTTATACTCATTGAGTAAATGGGAAAAGGTGGAGTGGCATATTGATACAGAAGTCGAAAGGGATTTTGTTACCTTTTGCTTTTCATCTTTTTTAAAAGGAAAAACTTTAATGAAATTTAAACTCGTCGGCTGAGGGATATTTATATAGGCTTTGCTTGTTGAAAACCAAAAATAAATATTGATTGGTTATATTAAGAAAACTTAATAAAGACATCATCTTTTCAAGTTGTTAAAATAATTGGCTCAATTTTCCATTTTTGAATGAGAGATGCCAGGGAAAAATGGCCAATTTTACTTTAATTAATATCTTCAGTTGTGTGGCTTTACGTTGAAATAAATTTGCGTCTCAGTTTTTGGCTTTTTTGTCCGCAACACCCACCGTCCGTATTGTTTCCCATTCAGGGTCATCAGCTGTCCCCAGAAAAACTTTCTGCTGCTCCCCCAATTCGTTTCCCAAACCAACTAATTCAATATTCACGCTTATGCGTTCGTTGGGAAACCCGTGACGGTCCCTTTCCCATTTGCCGTTTTCCAGGCCCTGTAGGTCCTTCGACCTCCCACAGTCAGCCTTCTCGGGCAGTGCCCCAACTTTGCTAGTTAAGCTGGCTAAGCCTTTTTTAAAAGCCTTGGGTACACACTGCTAAATGCGCATTATCATTAAAATGTTGAAAGTTTCTTTCATTTTTTTTTGGTTATTTTTCGGTCATAAATTTTCGAACGCGGCCCTGTGGTCACGCCGCTTCCGTTTAGAAAACCCACCTCGGAAAACTCTCGCTAGACGGATGGGTTAATAATGCATGAGTGGAAAAGTTTGTTACCAGCGAAAAACAGTTGGCACAAAATTTAAAATTAAAATATGCATTAAACATTAATCTAAATTTAAATTTGAAATGCAACCGCTTGACAAGAAACTCAAACATTATGTCCCTAAGAGATTAGAGTGAACGTGGCCCTCATTCTATATAAATATTAATGGCCTGAAATAGAATATCCAGACTCGAAAACGAAATTATTATTTTGATCTTGAAAGCTTCAAGAAAAAATAATTCATTCAAGCTTTAAACTCCACAAAACACAAACACTGATTACTTAAAGTCCTTTTATGCAACATTGAGGTGAAATTTCTCCCCTTTTTTTATCAACAGGTCGCCCGGAGCCAACGGTGACCTGGCTGAATGGAACCCGCACCCTGGAGGCGGGAAGCGGGGTGTCCATGGGACGTCATGTGACCGTCAACCGCCTGGAGGTGGCCCAAATCTCGCGCAACGCCCTGAACAACACGTACCGCTGTCAGGCCTCGAACACGAAACTGGTGGCGCCCGTAGAGCGCAGCATTCGCATCGAAATGTTACGTGAGTGGCTACCGAACTCCAGTAAATATTGCGAGTCAGGGCTAATCTCTTTAAACCATCCACAGTCAAACCCACATCAGTCAATTTAACCAATAAGTTGAAGGTCTTCGCCTCGAACACGCAGTACAATCTCACCTGCATTGTGGCTGGTTCGGTGCCGGACACGGAAATCAAATGGACGCAAAATAATCGGCCCTTCAAACGTGGCATGGTAAGGGCAGGATGCACTCAAAAAAATGTCAAAAACTTTTTACAATTATTATTTATGCCTTTGTATCCTTGAGTTTAAAAGATATTACTCTTTTTATAAGATCTTCAGTTTTTTTCTGAGTGCCACAAATCCACAAATAAATCGTGCTATGGCCTCACCATATTTATGAATTTTCTCCGCCTTGTGGCGGAGGTAGTATGCGGAGGTGGGCACTTTTCTAATCGATTTCACTTTATCTGCCGCCCCTTCTTCCACGCAGCTGTCAACGAGCCAAGCCAATGGTCGAGTCATTTCCACATTGACATTTTATCCGCAACCTGAGGACGACGGCACGATGCTCAAGTGCGAAGGCTCCAATCCACGGCTGCAGAACTCGGCCATCGAGGACTCGCTTATGATGAATGTCATTTGTAAGTAGAAAACGTTCTCTTCATAAAAACACTTAAAAAGGATTAAAAATTTTGGTTAAATATTGTTTATACAGTACTATAGTATTCCAAGTTAACAGAGTTTAAAAGAATAATTTCTGTTACATTCTGAAAAATCGATTAGAATTTCCATAAACGCAGCTAGGGCACAAATCAAAGTCGCATGTGCAAATAAGTCTAAATTATATGACATTATTTACATGCTGGGCCATTTCTCCAATGCCCTGCCCTATATTTTGTTGCATTTGCCATTCTGGCCCACTATGAAGCCGTTCGCTCATATGTCAATATTTATTCCGTTGACTTTTAGCGTGGCCATAAAAAATCTGGCGAAAAATTTGTTGGTTGTTTTGCCTCGTTTTGCATATTTGCTCCAACGCCAGCAAAAGGCCATAAATTTTACTTTATATGATTATCAATTTAAAATCAACAGCCAAAGTCACACCCCCGACTTCTCCGAGGTCTTCACTTTAGTTTCGGGTCAAAGTGGCGCAAAAAGATATGCTTTAAGTTCGTCTCGCACTAAAGTATCCCTTAGTTGTCACTTTGTTTTGCCCTGGGTTCTCTTTAGGATAATCATAAATTTATTGAATTTTAAAATCGTACATAGATCCACAGCTATGTATGTATGCCATATCCCCAAATTTTGCCATAAATATTGTATGTCAGAACGCGTAAGCTTCGGACTAGAAGTAAGAGAAAGTTTTCCTTTGGCTTTCACCCTTTTCCCAAAATCAGTTACAGGAAAAAAAACACGTGGAATGAACAAAAATAGAACCATGCAGGAAAATATGCTTTTAAGCAATTATGCTTTCAATGGATCCGGATTTTCGATTAGAAAATAGAGTAAAGAAGGGAAGAGCAAACTGCATTTTTATTTAAGAATAATAACCTTGACTATAACCTGACTATAAAGAGTCTGATTCACCCTTTCCCAGGCACTTGCCTCAACTATAACAGTTACAATTTGTTACTTCCAGGCACCTTCTTTGCCGTCCAATCATGATGTTGTAAAAATGAGAAGGAAAATGGCAAGAAAGGCACTAAATATTTTATATGATCCATCATTGATATTGGGGCGTCACTCGCGGCAGCGGAACGATTTTAATTTAAAAATTTTTGTCATACTCATTGGGCGGCAGGCACATGGCTTGGTGGTACCCGGATTCCGGAATCCGGATACGGAGAGGGGTTTATAACGCGGTTCCGGGGATGCGTTGTTAACTTTTATGGGGCGCGCTGCGGCGTTGTGGATTGACGACAACGGCAGGACGTTTTATTATGCAATAATATTTTTCGATTTTATATGAGGCGGCTCGCACGGTTGCCTTCAATTTTAAAAAATATACAAAACACAAAAAAACACCGCTTACAGCATAACAAAATTAGCATATTAGCGAAACCAATTACAATGGAAACTTTACTAAAAATAACCGGGCCTGTTTTTTACTCATTTTCAGATCCACCCCAGGTCACCTTATCGCTGGGCTCCACTCTGCGTCCGGACGACATTAAAGAGGGCGACGACGTCTACTTCGAGTGCCACATAAAGTCCAATCCCAAAGAGCATCGGATCATGTGGTCGCACGACGTAAGTTTAAAACGAAAATTAATTACTCAAATATAATGTCCCGCAATCTGGTCCACCAGGGTCAACCGGTCACCCAAAATGTGTCTTGGGGCATCATTATATCCACTCGATCTCTGGTCTTGCAACGTGTGGGAAGAGTCCACTCCGGATTTTATGCCTGCTCGGCCGCAAACGATAGAGGGGAGACCCAGTCTGCTCCGGTCAACCTAAGAATTCGATGTAAGTAATATTTGAATCCAATAGTAAAAACAAATATTGAATTAGCATTTTAATTACTGCATCTCGGCTCAATTTGTTTTGAAATAATTGTTTCACACGTTGGTAGGTGGCTGTAAAAAGACCAACAATGCCAAATCGGAATATTTGATACAGAATGGAAATGGATGTTCAGACAGAACCCAGTTTAGAATAGATTGTAATATTTCACAAGCAAAATGGAAATATTGAAATACCGAAAAAAATTGTTAAAATTATGCTGACAGTTGATGTCATTGGAGCGGAGCATTAAAAATACATATGCATAAATTTTTGCGCAAATAGACACGCACATAAAAGAGGGAGATAGTAATAGAAGGGGGAAAGAGGGGCAGAAAACTAGAAACTTTCACACATTCTTCTATACCGCTTCACAATGCCAGCCTCGCCCACATGGAAAAATGGATGCCACAATCACAACAACAACGTCGGCAGTGCACTTGACAAAATCGCACAATATATCCCCTTTTTTTTGGGCCAGAAGACCACACAGGATGGCCAGCAAACTAAAGTATGATAAAATGACAGAAAATATTTTGTGCAAAAAGCCGTAACATTACACATCTCAAATGTATATTGTGCCGCTCGCCTGTCATTCGTTTGCGGCTCAAAATGCATATTTTTCGTGTGCGTGAGTGCATTTTGAGAGTGTGTTGTGCTAAATGACAAACCGCCAGAACTTTACAAATTTTTGAATGACAAAAACACAAAACATCAATGCATTGCATGTGGATATTATTATGTTAATTCTTCGACCGCAACTTTCGATACTCTGAATAGTATGCTAATTAATTTGTCTGAAGCCTCTGAGCCGAAGCCTTTATGTCCTTAAAGCTCCAAAGAGCAAAGCATTCGCTTTGAAACGTAAAACTATCAAGCCTTTGAACTGTCACAGCGACTTTCAAATCCCAGGACTGTTTTCAGGGCAAAACTAAAATGAAAATTGAGATTTTGAGCATTGTTGTCATTTAAAATTATTTGATGCCGCAGGGCTTTCCATGTGTTATTTGCTTAAAAGGTCATATCTATTTACAAGTACCTTGGCAACATTCTGGCCCAGTTATGGCAATATAAATACCAGCATTTAATTAAAAATACTTGAACGGAATGCATTGACATGATACTCTACATAAAGGACATGCTAGTTTGCAAGTCGACTTACAATGAGTTGTTAAGTCGTTAGTACGTAAATAGCAAGGCGTTTCGGAATATTAGGCACCTGCCACATTTCCCATGTCCTTATCAAACTTAATTGACACTTTTCGGGGACTACAATTATGTCCCTCCACAGTCAGCCTTTCAAGCGCCAAGTGTAAATTGAAACCAAACAAGTGATAACTCAATTGATTTCTAATTGTCACAACTAGGATTTGATGGCCATGTCTAATGCCACAATTCCAACTGCCGGCAATTCAGGCGTCCTCATTCACACTCTTCAAGCCCCAGAAGTCTATGTAATTATATTTTGTGGACAGACCGGTGGTGGAAAAATAAATGACCGATAAACACCGCTCGGAGCCGTTGTGTACACATATTGAAAATGTCTCAATTACCTTTATAGAGCATTTACTTCCGACTGTATTTCTAAATAATTAATGATGCTTAAATACAAAACGGTGTCAGTGTGTGCTGTTGTTGGGCGTGTGTGACCCTTGGATGTTTGTGTTTGCTTGTGCATAAATATGCATATGTTTTCATAAAGTATCCGTCCGGTCATTCCATCGGGGGCTAAAAGTTTAGCCCCAGAACTTAACGTGTCAGCTGGGAGGGCGGGTAATAAAAATGAATGATCTGCTTTTATTATTGAAACTCACAGTCATTATTAAACCATTTATAATTATGGGTAAGGTCAGGTGAGCGAGCACAGGACAGCCAGGTCAGGTGTATTCCCACCCATACCACACATCATACACTCCCACAACCCCGGGGAAAATTTATGCTCCAGTTGTGGGGTTAAATTCGGTTTTATTTTGCATATTTAAAGCAAAATAAAAATCATTGCAGGCCACATAAAAGCAGAGCAGAGCGTCAAGGAATTTATATTTAATTAATTGTGCAGGCTTCGGAATATTTTGATGCCATTTGAGACCGTGTTTGCATGGTTAGTTAAATAAGCAACAAAAAAATATCAAGAATGCTAATTATTCGCAATTTGCACGCCTTCCTGCACAGATGGCAAATTAAATTGAATGGGAATCCGAACTTGAAACTCAAATAAGTAGCTACAACTGGTTGAGTTCAGTGAAAACAAAATTTTTGCAGCATCAGCATGGGGTTACAAAATCGGAAATGAATGAGAAACAACGGGCAACAAAAGCAAACCAAACCAATCCGAATAAAAAAAATTAATTGCACGAACAACGAAAAACCGAAGACATCAGCAAACGTTTGCATTGCCTTGCCATAACCGAATATCCAATAGTCCTGTTACCCTTTTTGATAATTACGATAATTGAAAGTAAATACGAGTACAATGCATAAGGATACACCGCCACCGACTGCCGTGCAAATACAACGTTGGCTATTTACACGAGCATCGCGTATACGCCACGTAAACATTTACATACAGCGGAATGAATGGATTGATGGTTGATTGGAAATGGGAAGGGATATGGGTTATGGCTTATGGGTTATCGGATGGTGAACATGGGATATGGGCTGTGGGATAGAGGTGCTCATACCTTGCATTCGGGTCCGGGGTTCTTTATTGGGCCACTTTGATTGAGATAAATTGATTTATAGCAGACGGCAGTCGCCCATATCTGGGCAGAAATTAATCAGCAAACATTAAAATCGACATTCTATGATTGTGAAATTGACGCCCCCATAAAAATATTATTATGAGCTCAAGGAAACGGATAAACTCCGGGGTTCCGGGTGGCGGGATTTCTTCATTTCAGTGCATGCTAGTCCATGGGGTCATAAAACTGAGCAATCAACTGCAGCCTTATCCGCCGCAATATTTATAATAATCCGAAATGGCGTACTTATGCTGCAGACTCATATCAAAGCACTCACTCCAATTTGCATGAACAGAATGGATAGCCTGAACTCGGGTTCATAACAGTTCCTCAAATATACGTCAGGAAGTATAAAAGTTTAAAAAAAATGGACTGACTTAAATATTTTAAGCGGTTTTTTCCTTTTTGGACAACTGGCTTGTGAGCATGCAGCGTTTGCGGTTCGTGGACGTGTGACTACAGCAAATTACACTCCACCTTCCACCAAAACTCCCACTGCCCCATAAAATATTTTGTAGCGCCACCCAGAAAAAAATAAGTAAGTTCCTTCCTATTTGTTGATGCAAGTTGATGGAGGACCGATTAAGGTATCCAGAAAATTGCACAAACGTTTTTAAAAATGTTGTTTCCTGATTTGGATTCAGATGGATGAAGAACCGATCTACAAATCGTTAAAGGAATCATCCAAAATATATCATAGACTTATAAATATATAAATACCCCTTTTCAAAAGAGTTTAAGAAATCCCCTTCAGCTAATCACATATTTCTTCATAGTTGCCGGCATAACTTCGCCGAAAAGTGCTCAAATATTTGTATACAAACTCATTACACGATTCTCGGCTTATGCCTGCGACACATACTAACTTTTCGAATAATTTTTAATAAAAAAGCAACGAAAAGTGTTGCGGTTTTGGTAATAAATGCCTTCAGGTGCTTAGGACGAGGCGTGTGTTGTCTGATGTTGCTCCTCTGGTTTTTGTTGTCTTGTTGCTGGGTTGTTTATGGCAAAATTCCGTTGCCGCAGGACGAACAAGAAACAGAATGCGTCGCACATCGCACACTTGGCGCAGTTTTGAAAAGTTGCTAGCCGAAGTTTTTTTTTCCCAGCCCCAGAACGTGTGTGTTTTTAGGGAAAGGGCGACATTTTCGGCATGCCGCGTGTATAACATAAAATTTCAAGTTCAATCGTTTGTAACCAAAAACGCAAAATGAGTTTACTTTGAATAAATCATGAGTGGAGTGGAAGGGGAGTCTCTCCAAGCTATGACAGAAACTTTTAAGCACCGGATAAGTATGAGGCTCTGGATCGATATTTTTTAAGGTCTTTAGCTTAAAGATAAAGATAAACTACTTTTTTGAAGCCGTTTACAAGACTAATTGAAGCTAATTTGTGGTGTCAGAAATCCCTTTTAATGCAAATATTGCAGAACCTGTAAAACCTTAGTTTTTTTGGAAGCATTTAAAGTGAAAAACTTAAAGTTGTCACCTCGTACCTGCGCCAATATTGTACGCCAGCTGCTTGGCTTAAATTGAAAATCCGAGCAGTCAATTTGTCCAGAACCCCCTTTCCCTCTGGAATGTCAGCACAATGTTTGCAATATAAATACTTGATATAAGACAAAGGACAATCGGACAATTGCAGCTGCTCATTATTTTGCATTTTGCTGGCCCCACTGCTCATTCTTCCAGTAGTCCTTCGTCCTTTCTAAATTCGATCTCTCAATTGTGTCGCCAACAGATGCGCCCGTCTGCAGCAGCAGCAGCATAACCGTGATTGGCGCCTCCTTGGAGGAGGCTGTGCCCATTCCCTGCCGCGTCAACTCGGATCCGCCCGAAATTGATTTCGAATGGACCTTCTCAACCAGTGGCGAGCACTTTGAGGTGCCCTCGGGCCACTATGCCACCATCCAGGATCCCACCATGACCACCACCAGCGATGTGAGGCGCACTGTTGTGGAGTCCAACGAAACGCACTTCGAGAGCTACGGTAAGTTAAGGCACTGCGAAAATTATATTTAAAATATTTGGTAAAGTACTTATAATTTTAAAATTCAGAATTTATTGCAAAAAAATGGAGCTGCTTAATTTATTTTATTATTTGCTTAAAAGAACTGTGCACTTTATCAATTTAAAAATATTGCGACTTGGTATAGCTCATAGTTCGTTTTCCCAGCAAAATATTGAGCCGAAGCCCAGGTTGCAACATCTGCATCTCTGCGGCATAGGCAGTCGAGAGGCATTTGCATGTGCTTGCGCTTGAGCAGGCATTAGAAATTAACATTTCGCAAAGGCCAGAGTTTGGCCAGAGGTGGCTGATACATATAGCATACAGAATACAGGATAATGGAGACAATGAAGGTGGGCGGGTATAGTGGGTCTGGAGTGTACGGACTTTTATCAATATCATGCACATACTCTCGTACTCGCACAGCCGTAAATTGGATTATCTGCCATCGCCCCAGTTGGCTTGACTGAGCTGCTTGGGCAAGCAGAACTTATTTCATTTAACTTGGCCGAAAAGGGCAATTTAACGTAATAATAAGAGCCACAACTGAATTGCAATTTACACCTGTATTCTTATTTCTATTTCGCCCAACAGTGGAGACCATCAGCGAGCTGATTTACACTCCGAAAGGCGAAAGGGACTACGGAACGTTGGCCTGTTATGGCCGGAATGCGATTGGGAAGCAATCGGATCCATGTGTTTTTCAGGTGGTGCCAGCAGGTAATTATTCCTAATATGCACAACTCATGATTTTGAGATCCTATAGAAACAACAAAATGAATCTTTTAAATCTTATATCAAATAAAAACTCATTTCCTCACACTCTCTAAACACTATCTTTACTCGTCATCGATCATTGTAGCCAAGCCAGGGGCATTGCGAAACTGTACGCTCAGACCGTATGTGGTGACCTCCGCCTCGCTGAACTCATCGAATCAGACGACAATGCATGCCAATCAAATGCTGCCCACACAATACGGCAGACACGAGTCGAATTATCCGCACATGGAGTACGTACGTGAGCGCCATAATGCCAATAGTAATGGCAGCAACAGCAACAGCAACACCCAGAGAAGCAACAATGCCACATCCCGAAACAATGCCACCAATAAAAATATGAGGGGCAAGCCGGGCGCTGGCCAGGTCAAATCTAATAACAAGAAACTCAGCCAGCAGCAATTGCAGCGGCTCAACAAGCGGACATCATTCACACCATCCCAGACACTGGCGGCAATCGAACGGCAGCGCCAGAAGAAGCAGACGCAGCAGCAGCAGCAACAGCAGAAGCAGCAGCAACAACATGCCACCGCTGGCAAGTCCAGTGGCAGTGATAGCAAAACTGATGGATTGCAGGTGGCCAAGTCCGGGAAGCAGCGAATGCGACGGGCCAGCCAGCAGCAACAGCAGCAAATGCCAAAGCGAAACAAGAAGCAACATCAGCTGGATGCACACAGCAGCAACCAGAAGAAGCTACTCCATCCAGGAGCATCAATAACAAGCCAACGAAAGCCAGCAATATCAAATTTATCAATGTCACATGTAGGCAACGGCAACAGCAACGGCAACAACAATGGCCATGTGCCAGAAAAGTATTTTAATAAGCGACAGAAAAACATGCACAAACAGCAAAAGATGCTGCTGCCAGCAAAGGAGCACAACGGCAACACAATCCATCATTATGCAACTTCGAGGCGAAGAAAACGGCAGGCAGCAAATGACATTCTAGCGACTGTGGCAGCGGCACCCTCCTCGACATCAGCAGTCGCCTCATCTGCAACCTCATTGGCAGCAATGGCAACGGCCACCACGGCGCTGGAAATCGAGAAGGATGTTGCAAGTAGTGGCGCTAGCACAAGCAGCATTAAACGAGCACGCAAATCCTTAACCAGCAGTGACAAACAGCAGAAGCAAAAGAAGCTGCAGCAGCAGAAGGAGCAACAGTTGCTGCCGCCGAATGCTCCACAAATAAGCAACCAGCCGGCAGCAGCAATTAGCAGCAACAATGTCAAGGAAACAGCAGCAACATCAGCAGTTTCTGCTGCAGTTGTGGCAGAGACTTCTAAGGAGTCCTCCAAAAACGAGCAAGATGACAACGACGACGACGACGACGATAATGATGATGATGAGGCAGAGACAGATGGCGAGACGGAAACTGATGACGAAGATGGGGATGAGGATGAGGATATGGATGCGGATGCGGACACGGATGGAGACCCAAACGATGACGATGCAGACCTGGATGAAGATGTTGCCCAGCTGGCCACTGATGGCGATTACTTGGCCGATGGCCCTGGCGACTTGAGCGAATATGAGACGGTGGAGGTGGTGAATGGCAAACGGCAGACGCACGACGACATGTTGTCCTCGCTGGAGCAGCAACTGGATCTGGAGTCGCTCGAGGACAATGTGGAGGAGGCGGAGGAAGCCGAGGAGGGGGAGGATGACGAGGTCGATGATATGTACAATGTTAGCGATGATGACTTTGTGGCCAGTGTGGCGCTCTCCACCTCCGGCGACCCAACGCCAGTACCAATGGTGACCTCCTCCAGCTCCATCAAAGTTTCCACTCCGCCGCCAGGACAAACGAAAACCAGTACTCGCATAAGAACCACAGAGGCTGCGGAGTGGCAGCAACCGCATTTCGACTACTCACGCATGGAGTACAGCTTTAGTAATGGCGTCGTCACCCAGAGCTTGCTCGGTGGTTCTGGGGCAGGAGGTGTGCACGATGGCTATGGTGGCGGAACCATCAATTTCGACAACTACGACAACATCATCTACTCCACCATGGAGCTGGAGTGTCTGCCTGGCTACGACGGCGGCCTGCAGCAGAAGTTCTACCTGGAGGCGTACGACTCCAAGTCGAGGAAACTGAGACTCAACATGACCAGCACCTACGCGGATGTGCCAGTCTTCCGGATAGATCTGTCAGGTAACCACCAATTCTATTTCTAAAAGATAGTTTTAATGTATTTTTTCAACGCATTAATCTCCTTAAATTACTGTTGGGAAAATGCGTGAACATTAAACAACTTATTTAAATAGTAAGCTCCACTGACAGCAACTCAATTGCTCGGACTTTAATGGTTGAAGGAAATCCAATATTTCCGCAGATTTCCAGCCCCCCAAAGCAATGTTTTATTACACGATGCTTATGCATTATTATATTTAAATGAGGTTGGCTTAGAAATCACGAGGCCCACGACCTGCCCTGGTCCTTTCCTGGCCCAGCCCAGGGTGTTGGCGCTACAATATTTACAGTGCTCTGCGAAAGCCGCAAACTAAAGACTTGACTTTTATGCGGCCAGGAGCAACAAGAAAACAACAACAAACGAAGGGGCAAGCACAAGAGGCGGGAGGGTCAGGAGGTAGGGGGCATGAGGCAGTAGCACCAACAGTAAAAACAAAAACAAATCAAAGTAACAAACTGAGCAAAAAGTTGAGCTGGCAAAATTGCGCGCTGGCTTCAAGACAAGAGAAAGACTGGGGGACAATCTACACTGAGAAAAAAATGGTTATAAGACAATATAAAATAAAAAACACAATTAAATGACTTTCCAGGTCTTCAAACTTTTTATCCAATTTTTCATATTCAATGTTCGATTCAAGCCTGACAAAAAAATGTTTCAAAACATCTCCTCAAAAAAAGTTTTCAATCTTTAACTAACATTCTAACACTCTTAATGATGACAAAAACAAACCGTTTAAGTCCTCTTGAATCATGCCATAATTTTCGCAGTGCAGCTAGCCAGCCAGCACTACGCAGATTAATTAGTTGAGGCTGCCAGGACCTTATACCCGCTCCGCTCCATCCACATTTCATGTCCCTGAACCATTGCTGGCACATGCTGCTGCCTGTTTTGTTGTAATGAATTTTAGCTAGTCAGCAAAACTTTTATGCCAATGGCGTTTTGAGGTGGGGAATTGGATGAAATAGAATGCTGCCAGCCAGCCAGCCAGAGGATTCCAGCGGAGCACGAGGCGGGGGAGGCGCGGCTTACCCCAAAGGCAATAGCAACGACGAAACCAAAAAGAGAGCTGAGCCAAAAATTCGAATCGAGCTGTTGAAAAAGCAGGATTTATCATCGAGGTTAACAACAGGGAACCCAAAATTATAATATTACATTTGATTCGGTGGGTATGAGGCGAGTTAATGAGCCACATTTCGGATTATTAAAGTTGGGAACTTGGCAACGGGCTCCTCCCAGAAGCTGGAGCAGGAGCTAGAGCCGAAAGAGATCTGATCCTTGCTGGCCTGGGTGTTGGCTTTTAGCCGTCTTGGCCCCTGAACTGCAGTGGCATCTTTTTCCGCTATAAGCCATAGTGGTATATCGATGGCTCAGGGGTGACGGAGGGCAGTGGGTGGGTGTTCAGTATTCAGCGATATTTGCAAAGTCAAACGAAGCGTAAAGTCACGATTAGTTAGACAGGCGTGTTAACGACGCTGTCGGATGGATTGGAGCGGAGCGGGCGGGGCTAAGTCGGGCAAGGATCGGGGGAATTTGTTTTTGTTCCTGCGGCTTGCCAATGTATGCGTATTAGTCCTGCCCCTCCGCTCTGCGTCACCCCACCTCGGTCTCACACCCTTTTGCAGTAGTTGCCATTTTAATGAGCTGCTATCGGTGCTATCGGTGCAAGGAGAGCATGAGCTCTCCACAAACAAAACTTTTGATGCGCACATTAAGAAAAACCAGCAAACGGAAAAACAGGAAAACAGCAAAATCGGGAAAGCATCAGGAGTCAGGAGTTGGGACTAGGGCTGGGGCGCAAAAAAATCCACGCAGCCAAGAACTTTTCATTTTATGGGACCGAACTTTTGCACCGCGACGTGCTAATTAAATGCCTCTTTGCCTAATGAAGTTTGCACAGTACTACCAAGTTTTAAATTAATGATCGAAACTGGCCCGACTATCTCTCTTCGCCATCAGAATATCAGATGGAATATTAAATTAAATTGATGTATTAGTTTTCTAGTATAAGTTAATTATTCTACAGAGCCCGAACCCAATTAACCTCTACACACGGAAATAGAATAGTATAAATTTTATTAGGTCAGGTCTACAAATACACACCACACACACTTACCAGTCAATGTCGATAATCTGATTTATGCAAATTAAGTGTATGAATTGACCGGCAATCTAATCAACCTTCCGCCTTTCTTTCTCCTCGTCAGATCTGATGCCCATGGAATCGTACCCGGATGCCCATCCCGCCCTGCACTTGTTCGTTTACAGCGTCAATCAGAAAGGACGCTCCGAGCCGATTGTCCTCGAGAATGTGCCCATCAATGAGGCCGACAAGCGTTCAGGTAGGTGGATATTAAAAAAATTAAACTACTGCGCCAAAGTTTTTTCAGGTGGCAGTGAAAAAATGATGGGAAACTTAGACCCCCCCCCCTTAGACCAGAGAACGGAACTTTCATTGCTTTTTAAGCACCATTTCACCTTTAAAAAGTCATTCAAGTATTTGCATATTCCGCTTAACCGTTTTAGTTTCTTTCTTTCATTCATTTCTTTGGGATGGTTGTTGTTGCTGTCGCTGTTAGTACAATTGCTCTTTTATTTAACGAGTTTTGTTTACGCTAGGGCGACACTGCAACTCCACTTTGCCCTAGCCCATCCTCCATCCTGCCCTGGTCCGACGTTCTTCGTCCTTCACGAGGTGGCCAAAGTAGTGACACACAGATTTCTTATTCATGCTTTGTTATTCAACTTTGACGCTAATTTTCTTTAAAACTTGTTCTTCTCCTTCAACAATTGAGGTAAAAAGTGTAAAAGTGTTTATTTTTCGAGAGTATGTTTGTGGGAAAAGGATATTATTTGAAAAGCTTGTTTAACATGTTATATTGGATAAAATAATATGCCAAATAAGGCCATGTTTGAATAACCATTCAGATTTACTTATTTAAAAATTAACAAAATAATGCCCCATCATGAGATTCATTTTGATCTCATAATGTTTTAATATCATTTTCTTGAAACAGATTTAATTTAATTACATTAGACCAGAGTAATCTTCTTAAACTTCCCCAGGATTGCCAGACAATTGCATAACTTAATATCTGCTTTTGCTTTGTGGAGAATATTTGGCATAATATTTGGCATCCTTTATTAATGAGGGCATTCAATGAGCCAAATATCATTATGAACAAATTCTGCACCAGCTACAGCTATTTATTTCACGTCGAATGCCAACACTACCTGACCGACATCATTATTAACGTCATAACGATAGAAGGCATTTGGACGGCATGGTCGGGCATTATATACATTACTAGGACTCGAAATACTGTCCGCACTTGGTCAGCCAATAATGTTTATCTGCACAATTGCATATTTGAACGGTCCGGTTGCCAATCACCATGGACAACAAATCCACTCAATCATCTCCTTAATGCGCTCCAGACACACAATCCAGCCCATTGAGATGGTTCCAGCAGATGGCCATTATTTAGGAGTGTGAGATAGATTGAATGCTGGCCAGCTTATCTGATATGGGGATTACACTTCGGGAAAATGAGATATATATGTTATATCGCAGAAGTTTTATTTCGATGCCTGCTTCACATTCTTCTTCCCAGTGGAACTGCGTATGTGGGCGACCTAATTTTTAAGTCCTGCAGTACTTGTTCTATATGTATATGCAATACAGCTACCTCGAGTGTCAATATTTGCACCTTTGGTAAATCTAAAAGCTTTCCTGCCAACAACCATATAACGCTCTGCCAAAAGGTGGGGGCGGAGGAAGACCGAAATATTTTACAATGGCAACACTTGATGCCACATTAATGTAAATATAATCAATTTCATGTTTTAGCCAAAAAAGCGATGGCAAGTAAAACCCCAACAGAGAAAAGAAATATCTTGTTATGCTAAACTGACACACAGAGATTCCCCAAGAGTTACATTATACCTTAAGAGTTTATATGCGAACACACACATACACTAACACGGCGGAAACCGGGCAGACACTGAGCTCCGGCTGTAGCCTCGCTCAGATACTCAGATACCGTAAGAGGCCCTGATACAGATACAGATACAGATACAAATGCAGGCACGGATCCAGGTAGAGCTCTGAGCCCAAAGCCCAAGCGCACAAAATATAAACGATTACTGTACGACAAGAAAAAATACATTAAACATGTCTTATCTGAATACAATATCCCAAAAGACAACGGTGCAGAAAGTGAAGTAAAATAAAATAAAATTATATGTTACAGCTCGGATCGAATTTGGTTGGAGGGAGGGGCGGCGAGTGGAGGATGGCGGTAAGGAAATGTGACCGCCATTGCAATAGATGACAGCCCCACCCGATTCTTCTTATTTTTTTATGTTCCACCGCTGTCTACGTTGTTTCCTTGAAAAGCAGACAGCATTTTCTTTATTTATGCTTACTTTGTGTAAACGCATTCCCTTCTTAAAACCCACATGGGCACGTTGCCGGACACTGAGAGAAATTTTCAGCGAATCTTTAGAATCATAAGCGTTTTTTTAACACCTACTGTGCTTCTCATTCTTCTGCTTCCTTTTAGAGAACTCAATTTTTCTCACAAAGTCTTGAAGGCTACACTTTTTTCTTTAAGTGCGTGGAGTATTCCCAATACATTTTAACCAATCCACTTTTTCATCATCTCATCGAATCATTTATATCTCAAACGGGAGCATTAAATCGAATTAAGCTTATGAGAAGACGCAGCCGGAAGGAGGATAGCCAGGACCTGCACTCACCCAAATGAAACCCATGCAAACAATTGGCTTATGAGCGGCACGCAGGACTCGGCTCCTGCCAATCCTGCTGCTGCTAGTGGTGCTTGGTCTTGGTCCCGGTCCTGCACCTGCTCCTGGTGGTTATGCGGTACAATATACCCAGACACCAGACAGGCCAGTGTAAACCCGGTATATACCAGGTATGCCCACACGAACTGACTCACACGATGGCTCTTTGGTTGGTGGTCTGGCTTATCTGCTTAAGTTGGGGCATGTGCATAGAGTAGCGTGGCCCGGAAGCTCCGTTGGCTCACCATTCCAGGTGGTTTTATTGGTAAATATTTGCACAAGTGTGAAAATTTCATTACGCCAGTGTGCTTATATTTAAATTAAATTTCTTTTTCTTTTTGGCATCTCATCTTGTGTGCCGTCTTCGTCCTTGTGGCCCTTGTCGTCCTCGTAGTCGTCGCTCTCCGGTTCAGTTTCGGTTTCAAGTGCCCTCTTCCTGGTTGCCAAATATACATTTTATTTGGCAAGCGATTGCTCGATTCGGTTTTATATTCCTTTATGCCCTTTGTGTTGGGTTTGCGATTCTGATGCGATTGGGGATTTGTCGCCGGATGGGGGCCGAAGTGGATAATTTGAAAGGGGCGGGGTGGTTGGGGAGACTGAGTCCTGTCTGTCTTAGTGCCCAATTCCTCACATTCTGTCTCAAATGAGATAGTAAATTACGTATTCGTCGAATGTGCACGGCGAATATCAAACGAAATGATGAATTTTATAATGAATTATCATTTCCACTCTGGCATGACATTGAATAAACCGAATAAATTTTGAATTTAATTTAAATCATTCCATCGCCAATCTGCGCATCGATTCATAAATCATTTAAACGCTACATGAGCAGACCGAAATTAAATAAAACATTATTTATCTGCTTGGGTGAGCGTTAAGAAATAAATTCCGAATTGGTAGTATGTTGGGCATCTATATGGCGCGTAACTAAATGGAAAGTCTCACTAATTTTAAATTAGTTAAGGTCGTTGTATTCAGGCCATGCAAACAGCTCTGATGATTGATGCCGCCGCTATCCAAATCAGGATTCGTTGGCCCGTTTCTCGTTCGTTAAATGCAATTGCCAGGCATTTAGCCTGATCTAATTAAAATTAAAAATGTTTTACGTCAGCTTGTTAGCTGTCCTACATGTGTTTTTCTCCCCTGATGCTGTGGCACTTCATTTAAATACAGCATGGTGCAAAAGTTTAAACCTAACTATCATATTTAACCATACAACAATCAACAACACACTTTCTGTGCTAACCCCATATGTTTATTAGCATTTCAAATATTTACTATATATACGGTTTAGTAAAATGAAAAATAAAATTTTGATCTAAAACCCACACGCCATAAATAAACTAGCTAAATGGAAACACCGAACAACTTTTTTGAATCGAGCTGTACGACTGAAATATACATGTTTATCCTTTTTTAAAAGTCATGTGCCAGCAATTACAACACACGTACAAATTGGACGTAAACGATGGCTACTGTGGGTGCTTTATGCAATACATATATAGTTTATATTCGCAGTACTGTGGTCGTGCCTGTATTCGTACGTATGTATGTATGTTTTCGCTTAGACCCAGCCATGCATAAATGAGCAATTTCGCCAGCGGCGCAGTTTCGTCAACATTTGGAAACAGCAGTAGTAGAAACAGCATCCCCCGAAGAATATTTATTGATTTGTAACTTTAGCGATGGGCTGACAGCCCAGGTTTATAAATTAGCAACAGTCGGCACCAACAAGCCACCTTTGTTTTACAAAATAAGAGTTGGTTAATAGAGTATAAAGTTTTAAAACTTTTGTTTTATTTGATAAACAATGTATTAGAAGCTTAACTATACTCCAAATTCTAGAACATACTATTAAAAACCATTTTTGCTGATTTCCAAGCAAATATCACAGTTTCTCACAAGTATAGGTACTGTTTCTGTTGGCCCGAATATTGGCGGCCTCTAATGTTTGCTTATTGAAATTCTGTGTTGCATATCCGCAGGCGCGCACGATTTGTTGAATGAGGAATACACACACACACACACACACATACAGAAAGAGGGAAGTCGCGTCGCATCGTTTTGTTACGTATACGCAGTGTGTGTGTGTGGTGCGTTCGGCCTTGTAATGCATATTCAATTACGTGTTCCCCCTGAATCGGCCGAAAATCCAGCTGGGAAACGGATTTTAATTGAAATGCTTAGCGCCGACGTTAAAGCACTCGCAAATACAACAAACTAAGCGAGCAAGCCGTTGAAATGCCGCCGCCTGTGGCAGCCACTTGACATGCGACGTGCGTTTTATGGGAGCAGCAAATACGAGGGACGGGGAGTGAGCTCCCCATGAGCACATATATCCGAGGGGGTTGGAGGACATATAGAGGATATATGGCGCAAACAGGGGCGTCGGATGGATGCTGGCTCGGCTGAAAAAGAGCTGCGCGAGCAGCATTCAAGTGGACCCTCAACGACCAATGGCTATTTATCGAATTCAGTCGGACAAAGAACCGGAATATTGCTTTCATCATCAGAAACCATGGAAATGAACGTGCAAATAACTTACACACGTGTATTTTATTTTATAAATTGTATTTTAAGTGGCAATCATCGACATTTATCAGCTCATAATAAACAGAACATGTTTTATTAGTTAAAAACTAGTTAATTAGATAAATACCAAAACCCTTTTCCTTTATTTTTCCAGATGGTCGCATGGGTCTGTCCATTTTGCCACTGGCTGCTTTGCTAGCCGGTACTCTCTTCACAGTGGGCATAGCAGTTCTATCCGTAGTGGTCATCGCCATTCGCCGACGACGGGGCCAAGGAGCCCGCAACATGTGTGATGACAAGGACAAGCACCTGGGTGAGTTCTCTTTATTTAAGAATATCCATTGCAGATTGAGTTTATTCCTTTGTTTCTAGTAGGAAACATATTAGTTTATAATTTCGAAGTAGTATTCATCAAAATTGTAGAGCATTTAAACTGTATATCTGCATAGAATATATCTGCAAGAGAATTCAAATCGTGTGTCCCCCCAGTTATGTTATTAATGTTTCAAACTCCTGACAGGCATGGATGTGACGGTAACCGCACCTCTGGAAACGGGCGCTGGACACCAGCGTCTGGTGGTGGCATACACCCTGAAGCAGGGAATCGAGAAGCAGCCGGACATATTGAACGCCCAGAAGAGTTCCACAAATGGTGGTGACGTCTCGTCGCCTCTGGGAAATCGGCCGAGTGGATTGTTCGCTGGAGGAGGTAGTGCATCGACCGCTCCCATTGCTGGCAATGTTTCAGGACACAAACCTGTAGATTATGTAAGTACCCCTGAACAGGAGTAGGCGTTAGTTTCCACTTTTTGTGCCGTACCATTAGTTTTTTTAAAATTTAAGTTTCTTAGTCTATTATCCAAACCAAAAAAAATGTATGTCTAACATTTAATTAAAACTTATAACTATTTTCAGGACTCTAATGCACCGCACTTGAGCAGTCCCCCCTCACAGTCGAGCACTCTAAAACTAGATAGTGATCCCTCAGCGACTGGGGCAAGAGGCGGAACGGCGCCCCCACTGTTGTATGACGCCATGCCAACCCTGAGTCGCTACGAGCAGCTGGGTCTAAGCATGGCCAGTTACTCCGTGGGCGCAGCAGGAACTGGGGGAAGCAACAGCACGCTTAGTTCCGCCGGCAGTACAGTGACCGCTAATGGACCGTCCGCTGGGGGAGGAAGCTACCTGCACCACACACTGCCCCACAACCTGGCCCAGCAGTCAGGAGGCAGCATGCAACAGCAGCACAGAGATCCGCTCAACCTGGCCGACTACCTGGCCACCAGCAGTCTGATAGACTACGGGCTGAACAAGCCACCGCCCGCTGCGCACATGACGCTACCCAAGGGTCTCGGCATGGGCCTGGGAATGGGCATGGGCATGGGCGGGGGCTCTGTGATGGCCGCCGGCACCAGCCTCTCTCCGTCGCAGCTGAACACCATCACGCACAAGTCGGCGGCAGGACGCAACCACATAATCACTGATACCCTGCCCGGACCGGAGAGCTGCGTTTAAAGTGGGAGCGCTCGTCAGGCGCATCCTGTCGCATCCTGGCATCCAACCAAAAGACTGGCGCACAGCAGAAGCCCAAAACAAAAGCCGAATCAAAGTGGCTGCGAACTACTAACTAGAAACATGGACATGCGGTCAAAACAATTGTTATATTTTTATTAAATTTCTGGAAACTTGTTAAGAATTATTAGGTTAAAGGCTTAGTCAAAAATCTAAAAAAAAAATCTATATTTAAACAACGAAGAATGTTTTCACAAACTTTTTCTTCATTATAATTTTACTTACTGTTAATTGTGTTCAAGGCGTTTTTATTTTGACCTAAATACTCCATGGAATTCCTGTTCGGCGGCGTCACTTAGAAATAATTCTTAGACCTAGAAAAATAGCTAAAATATGAATATGTAATATTTAATATGTAATGCGTGTGTCTGTGTCCCTGTTCGTTTGTAAATGTTTAAGATAAGTGTAATCGTAGCTGTAATTGTATACTATATGTACTTCGACTGGTGTAAATCGGAGTCTATGTTTCAACGTCTTGGAGCGAGTTCAGTTTTTAATTTAAGGGGTCTTGCCCAAAAAGGTGAAACTATTCTTCCAAGCCCTGAACTAGCCAAGATTTTGGAATTAGAAAGCTCTTACTACGTAACGAAACTTGTTGTTAAATTTGTTTGTCCGGGATAAAAACACAAAAAAAATACTAAAATTCAAGCCCAAACACACATACATATCCCCTCCTGCCTAATCTGACAGTAAAAAACCACAACTATTTGAACTGCCAACGCAGGGCCCAAGATCAAAGCCAGAGCCGACCCGAATAAGAGGAAAAGTTATATTGGACACGTCTTGCGCCATTGCGTGCCCAGTGCTGGTCATTATTTAACTTTTAAACACGCGCCAAAAACAGCAGCAGATTTGAATTTAATGGTCACAGCAGCCACTCCCCGCTATCCCAGATTTGTTTTTTTTTCAGCTATTAGCAGGCAGCAGCAGCCAACAAGTGAGCAATAAAGAAAAGTTTAGAAAAATATGGGATAGCCACCCGAAAACGATACCGAGAAACCCCAACCCCGGTAATAAGCTCACAAGCGATTGAATGGGTATAGAGCACACAATAAAACTGGGCACGGATTTGTGCGCACGATAGCGCAAAACGATGACAATAAATGGAAAAGTTTTTAATAAGCTAATAAAATGATTTATGCGGGTCAAGTCGGGATAAAAAGCACACCGAACACCCAACGAGATGGCGATTTGATGAGCCCGACTTGGCCACTTCTGGAGGAGTTGGCAGTTGGCCGACACCTCATTGATTACCAGTTGACCTACACCCACCCACACACAACGAAATATTTTTGTAAATATTATTTATGGTCCATAAACTCGGGAACAGTTCAAATAGTTGGTTGTGGCTCTTTCCATTCTTGTACTCTTCATTGGCAATTGTTATCAAGGCATTAGCATATCAGATAAATTCATATTGAAATTCAGCAAAAATAATTCTAGAATAACTAAATACACAGTGTTTGTATATCATAGACAAGGGCTAAACGACTATAAGTGTTCAAAAGTTTGTCATATCATTTTACCATTCCTTTCTAAATATGTCTTGACTTTCCAACGAAATCGGTAATGGTAATACAAATTAAGCAGAAATCATCAATAGCAATTAGTGAAATCAATGTAATGTCATAATGTTTAAATGTAAAAGTTATAGAATTCCAGGCAAGCAGAAAAAACAAATCGTAAACTTCCTCCAAGTTTATACTACATACCTACATATATAGGCAAAAGTCCCCGCTGTAGATATCCAAAGAAAATAGTGCGAATAGTAAACATTTTTAAAAAGTACCGAAACCTGTAGAGTTACGCCCTTATGTCACGGTCAGCAAAAAGTATTTTATGAGCCTCAAAGAGAGCAAACGTTGTAAATAATTACATGCATATAGGCAACCCCATTAAAACAGACATATACACATCATTGTAACTAACTACATATGTAAAAATGCTTAAAATATTTGTGATAAAGTAATATTGTTAATGGTAAGAAATAAAACGTAAACATATTAATGATATACCATTGTTTTACTTTATTGCCTTTTGGGTTCTAAAAATCTAAAGCAATGTTTCAGAAAACTTTAAATTATAAATTAGAAAATAGACCGCTAAACCTCTGATTGCTGAACCTAAGTTGGCAGTTCCAAAGTAGTGTTGGTAAGTTACTAACAAGCTCAAACTGTTTGGCGCTAGATTTTGCGATGTTTTAAGTTGTAATTGGTTTTGTTTTGGCTGCTAAAATATATATAAAAAAGACTATAACAATATTTTAGCAAATTCCAACGTAAAATGATAAAATACATTGCTTTTATTACAATAAATCTTTGTAATCAGAGCTCACTTCTAAAATATCGAATTCATAAAACTTTCGGCTTATCGATGTTTCAATGTTGGTCCACCTCTAAGCTTCGTTTGTTTGTGTTTTATAAAAATGTAGGAGGATTTGTTTATGTGCGTAAGGTTTTTCAATTGCGAGTTATTAATCGCGCCCACCAAAATTATTTAGTGACTGTCGACAGCACTAGGCATAAAAATTTGTCAGGAGCCATGGTAGTGTGAATTACACTTGAATTCAAGAAGTGGACTGAAGAAGATCTTTGAAGACATCGTTATTGCATCAGAAACCTGTTTAAAGCTGGCCCATTGGACCAATTGTTAAATGTGAGTTACTTAGTATGGAGGAGTGCGTTGACATTGCGTTTGGATGATGAAATCGGAATCCCCTTTCCAAACAAAATAATTTTCCCGCCTGCTGGACCTTTGAATTCCGCCCACGCAATTCAACTTTCAAAGTATATTGCAATTGTTTATTGTTGACACGTAGACTAGTATTCCCCAGTAATTCGAGCAGAGCTTTTGGCGCTCCTAATTAATTTCGAGATATAGCGTCACTTCCCTCCCAGCTGATCCGATCAAAACAAACCTTGTGTAGAACCAGAATTGAAGCAAACAGAGCGAAGACGAGACGCGAAAAGCTGTGACATAAAAACGCGCCAATAAGCTTCGGGCCAGGTCGACTGGCAGGTGCGTTTCCCATTGAGTTCATTTATATTTTTTCTTTTTGACTAAAACTCTAAAAAATAAATACAGAATAGTATGTGATTCATGTAACTTGATTTTATGTACATGAATCACATATCTGAAATGTTTCAAAATAAAGCTTGGAACTTTAAAAGTTTCATTCAAAATCGTACAAAATAACGTTTAAGATACTACAATACTCCACATGTAGGGGATTGTGAAAAGCTCTCAGAAACTTATTTGTGCACTGGGACCCCCACAGTTGTGGCTGTATTTAGTTCGCACATATTTACTCTCATTCGCGGGCGAGCACAAAGCAGAGCCAGTTATAAACAAAATCGAAAGGCAGCCAAAAACAGAAAGCACAAGTTCACCGAGCCGAGAACCCAGATAGCCAAATAACAGATTTCGGCCTGGGCAAATGAAAAGCGCTGCCAAAATCAATAATTTGTGCCAGACCCGCGCGCAAATAGGAGCTCTTATTTTTTCCGCTAAAAGTATAAATTATACAGCATAATTTAATTTGTTGTCCCGCTACAAAAACCATTTGTTCGGTAAGAGGTCGAGCGACTCGCACAACATTCGATTTTCATTTTTTGCGTACCCCCTTTTTTGTGTATCCAAACAAAGACAAACGTCGTGGCAAACATAAACAAGTGTTTCAAGGTCGCTGCAAGTCAAAGAGGACTACCGAAAAAAAAACAAACGAGATACGATTTAAAATTGATTCCGATCAGAAAAATAGTACAAAAATAAAAAAATTTTATATTCATATTATATTTTTATGTGATAAAAAAGTATTATTTTCCAATTGATTTTCATAAGTTACTATTTATTTTAGATAAACTGTTTTATTTCCATTATTATGAAATTGAAATTATTAAACAGTATTATTTCATTGTTACTTTTGAGTAACTAATAGTTTTAAACAAGAATATTGATGCCTTTTTCAAAATTTAATATTCAAATGAAAGATATTGAGAATTCCCGTGGAACACAAAACCTTTTCAATATTTATTTTTACCTAAACGCTATTATTTCAAACGCAGCTGTGAAAGACTCTTGTTTACTAACTTACGTATGCTTTTCAATGTCGCAATTGGCCAAAAATTTGTTTTCTTTTTGAAAACAAAGCTTTCCTTTGTTTAGAGGGAAATCGACTGCAAAAATAAAGATTTAAGAAGATATATTTTATTTTAGACAACTAAAAACAGTATGGAGTCCTTCCTGAGCCTCTTCGATCCGAATCAGGACGATGGCTTCGACGAGGAGCCGGAGCTCAACGGAAACAGCAGCGGCGCAGGAAGCAGTATTAGCGATTACGAGACAGATGCCAATGCCAATGAGTGTCTAAGCGTGGGAAAGAGACCTCCCGCGGAAAGTGGCGACATGATCTTTGACTTCGAGAGGGGAATGCTACCCCCTGAGCCCCAGCTCGGGAATGTGGAGTACAAGCTGAAGCTGGTGAATCCCTCCAAGCAGCGTTTCGAACACCTGGTCACCCAGATGAAATGGCGGCTGCGGGAGGGCAATGGCGAGGCCATTTACGAGATCGGGGTCTCCGATGCCGGTATTCTCCAAGGCCTGAGCGACAAGGACATGAATGCATCACTGTCAACCCTGAAACAAATGGCACACCGCCTAGGCGCGAGCACCTCTGTGCTCCGAAGGAAGACAATCGCATCACGGAGGGCTGTGGCTGAGGTATTGGTCAGGAAGATTCCGGACGACCAGCACAATATCGAGGTGCGGGTGGCGGTGCTTGGTGGAGCCGATGCTGGCAAGTCCACGCTTCTGGGCGTGCTCACACAGGACGAGTTAGACAATGGACACGGAAAAGCGCGGCTCAACATGTTCCGTCACATGCATGAGATTCAGTCGGGTAAGAATAATTGAAAAATACTTAGAAGAGTAACGGAATTACCTTCCACCGATCAGGTCGCACCTCCTGCATCTCCCACGAGACTCTCGGCTTTGATGCTCTTGGAAACGTGGTGAATTACAAGTACAATGAGATGATGACGGCCGAGGAGATTAGCGACCGCTCCAGTAAGCTTGTGACCTTTATGGATCTGGCAGGTCATCGACGCTACATGCGAACTACAGTCCAGGCACTAAGCGGATACTCACCTCACTACGCTATGCTGGTGGTTTCAGCCGGAAGTGGTTGCAACGACACCACCGAGGAGCACTTGGCCATTGTCCGGGCCCTGGACATGCCCTTCTTCATTCTAGTGACCAAAACTGATATTACATCCCCGGATGCTACGGTACAGGAACTGTGCAACCTCCTGACCACCATCGGCTGCCGCAAGGTGCCCTTTGTTGTCACCAACACTGATGAGGCCATATCGGCTGGCTCCAACCAGGTCTCCGAGAACATTGTTCCCATCTTCTGCGTGTCGAATGTTACAGGCACGGGTCTCAATCTAGTCACAAAGTTTCTATACGTTCTGTCCCCGGGCATCAGCAACGCCGAGAAGGATCGGCTCGAACAGGAGTCTTGTGAGTTCCAAGTAGATGAGATTTTCCGGGTCACAGACGTGGGACCTGTGGTGGGTGGCCTGCTGGTTCAGGGTGTGCTCACCGAAAATATGCCTATGAAAATCGGTCCACTGCCGGATGGAAGTTTCCACCCCGTGAATGTGAACACCATCCACAGGAACAAAGCGCCATGCCGGGTGGTGCGAGCTGGTCAAAGCGCATCGCTCTCCTTCACCCCTGACCAAGAGTTGCCTACGCTCAGGAGTGGCATGGTGCTGCTTGGAGATATTGGAAATGATCTGGACGAGCCTTATGGAACTTATTTCTTTCAGGTTTGCAAAAATTAATGTAAAAGTAACAACTCTTTAGCAACTAATTATCTTCGAAATCATTTACAGGCCAAAGTTTCTGTGCTGTTCCATGCCACGGCCATCTATGTTGGTTTCCAGACAACGGTGCACATTGGAAGCATAAGGCAGACGGCCGTGATCCGAGGAATCATGGGTGGCGAACGACTGGGCACCAATGATTGCGCTTCAGTGATGTTCGAGTTCGTGGGCCACCCGGAATACGTGCGTCCGGGAATGCGCATCCTGTTCCGCGAGGGCACCAGCAAGGGGATTGGTGTGGTCACCCAAGTTTTCCCAGTTAACAAAACCGGCACAAAGTAGAAAAGCTTTGAACTAGACACTAGCCAGCTGGATAGTTCCATCGATATTACGATATATCTCAAACAAAGATGACATGTACATATTACTTAATTAGCGGTTAGAGACAGGCGTTAAATCCTAGGCAGATCTGCAGTACACTTAGTTTCAGGCTCTGTGATTTTTCGTTTAAGCTCAGCTCACAATCAACAATTGTGTGTAATCCTCCTTTATTTCTCATAATTAAAAAATTACCCAAGTGTAAAAATGATTTAACTTTGCAATTTTGAAGCATATTTAATACAAATTTGTGAATGCTGCTTTATAAAAAAGCGTTACAAAAATATCACTAGTGATTATAACCAAATTATTGCCGCATGCACGGCACACACAAAATTGCAGCATACCAAATATAATAAAAAAGAAAATAAATTCTGTTTAAAAGAAGCCATATTCAAAATTGCTTTTAGAAGAGACTAGTTTCGATTTAGAATTGAAATTTTAAATAAAATAAAAACCGACACACCTGGAGAATTTCTTCAACAATTAATTTATTCACTTCTAGTTTGTCCATTTTCACTACTTCTACTTTCACTTGTGGCCGGAACACTGGCAGAACCCTCGATCTCCTTCGCTTTGGCGGGTACTGTTGATGTAAACCGGAAGAGCACCGGCACCTCACCGATGGAGGGATTACCATTTGCCTCCAATAACCGAATCCACGAAAGTAAAGAGTCCTTGGTCGAGGTACCAGTGGCGCAGATAGCGAGAATGGTGCCATCATCTTGCTGATGGACCGAACGCAGTTTCCCCAGCTGGTTGTGACGGCGTGGTGGTGCTCTTCCAAAGAATGGCACTTCAATATTTGACACATCATCTTCGTCCAGCTGGCGCTCATCCAACTGGGCCAGAAACTCGGTGTCCGGATCGGCTCGCAGGGTGAAGTAATTAATCCGACGGTTTCTGAGCCAAATGTGGAATGGTCCCTCTATGTACAGGGCCTTCTGGCGAGAGTGCTCCCTCAAGAGTTTCTCCTGCTCAGGACTCATTCCGCTTACAATCCACGTGTCGTCTATGGCATCTTTTAGATCCTTGCTCTCGAAAACTATAACTTTCGATCGCAAGTCCACGGTGCACATACGCTCCACCGCCAGGCGTGCGATCTCCAGGGTATCATCAGGAACTGGATCAGGCAGAGGCCATGGGGACAGGTTCTTAAACTTGGGCATCCAGTACATCATACGCCAGTACTTGCGCAAGGGATGCCCCTGTCGGCCGAAGACGTTCAGGAGCATTGCTTCCATCTCGTAATCCGGCATTACGCCTAAATCCTCCATTTGTTCGAGAAGATCAATGATGCACTGCTGCTGCTTGGGATAGTGCATGAATTCAGCTTGGAACAGATTGGTAGGGATAAACTTTCCCTTGGGCATCACGTTGATCAAAGCCTTGTAGACTTCCAGATCGCGTTCAACTCCAAAGTCTGCCATGTTCTTGAGGGCGGCGTAGATAAACTCCACATGGTTGCGTCGGTGAACGTCTCGCTCGTTAAAGATCTCAACCATTGTGAGATACGAGTCCTTGGTTTTATCTTGAGCTGTGGCAAAGGGATTCCTCACAGCCGGCAGGTTTTTGCTTCCCTGTTTTTGAGCCCCGGGTTTGGGATTAGGATTTTGTTTGGGGTTCGCCCCATCCGTAGCGTAGCTTCTGAACTGGAGTGCCGGACGTCCATTGCTATGCAACCGGATCAGACACTGCACTCTTCGCAGCATTTCTTATTTATAAAAGTATGTTTAAACCATTTGATAAATACGATTACAAAACATTGCACAAGTTCGTCAGAAATAACATTTTCCAACACTGCCTACAAATCATATGTTTCTGTAGGCTGTGCTGACGGATGAGCTATTTCCCTCTAACATTTTAAAAATGGACTATTTTCATTTTTTTGGGCAATTACGCTGAGCAGGGCAAGAATTAAATGATTTATCTCCATATTATGTTCAAACATTTAAGAATTCAAATTATTCGTCATGGGTTTACTCCAATTCCCTTTGAAATTGCCGCCAAGAACAGCTGTTTGGGTTTCAGTGCCAGATCTGACTAAGAACTCTCCAGCACTTGCGCCAGACTTCAGTGTATCCTTTGTGCTGTTTTTTGTTGTTATTTCATCGTCTTCTGCATTATCCTTATTCGCATAGTTTTTGGTTGTTTTTTTGTTGCTTTAGTTAGTTGCAGACCCTCAGTTAGTTTCCCAACGCAAAGCAATGCAACAAGTGCAACTCCCTCCGCAAGAACTGGTCCCCAGGCAGTGTATATAACATCAACAAAAAGAAAACAATAGCGTTGGGCCCTGTCCCAGGGAGTCCAAGGTTATTTGAGACTTTTCCATCCGCCAGAATACTCTGAAGAGGAAACATTACGATTAAATACTAAAATGTTATGAAAATGCGATAAACAATTATTGAAATTATAGTCCGCAAGTATGTTGTGCTTTGACTCGGAGAAGATGAATTGGTACTACCATGTCCTGGCAAGACGTCCTTCCTTGGTGCTAGTTTCTTTCGCCGTCTACAGTGTCGCCTGCATCATTATTGCCCTTATGCTGAATAAGCTACCTGACTTCAGTGACCCCACTCTGGTAAATCCAAACTCACATTCACAATAAAATATTCATCGACTCCATATGAACTTCCATTGAACTTCATTAATTTATTTGAAACTTAACATAATGCTTAATTTTTCAATCTATGCAGGGCTTTGAAACTCGAGGTACCAAGATAGGGAAACGGCTTACGGCTTGGTACAATCTTCTCCAGGAAACAGACCACAATGGCGCGCTCTTCTCGAATCCTTCAGATCTGTGGGAGAAACGACGTGTGGACCACGGCTATGGAGATTCCAATTTGCCAAGTCCCCGAAAAAGAAAAAACAAGCACAAAAACAGGAAAAACAAAAAACGACGAAAGGAACAGAATCCCGATCTGAATCAAACTCACGATCATCAGGGGGTGTCCCAGATAATGATGTTGGACACGTTCAAGAAACGTTTGAGGGCTACAAGTCCACCTGTAACAGATTTCGATAGAGACGTCTGGATGGGTGACAGTGGAGTGTTCCGCGACTATGAAATAACCAAAGACGGCGCTTCCTCGTCTTTGGAACCCACTCACCACACCGAAAAAATTGAATACGGGCACAATACGACTTCCGTGGATGAGGAAGAGCACAGGGAACGAGTACAGACGAAGAAAAGCACATGGCGTTTAATAAAACAGGCCGCCACCATGCCCACAGATAGTTGGGCAGATGTCCATGCCCGCCAGCCCAGTGGGGGGTCATTTTGTGATTCTTCCCCGCGCAAGGAATACTCGCATTTTGTTGTCCAGCGCATCGGCCCAAATGCCACTGATTCGCTCTTCGACCTCAACGGTCTCCTGGCCATGTGCCAGCTGCAGGATCAGATAACTAACGTACCCAGCTACCGAGCCTTTTGCGAACCGGAGATGCAGACCACCGAATGCTGTCGGCCTTGGTCTCTGCCAAATTACGCCGCCGTGCTGGCCAACAAGAGTTCCTGTTTTGACCTTAACGCCGATGACGTTACCGCATTAAAAAATCTACTCACCAATTGCTTTGAATACTTCCACGATCTCAAGATGGACAACCGCTGCAACGAGATACCGCACTGCCGTGCACCCGAAGAGTGCCAACGCCACAATATTGTGTTTAACGTCCTAAATTATCTCAGCGACTTGAACTTTATCAGAGCAAATGTGAGTGGTCGTGAATTTCATTTAAATATTCGCTTCACAAAGCCCTTTAAAGAATATATTTATGATAATTCTCTACATACCATTGAAACCAACGACTGTGTTCTTTGATTTTTACTTTTATTTTCGTTTTTTTTGTTTTGTTTTAATATAACCATTTTAACACGGTACTTATATGTAAGAGTAATTTTAAGACTACCTTCACCGTTATATTAATTTTTTGCAGGACTCCAGAGAATTCCTAAAATATGCCGTGATATTCGTTCCCGTGGCGCAATCCAACCGCGTATTACCACTATTCCACGAATGGGAGGACGTGTAAGTACTCAATATTTTCGGAATTGATAGCGATCAATGAAACCAGCAGGCATTATACCATCCTTGGCCTTTAAAAGAGCCGGACCGCAGATTTCATCGAAATATGTTGTACAATTGTACTTGGTGAATAGCTTGCGCATATCAGATGCGAATTTCTCCACCGTCAAGTCTTTCAATGGCTTTTCTTCATATACGGCACTTTTGAAAGGTTCAGTTTCTTGCAGACGGTTGTAGTAGCAGCCATAATTGGTCAAATAATCGCCCTCTTTGAACTCAAATGGATTTCTTGCATTTGAAACTCTACGCCGACTCACCAAAGATACGTAATGGTATGGAGAGTAATCCTGCATGTAGATCGTCTTTCGCAAATCCTGTATGTAGCTTTTGAGCACATTTTCATCAACGGGCGGATTGACAAAGAATAAATTGTAGATCTCCTCATTGCACCATTTGGCCCGTTTGATGAACTGTTTGTAATCCTCGCGCCAGTCCATGGATTGCGGCCAGGTTCTTGTTGTTTGTTCAACACCGCGAATTTTTAGGTTCTCCACATAGTGGCCAGTTATAAGAGATGGATCCTCTTGGGTCTGACGAACAGGAGGATTCATGATCAAGTTTCCCGTATGATTTACATAATCGGCTCTGTTGGTAGTTGTCAACACCCTGCCCTTGGGCAGATAATCCTTCAAATACATAACCGTGTCCGACGATTCACCTGTACCACCAAGATCCATCTTATTCCTTATTATACAAAATATTTTGTAAAATTTTTTTTAAATATTTTGTTTTGTTGTGTTAACTGAATGAGTTTAAAAGTGTGACAAATTTTTCAGGGAGCTCAAAAACGAGCTGGTGAAAGTAATTGCCATGGATTTGGGCCTGGAGAACGAGCTCTTTAACGAACTGCTGCTGACGGATGTCTGGCTGGTTTCCCTCGGAGGCGCCTTCGTCATGGCCAGCGTCTGGTTATTCACGGGATCAGCATTCATTACCCTAATGTCGTGCATTGCCATTTGCTTCTCGTTGGGACTGGCATACTTTTATTACGCCATTGTTCTCGAGTTTGAGTTCTTTCCCTACATGAATCTATTGGCCGTAGTGGTTATTATTGGGATTGGAGCCGACGATGTGTTCTTGTTTGTAAAAATCTGGAACTGCGTTTTGGCTGAGAGGTTTAGCACAAGGGGTACTTTAAGCACTCAGTCGCAAAGTGCTCTGCCATCGCCATTGGAGAGCAGTGATCACACCGAGTCCTTGGAGAATATTATGGCACTCACCATGCGCCACGCTGCTGCCTCCATGTTTGTAACGTCCCTGACGACAGCAGGAGCGTTTTACGCCTCCTACAGCAGTTCCATAACTGCCATTAAATGCTTTGGGTACGAATTGTTTTGCTGCAACAATTGGGAAAAATATAATTTAATCCTTTTTTTAATTTTAGAATTTTTGCGGGAACTGTTGTGGTGACAAACTACGTACTTATGATCACTTGGCTGCCCGCATCTGTGTCAGTCATGGAACGGATCTTTGCCAGCCGGGTTTCATGTCGTCAGCCAATGGCCCAGAAACTCATCCGTGCCACCAAAAAGTCAATTAATAGATTTTGTCAAATATTTGAGGAATGCATCACTCAAAGCATCATGAACTATGCCTATCTCTGGCTGTTAGTCTTCGGCACTCTGGGCGCATCAAGTGCCGTTATTGTGTTCTGGTATCCAGGACTCCAGCTGCCAGAGAAGTCACACTTTCAACTATTCGTTTCGCAGCATCCTTTTGAGATGTACTCCAGTATTAGGCAGCAGTTCTGGTTTGAAAAACCCCTCCAAGCGTACGATAACTTTAAGATGCCCATGCACTTTGTGTGGGGAATTGAGGCGGTGGACGATGGCGATTATACGAATCCTAACTCCTATGGCAACTTGCACTATGACAATAATTTTAATATATCTAGCAGGTCGGCGCAACTCTGGATCCTCGACTTTTGCCAGAGTGTGCGCCAGCAGCCCTTTTACAAGGAGACACTGGGCATGTTGTTGCCAAATTGTTTTATCGAGAACCTTATTAATTTTATGAAAAGAAGGTAAAATATGCACTTATCTTAAAGAACAATCAATATTCATATTTTTGTGTTTTATTCAAAGATGTATAGATGACATGGACATCACGCGGAAAGATCGTTCACCCTGCTGCGAGGCGCAGTTTCCCTTCGATCCGCACATATTCGAGCTGTGTCTTCCCATAAGCATCTCTAATATGTATGACACCTGGTTCTTCCGACCTGGTTTAGCTGGGCCCAAATTTGCAGATCCACATCGATCATTAGAGTCGGACGATTACCACGGACTAGAGGGAAATGAAAGTGTCGAACTTAGTGCATCCATCACACATTTAGTGGCCAAGGCTGTCATCATTGAATTTGAATCAAATATGGCCTATAGCACAATTTACGCAAATATCAAGGAATTTTACGAGACAGTTGAGAACTGGTTTCAGCAACAACTGATGACAGCACCCCCCGAACTAAGGGGCGGTTGGTTTACCAGCGACCTTAAGTTCTACAATGTTCAGGACACTCTGTCGAAGGACACCCTAATTGCTATCTGCCTGGCCATGGCCGCCTCTCTGGCAGTGTTGCTTTGTTTTACGGTCAATGTACTAATATCGTTATACGCTGTCCTAACAGTATCCCTCAGTATTTTCAACACTGTAGCTGTTCTTATCCTGATGGGCTGGAAACTCAACATCCTCGAAAGCATTGCTGTTAGTACAGCTATCGGACTTGCGGTAGATTTTAGCCTCCATTACGGCATCCACTACCGAATGTCGCCTGTGAAAGAGCGCATAGCCGCCACTCAGTTTGTGTTATCGCGCATAATCGGACCCACAGTGATGGCTGCCACAACCACGGGAATGGCTGGTGGCATCATGATGGCCTCCAACATTTTACCCTACATTCAAATCGGAGTCTTCCTGATCGTGGTAATGGTTGTGAGCTGGTTCTATGCCACCTTTTTCCTGATGAGTCTCTTGCGAGTGGCTGGACCTCAGCACGGTTTTCTTGAACTGAAAAGACCTCAATGGAGTAAACGAAACACTTCCAGCAACAAATTTTACGAACGGTAAGATGAAAATATAAATCCTAAAGTATTTTAAACTAACATCTATATTTTTTCATGAAGAAAACCGAGCCAGGTGATTGCCAGCGAACAACTACTAACCCCTACTAGTTCAGCTATTGTGGAGCTGGTCCACTCGGAAACACACGAGCTTGAATCCCTGAACTCCAATAGTCAGATCAAGACCATTTCCGGAACGGAAAGCGCCCATGCACTATCATCCATTACGCAAGTCCGAGACTCGGAACACTCGTTCCAAACGCAGCAAGAGGCCAAATATCGAACGTATCCGTCTGCATCCAATTGAGTTTTTTTTACTGTTGCCGGCCAGAGTGGGTTGTGTTGTCAGGAAAATCAAGAGAAGCAACTGCATTTGTATACAGGGTACGGTGGCTTTGTAGCCAGTCCCGAAAAACATTTATATATATATATACAAGCCCAGTGTAGGCACATATAATTTTAGAGATATGCAATTGACTGCATGTACACATGTTAGTTAAGCGTGTTCTACATCAATGTACTCTAGACATATGTGTAATTGGTAGACTTAAGCGATGCGAAAAACTTGTAAAATTCTCCTTAGTGTGCTATTTCGAAAAGACTTCAGACGGATGCAATGTGCTTTGATTATTTTCGTTATTGCACGTTTGATGCTCCAGCCAAGTGAATACAATTTTTAAACTGAAGCAATTAGTGTAGGTACTGGGTACGTCTTCATCGGTGGGACTGCATAAATCGAAGGTATTATTAGTTTTTAGCCAAAACGTTTCAAAGCTGTTTGTGTACTTAACTGTAATCAAAACTATTTATACTATGGATTTTTATTAGATGTTAAGTTGGGTCTCTTTGATGACTCCAGCAAGATGTAGTTACTTTATATGCTAGTTGCGAGATATGCTCACAAATGTATACATATATTAAATACGTTGCGTGTGCTGAAGCATATTGTTGTCTATCCTAGTTGTATGCGTTCAAAACTTAAACAAACATACGCGCCCTCACGTTTGTAATAACCATGTAACTGTGATACAGAAGGTGAGAAACTCAAAGAAATCGGTGTTTATAGAGACAAAGGGTTATACCCCAAAAAACATGACGTATTGTAATTAACTGTAACTAAATGACACTGTACTTCCTTCATTAAACTTGTGTGTTGAAGCGATTTAATAAATGTTACTTGTAAAACCTTACCCTCCAAAATGGTTCTATCTTGTATTATCTATGTATGTAGAAGATGTGTATGGTGATCTTGTCAAGCTTCAGTAGACCTTGTTCTAAAGGGGCGAGTTACGAAAATAGCTTTCAGTTCTTCTTGTTTCTTCTTGTAGCTTTCAGGACCTCTAGAAGACCTTGTCTCCAATAGGCTTTATACATATAAGCGGATTTGGTTTAATTTCATAAAAACGGTTTTGATGCAGATTGGTGGAAAATCTATCTACAATTCGTATTCCGATCAAGGATGAGATGAATTTTGCCCTAGATATGACTATCGGCGGTGGAGTGGAGAATCTATTTACAAATCGGTAAAGGTCTTCCGATCCAGAATCGGATGAATTTTGGCCAAGATATGACCATCGGCGGGGTTATAATTTTCTCCCCTGCAATATACGGAATTTATCAAGTGGATCCCCCAGAAAATTTTACAAAAAATTTAAAAAATATTTCGCTTCTAGGTTTTGATGCAGATTGGTGGAGAATCTATCTACAAATCGGTTAAGGCATTGCGATCAAGAATCAAATGAATTTTGGATAAGATATGGCCATGGGCGGAGCCCTATTGTTCTCCCTTGCACCCTCCCCAATTCATAAAGACGATCCTCCAGGAAATTTTACAAAAAGTTTAAAAAATGTTTTGTTTCTAGGTTTTAATGCCGATTGATTGAGTATCTGTCTACAAATCGTTTAAGGTGTTCCGATCAAGAATAGGATGAATTTTCGCCAAGATTCCCCAATTTATGAAGGGGATCTGCTTTTATTCTAATCTAATTTTTGTAATCATTATTAGTTTTTTAATAGACTGCTCTGATGCCTTTTAAGTGGCACTTAGTGCAGTCCTCTCTATTTACAATTATATTCAGCTATCAATTGGGTTTTGATATTTGAGCTTTCAATAATGTTTGTAGTCATGCCTTGTCACCGTTAATGTTTTGATATAAAACTTTGATATTTATATATGTATGTGTTTGTGTTGATAAGACCCACTGAGACTTGTTTTGTTTTCAGTTCTCTCTAAAAAAAATAAAGAGAGAAAAAAGCTATTCTAAAGTTGCTTTAGAAAAATGAGCAAGTCACGCTGATATCTGGTTTTTTAAAGTATCTGTTGTCGAACAGTGATATCTTAGAAAATAAATATTGCAAGTGGAATGATTTCTGGACAATATTTTATTGATATATTTAATAGAATAAAAATGTCTTAAAATATTAGACTAAAATAGAATATTTTTTATATAAAATAAGTACCACTGTTCCAGAGACCTGCAAATGAATGAATGATGAGATTATTAAATATTTCCTTGAAAGAAACCATCAACGAAACAATCCAAATCATACAATTCAGTGCTGAGGAAAAAGAGGAAAATATAATAAAACAATTTAACTATTTTAGTATTTGCATGAGTTATTTAATGAGTAAAGATCCCCGCAATGAGTAAAGAACTTGATCCCCGCAGGACACTGCATTGATGGACGCGAAAACTTTCACTCAGTACTTACGAAACTCATATCGATCGATGTGTTCAGCCGGCATAATGCCATTTTTGGCCTTCATCAGAGCTGGTAAACAAACCTCATCAAAATAAGTTGTCGCATTGTGCTTAGTGAAGAGTTTTCGCATCTCAGCAGTGAACTTTTCCAAGCACATATCTTTTTTAAATTTCATTGGATATAAATGGCTGCGAAACGGCTCTGTCTCCTGCAACCGATTGTGGAAGTGTCCGTATGTTGTCAGATAGTCGGCTCTGCCCAGACCGCCGATTGAACCTCTGGGAATCCGTCGCTTTTCTACAAAAGCAACGTGCTCTTCAGGCGAAAAATCATGCATGTAAATCGATTTTCGAAAATCTCTTAGATAATTTATCATGATATTATAATCCACGGGAGGGTTTACGAAGAACAACTTGAAAATCTCCTCATTGCACCATTTGGCACGTAAGAGGAATTGGGCGTATTCCTCGCGCCAATCCATGGCCGCGGGCCATGTCTTTGTCTTCTTTTCAATCCCGTCAACTTTTAGATTTTCCGCATAGTGTCCACTTATCAGAGATGGATCCTCTTGAACCAACCGAATGGGACGCGAGGGAACAAAGTGATTTGTGCGATCTACAAAATCCGTTTTGTTGGTGGTCTTGTATGAAAAACAACGTGGCAAGATGCACTTAATATTGCACGATTCCATTTTAACCTTACTATTCTACTTTTATTTTTATTTTTATTTCTATTTTTTTTATTTTTTTTGTGTTTTTTTTTTTTTTTGTATTTTTGTTTCCCTAGCAGTGTACAATGTGTGACTGATATTTGAGTAATAAAACTTTGATAAAATTCTGTTTTTACGTGCATTAAAATATTTATTTATATCATCTTAATGAATCACATATATTTTTAACTTATTTACCAGCAACAAATTATTTTTAAAACCTTTCTCCAATAGGCTTTATGGTCAACTCATGAATCTGCACATTTGGTGGGGTCTGGATGCAATAGGAAACGGCATCGGCAACATCCTCCGATCTTAGCATAGGAAAATCTGGAACGGTCGCCTTTATCCTCTCATCAATGATCTCAGTATCAACGGCACCGGGACTAATACTCTACAAATTTCAAAATAAATGATGAAAATCACTAAAAGTTCACTTCATTCCTAATAAAACATATTAATATGTTTTTAAATTAAAATAAATAAATCGAAACAATTCAGTTTGATTTAAATCCCCATCGCTATGACTTGTATGTAGATAAATATGTATTTCTTATCATGAGTATTATTTGTATTCCTTATTTTTTAAATTTATAATACTTGTAAACTTACCGTAATCTTAGTCTGGGTTTTCTTCTGTAGAAATTCCTGGCGCAGGACCTCTGTCAAAGCAGTGACGGCAAACTTCGATGGAGCATACATATTGAAGCTAAAGTTCGGCATTATTGGAACTTTGTGTCCTGCTATACTATTGATGACCACCACATGGCCATCGGTTACATTCCGCTTTTCCTGCGATCGGAATACCTCTCGGGTGCACCAGACAAATCCCAGAACATTGGTGTCCAGAATGGCGCGCAAGTCGGCGGAGTTATCTGCTTTGAGAATTTGGGAATCTCTAGCTATGCCTGCGTTATTGACAAGTACGTCGGCACCACCCAGAGTCTTGTCCACCCAGGCGAAGGTATCGACCACCTGCTGCTCCACACTTATGTCGCATTTTCGAAGGTGAAAACGAGCCTGTTGATCTGCTGGCAGAGATTCCTTCAGCTGCTTTAAGCGCTCCTCCCTACGAGCCAGTCCAACAACAATTAGGCCCTTGGCCACCAAGTCTTTACAGCAGGCTTCACCGATCCCTGAACTGGCTCCAGTAACAACAGCCACGCGATTCTGCCAACGATCCATTATGTTTCTTATTTTAAATTACGAAGAATTTCGCCGGACAACTGATCTGTCTCTAGCGAGGAGTACGCATTTTATAGGCCTCCAGTAGCTTTTGAAAATCAGAAAGCTTTCAAACCATTGCTAGCTAAGAGAGTCTTCTGAGAACTCTCCTCCCATCCATTGTACTTTGTTTTTGCTTGTTTGTTCAAAAAAATATCTGTCATCGTTGTTCCTTAAGACGGTCAACTTAATTGAGAAGGTAAAAACAACTATTTTCATTAACTTTCTCAAATACTCAATGCGCTTAAACAGAAAAAAAATTGGGGACAATGCTACGAAAGCCATAGAACATATGTATATCGGCCAATAGTCATCCGATTCTTAACAGGAGTACCTTAATCGATTTGTAGATCGATTTCCATCATTCTGCACAAAAATCTTAGGGCAAAATATTTTGTATTTTTTTTCTCGAAATTTCTGGAGAATCCCCTTCAAAAATGGGAGGCCATATGGAATAATCATTCGATTTTAAAGCGAAGTACCTTAAACGATTAGTAGGTAAATTCTCCATCACTTTGCATCAGAATTTATAAAGAAAGTATTTTTATTTATTTTTTTGTCATATTTTCTAGAGGAGGAAACTGAATGGAAGGAACACCTTAAAAGAACATACCCTAAACACCTGCATCATCATCAATTACCTATCTTAAACGATTGTTTACATTAAAAACATTTTCAGGTTGAACATTATATTTTATTCTTTATTATTTAATTAATCACATAAATAAAATAGTTTCATATTGATTAATTTTGCTTATTACCTTGTTGAATAAAGTGGAAAATAATTCCACTATTTTTATAAATATTTGTATCAAAAGCTTTCTCCTACAGGCTTTATGATGAACTCATGAATCTGCACGTTTGGAGGAGTTTGGATGCAATAGGAAACGGCATCGGCAATATCCTTTGCTTGTAACAAGGGAATGTCCGGAAAGTTCGCTTTGATTTTCTCATCAAGGATCTCCGTGTCAACGGCTCCGGGACTAATGCTCTTCAAAATAAATAAAATTATATACATTTATTAAAAATAATTCTTTGTAATGTTCTGTTGTTCCACTCCTATTTTGAACAGATTAATTTTTGAACATACCGTGATTTTAGTCTGGGTTTTCTTCTGCAGAAACTCCTGGCGCAGGACCTCAACCAAAGCGGTGACAGCAAACTTTGATGGGGAATACATATTGCTGCTCAGACCCGGAACTATGGGAATTTTATGACCCGCTACACTGTTGATGACCACCACATGGCCATCAGTTACATTCCGCCGTCTCCTGCGATAGGAATACTTCGCGGGTGCACCATACGAATCCTAGAACATTGGTGTCCAGGACGGCGCGCATATCAGCGGAGTTGTCAGCTTTAGTAATTTGAGAATGTCGGATTATGCCGGCATTATTGACAAGGACGTCGGCACCACCCAAAGTCTTATCCACCCAGGCGAAGGTATCGACCACCTGCTGCTCCACACTTATGTCGCATTTTCGAAGGTGAAAACGAGCCTGTTGATCTGCTGGCAGAGATTCCTTCAGCTGCTTTAGGCGATCCTCCCTACGAGCCAGTCCAACAACAATTAGGCCCTTGGCCACCAAGTCTTTACAGCAGGCTTCACCGATCCCTGAACTGGCTCCAGTAACAACAGCCACGCGATTCTGCCAACGATCCATTATGTTGCTTATTTTAAATTAAGAAGAATTCCGGCGGGACATCTGATCTGTCTCTAGCGCGGGTTCGCAATTTATAGGCCTCCAGTAGCTTTTGCAAATCAGAAAGCATTCAAACCATTGCTAGCTAAGAGAGTCTTCTGAAAATACTCTTTCCCTCCATTTTACTTTGATTGTTTTTTCAAAAAAATATCTGTCATCGTTATTCGTTAGAACGGACAACTTAAGTGAGAAGGCAAAACAACTAGTTTCCATAACTTTCTCAGTTACTCAATGCGTAAAAATTATGATTAGATGATAACAAATTACTACAGGGAAAAAAAAAAATTTTTTTTAAAAAAAAAAAACCACCCCCCCCCCCCCCCTAAAAAAATTTTCCAATTAACACCAACAAAAACCCCCCCCCTTTTTAAAAATTAATGAGTTTTATAAGAGTGTACTGCTGAAGAATTTTCCAAGGAACTATCCAGCTTAAGCGACCTTCAGGAATACAACAATTAAATGAGTTTTTTAAATTTAGAATTCACTTTTAGTTTCAGTAATTTCATCATTTATTTTTAAAGCTTTTACTTATCTAGAAAGTTCTCTAAATATTGCTTGTCATTTTCCACGATTTTTCTAGAATCTTAATAGGATATTCTATCAATACTTTACAAATATTTAATATTCTCCAATATTTGCATTATTGTGAAGTGGTTAAAGAAGCAGAATTTGTATGAAAAACTCCTAGTTTCAAGGAGTTTTATTTATGATTATATCTTTATCAATTATTCTATTGATTCTGACCACTAATCATGTTCAATAATTCGACCGATATCTGAAAGTTTATTGCTGTTTATGGTAAATGCAATTTCCTTATATTAGTTGGAAATTATGGTCTATTTTTAGAGCATACTCTTAGGCGTTTTTAAAAGTCTGGGTTTTTTAAATATATTATTCTATATTTGCTTTAAGCTTTGAAAACACTTGCAAAAAATTCAAAAAACTTATAGAAAGTTTAGACCTTTCGATGAGTATAGCGATCGATGAGTCCTGACGGCATTATGCCATTCTTGGCCTTGATGAGCGCCGGAAGGCATATTTCATCATAATAAGTAGTCAGATTGTATTTGGTAAAGAGCTTGCGCATTGCCTTTTCGAATTCTGGGACAGACATTTTCTTTGCAATTGCATCTGGATGCACGTAGAGAGAATCCTTGAAAGGGTTCTCCTCCTGAATCCGATTGTGGTAGTTACCATAGGTTGTCTGATAGTTGATGCCATCTTTGCTATCATCTGGACCCAAAACAACACGGTGTTGTTTGAAGAGCGAATTGTATTGGTGCGGTGAGTAATCTGACATATAAGTGGTTTTCAGCAGGTCATTAAAGTAATTCAGTACGTCTTGGTAGCGGATAGGAGGAGATACGAAAAACAACTTGTAGATTTCAGAGTTGCACCACTTGTTGCGCTTTACGAAGTGATTATACTCCTCACGCCAATCCATGGAACGGGGCCAAGTCCTGGTTTTCATCTGTTGGCCACTAACCTTCAGATTGTGGGCGAAATGACCGGATATGAGAGATGGATCTGTTTGTGGTCGCCACGCGGATCTGGTTCGTTCCATCTGGTCTGTGTGGTCCTTATAATGAGCCCTATTGGTAGTATCGAGTCCTTTGCGGCACCTTGGCAAAATTGTGTCAAAAAAAACCAGGTCCAAAGACTCTAATATTTCTTCCCGCGTTTTGTCCTCCATTTTGAATTTCTGAAAATGTAGTTTGTAGGAAGTTATTGTTTGTTATAAAGACTATGGAAATTAAAAAGGAAATGATTTGAAAGATATTACAAATAACTAATTTTGACAATTTTGTTCATTTTTCTAAATAATTTACTTGTATATGATGACTTTAGATTCTAAAGTTTAGAATAAAATTTTAGTTTGATGAAACTGTTATTGAAGAACCATCAGAACCATTATTAAACCAATCCAAAAACATAAACTATTGTAAATTAATATCTTTTTATTAACATTTATTTATGACTATAGTATGGTTTATCATTTAAACATACAAAGCATGTAACAATTGAGTTTTGGCTTAAAACACTAATCAATAAAATACTTGCATATAGGGCCTTAAACATAAGCAGAAGATGGTCAAGGAGTTGGGAAAAGAACAACTGCTAGTCGGTCCTTGCTAGTCGCGTCTGCCGTTGAGTCGATCCTGGATCTCCTGCAGGCTAAGACCCTTCGTCTCCATCACCACGAATAGGACAAAGAAGAAGGCCACAACCATGCAGCCGCCGAACAACCAGAAGGCATAGTAGGAGCCGAGAGCATCCAAGCTGGGGTAGAAGTAGGTGACCAGGAAGCCTAGGGTCCAGCAGATGCTGGCTACGAGGGAGGAAGCGGCAGACTTAATGTTGGCCGGGAACATCTCCCCCAGCACCGCCCAGGGCAGTGGACCGAATCCAATGCAGTACACAATATTATAAAGAATCAAGGCAGGAACAGGCATCCAGACCACGCTGGAGATGTCTTTATGAACCAGCTGCTTGTAGAAGAACCATCCCAGGGCTGCCAGGCCAATGCTCATCACACTGGAGGAGCAGAGGAGCATTACCTTCCTGCCGAGACGATCGGCCACCAGGGGCGTGAGTCCGGAAGACCCAACCTGGACACACCCAATGATAATGGTGGCGATAGCAGGATCCAATCCTGTGTTCGCACTTTCAAAAATCGATTGGCTGTTGAACAGGACCACGTTAATACCGGACAGTTGCTGGAAGGAGATCAATCCGGCGCAGATGAACAGAGCCCGTCGGTTGCCGGCGTTCTTGAACAGATCCACCATGGTACCCTTATTGGCCATCGCCTCCTCGACGTTCGCTTGGATTTCGGTCATCTCGTCGTGAACTCCGTCGGCACTTTGACCGCGTAGGAACTGTAATGCTCGCAGCGCCTCGGTTTTGCGGCCTTTTCCGGCAAAGTAATATGGACTTTCGGGCATCGTGTAGAAGACAACATCAAACACCACAGGCACCACAATGCAGCACCACTGTAGAGCCTGGTAGGACACGTACGGTCCAATGGCATAAACATAAAGGATTCCAGCTGGAAATAAAAGAGTGTTAGTTCACCTCCATTTTTTGTGGGTAAATGGTGCAACACAAAATCCAGAACCCAGGAATAAGAGAACTTACCCACAATAAAAAGCTGCATCAACGATCCTGTGGCGCCGCGTACATTGTTCGTAGAAATCTCGCCCACATACATTGGTTGCACCGTCATCACAAAGCCAACACCAAATCCCTGAACCAGACGGGACAGATACAGGATCCACACCTCGGAAGCCACCATGTTCAGACCAAATGCCAGGACAAAGAATAAGCTGCTGGACAGGAGCACCCACTTCCTACCGATGCGATCTGCCAGAGGACCGGCTGCAAAAGGAGCTACCAGCGCTCCTATGGCGATAAGAGATGAGATCCAGGCATCCTCATCAGAAGTGATGGGTCTGCTGAGGGGGGAGTCTGAGGTATCCTCAGATTTTAGTTTGGGACCAATGGGGGAAGTCCATCCTAATGTAGTTCCCACCACAAAGGCGGATAAGTTTGCTGAGGGATAAATTCAAGTTTAATTTAATAATTAATTCAAGGTGATTAACAATTATTTTCTAGTAATAGATGTATTATTTCTGTTTAAAAACTCCAACTTAAAATAAATGAACTGACCTGCAACAGCCGCGAGAAAAATGCGTCCAGATTTGACGGGCTCGGGTGCCATATTTCGAGTGTTTCCTTCGCTTATCTGAAACGTACTGACTTCCGTGTAGGAATACTGACCACCTCTCTCGTCTTCCCGGTTTACTGACGGCATCTGGCTGATGTGGCTAAAACAAGAGCAGCTGCAAGAGCGAAGCCGTATAAAAAAACCGAAAGTCCGTCATTAAAAATTCACTTGACATGGATTAATGATTCTATCTCCATTTGAAATTCAATCGCCTGAAAAGCGCAAATGGCTGCAAGTTAAAATAACTGCCCAACAGTACTGTAATCATTTTATTTTTTTTTTTTGTTTATTTGAGAAAATGACTCTGGATCATTTAATTGGATCAAAAAATATTCCCCATTTCACATTATTCACTAAAAGTTCGTCACATTATTTGAATCATTTTAAAATCATTACGCTATCGAATCATTAGTTTGAAATTTTGATACATCATTTGTGGCTAATGATATTAAAAAAAAGTAAAGTAAACAAGTGCGAAACCTCATTCGTTTCATTATTTAATGCCATGTATTTTCTAATTATTTTAATTGCAGTAAAATAATACAAATAATATTTTTTCTGCCGATTGTGCTGATTTTCACTTTTTCAGTTTATATAATCACTGTTGACACTTTTCACAGATTGGTGAAATGATTAGTAACACAATATAAGTAATTATTCCGTTGATTCATGGGCAAGTCCTTACAGAAAAAAAATGCTTCAAGACGAAGTAAATCCAACGGAAGCAGGATGCGTAATTAAATTTCAAACCGATGGCGGCTCACTTGAGAACTGTGAATGATGATCGGATCGCCGAATCAGGGGAATTTAAAGATTTTCCGCGTTATATGTGAATTCAATACACATCCAATAATATTCAACGACACTCGAATTGACAAGTGCTCTTACGCGTGCAATATCTTATCAGGGAAGCACCTTCTCCCGTTCTACGGCAATCCCATCTATAGGAGGTACATATACTCAATATGGGTAGAATCATCGGAGCTATAGTAGCTGCTCTCCCACTGGATCGGAATCTTATTATATTGTTGTACCGATTGAACTGGTTGTTTTGGTTGGAATTGCGCCATTTGTGTTCATTTTTGCACTTGAACCACATATTCGCACAAAATGTAACGTGATAAGGATTTGTAAGCGAGCGGGCAGCTATAATTGTGCCCCAATCTCAATTTGTTTGCTTTTCCGACCTGCCGGCAAAAGGGCGACCGCACCACTTCAATACTAAATATGCACTTACAAAAAACTGGTGCAGAATAAATAAGAATACCACAACTCAATCGAATAATACCCTTTAACAATAACCAATATTTTTTTCTCTGTACCATATCCCTTGTGTCTATATCCCTTCAGAGAAAAATAAAGGCCCTAATCTTCAAGTGGTCTCTTCCCCTTAAAAACCAAACTACATTGGCCAAACAAAAAACAAATTGCGTAAGTATAGTATTCAATTTTGATTGGTAATTCTTAAGCAATTTCCTATAATTGTTTTCACCTTCGTAGTGATAAATTCTGGCGATATTTATTTAGTTAGTTCCAGTTCGAAGGTACTATTGACACAATTTCTGTGAGTAAGGTGAGACACGTGAAGGGGGTGTGACATACTCTTAAAAAAGGCGCCGATTGTCATAGCTGCCGTGAAATCTCGACAAGTTGGTGGCCAAGAGCACCTGGGCTAACTAAATCAAATACTTCAGATTGATCCTACCATTATAAACATACACTGAATGATTCTCTTTGTTATTTGGAAATTTTTAAAAGGTGTGATAACTATTTTAGAGTTCATCATTAATTCGAAAAGAATTTCCAACTTGTTTGTATTCATATAAGGCACTTAAAGCGCCTTTAATTTATGGGACTTCTAATGAGTATTACTTTGCTAGGGATCGGGTAATAATTTTAACAGATTTCCCTAATCTTTGAAAGCCGTCAAGTGACTGGAATGGGATTTTTACGATAAGCTCTTCAAAGAAATCGTTGGAAATACAAACAGCTTTATAACCTTTTTCCTTTGAAGGTTACTAAAAATTGTATAAACCAGGACAATACTTTTAGAAACGTAAATATACCTCTGATATATTATTTGAGTAAAGTATTTTGTCTCGACTTTTAAAGGCGATAGTATTCTTAAGTAATGAAAAGATACAAAATATCACTCCAATTTAAAGGCTATCTATAAGTTCTATTAGCCCAAATTTGATAAGATTGTCTGCTTCAAATTGAGTTGTAGTTTCCGTAGGGGAAGTGAATACAGATACAATTTTAAAACGTGTCTGCAGATACATGACTATTTGAAACAGTTTATTATTTATATTGACTAACAGCTGTTGATAGACAAATAAATAGATAACTTGGTTTTAGTCTTCAAGGCTTATTATTTTGCCACTGTGTTCCCGGTAAGTATGTGTAATTATTTTCTTAACATCACTTGTACCTATAATAGTTGAGATCTATAATTCCTATCCCATTTAAACCTTTATCAATACCTGTTTAAATTTTATTTAGAATAAGGACACTTTCTGCACTCACAGCACTACAATATGTGGAGATCCGTTCGCTTTAACGCACTAACTTATAATAATTCACTAAATGCAGGCATAATATAGGCGGCTTATAGATTTTTGGGAAATCAACCAACCCGCGATAATGACTTTTAGGGTCCTAATCAAATCGCCAGTTATTATCATATTTGATATTGTAATAATTCAAGGCGACTCTTCATGATCAATTTATCAGCACTCGTCAGCGCGGTAACATATATAAATCAAAGGTGAAAACAACCAAGCACTTTTTCCACATAGCCCATCAAGTGGGTCGACTCACCCATTTTGAAGCCGAAATTATCAATTAGCGCGCAATCAATGAAACAGTGTCTGGTATTCTGGTAATACGCGGCGGATACGTAATGTGGAAATTAAAACTGTATCTGACTGAATAGAGATCAACCAGAGGTATCTGTATGGTTTGACTGCCGGAATTGAAATGATGCCGGAACGCTGGTGTTTTGACGCTTTTTTATTGGGCATGCAAAAATTGAACTGCGGAATTATGACAGACGCTTTTATACCCGGAGACTCTGTTTAGTCGCTAGATGATACATTTTTTTTATATCAATTTATATAGGAGGCAACTCACACGTAGTCAGTCGCCTATGGAGAGAATTCTATAGGCAGAAACTCAAACATACCGCAGACATGAGCAACTATCATATCGAATTAAACGCGACCGTTGAACTAAGCTCAGCCGAGAGAGTTGAGCTCGGAATTTTTAGCGATTTTTATCAGCGCTTTGTCTGGCGCGTAATCGCACAATTGGCCACTATTCTCGCAGCCCATTTCGGTACACCGAAAAAATAAGCAACAAACACATTTAATCGGTTAAGGTGTTCGTAGACCTCTAGTTCCGGACAGCGTGGAAAACTTTTTCGAGCATTTAACCGATCAGTATCTCCGGCAGACGGTAACAGTGTGAATCAGCTTTTGAGGAAGTTAATTAGCATGCACCAGACCCGATCCGGCCCAGGGGATTGACTTATTTCGATGGCCTAACGATACAGTTAGTACATACTCAATTAATTCGCTCGGCTAGTCGGTTAATGTGCGTGCCGCACTCACCTCCTAATTGAAATGTCTCCGGTGTACACGCATTAAATGTTTTTTTTAGTAGATTCTGGTTAACGCCATCCGGAACTGGCCATATGATATACATGGGAATTCCCCTTACAAGCTCTCACTAAGGCGGTTCTGCTAAATTTAAATCATAAATGTGAGTTTTATCGGAGGCCTGACTTCCGAAACAAAATCCGTGCATTTTAATTTTTTTATTAACTGATTGCGAAATTTATTCATAAATTTGAGCTTACAATAATTTACATTTTTGGTTTTGCATTACAAGTTATATTTTTTATTTTAATAACAATAACAGTACATTTAGAGTTAAAAATGTACAGCAAAATCTCTCAATATAAATACAAAACAAGAACTCTCTATTAGATTTCTAATGTTTACTCTTTTCTTTATTTTTCCAGCTTGTTTTTTTTATCACAACAAAATATGTATAGATACATAATTATAGAAAAAGGCAATAAAGTCGATTAAAGAGCTTGATGTCTTATCACAAATAACAAATATTATAACACGTTGTTATGCATAATGAGTAAATTATTTATTACCAAATAATGTAGCTTTCTTTTAATATGTAACTCGTAACTCTTAAGTTTGAAATTCTATAATTTCTAACATTTAAAATAAAAACAAAAAAAAGGTAGCCTAGCTTAAAAAAAATTGATTTCAAAATGTTTTTAAACATTGTGTAATAATACAATGGTATTTTCATTAGGTGTCAGTATAAATAGTTATTATATTATTAGTTGTAAATGTTCTGATACTTTAAGAAGCCAGTTTAATTGAGCTATTAGCTCTTTATTGACATTTAGGCACTTGATTTTTACGAGCTAATCCCCTTTTTATTTGCCAGGCACTCGAAGGGGGAGCGACAATTATATTTACAATCGGCAGTGGCCATAAACTACACCTAATGATCTCCAGTGACAGCAGCACCCCCACTGCCACTCCCCTCCAATATTTGTCAATTGGCGTTTGCACACATGTTGCCGATTGTCGACAACCTGTTGAGCGTGTGAGCAAATATCCACGCAAACATCCAAGCAAATACTGACTTGGATGGGCTTCCTGCAATTGCATTAAATATTTGCATATAAATGCCGGCTGCTGGCACGATTTCAATTTGCATTTTGTGCGTCGACTTCGGTGTTCCGATGTCGATCAATCAATCAAACCCGATGACCTTCACACTGACCATGAAAAGCAGAAGAAAAGCTGGGCATTGGCGCCACTGGTGGACGTGGGCGTGGCCGACCAGCCGATTGCCCATAAACATCAGACTGACAGGACTGATAGTGCTCTAATTTAGCATTTTTAGGGGCTTACCCGCTCCAGGGGTTATCATGTCTTATCAATCCACACATACATGCAAGCACAATAAAATAGGCGATTTTCCACACAGTTTACATTTATTATCAAATATATGTACAGTAAATATATTAGCACATGTACATAGGTATGTCTGTCTTTATAAGGAGAATATATACAGTGAATAGTTAAAAATACTACAAAAATATAAAATATACACCATCGATTCTCAAGTCCCGTCCAACTATCTGGAAATAATGGGGGGCGTTACCAAGCCTTTTGTATACATGAGTACTTAGGAACTAGTTGAACTACACTTAATGTAAGCATCAAAGTCAATTCAAACATTATGGAACATTGATAAGTTAAATTGCACCTATTGCGTAACATTGTCCCTTGACACTTTGCAAAAACTAAAAAAATAAATATAAAGCAATAACATCAAGGAAAATTCTGGCTTTCTAAAAATATCTCAAGCGCTTAATTTCCTTTGCAAAGATATTGGGCCTTTGGTGATCGACATAAATTTCGTTTGTTATTTTTTGGCATTATCTGCTTATACATCTACGAGTTCACTAGGACATTAACTAATCTAAACTAAGGAAAACATATTACACTGTCTGGGAGACTCCTAGTGTCCACTGAGCCAGTCCTGGATTTGACTGGCGGTCTTTCCCTTTGTCTCCCGCACTGCAAGTGCAACGTAAACGGTGGCCACGGCCATCCAGGTGGCAAAGAACCAGAACGTTATGTCCGACCCGAGGCTTGTGTTCATCATGCCGAAGCACTTGGTGACTACAAAAACGCAAACCCAGTTAAACATGACGGTCAAGGAGACGGCCTTGCCCTTGGCGTCCGGCAAGAAGAGCTCGCCCATCATGAGCCAAGGAATCGGACCGTATCCCACCGAGAAGCTGATGATGAAGAAGGCAACACAGAAGAGGGGCAGCCATCCAATGGAAGAGACGTCCTTGTGATTGTCCTTCATGTTATAGTAAGCCCCCAGTATGGCCAGGCAGATGCTCATCACCGTACTGCTGAAAAGCAGCAGCATTTTGCGTCCAGCCCGTTCGATTAGCAGCGAGGAGCAGAGGGTCATGATCACCTGAACCACGCCCACAATAATAGAGCAGAGGGCGGCATTCAAGGTGCTTCCGGCCGAATTGAAGATTGATTCCGTGAAGAAAATCACCGCATTGATACCGGAGAACTGCTGGAAAACCATCAGGAGAATGGAGATAATAAGACCGTTGCGGGAACCGCGGCTTCTGAACAGATCCATGATTGAAGCATCGGCTCCAGCCTGGTCCAGGTCGTTCTGAATGATCTGGATGGCGCTACGCGAATCGCAAAAGCGACCCCAGAGCCACTTCAGGGAAAGAGCAGCCTCAGAGCGACGACCCTACAAAGATAGATTTTAATTAGTTAAATAATATTGTTTCTGAGTTCCTCATTCCATTAACTTACCTTTTTCAAAAGATATACTGGAGTTTCGGGAAGGATAAAAAGTCCAGCCAGCAGAAGAACTGGAAAGACGAGGCAGAGCAAGCTCAGAGTTTGCCAGGAAATCAAAGATCCAATCAAATAAATGAACAATATTCCGATGGTAAGCAGAAGTTGGAACAGTGTTCCCAGAGTTCCGCGAATGCTAGTCTCCGCAATTTCCGAAATGTACATGGGAGCCACCACACAGAAGCTACCAGTGGAAATACCTACAAAAAAATCGAAATTAATACATTTTAGGATACTTTTATAGCAATAACTTACCAATTAAGAAACGACCCAAATAAAGCCAGCCAACTGATTGGGCAAAGCCAAGTGAGATCCAGGCCAAAATGAAGGGCACGTCCATGACCATGGCAGTATAGCGTCGGCCGATCGTATCAGCTATATATCCAGTTGGCAAAGCCCCAAAAAAGGCCCCAATGGCCAATAGGGAACTAACCCATGTTTCTGCAAAAGCACAAGGTTATTAACAACTAATATATTTTATTATAACTAATCAGATATAGGTAATCAATCGAAAAGTTTGGGACCGAGCTTTTCTCATATCAATGACGTATTGTCTGAACTATAGTTATCTTTATAACGCTCGTGTCACGTAAATCACTTGTTCCTTTATCTTTGAAATTCTATTTCCAGAGCTTATAATAATGCAATGCAACTGGTACCCATTTCTAAGCTTAAAAAATTACATAGACATTAAAATTAATCAATATCATAAATTACAACAAGCAAAGTTTCAGAAATTTTACTTTTAACTTTAGATAAAATATGAAAAAATAATAAAATATTTTGAAAAAATTAAATGATCATTACTGCCTGTGTAATACGAATATACCTTGAAGTTCCCAGGTAAGCGCAAACACCTCAATAGTAGACTATTAAAAGATAACGTCTAATAATGTTAGATAATGTCTTACCTTCACTGACGGTCAGTAAAATTCTATCGTCAGTAGGGTTCGTTCCATTTGCAATTGCATTAACAACTGAAGAATTGCTACCCAAAAGGTGGTTGAGTGTGGAATTGCCATTTGTTGAATTGTTCGATTTATCTGGAGTAATCTGAGGAATCACAGGACTTGTCCAGGCCAAAGCCGTACCGGCGGAAACAGCACCTAAGCAAACTGTAAATATTCCATTAATTTCGAGTCTTTCGATATAAGAAACAATTTTACTTACTTATCAGGGCAGCCAGATATTGACGGCCCTTGGAAGTCTTCACAACTCCATCCTGCAGAGGATCGTACAGCATCGGATTGTGGGCATTTCCCTCTCCATCCTCCTGACTAACAGTCTACAAAAAAGATAAAATAAATTTAACAACTTTCAAAGAACTTTATGATGATTTCCCTAACAGCCTTGATTTTATTCCTTTGGGGAATCCTCAAGATAATTGGTACTACGATTATGGCCGCTTGGACTGTGATAAAATCAGTGTATGCTGGAGTGAAGGTAGCAAGAGCTATTAAAAAGTTTCCCGGCTACAGCGATTTGAAAGCTCGATATAATGATATGACACTTGGAAAGGCCAAAGAAATATTGAAAAAGAAGCTTAATAAATAACTTTTACAACAAGCTTACAATTTTTTTAGCAAAATTTACAATGGTTTTGCATACAAAATCTATAAATGGAAGTCATTTATCCCAAAATTTATATATTAAATTTTATGTAAACTAACCAAGAGATATTTGTAATAAAAACGCACTATTCTTCACAGCATAATAATATGCATCCGTTATGACATTTTTATTCACAATATTGAAAATAATTTCTTTACCTGCCACCAACGAGCCATTGCGCGGACTACTTTTTCAGAATCCATTCGAGACTCAAGCGATTTCCGGGTTCTTATATACCTTATATAAGAAGATCCCGCAAAAGAACGCACAATGCCAAAATTAATGACACTTTGGTTGCGTTAAAAAAACACTATCTTATGCTTTGTATATGTTGGCTTATATTCTGCTTATTTTTATCTTTTGTCATTAATTATCTTAGGAAAACGAATTCATATATATATATAAGAAAATCTATTTTGTTTTGATTTTTCCGCTAAATTTAGTTAGAGACTCGGGGAAAATGGTTTGTCTCGTGCAAACACCTCGAGACGACTGAAACATTGGACTCTTCGAAAAAGCGTATTTTCCTCTCGAATCTGTGCAAAAATTCTTTTATTGTGCATAGAACTTTTATATTATCTGGCGCTTGTTTCGGCTTTTCAATGGACTGCCAGAAGATTACGGCCAGCATATGCAGCCAAGTCTTTTGTTTTACGTCAGAGATTTGGTCTTGAAATTTTCCGATTCAACTACAAACAAATATTTTTGTGTAGGGGCTACCTGTTGGAATATTTGGCTCTATCAATTTAAACCAAAAAATTATCTTGGAGAGTGTATTAGACAGTTATAGATCTATCATGCATGGTCATATTAATGGACGTCAATTAAAATCGATTTCATAAGAGAATCCGCCAACATATTACGCATACGCCACCGTACCTGAGTTGAACAAAGTCCACGCAAACACAAAATACTTCCGAGAATGCGCTCGACAGTTAAAATTAAATTGCTAAATGCATTTCGGTGCGTTTTCGATGCTGTTGCCAAATGGCAGCAGCGGGAACTGAAACTGTCAGGTATTCTTCGCCTATAAATATAAACCTGCTACTGATTAGATGGCAGTGACAATAGAATCACTCCTTACGAAAATGATTCCTTGATGAAAGTGCAAACGACCGTTTAAAATGTTATTAAATTGGAATGTCTAATTATAAATGAAATCACGTAAATGTTAATGGCATCAAGTGCATGCCAAGAGAAACCTGTCGCCGGATTCACACCCAAACAAGTCAATCCTGTGAGAGCAAGAGAGAGGTAGAGAACGTGCAATAGAGATGGCTATAAGGGGGTCAAAACGAGGCGTCTGAAGAGCAGACACACCCACCATATACTGAGAGAAATCTTATAAATATAGATTTACATATAAAGATAGGTATTGCGGATAGTCTTTTGTATTTAAATGTTTGATATTCTAGAAAGTTCAATTTTGGTATGCTAAAAAGTATTATCTTAAATTAACATTGAAAATAGGAGATATATAAACTTCCATTTAAAACTAATTTTAAATCAAATGAAATTTGAAAAATCATATGTATTTTTTTTTTCAGTTTCTTTTTATAGAATCCCGATTAAATCATCCGCATCTTTTCCTAATTAGTTTGCACTATTGGTTCAGCTAACTTGGCTTTTGCTCAGTGATTGTTGTTTTCTCGATTTCAAGTTCAGCGAGCCCCTAATGCCATGTGCTCCTCATGCAATTTGTTTTTGTTTTCTGACTTGAGGAGGCTTGTTCCGATGCACTTGCCACCATATATCTAAGTATTAGTGGCTATATGCATATTTAGAGTGGCGGGTGCTTGGCTTTTATGTTCAATGTTTCCGCTTACACGCCCACATTTCCCTTGTCTTTATTACGGCCCGTGCCATTGGAGCTCACTCCCCCGACAGACAATATCGTTTATTGACGCAATTCCCTTAATTTGCTCAAGTCCATTGGCCATGCTGTAATTAAACCGATACTGTTGTGGGGGATTGTTTTCCTTCTGGTTCAAGGTGTGTTACAGGTGAAGCGCTTATCCTATTTAAATACTCATAAATATAGACTATGGAAATTCCGAGACACCTATGAGTGTTCCTGTTAAGAGGCTTACGATCTAATATAAAAAATAATGTTACAAGTGAGGCGTCGTTACTACGTTTGTGTTTTTTTCTTATGGAAAATTAGTTATGCATATATTCGCCCTGTTTTTAAAAATGAATGACTATAAGAATGAATGAATATAATGTTGACTAAATATGACTAATACTTGACTAAATATTAAAAATTAATAATGGATATGTATATGAATGTAGTTGCACTGCAATTAGTTTATGGTTGGCCATATTTTTGTTTTCAATTTTTTTGAGAATAGTAATCCTCGCACTTTGAACTTTAGGAAATGATTATTATTGTGAATTCAAATCATTTCACAGGATATACACGGCCATGAATCGCCACAACTTATTGATATGTAAATATTATTTTTGCCCTGCAGATTGCCCGACAATTCAGAGCAAGCTAGATAAACTCGGCGTAAATACGTCCGGAAACATAAACAACGCCCAGTGATGGGCACGCGACTAAATTTCTGTATAACTACAGCGATTATTATTTTACTGTTGCGACGTGATAAAATATACAGCGGGCAATATGGAACAGTAGCCGCATAAACATAACCAAAATTAGGAACGCTTATCAGCAAAAGTAAATGAATCATTTAGGCGACATTGCTCGAACGAGAGTCTTTAAAATCTGGAAATAAAGAAGCCAACGTCAAGCCCGAAAGTATCAGTTAATTGGCCATTATCGAAAACAGTTAGTAGCTGCGTGAACGACACTAAGATCAGGGATCACCGATCACCTGGCAGGCTGCTGCTACCCCAAAATCTTGGCCGTTTTTATGGCTAACACTTTCCGATAAGAGTTATTTGGCCCCGTGCTCAATTAGCAATAGCAATAGCCTAATTCCCCATCGATTTGTTTGGTAATTCACCAAGAGCCACTTGAGAGAGTCACATCGGAGCCTTGTCGAGTGGCCGAGCAATCGATCAATCAATCGGCGCAAAATTGTGTTTAGTCTGTCCCACTGCCAAGGGCAATATACTATTCGTAATATCGCATACCAGCACCCCCAAGTACAAAACTCTTGATGCTGTACACCCTCCACGGCCTAAGCCGGCTCTAATCTTTAGTTTATGGCCCTTGATAGCCACAACATAGCTTGGCAACCCGGACAACTGCATCGTAAACAAAACTGTTCAGGCCGGAGTAGCCTGTATAAATCTTGAACTTTGTGTAAACTTCTTCACAAGGGGCAGAATTTTGATAAGATATTTGTGTAGGCCACTTGGAAGCGTTTCGACACTAGTGCCTAATAAATTAGTTCATTGATTGAAGGCTAGATTGCGACCATAAATGCAAATTTAAGTGTTTGGTAATTAAAATGGTAGCACACTTTTATTTTCAGGTATTAACACAACATAGTAGCTGATCGATTTCTGAGTTTATAGGTTCAATTAAAGTGTGGAGGAAGCAAGCACTTAGGGCAAGAACTTTTACACGCTCAAATGTTACTAATTACACTTATAAGAAGTCATGAGATTACGCCTAGGAGGCGTAATGTTTCCTAATTTACCTAATTTAATAAGTTCTTTTTTAGTTCTTTAAGTACAGAACTACTACTTAACTATTGTGCAATATATATAATATAAAATATATATGTTTTAATAATATTTTTAATTGCTAATTTTAATTAAAACAATATTTTTTGCTCAAATTCTCATGTACTTAACCTTGAGACCGAGTTTATTGATTTTCTTTCAAAACGTTTGTCAGACAAAAAAAGTCTATTATCTTAAAAGCTTATAGACATTCCCCACTGTACATTAATCGAAACTGTCTAATCATTACCAAAATTCATGGACACCATTGCGTATACGTAATAAAAATTTCTTATCTTACCAACTTTAGATTTGCATACCTTTTTGGTTTCCTCGGTGGCCACCATATTCTCCGATAGATAAAATAAAACAAACACAATTTAAATGTTCCACCCGCTAATGCGAGATTTCCAAGAGTTTTGTTTTTATTGTTCTAGTACAACCGCCGAAACGTGCAAATGGACGCGATGAGCGTCCGGACAAAACTGAATTTCTCCAAGGAAACGCGCTTAGCAAATAAGCGAAATCGGCGGTACTAATGGCGGCAGAGCTACGAGGGCGACGTCCACGACGACTGCGACTGCGACAGAGCTAACCCCATATCAGATGAGAGCACTACATAGCAGTGGCAGAGGCCGAGGCAATGGCCGAGGCAGCTCCCGAACCACGGACATAATTTCCATTTGCGGGGGAGCGATGGTGAACCGAAAACATAAATCCACGGATCATGTACGGTTTTCAGAGAAAATTATGAACGCACGGCGTTGATATTGGAGCTTTTGCTAATGTCCCTAATCAGGGCGCGATTGTAGGTCATACCAGTAGGCTGTTGTTGATTCTCCTGGTAGCTCTGGAACTTTTCCACAATTTTTCGAAATCCACTTTCTAGCGATGCCGAGCTCACCTTCTCAAAAACCTTCAGAATATAATCCGTCATGGCTTTAGCCAGATCCTGCAATTTAAGATTTATAATAAATGGATTATAAAGAAAAGGATTATATTATAAAAATGAATATCAGTTCACACAAAAAGATTTTCGACAACAACAGGAAAGGCGATTGTTCAATACATAGACTGGACTTCTGTTTTTATGCTAATTTTTTGCTCGTGCTTTTTTGCGTCACAAACAGTTGATTTTATTTTTAGAATTTTCAGTTCTTTTTTTGCTTTCGAAAGTATGTGTTTGTCAAATACTTTTTCTAATCTTAAATTATGATTATTTCATGCCTCCAACCTGCCAGAAGAATATAATAATACTTGGTGACGCAGAAGTAATAATTTAATTCATTTCAAGCCAAAATGAAATTATCCTTTTTTTAATTAACAAGGATATATATGTATATTTATAACACATTTTATGTTAAAACAATTTTTATACAACTTAGTAATTAATTTTTTATCACAAAAGAACTTACCAAAATGAAAGCAGCGCCAACTTTGCACCTGCTGTGGGTCATATTATTGTCATTTAACATCAACTGAAACATCACGGGATCCTGTTCTTCGATCAAGCTTCCGATGAACAACAAAAATCCCCTGGAATGGTTGTGAAGGGCGTGTAGATTGATATCCTTGTTATGCTTAAACTTTAAAATTTCCAAATAGGCGTCATTTAGGTAACTGAAATTTATAAAGTAACCATTTAAATATTTGTTAAGATTAATATTAAAGACTCACTTAAAAAATATTTCCTGGCCGTAGCGACGGGTAAAGGGCCGTACTATATTCCAGGCTTGCCTCAGCGCCAGCCTTTCGCTAAGCGTGAAACCCAATTCGTCCATGACAGGACCATACCTAATCTTTGGAATACTTTTGGGGTAGATGGTATTTGCCAAATTTCCATATCGAAATTTGTTGTTTAGTCTTGAAGTACCTACCAATTCCATTAAAAAAAAAAAAATAAAAAAAAATATATTTCAATATCTACGGAACCGAAAATAAATATTAACAATATAATTTTATTGTAGCCTCGCAATATTTTTCATAGCACACTTAATCATTTTGGAATCGAGACCCCTCGGAGGGCCTTAGGGCCGTAGACATAGCTCGTTTTCTGGCCTCTTCGACGACGGCGAAATCCCCAATTATTGATACCAATTGGGTCAAAGCGGAGGTTAAAGTGGATGAATTATGGTTGTGTATAACCGACGACTCCAATATGTATCGCTTGAGGGCAGTGGCCAACATCTAAGAATCGTTATCGTTTTTAATAAATTGTCAGACACTATTTTGATTTTACGAACTTTCATATAGGATGGATCGATTCCTCTCCTTAAATGAGCGGGCAAGTTTTCATCAAGGGCTAGCCGAAATTGTAAATTTATATCCAATGTTTGCACCAGCCTCGAAAGAAGCTTCATCATAGCCAAGGCATGCCCATGGAGCTTAGAGAGATTGATTGGGGAGTCACCAGACCTAGGGTCCAGCCTAAAGTTATGGATTAAATCTTGGTGTTGAGTTAAAAAACTAAAGGAAATAATGGGGATTTAAAGCAGAAGTCTTCGAAAATTAAAAGGAAAATACTTATAAAAGTTATCCTTGCCGAAACGTCGCTGGAAGGGCTCAATAAGGCGCCATGCATTACGCAAAGCCGCCTTTTCCACGCAAGTGAATCCATTTTCATCGATCTTGAAGGAAACATCTCGTTCCGGCAGCGGTTTTGGATAAACCGGCAAGTCCACATGCCTTCTTTCCACAATACTTGTATTCGATGGTACTATTAGGCTATCCTTCTTAACGCTTATTTGACTCATTTTTGTAAGCAGAAGAGTGTTTTAAGTAAATTTTATAAATTGAATACGATTTTTGAAGTTTTAGGCCAAGGTTGTTAACAAAACAAACAAAAATAATATTTAATTTGATTTCTACAACTTCAAACACAAATTAAAATAATCTTATGGAACCACTTCGAATCTGATTCAATTTATTAGTTTCACATAACTCAGATTATTATATATACATATATATTATTAAGAACTTGAGTTAAAAAAAAATGGGCAACGTTTGGCGATATTCTTGGAGCATTCCGCAAATGGGACAATTAAAGCGGATTCTAAGAGCATGCTCCAAACAGGGACCACAAAACACATGACCGCAGGTTGTAACCCGCGGGTGGTTAATATTCGCTGGACGGAAGCAAATGGAGCATCGAACGAGGGTTTCACAATTGGTAGGCAAATAGGTGTCTCCTGAGGTGGGTGCAGGAGTAGATGCGGCTTATAACGAAATTATTTTTTAAGGTTAAGGTTAACGGACATAATAAAATAAAAAATACATACCTGTGGACCCATTTTGGATATGAACGGTGACACTGTTGGGATTGCGATTCGATGAGCTCAACGGAACCAGTGCAGGAACGGGCCTGGCATTAGCGGCGCTTACCTGGCCCCCAGGTGAACCTAAGCGAAAGAAAAGAATTAAAAATGCTATCTAATAGAAGTAAGCAGAAAGGAATAGCTTTTCAGATGTAATGAACATATATAGATATAATGTATACAAATATGTAGGTCCGATATTGTAGATAAAAATATAAACTGATTATACTAACTAGCTATTCCCACGGTTATGGGTGCCATATAGGATACATTTATATTGATCTCAATGGGAGGTACCGATGCAGGCTGTCCGCCTGATGGCGATTCCCCGGCCGGTAGCTGATTGGGGCGAGAAAAATAAATGGATAAGTTGTTGCCCTCGTTGGAATCATTGGGAAGAGCGTTGCAGTTGCGCAGAACATTCACGACCGATGGGTCGATTGTACGATTGCCACAAGTGGTGCACGTGGTAGGACCGGGTGGTGGGGCTTCCGGACGATTTTCCTCATTTCCAGTAGGAGTCTCCGCTTCATTTACGCCTATAGAAGTAAAAAACGGCCTAAACACATGATTTATTTATTCTATTTCGCCCTGTCACACCTTGAACTATCGCTATCACGTGAAGGCTATTTCGGTTGTCCCCAGAATTCGGCCTAGGAGTTGATTCTGTTTGCTCGTTATTGCTATTTTCACTCATTTTCTTATTAAATTCAACAAAACTTTAGAGGATAACCAAGTGACAGTTGGCTAGAACCGGCAAACCCGAAATATAAGGCTGCCAAAGTTAAGTGTTGTCTTTTAAAGAGTTACCCAGCACTGTTTCCTACTGTGGGCTTTTAGGACTCATTTGGGCTTTTAACATTAAACCATTATAATTAAAAGCAAACTTAAAAACATATTCCAAATGAAATAACAGTATTATAGAATTCTCCTTAAAATAGATTGATCCCAATGTTTTTATATAAAACAAAACATTTAATTACTTAATTATAATAGGCATAATTTTTATTTTGTAATTAACGCTTTTAACTGCAGAACATAGGAATGGTATTAGTTAACTAGTTACATTATATTTTTGGCGGAGTGCAATAGAAAATCACTCAAAAACTTATCAATGTATTAATATTAAGATTAAACGATAATTTAAATTATTAAATGGGTCTCACAGAGCACTAACAATGATGAGATTTAACGCAACGAAAAAAATTTTACATGTACAGCCGAAAAAATTGACGTGCTGTGATCTTCTTGTTGCACATCGGACATTTGTGGGTTGAGCGTAAAGCACCCTCGATACAAGCGCGGCAAAAAACGTGGCCGCATTTGGTGGAAACAGGTTCACGACGGCGTACGCTCTCCAAGCAGACTGGGCAGTTGTAAGGATCATCCTGTTGTGATTGATCAAGCTGACGTCGCTTGGGTGGTGAAACATTCTCATCATCCACGACTTCCACACATGAAATTTCTTGATTAAGGCTGCGTCGCAAATTTGTTCTGGATCCTAAAGGACGCGTCCGGGGCCCATCTGGGGTACACAAATCGATTACAGCATCGGGAACACGGTTTCTGGCTGTGCGACGTTGCGGAGCGAATTCCAAATTAGATAAATCAATGACCTCTACAGGTGAAGCTATATTTTCCAAAGCAAACAAAATTTATAAGATTTATTAAAAAAATTACGGGGTTTCAATTTCTTTCTTGTTAATAGTCTAGGACTCACTGGCTATACGACGACTGGATCGCTCAGCTGTTGGGGTTGAGGTAGAAGGCACGATTTCAACCTGCGCAATAACATCGCAAAAGCGGTTAACTGAAAATGACAAAAAATAACAAAAAAGTAAACATTAACAGTAAAGCAGACCTACTGCGCTCTATTTCAGCTTCCATTTGGGCTACATCCATTGACAAATTCGATGTGGAAATTCTGCTATGTGAACCTTCTGCCGCACTGTCCATTCTAAGGCTTGATGAACTATCTTCAGCAGGAACATGAATGGAAATACTAGTGTTAGAGCTTGCATTTGAGTCTACGGTTGAATTGGAAGAGCTTGACGAATTGCTCGACATTGAATTTGAATTGCTTGAACTTGAACTCGAAGTGGTACTTTCACTGAAGGAGCTAACGGAGGAGTTAGGGTTAATTCTGACGCCGAAAAATTCGAAAGAGTCGTCAGTCTCCAGTTCCTACTGAGTAAACGAAGGTCAAGAAAATTCTCTTGGAACAGCATGTTAATCAAAAAATAAAACCTACCAGCCAATTAAATGATGCGTGAGTCATGGCGTATGTCCTCAGTTCGATATCTTTCCTTATTTTGGCTAAATTCGCAACATAATCACAAAACCGCGGTGGGACAAACGAGACTTGTTTTTAGTGATGACACTTTGCGCGCCCATTAATCGAACATAGAACAACAATAGTATTATTTATGAAAATCTTGGCGAATATTGCAGTTGCAACAGGGTCACACTACCGGCACGTCACCAGACAAAATAAATAATATTTTTGATTTTCGCGATCCCAATGTACAGTCGGTAAAATAATGGACAAGGACACCTTTACGCTGCAGGCCATCCGACAGGACCTCATCGATAACAATCTTCAGGCAAAGGCAATTATACAGGTCAGTATACAAGACTGGAGGATTGGAAAACTCAAAGTCTAAGTTCCAATTTTCAGGATATACTAAACAGCCGTACTTCGATCGCTGAACTGGAGGAATTAAACGAAGCTGGACGAGCAAAATTGTCTGCCATCCGAAAGAGCATTGAGAGGTTAGATGACTGGGCACGGGACACGGCGGACGCCTTGCTAGCCAAAGAAGTCGACAACCATCGTGACCAGTTCTCCAAAACTCTGCAAGCGTTTCGGAAGGCTAATGTATCCACTATGCTGGAGATTGAGAAAGCCAACCGCGAGGAATTGATGGCTATAACTGGCGAGAGTGAACTACGTCAGCGGTCGACGGCGCGGGCTCGTCCTAACCAAGGCAGTTTAGTGTCGCAGGAAAACGACGTGACTGAAAAGATGTTGGCCATTTCCCGACACCTGTCGGAAACGACTCAAAAGAGCGCCATTACGCTGGAGACATTGGTGGCGTCTTCACAAAACGTGGAGGCCACCAGCGATGAGCTGCAAAACACAGCCGGCAGCATTACAATGTCTGGAAAGCTTCTAAAAAAATACGGACGCCGCGAGTGCACCGATAAAATGCTGCTTTTCTTTGCATTCTCCCTATTCCTCGCTTGTGTCTTCTACATTGTTCAGAAGCGTCTGTTCTAGACGAGCGATTCCTTTTGTTGCCTAAGAATTAGCTTTAGTTTAAGTGCTGCGCACATGACCATAATTATAAGCACCTAACCGCTCATATTTATATTTATTTAGTGAAAATTTAAAGTTGTACATTCAATATTGCTTTTGTAAAATATAGTGCAAGCTAAAAGGGACATTTGGGTACTCCGCCCGGATTGGTAAAGCCATTAGTGTTGACCACGCGACAAATATCTTTGTAAGAGCGCTGGTGTTCTTGGGGTCGAGGCGGATGCGTCTGTCGATAACTAGTTTCGTAGTAAGCCGGATAAGAAGTCTGTACTTGAGCAGTTGGATAATAGTAGCCACCAAATCCTGGAAATAGTTTCTGCATCACAGTGCTGCAGCTGGCACCACAAAGTAGAAAAATACACAGCACCACAGTTTGAATTATTTTACGCATGGCTATTCTGTCCAAGATTCAACTTCCTAATAACGTATCATGCCAGTGTATTTGCATTGAATTCGAATGCCCCACTTATGGAACTTCCGCGACCTTGTTCAGAGTGGGAAAGTAAACGACAGGTCAAGTCTATTCTGATTTGCCTGAGAAGCTGATAACATATGGCGTACCTCAGTCCAATACAACAAAATTTTAATCCAAACTGATATATATTTTGAAATTGATATTTTATATACATTTTACAATGTACATATTATACCTATTTTTATTTTGGTTAAATAAGTATATTCATTTATTATTAATGGGTTTCGAAAGATATTTTTTTTAAATTTATTTTTCTTCAAAGGATTATTTTAAAACATATCGTTTTAGGCGCCCTTTAATAATAGTCTGGTATTTAATTTTTGGTATTTAAGATGTCAGCTCTTTTCAATACTACATCTAGGTTAAATAAGTTGGCAGCCCCAGCCTTGTTGTGTTTAGATTTGTTAAAATATCTATTTCCCAGTTAATTTTTTTTCTGCGACTGTTATAATATCTTAGAGTAAAATGAGCATCGATGTTGAGGGCGCCAGCACGGGAGCTGGCAAGTTGCTCAACTACTTTACGCTGCAGACGGCGTTTGAGGTAACGAATACAGCAGTATTTCCATTAGCAATGGACCGGCAAATAAAAACTCGTGCCAAATTTCAGAAAACGTTGGACAAAGCCATTGCCCAGAATAGCGTGGAGTTGTTGGTGCAAGCCTACAACAGCTTTGCATCCAACTCAGATCACGATAAGCGTCTTCCTATGGATCATGCCTTCCGGGTGCTGCTGATGAAGCGACTGGAGGACGATGTACAGCGTATTGGGGACCTAGTGCGTCTTTCGGTGGAAGCCACGCGGGCGGAGATCGTTTCAAACACTATCCCTGTAGTTCTCCTGATTGACACCTTTGACGTGGTCACTCTGGACAAGTGTCAAGAGATCTTTCGCTTCGTGGAGGAGCTCGTCGAAGTTTGGAAAGAGGAAATATTCTTCGCGTCCTGCAAGAACAACATTCTGCGAATGTGCAACGACCTGCTGCGCCGCTTGTCGCGTACTCAGAACACTGTTTTCTGCGGCCGTATCTTGCTCTTCCTTTCCAAATTCTTTCCATTCTCTGAGCGTTCGGGCCTTAATATAGTGTCAGAGTTTAACCTTGATAATTACACGGAGTATGGATTAGACAGTAAGGACCACGACGACAACGATAATAAGGAGCTGGAGGACACTGCCGAGGACATTCCTCTGAAAATAGACTACGATCTGTACTGCAAATTCTGGTCCCTGCAGGAGTTCTTCCGCAATCCAAATCAGTGCTATAGCAAGGCACAGTGGAAAATGTTTCAAATGGTAAATGGAAGAACAGCTAGAAACCTTCACATTCACTAATTTGAAACTATCCCCTTCAGCACACTGAGAACATCCTCCAATCATTCTCCAGCTTCAAGCTGGAGGATTTGCGTCCAAGTATCAATGACAATGCCAGTGAATCTGGCCAGGCAATGGAAGTTGACGACGAAGCTGTCGATTCTGCGGCCATATCCACAGTCAACAAAGCCAACCACTTCTTTGCCAAGTTTCTAACAAACCCAAAATTATTGGCTCTCCAATTGTCTGACTCTAACTTCCGCCGTGCCATCCTGGTACAGTTTCTTATACTTTTTCAATACCTCCAAGTTAGTGTGAAGTTCAAGAAGTAAGTAATACCTGATAGCAGACATTGTCACAAATAATTTAATGATTACTCTGAAGCGATTCGTATACCCTCACGACGGATCAAGCTGAGTTTATCAAGGACACTGAACCCCGTGTCTATAAGTTGCTAGAAGAAACGCCGCCCTATGGCAGGAGGTTTGCCCGAACTGTCAATCATATGCTGGTCCGAGAGGAGATGTGGAACAATTGGAAGAACGAGGGCTGCAAAGAATTCAAAAAGCCGGAGGAACCTACGACCGGCGACGAGGATTTAAAGCCTCCACCTACGAAGAGACCAAAGCGCCCATTAGGCGATTCATTGCGCGATGCTGCTCGCCAGGGCAAGTTCTTCTTGGGAAAGTATGTAGTATCACAATTTGAGAAAAAAAGCAAAATCATTAAAATTAATTTTTAGTGACAACCTCACCCGGCTGTGGAACTACTCACCGGACAATCTGCAGGCTTGCAAGAGTGAGCAGCGCAACTTCCTGCCCCTACTGGAAACATATTTGGAGACACCTCACGACAAGACTGATCCTGCATTTGAATGGCGAGCGTTGCGATTACTGGCCCGCCAGACGCCCCATTTCTTCACTTCGTTGTCACTGCCATCCAACAAAATATCCGACTATTTAGAACAAGTACGCAAGCGGCTTGTTCGTGATAAGGAGCCGAAGGCTGTGTCAACAGCATCCAACTCGGAGCAAAACAATGGGTTGACAGCAAGCAATTCTCACACTGAAAGCGAACAGGACGCGACCGTGGCACTTCAGGAAGTTGAACCAGAGCAGGGTCTCGAAGTAGAGGATACTGAGCCAGTAGAAGAGACGGATGAGGCACCGACCCATGAAAAGCCACTAATGGTTACCCGCGAACACATCGAAGAAGTGGCCCCACTGATTGGCGAGCCCTGGATGAAGGTCGGCAAGAAGATTGGCTTCAAGAACGACGAGCTTCTTTATTTCCAAATGGAACATCCCACGGCGACAATAGCGTGTGTTCAGATGCTTACCAACTGGATATCGGATGATGATGATGCTACCCTGGACAACTGGGCGTACATGCTGGAGGGACTGGAGATGAACACAGCCGCCGAAGCGGTAAAGGCCATTATCGAGCGCGAAAAGAAATCGTCTGGTTCGACGACAGAGCCTACCCTTGTAGACGCCTCGGATGGCAACGACGTGGAAGTGCTCTCCGACTAGTATCTCCAATTCCCAGAACCACCCTTAATTAATAAGACAACATTAATTTCGTTCCAATCATCTAAATTCTTTATCACAAGTAAAAGTATGGGTTTAACCACTGTCACCCAGCCAGGGAGCTGTTGTTACCGATCCTCAATTACCTCTCAGCGCTTTTTGGTAGCGGGGGGGCCATTCATTCGGGGCTTGTTGTGGATCATCGTTTCGCACTTGGGAATGTGTCGCTCCGCGGCCTGTTGATTAAACCGTCTGCCGCAGTGCGGGCACTGAATATAATCTGGATTCTCGGACGGTGGCGGCGGCGGCAGATCACTCAGTTTACCACCGCGCGCTATATGGGCCTGCACCTGCTTGGCAGCCCTTATCGACTGAATAAACTCTTCGTGCTTCTTCCGCCAGTTGTTCTTCTTCACGCCGGTGGTCAGACCCTTCTGCTGGGCCGCACTGCTATACGAGGACTGGGATCTGGGCATCCCCTTGCCTGGCTTCCTATTGAACTTCTCGGCATCTGTGCCCACAATGCGCTGCTTGGAAGCATCGAAGATCCTTCGCTTCGTGCTCATGGTTTTCTGGCAAACTGCCTCGTGCTTCGCCAACCGGTCGGTGTTGAAGTGCCGCCCACAGAAGCGACAGAGAGCAGTGCCCTCAGGTGCTGCCTGCTGTGATTGCTGTGGACGAAATTCACGGATATTAGAAAACGCGATAGAGGTCCACCATTGAGATACCTACCATCCTTACTTTTTTTGGGGGCGATTTCGGGTCAGCCTGATCCGGTTGGTTCATTGAGTGACAAACAGGAAAATTTATATGAGTAAGGTAGACGGAAATCGCCGAGACATTTTGATCACTAAACTCACCCGTCGAATCAAAGGCGGCGACACCGGTTTCTCAGCAGGCGGACTACTTCCTCCACTAAGTTGAAGTGATTTCGGCACTCTGGCGCTTGTCTGCGGCGAGGAGGCGGACCGTCGTCCTATGGGCTCCTGGACAGGTGGCGTTTTCCGCGTCACCACCGGCTTTAGATTGCGATTGGCATTCACGTTCCTCGGTGTGGCGTACTTATTGTTATTGTTGTCGTTAGCGATGCTACGCCTTTGGTTCGTACCCGGCTCTTTCAAGCTCATGGTGGATATGCCCTTTGCCAGCCGATTCATGGGCGGCATTGTCCGGGTTTTGGTCTGGGTCTGGATCTGGGCTGGTGGCGACGGCAGGGTGCCGATTGGCTTTAATGGATTGCTTCGATCAATGCCCGCACCACGACGACGCTCGTCGAACATTTGGCGCACCTTTCCATTTCCAATGACCCGGCTGGTGGCGGCACTGGGTGCTCCTATGGCTGTCAGTTCATCGACATGTGACTTGGTGGCCACTAGCTCCCGACGACGCACTTCCTGCTCTTGCTGTGTTCGTTGCTGAAAGCGCATCTATAAATGGAAATAATTTCAGTAAGGTTTTCGAATTTTCAATTTCGTTTTTTTATGGGGTTTTTTTTTTATCAATAAATTAAAGTGATCTTTAAACTTTAAAGTTCAAATTACAATTAAAAAAAGTTAATTTACTGTTCTGTACATTTTATAAAAGTTATTTTGCTTTCATATTCTCTATCTTACAGGTGCCGAATTTGTATTATTTGTTGGGCCACACGGTGGCAGGTGACTCAGTGCCTCCATGAGGCGTCTCGCGGCCCAGGACTCGTTCAGCTTGAGTGGCAGGATATGATCCTGGCCAAACTCAGACTCAAAGTCGTAGTGGTGGAGATGACCACCAATTTCGATTTCGTCCCCGTCCGTCGACTGCAACATTCCGGAACGGAGAACGCGTGTCAACTGAGTGAACTGGAACCGGACATTAGCGCGTCCATTTGGCCCGAGTGGAGTCATTAAGTGCACAGGACATACAGGTGTGTGTGTGTTTTTTTGTTTACTTGTCTATTATGGCGATGAGGTAGTGGCAAGCCTCCCACAGGTCGCACCCCTGCCCCAAACTCTGCGAGTATATCCTGCGAATAAATCCGTGCCCACTTACGTGCCTCCAGTACATAAAGCCCCTCGCCACTCTACCCGCCTGGGCGAAGGAAACTTTGTCCGGTCGCCCCCTCGCTGGGGCCGGGTCAAAGTAGCCTGTGGAATGAGCGGTACGAGTGGGTGTGGGCGTGGCAGTGGGCATGCTTCCTCCACTCGACCCGTGAGAGTGTCTCCTTTCTAGTCGTGTAATTGCGGTTGTCTTCGGCGTCTGTTTTCCTGATAGTGGCCTTCGAAGTCAGCCATGGCCACCTGGCAAGTCGTCCAGAGTGGGTTCACAAAAGCAACCGTTAGGCAAAACAAAAAACAAATGGAAATTCTTTGTGAATATCGGACACTTGAGAAATCCTAGCTGGCTGTCCTTTTGTTCGCTCGTTTTTTGGTCGCTTGTTTTTGTTGTTATCGCTGCATGCCAATAACAACAAAAAATCAATGGCTGCAACGTTGCCATGACACATGCCACATGGGAAACACACTCATACACACCCTCGATTTTGTAGGGGTTCGGGCAATTGTTGAATGCCGCAAAAGGACGAGCAGCGCCCAGGTGACAAAGGACCTTCGCATTGTCCTTTACCTTTCTCTGCCCGCCCCCGAATCAATGGGCGATAAAAATCGCGCGCGCCACTCTTTTCCCAGCTGAATTTTTTGATTGATGAATTATTGTTGGGCTCATGAGATCACCGGGAAAAATAATTTATACAAAGCTTAAATGACAAATGTTTATACTATTTAGGAACGACAAAATTAATATGCACTTCAATAAAAGTAATTTGCATTAGCATAAGCTTCTCTACATGCAATGAATATTTTCCACACTAGAACCAATATTTTTTATTGCAAAATTTAAACATGGAATATGAATATTAAAAAAATTGTATAGCCTATCTGCACAAATAATTTTAGTTATAAGCTAAGAACCCCTTGATCTATACCTTCCTTGGCAATATTTTCCTCTTTTTCTAATTATAATATAATTAAACTATCATGACCCCAATACTTTTTATTCAACTACCAAATATCTATTATTTTAGCCTATTATACTTATTGAATATTTCTCGTAGTGCCCTAGTGTTTATTTGCTTTCTTAATGTCAACCCTTTTTGATTATTGAGCCGCTCAACCAGCGGCGGCGTAGTTGAATCTTTGTAATTACAGCAATAATCGGTGAAAATCATTCCACCCCCTTTTTGTGTGTCGGCGTCCCTGTGTGGCGTTAACAGATGGCCTTCAAGGAGCGCCTTTTGTTTCGTTGCGGGGGCGACAAGAGCTCCCATTACCAAATATGGGCACCAGCAAATACAATTTAATTAGCCGGTTTTTCGCTGGGAAACTTCATAGTTGGCGGCCGAAAATAGAACTCCCCAAAAATCGAGAGAGCCCGACTCGGCCCATATATGGAGCATCACGGAAATTAAAACAGAGATCTGACTTTATAAACTAAATGCTGGACAAATAAAGGCAGCAGCAAATAAATGAATATATACTTTTTCAAACTTTGTGATTCATTCTGTCATAAATGTATTCTTTTCAGATGGTTACCGTTCTCAAGAATAGAAAAGATAAACGTAAATTATATCAGAAAACCTATAAAAGGTTAAATTTATACTTCAGATTTATGTAGAATCAAGTCTAGCTTCCTAACTTTATATAAACGTGGCTAATAAATGCCAAGAGAGTATGGCGCACTTACCTGCATTTGCGCCAACCTTGATGTCCTGAGATCTCGGGAACCCTCTGACGCCATCTCCAAATAAAGGTAACTTCTGTCGGCGGCACCGGCTCAATTTAAATCCAGTTCGAGCTAAGCTGAGCGGATTGAAGTCGGCGTGATTCGATGCGATTTGATGCGAAGATCTCGCTCGTGTGTGGGCACCGGCCAAGGCAATGACGCGATCGAGCTTGGCTTTCAGTGTTTGGTTACCGTAGACCCGGCTCAGACTTGCACCTCCAGTGAGTCACGCGAGTTGGCGAAAACAAATGCTACAAAACAGCAGCAGTGGCAGCAGTAACAGAGGCGGGGCAGGCAAATTGTCGCCAGGAGGCGTTAGTAGAAACTCAGATATATATGTACATATGTGGGTGCCGATCTGGAAGTGGAAGTAAAAGTATGTGTATATAATGATCAAGATCCAGACCCAGACCCAGACTCACGATAGTGGGCCGATGGTCGCTCCAAATACGGCGCGATCAATGAACAAACCAATTCAATTGAATTCACTCCAACTCGCCCAAATCGAACTAATGTTGATGAAAGGTTATTATATATCAGTATACGTGTTTTATAAAACTACAAATCTGGACCGAAAAGAAAGTGACGAAGATGCTAACAACGAAAGGTTAAAATTTTTTGGTATACTTGAAATATAATGTTTTGCCAAAAGTCTGATACGTTTACTTGGAATACGAAATTTAATTTTGATTGGCGAACTCCGCTCGTTACTGACAACTGAAAATTCGTTTTCCAAGCCAACTGAACAGAGAAACTGAGCGTATCATATGGTACTTAAGGAAATTATTCAAGAAACTGGTGATTTTTATTGTTAATGCGATTGGTTCATATTTTAAAACGCATATATTATATGGTTTAATATTTCATTCTTTTAAGGGAGCTCTCGTTTATTCAGTCGAGTTATTCAAAACATAACTCACAATTTCTATAAAAATGCGAGTGGCACGTTTTCTAAGTAATATATTTTTTTCTTTCTTTGAAACTTGATATGTTTATAGGTTTTTATTTGCAAAAGATATTCGTTGTTATCGTTAAGCGCCTTATTAGTGATCGAGTTGATCTTTAAATTTTCAAAAATTCCTTTGTTCATTTTTCACTTGATTTTAGGGCATACAATTACCACCATTACACCCACTCGATCCGCTCCGCTCGCTCACTCACAATACCATTAATTTATGTATTTTTTCGGCTTTTTGGCACACGTCTTTCGCGCTGACTAATTCTCCGCTGGCTTTGTTTGTGTTTGGAGCTGCGATTTGCATATACCGCCGAAGCGAACTTACCAACTGGGTCGGACGACGAAGCCGGGAAGCCTCCGGAGTCCAGACTTTGAAAGTGTGCTGAGTTTGGCAGGAGTGGAAAATTGGTGGCGGCAGGGTTGGTGGCTGAGGAGTGGACACTGGGCACGCGAGTTTATTGACACACAAAAGGAGGCACTTAAACGACGATTGAACTTTAGAGCCGGACCTCAAAGTGGGTCACCGCAGGACGGTGGGGCATGTGGCGGGCTACTTGGTGGGCAAGTCGCCAGCTGTTGGATGGACGGTAATTACGTATACGCCGCGTGTCTCAGCTATTTCGGATTTTGAGTTTCGTGGAGCCCCGCGACTGTTTGCTTAGAAGTTTGCGCGCTAACTGAGACAAGATTCCATTCCGCTAACCATTCCGATGCCACACCGATGACGGGGCCCGAACAAGTCGCGAAGTTGGCGACATCGAGCGTTGCACCGCCAACTGATCTGTGGATGATGGCGTGTCTGTTCCCCCTACCCCCGCCATAGTTATGTACACATACATACATATGTACATTCGTATATCATTGCTGCCCCTTTCCCAGAAGGCCCCAACACACATCCAGTACAGTATACAGTATGCGTGCATGCGATGAAAAACAAGTATTTATCGCTCAATGACTGTTTTTTGTTTTCTTTCTCTCAGATGTTGTTGCTAAACTTTATTTGCTTTGTTTTACATTTATCAACTCAGACGCTTCACAGATGTTTTTTCGCCATTCCACTGTTCTTCCTCAAGCCCATCTGAAGTCATCGAATCAAGTTAAAGTGGACAAAAGTGTATTTTTAGCCATTGCGATGGCCAAATCCCAATTAATCATAGTTCAGTGGGGCTTCATAATACATATTTTGAATAATTTTAATAAAATAATTTACTGCTTATTAAATAATATGAATCATTTTGTCATGATTTTAGAATAATATTCTATTTTCAACTGAAAAGAGTATTTAAAAATCTGCAATTTCTGGCAATCTGATTCACTTGATGACTTCTTTGTTGGCCGCTTAGCGTCTATTTGCTCATCGTTTTCATAACAATTATTCAAACGTTCATTGTTCGTCGTTAGTTTTGGGCTGCGGTTTTGAAACCATGGAAGAGCCAACTCTCGCTCTCTCTTAGCCGCAGCTGTGCTTGGGCCAAGAGAGTAGCGACACTGGCTCTTGACTGGAGTGGATTGAAAATGAACCGGCTAAAGCCCCTAAAAAGATCTCTTTTTGCGGCCTGATGGGCCTCATGCGTTTCAATTTGAGCTTTTCTTGAGCGGCGTCTTCTGAGTGTAGTTACTCAGAATATATTGATAGACACATACACATCTATAGAATTACGTAGTTACTTCACTAATTACTTTGCGGCTGTTCGAGTTAATATCTGGTTTTCATTAGGGTGGTGACATTTGAGGTGAATCTCAAGGGGATTTGGAAGAGTTTTCGGCAAGGCTGAGAGCCTAATTCGGAAGACCCGAACCGGTTAAGGGGATTAAAACTTCTCGGTTCGATTTAACGTATTTTTTTGCTTGGGGGCCATTTTACACCAATGAGTATATGTATATATTTATGCACACCGATGTTTTGTTTATGTATATGCTTGCTTGTATAATCTTTATAATATATGCTGAGGTCGAGTGCCGTCCTTTGCTAACCGTCTCTAATACCAAATACTGCACTCTAGCCGGCAGCTAGCCGGATTACAACTTGAATACATTTAACAATGACACGGCAATTGCTATTTCAATTTTCAATTTTCAATTTCAACATCAACATCAACGACACCGACAACTGACAACTGACGCTTGGTAACAAACAACGCGAACTTACTAGCCTAATTGTGAGCTATGTGCGAGCCGGCAGGTGACCACAGGTCGTATGCGTAACGTGAGCCGAGATGGCCGGACAACTGGAAGCCTGCTTCCGTTTCCGGTTGCATCGTATGACTAGCCCCTGCCGCTCTCTCTGCCTCTCTCGCTTTCGGATCATTTTGCATCCACCTTGGCTTACTAATTTCATAATTCGTAACATCAAATGCGGTTTACATGCGATGCCAGTACTACCTAAGGTACTATTCACAGTTCAGCCGCTTGCTGGAAATGCGCAGCACAATAAAAATGGGCGTCTCGCTCGACTTTCTGTTTAACCGCCTCCATATGTACATATATATCTCAATATATATATATGTATATATTAATATAAGTGTTTTGTATGTATATACGGTTGTTCAGCTAACATCGGAAATGCATTTTACGTGTACAATTATACTACAAAAATTTGCATCTAAAGTATACTTTTGTTTTACATTGGCTTACTTTCGCTATTAAAACATTCATATTCGTGTTTACGATAGTTATTATATTAAATGTTATGTATACATTCATTAATATTCGGTTTTTTCGATTTCAATTTCGGTGTCTGTTAATAAAGTTTACAAAAATACTTTTCGGTTCAAACAGAAGAGCATTGCGGGGATTGACACGTAATTGAAGCTTCACTTGACTTGTCTAGCCCCCCCAATCGAATCGTGTCCTTTGATCAAATGTGAGTGTGGGTGTGCTTGTGTCTATATAGATTAGTTGAGTTCACGGAGTCCTTTGTGGCCTCCATGCTGGACGTGCTAATGGACTATGCCAAACAAGCTACCGTTCTTCCTTTATCGCTTCCGACCCAAGACTTAACAATTTACATACATTATTTAATCCATTTTTCCTATGCCTGATTGTCCAAGGTTGATTTAACTTTTACGTTAACGTTAACGTTACATAACATAAACATAAACGATATGTTTATGTTTAGTTTTAGGTTTTATGTGTTTAGTATTCTTTTTTTTTAGCTTTATGCACTTTTCTCTTTGGAATCGATTTGCTGTTTGTGTTGTAAACTCTATTACTCGGTAGCTAACAATTTTCATTTTATTCGGGCTTGGCTTCAGACTAAAACATCTTGCTGAGGATATCCTTAAATATGTTCCTAACGCTCCCGCACTTCGCCTCCTTGCCTACAACTAGTATAAGCCAACATTCAATGCTCTCTAATTTAACGTCTAAACGACAATTGCTTAAGTCTTTTAGTCTACATTTCATTTACGTTACGTTACGAGGCGGGTATACACATACATATACATATATTTATGTTTTTTGTTTTGTTTTTTTTTTTTATATATATTATATTTTCCGATGCCCGATGCGAGTTGCTTCCCTCGGTTCTGTTACTTTTCCTTTCCGGTAGTCGGTTCAGTTTTCGGTTTTGGTTTTCTCGACTATAGCTATAGGTATTGTATACATGCATACATATGTAAATACTATATAGTAGCGTAGGTGTGGGCTGTATGTGTATAGTATGTGTCTATGATAGCTAAGGCTGTAGGCTCAGGTTTAAGGTTTCCGTTTCGTGTAGCTTTGCTCTTGGTTATTGTTGTTGTACATACAGTGAATACATATATAATCGTTACTCGCAGTACATATGTAAATATATATAACTATATACGGCTGCAGCTGTGCCCTCTCGCACACACTCGCACCGACAAGGACATGCAACAGATGCTTTGGGGACATTGTGTGTGTCCTGTTACCCGTATTTTACATAACATTTCGTTCTATTTGGTTTTATCTCTAAGCGATTTGCGTGGCATGCAACATTTTGAAAACCTGCACATACATACATACATCTATATAGCCTAACGATAATTCGCGCGTCTCCGACTTATCCTAGTTTCCTACTATTACAATTACAACTACAGTTACAGGTAACGTTGCCGTTACAGTAACTGGTTTCTTTATTTCAAGGTGTCCGTAGCGGCGTTTTCCTTTCTTGCGAAAGTTCTTCAAAATCAAATTCAAAATCGAATCGATGTGGCATGAGCTGCGATTGTTGACGTTGACGAATGAGGCGTGTGGCATGTGAAATGCGTATGACTTTCAATGCATTCTTAGTTGCTAATTAATAGTACGTGTGTGTTTAGACACAACTTTGGCTTTAATAGCGGTGCGATTATTTCCTGGGTTGCTAACTTGTTTGTTGTCGATTTGCTTGGTTTTTGTTCGTTTTCGTTTTATAAACTTTACATCAGTACGGGTGGGTGTGTCGATTTGTGTGAGTTAGTTTCGTAAACTTAACTGACATTTTAGATGTCATATGCCTTAAGCGCTAACACTCTCTACTCTAAGGACATGACTTTGCATGAAAGTGTGTAGGTGTGTGATTAATTTTTTTTTTTTTTTGTACATCTAGAGTTCGCTTTATTAATTAGTTTTTGTTTACCTGGTTTTCCTGTTTGCTGTCGTATGTGTTCAACACGCTATATAAAAATTGCAATGCTCCAATTAAAAATTTGCGTTGACAATTACATTAAACATTTATCGATTTTTCCGATGACTTAATTACGCGCGCGTTGTTTCTGTATAAATGTTTCAAAAATTTGCACACAAAAATGGATCTGCTTGGGGGGGGGAATATAATTTGGGGAAAGGGAGGAGGATTTGAGAGGTCGTTGGGTAATTGGTATTCGGTTTGCGGTTGTATACTATCGATTCCAAAAATTCTAGAAAATCATGGCAAAACAATTTGAAAAAGTGTTTCCATTACAAATTGCACAAACATCAATATAAATTTCAAAAGTCTCAAAATACACAAAAGTATTTCAATCTCATGCAGTTTTTTGGTTGTTTTTTTTTTTTACTTTAATTTAGTCGGTCGTATGCGTCGCGTCTGCATTATTTATTGTAATTTGTTTGCTTGTCGAGTGCAAAAATATTCTGTAGCCTACTTATATGCGCGATGCGAAATATTTTCGCATATCAAATGCTTGTGATTGCAACAACGCCCGCATGGGCTGGGTGCGGTCGAGAGGTCTACATACGTGTCTGGAAGCGGGGCAAATGTGTGGTTTAATATGCTCATGTACTGGTACTGGCAGATACATAGACACACATACATAGGTCCTGTATCTGCCGCGCGGTTGCCTGTCGCCCACAGTTGCGGTCAAAACGAAGGTGGCACTAGAATGAAATTGATTTCAATGTCATGGGAAAATTGAAATACATAAATTAATATTCAGAAATTAATAAATGAGGGGGAAAGGTATTTCAATAATGATTTCCAAGAGTCCTCAAAGCAAGTCCTTAGTTCTGGCTTTCGTAATGCCATGGCCGCAACTGTTTATAGCCAGGATAATAAGCAGGGTTGTTGTTGGTATCCTAGAATGCACTACGCGGGTTGCTGTTTAACTGCTTAATCCAATTATTTCTGCACACAAAGTTAAACACGAAAACATGAACAGCGAGATAGTTAACCGGCCCAGGACACGGACATGTCGGGGGCTAATGGGGCGTATACGCAACGTGACAGTGTGTCCTTCTTCAACCTGCCCCCGCGTCATGCCCTCGCCCTCGTCCGAGCTTTTTGCAACACCTAACACTCAGAGGTTAAACGTAAGCACAGAAAAATACTACCCAAGTTCTTGGAAACACTCTAGTTCCTAACTGCACACTTCCAATTAAAGACAAAATTTTGCGGGGCAAGAAGCAAGGATCCCTGGCTCCTTTCCCTCGGGTGGGTGGATGTTTGGCTGGCCGATTTTCAGGAGATATTTAAAATATGAAGTCGCCACAGTCCATGGCATAGTCAAAGTCCTCGCCGCCGATGTCGTCCACGCCAGAGGAATGGAAGTCGAACCCGCCGATGTCCGTGTGGTAGACCGCCCCGGAGCACGAGGTGTCGATCAGGTTGGTGCAGTGGGTGGTGGGCAGGGCATGCAGGGTGAAGGTGTCCTCGCACTGCGACCATGTGAGGCCTCCGCTCCAGACTCCGTTGGGCAGGGTGGCCCAGCCCCATCCATGGCCCCAAGGCAGGGCGCAAGCCAAGGAGGCCTTCGAGTCGGGTTTCTTGCTGAGAATAGCCACCGCCGCGTCGCTCTTCACCAAAGGATTCTGGACGTGCCGGTAGAGACGTGTGCTCACCGCCGATGAAGTTCCGGAGCCGTTGCCGCAACGGTGGTGCTTGCTGCTGCTCGCTCCACTGCCATGAGATCCCACCTTGCGTTGCTTCACTTCCGATTGGGTGGCAGCTACAAGTATTGGAAGCCGAATAGAAAACAGATAATTTTTATATTCTGGCTTGGGGGAAAATTTTTACAATCCGAAAAAGGACTTAGAAAGGATGAAAAGTCTTTACTTACGTCTAATGCGCACTAGCGGGCGCCGGAGCACGTTCATCAGGTGCGGCTTGTCCACCACCAGCTCGATTTGAGGAGGCGGCGGCAGGGTCTTAGTAATCGCATCGATCCAGTCGCCCACCTCTTGCTCGGACTTGGCCAGCATCCAGTAGACCTTGGAGCGCTTCCGCTGCGATCCGAGGGCAATCAGCTGGGAGACACTGACTCCGGCCGGGAGTGGGGGTCGACGCGGGATCTGGCCAGTCCAGTGGGCAATAGCCAGCATCTCAGGCGCCTCCTTCACCAGGATCTTGCCAGATGGCGAGGAGCGCCCTGGCTCCGTGAACCAGGCCATGGTCGAGTCATCGTATAGGACTACCCACTCCTCAGCCCAGCGATTCCAAAACATTTGCTCTTAAAAATAAAATTAAATAGTTCTTGTTAAATGAATAGATCCTTTGAAAAGGATAATCGGATCTCCATCCTATTCTTCCCGTCTCCTATTCCACACATCTTGTTTATATGTGTCAAACTATAATGAAGCAACAGAAATCGAGCCACAATTACTTATAAATATATTTGTATTCTTTCTCACTAATTTACACGAAAGCTCAGCAAAAAATTGTTCCGAATCCAGTCACAGGGAACTTGACAATGACGCATCCATTGTGCTGCCAAATCATGAGTAATTACACTTGAATGTGACCCCGAAATGATTACACCCCACCCAGTTATGTGGCCCTCATCCATCTACCTAGTCTATGCCTGCTGCGTCATCCTGTTGAGCTTGAGTTGGGTGGCGGTATGTTGTGCTGATTTGACAGATTGTCGTCTGTACTCTGCCGAGGGTTGGTCCCTGGACAGGACGGACCCTGCTAACTGTGCTGACAGCCATAGGAATAGTTCTCCGGACCGTCCTTCCAAGGACGTTGCATTGTACTGAAACCTGCATCTCATTGCAAAAAAAAAAGTACTGCACATAAAGTCTTCGTTGGGTTTCTTTTTTTTTCAATGAAAGAATAAAAATATAAGTTTCCCCAGGAAATTGAACAATAATGAAGCAATTCAAGGCAAAATTTGCATATATGCGTATATAGTTGAACGGAAATATGACGTTCGAAGGATAATACATTCCTGATTTTTATATATTCCGTAGCATATAATTTTATAAAGAATACTTACTCTTGTAGCGCAATAGATAGCCGCCTTTGATTTGTTTACCTCCAGTTCCTGCAAAAATAGAATCAAGAAAAATATGTAAAGTGAGTCGCACAGATCCCATCTAATCTGCATCCGCTGCTCGGTGTCCAGTCACAGGATGCCCCTAATCCAATAGATGGAAGCAACGGGCCACCATTTCCCGTTCAAGGACTCCTCTCCATTACTAAATTCTCGCCGCCCACGCACCGAATGCAGAGGAAGCCCGACTCCCTCGACCACGAGAGCTGCGAGTTTAAAATGTAACCGAAACCAGAAGCGGGTTAAAACTGCAAAGGGGGAGCGGTGGCAGTGGAAGAGGGACAGGTAACAAATAGCTAAAGCGTAACACGAAATTTCATTTAGCTATTCCCCCGGAATAGCACTAAAAGCAAAAGCAACTCAATCAGCCAGCCCCGATGCAGTTGCAACTGCCCTGCTGCCCTGCTGGCCTGGTCTCTCATTTCAAATTCATTACCACAGGCATCCCATTTATTTGGTCTAGTGCCGAGAGTCGAATGTCGGCTGCCAGGACGAGAAGGAGTGGCGTGGAGCAGCTACAGGATACCTGGTGTTGGCCAGTGGCAGGGGCAAATACGCCGCTTGCGGTGGACTGAATTAATTATTTCAATAAAGATGGCAAAGGGCTTCGGGTTACTTCGTATACTTAATTTGAAACCATTGTACATCTACACTATACCAGTTTCAGGTGGCTATCGGAGAAGTTCAATTTAAAATTCAGGTTTTAAACGTTAAAGTAACCATAATGCCCTTGGATATTCATTAGGGCTTTTAGTTAAACTTGGGTAATTGATAAAGATAGATTTTGGGCATAACACTGCAGTAATAGCAATTTAAATATTTGAATTCAAGTCACGACTAATGGTGTCCATCAGCTAAACTAAAATTAACCCATGGGGCGTATACAAAATAAGATACTGTTTCGGTAATTTCTCACTAAGCTATGAATCGTTTGAGATATATTTTGAGTATACTTCTAGCAATAGAAAGTCAAGTATTTCAATAGCAGTTTCATTGTGATTAATCATGTTGTCATGGGGCGTATACGTAATTTAATATATATATATATACGATAACAACATATTTATGACATATTCATTCACTTCTCACAATATCATAAAAGTCAATTCAATTTCTGAAAATTGATAAGCGATTAAGGGTCGCGGGCAGAATAGTTGCAATTTCGAAATTGAAGAACCCCTTTGGCATTCTTGCCGCACTCGGCCACTCGAGAAAGTTGCTTTAGCAGCAAACTGATTACAGCTAGAGTGGCCTGCGACAATTTGCTCTGGCTGGGAATGGTAAATGCTGAATGGCGATGGGACGGGATGGGCTGGGTCAGGACAGCATTTGAAAATCGCTCAAGGCACGGCTCGCTAAAAAACGCTGCTTGCCCTCAAAACGCTCTTTTCTCTTTGCAGACACTGAACAAAAATCCATTTATTCTTCGAATCCTTAAACAAGACAGACTCTAAGCCTTGTCACCTTGACTTGTTAATATTTTTATTTTTATTTGGATCTTTTTGTCTCAGTGTAGCTAGCCACCAAACTGAATGTAGACAGACGATGCCGTCCAAGTGGAGATGAGTCGGAGGATGTGGAGAAGAACGTTAAAATATAGGATTGCTGGGTGGAAGGGCGAGGAGTGCGAGGATGCGTCCGCCGAAGGACACTGCGCCGCTTTTATGGAAGATGCAAGGAAGGAAGGCAAGGCAGCGGACATCATGTGTGCCACTTCAGTGCACGCATACAACCGCACACATCCACGCCCACTCACATCCGCATCCCCGCCTGCACTAGTATGTGTGCATCTACATCCGCACATCCACATCCACATGCACATGACAAATCAGCTAGAATTGCAAGTGGCTGCCACAGACAACGTGCTCGTACTCATTCCAGCCATTCCCCAGGGCAGAGACGGACGCGAAGGCGAAGACAACGACAGCGGCAACGACAACGTGTACAGACATAATTGCTGGCCTGGCTAAGATATGAGAGTGGATAAAGGGCCTGGCTATGTACATGCATAGAAATGTCTGTACACTGAGAGCATTATTTGGAAAATTAGAGAAATCGTAACATATTTAAATTCAAGTTTAATCAGAAATGAGAGAGCTTTGGATAGCCGATGGGGCGTATACTTAATATCATACAGCTTTTAATCAAATATACATATATGTTTTTAAAATGTTCAACTATTTTATTAGGTTTTAAGTAAAAACTATCTTATAATAATGTTTACAATATAAGTAAAAATAAGTAAAGGATTTCACCCCTGACTTCCTGCGGTGTAGCTGAATGATTTATGCAAGGGCCGAGCTTCTATTGCAACTGCAACCTGAAGCGGGCTTTAACTCATTTTCGCCTTTTTTTCCGGGCACGAAAACATCCAGATCCACTCACTAACCACCCCCCCTACCCACCACCCACCACATCCCATCCGAGCCCGCATGAAATTTGAGTGCTGGAGCTGAAGCGGAATCTGATGTTAATGTACATAGTTGTGTTGTCTCTGCTTAATGATTTAATGCAGTGTACACGTACTGTCACTCCCACAGTAACACACTGGCACAGTATCCGAGAGATACAAATACACACACACACACACACACCACTGCATGCTGTACTGGCCAATGGGCGTGGCACTGTCAACAATTGCAGCATAATGAAACCGCATTCTGGATTCCGCTTGATAAGTTGAGCTCTGGTCGGCTGTGTTGGAGTGGGTATAAATTGTGTGTATGTGTGTGTGTGTGTGTGGTATGGTGTGTCTGTTGCGGGGAGGGGGAGAAAGTGAGTGCGATAGGGAGGGAACAAGAAAGAGAAAGTAGGAGGCAGACGCGCAGCTGCGCCTGTGTGTGAATTCATTGAGAAAAATAGGCAGCCGTGAGGGACTCGGAATGGGGTGGGGCTGCCAAAAACGAGTTCAAGGGTTTTCCGCCAAATGAGGGCACCGTTTCCCAGTTTCAGTTTCACTTTCTCCGCTTTCTCGCTTTTCTCACACTTTTTAGCCCCCTTTACCATCCCCTTTTACCGCTTTGCCCCCTTTTTTGCCCCTCATTTGTGTGGGGTACAAATGTCTTAAATCGGCCGTAAAATTCACTTACCCATAGCCTGGGGCTGTTGCAAGTGCATCTGCTGGGATTGCTGCATAAACGAACTATCCGCATCCATGTCCGCGCTCCTCGACTTTACCTTGCTGCACATGGAAAACATCTTGACTTGACTTGGATTTTTCCTGCTTCTCCAACACAGTTATCCTGCTCGATAATTGGCTCTTGGCAGATTTGTTGTTGGTGTTTGTTGAGTTTAGTTGGTAGTTTAATTGATTTTGTTGCTGTGCGGCGGTTCGATTGGCAGCTTCTTTGGGGCAAGATTGGGGTTGGGCTTGGGTTGGTTTGGCCTGGCTTGGCTTGGCTTGGTTCTTCGTCGAAGTGAAAGTGATGTCAGCACCAGGCTCGCGTTATCAGGATTCACCAGCAAACACACACAAGCTCGTACAAACGCTCACATATACGAACGCGGGAACACGAACACCGACGTACAGAAACAAAAGTGTTCGCTTTCCCTTTTTGTTTTTTTGTATGTAATTTTTTCCCGATTTTCCTGTTTTCTGTTGTTGTTGTTGTTATTGTTGGAGCAACGCCCGTTTTTTGCGGTACGTTGTTTGGGCCCAAAAGTTGTTGATGCCACGAAATTAATGGATTACCGATCCTGACACTGACGTCGCTAATTAGATTTCCAGTCCGTGTTGCCTACTTTGCTGCGCTGCGGCTAATGATGATGGAACTGAATCCGGAGCCACACAAACGTATCCGGCCAAGTGACAGTTGAATGGGATTCGAAGTGGAATGAATACGGATGGTCTGTCAATAGGTTGCCGTGGCAGGTCAGTCACTGACAGCTCAACATGGCAGTTCCAGATACCGCTGGGCTACTGTATCTGTCGGGTATAGTGTTGCAAGTAGGCAAATGGCAAGGCTAGCAAGCAAATGGGCAGGCAGGCAGACGCAGTTGTTATTATATGGCCGTAATTATGTTGTCTGCTCCAGTATCTGTGTCCTGTTACTATGTCCTGTTTCTGTTTCAGATTCTGTTGCTACTGCTGCGGCTTTGTCTGCTTCTGCTGTTGATGTAGAATTGGCTGTCCGCTGCACACCTCTGCTGGGTTAAACGGCCGAAACTCGACTGACTGGGGCTGCCGAAGCTCCGGGCTGCCGAGAAGCCTTCACCGAGACCGAGGGCTGATAATCGAGAGCCGAATACCGAAAACTTAGTGCCGAGAGCTTTCGGTCAGGACTAGGACAACAACTCGGTGATGCTGCTACTGCTCCTGTTCCTGATACTGTCACTGCTACCAATGCTGCTGCTGCTGTTGCCGATGTTGGTACTGGTACTGGTACTGGTACTGGTGTCCTTCAACGTCCTACGGCAACAACACGTCGCGGGTCGTCGCAAACGTCGGCAAACGAACCCGCCAACAGATGACAGCCAGTGCGGCTGCTTTCACTCATCTTCACAACTTTCTCCCGAGCTTTTTTCTTACTTTCTCTCTTCGTGGCTGGCTGTCTGTGTTAGTAGGTTACCCACCCATCAGATCCAGCCTGCTATCTCCTTCGTCCTTCCTTCGCCCTCGCCCTGTCATCGCTGTCCATGTTTATTTGGCAACCCACTGCGACTCCGGCAGCATCTGCTCCAGCTCGGCGATAATCGGTAATAATGCGCTCTGCCACTATTCAAATGGGCGGCAAGTAAATAAACAGTACTTAGTACACTTTGAACACTTGCTGAGCCCCCCCAAAAATAGGGACAAGAGTTTACAGAACGCAGCTGCTGCTATTGCTACTGGAAAACTCGTGGGAAAATTGAGCTGCGTCCTGTTTAGCCCCATTCCCTTCCAATCCAATCCAATCCAATCCCTTGGGCACAAGCTGCGAACGGCTCCTCCATGCAAGTGGCTGTGTGACCCAAATTGAAAGATATCCGAGCTGCACGAATCCGATTTAATTAACTTAATTTGATTTTAAGTAGCGCCCAATGGGTAGTCGAGCTGCTGCGGCCCCATGGCCCCAAAATATGAGTTATTTTTGCAATAGTTTGAAAATGACGGATATATGATGATGAGTTATTAATAATCTGGCTATAAATGTTAAGTTTACTTTAAAATGTTTGGAGATCCTATTGAAATTGTTAAGTTATCCATACTACTGTGAATTTTTAATTTGATTCCCTGCAGCACTTTGTGCGGAACCACATTAAAGGCAAAGATACATTCAATATACACTGACTGCTTTTGAGGCATCACTGGAGAAAATCACTGGCGGCTATGAAGTGGACCCCTGACAGCCGCCGGATTGTCAATTAATTTTTTAATTAAATTGTCAATAGCACTACTGATACTTTTGCTTGCCCCGCCGGCTGCAAGTCACTTTGTTCCACCCCCACTCGGTCGGTACGAGGCGGGATGGGACCAGCGAGAAAGCATATCATTTTGCGTTGCACAATAAATGGCACAAGTTGCACAATGGTTTGAAAGAGAGAGTTAGCCTTTATTGACCATACGGCATAAGCTCCTTAAAAGCAATCTCAGTTCCTGGCATCTCCATTTCCGAGTTCCTCCTTTTGCGTTTTCATTTGCAATTGCACTTTCTATGAGGAAAGCGCGTTTATGACCCTGCATAAAGGGATCTCTTTACAGCACAGTGGTCCCAGAGCCAGTACCACCTGCCACTTACGCATATACTATACAGGATGTGTGTGTGAGTCTTTGTCCCTCCTCCCGTCGTCCTTCACTGTCAGCTGGCTGTTCCCAGCGCTGTATTGTTGATGTTCGGAGTTGAATGTGGATGCCTGATGCTTGGGCCTTTGCATGTTCCTCCTGCCGGAACCTCAACATCAACATCAACCTGGACCTGAACCTGAACCTGAAATCACTTAATCAGTTTATGCAGCACAAATTTACTCAGCAAAGTGGGCTTGGCATGGTGCTCGCCGTGGGTCTGGCTCTTGGTCTGGGTGGGAGTGTTGAGGTATAGGTATAGGTATAGGTATAGGTATAGGTATAGGTATAGGTATAGGTATAGGTATAGGACTTGTTATTGACATTGCTTTTTCCCTCGCTTTTGGCTCTGGTGCTCGGAGCTCTATTCGAACGTAATGCCTTTGTAAGTGGCATTAATTTGATGCCGCTGATGGCATCGCCTTTTACTGCAAACCTCTGCACTAATGAAATTTCCACAAATTTTCCATTTTCCTTTATTTTGTATTTAAATTTAAGAGGATTTCAGATTAAATATGAAGAGTGCATCAATTCATACGAAATATGAATGTTTCCAGGGTTTAAACAAAGTCTACATATGATTTCTTGCTGAAATGCTATTGTATTTGTTTAAAACAAAATTGAATAAAATTGAATAAATACAAAGACTTGGAACAGTTTCCCCCCAAAAAAACATCTTGCTATTTCCATAAAAATCATCAAATTGAAAAGCAATGAGTTTACGTGGCTTGAGGGTGGCATGCCACCTCTTGATAAATAAATTTCGAGTTCATATCTGTGCGGCCCCAGTTGAGTCTTTCAAGGCCTGGGCGTTTTCACTTTCGGTTTCCAATTACACACAGTTGCGCTTCGCCAGCACGCTCTCTCTCTTTCTGTTGTTGCCCCTCCGCTTGCCATCACACTCTTCGGGCCACCCAGCTCTCTATTTTCCCGGACAGATACGCACACGCTTAGCTTTAAAGTGTGGCCCGGTTTCGGTTTTCCACCATCCATGCCAGTGCCCACCCCCAACACCCAACCCCCAACCCCCTACACCCTACACCCTACACCCTACACCCTACACCCTACACCCTACACCCTACACCCTACACCCTACACCCTACACCCAATGCCCTAAAACCCATCCCTACGCCCTCGCCCATTCCAAAATCCCCATGTCCTGGGCGTGGACTCCTGACCGTGACACAATTTCTATTGTAGAGCATCTGCAGCAGTTACAACAAAGGCATCCTATGGGTACATATCTGAGACCTGCTCCATTTCACTGGATTTCGCTCCTCATCATCTGGGGCATCCAAAGACAGGTGCTGGCCACTGGAAATTGGACACTTGTTGACCTGTCCTGGCCTGGCCCGTAATCTATACACGTTCAGCTTATTTTTGTTGGTGATTATGGTAGGATTTATTATCATTTGGTGATTTGATTTAAGGCTCTACCTTGTACAATACAATGATACATAAATACATTGAACTACTTGAGTAGATCAGGACATTTACTTTTTTTTTTGTTCTGTTTATTTGAATGTTTGTGTGAGAGCTTCGTTCCCTTTGTTCTTACTTATTTATTTATTTTTTTTAAGTTTTTTGTTTTTGTTTTGTTTTGTGTCTGTTGCTTTCTGGCAAAATATTTGCCAAGTCAACAGTGCGTATGTATAAAATACATATACAAAGATGTATGTACATATGTATCTGGGTGGGGTATGTACAGCAGACTGTCTGTCTTGTACAAGTTTCGCCTGGCTTTCGCTTAGTTTGCAATTAACATTTTGGAAAACAAATTTATGCAGCATCATGCAGAAGTCGTCCGTCGTGTTCTTGGCTCCAACTCAGCTGTTATGTTCCCGCTTATAATAATGCTAATTAGGTGGTGGTGGTGCGATGGATTCGTATGATAGATGGCAAAATAAAGCGTCAACAAACGTAATATCCAGGACCCATCCAGCCCCATCTCCATATCCGCAATACATGCAACACATACACATACTTATAATAGGGTGGGCCTAATCCGGTAAGAATGATTCGAGCATAGGATTCATAAAATGACTTCACAAATAATCAAAATAATATATTAAATAGTTTTTACAATAAATGGGAATGAGTAATTTACAATAAACAAACTTATTTTGTTAAAACATTTAAAAATAGTCTTCGCCCCAATACTTGTGTGTTTGAATATACAATCCTGTTGATGTCCCGACAGGACAATCTGCAGCACATACGCCATAACACCTCATACAAATGTCACTTATTTTATGTGGGTTTATAAAATTAGGTACATACACATTATTAACTATAACATTTTAAAAAATCTTTTTACTTTTCTCAATTCACACAAACAACAAACATTTGCTAATAGCCGAAAATTATGCTACGATTTTCAATTCGTTTTGGTTGTTTTTACCGCGTAATACTCAAAAGCGTATTTATCATCTAGGGATTCTTGGTTTGATTCTTCTTGGTTTCTTACTTAGTTGGTTGTACGGCTACAATAAGGACACTAGTGAATTACCTTCAAACGACAGACGGCCAACGGCCGACGGGAAAGCTACCAACCAGCCAAAAGTTCGACGAAAATTCATTAGAAAGGAAAAGGCGACGGTTGGAAAATAGAAATGATGACAGAGATTGTGGTGGCTTCCATTTCCGGTTCCGTTTAGTTTAGTTCTGCAGAGCAGCTCGGAGCAGACTGTCCAGCGTTAGCTGGATGGTTCCATTGGCAGCTGCCTGCAAAACGGATGGCGGCTTGGGCAGTGCCGGAAACGTTGTCGGAGCTCCCGCTTGACTGCCCTTGCCGTCCAGGCATTCCATCCCAGTGGTTGCCAACGTTTCAGCTATGGAATCGTTGGGGCAAAGGCGGACTGGCGAGGGCGAGGGCGAAAGCGAGGACAAGGGCGGGGGGCTTTTTGGTCTCTCTATCTCGGTAGATTTCTTCTCCTCCACCTGCACCTTTTCCTCTTCCCGCTTTTGAAGGTGGCCGGCTTCATCCTTTCGACTCTGATTTTGTTGGGCAATCACCGTGTTGACCTTGTTCCACAGGGTGTTAACAACAGCGGAATCCTTGGTAGCTGCCGCCGTTCTTTTGGCAATCTTCTCGATGAAACTTTCTGTTTCCGGAACCGGAGGTTCCACAGGTTGGGCTGGCTGGTGGCCACCATCGCTGCGAGTATGCGAAACGAGGCGTGGCCGAATCTGCGGACGCTCGGCGGGCAGTTCCGGCAAAGTGGCGGACACAGCGCGTCCTTGACTCACGAGCTCCAGCATTATCCGCCGCGTGATGCCCAGCACCAGCGGCCTCTTGGCATCCGTAATGTAATCCTCCCACTGTTTGGGCTTTTTCTCTTCATTTGCGCTAGCAGTCGTCGTGGGAGGGTGTCGACGAAGTTTTGCCCGCATGGAGTCTACGGCCTGGGCAGCTGGGTTCAGTTGACCCGAAGCATCTGGTTTGAAGCTCACCATATCGTAGACAAAGTCCTTGTTAACTGCCTTTACTCGTTTGCGGGTGGGACGCTTTTCTGGGTGGTGATCGCCAGATTCAGGCGATATTTGGTTGCGCGACTTCCGACGCTTCTTTCCCGAGGTTTGTGTGGGTGGTTCCACCCGCTCTTGGTTAACCGGCTCCTCTTTAATTTCCGCGGAAGGAGATATGCGTCCATCTTCTCCCACCGTGGATTCCGTAATTGTCTTGACCCGCTTAAAGCGCCTTTCGTATGTTTTCATAGCTGGCTTGGCCTCGTCCGCCTTTGAAGGAGACTTGGCCTCACTCTCTGGTGATGGCTTTTCCTCCTTATCCAGTAGAATTATGTCGCCATCGACATCGTCACGCGAATACTCACACTCGTGAGTGGAGACATACTGTTCCGTCAGCTTGTCGCGGTCGCCCTCGATTTTGTGAGTGAAACCCAGGTGATTTACAATATCATAGCGCCGGAAAGCGCGGTATTCGCACAAATTGCAGCCAAACCGACGTGCGCGGTAATGGAACATAGATATGTGACGACGCAGATTGCCGAGGGCGTTGAACTGTTTGTGACAGATTTTGCAGCGACACCGCAACTGCTTCTCCACCGGAACATTGCGCTTCTTTTTACCCTTCGCCTTGGAATTCTCAATATCAGGATTAGATTCAGGACCGGCTGGTGCTTCAGTATCGGCTTCCGGTTCGTCTTCACTGTTGGAGGCCTCATCGCTGGCAGAATCGCTTTCGTTGGGTATCTGCAGCTTGTCCAATGAGACTGTGTGCAAGCCAGAGGGAAACGAATTGGCCGGCTCTGGTAAATCTTCGATCTTCTCGATGGGAGGCTCTCCTTCATCTACCTCAAGTTTGGGTAACTCTATGGAGGCTGTGGGGTCTTCATCGCCTACATCCAAACTAGAATCATTGCTCTTGGATTCTTTAAACTTTTTGACGCAGGCTATTGGTTTGGCCAATCTGGCTTCTTGTTTCGCGCGGCAATTGAGTAAGTGGGTCGACAAAGCGGCACGGCGCTCAAAGGATTTCTCGCAATACATGCACAACGACATGATTTTCCGCATTTCACCACCGGCACCTAGTGGTTCTGGCTCATAGCCCACCACATCGTCGGACATTTTCAGCCGCTTCAGTTCACGGCAAGGTCCTTTGGGTTGGACATCTCCTTGCTGCACGCGGCGCTTGAGGATCGTGTTCCTCATCATGCGAATGCGTCTAGTTGGTTTTCTAAAAATAAATACAAAAGTCGAAGTAAAGAATCAAATCCTATATGTGGGACCACTATGACTCACAAATTTAAAATAAACAAAAGTTCGAAAAAAAAGGTACTTCAATAAATAAAAATATAACTCGGAGTCTTAGGCTCACATTTTAAAGAATTTTGGATTTTATGAACATCACTAAACATTGAAAAGAATGATACAGTTTTCTTGAGATAATAAAAAATTTTGAAAATTAAAAATTTCTCCTAAAAAGGAACTTTTTTATTGTCTAAAAAATGTAATTTGTTTAAAATCCTAAATGTGGAAAAAAATTGCCCAATCTCCGATCATGGCATTACATACTTGTGGTCCTTGGAAAGATGACGAATGACAGCGGCAGCCTGCAAAAATGTCAACGAACAGGCCGGACACTGGAACGCAAATGCTGAAGACGTATGATGCTTCTGAATGTGCAGCTCAAGCGTTTTGTGCGTCTGAAAAGTCAAATTGCCTGCGAAATACACAAGTCACCAATCGAAGTCAAAGCCTATTTGGATGGGCACACTCACAAGTTTCGCAAAAAATTCCCGTATCCGTTTCGTCACTGATTGACTGTTCTCCGGCTTCTCCCGAGTCGCTGCCTGCGTGGCGTTCAATCTTCACTGGGTTCAGGGCTTTCCCATCGGGTCCCACCACAGTGTCGTTAGGATTAAGCATACGATGCACCTCGTCTAGTTCCGTTCGTATACTGTCGTGCTGGTCCTGCACCTTGACAGTTTGATAAACGGCCTGACTGGAGGTGGGCACCGATTCCAGTTGCAGGACTGTGGGTGAAGTTCTTCGAACTTGCTTTGGGGCTTTCTCCCTTCGCAAACGCTCAATGACGCCGCTGAGATCGCGTATTCCCCCACCTCCTCCCTTTATAGGACGGGGCACTGGCGAGCAACCTGTACTTCTGCTGCGCAACATGTTTTCTATGTCTTGGGGAGAAGGTCCGCTGCCGGTCTGTATTATCATCGTCGAGTTTAGATCCTAAGAAAGAGGTGTAATTACAGTTTCTGGGATACAATCGGTTCTGGGGATAAGGACAAAATGGTTCTTTACTGCGCACTCACTGTGTATCCATTACCGTTCGCCAAACGGGCGCTGACGCAACAAAAGACACGCTTATGGCTGATGAAATTGGCCAGGCTGCGAAACATATTCCTGCACACCTTGCACTCGTAGATCAAGCTGCACTCCATACTGAGTAACTGGCGAACCTGCAATAAAGTGATGGAAACTGTTAAAAGGTTCCAGCCAAGGAGCGTTCGCCATTGGGGGTCCAAGCTGAGTCACGTACTCCACTTAAAGAAAACTACAAACCTCGCTGGTGCCATCTTCATAGGCACGTCGGGCCTCCTCGAATCCCGTGTGGGCGGTGCGCAAAGGTCGCTGCAGCAGGCTGATGTCGTCACCACCGTTGGAATCCATCTGGTGCTCCTTGAAATTGTCAGAATTACACCGTGAGCTGCGCTTCCGCATGGCGCTGCTTTCCGAACGCGTTTTTAGGCACAATCCTCACGCAGGGCTTTTAGGCTGCCGTTTCTGCGACGCGTGGCTTTCAAACAATCAAGGGGCTGTAATCAGAGAGTTTTTTCCAATTCGAATTCACGCCTGCATCTTGCATTTTTTGTGTGTTGCAGGAATTAGTGACCAAGTGTGACCACCTTTTTTTCGGAAAAAGGTGTGAAACGCCTTAAAATGTTCCTGGCTCAGAACGCTTAAGTCCCGAGGATAATCCATCATCTTATATAATTGCTTTAGCAAATCTGTTTTCCTGGAAAACTTTAATTTTTACGAAAAAATTGATAAATAACTTTATCAAAACATTTTCAACCTCAACATGGTATTTAAATATCAAGATTGTCGATTTTTCCTATCGAAATCGTTACCATCTCTGGAGCCCAGATTTGATGACTTGAACAAAACACAGTGACCGGATTTAAGATCTTATTTGAATTTTTCTTGAAAATTTATTTAGAACAAACACTGAACATGAGTTGTCCAGGATTCGGAGAACTAAACATTCCATCGTCGCGTGCCTTTTGGGATGATTGCGACGAGGATGAGTTCGAGAACATTACTCCGGCTGAGAAGTGAGTTTATTTTCAAATGTTTGTTGCATATTAAGCCCTCAGATTCGCAGATTGGAGTTGAAGTTCGAGGCCGAATGGGCTGACAGTAAAACAGCTTTCGAAAGCGATCTCCTAGTGGTCATCGAAGGTTCTCACATCTCGCACTTCGGAACCTCAGTGCTGGCTAAGGATACTAAGCGTGTATGCAGTATTCCCGCCAAGACTTCCTCCTTGCACTGGAATCCTGAAAACAAACAACTTCTGGCCATTCTCGAGGATGATCTTACCATGAGTGGAGAGGTTACAGAGCTACTACTTCCCTTTGCAAAGGTGGCCAAGAAAGTGGTCACCCTGACGGTGAAAGCAAAGGTCGAGTTCAAAAGCGAGGTGATACAGTTGTACAGCGATGACATTGCCATCGTACGAGGAGTGGGTGCTAGTGAGAAGGGCATAACTGAACTGGAAGCTCCAAATTTCATAGCCGGTGTGGCAGCTGGAGGTAAGGACTTCAAATTAAACAGAGTTTTAGGCAAATTAATTAAAATTCTCTGGTTTCAGTGGCCACATGGCGGGATCAGCAAGAATTGCCCGTCAACTCTTATGTGGTTTACACAGACAAGATCCCCTTGGACTCGACGGCAGCAAAGCCTGTGCTTAAGCTTCTTCAGAGCGTTGGTGTAGCTTGTACATCCAGTTACATCCCTCCCCGAAAGGATAGCTCATATCTGTATATGTAAACAACTTTTTTGGCTGTGTTTCCATCAAACTTTAATTCATTTTTAAATGGTGCGGTTATGGAATAAAAATATATTTCGATATCATTACTTTAGTACTTCAAACATGCTGAGGTTCAGCTCCCTTCGACGCTGCTCCATGTGTGCTTTGGCTATAGCGATAAACTGCGGCCGGGAAAGCATAGAATACGCAGGCACCAACACAGAGGAGGCCAGCATGTGCAACTCCTTGTGGCCACTACTAAACATGTCGATTCCAAACTCCAGAGCGGTTCCAAAGTCGCACTCGTCTACTGCTATGGTGGCCGCATTGGCAACCGGCTGAAGTTTTTCCAGTACCGCCTGCTTGGCAGATCCATTGTCGATGTCATTGCGTTCCAGCAAAGTCATCATTTTCATCAACTCAGCATCGCTTACGGGGAGCTGGCGGTACCCCATCTGGGTCTTCCTATCGAACGGCACAACAATTCCAGCTCTGTGGAATGTTTTGGCAACCACACGCTTGTTTCGATCCCGCTGAAGGCGATCCAGTTGTGGTAATTCAAGAGATTTATCAGACAAGTACTTCTGAACAGCTTTCTTCGTTCCAGCTACCTGGTTTGCTGTGAACGGTGTACCCACAAAATCGTTCTCCAAATAGTATAGAAATGCATCAAAAATATTTCCAGCTATGAACTTAAATTCACATCCCTGTGTGGAGTCGTTTCTGGCAATCAACAGATTATCCTTGTCCTGCGGCACATCCCTCCAGTAACCGTAGTGTATTCCCGTGTTTTTGCGCACGAAAATAGTTTGGAACTCTGGAGGGTCGTAGTAAAAGCGCCAATGCCTCAAGTAGTCTCCAGGTTCACCCATCTTGGCTCCATGAAATCTTTGGGCCAGGAATTCGAAGGGACCCACTAGCTGCAACTGAAATACCTTTTCGAGATGATCCAGACTGGCTGTCTTCTCCTGGGGAGGATCGTTGTTTAAGGTGCCCACAAATTTCCAGAATTCGTAAAAGTCGGGCGGCATTTCAACCAAAAATTTGTGGCGGATAAATTCGTTGGACTGGCACAGATTGTCGTACTCTTGCTGCACTGATAATCGGATGCGCTTCTCCAGAATTTCCATGTAGTTCTTGCCAGAAATATTGTTCATGGCCTCTCTATGCAGCTCGGCTGTCTCCGATTCATAGCTGCCCCTGGGCTCCTCTTGAATATCCATGTTTCCACTCTCTGCACTTGAGCTACTGGTGTTTGGCTTATCTTTCTCCTCTGATTGCGAGGATGCACATCTTTTTGGCGCCACTTTTTTGTTAGTCGCACAGTTTTCTTCTTTTTCTTCCTTGTTGGGGTGATTATATTTTGATAAATGGTCTGGATTTCGCTGATAGCACTTTTCCCAGTATTTGCAATCTTGTTTGGGCATTTTCAGATTATTAAATAATATTTACAATTTTAATGCATGCAGTATGATACAATTACAAACAACAAGCTTTCAGTGCCGTGGTTGGAAATTTGAGAGGGATAATCGATAGTTTTTAAAGTGCTTGAAAATAAATGTGGTTCACTTATTTAATTTAATGAATAAATATATTTAATAAAAATAGACATCTTAGAGGGAAGTTGTAGCTAATTATATGAATCCAGAAAAAATCGATACATTAAAACTTGTAAATTCCAAAAGAAACTTTCTGGATAAAACCCATTTGCAAATTTTTATAACCATTATTTTTTCTTAAATAATAAGGTCATTTCATTGATACGTTTTCCTCAAATCAAAATACATATATCCCTTTTTAACATTTATGATAACTACGCCTATGGAAAAAGTTTGGGAAAGAAGCAAAAAAAAAAACAAAATCTTTCAAGTGTTGCAAAACCCACAAAAAGTGCTGGAAAAAATCAAAACAATGCGAAAATAGTTTTTATTTGATATTACGGGGGTTGTTTCTTTTAATTATTGTAGTTCATTCAATGAATACAAACTTTGCGAAAAGAATCGAAGTAATTATGTTTTTAGGAGGTTAGTACGATTACAGTTACAGAATGAATAGGCAGGCGATTCAGAGGGAAAACTAAGTGTCCTTAGTAGCTACAAAATATGTTGGCTAATCCTCAACAGCGCACATGACCGAGTAAACGCACTCCTCCTTGTTGATAAGGTGGCAAGTCTTGTTTACCAGGGACATCAACTGGTTGACATCAGTGGCCCAGTTGTTTAATATGTCGGATGCACTCTTCTTTTGGGTAAAGTATATTATGCCGGCTGGACGATCAATCTTAACCCGTATGGTGTCACTGTTGGCCAGCTTTGAGAGATATTCCTCGCAACGGCTGCTGGGCAGATTTAGCAGTTCGCTCATGCGCGTCAAATGCAAGCGGGAGTAATACATTGCAATGATTCGAATGTTCTGCAAGAAATAAGAATCTAGTTTGCTGTTTGAAAATATCAATTTCTTGGTTCTGCTTACATGTTCTATTAGCCGATCCTTCAGTTCGGTGATGCATTTCTTTCCGTGCTTTGTACTATCCTTAAACATTTCGTTTTCGGCTAGAACCTGTCCAAATTCGGCGTTAAAAGTGTCAAAGTTGATCAGCTCCTTGGACATAAACAAGCGCAGAATTTCTCTACAAATTAAACAAAAACATTAATACCAGAATATTTTGGGTAGATTTTTAGCTTATTACTTGTATACTGGAACATCTTCTAGCTTTTTGTTTTTAGATAAATGTGCCATCATGTCGCTCTGTTCATTGTCGAAGGGGGCTAACACGCAATACAAAACAGCGCTGACGAGTTTTTCCGTCAACTCCTTCTTCTGCTCCTCAGTCAGCTCAATCTCCACCTCAGGCTCTGCGACGGGCTCCACTTTCTTTTCTTTTGAGTCATCCTCCTTCTTCTTTTTGTCCTCTTCTTGTTTCTTCTTTTGCTCGTCAGCGGAGAGCGAGGAATCGACGGGTGTGAGACCAGTCTTTTTGCGAGGAGGCTCGGCAATGGCCTGGTAATGACGGGAGGTATTCAGGAAAGACGTATCCCGGTTTAGTTGAATCATCAAGTTATAGAACTTAAGCTTGAGATCGTGTTGCGCTGGGTCATCGAAGAACTTGATACTGATCTTCTTGGCAATGATTTGTGTGGACACATAGTCCTCCTTCAGCAGGCAGAGACGCATCTGTTCCAGAATAAGTTCAACTTTTTCTCGCTTATCCATAGACCCGTAAGTTTCCACCTGAAGTTCTTCCATAACGGTGGCAGCTCCAGCGATATCGCCATCGGCCTCTTTGATATCCGCCAAGATCTTTGTGAGCCGTGCCCGTTCGATCTCGACGTAAATCTTACCCTCAGTAACTGATCGAAGAGTATCGATTAGCTTGAGCTTTGTCTCTTTGTCGGGAGTTTTTTCCACGTAAGTGCAGCACTCCTGGATCATTTTCACTACCGCTTGTTTAAGCTGAGATCGGCGACGCACCAGCAGGCTCACGTACTCATTGAGGGCATTCCAGTTGGAGGCATCAAAACAAATCTGACAAATGGCCACTAGAACGCGCGAGCAGGAGACCATGTCGGCGCCCAGTCGCGTTTGTTTCTCCAACTGCAGCATCATTTCGATGGCTTCGTGAAAGGCGTCAGGGTTCTTCTTAGCCAACTCCTTGGCCAGCGGGATTTTCTCATTGCAGGCCGGTTCATAGTCAACCTCCATCTTGGTGATGCGGCCGCCATCGAACAAATATGTATCCATTATCTAAAATCAGAAAAAACCGAAACGTAAATTTTATTTTTGCCGCTATGACTATGCAGTTTTCAGTACTCACCTTGTATTTCCCTCTGTCCGGTTTACAATCAGATTGAACTTGGTCTCTTTGGTAAAAGACTGGGAGCCGACTACTCTGCAAACGGGTTATTTATTCTTAAGCTTCCCTTCAAGGTGCTGCTCGCGAAAGCGGGTTTTCTTTATAAAAATAATTCTCTGCAAATTCTGCTTACCAATGCCTTGTTAAGTTGGCTGCGCGAGTGAGTACGAGTGTTGGAAAACGCTTGCCGGACAGAGCGATTTTGAAAAGTTGATACAATTTTAAATGTGACAATCAAAAAACAAACACAACAATAAGCATTTATTGAAGCACAGAAAATATGGAAATTTGATGAACGATGGGCAAGTTTAAACATATGCCTGTCAAGCGTATACAAAAGGGCGTTTAAATTTCATATTTAAGCAATATCGGTGAAATATTATTAAATAGATATATGTATATATTTTAATATATAAATAAATAAAAATATAAAATTATCTTCCCGAAAGAATTTAATCGATATATAAGCAATAGGTGGCAGCTCTATTATGCCACATTATTATATACGTTTTCTAGCACTTACGGCTTCGTCTTTGTTTAGCCGCGAAAATTTCGCTAAACACTAACATTGAGGGAGTAATTTTTATGAAACGTTCCTCTGAACTGTATAATAGATCACTAGATTTATTAAATTTATCATATAAAGCTTTAAGCCCAAGAAAAGGGCCTTTTAAAGACGTGAAACTCTCACCACAAGCACACATTGCGCGCCAAAATTGAGACCATTCTGTAGCTTAGAAGAAATTCCAAAATGGCCCAAATTCAGGAATATCAGGACTTGGTCTTGGATGCCTTAGAAGTCGTGGACTTTAAGTTGAGTGAGTAGTATCCAAATGCATTCTTAGTGTAGTGCCCTGAAATGATTGTATTTTCGGAACAGTTCGGGACAAGGGAGACATTAACAACGACGCTTTGATTTTCCACCCCGCCATGGCCCATCAGATTTTCGGTGAATCTGAGACTATATTCGGTTACAAAGATTTGCATGTGCGAGTGCTTTATACTGCCGGGCCCTTGCACATATACCTTGGTATCGAGTACGGAACGCGAGTGAATGAGATATCTGGTGGAGAAATCAAGGCTGACGATGTTATCAGCACTATTGCCCAGAGTCTGCCAGACGGGTGCTATTTCATCAACCTGGATGAGTTCCTGAAGACCTTGGACAAAGCCGACAAGTTTCAGCCCTTCGGCGAGAAGGTTAATGAGTATACCCGCCCATCGGACGACGGAAGCGAGCGGCTCTTTGAAATATACCAATGCGATTACAAAATATCGTCATTCCTCAAGTTCTTTTCGCGACTGCAGACCTTTGTTTTGTGGTTCGTGGATGCAGCTTCGTACATCGACACCGATGACCCACAATGGTCCTTCTTTGTTTGGTAAGTAAAAAAATACTATCTTGCACAAAAGAGCACAGCCCTTTTCACATACTTTTACTATATTTATTTTTATTATATTCTAGCTATGAAAAGTACAAGAATAACGATGGTCAGTGGCAGTACGCCACCGCCGGCTATACCACCGTCTACGAGTACTACGCTTACCCGCAAAATAAGCGCCCTAGGATTAGCCAGATGCTGATACTACCGCCTTTTCAAAATCTGGGCCTCGCCACTAAGCTGGTGGAAACCATTTACAAATTCTACCAGTCTCAGAAGAACGTGGTGGATATTACCGTGGAGGACCCGTCCGAAGACTTCCAGCGCCTTCGAAATTTTGTAGATGCTCGCTTTTGCAAGGAATTAAAATCTTTTTCACCCGATATTATTTCCAAGGGCTTCACAAAAGAGATGGTTCGGGAAGCTCGGGAAACACTTAAACTGAATCCCCGCCAGGTGCGGAAGGTTTATGAATTATTGCGCCTTTACTATACCAATTTGAAAGATGAAAGGGAGTACAGGGCCTATCGGTTGGAGGTGAAGAAACGCCTCAACGCCGTATACTACAAGCAGCTAAAAGACTTGAAGAAAATGGAACGCTACAAAATGGACACAGAGATGCTAAGGGCTCGCCTGCCCACCATGAAACAGCGAATGGATCAACTACAAGAGGAGTACGCAGTCGTGGAACAAGATTATCAGAACACCATTGCCAAACTGAAAGCCTAAGATGCACCATTGGAGCCAAGAGGTGTTGAGTAATTTATTTCGTTTTCCGTTTTCTAAATATGTTGAATACAAAATACATTTTGTTTGCCATAAGCCTAAAGTAGGATTCTGTCGAATAAATATTAAAAATGACATATGTGTATAGTGGATATATTTTATGAGATATTAGAGTTATCCGTGCACATGTTTTTGAGGGGCAATGCTGGGCGTGGGCACTTGAGCAATTAAGCGTTTATAAAAACAACATTTTAAGCTAACAAATACGATTTATACAGACTGAAAAGTATTGCAATTGAGGCTTGGAAGTACACATGGGATACAATTATCAAGGGTGCTGGGCCAGCAGCCCGTACAACTAGCAGGACCCGTACTCCTCCATCCACTTCTCGAATCGGGCGACATCGTCGGCGGAGACAGATTTTTTGGTGCGCTGCCTGGCATCTTGGAAGTCCTGCAGCGTTATCGGCAAATCTACCTCCTCGCGCCGAATTTGCTTGATTTGGTCCGGTGTGCGGCCGGAGATGAGGCGTCGCATGGGCATCATGGAGGCATCGCGGCACACATTGCTTATGTCCGATCCGGAATATCCTTGCAGCTCGTCACCTATTAGTGAGGTGTTCAGGTTCGGGGCCAAGCAAACATCCTTTAGGCAGAGTTTAAGTAAGGCTGAACGTGTGTCCTCTTTAAAGTGGAATAAAAATAGTATTTTTTTTATACTGTTTTAGGAATCTTTTAATTCTCTTACCATTCGGAAGAGGAATATAGATGCGCTTTTCGAAACGTCTACGGAAGGCCTCGTCAATATCCCATGGATGATTTGTGGCCGCCAGCACCATAATTACTTTTTCCTCCTCCTTGGTTGCGTTCAGTCCGTCCATTTGAATGAGCAACTCTGCCTTGAACCGCCGGCTGGCCTCGTGCTCCGAATCGCTGCCCCTGGAGGCACATAAGGCATCGATCTCATCGATAAAGATTGTGCTGGGTGCATAGAAGCGGGCCATTTCAAACAGCAGACGCACTAGTTTCTCGCTCTCACCCCGGTATTTGGAGGTCAACGTGGAGGAGGATACGTTGAAGAAAGTTGTGCCGCATTCGGTTGCTACCGCCTTGGCTAACATTGTTTTGCCTGTTCCTGGGGGACCCACCATAAGGACTCCGCGCCACGGACGGCGGATTCCCTTGAAAAACTCTGGCATTATGACTGGAAGTACTACTGCTTCCTGTGGATAAAAAAAAAATGTTTTATTTTTGAAGATTTAATAACTAAATATATTTAAAAGAAGAAGGAAAACCCACCTGCAGTATGGTCTTAGCCTCATTCAAACCGGCCACATCAGTCCACTTGATACACGGATGGCGCTGCAGTATATCCTTCTCGAGGGTATCCACTAAATGACCCTCGTAGCCTAGAGGCGAGAAGTGCTTGACCTTGGTCTTTGGTGAGCACTTGGGTGTATTGTGATTGGTGGACAGGGACTGAGCATGCGAGTTGTCCTCCAGCGATGTGGTGGCATCCTGGTCATCCGAATTGGAGTTCTCATCCAGGGAGTTCTTCTTCACCGGCTTGTGTTTGAGCGTCAGTTGGGTGTTGGTACTGAGCTTTCTGGCCCTCAACCTTTCCACAGATCTGCTTTTTCTCACGGCAGCAGTCAGTGCAGAAGCTCTTCCGGGTCTTCCGAGCCTCATACTATTGGCCGCAATGGGTGCTCCTCCGCTGGCAAAGCCCACATTCCCCGCACTGCCATGATGACTCTGTCCTAGGCTGCTGTTGTTCGTGCTACTAATGGAGGGCAGTGTAGGTTGTAGCTCGGGATCTCGCCGTCTCAGCGAGGACACCCAGCGATTGTCCTGCTGCTGTGAGGGAAACGGCATCTGAGCCGTCTGGCTGGGCCGTGGTTGTGGGGCCACTTCTGTGACGGAGACTGCTCTTTATTAGTAATCATGGAATGAACCTGCCCCTCAATGGTACCCCCCTACATTACCTTGAGTGGGCAGACGCTGCTTGCCACGTAAGGGAACACTTCCTCCTATCCCCAATCCTCCGGGAGCGTTGGGGCCCAGGTTGTTAATGGGTCGGTGAGGGCGCTCTGTTGTCGGGACGTGTCCGCTCTCCGACGAAGGCTTTTTCACACCATTGGCATTTCGCGGAGGACGACTGGTGGCCGTGATCTTGGTGAAGGCAAATGGCGAGAGGGAGTCCAATATAAGGGAGTCCATCATCCTTGCCATGTGGGACAGGCTAGTTGGAGGCGTGGATGAACTAGAAAGATGCATAATATTAATGTATTTTGAAACAATCTTAAATTCCCCTAAAGGATGGGCTTCAAGCTTAAATAGTCTAGATTCCAGTCTAGATCCGAAAGTCTAGACTAAAGAATATCCTCCGGATATCCGCGTTTATAAAACATTAGTTAGCTATCTATAAACTTTTTGCCTGATGGCGCTTGCCATTCAACTTGGCCGTGTCACAAAGGTCATTTGCTTTATCAGCCGCGGACAAGTACTTTGCGTGTTCTGGTGTGTGCTCACATACTATGTATATATTCGAATATACATATCGGTTGGATTCGTCGTGTCTAGCCGTCTAATATTAGCCAGCCCTAGCGATAGTCCTTACTACCTAGCGTCCTAGTCCTTGCCGTCCTTATCCCTTCCCCTGGACGGGCAATGCTCGGGAATTTCTAGGAAATGAAGAGTTCGTCGTGCCTCCCAAGGGGGGCGGACGTATTCATACAAAACTGCTGGTTGTCGGCAGGTGGGTTCAATAACCCAGGTGGCTCCTGGCCAGGTTATTGACGTGCCGGCGACAATTGTTAACTGTTTTATTCGCATTTGAATAGTTTTTCTTTATTTTTTTTTGGCATTGCATGCGTCATTCGGGGGCATTAAAGCCTTCATTGGCATTCCAGCCATATACAACATTGTAAATCTCGATCCCGAGAAATATGCCGCCATATTTTTACGCCAGGATAATTAAGTTGGCAGCAGAAGCATGGCTATAATTCCCGGCCAAGTCGCCCGACTCCTGCCACATCCGCTTGGTATTTATATAGAGTGTTGTACTCGCTCAAATTTGGGTTAATGTTTTCTATGTGCTCGCCCACGATTTCTGATTAGCCAAGCGACTAACTAGGCCAACAATAAGTTCCGCAGTCCCACAAAGCCTTCGACTGACCAGCCTATTTGTCCTATATACGTATAGTACTTCACAAGTATCCATGTGGCTTAATCTAGGCATTACATGCAGTTTAATTGAGCCATTGATTGATTGGCAAAGTGTTACAAGGACTCCGCCGGGAGGTAGGAACAGTGAATGGAGAATGGAGGCAGGTCCTTGGTCTGTTAGTTATGATTTTCTCTTTAAAATTCGTGTCGCCAAGAGGTGTTTATGCTAATTCCTACTTGGGAATTCCATTGGCACTGTAAAAACAACATTTTGCCATATGCAAATTACACCAAATGGCAATTATGACTGGCAGAAATATGCGATGCAAGGCAGGGGGCCATCAGGTTGTATTTCTTGGGAACACCTGCTTCGAATAAAAATCGGAAAGAATTCCTTTTAGCTGCCTTTGCTACGTCGAGTAAGAAGGCTCTTTTCAAGTAATTAAATAAGGACTGCTTAGTATCCCTAATTGTTTTCAATATTTATATTACATTCAACGTTCTTTGAAGAAAAAGATCAATATATATACAGTAGGTCCTGTTTTATAACATATAGTACCTTATAATCCCTCATTTGACCCTCATTTAATATTTAATACTTTAATATTTTAATCATATTTAAAATATTATATGTTATCCTCTCTATAGCTGTTTGATATTCAACTTTAACCCTTACCACTGATGCAGATCCCATAATGAGTGATACGGAGTATGCCTATAGGTGGAGACGAAGGGCACCGCAACTTCATATTCCACCTGGACATTCGGTGGCGACTGAGGCCGTATGGCCAAGGCAGTAGAGCGTTCCAAGGCGGGATTCGAGCTGGTTAACGATCGCTGACGCATGAAAGGATTTTGATGCTGGGATTGCACCGGCTGCTGGTTATAGATTCCCGAATTGTTGTTGACCAGTTGGGCCACACCGGCGGCCGGAGCCATCGATGTCTGGCCCATGCCAAACCAATTTTGGGCACTGGTGTTGAACATGGCACCGTGCCCGTGTCAGGACAACAACAAAAAGACAGGTAGACACTTCCTTCACTAGGAATTTAAAAATCACACACGTAAAAGTTCGAACGGAAACTTGATTCCCCTCCCCGGCGACAGTCTCCGCCTGGGCAGCTCGATTCGGGCAGTCCAAACACGACTATTACAAAAAAAAACCCTGACCCAAAGCGCGGTATCTACCGGACGGCTCAAGGGTTGCGGACCAACTGACTGACCACTCGACTGGACGACGCACAGTCCACAACAAAGCAGACCCTTTGACTACGGCTCGTTTTCGATATACCGGGTAGTTTTCCTAGCCCGTAGCTGTTAGCTGTGTTGTTTGTGTGAATGCGAATTGAGGTTAAAGGAAGTTTCGCCTGGCGCTGCTTGGGGGCGGTTTCAATCATGGTTATTCCCATGGAGGGGGCACCACCATATCTTGAGAAAAATAAACCACAAAAGATTTGATTGCTTGGCCTAACATACCGAGCTCGTTTTGAGACCATATCCATATCTTGGACCCTAGCTTTTTTCAAGATAAAATAGGCAAGTTATATAATACATCTAAATAGAATTTATCATATGTACATTTTTTTCACTATAACTGATTTATAATTGGGCGGAATTTTTAAAAGTAACGCCACAAGGGGTTTCATTTATAAGTAATACAAGTCTTAAATAAAGTATCCTGGAAGCATATTCATGCTTCGAGTGGACCCGAGTTATATTCTAGGACTCGTGTTACCCAACGCTAGGTGGACTCTGGTCAATGCACGCTACAACCAGTAGTCGCGGACTCGAGTCGAAGATTCCATCGATTTCTGGGAAGGAAAGGCGCTACACACACTTATGTATGCCATGTTGTATTTATCCACTCGAATAGCAGTGGGTTTCTAATAATTTGCCGGCAATGTAATTTAATGGCGGGCTTGCATGTGGAGAAAGCCGGCTCTTCAGTTGGCCTGCAACCTCCATCTCCCAGGCTTTCGAGAACAGCGATATTTTGAGACCTAGAGGGTATTGTCAACGATATAATTCCTCTTGTGGGAGCTGCGAAAACCCAAAGGCAAACCACAAACGAAGGTCACATTGGGTGCGCAGATATCTAATATATCTGAATCGCAAGGATGCGATACAGAAATCCGTTGCAGTCTAGATAAAAATCGATGCCGGAGCGCCGACAGTCAAGGCTCGCTCAAGTGGCCCGGCACGCCTATAATTGTAGCTCCTCATCCCTCAGCCAGTTGCAACCCTACCCCGTTTCAGAACTCACCCCGCTGGACTCATCATGGGCAGGTATGTGGCAGTGGAGTCCACGGTGCGTATGGCTGTGTTCCCTCGCAGGACAATCTTTTCGCGCGTGGTGCGCCTGTAGGTTGTCTCCTCGCCCCGCATTCTGTTCCTCGAGTTGCTTTCAATTTTCACAAAAATTTGGAATTTTATAAATAAAATTTTTTGGGTATTTTTCTTGTTTACTTTGGTCCGAAATGGTGTGTTGGAAATTTTTCCATCTGTTCTTCACACAAGCAACGTCAAAATGGAGATTCTATGGGGACTTTTGAGCGAGATGTATCGAAGGAAAGGATGCTGCGAAAAAGCTCTGGCGCTCTTTAGCTTTTAGCTCTCTTTGAGGTCCTTGCTCTCTCTTTCGACCAGCTGTAAACAATTGCGCAATTTTCAACTGCAACAAGGACGAGGCTGTTGCTGTTCCTCCGCTCGCCTCAATGCACAAATGGTCACTAAATGGCCGGATTGTTGTGGCCAGCACGTCCTGCCAGCCGAATTGCAACGAAGTGATGGTTGGGCGCAGGGATGGTCGGCTTTCGGTGGTGTATTCAATGGGGAAACCTTGGGTCCTTTACGCTTGCATCGAATTGAGAATGAAATATTTAAAAATAGCTGATCAGCCGTGGGGTCATTCTCAAGGGACTTGGTTTTCCATATCGGCACAAATGAAAAGACATATTTTAACCCACTCAGAAGAACAAATATATATGCATTTTTATTGATCGATTTATAAAAAACTACTTAAAAATTCGAATAATAAATTACGATTTAAAAAACATTATTACATTAAAATTCAATTCTCAGTTTAGTTTTTCGACTTGCTTGTCATTACACAATATTATTTACGATCAGAAAATTGATGAACTTTGCTCCAACACTCAAATTGCATTTGATTTATCGTTATGTGTAAATTGTGATAGAAAGTTGTAAATAGTTTAGGGGCAGTTTCTCTAAAATTCGACACAAGACGGCACACAGAGTGATTCTGGGCATGACAAAATTTCAGTAACAATAAAAAAAATTAAAAAAAAATTAAAAAAAAAAATAATAAAAATAAAAAATGGTAAAACAAACCATTATGAAAAATAAAGTAAGATAGAAGACCAGCTATGAACTAAGCGAGGAAGTATTCATCCGCAGACAACATAGATTGATAGATGTGTATATATTCACGTGTAAATATATATATATAAAACGTTTCTAACAAACACGAGGCACGTCGAAATGTAAGTAAGCAAAAATGAAGTAATTTTCTAGGTTGGTTTTTGTTTTTCTTCCGACTCGGGGAAATTTGGTGGCTTCAGTTGCTTTCTTGTCTTAAGTTGACCTCACAAGGCTGCGTGTGTATGAATGTGTATATATATGTCTATGGGTGTATATAGATAAGTCTAGTTGATTATTTTGAACGGTTTAACTTTCAACTAACAATAACTTTAACGTTGACGCTTCGTTTTGTCTCCACAATATACTTTCTCCTCTTGTATGACTAAAATGTGCGATACCTTAACAGCTGCATAACTTTAATTTAAAATTTTATCATAGTTTCATTACGCATTTGGTGCACTAGTGTATCGAGTTAGTTTCGTTTTTCCAAATTATTTACAACTAGCCCTACAGCTTCTCTCTGCTACTTGCTCCTTGCTTTTTGACGTCTATTAGTTTGGCGAGTATTAGGATTTCACTCGGCGACTTGGGGTCCGCCGAAGGTTCCTACTGGAACTTGCGTGTGGCGGTGCGGGCCTTCCAAGCCTTGACTAGATTGTAGGCGAAGTACAGTGTGAATCCATGCACCTGGAAGCCTATAAAGCAGAATGCGTACCAGAACACTCCGTATGGATATCCCTGTAACGATAATTGATTTAGAACCTCTTCTGGCGTTTCATTGAACCTAAATCCAAAATGCACTTACACGCCACACGAAAATATCAGTCTCATCCAAATCCACGGACTTGTCCAACGTGGCAAACTCCCAAACGTCAGAGAAGTAATAGGCAAAGCAGTAGAAAAGCGGCAGGATCGCAAACACAAGGATAGCAATCATGTACTTTTGCATCTCGCGCACTTTGTTTCCACGCGCCGCTGACAGACCCAAAAACGAGGTGAGCAACGAACCGGCCCAGACGTACTCCCACCACAACGGCGGTGGTATCTCCAGTTCCTCGATCTCCAGCACAAATATATCCAGCCGGTCCAGTATGTCCGACGTGAGCTTGGCCAGCATCACGAAGAAGAGCAGGGCATGAAAGAAAATGCAGTACTTCAAGCGAGACTTGTTCAATAGACTGAAAAAAAGGTAACCAATTTAGTATTGATTTAGACATGGTTTCCGCCGCAACCAAATCAAAACCCATTACTGCAGACAGGGGACAGAAGTTGCCTTGCTGGCAGTTTGCCCATCTGCGAGGTGGGTGGCCACGGTGCGGATGTGGGTGCTCCAGGTCGCCTTGCCCAGGCTCTTACTGTGGGGCAGTGCTGGCTATTGCCAAGTAATTAGATAATTTGCCCCACGTTGATGCCCCATGTGGGAGGGAGCCGTGGCAAGGGTATTTGTCCTAGTGGTCGAGTGATATTAACCTAATTTGATATGTGCCAGCTACGCGCTGCCTGAACTCGAAATCGTTTCCATCGGTGCCGGAGACCATAGGACCACCGCGCGTTGCCATTTCGTTGAGCTATTCGTTATTCGTTGTCACAGGTCGTTGCTTATTTTTAATAAATAGTTGCTGGATATATATGTAAATAGTGTTGCCAGATAACGGTTTGGAAATCCCCCCAAAACAGTGTTGATATATCCCCACTTCAGCAGTGTGGCCGTAAATTCACTAAAAATACCGTTGCTTCATTATTCGGAATGTTACAAAAAGGCGCTAAACTTTAAATTTTCACTGATAAATCTTTTAATTTTCAGATATCAGTTTTATGTTATATATATTTAAATATATTTCAATAGGAAACATTCCATAGAAAGCGGAATTTGTATAAATTATAAAAAGCCTTTATTTGTTTTCGTAGCTAAACAAAAATAATTAAAATGTATCTTTAAAAATATAGTTTTTAATATAATTTATTGATTAATACTTCTGAACTTATTATTAATATACAACAAAATTTTCGAAAAAATTAACAATATTTAAATATAAAGAAGGTACTTTCAAATTTAAACCAAATGTCGACTTCCAAAACACATGATTTATATTGGAAAATATTTGGTTTTTGATGTAATTTAAAGTATATGTACGACACCCAATATAATGAAGATATTTGATTAATATTACTGAGAGCTTAGAAAACATAAAACCAAATCGCTCATTCCATTGCCTAATGGGGTAAACTATACTTTTTTCTAGTACGTCAATCCCAAATTAGCATAATTGAGTCCACCTTGTTCTTATAATAAAATTATGGAAATAACGTGCAGCTTTGTTCTTCAATCGGTTCTAAAATGGGAATAGTGGGTGTGTTCCGGTGTTTTTTTTTTTGTCCGGACTATTTCCAAGGGTCAGTGAGCGCGTGGCACCTGTTGCATTTAAATCCATAAATCAATCCGTTAAGAAAGCAGAAAACAATGGAGAACGAGAGGGCTAGCGAACGTTTAAAAATAAAATAATGAATTTTTGTATTTTCACTCACACACTCTCTTTATGCTCGCCAAGCTACAAAAGTCGAGCATACGGGTCGTATGTGTCATCAGTTCTACGGCGGTATTCCTCCGATTTGGACGCGTTATTGCATGAGATCGCCACGGTTCCGAAGATTCGTTTCCTTCACATTATTTTTAATGCCAGTTGTTGATAATTTTTTCGCGAATATTTATGCCGAGCTTGGCAGCTGAGTGTGTTTTCATTGATAGTGCCCGAGTTGTGCTTCAATTTCGATACGGATAAATTTGGTAATTTCCTAAAAATAACATGTTGTTTTTGTTGAAAAAATAAGTTGTGCATAGCATTTAATTGGATTTTTGCGCCAAGTCGTTGATTATTGCTTGTCTTTCATTGCGACCGCCAAAAATATTAATAAAAATACCCGAAACGTTTTCGCCAACTTGGGGGCCAAGACCTCAAGCAACTGATTTGTCAGGGATTTATTTTGGCTCGTGTTGGCAGCTTCTTATTGTTAGAGCATTAAAGATAAATGTGTAAATTTTTGAAATAACAATGAAATTTACAAATTTTAATGGCTATTATTGTACCAGGAAAATATTATATTTATTCAACGTCAAGTTTGAGTTTTGGACCCCAGAATATTAGCATACGCTTCGCCTTAGCACACCTTGTGATATTTATTTTAGCCTTAAGAACTTGGAAACTCCTATCGATCGAGTGCCTTAGATAAGACAATAGTTAATATCGACTTCTCTTTTCTTTCAGCTGCGAACTCGCGTGATATCCACCGCTGCGGACTCGCTCTGTGTGTCGTCGGTGACCAAATAATCCCCCATAATCCTCATATAATCCTGAACCAGTTCCCGAATCATGTCCGCAATGGCTGCCGATAAACGCGCGTCATTCGCGCGCCGTGCCGAAAGTTTGGTGGAGCGGGTGAGAATTATGAATACCATTTATGAGGTACCGGCATCAAGTGACCACGGATCGTGAGATATTCGATTTTGTTTGTTGTTTGTTGGCTCTTTTATTTGAATTTATTTGCCAACCGCTCGTAAATTATGGCTCGAGGCGGCTAATGTATTTCGCACATTCTCATGCACAACAAAAGAAAACAGCAACCCCCTCAGACACACACACACACTTTCAGAACACACTGGGTGCATCCCCCAACCTTTGTTGTATCGATATATATGTATACACACACATATAAGTATTTGATTAGACATATATGGCCGTGGGTGGGTGGTAGTGGGGTTTCGACACTTGATTCTCGATTCTCGGGTGCTGCCGTTTGGCTTGGCTCGACTGCTTTAATTAATCTAAAACACTCGTACATTATACACACGACGTCTTAATGAGAGGGGCCAAATTGTGTTCGGATCAAGGTCGCCGGAGGGTTCCCTCCTATCGCCTTCTAAGACTGATTGCCTCTTATGGGCATAGGGTCTTTACTATATGTGTGAAAATATACTTCTTACTACACATAAGTCATGGGCTATTCTCGATTGACCCAAAGGTTAAATCTATAGTTCAACTTATTCAACCTGCTACTGCTCAATAATGGGTTGTTTATTTTTTTTCTGTACTGATAATGCATTTGTTTCTCCCCGATTTACAAAATAGATTATTGGGAATGTGGTGGAAATATATACATTTGAAAATGTTTACAATTTATGGGTTTAATAGAATGGTTTCCTTTGAAAGATGCTAGCTACTTAAGGCGCATTAAACGGAATTTGAAAATGCCAGATTTTGGGTTATTATTACGCAAAAATTTTCATACGAATTCTGTGCCTCCGCAGAGCATAAAAAAGTCATTGTTCGGCGTGTCTTCCGTTGTCAGGCTAAAAATAAATGTCCCATTGCAAATGGCCCTCCCAAACTGCATGGTCATTGTGGGATGTGACAGTGTGTCTATGGTGTGTGCAGTGCCCTGGGTGTGTGTGGGTGCGCCATTGCAATACAATGGAAATGGCATTCCAGAAGAATAAAACCAAGCAAATTTGTCAGTGGTCGGTATAGTGGAAGTAATTGAAAGACGGCAAAGAGTTACACATCGGAGTGTGGAAAGGCATTTATTTAGTGTCCGCCCAGTAAAGCTGAAATGATTTTAATTGAGCGGGTTCATTGTACAGCTGGGCAACGTTCGACCCATTTCAAATTAATTTTTGTACACACGCTTTCGTTTATTTCGCCATTAAAATATGTTATATAATATATATTGTTTTCTTTTTTGAATAGCCATGGAAACGCACCCACTCTCCCACGTCAGCCTTCTTTCCTCATTTCCCCTCCAGACTGGTGTTGCTAAATATAATGCTCTGTTAATAATATTTCCCTCTTTGACATTGTCTTACAATGCCGGGGAAGGAGGACGCCAAGAGCCGTCGGGGTGTTCTTAAGTAGTGCAAAGTGAGGGAATTAAAAATGTTAATTGAATTTCAGTATTAGGATGGTATACCGAGGGCGCTGATACTGGATCCCTCCCGAAAAGCTACATAATTCGCTTAAGAGGTGCCAGTGAGTGGGGGAGTTGGAAATGAGAAGCAGGTGTCGGGATGGGGAATTGCTTCACAACGGCTTTGGTTACACTTTACATTCCAATTTGGCCGAGCGGCGATGGAAATGATGATGACGCTTATCAATCAGCGTAGGGCTTTGGTGGACAAACAGATTAATTTGCATTCCATTTGGACTACGTTTTCTGCAGAACATGATCGATGTCTTTATCAGGCGTTAGCATTCGTTTATTTGCAGTTGTTTGCCCTCTTATCGCTTTGCTGGCGAACATTCTAAAAATAGCACTAAAAATAAATATATATAGGTATTTGTTCGTACATATGTACATATATAGTAGAGGGTGCAGGAGGTGTAGGGCCAGACGTAATCGCAAATATGGCGACGCGAACACAACGAGCAAAATAAATGAACGATAAAAAGCTAATAAAGAGCAGCATAAATAAATGCGTAAATATCGAGCTACTTTACACACAAAAATATATCTTGAGAATGAAAATTTTGGGGGATAAAACTCGTCTCATAGATTGCCTTCCTCTTGGAGGGAGGGGGTATAACCATTAAAGGGACGTGGCAGGACTCGGGACACAGCCAAACGCATTTTCTCAAGTGTCGGCGTTGTCATCCCACGGCCTTACTAGCACGTGTGTTTGTGTTGCCATTTGGGCTTAAGTGTTCCTGCCGCCAGCCAGCAGCTCCTGCTACAGGATCCTGCTGGTAGGTTTCCTTCATCTTCTGAGGGAATCTCCTTGAATCTGCCTTGAGCAAGTGTAAATGTTTGCATAAAATTCCCTCTGCTTTAAGTTCTTGCACTTGAATCCCAGCTGGGGTCAGAGTTGATGTTGGCGTTTTAAAGTATTGCAGTTGGTTTTGAAAGACAAGGGAACTAAAAGGATTTAAGATATTATTAATGGATTTTCAGACACATTTGTTTTTATGTGGAGATATTTTTGTAAAATCCATGCCAAAAACAGAAATAAACTGATTGCATTTTTTATATAAATATAATTCTTTAAAAACTCTAAGCTGTCTTGTTTCGCGAAACCTTGAAGTTGAGTTTTTCTTTTTCCACTTAACTTTACGAATTGACATAAATAGGATTTTTGGCGCTTTTCCTTCATCATTCTCCACCTGAACTTGTGTTTTCCTTCCACTCGCACCATGACAATCGGCTTACAGACTTTCAATTCTAGCCACCCGAGTGCCCCAACCCTATTGCCACTTGCCAACTTTTTCCATTGTTTCTCCGATGCGTTTTCCACGTCCCCGACGCTCCTCTGCCACCAGGTAACCGCTTAAGTAACGCGTATCTTCAACATTCCCTGAGCTCCTCCTTCCACATAAATCGCTATGTGGGTTCTCAGCGCCTCCCGGATAATTGCTGCTGACAATGGTGTTGTTGCCTCGTTGTTGTTTATGTGCATGCAGCGTTGTTTCGCCTTCGCATTTTCCTTTGTCTGTCTGCGGGCTTTATGCTCTTTTTTATCATCCACCCCTTTTTGTTTAATTAAAGCGCATGTCGAAATTAAAAGACAAACAAGACAATATGAGTTTTAATCGGTTTGCAGGCTCCACGGAAATGCATGAGAATCGATAAACTTTGAATTATTTACTATATACTGTTTAATTTCAAATTAAACATTAATTACATTGCGATGCAAGGTGAAATATAAACACAAACAAATTAATTCGTTTTTATGGCCTTGAAAACAATGTGTTTAATTTAAAAGCTTAATATGCTAAGTGTGTGTGTTTCGAAATGTTCTACAATTTTCTTTATTTATATATTTAAACCATAACTTGTTGATTTTTTTAGTTAAGCGTAATTACATTTGCAATTTTTAATTCAACTTTACTCCCCCTTGCGTATCATACTTTTTTTCATCTAACTTTAAATTACTTTCAATTTATTCAACCTTTTTCTGCTGCATCAGAGCATCATCGGCAGTTCTCAGTGGCATGTCCTTGTCAGCACATTTCTCATATAAATCCCCTTCATTATCTCTGGCGGCATCATCGCCATTTTCATGAATATTCATTTTTTACTGTCATTTTTCATATCCATATCAAAAATTGTTTTGCTAACGTGCCACGCCTACCTATAAAACTACCGCCCCCATCCGGAGGCTAACCGCAGCCGGCTTGACCTAGGACACGCATATTTCTAATGCGCATATCGCGCAAAGGGGAGGGGTGTGGAGGTTTGGGGATGTAGGTATGGCAGGGGGCGGGGCAACTGCGCATTTCCCGCGCGCGCTGACAAATTAGCACATCAAAACAAAAAGGCCAAAAAGGCTCATTGAAGAGACTGAGCCGCAACAACGCCAAAGCCTGCGAAAGCAGACTCGCCAACAATGGAGAGTCAGCTCAACAATGCCCCCGAAAACAAAGTAAGACAAAAAGGATTTTTATACATAAACCCCATGCGAAACATTCACACAAACATAAGCCATTGGGGCCAGGCCAGTCAGCCACGCACGCATACACCCACACAATCACTTACTTACCGAATAAAACACGTATACGCCCTGTGTGGGCGCCAAAAAGCAGCGCGCTTAAAAGTAGGCAACGGAATTTGCACTGCAGCATCTGAGCGACGTGTTGTGAGGGTGAGAGTGTTATTGTGGGTGGTTCTGCGTGGGCGAATGTGGGCATCTTCCAGGGCTGCCAGATGGGCAATAGGTAAAGAAATTGCAAATAATAAAATATAGTATTTCTTTGTAAAAAATTTATTAGAATCAAATACAATTTTATTTACAAAACAACAATTCATATTATTCGTTTATTTTATTCTTATATTTTTACGACGCAGTTAGGGATGAACAATCTGGCCACTCCACACCAAAACACCTTCCCTTCTAACTGCCCTACGGCAACATTTCGACACTCGCCCCATCCTTCCACCTTCTTTTCCAGCATCCCAGCCAGAGAGGGGGGTGGGGTGATGGCCGAATGAGACCCAGAAACCGATTTCGCTTGGCCATTTCACTTTCCGTCATTTTGTTTTGCTCCCCGCTTCGCAAGCCCTCGTGCTCCGCCTCGCGCGTTCGGCTGTGCTGTTCTGTTTCTGATTCGGCGTCGGGAGCTTTCGGCTTTTCACGCCGGCGTTGCCGATGGTTCTGCCTTCATTCTGGCCAGCTTGTGATAAGCCCGCCTCACAGTCGTCGCCAGGCGTTCGAACATTGCGTTGCCAGAAAAAGCATCTCAGAAAATACGCGCTTCCGCAGGACCAATCTCAATTACCCGATTTCGGTTGCTAGTGCTGCTGGGCGCCTAATAGAATTCCGTGCGCGAGACGTTTGTGTGTCTCACGGTGTTGTTGAAGCCAAGACGCAATAAGTAAGGAGACAGTAAGGACAGTAACCGACCGGGGCAACCGCAGCATCATGTCAAAACCAAGCACCCCAAAACATGGCGGTAGCAGTGGCTCTGCGGCCGCCGCTGCTGTTCCTGAGAAGATAAGCGTAAGTTCTTGACAGCTAGGCGCCAAGATTGTTGCAAACAGCAAAACCGGACAGGTTTCTGACAAGCGCATCTTGGCTAATTTCGAATGCATGGTGTTATTTGGCGCCTCACATTTTAATGCGCTTTTCTCGAATTCTCTCTGTGCGTATACGTAATATTCTATGCAGTGTGTGGAACGAATTTCCTGAAACGTCAGAAAATGTCTTAAAAGTGTATTAAAAATTAGATGTTCGATTTTTAATGTTTGTGTGCAGTCATTTATACAAGATAGGCTAGAATAGTTTTAGATGTTTAGCTCCAATCAATAGAACATAAATAAAAAGGTAGAAGATACGAAGATTAGAAAAAAACTGGGTTCAATTAATATTGGCTGGGTTTAAAATAAAAGTATAAAATAATAAAAGTTAAAGTTAATATGAGATATTGTCCTTTTGTGTTTTAGTATTTTAAAGTTGTTTAATTGTTTTTTCTTCTATCATGTACATATAATATTATTCATTCTGAACAAATAACTTTCAAAGGGCGCGGAAAAAGTAATCCACATGCTAAGCCCCAGCATGATCGGATGTGGAATTATATGCTTTCTGCTTTTTTGACCTCGAACTCTCCTCTGTGCTCCGGGCTTACCTATGTGGCGCGGTCTTATTTGGCTTTTATTTTCTTTGGCTATGAAGCTCAGTGAACTGGGCTCAAAGGGCATAGCACACTTTTTGGCTTGCGACTCATAAAAATTGCATAATTGTCGTCCTGCATGTGGCGGTATCCTGAATGTGGGTGTTTCTGTGTATGGTTGTATTGGTAACTGTAGCTGTGTGAGTGGCTCAAACATTACGTTGAATGTTTCTTTTTACGTGCCATTTGTGGTCGCATCTGGCACACAATAATTACGTGGACTAAGCCCAGCCGAATGTAGGTGCTTAAATTGGAAAAATTATGTTCCTTCTTTGCACTGAATGTGGTTCTGTTGTGTTGTCCATTAAAGTTAGTAATTAGATTCTGGCCCTATCTATTTATTTCTAAAATTATACTCAGTAGAAAAGTCTAGAAAAACCACCAAGTCCAATAAACCACTCCAATAAATTTCATTTCGAAGAACTTTCTTGGAATTGTTTAAGGATTCTGTGACTAAAAAAAATCATTGAAGTTTTTATGCTTACAGCGACTTTCGTGCTCATGATTTTTCCATTTTCTCTCAAACCACAAAGTGTGCTTCGTTGTCCTGGTCCTGATTTCCGCCCCCCGACCACATATTGCAGACTCCTGCTCGTCCTGGATTGCAATTTCAATTCAAATGTGCTGACTGAAGAGATCTGCCTGTGGAATAAACCACAGCGAAGTATATTTTTTCATGATTCGTTTTGTCTCTGAGCTCTCCTCGGGTCTCGACCAGACTCGCTTATCCCTTTAGGCTGTGCCTGGATGCGATGGGATTTAATTAGGAGAAAGCATAATAGAGCGACGGGCTGTCCATATGGGTCCTTTGCATTATATATGATTTGGTGCACTCCCATGTTCGCAGACCGAAACTTATTTTCCAACGATTTCCCCATTTTTTCGCTCCGCCTTTCAGTTGAATAATAAAATGGGAGCCCGCGGGGTTTCCATTTTCAGCCTTGGCGGAAATATCCTGTAATTTGTGCCGTCCCAGCTCCTAGAAAAAAAAGGAGTTCCTTTTAGCTGGCAAAGTTTATGTCCCGCACATAGGATAAGTCTCATCGTCTCATCCTCCCGGAGAGGAAAGTTTATTTAGCCTGGTCGTTTGTTTTTTCCGTCGTAGCGTCTGGCATTTCCCATTTTCTTTGTTTGGTGTCCCCTGGCCACTATTGGAAAACTTGTTGACTTGGCCGCCCTCGGCCATCGAAGGGATCAGGAAACATGCGTTCCTATTAATATAATTGTATTTCGAATAGGATTTGTTTGTTTTTCTTTCGCCGCTCGTTTTAATGAAATTCCTGGAGTCTGGTGGAGGAAACTGACGTGGAAAACGAGTTCTTAATGCCACTATTCAGTTGCGGTTACCAGGTCGTTGGGCCTGTAATAACTTTCCCATTGGCAAAGTGTCAAAGTTTTCAAGGCAACATTGCGCATACGCCGTGTTTGCCCGCAGGAGGAAGCGACCGGCCTGGAAACTTAAACAACATTTAATTGGTGGCTTTTAGCACCGGCCTACATTCTTGCATATTTGTTTGTGTGTCTATTAAAAAATGGCTCTTGCCTCAGAAAAGTCTGCGGCAATTTTGTTTGCCCAACTTTTCGCATCACTTGGGGGCTTGCGCTTTTGTAGTCCTGCAGCCTGCAGAAACTTTTCCATAAATTTCAAACTGTGCGGTATTTAGCTCAGAGATTTCCTCGAAATGGTGCTTCGCCTTCTCTTTAGCGAGTGTTGAGGCATAAAATCACATCGTGTCCGTGGCATGCCTCTGAAGTGCAAATTTGAAATAATTTTGCTAAAAGGTGCGCTCATTAAAATTCACACTACTATGCTAAAATAATTGCATTGTGATTATGGCTTTTGTTGCGATGAGTTCGTCAGTATTATCCGCAGCATAAATGCGAAATTCAAAATCAAATATCAAATCAATTAGGAGCACTCCACGACACACACACACAGTACACCTGCAGAATGTCATTATGAGGCAATTACAATTTGCAACATTTTGATCCCGCATCATCCGGCCTCTGGCCAGTTGCGGAATACTAATTAAGATTAATGCGAATGTCAATATAATGGGCCCAATATACTGTCGAGCCGGAATCACATAAATATTTCATGCCCCAGGCTCATAGCTGATAATTAAATTTACATTATTATATCGCATTCAGGAATATGGATATGGCATCAAAGAAAAAAATTAAGCATCAATTCAATAAGCCAGGAGCTGGGTAGAGAGAGTTGGGAGTCCCCGGGGGGTTTGGAAGGACGACACATGACAGCACTTAACCGAACACGAATAAAATCTACAACCCGGAGATTTGGGGGCTCCCCTAAGTGGTTCGGGTGCAAGTGCGGTTATGAACCGAAATCCATTTACACTTGAATACGTTTCTGGCCAAAATGAAGTGGTTTGCTGGCAAATAAAGTTTCGGGTCCGTCCATAAACAACCATGGCAGCCGAGGCCAGCCAGGATCTGTTTGTCAAGGCGGTCACGAGTCGGGGCCCTTTAAATTACGAATGCAATAAATGTAGCCAAGACAGAGAAAAATCCCGGCGATTGAGTTAGGCGTGTCTGGCAAGGGAAATGCTGATTAGCGGAAAAGAAAAACCGAAACAGCTCTGTAGCTCTGCAGCTTTATGTATATCTGGAAGCACAGATATAACCGAGATTGAATGGCCAGCACTTTGTTAAATAAACTTTCTGTTCGAGTGGCGGAACACTTCTGTTACAGACTTGCCATCCTCGAGGGTCCTCGAATTGGCCGGCTTTTGTTTTCTGGTGCGTTGTGTTTTTCCCATCAAAGCTGATGAGCAGGGATGGTTCTGGAGCAGGGGATCAAAGACAAATGCTGACCTATTTCCACCTGGTGGGACTAAACTCAGTGGTCTAGTGGTCCAGTGGTTACAGGATAATTAAAACGTTTCTACAGAACGTAAATTGTGGTAAATGAGTTGAGGTGCAAAGTTTGTTTTGGCCATTTTCACTCTCTTTTATGGTTTCACAGAAATTTTTATTGAACTCCTAATTAAGGAGCTATGGCAACCAATTCAAATTTTACTCTCATCCGTGTACAACATTTTTGTTTTCATCAAGGACACTCTTTTTTTTTTGTTACATCCCTTGGTAACTACAAATTTAAATAACAATAGGAATGCTGTTTCGAATAACTGGATATCGCAGGGCTTATAACATCGATTTTCCATTAGCCAGTCCATAAATAAACATTTAAAATCCAGCCAGCAATTTTTTGGCGCAAAAATGAGAAATCGCTGGCACGGGATATCAGCCATCATGCTATCAACTGTGAAATCCATCAGGTTACGGCAGCAATCCGACAGCTCCTGGCAAACTCCTCGCACGCAAGGATGGATCTGTGGAAGTGAAGTGATGTGATGTGATGGCGGGAATATGTGATGGAATGGGGCGGGGGTGCCGTGTGTAATGGGCACTTAGGTCGCTGCCACATGATTACGACATTAAAGGGGGAAATGTGGGGAAAATAGGATTCCAAAGGCAAAGGAGTAAGGCAGCGGGGTGAACGCAAAAGAGCGAAAGTTGCGACGTCGACGAAATCAGGGAAAATATGACACGAGGATAATAGAAGGGAGGAGGAAGGTGTCAGGCTCTGTGAGGCAGGACTATAGAGCTAAGGCAACACGGAACAGAAGTCGAGGCATTAGAAAAGAGGTCAATGAGTTGACACGTACACAGCAACAGCAGCAGCAGCAAAAGCAGCATCAGTGGCACCACCAACGGTTGCAAGCTTCGGCTAGGGCTTGAGGGCAACGCCTTATGCTACCAGCCACGCCCCCAACGCCACTACCACCACCCTGTGGCCTCTTTTGTGTTCTTCCCCCCCAAAAACAGAGCAAGTGATACAGTTTTATGCATGTTTTCCAGGCATTCTGGCATCGTATCCGCCAACAAAGAACTACATTTTGTTTGCAACAAAAAAAAAATGGAAAGCAAACATTCAGACTATATGTATAGTCATGTTCTGCATAGAGAGTAGGATGAGTATTGTATGATAGCCAAATTCAGACGCATTTATCTACTCCTGATATGCATCGGATCTCGGATAAATGCTCAAAATGAAAACAAAACTTTGGGGACATGACAATGCAATTCGTGTAACGAAATATTTTATTACTTTATGTCCTTGAATAAGTTTCTAAAGGAAAAATGTTTAGATTTTGGACAGATTTTGTTGCAAGCACTTAGAATGTGATGTGGCTGCTTTTTAGAATCCCTATTTCAATTATTATAAGAAAGGTTGAAAGCTACCTACCAAATTGATTAATAAGCCGATAACAACTGTCAATTGAGGAAATAATATTTTTACATGTGCTATCGTCACTGGAATTCTGTCATACATCTCAATTGAGTCTCGAGATTCGGACACGTGTCTGCCAACAGAAAGTTCAAAGTGCAAACTCTGACCCTATGGCAAGTCAATTAAAGTGCGACAAGCGAACGAGCATTAGAGACAGGTTGAAATCGTCCAAGGGGCTAGAAGGCAGGGTCTAGATTTTTTTCAATATAAATCAAACGATTGAGCCAAATTACTTTTTAATTGACTGATGACTTTGGCGCTGGCAAGAGCTCCCCGGGCTACTCGAACTGCCTCTGGGCTGAAAAGTTCCTCTGACGCAAAAAAGCAAGTAAACAATTTCATTTTACAATTGGGCTGGATAGGAAAATCCAAAAAAAATATACCTTAAAAAAACAGAAAACTTCAGTTGACAGCCGGGAAAAGTTTCGTTGTCTCCGCAGGGTAATTTTTCAGTAAAAAAATTATATTTTCTACTAATTTCATTATTTAAGAAAAAGTTTGTTGAATCAAACTTAGTTTTGAGATTTTGGACAGTGAAATTGGATTTAAATTTATTCTTTTAAAATTTGATGGAAAACTTTTGTTTTCCCCTTTTGCCAAGTTTTTTTCTCAGTTGCTATTCAGTTTTTCGTCGAATATGACCACACATCCTGTGAGAAATTGTGGCTGAGGCAAGCCGCAAGACATCCATCATCGGTGATGTGAGCAAGGACGACATCCCTCCGCCGAGGAAAGGTGAATGTGAATTGTGAGTGAATGAGCATCGGCAGGTCGTAAAGTGCAGTCAGCCAAGCAGCCTGGCTGGCAGTCTGTCACCGCTGACGTATGAACCGAACCTCCACTTTCGCAGCTTTTCGTAGCAAGTGTTTGTGGGTGTGCAATTTATTGGCAATTTCATTATTTATAAGCGATTTTCATGCCAACATTGGCATGAATGCGTTTATATTTGATCACTTTATTGGGCGGACAGGTGTGCGAAAGGTTACAAATACTGGCTGGGTCGGTTCTTTGCGACAGTTTTCTTTTTTTCTTCTCGCCAACCATTTCCTAGGTCGGGGCCCACATTTTCTTTCGGTTCTCTCAATCAATTGTCAACACTTTCATGATACTTGGTGTGGATCACGACAGATAAAGAGTATCCCACGCCCAAAGCCAACACTTGACTATTTAATTCTAAATGGTTTACACAAACAAAAATAATACAAAGTACATTTATGAACCAGTTTTTTATACTTAACCTCTTTAATGAAAAGACAAACTTGTAACCTCTTTAAAAAGTATGTTTTTAGTCCTATGCATTTTTAAAATTTTAATATTTAACAACGTAGCTATTTTCCCCTTGTGTATTGTTTCCCACCCACCAATTTGCAATGTCCGGTCCGATACGAACACATTCGGCCACAAAGAGGCTCACACTCAATTAATGCCAATTGATTTGTGACGGCAGGCGCGTCATTTGCTTGTTGTTTGCCAGGCTTGCATTTCCAACTGGCATTTCTACATATGTATGTATGGGTTAGTCCAGTCTCTCACGGACACAAATATCCCCTGTCAATTTCCATTGAAGGCAATTGCATCTGGCTCATCCTGTGGACTGCGTATACCCGTCCCCAGATGGCATCCGCCATGCAAATTGTCCTCGTTTCCCCAACAAGCAAAAAGCAGTTACATAAATAGCAAAGTCTTATGATTTATTTATGCTCTTAATTTGAATGAAAAAGTTCTTTTTTATTGGCCATGCTCTGTAGGAGGGAGCCAGCAGGTAAATCCATCCGCCCACCGCCTTTCCGTTCCTCTGACTGTTGCCAAGAAAAAGCAAACGGAAAGTTGCGGCCGACAAATGCATTTACATAATACCCATTCCGTTTATTTATCTATTTACTGGCTTACACAAAAATCCCTCCCTCCGATCGGAAGAGAAGGCCATTCTACGGATAGACATTAAAGAGCTTAGGCAAATTCTTGGCCTGAAGATGTTGCTGTTGCTGGTCTTTTGACACTTGTATAGTTTCATTCAATTTCAATAAGTGTTCAATGGCTATATGCCTGGGGATGTGGGTGAGTGTGTTGTCGATGTGGTTGTGTGGGTAAGGGATGCCCAGGATGGCTGACAAAGGACAACAGCCTGCTCCCAATTTGAGGAGCTTTGCAGGCTTATTTGCTTTACGCTTTAATAAATTTCCAATTGGGTTTAGGTTGAGGCAGGCAACCGCTCCTGACACTGATAGCTCCATACAAAACAGTGTTCCTGACGTGCCCGTCCACTGTATTGCGGGGCATTTCAGTTTATTCAGAGCATGAACTTCCCAAATCAATATCCTGGGCTTCGAATGGCGAACACCCAAAGTCCTAGCCAAAGTAGCGAAAATACAAAGGAGTTACATTACCGAAGAAAATTAATTAAGGCATGCACTACACACATAGGAGTCTTAAGAGTATCATCTCAAATGTAATCAATCTTAGGGCGTAAAGGTATTCTGATTTTTGATCAAATAAAACTAACCTCAGAGTATCACTACCTCCTACAACTAATCCAAGCCAATGTAACTTTTTGCGTAACTTTCAGACATATTCCCACAAAATTCAATTTAGAAATTTTCATCAAACAGTCTCCGGTGTGTTTTCTGAGCCGAAAAATTCCCCAAAGCTCGTAGCATTTACGCAAAATTTTTTAATTTTTGTGGTTCCATTATACACACAAGCATTCAACAGTTTGGTGTGTTTAAGAATGTTCACTTTTGCGGCATTTTGTAAAATTTTCCATGCCAAATTCCACTTCATGAATATATGGATGTATGAGTATATTAAATGCACTCACAAATATTTAACATGCCAGGACGAGAAACGAGAAATTCAAATTCAAAACTCAAAGCTTTGGGTAGCTTTGGCGCTGTAGCATCCATGGACCACAGACGACACATAAATGGGAGGACATCATCAAGGACCTGCCAAAAGCAAACGCTCACAGAGTCAAATACAGAGAAAAGCATTTCACATTTTTTGGTCATTTCATGCCCGTCATTTTTCACGCTTGAGTTTGTGTTTATGGCAACGTGAAAATGATTTTGCCGTTTACTTTGCTTTTGAAAAAGTTTTTAAGTTTTTTCTTTTCTGTTTCCCGGAACAGTTTTTGTTTGCCCCCAAAGTCTAAGCATTCCAAGCACCCTTCAATTTATATTTTGATTAACGCCTTTGCAGAAATACAATATCAGCACGGAGAAATGCGGAGATCTTACTGTTGTGGTCCAGGTGAGTTGTAGTCTAAAAGGGCCATTTATATTTATCTTGACCTTTTCAAGAGGGTTTTATATTTGGTTTTCTTTTAATTTAGGGCGACCTGTCGCAGCAGGAGAAACGCGCCGTTTTCATTACGGTTCACGACCTAGGCTGCAATCGTAAGTAGATGGGTTCCCTCCCCGGAGAACTAATTACCAGCCCGGCAGATAACTAATAGCGCCTGGTCGCAGATAATTCCTTCCAGGAGTTCGTGAGCAGCCCCTGCATGACGGAGATAAAGGAGCGCTCCTGTTTCATTCACGTGGATGTACCGGGACATGCGGACAATGCCGATGCCCTGGCCGATGGCTTCCCATTTCCCTCGCTCCAGTCCCTGGGCGAGGACTTGGTTACTGTGTTGGACTACCTTCACGTAAAGTACGTGATTGGCCTGGGCGAGGGCGCCGGTGCCAATGTCCTGGCCCGCTTCGGGCTGGCCCATCCCAGCCGGGTGCTCGGCCTGATCCTGATCAATGCCACTGGCAGTGCAGCCAGTGTGCTTCAGTCCTTCAAGAACAAGGTGGGTGTTGAGGCGTTGTCCTTCAAAAGTTTTCAGAAGAAAAAGAAAAAATTGTTCTAGATTTTACAAAACTTTGTTACTCATACGCAGTGTGGTCTTTTTTGTGTTTTCTTTAAGTTATAGAAAGTTTCTGCCTTTTGGGCATCATTTTCGATTGAATTACATATATAGGAAAAGTTTAAAAATCATGTAGTATATTAACATTTCCAGTTAGTTCATTACTTCATTTAAATACTTATATCTTGAATTTAGTGTGTATTTTTTTTTTGTGACTTTTTTGTGTTCATCCACCAATAGTTGGTATGTTTACTGAGCTGCGCTAATTAATTTGATTCCCCTCCTGTGCCTTTTCAGTTCATTAGCTGGAAGAGCGACGAGGTGGCCCAGTCGGCTGAGAGCTTTCTGATGTACCACAAATTTGGACATGTAAGTAGTGGAAATCAGATGGAGGCGGACGGGGTCTATATCCAGGGTACTGTGAACTGCGTGTTGTCGTTGGTTTTATCTAAGTGTTGTACTCACTTTACCTTCTGTTCTATTTTATGTTTAAACTTAACCACCACCACTCGAAACGAACTATGTTCGTCTGCGCTTTCAGGTTATGGAGGTAAACAGATCTAAAGTCACTTAAATAAGTCCCTTTCTCAGCCAACCTCTCTCAATCGGTGATATTTGTTTAAAAAAATTTATCAAAAATTTCATTATTTCCTCCATTATATTTTATAGAAATAGTCACCCTTTTTATTTACAGCATGTTTATTTTTCTCGTTACTTTCTTTTAGAATTGGGTATGTAGTTCCCCCTCTACCATCCAGCAAGAAATTGGCCTGAATCAAGAATAGTCAATACGAAGAATTCTTCGCCTTGTATCCTTCTTTTTCATGTTATTTGTTGAATGCTTTGTTACTTCTTTTGTATGCATGTTATTTACGTAGTTAGTAGTAGAAGCTTACTGTTGTATATCGCCTTTATTTATTGACCGTCAGTCTCATGCCAATGTTTTGCTTACTCACACTGCACACTCACTCACAACCCGGTGAAATGCCGAAATTTACAGCAAATCGTGGGCGAGAATCCGGACAAGGACAAGATTGTGGCCGAATACCAGAAGCGTCTGCATCGTTCCCTAAACAGCAAGAACATCGGCTTGTATGTCAAAGCATTTATGAAGTAAGTTTGGGGCCAAGAAACTTTCTGAGCTGAGGATGCCCTACTGGATATAATTTCTTGCCTAATTTTTAGTCGCAAGGACCTTACGCTCAAAGGCTGCAAAGTGGATGTCATTCTAATTACTGGAATGCTGAGTCCTTATGCCTCAATGGTTGAGAAACTGCACCGAGATGTGGAGAAGGAAAGAGTTACCATATTGAAAATTGAACGGGCTGGAGATGTCCTGGCTGATGCTGTAAGTAGTTATTGCTTTAATATTTAATTCCCTTATAAATTATTGAAAACTAAACCAAATTTCAGCCCGGAAAAGTGGCCCAGTCTATTTTGCTTTTCTGCAAGGGTCAGGGTCTACTCACATCAGTAGTTATGCCAGGAGTGGATCGCGGACGCGCCTTCTCCACCGCTAGCTCTGGATCTTTGGAGGGTGCCAACGGTTCGCGGCGGCTTTCGCGGGGCATTTCAATGGAGGACTACGACAAGCCCAACATCCGCCGGCTCAGCATCATGAACAGTGAGTTGCCCAAAAAGGAGTAATCACACCACAGCTACACCTACAGCTACAGCTACAGCTTAAATGCGAGCCAAAAGAACAGCTCCCAGCGTTGGTAGATTAAGCATATTTGCATATTTAAATGACATACTTAAATTAGTGAAATACCTTTTAGTCTGAAATCGAACAATTATGTCAACCCAAAGCCAAACAATCATCCCAGATGTAATCGCATATAATCTTAGTCGAATGGTGATGGACGTCTTAAGCCAAATTTTAATTAGCAATCGCTTCGAATATTTAACAAGCAAAATCAGCAACAACAAAACATTGTTCATACTCAATGATGGCAAACACTCAAGTGGATGTCGACTCGTTTTTAAACTGTGTATTTAGGTTTAGTCTTATGACCCCAAGAATCCCACCTGTGAAAATGAAACTAAAGCAAAGCATTCATATCTAAATCTTCCACTCAATCGAACTTAGACACAACTGCTAAATATTAACTACGAACAAGCAATCATCTATGTAATACCTCCGATTAGAAAACTGTACCTAAACGCGTAGAAACTATTGCGACTCACTTTTAATTGTGACCCAATATCCTTAAAATGGTCTATCATTTTTCTGAACAGTCTCAAATGTTGCTATTTTAAGAAAAAAAAATCATATATAAAAAGTTTGAATAGCATAATTTAAAAGCACCTCAACAATGGAAAGAGTATTTAAAATATTTATAATAATTGAAGGCACACGGATAGAATGTTTACGAGTGTACGTAAGTGCTAACAATCAAAAACAAAAGCAATTGGAAACCCAAAAAAATATTTTAATGCAATGTAGCTCTCCGGTGTACTTTGAAGCAAGTATTACAATTGTTTTATCTCGCATTGGCTTTAGCTTAACATTTAGTAAAGACATTCAAGTCGACCAAGCACACAGATAAATAGATGCAACCACACAGTTACAAAATAAAGTTGAAAAAGAATGAATATTTGTGGTTTTTATTTTATTATTAAGACGCTTAAAGCAGAAATATATCTTTCTAGATGATTAATACCATTTAAATGATGTCCACTAAATAATGCTTATTTATAGGACTGTCAAACTATCGAAAGATGCTTTTACCAAGATTTAAGGCCTCTCGACCACCGAAATATTCCGGAATGTTGCTTATATTTTCTATTCAAGATACTGGAACCATAATTCAAATTGACCGGAAACAGTTGGGCCTTGTTATCGATAAAACGATAATACGTAAATGAGCTGGTCACTCTAAGATCGATTACTGGCAACGACTCTCGTCGCTAGCGTAATCGATAGTTTGACAGGCCCTAGTGCTTCTCGCTTTAATAACAAATTTGAGAACAATTGCGAAGCAAATAATGTTAATAATATTGAGCTAACCTGCGCTTCGCCTCCAAACCCACGCCCTTTGACTCAACAGCCAAGAGGACCTTCAATTTCAAGTGCGTTCATATGGATGCCCCGCCACCTACAAAGCCTCCACGGGGAGTGAAATATGGCAAGGATGAGGTAAATTACTTCAAGCCGTCGCTGAAAATGATTTTTCAATACTCAAACAACCACTATATGCAATAAAATATTCCGGACCCCACATAAAAGAGGTCTTATTGATGGTCTGATGGTATTTTTGCGGGTCTAAGGCTGATGACGACACCATCTGTTGTTGTTGCTGCACGCCCTCTTTTTTTTCTTTTGAGATATGTAATGAATAATCTTTTCACTTTGTTTTTGGGTGGCTTTGTAGTCCGCAGGCTGTGGTTTTCTGGTCAATGTCATCAAATCCCTGGGATTCAGCGAGACTACCGAGGAACGCCAAAAGGAGAAGCTTAAAATCGAGCAGGAGTTTAAGCGCTCGGACCTGCGACTCAATGAGCTGGTTTCACGGCATGACCAGCAACTCACATTGGTGCTGCCTCTGTTCAGTCAGGTGTCCACAGAGGTGACCGCTAGCCGGGAAAGGATTCATGCCGTCAAGGAGAACTTAGGTGCGTGCAAGCGGCTGCTTCAGTGCCGGCGTGATGAGCTCAAGAAGATGTGGACGGACGCAGTTCAGCACAAGTATGTGCTGGAAATGCTGGAGCAAATGTAAGACATAATTTCAGTAAACAGAGCCATAAATAAAGTTACAATTTCATTATACAGCCAAGAGCTCCGTAAAGTGCCTCAACGTGTAGTGAGCTATACAGCCAAACGTCAGTATTTGCATGCCAGCAAGGCGCTGACCGATGCCTTGACCACTTTAAACGGTCCCCTGCAAGCTGTCGAAGGCTTGTCAGACTTGCGCGCCGACTTGCAGACTCGTCGTCAACAGTTGTACCAAAGGCTGCACGAGGAGTTGGTTACCCAGGTGTATACGAACTCTGCCAGCGAGGCCTTATCTGCGTTCCAGCGCAGCAACTCCAGTCGTTTGAATTCCAGCTTTACGCGCGGCATTGGTGCACGGCGATCCACAGATCGCATTGAGGCAAATGCTCGAGTGCGTAAGGCACTCGCGGAAATGGCGCAATGTTTTGATCTGGACAAAGCTGAGGTCATTGAAGATGCAGATCTCATCTATCCAGAGCTAAGCATGAGCTACTTCGTGGCCATCATTGTGGAATCGTTCGGGATGCTGCACAAGGTGCCTGATTCACTAGAGACGCTACGCGTTCAAATCCAAACAGAACTGCTCAATGTGGTCCGACATACGACCCAACAACTATCGCAGTTGGGATTTGGAGATTCTACCGCAGCAGCCGGAGATCAAAATCCTCTTTTAATGTTGTTGGAAATCATATTTAAACAGTTCAAGGCCATTGCCAAAACGCATAGTCTGCTACTGAAAAACTATTTGTCAGTGGGACAGAAATATTCGGTCGTAGGACCCCAATCGTATGACTTGACAGATTTCTGGGCCCAAGCTCAGTCTGTGGTGAGTGTCGAACACCTACATATAAGAACCTCCACTCATAATAATTGAAACCATTAATATTTGATTCAGTTACAATTGCTGTTAACCGACTATTTGGATATACAAAATGCTGCCGCAGATGAAAGTGCCCAGACGGGATTTTCAGAACCCTCTAGCAACATAAATTCCTATTTCCTAAGGCGCAAGGTGCCAAGGTATGCAAAAATAAGTCTCTGATAAAATAAATACATTAAATATGTTATCCTTGCCAGCACCAAGCGTTCCATGTTCAAGTTTGACAAGTCGTCACATGTGGGCAGCACTAGCCAAAACGACTCCTTTAAGGAACATCGTCGTAATGCCTCAGATGCCTCTGTAGACGATAATCTGGGTGGCCAACTGGGAGGCAGCGGTAAAGGTTCTACCAGTGGCTTATTTCCTCATGAAAAGAAAAAGCGGGAGAAACTGTTGATATGTACTCCCGATCAGAATATCATTACCAAAGTGTATCTGCCTCTGATGGAATATATTAAGGAAATAGAGGCCTCTATGAAGTGCAAGCCGGGGTTTGTAGTACTTTTTTTATGTAAATTAAATATATTTATTAACTTTTATTTTTAAAACAGACAACCCTGCAGTCTGCACGACTTCGTTGACAATTATATCAAGGACACTTTCCTATCCAAGGGGCACAACCGAAATTTGCAGTTAACCATAGAGTCGCTCTCTAAAAATCAGGACGCGTGGCGCACCATTGTCAGTCCGGAGGAGATGAAGTCTCTTAATTTGAGCAGGCCTTTGCTGCAGTCTACTGTGATGGTCGAACGGAGATTAATGGAGACCAAGAACCTCATTCAGGATCTTCCCTGTTATTCTGAGGACCTTCTTAAGATGGTGTGTGCTCTGCTTAAGGCTTATCGCGAAATCTGTCAAGCTGCCTACCGAGGAATTGTGCAGCCAGACTCTGAGGACAAAAGAATATACAGCGTAGCATGGCTAAAGGATGAAGATATCAGTAGATTTTTAAAGTAAGTGAAGCGAAAATTGTGGGTAATCTAACAATGAAATAAATGGATATTTAAGGTCACTGCCGAACTGGACGGATCTAAAAAGCTCAAGCCAGAAGGCGCGACACAACCGAAAGCTGCACCGAGGAAGCTTTGAGCCGTCTGAAGAGGAGAGTCCGTTACAGGTGCAACAGCGCAACGTCCGTGAAGCAGAGATGCTGACGAGTAATCTGGGCGAAGGTGGAATAAGACCGCAGGAGATATTGGACGATATCAGCGTGCTAAAAGAGCTTGCCATTCTACAAGAGAGCATGGAGTGGTTCTCATGTCGCGTTTCCGAGTTTGCAAACGATCTACGCCGTCCGATGGTGAACGGACTGAATGCCGCTACGGCCGAGTGTTCCGCCGACATCGCTGTTAAAGATGGCACGATAAAGGTGATGACCAACCTGGCCCTGGAGTTCGACGAGCTGGCCAACACCTGTTTGTTGGTGCTGCATCTGGAGGTGCGTGTCCAGTGCTTCCACTACTTGCGGTACAAATCGAGTGTACGGACTAACAGTTATGTTGGATCGAAAGATGATATCTTAGAGCCCGATCGGCAGGTGCAGGTCCTAACTAAAAGGCTTTCCGAGATGGACGAAGCCTTCAGCGCAACTTTACATCCGCGAAAAACCAGGGTATGTATTAAAATTTTATGTACAAATTTTAGGGTGCGTCTAGTCTTAATTATGCTTTACATTTCAGTACATTTTTGAGGGTCTGGCGCATTTGGCTTCACGTATACTTATTCAAGCGTCTAATTACCTGGAGCATATCGATCAAATCACAGTGCAGCGCATGTGCAGGAATTCGATTGCCTTGCAGCAAACATTAAGCAACATAACCGCATCCAGGGAAGTGGCCTTAGATCAGGCCAAACAATTTTATGAGCTTCTATGCATGGAACCGGATGTACGTTCAAATAATCCATATAACTAAACCAAAATTACAAATTATAAATTCCATTTTTTTACGCAGGAGATACTCAATGCGTTATTGGAACGAGGAACACAGTTCTCTGAAATGCAATTACTAAACGCTCTGCAATTGTCTTGCAAATCCCTCGGAATAACCGACGCCAACCTTTTGGCCTCCTACCAGCAAAAGCTTTCTGATATCCTAGGTACCAAGCCATCCAAAGGCGTTGTTGTATAAATATCTCTAAAGTCTATGGAGAAACAAAATTTAATATCCCTGTTTGTGTACATCGGCATTAGGTGTAAGTGCAAAAGGAGTGTTAGTATTAAGCGGAAAGTTATAATTAATGTTCTGAACATATTGGAAAAGCACTTGGTGTTGCGATGTAGGCGTTTATACAAATACATATTCTAAAGTTCATTAACAGTACTTTAATGGCCTAAAACAATAAAAGAGAATTTAACAACGATTTTGATTTCTATTATTATGCTTTGCAGAGGGGCATTTTCTAGTGCGAATCTTATTTTTTCTCTGGGATCACTTGGGGAAAATGCATGGGAAAACATGCATGCCGATGGCCATATCTTGGCGAAAATTCATCCGATTCTTCATGGAATACCTTGAACGGATTAAAGATTCTCAACTAATTAGCATGGAAACGTGTGAACAAATTTTTTTTTTTAATTTGGAAGAAAATGGAAATATCCAACTTGGGCAAATGGTCGGTTTCTCGCCAATTTGTAAGGGGACCCCTTGAAAAAATTCGAAAATTTTTAAACTGACTTTTATGCATTACTTTTAATGAGGAAAAGTAGCAGAAGGTTCGCTGATTACTGGATAGTACGTTATTTCTATTTTTGGTATGGGAGGAATATATAGCCCCCAGCGATGTACTTTTTTTTTATCAGAATATCTTAAATCGATCAAAGTGCAAGAACAATTTTTAATTAAATTTTAAATATAAATTTTTTTATAATAAATTTGTAGAATCTATCTGAAGTATTCCTATCGATATTGCTTGCCTATCGATATGGTTTGCCCATCACTATAAAAGCCGCAAGTTAACTAATTTCTTTATTTGCATTTATTATTTAAATAATTAAAATGCCGGCACCAGTGGAAAGCCCAGAAGCGAAATCGCCTTCGTACGACTTGTCGAAATTTCGCCTGAAGAGGATACTTAGTAACAACAGCGTGCGGAAGAGTATATCCTTGCTGGGCACTTTTCCGGATCTGTCAGAAACGGACGATGCAATTGTTGTTTTTGAGAAGAATGGTGGGGAGAAATAAATTCTCTTAATTTTAATGGACCTGATAATGAATATTTTATTAAATTGTAGCATATCGGGAAAGTGATGTAGCTACGGAATCAGCTGCAGACGAGTCTTCCAAAAAGCCAAGCTATTTCAGCCCGGATTTAAAGGTGGCCACAGAGTTTGTGAACAATATATACGGAAGTTTCCAAGTTGTGCCAAGCAGGGATCTTTGTGGTAAGACTCTTAAATTTTGGAATTTTTGGTTTCTTATAAACCATGTTTTTTAGGCGTCAAGAGCACAGTAATTTATCCTGCCACAGACAAGCACATCGAAAAGTATTCCATCTGCCAGAAGTACCTCATTAGGGAGACTCCCGAGCTTTATGAAAAGATAACCCTGCCATACCTCACAGAAAGCCAGTTTTCTTTAGATTGGGTCTACAATATTCTTGAACATAAACAGGAGAGGGAGCGAATCGTGTTCGAGGACGACGATGCGGAGACGGGATTCATCCTGCTGCCCGATCTCAAGTGGGATGGCCGCAATGTTGAAAATCTGTACCTGTTAGGCATTATACGCAAGCACAATATTAAGTCTTTGAGGGATCTCAACGGTAGCCACCTGAACCTGCTCAAAAAGTTGCGTCAATCATCAAAGAAGGCAATACTTGAGCGTTATGGTGTGAATCCAAACCAGCTACGCATGTACTTCCATTATCAGCCATCGTTTTACCATTTGCATGTCCATATCAATCCTGTGCGAAACGACGCGCCTGGAATATGGTGTGAGAAGTCACATATGTTGGACACGGTGATCAATAATTTGGAATTGCTTCCGGATTATTACCAGCGAGCCACGCTACCTTTTGTCCTTTACGAGGGTAACAAATTGTTAGACCTCTATGAACAGGAACTATCAGTTCGAAGAGGAGTACCAGAAGAAAGCTATAAAAAGGAGACTAGTGATGAACCACCCACTGAGCCATCTGAAGAAGGTTTTAGGGACGAAGAAGGCGGCGAACGTCAGTGTAAGCGCCGCAAATTGGCCACCCCAGAGCCAAAGGAGACCGAAGGCACTGCTCAGGCATGTGCTTAAATACAATTTCTATGAATTAAGTTCAAAGTAGAAAGGAAACTGAAATCAAAAAGAACCTTACCCATGAAGGGTACGCTATTGCTTAAAGATGAAACTAATAGGAGATTTGATCCTAATCATGTATTCTAATAATTATATTCTATTGCAAATCAAAATAAATTAAAATGTTTTGTAAAATTTACAATTTAACTTTGCTGTTTGGCTGTGCTGTTCCCTCGAAAATGAATTAAAAGTGGGAAATGCCACAATTTAAAAATTTCAGGCTTTAAATAACTATAAATTCGATACTTTATTTAATATAAGCCTACCAATTGAGCTACACAACTTCTCTAATTTAATCGACTTGAGCGTTCATGCGAGCTTGGATTAAACCTAATTGACCAATAAAAGGTGAACAAAAACTGGAATTAGTTAGCTGGCTGCCATCTTTATTTATTTCGTAATAGTGTAGCTATGTCAGTTGTGTATTATTGTTGTTGCATGCTCTGCTTGTGTTAATATAGTTTTGTTTCTCGTTTTCTAGTTTAATCATTTATTTTTTTCGTGGCCCTGCGTATTTTTTTATATTTGTAATACATTTAAATACATTCCACTGCGTTTTAGGTGTCCTTCTCATCGCGGCATGGCTAAGTTACGAAATTTGATATAGTCCTAGAAAAAATCGTCTTCGTAGTGGCGCCCAGACACTATTTCGAAATCGGTAAATCGGCTTTTTCGTATTCCAATTGTGTCTGGATATGAGAGCTGCGAATTCGATTCGAGCTGGCTCAAGAGTTGTGCTAAGCGAATGCTTGGTTTATTCAGCTCGTTAGCTTAGTGTGAGGTGTGTATCTTCTCAAATAGTGTTCTAAAGGTTGGGTCGATGATTATGTCTGAAGGTTCAGGATCCAAATGGTTAATTTCGATAAAAAATTTGCAATTTAAAAAGCGACTTTGCTATAAATGATTACATTACATTAAAGCCAAGCAAATATTAGACCCGGATCAAATGGTAAATAATTACAATAATCCAGCAGCGTTTTTCTTATCCGTTCCAATCTTCTAATATAGTACTAATATTCTGTTTTGGATCCACACGAATCGACCCACCCTAGACTGTTTTGTGTGTGTGTCTGGTGTCATGGAAATCTTTAGCTTGGAAGCCTGGTTCAACATCATTTATGGTACATACATACATAAATATTATTTCAAATACATACATACATATACATATATATATATAGGTATATATAAAAATAACAAATAATAGTAGTAATAAAATCGTAATGTGTAATTTCCCAATACAATAAAAACAATACGCGCTGGCCTGCCCTGAATACTAAGCTGATACTCTCAATTGCTCGTCGCGGCTCCCGATTGCTCTGCTTCCGCCGCGACTGAATCTAGGTGCTGTTGCTCCTGTGGCACGTACATCACTGCAGTGGCCTGCTTGTCTGCTGCTTCTGAAGAAATTGACCAGTTCCGCTCCAGTTGCTCTAACGCCGCCATAGTCGCTGTGGTAGTCACCCCTGCGCCTGAGCTTTCCGCTCCGGCGCCATCGCTCAGAACGCCCGCCTTGAGCGTCTCCTCAAGAAGAACCTGGATCTTGTCCTGATCGTCTAGATGGACAAATCCCAGGCGCACCAACTCACTGGTGAGATCCGCTGCCGTATCGTTCTCGTTCACCTGACACGTTAACTGACGATTCATCTTGTCGTCCATGCGAAGCAGTATTGTCATGATTATGTCGTTGCTGTCCTCCTTGATTTTCACGCTGCACATCATGTTTACGATGCGCCGAGACTCGGTGTCCACCGGTTCCGGGGAGGCCGATTTCACGGAGTCAGCCCGTTCTGGCGAAGCGGCCCGCGAACGGAAAGTTGGCGGCTTCTTGCCGCTGTACGTGATCAGCGGATATACCCCATACTTAACATCTTCGACAAACTTCTCAAGCTTGTCCGCGCCAGAGACGTCGACTAGACGGTATTGTCGCTCCTGGCCGCCAGCCATTCGCAGTTGGGCCATTACAACATCCGGCTGGTAATAACGTTGCATCAGTCCGTCGAAGGCGGTCTCCGAGAACATGGTGCGGTTGGCGGGCGAAAAGACCAGACAGTGGGCCGTCAGTAGTTTGAGGGAGTGTACCTGCAAAGGAAGATATTAAATTAAATATGTTATTTAATTATTTTATTTAACTTATTTTTGACGTATTCTAACTGAGACAGTTGTTAGAGAAACCCGAAAATGTAATCGATCTTTTAAACGTATTTCATATTTTTTAGTTATTTATATTAATCAGTTATATAATATTAATGGTAATAGATAAAAGAGAAAGTTCTCGCCGTTATCAGAAATATGTAAGAAAACTTGATATTGCCATAGAAAGTGGCATTAATTAATTAGTAACTCTTATGCTTCTTTTAAACTCACCTCGAAAAGCAGTGGGTGAAATAGCAGATCATTGGCACTGGGCCGATCCTGCGGCTGCGGATTCAGACACTTGCGTATTAAATCGCGCTGCAGGTCGCTCTCAAGGCTGAGGATTGTGCGCTGGATGGTCTCCTCGTTGATGGCAGTCGACTCGCTATTGCTGGGTTGGATCTCTAGGGCGGCCATCTCCAGAGCGCACATCCCAAAGGCGTAGATGTCGAGGGCGGCTGTAAGCTGTTCGGCTGCACCGTACTCCGGCGCCTGGAAGTAGTGGGCGCCCCGTTCGCGCTCACGTTCTTGCTCTCGCTGCTGCTCTCGATCCCGTTCCCGGCCCCGCCGGACGCTGTAATGGACCGCATCGGGAACCACCGAGCCGATCTTGACCAGACCGTTGTGCTGGATGAAGATGCTATCACAGGTTAGGTTGCCGTGGATGATGGGCGGCGTGCAGGAATGCAAATAGCTGAGCGCGGACAGGATTTGGGTGCACCAGCGGCGCCAAGACTCCAGCGGCAACCGCTTGGCGTTGCGCTTGGTGCGCTTGAGGAACTGTTTCAGCGAGCCCGAAGACATGTACTCGGTTATGAAGACTACCCGAGGACGCTCCGCGTGCTGTGTGTCCGTCCAGTAGCGGTGGAACTTGACAATGTTCTGGTGGTCAAGTTGCAGGAGATTGTCGAACACCTGTCGCATCTTCTCCTCCTGCGACTTGAGCTCCTGCAGGCTAGCATATTGCACCTCGTTCCACACCACCTCGACACCCTCCTCGGTGTCCATGGCCAGGTGGACGCAGTCGATCCCGGGAACGTCGCGCTGGTCGACCTCCTCGCGCCGCTTCAGCCACCGTCCGCATGGCGACTCTTCCAGGATTTCACTTTCATCTTCAGAATCGTCACCGCTTTCACGGGGTGACGAATCGAGGGTGACCCCCTCGGACACCTGAACGCTACTAGTGCCCGCATCAGCTGTTGAGGCTCCGACTATGTGAGGGGGCTGCTGCTGCTGCTGCGACGCCGGCGTAACTGCTGCCGCTGCTGCTGCTTGGCTGGATGCATTCGGATTCGGATTTGTGGGGGGTTGGAGCTGGATCGGTTCATCCGCTACCGCGCTACCACTGCTGCCGGCATTTGCTTGGCTATTTGACATTAGGGTGCGGTCACCGACGCGGCTGCGGCTGTCTCTGCCTCTGCTCAGTCTCTGCTGCGACTTCGGCGGTTGCTGCTGCTGTTGTTCCAGAAAACCTCTCCTCTGCGCTGCCGCGTTTAGAGTTTCCAGTGCCGTGTTTATTTTCTTGTCTCCGTTTGCTTTTCGTGGTATCCGCTGCTAACTGCGGGCTCCTTCGAGCTACATCCACATCCGCTGCTGCTCCTCTGCCCACTCACTGGCGCACACATACACACGCATATACACTCCCTCCCCCCTGCGCTAAATAACACTCGCTGCGCTGCGACTGCGAGACGACTGATACAGTTGCTTTAACTATTTGGCAGTATTTTTCGAAGTCTTCAACAGCTGCGGAAGATGGAGCTTTCGGTTCGATTCACTTTTCTTCCCGACACGCAGATGATTCGTTTATTTGGGCCGTTTTTCACGCTTTTCTTTTTAAAACACCCAAGAAATGTGAGTAAATCGATGCATTCATCCTATCGATAGTCACCCCCGCAAATCAGAAGTCCATCGCATGGCAGCACTATCGATAAATGGTTCGCTAAATTTTAATTCAAAAATAAGAAAATATATTTTGAACTCTGTTCAATCTTTCTGTATTTTCAGCAGAATTACTTTACTGTTTTACGAAGAATACATTTTCTTTTATATTTTTTCGTCGTATACCGAAAAATAGCTAATACTTACGATGAACCGCTAATTGAGCATCCATGGTCTAGGTGGCAATCGATGCTCGCTTGGTATCATATGTGCCGGCGACTCTTCAAAGACTTAAAAGACTATTTTTTAACTTTAAGTAGAGTTCGTTGAGAAGACCAATAATGGATAGCATAATTGGACGCAGTCAATTTGTCTCGGAGACAGCCAATCTTTTCACAGACGAAAAAACGGCGATCGCTCGGTCAAAGGTTAAATGAAAACTCCATGAAATTTAAGCCGCCAAACAAATAATGTTCTTTTTTACCTATTTTAGGTGGTAGAGTGGTGCAATGAACTGGTAACTGCCTCTGCACCCATAAAGTGCGAATTGCTCGTCAAGATTCAGGAGACTATTCTTGGATCATGTGTAGAGTTAGCTGATGAATTTCTGGAACCTATCCTATCCCAGGCTCACGACCAGAATATGGAGGTGCGCAAGCAGGTAGTCGCGTTCGTGGAGCAAGTTTGGTAATAGCTACCATTCTTTGTGTTTCCATTTAATTCAATATTATCTCGATTTCAGCAAAGTTAAAGTGGAACTACTGCCACATTTGATCAACATTGTGTCCATGTTATTGCGGGACAAATCAGCCCAGGTTATTAAGCGTGTGATTCAGGCCTGTGGCAGCATCTACAAGAACGGATTGCAGTACTTGTGCAACCTCCCCGAACCCGGGGACAGTGCCGAGCAATCGTGGAACATACTTAGCCTTATTAAGGCCCAGATTCTTGATTTGATCGACAACGAGAACGACGGTATACGCACCAACGCCATCAAGTTCTTGGAGGGTGTCATCATCCTGCAGAGTTATGCTGACGAGGACAGCTTGAAAAGGGATGGAGATTTTTCGCTTTCTGATGTTCCGGAAAGTTGCCAACTCTTTCGCCGCCAAAAGCTGCAGGAAGAGGCTAACAATATATTCGACATTATGTTGCAGTTTCACGGCACAACCCATATTTCATCTGTGAACTTGATTGCATGTACAAGTAGCTTGTGTACGGTGGCCAAGATGCGACCAGTATTTATGGGAGCCGTAGTGGATGCCTTCAAGCACCTTAATTCCAACCTACCACCAACACTTACCGACTCCCAGGTAAGCTCTGTTCGCAAGAGCCTCAAAATGCAGCTACAGACACTTTTGAAGAATCGCGGAGCCTTCGAGTTCTCTGCTACGATCCGTGGCATGCTGCTCGATCTTGGCTCATCCTCAAGCGAGATTCAAAAGCTCATACCTAAAATGGACAAACAGGAAATGGCACGGAGGCAAAAGCGTATTCTGGAAAACGCTGCTCAAAGCTTGGCGAAGCGGGCTCGACTGGCGAACGAACAACGAGAACGAGAGATGTCTCGAGAGATGGAGCTTGATACTGAGGAGCTAGAACGGCAGAAAGTGAAGTCCACGCGGGTTAATGAAAAGTTCCTGGCGGAGCATTTACGTGCCCCTGAAACCGTAGTTTCTCTGGTTGTGGAATTCCTGCCCACTCTTCCGGCAGAAGTTCCACAGAAGTTTCTGGACGAATACACTCCCATTCGGCAGATGTCCTTGCAGCAGCAAGTGAGTAACATTTCGCGCATGTTCGGGGAGCAACTTACTGAGAAACGTTTGGGACCCGGAGCTGCCACGTTCAGTCGTGAGCCACCTATGAAAGTGAAGCAAGTTCAGGTGCGCGATAACGAAAGTAGTTCCATGGAAGTGGATGAAGAGTCAGCCAGGAAACTGAGCGAGGAGGAGCTTCAGCGCAAGGAGGAAGCTACTAAAAAGCTGCGTGAGACAATGGAACGTGCCAAGGGTGAACAGACGGTGATCGAACGGATGAAGGAGCGAGCCAAGACTTTAAAGTTACAGGAGATAACTAAACCAATACCGCGCAACCTAAAGGAAAAGTTCCTAACGGATGCGGTGCGTCGCATTTTGAACTCGGAACGCCAGTGCATCAAAGGTGGTGTGGCCTCCAGACGTCGAAAGCTTGTCACCGTGATAGCCGCCACATTTCCGGATAACGTACGCTACGGCATAATGGAGTTCATTCTGGAGGACGTCAAACAACGAATTGACCTGGCCTTCTCGTGGCTTTTTGAAGAGTACTCTCTCCTGCAGGGATTCACAAGACACACCTACGTAAAAACTGAGAATCGTCCGGATCACGCCTATAACGAACTTCTTAATCAGCTGATCTTCGGTATCGGGGAAAAATGCGATCACAAGGAAAAGATTATACTTTTACGTCGAGTGTACCTAGAAGCGCCCATTCTGCCCGAAGATGCCATCGGACATCTGGTGCAGCTGAGTCTTATTGACGAGTTCAGCCAGTACGGCCTTGAGCTTATAAAGGATTTGGCGATACTGAGGCCTCCCCGCAAGAATCGATTTTTGCGGGTACTCCTCAATTTTTCGGTACACGAACGAGCAGACCTCCAGGATCGCGCTTTAGCTCACCTGGTGACCCTTTACCATATCCACAAAATTCTTCCCGCGCGGATTGATGAGTTCGCTTTGGAATGGTTGAAGTATGTGGAGCAAGAGACGCCGCCTGCAGCCATATTCTCCGCGGACTTTGGTCGGCCCACAGCAGATGCAACCTGGTGTGAGGATACAGCAAAAGTATGCATGGGATTGGCACTTACCCTGATGCCCTACAAGCCGGAAGGTTAGAATACTTAGATTCCATCTATATCAAATTATTTATTATTTTTATATTTTAACTATGTTACAGTTTACGTTGAGAAGGTGTGTCAGGTATTTGTGTCCACCTCTTCAGAGCAGAAACGCACAATCCTACGAAGCCTAGACCTGCCCATCAAAAAACTGGGCGTGGAGAGCCCTGTATTACTTAAACTGATAGAAGATTGTCCGAAAGGCATGGAGACTCTGGTGATCCGCATCATTTACATACTAACGGAACGCGTCCCAACCCTGCCTGCGGATCTGGTGCGTAGGGTGCGTAATCTCTACCAGAACAAGGTCAAGGATGTGCGTGTGATGATACCTGTATTGAGCGGTTTGTCTCGTACCGAGCTTATTTCGGTGCTGCCAAAGCTTATAAAATTGAATCCCGCTGTGGTCAAAGAAGTTTTTAATCGATTGCTCGGTATCGGGGCTGAGTTTGCTAATCAGACAATGGCCCTGTCAGCGACAGATATATTGGTGGCCCTACACACTATGGATCCGAGTGTTTGTGACCTTAAATCTATTGTGAAAGCCACTTCGTTGTGTTTGGGCGAACGTGAACTGTACACGCAGGAGGTCCTAATGGCGGTTCTTCAGCAACTACTGGAGGTTAATCCGCTGCCCACCCTAATGATGCGAACTACAATCCAAAGTTTGACTTTGTATCCTCGTCTATCCAACTTTGTACTGAATCTGTTGCAACGGCTTATCATAAAGCAGGTCTGGCGACAGAAGGTTATCTGGGAGGGTTTCCTCAAAACAATACAGCGCCTCAAGCCACAGTCCCTGCCGGTAATGCTTCACCTTCCACCCGCCCAGTTGGTTGACGCACTGCAACAGTGCCCTGACCTCAGACCGGCACTGTTGGAGTACGCGGAGAGCATCCAGGACGAGCCGATGAACGGCAGTGGCATTACGCAGCAGGTGCTGGATATTATTTCCGGAAAGTCAGTGGATGTATTCGTGACGGTAACTATTAAATATTTTTTTCTTCTTTAATTTATATTAAATTTTTGATTTGTTCTGTTTTAGGATGAAAGTGGCGGTTATATCAGTGCCGATCACATTAAAAAGGAGGTGGTGGATAATTCGGATATTACTGTCATCTCTACAGTACCTGTACTAACTTCTTTAACGCCCCAGCCAGTACCCGCGCCAGCTTCCAGCGATCTTAATCAGCCTCTACCACCTGGAGAGGATTAGTGGATGCAGATTGATTTTGTTGTTCGCCATAGAATATCTGCATCTTACCTACCTAATAAGAAAATTGTTAAATTTTCTAATTCAGTTTATTGATATTTTATTCCACTTTTAGAACTGTAAGATAAAAGGTTTTTATTTCAGTTTATTTGTTGGATATCGCATGGGTTTAATGGAATAGAGTTCCATTACACTAGGTGTACTTTCTAGAAAAAATTATAACGTTTCCCCATTAAAAAAATGTATAAGATTTGACCAAATATTTCACAAAATGCGAAAAGTCTATAGTGTAACTTCTGCTTCCATTTTTTCCCCTGCAAGGGCAGCTAAAATATTTCGTGCTGTTATCCGCGACATTTCTTTGCGTGTTTCGGTGTCGGCACTACCGATATGAGGAAGGATAACAATATTGTCAAGCGTCAACAACGGATCATCAAGTGGCAGGGGCTCTGGAGTGGTCACATCCAGGCCAGCGGCCAAAATACGTTTGCATTTAAGTGCCTCATACAAAGCCTTCTGGTCTACATTTCCTCCCCGGGCTGTATTGATAAAGATGCAGTTCGATTTCATTTTCAGGAAAGCGGCGGCATTGAAAATTTCCTTGGTTTCCGGAGTTAAAGCACAACAGACAACGATAAAGTCCGAGTTGCACAACATCTCGTCAAACTCTACGTAACGGGCGTTGACCGCCTTTGCTTCCTTGGGACGTTCCGTTCGGGTCGTGTAGGTTATCTCCGACGGTTTAAAAGGGGAAATGCGTGCCGCAATCTCTTGACCAATGCGTCCAAAGCCAAAGAGACCTACCCGAGATCCCTTGAGTCCTTGGCCGCACATCCACATAGGTGCCCAGGACTTCCAGCCTCCGTTATAGACCTGCTTGTTGGCCTCGAATAAGCGCCGATTGGTGGCTAGTAGAAGGGCAAGCGTTAGCTCCGCCGTGGCATCTGTTAGGACATCCGGAGTGTATCCTACGCGAATGCCACGTTTCTTGCACTCTTCCACGTCAATGTGCTCGTAGCCAACCGATATGGTGGCCACACACTTGAGCTGGGAACCTGCAGCATCCAGCACTTCCTTATCAATCTTATCTGTCAAAGCGCAGTATAAGGCATCCTTTCCAGCAATTTGCTGCAGAAGCTCGGTCCGGGGTACAGGCAGGGCCTCATTCCAAGTGGTCACCTGGCAGCTGCAAAGAGTCACGCATATTAATTTCAAAACATATGCTAATTAGCCGGTGGCAATTCGGAAAAACAACAACCTCTTACGCAAAAGTTCCAAACCGCTGGAATCAACATCCGGACGAGTCACGTATACAGTTGGTTGGGAGCTCATGGTTCTAGATCCGCGTCCAAGTTGCAGCAGGTTTCGAAGTGGAGCGAGTGGCAGGCGCGGTGGCATTAATTCAAATGTCTGGACAATTGTTTACGAAGTAACAGGTTTAAATCCAATGTGACCTTGCTTTGAGGCGGGAAAAATGTGATTTAAGCTTTATGAATGTAAGAAATGGAACTTTCTTTGTAGCTTTTAAAATTGTAAGTTTAAATGTTTAATTTCAATAAATTATGTGTCGAAAATGAACTAAAAACAAACACATTTCAAACGTTTGAATGTATTTCGATGGATAAATTTTTTTTATCTAGTTTAACAAAATTTTAAAATTAGTAATCTTGCATACCAGAAAAAATAAAATTGTTTGATTTGAAATTTGTTTTATTTATATTTTAAGTTAAAATTTTTAACACTTACAGGTGCACATATACCTTTATTTTGTAGGGTATGGGTATGATTCGAGAAAACATCTGGTCTCACAATTGTCAACTATAAATATTATTTAGTAAAAAAAGCGTGTTCGAGATAAAGGAAACAGTCTCTGGAAATAGGCCTGGGTAAAGCTGATCCATGAATGGTTCAGGTAACCTTCTCAAACTAACCACCCGAGCCTTCACCTCGCTGGGCCTGAATCTTCGTCAGAGCAGTCGCTGGATAAAGACAGCCGGCATCATGGGGCCAAGTCCCATTAATTCTCGTGATGCTTCCCCCGAAGCAGTGGCCCAACTGGGGAAGCCGCCAAAGATGCGAAAGGATCCAGCTTTTAAAAAGGTTGACTCTCCAGAATTCAAAAGCATATTTACGCCCGAGCTGGAGTCTCTTGTTTCACTATTCAAAAAGTATGATTACGAGCTGAGGATCGCCGGCGGTGCTGTGCGCGACATTCTGATGAATATGGAGCCCAAAGACATTGATTTTGCCACTACCGCCACTCCAAGCCAGATGAAGGAGATGTTTGAAAAGGAGGAGGTGAGGATGATCAACGCTAATGGAGAGAAACACGGCACCATAACACCGCGAATCAACGACAAGGAAAATTTTGAGGTCACCACCCTGCGGATCGACGTTCGTACCGATGGCAGACACGCCGAAGTGGTGTACACCACTGACTGGCAGCTGGATGCCAATCGGCGCGACTTGACCATCAACTCCATGTTCCTTGGACTCGACGGTACCGTCTACGACTACTTTTATGGCTACGATGATCTGCAGGACCGCAGAGTAGTTTTCGTTGGGGATGCCGATATCCGTATCAAGGAAGACTATTTACGTATCCTACGTTACTTCCGATTCTATGGACGTATTGCGAAAGATGCAAAGAGACACGACGAAGCAACTTTGGAAGCGGTTAAGGATAATGCTGCAGGGTTGGCAAGGATTAGTGGAGAGCGTATCTGGACAGAGCTGCAAAAAATTGTTGTGGGTAACTTTGGAAGCGACTTGTTGCTGGAGATGAATCGCTGTCATCTCTTCGAGCACATTGGATTGCCTTTAAAGCCTAATTTAGAGGAATTCGAGCGACTGTGTAAAGCTTTGGAAAAGTTTGAAAAGCCACACTATCCTATTCTGTACATGTCGGGAATGCTGAACTCGGTAAATGATGCGATGGCCATGCATAATCGCCTTAAGCTATCCGCTTACGAGCGGGATCTGGCTTTATTTATCACCCAGCAAAGGGAGAAGGTACGAACTGCTTTAACTCTTTTTCTTTAAAACTTACAAAAAAGTAATGTTATTCATTTTATCTTTCAGGTGGACACAGACTACAAAAGTATTCGAGACTACCAGAAGCTCTGCATTCAACCCAATGTCAATAGGGACTACGTTGAGCAATTGCTCAAGTACACAGATAAACTAGATTTGTATCAGCAGCTCAAAGCGTGGTCCAAGCCAAACTTCCCTGTCAATGGCCATGTTCTCAGTAGCCTTGGTTTAAAAGGGAAAAAAATGGGACAGGTTATGAATGAACTAAAGCTGCACTGGGCAGACAGTGATTTTAAATCAACATCAGAGGATCTACTCAAATTGGTTCCTGATATCGTGGCAAAGTTGCCTTCTCCACCCAGCTCGCCCAACAAAAATAAACGTGCAAAACAGCACTGATTTTATTTATATTTAAACGACTTATTTGTTTTCCTATTTATTAACGCTTATAAGGATTAACGATCCTGTACCTTATCACAGTTTGTATTTGATTCTTTGTTTCCAGTAGGTTTGGTAAATATCTCTATCGGTCGCTTGAATCCAGCTTCGCAATGCTCTGGTATACCCATTAGATCCATGGAGGCGAAGCCCACTTCTGGACCGAGTAGATATTCGGTGAAATGTTCTGGTCGGAATTTAATATTATTATAATTTTCCTTTATTTGTTCCTGGAATTAAAAAGAGAAATTAACAAATAGACAACTATTATTTAAATGTTTACTAACCGATAGCTTTTTACGCCGTTTGTATCCGTCAAAGGCTTGAGGCTCCAGAACTAACTTGCCGCCTGGACGAAGCTGTAGGAACATACGGCGGAAGGCCTGCTTCAGCCCAGCATCACCGAAATTAAGGTGAATCCACTTGGTGACTGACAGACAAAGTATCACATCGAACTGCGGGCGCTCAATCTCCAGCAGCACATCGTCATCTAGGACATAATTGCCCTGCAAAAACCTAAGATTATGGGGAAATCCCGGACCACAATTCATTTGTCTTTTTAGGTTATTAATCGTGTTTTGTGCGGCCTTGACCAGGCCCTGATCGATGTCCAAGCCTACGAGACTTTTGACATGAAACTGTCGAGCAATTTGAATAGACAGATGTCCCGAATTACAGCCTATGTCTAAAACCTGCTTGCCACGCAACAAATCGGATTGGGTAGCCAAGACATCCAGACGTATGTCGTGAAAATCCTTGTCTAGGATGCGCTTGCCGTAATAGTGTTTATAGTTGCCATAAACAAAGTGCAGATTCTTATCATGCTTGGATTTGTTTGTTTGGTTGTCTCCATTAAGATGAATACGTTTTTTAGGACTTTGGTGCGGCGTGCGAGAAGGAACGTCCACTTTCGCATCATTGCCTTTTAAACGTTTACTATCACCTGGTGCTATGTCTGTAGTGCCATTAATTTTTCGCTTTTCCGCGGATTTTGCCGGTTCCAATTCAATATTGTTGTTGTTTTCCACATCCATGGCGAAATCTAAAAGAAAAATTTTACGGTAATCCTGCATATGGGGTTATATATTTTACAAGACAATTGAATACTAACTACAGGTGACCATTGATAGGTCACTAAAACGTGGTTGTTTTCCTCCAATATGTTCCAAAACATATACAAAATAATCTACAATATTTAACTCGCGGGAAGTTAATATCTAGTGTGACCGTTTCTTCAGAGTTCCGGCACATTTGTTAAGCCCGATCAATTTTATAAGACTTTTCAGCCCTGAAAAGTGTTGTAAAGCGTGGTTTGGCGCGGTTTTTAAAAACTTATTAAATCAAATATGGAAAATGAAACAAACTTCAATTAACTATTTCAAAATTCTTGTTTGAAAAAATACATTTAATAATAACTATGTATAGATTTTTTCTCTTGTTATAAGTTATAAAGTTTTAGACATAACAAGTTATTAAATTTTTTAGATTTGATTTCTGTTTGGTTCGAGCTTAATTTTTCAACTTAAAAGTTCACCAATTTAAAGGGCGCTTGTTATTTTATGCCTATAATTTGTATTAAATAGCGCTGAATTTTTATTTAAGCACCTTCCTTGTGCCAGACTCACTTTTGTAGTTGGTCGGTAATAACTTTTATGAATTTGCATAACAAAGCACTTTTAATGAATTGATAATATATGTTTTTGCAAATTGAAATCCCTGCTTTGTTTGAAATATCCGTTAAATGTGTCGGTTGCGATTCCACCGGATACATCATCAGATACCTTACCATCCGCGCGTGCCACATATTGACCCCTTTTTAAATTGAACAAAAGGGAAGGGAGGAAACAATGCCAATGATAGTCCGAGCGAGGTGGTCAGCGGTCAGTTGAAGTGTTCCAAGGGTTGAACTTCAATTTTTGATTAAGTGACCGACGCGTGGCACAATTCTATAAAAGATAAAAATAGCATCTCTTTTCTTTTTTTATTTAAGTTCCCAATTATATTTTTATATTCCAATTTTTTTATTTCCATTTTTTTTTATGTTCTTATGTAATTTATTGCATTTCTATTATCTATAAATTTATGAATTTTTAAAATACCTTTTTATTTTCCCAAACTCTTTCAAGATTCCAAAACCCAAACTGATCATTAAGCGGCAAGAGATAAATTCTATCAAAATAAATTAGAAAATTCTTTTAAAAATGCAGCAGTACAAGATGTTTCCCAGGGACACTCGCCTGAATCTAAGGAAATAACATTCGAAAAAAATATTTTCGTCCGGTGAAAGGGTTGGTCCGCTTTTTAAAAACCAGTTTTAGCTTCTTTTGTAACAAAAGGATGCAGCATCTATTAAAACTTCAAATGACTTGTTGTTTTTGCCCCTGTGTGCGTGCATCGTCCACGTCCTTTGATGGATGGGTCACGCAGCATCCCGGGGCATAGGAAATCTAAAACCAGTTTGCCCGAATTTGTGCATCGAAAGCTGTACGGAGTCCAAAATTTAATCTGCTGCACATGCGCAGCCTCACCGGTCTAAATTAGAAGGGATTTGTTTGGTCAAATCCCCGGGCAGGCATCGGCAATTTGAATACGCAGCCCGAAGGGCGAGGCGGCTAACAAGCCCACCAAATCCGCAGTTGACAGTACTGTCCAAGGGTCGGTCCACGGCTAGAGGTCCTTGCTGGTCCTCGGTCCAGCCGAGTCCCTGTAATTCGATTCGTTCGGGGGTAGCTAAAGGGTTGCCCGCGCTTTTGTAACTTTATAATTTAGGGTCAGTGTGCTGGTCTACTTCCGATTTCCTATTTCCACATCCTCCCCTGACCCTTTGGCCAATCCTCGCGGTGCTCGTCGCTCAAATGTAGCATTAAATTATTTTCAAAAATTCGGGGCTTTGTTCTCCACTCGCTATGGAAATTTGCATGTTCAGTGGATGAGTGAAAAATCTGTTCGAATTTGGCCTATTTTCCCTTTTTGATTAATGTAGATTTTATGGTTAAAGTGTTTGATATTCAAGCAGAAATTTGCTTGTTGATGTTTGTGGTACCTCCTATTTGATGTAAAAAAAATTTTTTGTTTTCAACCACCGAAATAATCTCCATATTAGGGGCATTACAAACATGTATAGTGTAATTATTCTATTCATTCATATTACCACTTGTTATAGATATTTGATACAGGAAAATAGGTTTTGATCTTAAACGAAATAATCAAACTTACTTTTTTAGCTTTTGAAAAATAAATAGTACAATGACTTTTAATTCATTTCTTGCATACCAAACGATCTTGTTGATGGCAAGAAAGAAACTTGAATAAAACCGAAAATAACCTTTAGAATATATCAGATTTTCAAGAAAAACATCCGTAAAATATCTATGGCAATAAATCTCAAGCCCTGACCCGCCCAATAACGAAAAAAGGACATTTCTTAGATAGTTCACCTTTGGGCATCCTTTCCTATTAATCTGCATGACTACTGGCATTCGATTGCCATAAATTCGGCTTAATGCGACAATGACCCACAAAACCGGGCCGGAAACCTCTCCTTGGAACGGAGTCTTCACGGGTGAACGCATTTGCCAGTTCAAGCTGGCATAACAGAGACTCAGGCCAAGACGGGCCGAACTCTGAACCCACCCCGCTCTCGGGTCAATGAAAAATCGCTTCAGTTTTGAGGCAAAAATCATTAAATTCGTCACAAAAAAGGATCTCAAGAAAAAAAAGGGGAAAAGGGCACAAAAAAGTAAAGAAAACTAAAGACCGAGCAAGGGTTGGAGACCCCAAGACAGACCTTTTGCCAAAGGCCAGGACTATCCGTCTTTGTTTGCATTTCACCTCTGCGCGTAATTTACTATGAACCGGCGAGGATCGGGGTCAGGAGAATACGGTTAAGGACGAAGGAAGGCTGATAACTATCTCTGGGAATGGGGTTGCTGCTGCAGCATCACCAGCAATGACATCATAAGACGTGACACATTTGAACCCGGCCGCAGGACCTCTGCAATTTTTGCACCCTTTGATACCTGGCTCCTTTTTTTGGTTATTTGATCGCTCGTAAATTTCTTTTTCGCTAGACTCCGTTCCTTTTCCTAATCTCAATCGCCATCCTTCGCCGATTTTTTTTGCACTGTGGGAATTTTTTTTGCGGAAGGAAGCGCGATCATGATCGATGACTGTATAGGGTTTCAATAGGGTTAAAGGGGCGTCGATCGATCGAACCGTCCTGGTTTTGGAAATAGGAAACTTTTTATTACCAAAAGTGAAATCATAAAACCAAAATTGCAATTTTCTTTAGGTGAAAAAATAGCTATATCTTTTTGTTTGAAAATAATTATAATTTATGGTTCAGTATTTAGGATAAAAGGTTAGTTACATAGTTTAGAATTCTAAATTAAAGACTTCTCGAGATACTTTGAATATTACAAAACATTTTTGAGGCTTTAAAAATGGCTTTAAAATCTTTCAATTAAAAATCTTGAAATTTTATGGGCTCAGCCGCTTAACCGCTTAATTACAGCCTAAGCTGTTGCTTTGTGCGTTTTCACACAATTTTCCGGGCGTTTCGCCGGAAAAACCAGTTTACCCATTAGGTTTATGTCCTTGACCACAGGCCATTTCCATGTTAGGGTTTTGATGAATTTTCATTGTGTGTTTTTGTAGAAATTTTCGGTGACGCGTGCCCGACAAAAGTTAACCCCTCGACGGGCAAAGTGACCGGTCGCTTGACCAACGCCGGACAGGATGCGTGTTGGCATTGTTTTGGTTGTTGTTGTCAACACATCCTTTTTTTTGGACAGCGGCAGCACGTGCGTGTGATTAAGAAGTCGCCTTTGGCAGGCCAGCAAGTTGATTTAAGATATCCTGACGAGGGAAACGTTTGGCGAATATGTACACAATATTTAGATCTTTGATACATATTATATAAGCATGTATGTATATATGAGTACGCACAGCAGTAGGGAATCTCCTGCTGGACTTGCAATCGCAATGGCACATCAACCCTTTTTTGTTGCCTTTCAGGGCTTTATTTTTGTTGGAAATTTTGCGATTTGAAATTTTTATAAATGCTACATTTTGGCAAAAGGCCTGTCATTGTCACGGCCATCAGGGAAAGGGGTAGCTACGGCTATATGTATAAAGGATAAAGGATGCTGGGCTACGTCGCCTGACAGCGTGTTCAATTGTTGAGGACATAAAACAGAAAAACGTTCCGCGCTCTGATGTTTGCCAAATACGAAAAAAAATTCGCTGACCTTCCCGCAGAATTTTAAAACAGACTCGGGGAGAATTTTCAAAATAGAGAGTGAGAGCTAAAGAGATTCTGAAAGGGGAAGGAAGTTTTCATATTTATAAAGAGCATAGATCACATTTTTACTCTTAAAAATTATTGCAAAAAAGTAATAAAATGATGCCGAGTCAAAAGTTTTGAAATTTTCAAGGACATGCACGCATCATTATTATTCTCATCTTCAATATTTAACGATCAATCATTAAATGATCTTTTGATCAGGATATTAATGATCTTTTCTCAAAGAATAGCTTGCCGATATATAAAACTATAAACTCCTCCCAGGTGAACATTATGTGAAGAATGTAAATAATCTATGTAGTATAACGGTGAGGAATGTAATTTAATTTAAAATCCTCAAACTTACAAAAATTCTCAAAAAGTTACAATTTTTTGTAATTCTATGGATTGATCCGTTTTGAAAGAAGATTTGTTTACTTGATGTGTGGGATATTCTGAATTGAATAAAAATATTATAAGAATATAAAAAACAAATTAAAAATTCAATTTTAACATAAAATCAAATAGTTGCTTTATAAAATAATATTAATTGTTACAATCGTAACAAATCCATAAAATTATGGTATTATGGTAGCAAGAAACTTTAATAAACAAAATGTAATTGAAGCTTTCATTACTAATTCAGGGGAGTGGCAGAAAAACAGTTTCGTTATAACTGATATTTATATTTTCACCAAATTCGAATGCTCATAACTCGGTTTCGACTACACACATTGGCCAACCTAAATTTGACACGATTTTCACAAATTTGCAATATCATGATATTGACCAAAAATCGACCCACAATTTGATTTCCGGACTTCCACGATATTTTGATGTACATCGAATATCTATTTAGATCGAAGCGTCCTGATTCCTAAATGGTACTCCTTTTCGAAATCTGATCTGAAATGGCTGAGATATTGGCTAAAAAGTGCCTTGGATCGACAAGTGCCATACCTTTCCGATCTTAGAACTTTGAAAGCTATTATTGCTAATCAAAACCTGGCCAACTAAATTCTGACCCAATTTTCGAAAATTTTCATAATGATTTTTACCGAAAATTTGACCAAAATAGTTTTTCACGATTTTCTTCATATTTTAATGTAGATTGATGGCAATTGAAGCCCTGATTCGTGAATGGTACTTTTCTTCCAAATCCGATACGAAAAGGGTTAAGTTTCTTAAAAGTTCACATATTCATGGCCATCTTGGCCAAATCATTTTTTCAAGAAGGGCTCTTTAGCATATTTTTTTTGAGGGAAGTATTCCTTGGATCTTCTAAACATATAAAGTTAATAATTTAAACTAACAATAAAAACGAACCCAAACAGGAAAGGGCATAAAATCCTAGCCAAATCCTTTCATATATTTTTTTAAAATTATTTCTCACACTGATTGCAATCTAGTTGCGTTTACGAGAAATATAAAAAACTATGGGTATAATTTTATTCACGGAGCATATGCAATAAACTGCAAATGGTAATGCATAAATTTTGTAAAATTCATTCCGCCAGCTTGCGAATTTTCCACAGCACCCAAAACCAACAATTGTAACCCAAATGATGCACATCTGAGTTTTGACAGTGATTTGCATAATTTTGGCATTTTCAATTAAACTGCTGTCCTGGAAAGGGGATGCACAGCATTCACAGGATTTTTGACTTGTGCCAATGTTATGCAAATTTCATGGATGCACCACCCGATCCTACCGAATGGGTTAAGAGATTGCCCAAGACGAGCCCTTGATTTCATTTTGATGTTGTGTTGTTTGGCATTAACCGTGCTAAATGTTAATTCTCTTCAAGTGCCAATAGTCCTGTCTTGAGGCGGAGATTCGTTTGCAAGGAGCTTGCCTTCTTCGGTTTGGGAAACTCAATTGAACCTTATTAAATATTCATGAGACTTATGTACATATATTTACGGGCGATAAACATGTGATGCGTAAAGTCGATTGGTAATGTGCAAATATATGGTCAGGTAATGAGTTAAGATTGTTGCTTCATTAGTAGAGTAAACACTTAGAGTATGTAGAACTACAAGCAATAATATTTAGTACTGCTTAACCTAAACACTTAAGCATCTAATGACTTATTTTAAAGTATTAAGGGAACTGGGAAGAGGATTTAACTTTCCAACCTCTTCTACCATAAAGGTCTACTCCATAAAATACAAAATTATATTCAAAAGAAACTCTTACATTTTGCATTTACTACTGAAACACTTTTGCAAAATTTTCTCTTTTATTAAAATCCGTATTCTTGATTATTACTGAATGCCGAACAATTAATTTCCACAGTCTTGCGTTCAGTTTTTTTTCCCAAGACTCCTTTGAATGCAAAATTTAATTTTCGCGGATACCTCAACCCTTTTCCAGCTCTCCAATCAATTTATTAATTTCCCATGCTTCGTGTTTATGCAATTTGCAGTATCGAATGTCAGGAAAATGGCAACAGTCCTGGCTGCAAAATAATGTAATAAAGGACCCTATGAATTTCTGATGCTGCTCAAGCAAATGAAGGAGGGATGCAGGATGCAGGTTTTCCTTTTTCGCAAGACGGTTGAGTGCAAGAGTCCTTTTGCTCAGACAGGCAGAACCGTAAAACACTTTTGCTATTTTTTTGCATTTCAAAAAACCTAAAAGGGTGAAGGAAAAGAGGTAACCCTTTCTGAAAGGAGCAAGAAAATCCGCGAGGGAACTTTCACATAAATCTGCAGCAGCTGACATCATTAGGCTTGCATTTGTCATTTGATTTCCGCTCAAAGGATTGCTGTAAAAAGTGTCCTTTTTTCGTGGTACTTTCTTAGGAAATACGAAACTTTCACCTTAGACTGAGTTACCCCGTCGCGAAATGATTGATGAGTTTCGATGAAGAGGAAAATCAGTTATTAGAAAATCGAACCCAAGGATCGCGTTGCAGGGACATTTTTGATGAAAAATCTTTCTTATAATAGGTAAAAATTTGACTGCAACCATCCCCGATCGGCTGGCAAATGACCATTGGAACTTGACCTCTGGCCAGCCAACTGTCAACATATCCTTGCATATATAATCGCATTAATTGCTTTATTACCAGGACTCGGACCACGGCGAACGTAAACAGCTCAATAATCTCTTTCTTTTTTGTGTGAAAATGTGAGAAATTTCCCAGGCCGATGGCAATAAAAAAGTGAAGATCTTGGGCTGAATCAACCCCCCGGAATAATCGAAGAATCAGCGCCAGCTGATCGATGTTGAGATCCTTGCCATCCCGACGATCCTGAAATCATCATCAATATCATTTAACCTAATGGACCCTGACCTTGCCCGAGTGAGCTAAGCTGTGGCAAAAGTGTCTTCATGCCTGACTGGACTGCAATTTTTCGTCCTTACCTTTGCCGTTTCGTCCTTGCCTATTTTCCTTTAATTTCCGTTGCAAAAAAATGGCAAGGCCTAAAAAGGATCTGGGGTGGGTTGGGTATCTTCGGCAATTCTTCCTTTCGACTGTCCAAACAAATATTAATCAAAGTTGGGACAACCAAATGCGTATTTACTTAGGTTTTCAAGATTTTAATAGCACTCTGGGTCTAACTATTTTCCCATACCCCTCGGAAACTAGGGACTACCTATTCCATTTAATAGTTGAGGCAGGAGTGTGGTACTTAATTGTCGTATAACGTGACATTCATGGGGCATGCCCCTTTTGACACTCAATTTGCATAAAATTTGCAAGTCATTAGGAAATGCTAATCTCCGGAAATCGGACACATCGAAGGGGGTACAGTGATTGGAACTTAATGAGTTGTGTTGACATGTGTAGGTCAGGCAGCTAGTCAGCATGTTACATAGTTTGATTTGCACACTTAATTTAATTTCCTTACTTATGTTTGCATATTCCTTGTCATAGGTATGTCTTGAAACTATTTATATATTCTTGGTATTTAAATCCTTTTGAGCTTGGCACTTTCAGGATTTTCCTTCTGCTCCCGGGACCGCCTATTTGTTGACAATGGAAACCCAACCAAGCTGCAAACGTGCTGTGATCATGATATCCTGATCCTGTTCTCGAGAACTGTGTTGGCGTTGCTCGGCTCATTGCGCAACTGCCAAAACTGAAATTCAGACAAAACTGGGAATTGCGTCGAAACGTTTTCCACAAAACTAGAACGGAATTAGTATAGAAAATGCCTAAAAAAGGATTTCAATGAAAGGGGAAATCGAAAATCCACCCTCAAGACCGATGATGATGATGATGATGGTGAAACCATAACAAGATGTTCCTTCCACAGCATTTGTCTAAGCATGCTGCGTAATCCTTTTTGTAAGGACACGTCGCATTGTGTGTGAGCCGTGTGGTGTGTGTCTGAAAGGATTGCTCGGCAAGGAAGCCGACGAGGAAGGAATTCAGGACAAATGTAGGCATATCTCCGGCCGGTGCGCAGTTGCCAGGCTTCTGAGGGGCTCCTGAGCGGCAGCTGAAGATGATCGAAGGATGCCCAAAAGGATAAACTCGAAGGGGGCGCCGATGCTTTGCTATTTTCTGTTTGTTGTGACGATGTAATAAGATTATAATTTCATATTTTTCCTTTTGGTTTTCCGACTCTCTCTTTTTTATTCCAGTCTCTGGTCTATTATCTTTTTTTCGCGCTACCGAGTTCACTAAACTTTTGCAGCTGACCCCGCGGTGAAAGGACAGTCGCTAGGGGTTGCAAAAAAACTGTGTAGAAAATGAAACTTAAAAGAAAGTCCTTGAAAACCGAACCCCTTTCCTTGCAATTAGAGAAATTGCGAAATTTGTATCCTCTTACCTGAGTATTCGAAATTTTGCACATTTAAGAAAAAATTTGGTCCGAAAAAGGGTAAATATTTGCAGGGTGCAGCAAAAAGTATCCTATGACAGAATCTAGTTTCATTAATTTTAATATTGTCATTAGTTTCCCAGGTAACCCTAAAAAAACTTGTAAAAAACTCTGCAGAAAACCCAAAAAAAAATCGTGAGAAAACTCTGCAGTCTGTAACTTGAGTCTTCGCTAATGATTTCTTGGGCAATCGTGGAGACAACTCCACGGAACAATCTCATAACAATCATCAATCAACTCGGACAGATGCTGAAAGAGCGCATATTTTTGATAAATTATTAAGCAAGTTTTTCCATTCTTTTTAACTAAAAACCGTGAAAATCTTGAGCCCGGATTCTCGATTATACCTTCCTGCAAAAACGTGCAAAAGTTCATTAAATCGATCGGAGAAATCAGCTGCCGACAAAAAAATAACGACTATTTGCCAGCAACCCTCCGGCGGATAGTATCATTAATAAATTATGCAAATTTCCACCATGTGGAGCGACCTGATGCCTAAAACGCATTTAACAAATATTTGCATAATTTTGGCACAGGCGACTTTTCCGCTGAGGTAGGAAAGCCGCACAAAAACAGAGATCTCGGGCACAGGGCTCACAGGATACTGGGTTATGCTAATGGACCTGCACCTTCCTCGGGGAGGAGGGTTATGTTACACACCCAGGGCCTTCGGGATCGACTGCGCACGCGCGCAATGTGGAAATTTATGCAAATCAGGAAATCTCCGAACATCGAACAAATCGATTGGCGAGGGGCGGAGGACGATTGATTTTGAATTTGCATTTCGGCTCCGAGCTCGCTCGTCCTGAGGAGGCCAGGCCTTGGTTTGTCACTTGGTTGGCGAATTGGGATTGAAGTGGATTTACCAATTGTTGCCATAATTGAGTGACATGGATAGCGCGGGGAGCGAGCGGGACGGGGCATCGGGACTAACCCATGTTCGGAGCTATTGATTACAGAAAAGGTTCCATGCCCAGTCGGGAAATGGCAACTGAAAATGAAAATCTGCATGAAAATGCAAACAAAAGCCCGTACATTTCATATCCGTAGTACAAAGAGGATCCTGGCTCCTGAGTTCCGTTCATAGTTATATTCCGCTTTAATGCTTTTGCAGTTGGCTCTGAATTTGCATACGAGTATGACATTTTCATATTCAGTTACAAATGTTTCGAAACAGAAAACTTTTGTGAGCACTATTGTTGGATGTTGTTCCTCTTAATAAGGTTGATTGGAATGATGGAATCCCACGAAGCGACGATTATAATTTCGGACTTGGCTTGTGATTTGCATCACACTGGAAATCAATTAGGCGGGCAGACGGATTGTCACTGGATGGGGACTGTCCATCCGAAATGGGGTTTTAATTTCCACCAAAGCTCACTTATGGCAATGCCTCTTTTTAGGGAAACTACACACAATTATCAGCAGTGTCATCAACGTGAGAAAGTCCTTGGGAACAATTCGAGAATAGAATCTTCGATCTATCTCCCTAATTACGGCAATTGCCTATGGCACTTCGATTTCTTTGTGTTTCCTCACAATTTATGCTAAAAAGTAAACAAAAAACGCTTGAATATTCAATCCGAAGGGATCACACCCTGTTTGCCCATTCCAAGGATCCTGTGGAGTAAAAGATTATTTATGAAGTAAAAGATATTTTCCGTATTTTCTTCCTTTTTGTGAGCCTTTGTTTTGGGATGCGTTTGGCCACAGATCCCATATTTATATCCCAATCCCCGCATGCCAGTGAATCGTCTCCATCGGATCGATGATATTTCAATAAATTCATAGGAAAAGGATACTTGGATACATTTAATTCAATTTAATTTAGACGAGAAGTGGACACGCGTGGATTTATGTGGAACAATGGTGGCACGAGTGTAAAGTCGAAGATTATCTCCCGAAGGACACTGACCAATGGCCAGCGCGCGTGCCTAGTTCTTTAAGGATAATGGAGTTGTTGTTGGGTGGACAAACAGGTTTTTGGTTGCTCGTGAGGAAGGGTCATTGGTGGTCATCTTGAAGGGTCATCCTTCCGTCGCGTGGCCAGTAATCGAGGGATAATTGAGATGGTCAGTTGTCACGCCTGATATGCCGCCATCTTCTTGTGCTCTAACACCGTTAATTTATAACGGTTATTCCTTGAGAATCCTTTCCTTTCAGAATCCCAAATAAAAAAAACTTAAGAAAAAGATTTCCCATCTAATCCTTGTCCTTCGGGTCAGGCCGAAACACAATGAAGCCGAAAGCTGCAATTTTATTCGCTTTTGCGCATCCTTTTAGGAGCCGCCCGGGTAACAAAATAACAAAAGGGTTGAAGGGTCGCTGGAAGGACCTCCCTGCCCAAAAAACCGGACCGGACTCGCGACCACGAATCAAAAATGAAAATCACAAGGAAACCGGTTTGGACATTGGCATTAATTTTCAGAAAGGCCGCGAAGAAAATTTGAACAACACAGCAGAAAAAAAGGATGAAACCCTTGCAGGATATATGAGCCATATGGCGGTCCATAGCCGAATCTGGTCAGCCGGGAAGCACTCAAGCGATGCTGCGCTTCTCGGCTGGGATATATAGATATTGCCTCCCAACGGATGGCAATCGTCCTGATCCTGTTTTCGATGCCGCAGCTTCTGCCTGCGTCCTTGGGGTGGCGGGATAGTTGGCAGGACAGACGGGACAATGGCGACTGGGGTTCAAAGGGTTCCTTTGCGGTCATGCATTCAAATTATCTTTCTATTTTGTTCTCAGCCTGTTATCCATTGGACGTGGCCTGTTTGGGAAGCTTCTCTCCTGGAGGTCAGCCATTTTGTTGAACCCAAGCGTGTTCTCGAATTAACGGACATTTCTCAAGACGATTGCTGCAAACTTTTCATGGGAAGCGAACCCAGACAAAGGACTAATTTCTTGAGTAAAAAATATCAAATTAGTTACCCGAAAGGGAAGTCTGATATTTACTTCCATAGAAGAAAGTTTGATACTTCCTTAGTTTATTGGGGCTTGAAATTATTAATAAAACTTATTTGGAACCTACACTTAAGTGTCTTAAAAAACTTACAACTAATTATTGTATTCCTCAAACGCCAATTTATTTAAAACTCAATATACAAATAGCTCATAAATAATTTCAAAGTTCAAATGGGGTCAGTGTCCCAGAACGGCACGCGCCTGACTGACCCCTGGACTGACCGTTTGACAACCCTTTAATCATTTACCCTTTCCATGGTCCAGCACATGTCCAGCATAACTCGTTCTTGACCAGCTCTGGCTGGAGGAGGTTGCTAGGACACGCGTCCGTCGTGGGGTTGGTCAGTCGAAGATGCCGGAACTGACCCTCCCATAAATTCTCGCATTTGCATTGTCACTCGGCGATGACTTTATCCTTGGCCATTGTCCCTGGGCAGCATCCCTAAGTGGCCGGGATCGATTCAAGGCGACGACAAAACACTCGCAAATGAAGATCCTATTAGCATTCGGTGTGGTCATTGATAGCCGAGATTTATGCAAAAGGGACCAATGTCCGGATGCCTTCCTTAGGGGTCAGCGGTGTTGCACAAACAAAGTGGGACGAATATATTGAAATATCATCGATCGATTTGTGAACTCTCGGGGTAGATTTAGAGATGCATCCACGAATGGCTTGGGCAATAAATCTGTGGCTAAACGCATCCCAAAACAAAGGCTCACAAAGAGGAGGAAAATACGGAAAATATTCTTTCACTCCGCAGGATCCTCAGAATAGTCAAATAGGGTGTGATCCCTTCGGATTGAATATTCAAGCGTTTTTTGTTTACTTTTTAGCATAAATTGTGAGGAAACACAAAGAAATCGAAGTGCCATAGGCAATTGCCGTAATTAGGAAGATAGATGGAAGATTCTATTCTCGAATTGTTCCCAGGGACTTTCTCACGTTGATGACACTGCTGATAATTTTGTGAAGTTTCCCTAAAAGGAGGCATTGCCATAAGTGAGCTTTGGTGGAAATTAAAACCCCATTTCGGATGGACAGTCCCCATCCAGCGACAATCCGTCTGCCCGCCTAATTGATTTCCAGTGTGATGCAAATCACAAGCCAAGTCCGAAATTATAATCGTCGCTTCGTGGGATTCCATCATTCCAATCAACCTTATTAAGAGGAACAACATCCAACAATAGTGCTCACAAAAGTTTTCTGTTTCGAAACATTTGTAACTGAATATGAAAATGTCATACTCGTATGCAAATTCAGAGCCAACTGCAAAAGCATAAAAGCGGAATATAACTATGAACGGAACTCAGGAGCCAGGATCCTCTTTGTACTACGCATATGAAATGTACGGGCTTTTGTTTGCATTTTCATGCAGATTTTCATTTTCAGTTGCCATTTCCCGACTGGGCATGGAACCTTTTCTGTAATCAATAGCTCCGAACATGGGTTAGTCCCGATGCCCCGTCCCGCTCGCTCCCCGCGCTATCCATGTCACTCAATTATGGCAACAATTGGTAAATCCACTTCAATCCCAATTCGCCAACCAAGTGACAAACCAAGGCCTGGCCTCCTCAGGACGAGCGAGCTCGGAGCCGAAATGCAAATTCAAAATCAATCGTCGTCCGCCCCGTGCCCCTTTGCCAATCGATTTGTTCGATGTTCGGGGATTTCCTGGCTGATTTGCATAAATTTCCACATTGCGCGCGTGCGCAGTCGATCCCGAAGGTCCTGAAAGTGTAACGTTACCCTCCTCCCCGTCGAAAGTACAGGTCCATTTGCATAACACTGACTCCGGAGCTGCCGAACGCCGGATGCTGAGGCGGATGGCGGATGGCGAATCCGATCGCCCTCCGTAGCTCCGGGCTGTGCCAAAATTATGCAAATGATCCTGCGTGCCAATATTTTACAGCAATAATTTATGCAAATTGTGATCGGGAAAGGATTTGGCAAGCCTGCGCAGCGGATGTTACATGTCGCCTCCTTCGAATGGAAATCCTTTTTCAAGGGTCTGCTCACGTTCACCATTTTGGCAAATGCTGGTTTTAATATGCAAATTCCTCTTCCATGGGCCTATAAAATTTTTGGCATTTTTAATTGTGTTTTTTTGCTTGATTGTAATGCAGATTTTTTGCTCGATTGTAATTTTAATTTTGAAATAGTTCGCAATGGCGCCAAAAATTTGGGATTTTATTTTTTGCATTTGAATGGATTTCATTCGATTATTCCAATACCCGAAGGCAGCTGCTCCAATTTTGAAAACGCGCAAAATTCTTCGCGCAAATACATTTTGTTTTCAAAGTTGCAGATATTTTTTTAATTTGCATAACTTTGAGATCTTTAATCCGAAACAGAAAAGATGTGGATTTTGCATTTTGTAGCGACTATGATTTGATTTTATTTATGGTAATAGGAAGTGCTGATTTTATTGTGAAAATAAATTATACTTTTTCGGTACTACAAACAGAAAGATACTTTAGCATTTTCTATTGAACAAATATCTATATTTAAAGCAAGCTTCTTAATATTTGTTTGCAAAAAACTCCTAAAACAGGACCCAAAAATTCCCTTACTGATCTATTGCCATCCTTAAACCTCCATCTCTCTCCAACTTGCATTGAAGGACGAGGATTCCTTTACAATCATGTGTTTCCCTCTCGCTCTGTTTGACATTTTTTACCTAAAAAACTCTCTTTTCGGGATAAATTTACATGAACGCTGGCATTTTATTGGTCGAGAAAAAATGTCCGAAAAAAAGCGGAAACAAACCGAATCAAGCTGGGCCAGCATAGAGTTTTCCCAGAATATTTTCCTTGAAAGGGTCGTTAAAAAACTAGGGGATGAAACCAGTGCCACCACCATCCGGACATTGGATTTTTATGTTTTTTAAGAGAACGAGAGAGCGGAGGAGATCGGTTTTTTAAGAGCCAGGAGGCGAGAGGGTTGTATTCCGTTGGATTTGCGCAATTTTTGCTATATTAGCCGGAGGTCGCGGAAGAGTTGAATCAGTTTGAGCTGCGCAGCCGAACTTTGAGGATCGCTGAGACGTCGTGCAAGAAAGTCGATCAAAAACGAGATATTCGTGCTGTGCTCTGTGCTGAAAATCTTCAAGAAACTAAATCTTAAAGAATTTTGTATCAAAAAAAAATATATAAAAAATTATAAAAAAGAGATCAGGAAAAATCTCCCGATATCCTTGTGCTGTGCAGTGTTTTAAAAATAAAAGTGCTTTATCAAAATGTCCAATCAAATGGAGTTTATTATGCAACTTTATATGATGAATTTGCTGCAACAGCAACAGCAGCAGCAGCAACAACAACAGCAGCAGCAGTTGCAACTGCAACAGCAACAGCAACAGCAGCTGACTGGATACACTTACACACAGAACGAGGATATCTCGAGCAGCACTTGCATGCAACAACTGCAACACGAACAGCAGCAACAGCAAGAACAGCAACTGCAACAGCAAGAACATCTCAAGACAAGAACGCACAAACGAATTAGCTCGCAAAACACCAACTGTAGTAGTAGCCGTAGTTGTAGTCCCAATAGTAATTTGATTGCTTTTCAAAATCACACACCCGCCACACCTAACAACAACAACAACACACAGAACCTTGTCGGTCAAATGTTGCTTAACACCCTGCCGCCGCTGACACAGTTAATGTTGCAGCAACAGCACCAGCAGCAGCAGCAGCAACATTTGCTGGCAACATCAAACCTCCTACTAACCCCCAACAATACTCCCAACTCGATGGGCAAGCAGGAGGCACAGTTGCAACAACAGTTGCTCCTGGGCCAATACGCCAGCTCCCTGCAATTGGAACAGTTTTCCACAAATAATTTTCTGCAATCCTCCACAGTGACATCAACGCCAATCGAGAAGACAGTGCAACATGCCGCCGCCTCCGAAGCTGAAACATCACTTGGAGGAGCAGTGGCAGCCGCCACCATGGGGGCGCATGTTGCCGACAATCTTTCGGCGGTCACGGTTAAGTTTGAGCAGGATGATGACGAGGAGGACGAGGACGATGACAAGCCGCTGTCCAGCCTCCACAGCTGCAGCTCCTCGGGCGTGGCTAGCAACAGCACCCACACCAATGCCAGTTCCGAGAAGCTGCTGCTGCTGTCGGGCGTGCAACCGCTGGAGTCAACCACGGATAGTGTTGACTCACCCAGCATGGTAAGTAAAATTATATTCTATAATCTATGTACATCCTAAAAAAAAGGGGTTACGATCGTTAGGCAACATCATAACTTCATACAATTTCAATACATTTATAAATGCTATTGCTTTCTGATCCAATTCCTGACTTTTTTGTGTTTATATCCCACGCTCTGTTGATGTAATTCGAGTAAAACATTCATGTCAAAATTCGTGATTTGCTTTTGAGAGAATCGACAAAAAAAAGTGGCGATTCCAATGAAAACAAAACAGCTGCTGCGTCGGTTCCCATTGATCGCTGGAGCCCAGCTGTGGGCACCAGGCAGTCTAGAGATGATTCTCGAGTCTTTCTAACCCTTCTAACCCCCTCTCGTCTCTGGCTCTACTTTACAGTACACGCCCGTGAAGCAGCCGGCGGACTCATCGTACAGCGTCACGCCCGTCGAAAGCGAACCCACCCCCTACACCACCCCCCTGCAACAGTCCCAGACTCCTGCCTCCCTACTCACCCCCCCGTCCAGCGAGCAGAGCAAGAGCCTGGTCAGTCTCTCGGCGGCCAGTAGCCTGGACGCCCTGCTCCAGAACGAGGATAGCCTCAAGAACCTGCGCAAAGTGTCCTCCTATCTGGAGTGCGAGAACACTCTCTGCCGGCAGGAGAATCTGCGAGAGCACTTCCACTGCCACGAGGAGCCGTGCCAGGGCAAGATCCTGAGCAAGAAGGACGACATCATCCGGCACCTGAAGTGGCACAAGAAGCGCAAGGAAAGTCTTAAGCTGGGCTTCGCCCGATTCTCCTCCGCGGACGATTGTGCTCCGAGCTATGGAGAGGGATGTGCCTACAACTGGAAGCAGACCCACTACCACTGCGTCTACGAGCACTGCCCCAAGGTCTATGTGAGCACCAGTGATGTCCAGATGCATGCCAACTTCCATCGCAAGGACTCCGAGATCGTGAACGAGGGATTCCGGCGGTTCCGGGCGCACGAGAACTGCCGGATCGAGGATTGCCCCTTCTACGGCAAGAAGATATCCCACTATCATTGCTGTCGGGAAGGATGCAATCACACCTTCAAAAACAAGGCCGATATGGGTAAGTTTATCCTTGACAAGGACTCTTGGACAATCATTATTTAAAAACCACGTCATTATCATTTTCTCTTCAGACAAACACAAAACCTACCACCTGAAAGACCACCAACTGAAGATGGACGGCTTCAAGAAGATCCTGAAGACCGAGGTGTGTCCTTTCGATGCCTGCAAGTTCTCCTCGGTCTGCAACCACATTCACTGTGTCCGTGAAGGATGTGACTACATCCTGCACTCCAGCAGCCAGATGATCAGTCACAAGCGAAAGCATGATCGCCAGGATGGAGAGCAGGCCTACCAGCAGTTCAAAACTAGGCAGCAGGATACGGAGGAGAGCTCCTTGGATGCCACACCACAACAGCAGCAGCCGATCACCGTGAAAGGGGCAGCTCCAGCGCAGATTGGAAATTCAGGAACTAACACCTCCACTCCACTCTCCTCCCTGTCCGCCGAACACTTCCTGTCCAGGAAGCGTGGCAGGCCGCCCAAGAAAATTGTAAGTATACGATTTTTATTTATATATTTCAGTTTCTTTACTTCAATTATTGTTTTCCGTTTGCAGCAACTCCCTGCTGATGCCCAACAGCCGGAGGCAAAGCGCCTCAAGGTGGAGGAGGATCAATCTGCCAAGACCCCTGCCTCCGGACTCTATCCCGGCCTGCTGCCAACTGCCTCCGCTCCTGTAGTGGATCCCAGTGCCCCAAATTTCCAGCTCACCCACCTGATGGCCCTCTTCCAGCTGCAGAACCCGCTCTTCTACCAGAATCTCTATCCCGGCATGACCCAGAATCCTTCGATGCTGGGAAATCTGGCAGCCCTGGGAGCCGCTTCAGCAGCTGCGGCGGCGGCGGCAGCAGCGGCGGCCAATGGAGTCCAGCAGCCCAAGGCGGAATTTAGTTTTAAGCCAGAGTTTAAGGAGTAGAAAGGATGCGTGTCCTCAGCATAGGGTAGAGCAATAAGACCGACGGACCAAGGACGACTTGTAAATAAGAGCTTAAAGCAGGATCTGTACAGCAGTAGGAATAGGTTTTTTGAACAGGATCGGGATCAGGACATGCCATCCTTTCCTCCACAAAAGCCAACTCATCCACACTTTGAAAACTTTTAAGGTTTTTCCCTCAAAGTGTTGCTGAATTGGCTTTTCTTCCAGTTAAATGAATATTTTCTTCGAGTGCCACGTTAATTTTTAAAATTTGCAGCCATTTTAAATAAAAAAAAGAGAAAGTCTTGAATTTTAGTTTGACTAATACTGTGATGTTTTTTCATTAGGCTTTGAACTTGCAACTGATAGTAGAATTTGTACGACTTGCAGGACGTGGGAGACTTTTGTTTCAAATAGCCAGTAAGCACTAAATTCTGTGTGATATACTAATAAAATAATACAAATTGTTTTCGCATTTTAAACTAAGTGAGCTTTAAAATAGAAACCTAGAAAAAGAGTTACTTACCTGAATAAATTATAAGACTTGTCATGACTAAGCATACGAAATGAGTTTTAATCAGCTTATGGATTTAAATAAATCATTATATTGTAATAGCTTTATTTTATGGCAGTTTATAATTAAATAAACGACTTTGGTTTGATTAAATAATGGTTGACTTTATTACTGTTTTCATTAATTAATGATTTTAATCATATTCTAACACAAATCAGCTACACAAATTCCGGACGCCCCATGGTAGCAGTCCGACTAAGCAATACATAAGTACTTAACACAGAAGCAACTTTTCCTTTTCTTCGCTTGTAATATCCATATAGCATAATAATATATATACATATATCGGTATATATGTAAACAATGAATACAATCCAAGTACCATAATGACAATGAAATAGATCCTGAAATGAGCCTTCTGTATCCTATTCAAGAACAATGTACAAGCAAATGTCATCGGAATCGTTTTATACATTTGGTGTCTGATTTAAGTTTACATTGCAAAGTAAAACCCTGGGAGAAATGTACAAATATAATTAAATTAAGTGTAATGCTAAGAACTAATCCACTAGAACTAAAGAAACACAAAAATCAACAAGTAAGCTACCAAGTAAATTCGTTACACATTAACTCAATAGTAAAAGGGGCTGACTAAAAACAATCTACTCAACAGACTCATCAATGCTTCTTATGATTTGGGTTTTATATTCAATTTTTTTGTGATTTTTTTTAGTTTTTTTTTTAGATGCTGCCTAAGGATATATAGCTTTGATTTGTATGCGGTAGCCAAATGTATAAAATCTTGAAAAAGCACTATCCAATTACATTCTATAAGCATTTTTTGTATACTTGTATAGTATTTGTATTTTCTTTTCTTTGTCGGGGGATCAGTTTATAACGATTGCGTAACTTTCGGAGCAATATATGTATGTATATGGCAACATTTTGTGCGAGCACACAATTTGAAAACAAAGTAGTTCCAGTTTGTATCTTATAGTTGTTGGGGTTCGTATCTAAGTATCTAAGCGGCAACAAAGGAGGAGTAGCGTTCATGTTTCATTCGCGATAGAAGCCGCGCAGCAATTTGCCGATAAATCAAAACCGTTAGCTGCGACCTGTGGCCGTGGGCGGTGCCAGCTCGACGGGCACGGGAGCCACGCCCACCGTAGACTCCGTACTGGACTGGTGCTGGACTCCGCCCAGGGTGATGGCCCGCATGTGGTGCACCGGCCTGATGGACTTGAGCTGCGTGGTACCCTTGAATCGCACGTTGACGTCGCCTCCAACCATGCTCAGCGGATGCATGGCCTGCGGCTCCTCGGATTCCTCCCGGGGCATGGCCGCCGTGACTGTGGTAGGCGGTACTTGCTCCATGTGTGATGGCGAGGGAGCTGTGGTGATCGCCACTCCGTAGTTCTGACGCTGCGCCAAGGGCGACAAGGCCTGGGGAGTCGTCCGGTAGCCCATTCGACTGAAGATACTGCCGCCGCTGCTGTTGCTTGCGGTGCTCGGTGGACTGAGAGGGGTGCCCACGCCCGAGTCGACCTCCAGCGGGCTCTTGATGTTGGCCACAAACTTGTCCACGTGCTCGGGCAGCTTCAGCTCGTCCAGCTTCGTTTGCATCACGGTCCTGGCACTAGCATTGTCCAGCAGGCGATTGGGTCGTGAGGGCGGCGTCGGGGACACGGACTCACTGGCATTGGTGGACTGCCCATTGAGGCGGTTCTGTTGGAGCTGCTGCTGCTGTTGCCGGAGCTGCTCAAAAAAAGGTGTCTTCTCCTTCTTCTGCTTTTGTGGCGAACCATGTTCGTCTCTTTCGGTCAGCTCTTCGAGCACCTTGAGTGGAAACCCCAAGTGACTGTTGACGGAAATGGATTTGCCAATCTTGCGCTCGGCGAAGATGGGTTTGCGCCTCTGCCGTTCCAGGTCGTCCAGTTGCTGGAGCATACGTCTCACCTCATTGGGCAGCTCCAGGTCGGGATTGTGCTCCACCAGCTGGCCAATGTACCGTCCCAGGGTCTGGATGGTTAGTTCCAGGGACTGAACCTGCGACTGCAGCGTGGTAATCTGCGCCTGTTGCGAGGACCTAGTGGTCTCCAGCTGAGCAATCGAGGATTGAGCAAACTGTGGATATACAAAAGTATATATTTTTATTTGAAAATTTTTTGCAATCTTAGAAAACCCACCTGCAATTGCTGCTCCAGATGCTGGTTTTGGGTCTTCTCTCTGTTCAGCATTTCCAGATGATGATTCGTGGTGGTGATCTCCTCCTGCAGCACATTGTACTCCACGTTGTACTCAGCCAGCTGCTTGCCAATGTCCAGGGTGAAGACCAGCTTCATGATCTGTTCCATGCAGTGCGGCTCCATTTTGGGCACCACGGTCTTAAGATAGTCCATAATTTCCTCAAAGTTATCCTTGGCCAGCAGCTGATCCTTGTGAACGGAAAGCAGGGCGATGGCGAACTTAAAGATAACGTCAGAGGACTCCAGGAAGAGCAGGTCAAAGACGCGCGCCACGAAACCCAGAGGGAACTGGGAGCTGAAGACGGTGAGAATCCAGGGAGCCGCGTACAAGGTGGGCGAAACATCGTTCTGGTCGAGCCAAACATATAGATCCGGAAGATGGTCCTTTACCAGGCGGGAGAGCTGGTAAAGCTGCAGCTGGAACTTCTTCATGTCGGGTAGGTATTTGGTGCGCATGTTCCGGCGGAACATCAGATGCTTAAGCAGCTGGAAGGCGTTGGCCTCGTCGCACTAAAAATACATCAAAAGGATATTCGTTAAATATATATTTTTATAAAAGTTATGCGCCAATCTCACATGCAAAAGTAGAACGCCGCAGATGAAGCCCAATCCCTGACAGTAGCCCAACTCCGGGTCGAGTATGGAGTAGGCCTTCAATAGATTAAAGAGCGACAGCTGGCCCAGACCCAGGGGATCCTTGTAGAACTGGTGATTGGGAAACGTCCTGCCCAGATCAATGAAAATGGCGTGCTGGTGTTCGGTGAGATGCTTCAGCAGCGTATGGTACGGTGTATTGAAGTTGGGGAACTTCTTGGTGTCTACTGGAGCCGTGTTCATGGAATGCTGCTCGGCCAGGAAGGTCCAGACATCGCCGCGCTTCGATCGGGGTACTCCGGTGCGAATGGCGTGGCCCAGCACTTTGGGATCCTTCTTATTCCCAATCTGTGTGGAGTTGCGCTCGATAATCTGCTCCCAGCGCTCTATCAACTGCTTGTCGCAGGGCACTATCTCCTCGTAGTCCAGCTTGATGCGTTTCAGCTCGTTCTCGTTCTGGCGAGCCTGCAGCATGGCGTTCTCCGTCTCCATGCGATTCAACATGATGGTCTGCCGGATGGCAGTGCGCCAGAGTTCTCTCAACTCGGCGGCATCTCGCTTGCCTCGCTTGGGAGCTACAAAAGATGTATATAACCAATTAAATTTAATAAAAAAAGAAACTTAAATACAAGTATAACTTACGCTTCCGCATGGGAGACAAGAACTCGGTGGGCACTTCGCTATCTAAGCCCTTAGAGGGAGTCACCACGCTGTTCAGTATGGCCTGCCGCCAGGATCCCTGGTGGGTTTCCGCCTCCTTGGGACTATTACCCACCTTGATGAATCTGTTAATAATCACGATAGGGACAAATTGTGTTACTAAATGAATGAATTATGAATTAAATATATTACTTACATATCCATCATGGGGCTCTTGAGCTGCTCTGCTGTTGGCTTGCTGCTGGGACTCGCTCCCACGGTGTTCGATCTGGATCGGAATCCCTCTGGTGGAGTCTCCGCGCCCAGGGGCTCGGCCGAACCCTCCCGTATCTCGCGCAGATTGTGCGGCGGCACAGCAATGTCGTCCTTGGAGGGTTTCCGCTTCAGGAGGTTGTCGAAGGAGTTGGTGAGCGATCGCTTGGCCTTCATGAAGATGGTGCTGCCGCCGAGGTACTGGTTAAGGAACTCGGACCGGTTCTCGGCGGTGTCGTGGACGTGGCGCTGCTGCCGGGACTCGCAGTGTGCCCGCAGTAGCATCATGAGGAACTGGTTCTGCTCGGCCACCGGGGAGTTGGTCTTCTCGGAGCCGCAGAACTTGGCCCACACGATCTCCTGCTCATCGTCGCTTAGGGTCTCGATGCGGCGCAGTATCAGGGCCTGGGTCTTCTTCTCGGAGAGTCCCTCGACGTCCGTGCAGAGTTTGTGGTACCAGAGCATCGGGCAATGCTCGCAGCTGAAGATCTGGGTCTCCTGTTTCTTCTTCTGTTCCGCGCAAGTGTCAAAGGCCTGGGCGATGGCGGCCACAATGTCGTCGCACACGTGCTCCGACTGGCACTTGAACACATAGCCGATGTAGCCGTCATTGTTCAGCTCCCGGCAGATGATTCCGAAGTGATCCAGCGACTTCTGGCCGTGCACACAGCTGGCCACGTCCTTGAAGTCCTTGTAGAGCAGCACCTGCTTGCGGTCGGGCGAGATCAGGCGGAGATCGCAGCGGCCCACCAGGAACACCATCGTCCGGTTCTGCTCCACATACGGTGGAATGCAGCCCTGTGAGGCGGAGCGGTCCCGCTGCTTGGGTATACTAAAAAGACATGGGTTAATATCGATGGAATTGGTTCGAGTTTAGGGACTTTTAACTTGGGAGTGCCATGCGACTAAGAGGGGAAGTCAATGGGTGAAGGGTCAAGCGAAAGAAACCCAAAAATTAAAAAACAAAAATGGGTTGCAAAAAACTGGCAAAGTGAAGCAAAACTATTTTGCAATAACTTTTCTTTCGCAGACCCTCGGATCAAAACAGCAATTTATATACAGAAGCAGAAATAATTAATTCAACAAGCCAGACTTTAAACGTTGTTTGTTTTTTCAAGTGATCTTTTTTATAGAGATCAGTACTTAAGTTGGAATTTAAGTCATTATATTTTCTTGAGCGATTAAGATGCAATTTTACATTTTCTTGTAAGTCATCTCATATCAATAAGCTTATAATTTCCTATAAGATTTTAGAAACTGATTAAATAATAAAGGAAATATATTAAATGACAAAATGTTAAAGCCTCTGCTATAAAAATTTAATTATCCTTTGCTTCCTTTTGCCTGTTCAGATCCCAGAGGCGAATCAAAAGCCATGGAAACTTTTTCAAAGAAAAAACCAATAACGAAAACGAAAGGAAACTATTCATGCGACGAATTGCTGGGCCGACTGGTGGCACTTACTTTTCCAGCGCATAATTGGGATGCAGCTGACTGGGGCCAGCGGATGAGGAGGCGGATGCGGCTGTGCCACTCCCACTCCCATTCACAGAGCTCCCAGAGGCCACGCCCTGATCCCTGGGCGGCGTGGGCTGTTTATTAACAATAACATTGGACACCTCCTGTTGGCTTTCAGATGACGATGGCTCAGAGCCGTCGGAGCTTTGGGATTTGACGGAGCAGAGATGGAAAAGTTGTTGGTCGAAATGTCAGGGGAAAAGGCACTCGAACGACTGAATACTCACTTCTCCTTGTGACCCAACTCGATCTGGCTCTGACCCCGGAGCAGGGGACGCTTTTCCGGCGACCGGTTCTCCTTGTTGTTCTCCTCCAGCGGACGTGGAGCAGCCCCCTCTTCGGCGCCGGTCAACTGCAGCTGGACCTGGGGTTTTGCCTGGCTTTGGGATTCCTGACTGTGTTGCTCCTGGTCCTCTTCGTCCTCCTCCTTGAGGTCCTGGCTCTTCAGAGAACTTCCTGCCGATGGCTTCGCCTCGATGCCCACTCCTCCCTCGCTACTCAGCGACATTTTGCGGTTCTGGAGCAGACGCAGCCGCTGGGCGTCGTACGCCTTGAACTTGGGCAGGGCGTCGTCGATGAAGGTGTTGGGCACTCGCTTCTGGGAGACCCGGATCTTGCCCACGTACATTACCTCAAAAAAGTGCGTGTGGTTCGGCGAGATATCCGCCAGCAGGGAGAGATTGCTCTGGGCCGAGGTGGAGGTGGGTATATTAACCGTGCCCGAGGAGTTGCTCAGTCCATGGGTGTAGGACTTGGAGGCCTTCATCTTGGAGCTCACGGGATTGGGACTGGTGTCGTGCTGGGCACTCCTCATGGCCTCGCTCATCTTCAGATTGGTGGCGGGCGTGGCATGGATGCCATTCAGTGCTCCATTCGTGGAGGAGCTCTGCCCGCCGCCGCCGATCAAGGTCTGCGGGATGCTGCCCACGGAGCCGCCGAGTGTGTGGGCTGGATCTCGCATCTGATGCATCAGCTCGGCCATCTGCAAAGAGATTTATGGGGAAAACCAACTGGTGAGACACTCATTTTTTATCCGTCTGGAGCAATCAAAGAAAACGTGCAGTCAGTACAAGAGCAAAAGTCATGACCCCCGTGAATTTGATGGATGACTCTCAATGTCCTTCGACTCTCCGCCATTCCCCGCTTTCAGTTCGGGGTTCCCGTCCAGCTGCCATCGTCGCAGTTTACCACTTTGCGTTTACGACTCCAGAGTTTATGACAATTTTTGTGGTCTCGACACTTAAGGGGGTCCGGGAGGTGTTGCCCCAAAAGTTTGGGCCAAACTTTGCCGGACATCCATCTCATAATTTCTGCTGGGACAATTTCGTGACTGGGATAATGCAGCTTGACTGCGCAATGGTTATATTCTTAAGAAGTTTATAACGAAGCCCATGAAAAAATTATTAGCTAACCCCAAAAGGATCCGGGATAAAGTCATTTTTTAAGATACTTCTTGTTTTTCTCCTTTATTGAATACTATTAATTGCACTTTTTAGATTGTAATTTTAAATGTGTTTCCAAGTACGGAAAGTTCTTGAGAAATGAGCAAGAAATCTTGACGTCAAGGGGAATATATTTTATTTTATATTTTTTACCCAGCTTGGCCAAACCATGCTTTCACAATTTCGGAAGATGATTTATTACAATTATCGTCAATAAAAATTGTCACATATGGGTCACATGCCTGGAAGCCCCTCAGAACTAGAGATACAACTCTTTTGTGATTCACCCAGATCATGCAGACATAGCGTCTGACCCGATCGAAAGACTTGGACACCGTCGAGATGCATCATATGCATCAGCTGCATCCGGCGTGATGCTGGCGATGATGAGGCCCCAAGACTCAGAGAATCCGTGATCTCTCATTCTCTTTGTAGAGAGATGTGGGGGAGAATCGTAATGCCCCTTGTCCCATTTAGACCGCATTGAAAGGATGCCAGAAATGATTTTTGGCAGTGCCCGCCAAGTTAAAAGTCCAATGTCATCCCACTCTCAGTGCCTGCAGCTAGCTGCCATCCGTCAGATGCGTTCGGTGTATGTGTATCTTGTAGATACATTAGTATGCCCACAACTAATTGCCATTTATTAGCAATTTTAAGGCACAAATTCTCCCTCAGCCAGAGACCCCCAGCACACGAATAAACAAATGAAAAAGTTATCTCCCTAAATTGATTTAAATTTTTCGTTCTTATTTTGGGATACGATTCTCCTCTTTTCGATGATCAGTCGGTTGTCGAGTGATCGTGACGTCATCTATCACAGCTAGTTGACCAAAAGATATAGGACTTATTTTTGTATTTTATCTATATTTTGCTTTGGATTTGTTCGGCACGCGTGTTGTGCGAAAGCGTCTGCCAATATACATATATGTTGTTCTCTTTTTTATTATTGTTGTCAGGCACAGAAACAAAACAAAAAAATATAAATAAAAAACACCCAAACATTAACCTTAAAAATGAATAACAAAAAATAAAACTGTTTTGCAGGAATTCAATACAACGTCACGTTCGTCGAGCGAATTTCACTCGATGACTTTGTCTTTTTCCTTAATTTTTTACGTGTTTGCACTATTGTTCCCAGACGATAGCCGTTCTGGCATTACTTTTTTATAACAATGTGCATATTTAATGCCGCATCAACGGGGCTTAATCTGCCCGATCCGGGCCAGAACGATACAACCTTGGCCAGCCACAATGACATCAAAGTCAAATTACATGCGATTTAAGAGCGATTTGCACGCGTCTATAATCGCCATGGGTTTTTATGAAGTTTTCAAGTCCTCTCCCTTACTGATTTGCAATGCAAATGCCTAACAAAATGTCATGTATACTACATAAATATTTATTTATTTAAAATAAGATGTGGTACATGTAATATTTTTTATACACAGATCTTTATACTCTGTCTTAAAAATCAAATAGTATTTAGTTTTTATCTAAAAAGCAAGAATTGTGGTTTTGCTTTGAGACTTTGACTCATATTTAGGGTTTGCATATGTATTTGAAAAAAAAAAAGAAACCTGCATTACTTGCCATAAATCAAAGTTTCCCTCGTATAACAACGATACTGGCTTTGCAAATTTTGTGGCATGTCTGAACTACAATGTTTAATGTTTGTGTCAGCAGTTTTTATGTCATCTTTTTGTGCCCCTAGTCTGGGGTTCGGTATCTGCTGTTATCGCAGCTCGTTTGCCGTTTTATGGCTTTTTATGCAATTCGAAATTGCAATGTGTAATGCTGCCCAGAGAGCGTCTGCTGAATAGCAAAGACCAGGCCGGATTCCGGGACTGGCATTTTAAAGAGCCAGCCGTAACAGCTGCTCCCTGCCGTCGGGGGTTTGTTGAACTCTATCAGCCCCATAACTCCCCCCATCTATACACCCAATGGATCCTTCGATTTAACGGCAATTGTTGGCATTGTCATCATTTTGTATTGGTAATAACATCGAACGTCGTACTTGTTTACATTCGATTTAGAGCCGCTTTAAGGTCAAGACTGCGGCAACGCAATTCCCTGCCAATTTGCTACGCTGCCGGGTTCGATCCGGTCCGGTTCCGGCCCATTTGAGCAAACAGCGTTTTGTTTATTATTATGTGTTTATCATCAACTAGCCCCGAATGTGATGTTTGTCCTGCACTAATTCGAATTATGTCTTAAATATGCATGGGCCATTTCAATATTGGCTAGTCAGTGGGTCGAGTCGATTAAATTTAATACCAGGCATGTAGCTTTTAGATTAAATTACAGTTTTTTATAAATCCACTTAGACTTGTCTGTTAATCGAAGATACATTATTGCCCGGCAATTTGTGACCGGTTCCTCAAAGCATCTAATTTAATTGAAATTTAAAGTTATTAAATGCATTATCTTCCATTTTTGAAATCGCTAACCGGTTCAGGCGCTTGGCATATAATTCAATTTCCCCCATATTTTTGTTCAGAACTAAACTTTTTTTTTTGTTTTCGTTTCAACTTTTTGACTAAAAGGGAGGCCTTTATGAAACTTTTTTGCAAAAAGCCGTCAGAAGCGAACAATCGACTCAGCTGAAAAGTTAAAGCTGAACTGTCGAAAGTGTTTTTCTCTCTGTTCGCCAATTGTTACGCTCTCCTAGCCACCATGGCCATGGTCAAGTGGCACATAAAGGACAAATTCGAGAAACTTTTTCTGGCGCCTACGGCTAAGAGTCCTTCCCCGTTCCGGTTTCCGGCCAGTCCACCCCATCCCGAGACCATCCTTACCAGCTATTTGGCACGCGCGCGGAATTTAATTCGACTCAAAATTGAAAGCTGAAGCCAAAGGAGATGAAATAAAAAAGTCACTTTATATGGTAATCGGGGGGAATAGAATGTATCTCGAAAATCTACACTGGAGGTGCATCTTCCTCTCTTCAAGTTTCGAATGAAAGTCGAACTTGAAAGCGAATCTATTATTGAGATGGGGGGGGCGGGGGCGGAGACCATCCCAAGGGTAAATCAATTAGTGCTGAGTGGAAGTCGGACGGGACGGAGAGAGTCGGCTTTTAACTTGGCCTAAACGCTGCAATTAGTTGGGAAACAAAAGAACAAAGCAATCGCAGCGGTGCATGCATAACAAAACCATTACATAAGACGGAAACACAAAAAGGCAATACAAACCGAAAACAAAAACACACAAAAGTAAATAAATAACAACGAGCACATTGACAAATTACACAAACTCAGGCACAGGCAGCGAAATTGAAATCAATTTAACGTGTTAGTGGTTCAAATACTGAAGATACTGGTGGGGATACTTGGGATGCTGGATCCGTATCCCCAGAAATTTATTCTTTACATACGGCTCGGCTCTTGTTCAGCACGGATGCGTCGCTGACGGAGGTGGTCAGGATGGTATCCCGATAAAATGGCACCATGAACATTTTCAAACTATGTTATCCTCTTCTCTTTCTCTAGTATCTGGAACTATATCTCGTTCGGTGGTATCTGTCAGATGTCAGCCAGGAGCTATCTGAACTTACTTTCGCAACTGTCGTAGAGCAGCCGCTTGTGTATCACAAAGTCTTCTTTTTTATATTATTTGAGCCGTGTACTTGTGAGTGAGCAAAGCTTGAGTTTGAGCGACTATCACAAGTTTTCCATTGTGGGAGTGAGAGTTGTTTTCTTTTTATCACAATATTGCAGCACAACGTGTGCACTCTGCATCACAAAAACAGTAATTACTATTTTTATTTTTTCGCTAGCTAATTAGCTAGATAATTTAAGCTTTAAGCCTGCTACTCAATTTCACCAGCATTTGATATAAATTATACACAACATTAATCACATATCAGAGCATTAAATCTATTAATATTATTTATTGAGCTTTGATTTATTTTCCCGTTTTATGTATTAGGCACTTTAATCAAGGTAATAAATTGTGTATATCTTAGTCTTCACGCTTATAAATATATTTATTTCGCACTGCGATTGCCGACAAAAATTCAAATAAATCAGAGGACCCTTCACGACTGCTCGCGAGACACAATTGGCGTGAAATGACCATCAGAAGCCCGGCAACAAATGCGAATAGAGGGGTCTTCTGAGGGCCGATCGATTCTCGCGACTAACGAAAGTATTTTCGAATTTCGAATAAACACTACCAGGCGATCAGCTGTTGGAGAGAGAGTGATTGAGAGGGTGATCGAAAGAGACCGTTGCGCAAAAGGGTCAAAGTACCTTTCGCAGCGCTTCGCTGCCCGATAAATCATTATAATTAAAAAGATCCCCAAAGCTGCACTTGTCTCTCTAACCAATTTGCAATTGCCCCAAGGGAATACCGATAATAGCAGAACTCCGATGTGTGTTTATAGCGGTCTATATAAACATAAATATATGCATATATATATTTTACGTAGGGTACTCTTATTTGTTTATCCATCTATCTTTATCGGGGGCCCCTTGCTAATTGTGGTGTTAATTGACTTTGCTTGAATTGATTCTGAGATGTTTGCAATGGCACTTTGCAGCTAAAGCTACCCGATATTTGGGACAATGAATGCCTATTGAGTGAAACATTTCGTAAATCACTTTATGTAAGAGTTGCGAGAAGGTACTTTACTTTATAAGAACACACACAAAAAACGTATCTTAGATATTTCTGATAAAAACAAATAAATACAAAGGCCAAGACATCCAAAAATAAGCAAAATATATATGGATTTGGAAATGATTTACACATCTATAGCTAAACACGCATATATATATACATATATATTGTTTTTGCTTTCTCAGCATTTTAGTAACTGATTTATTTTTATTTTCGAAATGCTTCGTATTTTTAACTTGCTAAACACATTGGCCAGTTGGCCAGTAAACAAGTTTATTTTTTTGCCCATTTCACGAATTCGAACTCGCCGTTTCGGTTGTTTGGTTATTATTATCACCCACCGGCTCTCGTACACGTTTGTTAACTTATTTATTGTGTTTATTGGTAAAAGGCATCACTTTCTGCCACAATAGGTGTCTTATTCAGCTCTTGCTGCATTTTATTTGTAGCGAAACACGCACTCGACTCACAATTGCCGTCAGACAACTGTCGACAGGCGGATCCGATCCGAGAAATGCGACTGCGGACAACCCAACGATACTTTAACGATTTAGCGACATGCGCATGCGAAATCGAAGAAGGTACTCCCGAGCGACCCCGAGAGAGACAGACAATTGGCCCCCGCCGCCGCGAGCGATTGAGAAGGGGAGAGCGCAGAGAACCACACGGCGTATACTTCATGTCGTAAATAAGATCATAAATAACAAAGGAGCATTGGGCAGCAGACCATGGTAAATGCAACATCTGCCAGACCAAATTTCAATACCATAATGACAATCCAAAACAACCACAATCAACCAAAGCGCAGATATAAGAACGCAATAATAATAAGTAATACCTCTAGACTTTCCTTCCACATCGAAGACTATATCTTCATTCATAATCATCCCATTCTTGATCGGAATACATTTAACAATTTGTAGATCAGTTTTCCATTATCTCCATAAAAATCAAGGAACAAAACATTTAACCCATTTTTTGCCAAGTTTCCTGATTTTCCGATTTCTAAACAGGTAATGTGCGTGGAAGGACAATTTGGCGCACAGCGAAGACTTATATCTTTGCCAATAGACATCCGATTCTTCAGCGGAATATTACGATTACGATTAAACGATTTGTAGATCAATTCTCTTTCAATCTACATCAAAATCTAGAAACGCAATATTTTTTCGATTTTTAATGAAATTTTCTGGAAGATCTCCTTCAAAAACGGGGAATGTGCATGGAAGGACAATTTGGCGCACAGCGAAGACCATATCTTTGCCAATAGACCTCCGATTCTTGAGCGGAATATCTTAAACGATTTGTAGATTGATTCCCTACCAATCTGCATCAAAATCTAAGAACGGAATATTTTTTCGATTTTTAATGAAATTTTCTGGGGGATCCCCTTCAAAAACGGGGAATGTGCGTGGAAGGACAATTTGGCGCACAGAGAAGACCATATCTTTGCCAATAGTGATCCGATTCTTGAGCGGAATATCTTAAACGATTTGTAGATCAATTCTCTTCCAATCTGCATCTAAATCTAAGAACGCAATATTTTTCAGATTTTTTATACATTTTCTGGGGATTCCCTTCAAAAAACGGGGAATGTGCGTGGAAGGACAATTTGGCGCACAGGAAGACTATATCTTTGCCAATAGTCATCCGATTCTTAAGCGGAATATCTTAAACGATTTGTAGATCAATTCTCTTCCAATCTGCATCTAAATCTAAGAACGCAATATTTCTAAGATTTTGGATACATTTTCTGGGGATTCCCTTCAAAAAACGGGGAATGTGCGTGGAAGGACAATTTGGCGCACAGCGAAGACTATATCTTTGCCAATAGTCATCCGATTCTTAAGCGGAATATCTTAAACGATTTGTAGATCAATTCTCTTCCAATCTGCATCTAAATCTAAGAACGCAATATTTCTAAGATTTTGGATACATTTTCTGGGGGATTCCCTTCAAAAAACGGGGAATGTGCGTGGAAGGACAATTTGGCGCACAGCGAAGACTATATCTTTGCCAATAGTCATCCGATTCTTAAGCGGAATATCTTAAACGATTTGTAGATCAATTCTCTTCCAATCTGCATCTAAATCTAAGAACGCAATATTTTTAAGATTTTTTATACATTTTCTGGGGGATTCCCTTCAAAAACGGGGAATGTGCGTGGAAGGACAATTTGGCGCACAGCGAAGACCATATCTTTGCCAATAGTCCTTCGATTCTTGAGCGGAATATCTTAAACGCTTTGTAGATCAATTCTCTTCCAATCTGCATCAAAATCTAGAAACGCAATATTTTTTCGATTTTTTATGAAATTTTCTGGGGGATCCCCTTCAAAAACGGGGAATGTGCGTGGAAGGACAATTTGGCGCACAGCGAAGACCATATCTTTGCCAATAGTCCTCCGATTCTTGAGCGGAATATCTTAAACGCTTTGTAGATCAATTCTCTTCCAATCTGCATCAAAATCTAGAAACGCAATATTTTTTCGATTTTTTATGAAATTTTCTGGGGGATCCCCTTCAAAAACGGGGCATGTGCGTGGAAGGACAATTTGGCGCACAGCGAAGACCATATCTTTGCCAATAGTCTACCGATTCTTAAGCGGAATATCTTAAACGATTTGTAGATTAATTCTCTTCCAATCTGCATCAAAATCTAGAAACGCAATATTTTTTCGATTTTTAATGAAATTTTCTGGAGGATCTCCTTCAAAAACGGGGAATGTGCATGGAAGGTCAATTTGGCGCACAGCGAAGACCATATCTTTGCCAAAAGTCATCCGATTCTTCAGCGGAATATCTTAAACGATTTGTAGATCAATTCTCTTCCAATCTGCATAAAAATCTAGAAACGCAATATTTTTTCGATTTTTTATGAAATTTTCTGGGGGATCCCCTTCAAAAACGGGGAATGTGCGTGGAAGGACAATTTGGCGCACAGCGAAGACTATATCTTTGCCAATAGTCATCCGATTCTTAAGCGGAATATCTTAAACGATTTGTAGATCAATTCTCTTCCAATCTGCATCTAAATCTAAGAACGCAATATTTTTAAGATTTTTTATACATTTTCTGGGGGATTCCCTTCAAAAAACGGGGAATGTGCGTGGAAGGACAATTTGGCGCACAGCGAAGACCATATCTTTGCCAATAGTCATCCGATTCTTCAGCGGAATATCTTAAACGATTTGTAGATCAATTCTCTTCCAATCTGCATCTAAATCTAAGAACGCAATATTTTTAAGATTTTTTATACATTTTCTGGGGGATTCCCTTCAAAAAACGGGGAATGTGCGTGGAAGGACAATTTGGCGCACAGCGAAGACCATATCTTTGCCAATAGTCATCCGATTCTTCAGCGGAATATCTTAAACGATTTGTAGATCAATTCTCTTCCAATCTGCATAAAAATCTAGAAACGCAATATTTTTTCGATTTTTAATGAAATTTTCTGGAGGATCTCCTTCAAAAACGGAGAATGTGCATGGAAGGACAATTTGGCGCACAGCGAAGACCATATCTTTGCCAATAGTCCTCCGATTCTTGAGCGGAATATCTTTAACGATTTGTAGATTGATTCCCTGCCAATCTGCATCAAAATCTAAGAACGGAATATTTTTTCGATTTTTTATACAATTTTCTGTGGGATCCCCTTCAAAAACGGGGAATGTGCGTGGAAGGACAATTTGGCGCACAGCGAAGACTATATCTTTGCCAATAGTCCTCCGATTCTTGAGCGGAATATCTTTAACGATTTGTAGATTGATTCCCTGCCAATCTGCATCAAAATCTAAGAACGGAATATTTTTTCGATTTTTTATACAATTTTCTGTGGGATCCCCTTCAAAAACGGGGAATGTGCGTGGAAGGACAATTTGGCGCACAGCGAAGACCATATCTTTGCCAATAGTCCTCCGATTCTTGAGCGGAATATCTTTAACGATTTGTAGATTGATTCCCTGCCAATCTGCATCAAAATCTAAGAACGGAATATTTTTTCGATTTTTTATACAATTTTCTGTGGGATCCCCTTCAAAAACGGGGAATGTGCGTAGAAGGAAAATTTGGCACACAGCGAAGACCATATCTTTGCCAATAGTCATCCGATTCTTGAGCAGAATAGCTTAAGCGATTTGTAAATCGATTCTCTGCCAATCTGCATCAAAATCTAGGAACGCAAAATTTTTTTATATTTTTTATACAATTTTCAACGATATGGCGCTCAGCGAAGACCTCGATGGACTGTATGGCTCAAGCGAAAACGAATCTGTGGCACACGCCACCATTTATCTATTTATTGATTAAAATTGAGCGGAAAAACTTTATTATTTGGCACATTTAATAAATGACTTTATTTATAAATAGTTTAGCAATTCGATAGAGGTGGTGCTATGAAAGTCCTTTTAGGCCATTCAACACTCTGCCACCCGATAGTACATAAAGTAAAACACATTTCGGAAAAATAGCTGAGCCAATAAACTGCAAAAATAAAACAGGCAGCAGACTTTCCATTTAGTAGGAAATTCTACTAATAAACTGAATCTACATCAACATTCCATTTGCATAGCAGTATCGGACTAAAACTTGGCCATAGAATCAATTTGGCAGGCACAAAGAACCGAACCGAGAAGAACTAAAAGCGGCAACAACAACGAGCTGAGAAGAATGGAAGGGAAACTTGAATCTAATCATGGCACAGAATGCTCCTTCCTTCCCCAATGTGCGACAAACAAATTGAATTTGTTTACCGGGCCGGGCTTGCCAAGTTCGGAAAGAAGGTACAATATTTTGCATGCAATTCCGGGTAATAAGAGCGAAAGCCAATTATCTGTCAGGTGGAAGGGCTTTCAGCCAAAAGCAGGGAAAACTTTAAATGTTCAATATCAGTTTGTAAGCATGAATGGAAAATATAACGTATACTTTATATTTAGCAGATTGCGGGGGATATGGGGCTTTGTGGGATTTGTAAGGACTCTTTAAGCGGCTATAAGGATTCAAAAGCTGGCACACTACATGAGGACCGATGAGGCATCTTCAAAGGATGCGAAATTGCCGACAGTTTGAAAGGCTGCCAAAACACTCGATTAGTTTCTTGTTGGCCCAACCGAGTTGTTCAGGCAACGATGCAGAAGAGCATCATGTTGATAGTCAGCCAGAATGTAGGTGGGTACGGGATAGGGGAGGCCAAAAACTGCCACTGACATTCGCCTTGAATGCCCATCACCCAGATTCCGAGCTGGACCTGTGTCCTGGCCCCTGTCCTTGCGCGGGCGAGGGAAGACAATAAGCCCGAAGTTTAAACAGGCGAATGGCAGCTTTGCGCCATGCGTCATTTAGCAAAGGACGTCGGCAAACTTCCACCACCTGCTAACGATGCACAATACAGGACATTTCGCAGGTGGAGCACAAAGGACTTTAAATATTTACAAGCTTATGATGTTGTTTAAGTGCCGCAAAGAGCACCGCCGCCGCATCTGGCACCGCCCCTCAAAGTACGCCACGCTTAGCCGACTCCTTGCAATTAGCTTTATTTTTCCAGCATTTGCCTAATGGCTTTTAGCCGTTTTTTATTTTTTTTACCTCTTTGGAAAATGGGAAAGACAGGAGGGAAAAGTGCGTTTATCTCTGCGCCTAATGGCCCCAATTAGGAGCTCAATCGCTGAAACACATCCAACAGGTTGACCGCAGTCTGGCAATTATGTTGGCCAGGGTTTTGTGTCCGCTTCACTTAGCTCCAAATTGCAAATTACAGAGGCCGAAAGAAAGTAATCGTAATTGAGCATAAAACATAAATCAATATAATGTGGGTCTAATTATAAAACAATTATCTTTCATCCCAATTAGGATCAAACTTGTAAACATAAACATTTCTCTAGAAATTTTAAACAAACAATGCCAAATATAATAAATTCATTCATGCAAGTCTATAAATTGTTTTGATAGAAAACACCAGGGAAACCATCACAAACAACATCATCTTTAGTATACTTCGAGTATATTTAGTTAATTACATTTTCAGGGAAAACAAAGAAACAATTTTGTGCAATATTGTTGCTTAATATACCTCTTTGTTCGCTTTCGACCTGCATTAGACTTTAACATGCCATCAAAATTTGTGTAGCATTTAAGAAGAGCCGTAAAACCGAGCTCTGAAAATCAGGGGCAGTACATGCGAGCACTGACCCAGATAAAAGTGGCTCAAACCACCTGAAAGCGGAGTGCAGGAGCCACCAACGAACGGCTCAATAAAACTTCGAAACAACGCGAGCTCACACCCACGAGGCGGGCTCCTATCGACAATCAAGCCAAGTCAACATCAATGTCGAAACGCTGGGCATGGCTGAGGCAACTGAATGTGGCTTAAAACGCTCTTGACATGCAATGAACCAACAAAAAAATACCCACGAGTCAGTGTATGAAAAGTTCTCTCGTAATTGCGATCAAATTAAGTGGAAATGCTCGATAAAAAGCTGGGCAAAAAATTGCGAACTTAAGCAACAAACTGTAAATCCAGATGGAAACGTTTACACTGAATTAAATACAAAAATCAAAGTTTAATTAAATGAAGAGTCGATTTCCGCTTTTTAATTTCCATTTCTTTTTTTTTTAGCTCTCATACAGAGGCGGTCCATCCTCCAACGCGCAAAACTGAATTTGTTTTTAGCCTGTTTGTCTGAAATTAACTTTTTGCGTGTATTTGGCTGATTTTTGGCCGAAGGACCGCTCGGGGATCCTGTCGACCAGCACAAATTCAGTGTACTGCTGTGTTTTCTGGTTTCTGGTTCTATTCGAACAGCCCCAAATTTAGTCGCCTCCCATGGGACTGAACTGTTTTAATTAGAAATACAAACTGAAGTCAATTTATGGCGTGCTGGGCTTCTAACCAATACAAATGCCAGCTAGACATCCGAATTTAACACGCCCCTGATAAGGAAAAGGGGTCAGGAGGGTCACAATTTGTTGGCAACAATTTCAATAGACTTGACATGGGGGTTCTGGTTGTGAATGGACTCAGTACTTAGAGGTCAACTTAGTCAGACCAAAGCCATTGCTTTTAATAAGGATAGCTTTTCTCATTCAAATTATATCTATGTCAAATTTTAACCAACTCCAATTAAGCCCAGAAATGTGAATGTAGTTCGTATTTAACCATAACAGAAGTTGTCACTCATTAAGCCCTGGAAACTTATATTATTCGCCATGAAATCCCAGCCAAATCCTCTTTTGTGCAATTTAATCCAAGTAGTTTTTAAATAAAAAGCCATTGTGCGGTAACTTTTCTAAACATTTTCATATGAAAGCATTTCAAAAGGCCACCAACTGTCCACACATGCATGCATTTCGTTTCAGTTCAGTTCAGTATAGTTCAGTTCCGTATTCTTGTCCCGAAATGATGGAGGAGAGATGGCAGGAGAGACTGACAACTGACACAATGTCGGCTAAAACTGTCGACAACTTTTCCCATCCGTCTTCTGGTTGAGATTTAAACGAACTCACCTCCTCGACGGCCTCGCACTCGAATAGATAAATGTGCAGCAACGGATCCTTGGGGTCCTTCAGCAAGTAGACGAGTCCGGTGATGGGCCCCTGAAATTCCATGCAGTTCTCTGCCTGCTCCGCCGAGGCTTCTGCCGCTGCGGTTGCCGCCGCCTGCTGCTGCTGGTGATAAGCGGACGCCGCACTGGATGAGAGGGAGCCGTAGGATGTGGATGCGGTCAGTGTGTGGCGCAGTCCGTTTCCGGTCAGTGAGCTGCTGGTGCCACTGCTGCTGGATGTCGAGGAAACGACTATTGAGGAGGTGGAAGCCTGGCCACTCGATTTCAGCTGCAGGAAACCATTGCCGATGGTCTTGGCCTGCGGCTTGTGGATGATACGGCACATGCCGACGATATGCTTCAGGGGATGGCTGAACTGCAGCTCAAAGTCCGAGTTGTATGACTCCAGGATGCCATGCTCAATGCCCACAGATAACTGAAAGGGAAACAAGGATTATAATTCAATGAATAACGGTAAGGACATTGAAACAGTTTGCTAAACATTAAAGGCGTTAATTTAAATGAAAGACAATATAACATCCATTTTCTGTAAAATGAAACCAAGCTTTTAAACGCAAACCTCATGAACAATACTTTGTAAAAAGCAGTCCCTATTATTAAAGGGTAAAAAACAAAGAATGAAGGCACGCTGGTTCATAATTTGCTACAATGTTTCCACTACGCGAAGCAGATTAACAATATTAAGTTCTTTTTAATCAGTTTACATACTTGCATGCACAAGCAGAAAGGAAGCCCGCTTAGCATGGAACCGTGGTGACAACGAGGACAGCGACAACATGACATGCCTGCCAACATGGCGGCTGCTCCACTTCCGGCGCCCGTCGCTCGATGCCCATCCTCCTCATTTGCTTTCTTCTGCCAGTTTGTGCTTTCATTTTTTTTGTTCTCTACTTTTCCATTTTTTCGCATTTCGTTCTTGGCCCTTTTTTATGCTAACAACTAAAGCCCGGTAACTAGGGAGTGTCGACACTATGTGCGAGTTTTCTGTTTTTGGGGGGTAGTTTGGGGATGCGGAAATTGGGTTGTGCTTACTGCAGGGTGTGTCGTTGTTGTGGCTGCAAGAACTGTAGTTCTGTAGTTGGCAGAAAAGAGGTCGTTGTGTTTTTTAGACCCATTGGGGCGGAATTCGTTCAACGGCTGTGTTGTTTGTGTTTGCGTTGTTGCTGCCACGAGGCGAGTCTCCATTGTCAAAGGTTTTTAAAAATAGCGAAAATATAAATATAAAACTCATATTTACGTCATCGACATTTAATTGAAAGTTGCTCAACGGAAGCGGTGTAGCGTAACAATAAATAAAACAAATAAACAATGAAGCTTATAATGGTGCACTTTAATATTTAATATTAAAAAAGTTTCTCCGAAAAAGTAGTAATTTAAAATTACAAAAATCAAAACTATGGAAAATTGGAAAAATCTTCGTCTAGAATGAACTTTTAATCACGCCTTATGACAGGATTACCCAAGGACCTTAATTTCGCAAATGGAAGCATAGAAGTCTAGCAAACAAAAAGTCACCTCTCCTGAAGGGTAAACTAATAGGGGCAGCAAATGGAGGCGTTCATTATTGCAGAGGAAGTTTCAACAAATTGAAAACTTTTTCTGCGCAAATTAAATTAAAATCAAAGTAAAGTGTTGCTCGGGTTTGTGTGTGTGTGCTCTTGGGGGTGTGGATGGTTCATGAGCTGGGCGGGAACTAACCCAACTAAAAACGGAAAACTTTCAAGCCAAGTAAAGGAAAAACAAAACTACTATAAGCTAAACTTATGGCTTAGGAAAGCCATAATACCCTCACTTTGTATTGTTTTTCATATGTTATTTATTAATTCTTAGTTTCTAACTAAAACAGATAAGGAAAAAATATAATTCAGACTTAGAGGGTTAAACAACTATAATTAGTGACGTAGGAAGAGGTAAAGGAACACCTAATGATGCTGCCTGGCAACCGGTAATTATAAAGGACGTCTTGACTTACGGAAACCCAGCGTTTACGTTCCACCGCCTGCCATTTAATTAAAGCCAAAATGGAACACCTGACGTATGGTCGGCCATGTTTTGGAAACGAGCCAACCTCCTCAGCCATGACAATTTAAATTTAATTAATTTCCTTTGACATTTGATGAAGGACTCTGGTTGTCCGTCACAGACAAAGGTACTCTGCGTCTATTGAGTGCCGGATCGAGATCCTCTTGCAATGCCTTTGTTGTCAGATAATTGGGAAATAAATAGGCATTGACGGCCGTTGGTATTTGCATTCCCATTGCCTTTGCTCTCAATGATTTAAATTAAATTATTTTAGCACAAAAACTACGTCCTACTACTCACATTTACAAGATATTGTTCTGAAAGTAAAAGCATTTCTTGAGCACATAATTTCCCATTCTTCTTTAGTGTTTTTCTCCACCTGACATAATTTTTATTGGCGATTGCCGCAAAGTTCTTGCCAAACAATATGAAGAAACTGCTGCATTCACGCGCTGCGTATACGTAATCTACTCCCTTCTGGAACAATTGACTGCTTGACCTCTTTCTTTAGGTTCTCTTCTTTTTTCTCGGCGATTTCTAATTGGAAGAAAGCCAGGCAATAGGCGCAGACACGTTCTAAGGTGTGTTTACGCGAATGGGTATTACGCGCATGCATTAGAGTGTCCCAAGTTTTTATATTTTTTTATTTAATATAATTTTACAAATGAATAACGCATTATAGAAATAAATTATGATTTATATCAATACGTATACGCAATGTGGTCAACTGTAAGTTTAAATATTTCTTAGGTTATGGTACAATTTAAATTGGGATGGTCCACCCTGAAAAACAAACACACGCACCCAGAGTGCTTGTATTGTGTTCTCTCCTGGCCCTCTTGTACCTGCTCTATTGCCATCTAGCTCGCATGCATATTCATTTGTTTTGAAGTGCAGTTAACGTCATGTCAAAAACAGCTGTGGAGCAAAATTACTGCTCATACCCTGTACTTTTCAATAGGTATGGGTAGGTAGGACAAGTACATGTGTACATATACGATATACGAAAAGGATTTTTTTTATAGAGAGCCTTGAAGTATGCAACATATTTAACTTTCCAGCGTAAATCTTAAACATGATTCGACTGAGAATTAGGGAATATTTGAGTCATCACGTTTGGTTGAAACAATTCAGTAGTTGCTACTGTAGATACTGTTGTTGCTTTTGCATTTGTTGTCATTAGAATCACGTCGCTGTAGTCGCCGCTGGGTGGCGTCGACGTAAGCGGCGCTGCCAGCGACAGAAGTCGCGTGTTATTGCCCAGTGATTTATACATTTTAACCGTTTTTCCATTACGTTTTCATGCCGCAGTCGCTGCTTGTTGTTGTTGCGTCTGTTGCCTAATAAATTGTCTACAATTGCTCATGGCATTGTTGTTTCTACCGCAGTGTAGCCGTATAATTAGCATTAACTGCAGTTGCCTCGACTGCTCCCTGCCTCTGACGTCTTAATAACGATTTGCTGAAAAGTTTCCAACGACCGGGTCACTCTATTAATCGAGGGCCATATATCTGAGGTCAGTTGCTACAACAAAAAAATAAATAAATCAAAACAAGCGTAATTTATAAGGATTGTGCACAAATACTATTCCCTATCCTTACGTGAAACGGCCCATAATAGTATGCTACATAAAATATTCAAGTAAACATTGTTTTTTCTTCAAATCGTTTATAGTTTAAGGAATAAATTGCTATTTTGTATATTGAATATAAACTTAGTAGGTCGTTATATAATACAATCAGAACACATCCTGACATATGTATATAGGAACATACATTAATTATAATATATTTTCAAGAAAAATACATTGAAAATCAAAAGGTAATCAAAGATCTATAAAAATGACGGAAGATAAGGAAATGAGAAAACGAAGTAGAAGGGCGGCCGCATTCTTTCGAAAGGAAACCTTCGGACTCCATAATCGAGTAGAAACTCCGGCGGATATGGAATTCTGGCAACAATCAAAGGCTTACGTCATCCTGAGCTCATATTTATATGACGTGAGCGCCGAGATCCAGGGAGTCCGCACCACGGATCCCTTTCCCGTGAGCAGAAGCATAAAGCGGCTGCTAACTATATTCGATGCCCTTGACGCACTAATTGTGGCCAATCCTCCAGTACCCACCGTTTTAAATGATCCAAAGAACAGTATTACGGATTCGGGCAATAGAGCATTTCGGAAGTGGTCCCGCTGCATGCAGAGAGATATCTATCAAATGGTGGAGAAGGCGGTGCCGACGAAGAAGTGCCAGCACATAAACGAACTGGGGCAGTACTTGTCGTCGTCCTTTGGCAACAGTACGAAAATCGAGTACGGCACCACCCATGAGCTTAACTTCATCTTCTTTGTGGCCGGTCTCTTTCAAGCGCGAATCCTGAACCGAGAGGAGGACCTAGCTGCCTCGGGCCTCATTCTATTCGTTCGATACTTAAAGCTAGTGCGCCGGCTGCAAGTCACCTACTCGATGGTGCCTCCCGCGAACCACGGTGCCTACGCCCTGGACAAGTTCCAGTTCATACCCTTCATTTGGGGCGCGGCCCAACTGTGCTATGATGCTCCCTTCTCTCCGAGAAAGATGCTCGACGAGGCCATCGTGGCGAAGTACAAAAGTTCATATCTATTCGTCGATTGCGTGGGTCACATCATGATGACCAATATTGGGTCCTTTGCCGGCCACTCCAGCCAGCTGTGGTGCCTGGCCTCCTTGTCCCAGTGGCCGGACATCTACAGGGGTCTCATATTCAGGTACACGGAGGACATCGTCGTGGACTTTGATTTGATTCAGCCGATGCGATTCGGGCCACTGATGCCGTTCGACATGGACGCGTCGAAGGTCCTTCATGGACTTTCAGTCCGTTTGGGTGTGCGATCGCCAATACGAGCTCAGATCGATGAGGCATTAGAGAATAGATCCGATACCTCGAAAATGGAAACGCAGGAAGCGACGGATGACATGGAGGACAAAAAATACGATTGCCTCTCCAACAGTGGATTATCGTTAGGGAGCGACACCACCTCCCTGTTGAATGTCAGTGTCCATCTGCCCAATTGGTTGGATGGCGAAGAAGATCGATGACTCTATTCAGACGAGCTTTTAAACCAAATTTTATTTATTAAAAATTCATTCATTTTCGCTTCGTGTAATAGGAAAATTTATGTGTGTCAGCAGCAAGAAAATCGGTATTCGTATCCGGGAGCAAACATCTGAAACGTGGCAACGTGGCAGCGTGTCAACATGGCAAGGATGTCAAGAGACCGGCCTGACATGAGTCCAAAGATCACCAGACCACAAAACCGAGCTCCTTCAAATGCAAAACGCCAGCCAACTGGAATGGAGAGGGTGGTCCTAGAACCTAGGTCCTGGGTGGGTGGTCTGGGCTTTTTTTTTGGGAAAGTGCCTCAGCAAGAGACCAGGATATATTACGTATACGCCGCGTTAGCCAAGGCAATACTCCAGAGTGCGAAAAGCATTTATGCCACTGCCGTGGGGAGAGTGTTGAATGATGGGCGGGCGGGACTCGGAGACTCGACTGAAGTGACTCGACCAAAAGCGGATTACCAACGCGACTTGAGTGACTTCCCAGGCAGGCAGGCGGCGGCGGCAAAGCAGCAAGAAGTGCCAACAATTCAAACAGCAACAATCGCTGCCGAGGCGAAATGGGAAAATGGAAATGAAACAAGCGGCGTATTGATTTTTCTGCTTCAGCCCCATCATTTGATTCAACTCCCTGCTGTTGTGACGTCAATTGAAAGGCACGCGCCAATATCGCGGTGGGCCAGGCGGGGGAGGCATCCACCCAAGGATGGCGGCGTGGCTACTGAAACCTCAGGCTACCTGAAAGCCTCAACAAGCCCCACTCGTGAGCTTCTAATTTATCAAATAAATGAAGGGGCTGAGCACATAGACATTCTTGCCATTGTTGCGAGATGAAAAGTACTACTTTGATAATAAATATGTGTTTGATGTGGACCGGGTCCTCTATAAACCTGATTTATTACCAAATGTAGGCCCAAGCTGGAATTTATTAAGCCACTCAAATGGGATGTATCAAAATAGAGAATCATTTGTTCCGACTCCCTTTATCTATTTTCTTGAATGAGGATTTTAGGCCTTTTTAATTGAAAGCAATACTGAAATATACACATGAGACATGACGCTTTAAAGGACACCTTTGCTTCTCTTTCATGTGGCACAAGACACAGACACAATGATAAACAAACAAGTGATGCCATCAAAGTGCAAATACTACAAGTATCTATATTTAAGCCTGCTGAGACCACCAGCCCGGCCATCAATCTTCAGGCACTAATTGGAAAACAAATCTATGGAGTGTGCCAAAATATTTGCTCAGAAACTTGCACTTCCACAAACAAAGTTTTCTTTTTACGACGAGGCGTCACCAAAGCTGACAAATAGAAGAAAAAATGTTGCATGACGCCGCAGACGCTGTGGACGCATTTTCTCGTTTTTTTTCCAGGGCGGGTGGGCGTGGCCCGCCCATCCATCCAAGAAGCTTGTAATAATTTTCATGCGCTATTTAACATAATAAAGCAATAAGCTGCCACAGAGAACTGCCACTGAAGAATGGCAGCAGAAGAAGCGTCACTGCTTTGGCAAACATTATTATTTATGCCACTTTGCTCCATCTCTTTCTCACACTGTCGCCCATCTCTTTCCCTCCGGGTGCGTGTTTGTTTTGTGTCAACTTATATGCAGCAAAAAAAAAAAAGCGACAAATGTGGGGAAAAAACTAACTACAATAATAAACAAGTGTGCAGGCTTAAGTAAATATTTAAATAAGAAATGTGGGGGAATTATGGTCGGTTCCGGACTTTTCAGAACCACTCTATGAAGTACGGATGCTAAGTGGATTACTACAGGGCGGATGAAGTGTCAGAGGACATGGACTAATGGTTTGTGAAACTGATATCCTGAAAAATGTACAAAAAAAGTGAGCAAGCACTAAGGCATTACCATAAAAGAGCATAGCTTTATGCTACCTTCTCCGCATTTAAAATAACTTGTAAATAAAAGTCAACATTCCTATTCCCCATTGAATGGCAAGATCCTTAACTTAAGCCATATACACTAACACCTAGAAAATTATAGGATGAAAGCTCTTTTATTGAAATGATTCTTGAAGCCGAGAGGTTCTTGAAGCCAGCTGCCCTCCAGGTACATTCAATAAACATCAACAACAATTGTCGGAGGCAGGCGGCATTCTCTTTCTGGGGATCCTCGGGGACATGACCGCAGGCACGTAGAAAGGATTCATTTTAATGCGAGACCGGCCACCTGAGCTGTGCAGCGTCAACGGTAAAAAGGACACACACGGAAACTAAGCCAAAATGGACCAAAGTGTGCTCCAGGATCCGAAACGTGTGTGCAGAGGTCTCACATGAAGGCACGTCTTCAAATATACCCATTTTGCCCATGTATGTTCCAAAAGGATACACACTTTATTGAATTCAATAATTACAGAATTGCATAAAATCAGCTTAAAATATTAAACAGATATTGTGTAACTTATTCAAAAGCCACTTTGCAGCTTAAATTTCAGTATTCTATCAGCCACTGTGTGCGACTAATTGTCCTGAGGACAGTCCTCGGGGTAAAAAGTCCTTCAAACACACATCCACACCGCAGCGCTGATGACTGGCTAATTGCGGACTTTGCTGAAATTAATTTTAGCTTCTAATAATAATACCCGGAGGGTCTGAACTGGCGCACGCCACAAAAAGGGTGAGGCAACTTGTTGTCGCACGTGCTCAACGCGGCGTATGCGTAATCTGGCTTGGTTACACCTGCCCGTCCGATGGGTTTCCCTTCCGTTCCTAATCCGAATCCGTATTTGTAGCCACACAACAGCCGCTCTTCGGCCAATGGAGGGGTTCGTCATCGGTTATCTGGGTTCTTTTTATAGAAATGGCCGACATTGAACCGCTGGCGAAGGTTCAGTAATCGCAGCAATTATCCTTTATGAGGCACAAACTTATTAATTAAATTTTGTACGCTATTTGGCCAGCATCTCACTCGGCACATAATTGATTTACTCAGCCATAATAATTGCAAATTGCTTTTAATTGTTTTCGCCAAAGGCACAGTGAGAGGAGCAAACAGGAGCATCTGTCATGTGCGGCTCTATGTGTCTAGGATTCATGTCCGATTGGATTAACAAGAAATGTTTTTCGTTGTCGTGTGCGGTGGGTTGGGTGGAAAACATTCCATAATTTAATTGCATATCTGTTATATGGACATAGAAACTGAAAATCTTACCTTTGAAATTATAAAGCCAATAAAATGTCTATGTTAAAATAAAGCTCATACTTTTTAAATCATACAACTTTTATTACAGTGTTCAAATATTATAAAATAAGAACTTAAATTCTAATTGAAGAATGCATAATTTCGAGGAAGCCCAAAAAATACTTTACTAATAAGATAGAATAGGTGTTTTTACAAGCTTTTCGGGAATAAAAAAGACTATTTAATTAAGCATAAAAACCAAAATACAATACAATATTTATTTACCTTCGTATAGCTCTCGGTGGACCTTATGTCGTTGATGGTCCACGGCAGCATGGAGGCGGAATACCGCGGGTCGACGGATGCACTCCCGCGATAAGTCAGCGAGACGAGGCGCGTTTTCATCTTATTTTCCCTCCTCGCTTTCCCCGTTGAGTAGTATTTGTTTTGAATATTTGTTCTGTTTTTTGCAGTTTTATTTTTATTGGATGCGTACATTCACCATTCGATAAACTGTTAAAACTGCAGGCCAAATTGAGTTACGGCCCATTTATTTACTTTGCATTTTATTTGCCGCTTTGCAAATTGCTTTTTAATCGTATTTGCTTGTTTTACTTTTTTTCTTTTTTCTGTTCATGTAGCGTGCTGTAGTGCAGAATCGAAATCAATATTTAATGGACATGCGGCGAGGGCGACCGCGTTTCTACATTCCCAACAGGCGGCAGAGCGAAATGGGAGTTGCTGGCGGAATTCAGAGTCCGTGCGCCGAATGAGTCACCGCAAGGGGGACTCCTGAACGGCAGCAGGAAGGAGGCTTGAAGTGGGGAGCTGCGGACAATGACCACCTGACTGCGCTTCCTGCGGGAAACTTGTCTCCTTGCTACCCAGAGAATCCAAGAATTACTATCTATATTGATTTTTTTTTGTACTACCTACTACCACTTTCCGACGTCTTTGTTTTTGGCATATTCATACACACCCTTTTGAGACAAGGCTCAGTGACTTTAGATACCCTTTTTAAGGATTAAAACTTGAAGGATTTCTTAAAGAAAGGATCTAACGGCTAGAAAATAATAAAAATGACTAGCAATTGCTAAAAAAAATAACCATTATTCTGAAATGATACTTTATGCTAGAGCATAACAACTTCGACTATCCTTCTGGAATTTGTTCCTTTTTTGCTTTGGCATTAGGGTCGAAAGGAGGCGGGGTAGGACGAGGGGGGGTGTGTTAGATGGAGGACGAGCCACCACCAGACAGGGCAGGAAGAAGACAGAACAGAGACAAGGCTGGCGGAGAGTCACCCCTAAAAGTGCCAATGTTGGAATTTACTTTTTTGCGCAAACTTTTTACTTTCTACTTTCCTAAGGTTTCCACTACCTTTTCACCTGCCCTCGCCACACGTACACACACACTGGCACTATTAGGCCCACACACACACCCACAAACACGCGGACAGTTAACTGACACACACGCGAGCGATTTGCAACAGAATCAGAAAACAAATGTGTTTTCCATAGAACGGAATTCTGCAACCGGACACGTTGAAATGCCACCAGATTCCGCTGAGCACTGACACAATATCGTGGCTCCAAAGCTGCTCAGCATTTCTCTATGTCTCGTCCTTCGTCCTGACGCCCGATTATTCGCGACTTGAGCGCACGCGCGTTCAATTCAAAGACAGAGGCAGTAAACAAACGCGGTGTTTGCTTAGTTTTTTTTTCAAAAAGTAGTGTTGCTAACCGCCAAAAAAGGCTGTTAGAGATGCAACTTTGCAAGGCACTTCAATTTAGTATCTTATTTAGTATTTTAATCGATAACGTGTACTACTGAGCCGTATTTGGTGTGACCTTCTTTTTAATAAAATTTAAATTTGTTTTTATCTGTTACTTTTTAGCAGTATAATATATTATTAAATATAAGGCAATATGGCAAAAAAAGCTATCTTTCTTAAATAGTTATCAAAGTTGGCTTCCAATATTAAGTTAGTTGAGGCGTTGGAAAAAAGTTTATGAATTTTTCAAATTCTTAAGGTATGTTTTTGCGGCTTTGAATCTTTGGATGTCTTATGTTCTTCCATTCAATTGATTAACTGACAAAAAATAAGATATCTTTATTTTAATATTTTGCTTAATAGAAATAAATTCCTAATTAAAATGTATTTTAATGATTTATGTTAACGAATTTATTTCTGTGCAGGTGAGACCATCTGGAAGCCAAGATTTGTTGGTATATTTTCGGCTTTTGGGCCGTGGTAACACTGCTGTAAGCCTGGCTTAGACCTCAGATTGAGTCGAAACGCGTCGAGCAACAGGTGTGATTTCTAAACTTGTTATTTTTCCCACCGCACTTGTGAACCCTCTGCTATTGGCGCCCTAAGCCATAGCCATAGACTGAGCCATCGTGTGTGGAGAAGACACTAGACTTTCACTACGGGTCAATTTCGAGGCCCGAGATCCCAAGCTCCGCTCGCTTTAATTAATGCGCTTCGCACGCGTTGTTGTCGTCGTCGTTGTTTTAGCTTCAGTTTAGTAGTTGTCTTGGCCATATAGAAGCGCTGTGAACGGGTTGATCGAGCCGTGTTTACGATTTCTGCTGCTCCTATTCGGTCTGTGTGAGTCTAAGTTGTTCAAGTTGGGAGTTTCGTGTTTTCGCATTCGCATTCGCGTCTGTAATATGCCAACTTCTTTTCGTTAATTTCTCACCCAGAAAACACAATAAGCCCAAGCATCGGAGTGTTTTTTTTAGTGAGAAAAGGCCACATAAAAGCGCTATGAAAAAATGTGGAAAAAAATAAGGTCCAAATAGTAGGATGAGGAAAGAGAACAGGCGACATTGTGCGAAATACCGTTAGTGCGCGAGTGACTGTTTAAGCATAATTTAAATAATGAGGATTCTGCACTCGTAATTGATTTAAGTAGTTCGTCAGTCGGCAGCCAGCATTTGCATAATTTTCTCCCCATAGAGAGGAACCGAGGAAATTCGCTGCACAGCGAAAAAAGCAAGGTTCTAGTGCTTATGGATTGTTTTCTTTGCAAACTCTTATTGGAGGAAAATCTTTAAACACTATTTATACTATTAGTACTTGAACTAGAAAATATAAACATTTTTTGCTGAACGCCACTTGTTGCAGCAGTCTCACCGTCGGTGTGTGTATCGGTGCATGCAATGTGTTGCAACTGTATGAGTGTTGTGAACTTAAATGGACAAGTTAGAATCCACATTCCACACGCCTAGACAACAACATCAACAATGGCCAAGAAGGCCAAGAAGCATAATGGCCAGGAATACGGCCGCTGATCTATTAGTTTCTTGGGCAAATTTCAAAATAATTGCAGCCTGGCCGGGAACCGGGCACTGGAAATGTGAAATTGATGTACGATAAATTATTTGTAATCTTTGTGTCTATAACATCTGCACTGAAAAAACTGAATCCACAAGATTAAAGCTGGTAATAGATAGTATCTACGAGATTCGCTGAACTTCCTTTAATTTAAAGATCATCTTATTTTTGGTGTGGATTTGTGTCAACGTGCGATGGATGCTTTTTGTTGTTGCCTCTTGACCCACACACATGGTTATTGAACCAAATCTATAACCATTGGCCTTAATTATCATAACAATGGACAAAAAATAACAAAAACACAAAGAACCTTCTTCGGGCGGGAGAGCAGAGAAAGATGAAGCTAGAAGCCATCTAGAAATTGAGTCTCTGCATAATTAGAACGAGCGAAAGGCTGGCACCGTGGGTTAAGGTTGAAATTGGAGTCGAGGAAGACGTGGAAAATGTATAGTATAGTATAGGAAATGGAAAACACAAATCCGGTGTTACCTGTCCGATTAATATGGAATGCAGCTTTCATTCAGAGACTACTCGACACCATGCTGGGCAGTAATTAATTTTTAAAAAGTTAACCTTGAACAGAGATCACAGTTTTTAGGTCAATGAAAGCTCAAAATATCCATTCACTAAGACAACTACATTTTGTGTTAATAATGATGATAATAATAAAAACAAATTGACAAAATAATTTGAGAGAATAATAATTTATTTATTGAGTTTTTAATAATCGTAAAAATGTATTTAATGAAACAACAATTGACAATATACTTTGAAAACATTATATTTATTTTATTAAAAAACTAATCTATTGAAGAAACAAAAGAAAAGATTAATCCAATCACAGTTTTTTAGACAAAACCATTTTGGGGATTTCTATTTTTGGACCTTTGGAATTCAACTAATTTGCCTACGAAATGAATAACTCATCTTCACAGTACAATGTAAACAAATGAGTTTAGCGTGGCTCTATTGTCTGGCCAAATATATTAACACTCCAAATCTATTCTTAACCCACGTATCCCCACCGTCCGCCCACTGGGCCGCAAAAAGCAACTGTAAACCGTAAAGTTTTCAAAGAATTCATAAGCACGCGCTAATGCGAATACTAATGCCATGCAATGGCTCCTCTTCCTCGGGTTCTCTTTCTCTCATCCACTGACCATGGGTCGTACCCCTGACCACTCTCCTCTTAATGCCCCGAATCCCCTCAACGGCTCCCTCCCTCCCATCACGATGCGTAAGGTGGGTCTGAAGCACCTGTTGTTGAACAACGTAACCGTGCGTGTTCCGGTTGCGTCTTATTAGAAGCCCCATTCGGTGGCCCCCGGGCCAGTCGGAGAAAAAGGCCAACAAAAATACAAAACACGTACCTAGGGAGTAAGAAACGAGATAAAACTGCGATGAAAACCGGTTAATGTGAAAATGAAAGAAAATGTTTTTTATTTTGAACTTACAAATTACAGTCGAAATTCTTGAAGACTAACTTTTACATTTCAATTATGTATTACTTTGCAAATTAAAAACTAAATAATTTTGCATACATATATTATTTTTATGTATATATTTTCAATATTTTTAAATACTCGAATATTAACTTTTAAATTTAATTGTTATTTCAAAAATAAATACAGAAATACTTTAATGATAAATAATGAAATCTTGAAAACGAAGAATAATTGAATAAAATATCCAATAGACACTTGGTTTAAATATTAAGTTAAGTAATATTTAGACACTTGGATTAAATCATAAAGTTTAAATATTAAAAACCTGAAAATCCATATTTTTTAAATATGTCTATATTTTTGAAATCTTTGTAGATTGTATCCATTTAATTTAAATATTTAAAACGTACATATTTTTTAATGTTTAATTCCGTCTTGAAGAAGCTTGACTGTATTTTAGTTTTCTTTACTCTAATGTCACTAAAGAAATGGGGTTTTTCTTTTTTCCACAGTTCGAATTTGGTGAAATCAATGCGTAGAAAGTGAATCGAGGCTTACGCAAAGTTGGGGGAAAAGTGAAAAGCCGCGGAAAACTCGGTTCACCAAAATTAAAGAAGATCAGGCCCCTTCGGATACTAAAAGAGATTGCGACTTTGCCATTTGCCACCTTAGTTCGGCATCGTAGATTGCGTGCTTTTCCTGGCCAAGATTAAGCGGAGCGGCTGCTGTCGGCAATCAGCTGACCGGAGGTGGAACGAGAGAGCTGGAGCCAAACACCTGGGCGACCGGCGGCGCCCACCTGCCGGCTTAGATGCGTCTAATCCAAACGGCAACCGGCGGTGCTGCTGCGACCGTTCTGCAGTCCCAGTTCCACTCTCAGTCCCAATACAACTACACCAATATGCGTGAAGACGATATCGAGCTGGCCATCAAAGTGGTAAGTTACCTGGGACTGGACCGGAATGCTGAATCCCTGTAGCGAGTAGGCCCGAGATGTCGGGAGTGCTTTGAATGGCACCTGAGAGATCAAAACATGATAGATGTGGATTGGCATGGCTGATGCTAATGGGGAAACTGCACGGATTAAGGCTTTAAGTTCAATTAAGGTTCTCCACTGTGATGGTGAATTATTTCTGGATGTCTGGAGCTGTTCGAAATTGACTTCATTCCACATACATACTTCTTCGGAACTGTCTCTTAATCAAGAAATTTACGCAAATAATTGAGTTGATTGCTTTTTAAACACTTAATTAGAGTCTAAAATATGCGAATAACAGTCTAAAATATGCTATGGAAAGCTGAAATGGATAGTTTTTTTCGCCGTTTTAACGATCAAAGCTACAATAGAATAGAAAAATAAATAACAACAAATATTAGAAATCATAAATACATAGAAATCATTTCCCTTTTGCAGGTCATTGTGGGAAACGGCGGCGTGGGAAAATCCTCAATGATCCAGCGCTACTGCAAGGGCATCTTCACCAAGGACTACAAGAAGACGATCGGCGTGGACTTCCTGGAGCGCCAGATCGAGATCGACGGCGAGGATGTGCGCATTATGCTCTGGGACACTGCCGGGCAGGAGGAGTTCGATTGCATCACAAAGGCCTACTATCGTGGAGCTCAGGCTTCCGTCCTCGTATTCTCGACAACGGATCGCGCCTCCTTCGAGGCCATCAAGGACTGGAAACGCAAGGTGGAGAACGAATGCAACGAAATACCCACGGTTATTGTCCAAAACAAGATCGATCTGATCGAGCAGGCGGTGGTCACCGCCGACGAGGTGGAAACGTTGGCCAAGATGCTTAACTGCCGACTGATACGCACCTCTGTGAAGGAGGACATCAACGTGGCGTCCGTGTTCCGCTACCTGGCCACCAAGTGCCATCAGCTGATGACCCAGGGATACGACCAGGCCGCCGGCAACCAGCAGAACTCCAGCCATCCGCCCTACAGCAGCACGCCCACGATCAGCGCCTTCAGTCCGACCTTCACCAAGTCCAGTAGTGGCACTATTGTCCTCCGGCCGGCCAAAAAGGGCAGTGGCTCCAGCGTGGCTCGGAAACGCAAACTAGTTCTTAAAAAGTGCGGCATTTTGTGAGGAGTTGCGGTGATTTGGACTCGGTGGCTGTGCGCTGTGGGCAATTAATAACTGGAGCATATTTAACGCTTAATTATTTTGGAGCCTAATGAAGTCGTAGCCGGGTGGGCAGCCAACCGTTGGATGCAACCACAGCCACCACAACAGCCATTCACTAGTCGTGCACAGACTCCGCGTGATGTGGCCCAGACATGCTCGCTCACAGACCAGCACCAGGGAGATAATCGGAGGAAAGCAGCAGCAGCAGCAGAGTAGATCTTTGAAAGATTGGATACCCTTGCAGATGATTCTTGATACTCTATAAAAATACTGAAAAAACTTAAATTTATATAGAGGTTATAGAAACTAAACAATGATTATGATTTGCAGAAATAGTTAAACCATATATGTACTCCCATAAATAGTTATAAAAAATGCATAATCTACTCATGTAGTACACCATTTTTAATCCCTATGATCAAAGTCATGAAGTTTAAACTTTAAACCGAAAGTATAGTACCCGAAGCTGCAAGGGTATACGAGTTCTCAAAAACCATAGACAATATGCAGAAGCACTAGCTAGCTGTAACTAAAAAATATGAAATTGCCCTAATTAGTTTTAGATACGAATTGAAATTTGTATGTATTCTGCCCACTTTTCTATAACGGAGACTGATGCATCTTGCTGCTAATATCGGATATGTATATAAATGTGTCGTCGTGGATATATAAGCATGCCTAACCGAGCTCAATTAAAAGGCTATATCCATCACGCCAGCCCAGCTTGGGTGTCCATGTGAAATCCCTTTGCCAATTTTCTTGGCCCAATGTGCAATTAATTATTCAGCTTATGTAATTATTAACTAATTGCCAGTCATGACAAGGCGCAATTTGGCTCGATAGTTCACATTCTATGCTATGCTGATCATAATCACCTTTGTAAGCAGATTATTAAAATACTACTATAGCGTAAGCCAAGCCTATTGATATTTTATTTATAATTTCAATCATCTATATACTCCCCCAATAAATTATTGTGTAAATTAACGGAAATAAATGTTTCATTTTATTTAAATGGGGATGGGGGTGGTGTTGGGGAAATAAAACTTCCGTGGTTAGTTTTGAAATGTTTACCATTTTTATTTGATTTTTGATTTTACACTTTTTTTTGTTTGTTATAAGCTTGACAATTTAGCGATCCGCTCTTGTTACACCTTCGTTTACACGTTTCCTCATTTAAATTGTTTAAAGTATTTAAATAATAATTTTTATTCTATTTACACAGCGTTCAAAAAGTATCGCTCGGTAACGCGTAAATCATTTAATGTTTTTATATCTATTTTGTTGTTGTGTTTCCTCTTGTTATTAATAAAGGCATAAATAACTATTCGTCGATTTCCGTACTTATTTATTTACACAAAAGTCGAAAAATCAAAATATCTTAGATATAGAGAGGCGGAGAGATAAGAAAGATTGGGATGGATCGTGGGCGGGTGGTGGCTGGGAGCAGAGAGTGGCTTAAGCTGAGCATAAAACTGTGTTTCTAGCAGGCTGAGCCCTTTTAGAGTGTGTTGCTGGGTGTGTTGGGTGGGCGGGTAGTAGTGTGTGTGTGCAAACTCTTTGTGTTCTAGTCTTTTTTTAAAATTCCTATAAAAAATATAATTTTTGCTTTCCTCATTTCAATTTTACTCGCTACGAAATTAATGTGACTTGGGAACTAATTTCTTGGCACTAAATGAAAAAAATGATATCTTTGAACCGAAAACTACCAATGTTATAATGTTAAATGTTTTTATCTATAAGGTAAATTTGTTAAAGTACATTATTTTTATTTTAAATAAAAATGTTTTTCAAAATATGTAGCGTATTTTGTTGTGTCTGTGTGTGTGTATGATTTTAAGTGTCCTGGTGTCTGGTTTTCATCAATGGGTATACAGCCCGTTCTCAAATTTGTTATTATTATATCAATATGTAAACATAGACTACATCAGAACATTCTCAGTTTCATTTTGAATATATATATTCTGCACTTGGTAAACTTTAAATTATTTAAGTATATCAATTTTCACATTTCTGTTGATGTTCTCTTGTTGTTAGTAAGTGTTCTTTGTGTTGGGGGGGTTTAGTTTAGTTTAGGGACTTGGTTGCTGTGGTTCCTACATAGAGTTAAAGTTTTAGCCTAGATAAACACTCCATATGATGTATATATAGTAAGTGGTTATATGTTAGTCCTATTCGGAAATTGGAAAATCATCGGCATCGCCGTCATCCTTGCCCTCCAATGACCTGTACTCGTCAGAGTCCTCGCTTATGGCGGTCGTACCAATCGACATTGGTAGCATCTCGGCTGTGCTAATAATTGGCTCCGCATCTAAGCTGGCCAGGATGCTAGCACTGCTAGTTATTGCTGGTGTTTCTTGGGGATTCTGGGGCACATAAATGGTGATGGGTTCCGGTTGTGGATCCTCAATTGGAGTGGTTTGATTGGGGTTTGGATTCGAATTAGCCACAGGCTGTAGACTCTTCACCTCATCGAGTGGTTCCTGTTCCAATGTTTGTTGTTGTGTTGTAGGTTGTGTTATTATATCAGCAGAGGCCAACAGTAGATCCAATTTAAGTTTGCTTGATGCCGTTGGCTGCTCTGTTATCACAGACTGTGCTTGAGTTGCTGCCATCACTGCAGGTGAGGGTGAGGGTGTCGCTGCTGGAGCCGAGGCGGCCGCTGTAGTTGTGGTTGTTACTGTGTCGCTTGCAACTGTTGTTACTGTCGCACTATCTGGTGCTGCTGCTGTTTCTGTTGCTGTACCGCCAGCAGCACGCAACTCATCCTCCTCGCTGACGCTGATGTAGCGACAACGTTCGCTGAGCAGCGAAGCCGACTCGTCATCCTCCTCGTTCACGCTGGTAATGCTCACCGTGCGCTGCTTAAGGCTATGGTAGACACTGCTGCTGGTGCTGGGCGCGTCAACAATATCTCTGGGCGACGCAATGGCTGTGGTGGCGGATGAGCTGGCTGAAAATGGAGAATGAAAATTAATTTCTTGCACAATGACGGCTATATTAGCTTACACTTTTCTCATCAAATACGAGAAATATTCAAGATTTTCGAACAAACTTACACTCTAAGCGCTCCCGCCGCGTTGTGTTTCGAGAGGGCAATGGCGCCAACTTGATGCGATAGAACTTCGAGCCCCTGCTGACCCTATAGCGATTGTCGTCCTAAAATACAAGGTTGAAGAATAAAGAATAAATTCATCATATCAACAAAAACCGCTTACCTTTCGCGCCTGGCAGTACTCCTTGTCGATGACCCGTCCAATAGCGTAGTAGGGCAACGGGATTGGATTGATCTCGGCCACGGGTAGCGAAGAGTCGCCGGTTCCAGCTATCGCCGGAATAGAAGCCAGCGGAGGAGTCAGCTGGAGGGCGGCCAGACTGTCGGCGTGAACGAAGTACAGGGTAAGCGAGTCCTGGACAACCATGAACTGCCCGTGCCGCATGCTCCATACCACGAACACCAGGTCACCGCGAGCACATCCCTCCAAGGCAATGACCCGGTGGTTAGAGATGCCGCTGGACCGGGAACGGGTCATGGTGCCGCCCATATTCAGATCGTAGGCAGAGCTAAGAAAATAAAAGTGATTAGAAAAATGATAGAATCTCTTGGAATTGATATTTACCTCCTCATGACCGCGACACTATTTTCCATTTCTATGCGACGACTCTTCTCCTGGCTGAGCTCCTCCTCCAAGCGACACTTGTCCCTGTTGAGATAGTCGATTTTCTCCTTGAGCCAACTGTTGCCGTCCTCGTTGGTGATCATCTCCAGACGCGTCTTCAGCTGGAAAGTTTCCTGGGTGAGGATCTTATTCTGTTCGCGTAACTGGTCCAGCTGCCTCTCCTTATCCGCCAGCATCCCCATCACAGAATCAGAGCTTAGACGCGATTGCCACAAAGATCGCTCAGACTCTACGGCCTCTATGATTTCGCGATCTCTTTGGGCGAGTAGCTCCTGGCGCTGCTGGGCCAGCAGATGGTCCACATCCACACTGGCGCTGACCACACTGGCGCTGCTCGTCGGCCGCTCGATCTTCTCCAGGCTGGTGTCCGAGGGCGACCGCTCCATGGAAGTCATAAGCTTGAAGCGGCAGCGCAGCGACTCTAGCTCCGTTTTGTGTTCGTGAATCAGCTGCTCGCGGGCCTGGGCCACTGCCGCCTGCTTCACCTGTTCCGCCAGCTCCAGCTTCAGTCGAAGCTCATCCAACTGCTCCTGGGCCCGCTGCTCCCGCTCCTCGCACTGCAGCCTCAGGACGTTCCACTTGTCCTGCAGATGATGCAGCTCCGACTGAAGTTCGTCCTGGTAGTTGGCCGCATCGCTGCGAAACACCCCCAGATTGAACCGAGCTTCCTTGAGACAGGCCTTTGCCAGCTTGGACATATCCTCCATGGCGCCACGCATCCTCTGCATGCTGCCCACGTTCTCATCGGTCAAGGTGCCAGCACTGAGCATCAGCAACTGGTCCGTGGCCGTACTGCGGGCTACCTGCTCCACCAAGCTGCCAGACATGGAGGTGGCGACGCACCTAGACGTGCTACTGAGCTTCTCGAACTCTGTTTCCGTGTCCGTTTCGCAATCAGAGACAGCTGCCTGGGCCTGCAACTCGGCCAAGCGAGGAGCTAAAAGAGGGGCTTCCTGGTCCTGGTCCTGGTCATGTTCCGGAACCTGGGCTGAGTCCTGATTCCGTTCCCGGTGGTCGAAGAAGTCTATCACAGACTGCATGTCGGGCAGCTGCAGCTGGGCAGCCATTTCGGGTAGCTGCGAGGAGAGCAGCTCCATGTCCGAGCGATTCAGCGGCGGTAGGCCGGTGTCAAAGCTGAGAGGATGCTCGTTCGCAAAGGCGGGCGGCATGTCCGCCATGCCGGGAAACAATATGTTAAGGAAATGGCCCTCGAATCGTTCATTGAACTCCCTCCTCCTTCTTAACTCCTCGGTGTGAATCCGGTCGAAGTCAATGGAGAGCCGAGTGGCCCACTGCCGGAACTCATCGGAGAAGATCTTCCGGCGGACCACCTCGGCGACAGCGTCCACGTATATGCTTGGCGCTCGGTGGATCTGTTCGATGATGCAGATGTGCCGCTCGGCTCTCTTCAAGCAACGATGGTTGAACAGTAGCCGGTTGTCGAACTCGCTCATCCCATTCTCCACCCACACTATCCTTCTTAGGCGCGCATGGAGATTCCTACCCAACTCTTCCTTGGAGTTGGCAATGCAGCGACACAACTCTCGGATCTTAATGTGGTTATCAAGCATCGCCTGTATCTGCGAGCGGTGCGACAGACAGAGATCGGGCAGGACGGAGTTGTCGCGGACATTCTGGGCCCGCGCATCGTTGTGGAGCAATGCGAGTGCCTGCTCCTTCTGCTCCTTAACCTTGTCCGTGATGCGGACCTTAAGCTCCTCCAGTTTACACAGCCGATCGCCCAAGCCCTTGATCTCCTTCACGTCGCCCTGGTTCGCCAGCTTGATTATGTGCTTGACCTCCTCCTTCAGCTTCTCGTAGATATCCGCATTGAATGTGTCTAGCCCCTGGATGCACTCGTCCGACATGAGCTGCAGGGCGCCGTGGTTGCCCTTCGAGCTGATCCATTGCAGCAAATTGAGGTTGTGCCGCCGGGCCAGCGATGTGCTGCTGGTTGAGGTTTGAGAAACGCGTTCTTGCTGATCCGAAGACTCCGGCGTGTCCTCATCGCCCATCTTGAGCTTCTTGTTTGGGGAGTCGGCCTGCGAGGACTCGGAAAGCGACTGTTGTGGCTGCTGCTGCGTAGCAAAGACATCGTCATTGTCCAGCAGCTCATCGAAGCCATGGAAATCGGCCTCGGCCAGGGACATCAGGGCTGGAAGTATGGGAATCTTGGCCAGCTGCTTGAGATCTTCGGCGAAATTCCGCAACAGCTCCAGGTCGCTGTCTCGCTTCTGCAGGTGTCGGTCGAAGGCCAGGCTGAATTTTTGGAAGCGCACCTTGAACTCATTCGTCAGATCCTCCATGTTTGCCACCACGGCGCACCAGCCCTGTTGCTGGAGGTGCTGCTCGTGGACCAGGCTCTCGCATAGTTTCAACTCCTTGCGCGCCAATTCGCTCATTTGCTGCGCCAGCTGCGCCCGCAGGCGCACTGCCTCCAGCGACGGCGGTAGGCGATGGCTCTCCTCCACCTGCCGGCGCAGCTCCGCATCGGCATCCGAATTGGGTATCGTGGGAGCTATTCGCTCGTCGCCTGTGAGGAACATGTAGATGGGATTGTTGTCCGTGCCCGCCGAGTAACACGACACCTGGGTGGCGTGCGTCAACATCGCGCCGCCACTCACCAGCAATACAATATTTGAGGCGGGGATTCCATGCAGCCTCTGAATGGTCTCCTTCAGATTCTCCACCGACTGCAGGGCGACGTTCATGTCGAAGGTCAGCATACGGCCGACATCCACGTGGAACACGTACAGCATCATGGAGCTGTTGGTGTTGCTCGCCTCCTTCTACTGATCCTAATGATCCACTCCTCCTCCTCCTCCTCCTCCTCCTCCTCCCCGTCTGCTTCTGTCTTCTCACTTATGGTTTGGCAGTGCTTCAGACGTTTCAGTTGTGTTCCCTCATCGGTACGTGTGCTTGTACTTGCGGGTGTTGCGGGTTGCGGGTTTAAGGCTGCAAGGTGGGAGATATGAGATGGGATTCAATTATTGGCCACTGAATGCAATGCCTATCATCAGCAATGTCTAATCCCCTATCACAATTATTTAATTTTAATTCGATTCGACTGAGATTAGCTCACGAGCTGTTCGCATGGCTATTTTTAAGCCTTTGGCTCTGGCCGTTGAGGGGATCTCTGCGACAACAGCTGTTAGACAATCTGTCGCAGCAGCTACTGTTTATGCTCTCAGGCGGTAGAGAGAGAGCCCAACGGGTGAGCCACCTGGGGGGGTGGAGGTTCAAATGTTAATGACTAACTGGGCCATTTCCAAGTCGCAATAAAAAATAGCGGCGCGAGCATGTGTACAGACGCTTATTTAATTTTATTTTTATAATTTTGTTTACAGTTTCGTCTAGCAGAGCTTGTGTAAAGCATTTGTGGCGATAAGACGCATTACAGGAAGGAAAGAGACGCGCCACAGTCTCAGTCACAGACGCTGCTAGCCGACTCGCACTTGGCACACGCGCACTCTACTATTTTTTATTTCGATTCAATTTTTTTTTTTTTGCAATCTGTAAACAGCGACGCTGAGAACGTGTTATCAACGCACCTTGATTTCGATTTAAACACGTCTAGACTAGCGGGCGGATCGAAAACAAATGAGCTAAGCGACGGAGATATAGAGCGCCGCAGAGACGCCGAGAGAGTGTTGAGAGTAGAGAGGCGAGAGATCGAGGGAGAGCGCCACACGTGTGCGAGCTAGAGCTGCTCACATTCCAGCTAGTTAGGAGTCAGAATGGGCAACTATCCAGGTAGAATTTCAAATGGATTTTACGCATTTCGAAGCATATTTTCTTATGATCTGGCTTAGATTATAAAATTCTGCACTTTTCGCTAAACACACCAGGTAAGGATTCAAATCCGCTGCGATCAGCGAGGCAGGGAGAGTGTCGAACTGCTGCGCACGTTCAATGCCAACACCGACTCCTACGTCGGCAGCGATGTCACGTCAACGTCAACAGCGACGCAGACGCCGACGCACTCGGGTTACCTGACTTCTCAGTCCTTTTTTTACCTAAACGAATTTCATCAATTTATAAAATAAAACTTGAATATTTCCAAGACCCGGGACGAGTCATTACATGGTAGATACATATACATACATATGTATGTATTTATGTGGTTCTAAAAATTTTCCATAGTTGACAGACACGTGTAACGCTTCTAGGTAGTGTAGGGCTGACGGAATACCAGGAAGAATTAAATAGAGTCCAGGAACCCCAGTACCCAGCTAATTACTATTTTGGAAAATGATGAAATAACCCGCGACACGGACAGATAGAAATCACAAATCATTTCGATTAATCATCATCATGACTCTGGTGCAGTGCAATAATCCGATTCGCTTTCTTCGTCCTCCCGAATATAATCACGATAGTGGGTGAGCCCCGCACTGATAAGATTTTATCAGCACTCGCTCAAAACGAAAAAAGTACGTATTTCATACAGTATTTTGATGTTTAGATGATATGCGTTTATATTTTAGATATATGTATTTTGAAAGGGGAATACATTGTATTGAATTATTTTTTTCTAAACCTACATATTTTAACGACAGAGGTTGTGGTTAAAGGGCAATAGTGGGTTACGTCATGGTATCTGGTCATCTGGGAGTGAAAAGTGATGGTAACGTACTCGGAGGAGGACATGGAGCAGCCCTGAACCCCAATGGCAACAGATTACAGAATATCGGCTGCTGTGGCCCAGCTACTGTCAGAGTTTATCAGCTCTTGTTGTTCTTCTTCAATGTGGGGGGCAGAAAAACACTTTTACACAGGGAGAGTGCTACCGACAGCCGGCAAGGGGGAGGGGCAATCTAACTGCAGTGAAATGCTATTTTGTATAGACAAGAGCCTTATTACCTTTATTTATTCGATGGAAAAGGGGGTTAAGCGTATTTGGACACACGGTGACTCATAGGAACCTCCAAATGCCTTTGTTTACAAGTTAAACTGGCAAGTAAATAAGTTAAGAGCGAGAAGTATAGAGAAAACACAATAAAAGAACGATAAACAAATTAAGCGAAGTCACTTCGAAAAACAACTGAAAAATCAAACATTCAACAACAACGGATGATCAGCTGATTCTGCAGCTGCAATATCGATATTCGATAATCCGAGCCGAGTTGCAACTCATTCTTCGCTTTTTTTTCCTATTCTCCTCTCCCTCGCACTCAGCTGAGCGTTTGTTTTTATTTTCTTTTTGCTTCTCGATGTAAGAGCAGGTAACAGTTGGAGAGGAAAGAGAGATCCAACGCATGACGAACAAAAACAGATATTCTTGTAAAATATGTAAATTATGGCAATTAATTGCAATTTGGCTCAAACGGACGCACATATTACAACAATGCGCGAGGGTTGCTGACGTTCAAAAAAAAAAAGAAAATGGCAGCAGGTGTTGTTACAAGCAAACTGTATGGTGGTGCATGTCAGGAGCACGGGCAGGGGCAGGGCAGAAGGGTGCATAATGAACGGGGGGAGGTGGGAGAAATTTATGCAGTAAAAAGGGCGTCGTCGTTGGGGCCCACTGTATTAGTGCAGAAAAGTAAAACTAACGGTTAATTAAAACCATACCCCCCACTCACACTCACCTTATAATCTTTAATCAATTTTCACAATGGTGCGCCAGTGTGCGGGTCTTTTCAGTGTTGTTTCAGTGTTCGTGTGTTTTGGTTTTAATCAATTGTAAACGGGCACGAACACTGGCGCTGCAAATTATTTTTCATCAGCTGTGGGGCTGCTGTATCTAACTATGATTGTGTGTGTGCTGTATGTTTTTATTTGCCAGATTCAACAACAACAACAAAAACAGCGCCCCTCCTCTGGCTCTTTATTTTTACCCCTAGGTTGTTCCTTTTCTTTCAACGCGCCACTCTTGTTTTATTTTCCTTTTTGCCTTCCACGATTTTCTTATTTATTTTTTATTTTTTTTAATTTAGATCGTGCTGCTTCTTCTTCCGCCTGCTTATTACTTATTACTTTAAAAGCTATTTTCGTTGCGTATCAAATGTGCAATTGTGTAAAAGCGTTTACTCGAGTTCCTGTTGTTCGAGCAAAAATATATTTTCCATATTATTCGGCCTGTTTTGCGATTCTTTAATTCCTCCTCTTATTTTCGCTGTTTTCTGTTTGCTTCCCTTCTTAATCTATTTTTCTTTGTCTATCACAATTGCGTTGTTGTTGCTGCTGCTGCTGCTTGTTGTTGTTGGCAGTTTTTATTTCGCGTCACTTTTTAGCCATTTACACGAAGCTGGCATTAGCGCCGTAGGGGTTTTTGGTAAAATATAATTTCACTCGCGCATATTGATGCTTTCCTTAGGTTTCTAATTTAATTAAATTGTATAAAAATGAAATAACGCACTTCGTTCTCACTTTTTGTCTTTGCTTATGCCTCGCGATGTGAGAATGACAACAGTTTTTCAACTCGATATCGATAGCGGTAGCGGTGGTAAGCTTAAGAATATTCACAACCTGTGACTTAAATTACTATCAATTTCCTAATCATAATAAAATCTATTGTGAGTAGTATTTGCCATTTTTTCTAGTAGTATTTGTTTCAACCAACATATGGTTGTTATTTACTAACAATTATATTTTTGTGGAGTTTGTTTTTATTCCACTAAGAACTTTTTACCATCTCTAGTTGATTTTTCAAAAAAAAAAAAAAAAAAAAAAAAAAATTAAATTTCTATCGATAGTGGTCCATCTTTAGCGAAAAGTGAAAAAATATATTCCGAAGAAGTTTTTCTTTTTAGTAATTTTAGTAACGCGGCACACCAAAAGTCAAAACATTTATTATTCTTAAGTAACATTTGTAGGGATCAGGGGATTCAATAGGTCACAATTTAAATCCCACTTCGACTAACGTCAACCGGACGAATCCCCCAGTTGCTTTCGCACACACCCATACAAACACATTCAATGACAGGGACACGGGCGGTACATTCATTCTTTCGCATTTTCTTAGGAGTTCTTTGAGATCATATTTTAGTCTTTAGCTTCAGCGTTTTACATAAAAAAAAACACATATATCACTTTCTGTATTTTGCCCTCATTATATTTTATTTTGTTGCAACTGAAATTGATTTGAAAACCGACCAAACCAACCTTTTCCCAAATGATAAACATACAGACCATAGAAAATGTCACGGACTGCACGCCATTGTACCTGCCGCACAGCTTGTATCTCAAGCCTGTGGCAAAAATGCAAATCTCCGTCTCGCTGCCGCCCATTAAATCTGGCAAATCCGTATCCAACTTGGAGATAATGGACAAACTGAGCACCGAGCTCAAACCTGACAAGTTTCTGTTGCTCAAAGTGAGTTTATTGCTTTAGGTTTCGGGAAACACTTCTCATGATTATTATTATTCAGGTTTCGAAGAGCACTGTAAACACAATTCGTTTTGAAGCTGAATTGGATGAGCGAAAGCGGCTTAGGTTGGCCATCCAACGCCTGGATGGCATCTCCCTGCGACTCTCGGGTTTCAGCGAATCCTTTCGGATTCGTTGCACCGAATCCAAAGACGAGTTTCCCACGCGACACGACTGGGATTCATATTTCCGTGATGCAAGGAACATGGACGAAATGAAAGCCGGTGAACGACCGGACACAATCCATATCAGTCATCTTCCGATGCGCTGGTTCTGCCCTCGGCACTCTGAGCATGAGGAGAACGTCAAGCCCAGCGAAAGCATATTCAAGCGTATTTTTGAAAAGTTTGGACGCGTCCGAGCCGTGGACATTCCCATCTGCGATCCATACCGCAAAAGTATGCAAGCGGAAATCAGCGGAATGCGAACGTTTAGTTTCGAACAGGATGTACTTTTCGAAGCGTAAGTGTTCAACACTCTATGTTTTCCATGCTTTGTATTTAATGTTATTATATGTCCAGGTATGTTCAATTCGAAGAATACTCTAGCTTCGTTCGGGCCATGGACGAGTTTAGGGGCACTAAGTTAGTCCGCAAGTTTGTGGATAAAACACAGGCCATAAATATATGTGTCAACTTTGACAAGCAGAAACATCTGAGCGACTCGCAAATTCAGCGAAGGGACCGCATGCGAAAGAAGTGCATTGCCAAGGCCCAGGCGGAGGACGAGGAGCGGGAGAAACTAAAAAAGCAACATGCCGACCAGTTGGAGCGTGAAAGGTTTGATTCGAGTTCTCGGTTGGGAAATGAAAACAGCAACTGTTTAAATCCGAAAATACTTCAGAAAATTTTTTAAAAAGCTGTCTAAATTGTATTACATTGCTGGTTTCATTTCCTTGAAACTTATAATTTATATTTTGCTTCTCACCTGGCGGCCGTTGGGCGAGGCGAGCCTTTAGCCAACCGTTCTCTGTATCTTCTAGACGAACAGTTAACAAATATTTATTATGCATAACAAAATACATATATCAAAAGCAAAACAAAAACCCGCAAAATTGCAACAAAATTACAGGCAAAAGCAAGAAGAGTTGAAATTAGCGGAAGAACAAAAACAGCGTGAGCGTGAAGAAAAGCGGAAAGAAAAACATTTGAAAAAGATCCAGGAGCGGGGTCAGGTGGAAATTTCGCAAAAAATTCGCTTGGAGGAACGCAAGCTGATGATAGCCCAACGCAAGCTGGAAAGTATTCGAACCCTGGAGAAGCTTTTTGAGCGCATACAGGTTGGTGTTCTCATTTAAATTATAGTTATTCTCTTACCACAAGTCCATTTTTATTGCAGTTTAAGCAAAAGGACAAGAAAAATCGAGCCAAGCATGACGACGCCAAGGACATTCAACGGGAACGATTGGTGGAAAAGTACAAGGCGGCCACTGAAAAGCTTGTGTGCGATCAACGTAAAATTGTGCAGGACATAAAGAGCAATACCCCGCTTATGGGCCTGCTCAAGAGTAAAGCGAAAAAGAGTACGGCGGCTGAGGCCAGCAGTGATGATGATGCGGCTGTTAGCAAAAAGCATAAGGCCACCAATGGGGTATCCAATGGACCGTCAGCCAGACCATCCCTTGCCAACGATCCCAATGCGGCGATGAATCCCTTCAAAGCGGTGGCTGCCATGGCTGCTGGTGCAGTTCCAGGAACAGCGAACTACAACGCAGAGGCGGCCAGTGAGTGGATGAAATCACTGCAAATGTTTGGCTACGGCCTACCCGGAGTTTTTCCAGGCGCCCTTTATCGGCCCCCTGCGCCGTTCCCCGTTTCTAGTAATTATCGCGGTTATGCTCCGCGTCCTCGGATTCGAGGCAGGGGACGTGGCAGCAGCCTAAGAGGCAGCCGTTCTGGCTACGATTCGTACTACAATCCCAAGCACGATCGCTACGATGATGAAGGCGATAATGGTTACTATCACAAGTCATCGCGTGGGAGGTAGGAGCTTGACCCACCAGATTCAAAATGAAACATTTAATACATATGTATATGTTTTCGTTACAGAAACCGTTCGCGGTCTACATCTTCCTATTCCAGAAGTCGAAGCAGATCTCGCGGACGCCGGTAATTAATTCTATAAATTCGAAATGAATGGATTCCATGTGTTTTATAGAATTGTTTGTCGTTCTAGGCGGTCCCAGTCGCGAAGTCCTAGTCGCAGTCGCTCCCACTACAGAAAGTCTTCATATTCATCGAGGTCCAGGTAGGATATTTTTTCTGCCTAAATAATAAACTTTATGGCATCTATTCCTTTTAATTTAGTTTGGTTTTCGGTAAAAACGAATTGCTTTCCAAGTACTCATACATTTTTTTTTATTTTACCTGTTTTTTAAGGCGCAGTCACAGTCGGTCTCATTCACGCAGCCGTAGCAAGACACCACAACGCAAGAACCGCAAGTTGGCCTCTACTCGGCGATCCCGCTCGAGCAGCTACTCCAGATCTCGATCCCACTCACATTCCCGACGCGAACACCGCAGTCGCCATCGGAGTCGTACTCGCAGTCGCAGCCGTTCCCGAAGCCCCACACCGAAAAGCGTTAAATTGGAGGCGGATAAACTGGTTGCCTCTGCTGAACAAATACAACGCACCATCGAAAAGCACACCAAGGACCGGATGCGAGAGGAAGAGCGAGAAATCAAGCAGAATTTCCGTCAGCCACGGCACAACAGCCACAGCAACCACATGGACCTGCCAGATGACGACTACGACGATAAAAAAGATCGACATGGTGGCAGCAAGCGCAGTAGCCGTCGCAACTCACTGGCTGCCTGAAAATTTTTTTTAGTTTAGCTTTTAGAAGTTCTAACAATAAAAGTTTTAAGTTATTCTGCAGAAGTTGTATCTTATATATATATATATATTGTAGAGAAAAGGAGTGCCTTATTTAGGTTTTGATGGCGGATAACTATTTAAATGACATGACTAATTATGGCCATCAATGAACGAAAAATGAACTATTTCAAAACATAACAAAAATTGTAAATCGAAAACTATTTATTTTTAAATCTAAACTCCCAAAGATGAAATGAATGCTATTCCACACGCGATGCTCATTGGATTTTTATCCATTTTAAGTTTTTAATAATTCTAGTTAAAAAAGCATTTTTGTATTACATTGTCGTTCAAATATCCGCCGGGACGAGGAACGAGTCCTTCCCAAAAATAATTCCCTTTACTATTTTACAATTGCCATTTGCTTTTGGGTCATTTTAAAACAATATAAATGTAAAAGTTAAAAAGCGAGACTCCTAAAAGAGATTGGGTCAACGACGGGAAGCGGCTTAAAACTGAAGAATGTGTGAATGTACTTTCGTGGTGGGATTGCCTTTAGTAGCGTCGGTTGTTGTTGTTGCGACCGCGATTTCTACCATTTCCACCGTTTCCGCCGCCACCACCAGGCGGTGCTCCATTTCCTCCGCCTCCGACGTTTCCACCGCCGTTGCCAACAGGGCCGGAATTGTTGTTGCCGCGCCTCCGACGTTGACCTCCAGCGCCTCCATTGTTTCCACCCCTTTGGAAATCCCGGTCGCGATCATTGAAATTATCTGGACCATTATTCCCAAAGCCATTCGAGTTTGGATTGGAGTTTCCATTGTTCGACCATGGTGCGTTGGATGCCCATGGATTGGGTCTGCCTCCGGATTGGTCCCACTCTCGCTCCTGCTCTCTATTGTCACGATCCCTGCTGTCCCATTCCCTTTCCCGAGGCCGCTCCCGTTCGCCCTCTCGTTCCCTTTCTATTTGCTCCGGCGGCGCCTCTTCCACAAACTCAGTTTTTGGTTGCTGGGCCTTCACAGTGACCAAGGATTGCAAAAAGGGTTTCTTAAGAAGCAGCAGTTCTCTTACAGACACCAACTGGGCGTTGTGTTGTCTGGGTTCAAAGCGGGACTTCTTGGTGGGTGGGGAAACGACATCTCCACGCGCTTCCACAGTGGGCGAGACGGACCTTGAGCGATCTTTCAGCGGTATCACATCGTTTAGTTCTTCCAGCTTGCCGGCATCTAGATACTTATTAAGGAAGTCGGGCCCTTGGCGAATGGCGGCCATAAGCCGGGAGTCGGGATGTACTCTAATAAACCGATTGTATACAAAAACTCCCACTATTGTCTGGGGATCAAGGCCGTTTAACATGCCACTAGCTACAATGCCTTCGAGCGTGTTTTCGCTAATCTGTTGCTGATTCAGGCCGCTCGTAGAGTCCTTGGCTTCCCGGGCAGCCAACTCGTCGTGAATACTGAGCACGCTGGGATCATCCGCCCGCCGTGGACCCGCCCACTGCACTTGAAAGTTTCGCGGAATGGGCTTGCTGTATGGAACCTTCTTCTCCCGGTCTCGGTCATTGACAGCTCTGCTTGGATCAAGATCCAGACCCGGAATAAAGCCTTTGTCTGCGGTTAGACTCTCTGTGAATTCCACGCGGTCCTCGGGACCCATTCCAGGAATCACAGCGTCATCTAAAAATACAAAAAAACACTATAAATATGGATATTGGTTTAGTGGTTAAGAAAACGTACCATATTCGCACTCATCCAAAGCTGCCAAGCTGGCCGGCAAAGTGTTCAAATTGTACTTATCTCTCATCAGATCTCCTGGACGGTTCCGCGTCCAGAACTTGATCGTATGATCATTAGAGCCCGAGCACAGAATATGACCTAACGGATGCCAAGCTAATGTCCATACTATGCTATCATGGGCCGTTTCAACACAGCCAATCTCCTTATCCGTCCTAAGATGAAAAGAGACATAATGTTAGTTATATTTTACATTTTGGCAATTTAAGGACTCACCCAACATTCCAAAAAAGAATGGAACCATCGGAGCCGCCAGAACAGAACAGTCCTTCGTGTATAGGATGCCAGGACACTGAGCTGGCTTCCTTTTTATGGCCTCTGAAAACTTGCACCTCCTCCCGCAGATTGCGAATGTCGAACAGCTTGAGCAAATGATCTCTGGAAGCGGTAACTAGCCAGTTGCCGTTGTCGTTCCACTTCAGGTCCATGACGGTGGATTTGTGGGCATGTCTGAAGATTTTAAGATTAAAAACATTAGTATAAAGTGGTTTTAAATAGGTTTTTATAACATACAGTGTAGCCAAGGCGATGCCACTCTTTGGATCCCAAATCTTAATGGGCTGTTGGTTATCTTTGCTTCCGCTCACGATCATTCCTTTCTGGGGATGCCAGTGCACACACTTAACGTCAGCTCCATGGCCTAATAAAATCAATATTATTATTAACATAAATTATATAATTTGTGGAGTTATTTGTGCAAACTTACCTCGAAGGACTCGCTCTTCTTGACAGCGCATAAAGTCCCAAATCCTCAGGGTTCCGTCATCGCTGCCGCTTACAAACTTGCTGTCCGTGGGGCTGAAACTGCGTTTTTTGGATTGCATTGGATAATGGTTAGAACGTAACGAAACACGGATTGAATGGTGATTATGAATGAGGCTATAAATTGTTAGTATGTAAATACACATGTAAAATAATCTAACGAGTCTGCAAAGGTTTAATCAATTTGTTTCTAATATTATATTGTTGTGACAGACAATTAAAATGTGCAATATGTGATTTTAAAAATCAAAGAAATAAAAATGCGAATTAAATAAAATATGTAAAAATTAGTAGAGAGATCCTTTGAAACAGTTTACTTTATTTTCTCTGTGGCTCAGTGTAGTGGTATGAATTTTTGAAAGAATTGCATCTAATAGATTCGACCGCAAGTTTACCACCCATTCGACGAAATAAATCGCCAGGACTGAGAAAGAAAACACTCGAACCCCCGAATTTTCGAACAGTGCGATGCATTGCGTTTTATTTTGTGGCCGCGTAAATAAAATGGTGCAGTTTTTTATTTTTATCTTAGTCAGTGGTATTTATTGTTCGATTTTGTTGAGTTATGCATTTGTATCATTTCGGTTTGTCTTTCTTTATTACTTCTTATTTTAAATGATATATCACAGAAAAAAGTAAGTCTTACAACATATCAGGGACTTTTTGTACTAACAAGAGATCCGAAGACCTAAAATGCCAAGGGGAGGCCCAGGAAGAAATTCAAAGCTAATCTGTTGGTGGCTTGTTGCTGAATTGACGGCTTTATTGATTGTGATTGCAACAGCCCTGAAATGTACCGATCCACTAAGCTAGCTAGAAGACCAATAACACCCCAAACTAATAATACTACGGAAGCAATGCGAACTAGTCTCTCAATTCGGTTGGGGTTCTGGCTTTGCTTTTGTTTTTGTCTTTGTCTTTGGCTCTGACTTGGTTGACTTGCGTCAGCGGCTACAAAATGGTAAATACAATTGACAATTGCAATCAAATGGCTATACCTTATTCCCCTAATCGCCTCCTTGTGGGCCTGGTACATCTTCACGTTGTTCATGTTGGACTGCCAGTACTTGACGTAGCCGCCGTGATCACCGGTCACCATCCAGCTGTCATTGTGCGACCAGACCATCGTTCGTACCGAGATATCGTGGGCCTAGGAACATTTGCTTGAAATAGTGACACATTTAAACCACTTTATTTAGTGAAACTCACCTGTAGAATGGTCTCAAAGTTAAAGGTCAGGCCATTCCAAAGCGTAAACTCCCCGGAACTAGCCCCGGTGACCAATCTCCGACCTTCAGGCGTCCACGCCAAAGTGAAAATGGGGCATCGCATTTTATTTGTGGCAGTCTTTACAAATCTCGTCGTTACAGCATTGGAAGGGTTGTCCAGATAGCTTGAGGGAGGCAACATTTGAGGCACGTAGATGCTATCGGGCTGCAAAGCCAATCGGTCCCGGTGATCCCGCTGCCACAATCGATTCTGTAAAACCCAAAACATATACATATTAATATTAATCCCTAAAATCCCATATAAAACTTGAAAATTTGGGATGAATTTTATGAATTTGGATGAAATTATTAATCAAATAAAACAAACCAAATTTATAAGAAAATTGAGAGCAAAAAGTCACCTCTAAGGCCTTGATTATGGAAGCGTTGTAATCGACAGTCTTTCGCATAACGCTCTTTCTTAGTCGCTTGCCATCGAAGTCGTCCTGGGACATGCCAAAGGGCCGCTGAAACCCTCCCGGCATAAAGGGTTTGAACTGATTGTAGCCATGCTTTCCTGAGCCGTGGTGTTGGTGGTTGTAGTGGTGCCTATAGTGCTGCCCGCCCCCCGACGGCGGTGGCTGCGACGTGTAATTGGTCGCCAGCGCCGACGGGGCCGTCAGCAATTGTGGTGGCGGCTGGGACACGTCCATGTCTTTAAAACTAGAGTTGGTTAGCTGCTGCTCCGTTAAACCTGCCTTTTGGTCTTTTTTCTTCTGCGTCTGCAAAAAAATTCTGCTTTTTTTCACATAAAGACGCACACAATTGCAAATATAATTTTCGGGTTAGTTCAGGTGGCGTTTGTGATTTAAGATCTTACTCACTTTTTACCCTATGTTTCTTGCATTTGCTAAACAATTATTTGTAAAATCCTGGCGTAAAATATTTGATAAAAGCGTTGAAATTAGAAGTAACTTTCGTTGGACAACGCGAATTTGTGACCATTCACAGTGGAACTCAAACACAGCGCGTGCCGCTTGTGCAACATCGATAAGAACTATCGATAAGAAATCGTTAAAAGGGGGTCCATTAAAATTATCATTAAATTAAAATTTTTTAAATTTATTTTCTGCAAAAAGATTAAAACATTTTGATGCAAAAACGTTTTCATTTTTTGTTTTAATTTAAAAAAATAAATGTATATTTTACACCTGTTGTATTTTTATTTTCATCTTATCTTATCAATTTTTTTCTGGCTAGAACGTCCCAAATAAAATCATTAAGATGCGCAGTTGGCTTGGGACCTTCAGATTATCTTACATAATTTCTCTACTATGAACTTCGCCGGTAAGGTTGTTTTAATTACGGGAGCCAGTTCTGGAATCGGAGCCGCTACTGCCATAAAGTTTGCTAAGTATGGAGCATGTTTGGCGCTAAATGGACGAAATGTGGAGAACCTGAAGAAGGTGGCAGCCGAATGCTCCAAAGTCGCCGAATCCTCTCCAGCCCTGGTCGTGGGCGACATCGCCAAAGAGGCGGATACCAAGCGGATCTGGGAAGAGACCCTCCAAAAGTATGGGAAACTTGACGTGCTGGTAAACAATGCCGGAATCATTGAGACGGGCACCATTGAGAATACGAGCTTGGAACAGTATGATCGGGTGATGAACACCAACCTGCGGGCCATCTATCATCTCACCATGCTAGCGACCCCAGAGCTTATCAAATCCAAGGGCAATATAGTCAACATGTCGAGTGTTAATGGAATTCGTTCTTTTCCCGGAGTCCTGGCCTACAACATCTCGAAAATGGGAGTGGATCAGTTTACTCGATGTGTGGCCTTGGAGTTGGCCGGCAAGGGAGTTCGAGTCAACTGCGTTAACCCCGGTGTGACTGTGACCAATCTTCACTCACGCGGAGGTATGGATCCGGAAACCTACAAGAAGTTCCTGGAGCACTCAAAAACCACCCACGCACTTGGCCGTCCGGGAGACGTCAATGAGGTGGCAGCTGCCATAGCCTTCCTTGCTAGCGACGAGGCTAGCTTTAGCACTGGAGTCAGTCTACCCGTAGATGGAGGCCGTCATGCCATGTGTCCCCGCTAAGAACAACGAATCTTTATCAGATTTAAATGCATTTAATAGTCGTTATTTTCTAAACTTTATATTTTGTATTAATTTTTATACAAAATTAAAAACGAGACAGAATAGCTTATGTTGGCCATAGCCATAGTTAGGATACCGTATATAGTATATCCTGTATAAAGTGTTCTCCTGTCCATCGCATCGTTTGGTTCTTTAAATCAAACTATTCTAATGTCACATTTAACAAACTATTTTCAAAATTTCCTGTATTTCCAAATTTCTTCTATTTCTGATGTAGTTCTTGTTTTCTGTACATTTTCTACCCCAAAATTTTCATATTCGATGGGCAACAAGGGCAAGAATGTTTTGGACTTCACCGGCAAGGTGGTTCTCATCACCGGCGCAGCCTCTGGGATTGGGTTAGCTACGGCGAAAATGTTTTCTCGGCTGGGCGCTTGTCTGGCACTTGTGGATCAGGATGAGAAAGGCCTTATGAGCATTTTAAAAAAATGCCTTCAAATTGGAGTCGAGCCGTATGGGATTTGCGGGGATTTGCTCGTACCGGAGGAGGTCGAGTGCATTGCCCAGAAGACAAAAGAACGCTTTGGAGGCAAACTGGATGTTCTGGTCAATGGAGCGGGTATCATGCATGAGGGTACTTTGCAGAGCACAGAGCTAGCATGCTTCACCCATGTCATGAATACCAATGTCACATCTGCGTTCTACCTGACGAAGCTCCTGCTTCCCCAGTTGCTCCGGTCCAAAGGGTGCATTGTCAATGTTTCCGGTGTCTGTGGACTCCGAACTTTCCCCGACCGATTATCGTACAATATGTCCAAGGCGGCATTGGACCAGTTTACCAAGTCCATGGCTCTGGATTTCGGTAAGAATGGTCTTAGGGTGAATGCTGTTAATCCCGGGTTCATTCGCACAAATCTCCACAAAGCCTCTGGGATGGATGATGAAACCTACGCGAATATCGTAAATAGCTCCAAAAAATCCCATGCTCTGGGCAGGATAGGAAAATCCTCGGAGGTGGCTTCTGCCATTTGTTTCTTGGCCAGTCCCCTGGCCAGTTTTGTTACGGGTGTCACATTGCCCGTTGACGGAGGCAAGCAAGTCATGTGTCCCATATAACCAACCAAGTTTCAACCATTATTTATTTTTGCATTGAATTCGAATTCAATTGGCCCTGATCATGCCTGGAAATATTTTTCAATACATTTGCCAATTCGAAACTTCAAACGGATCGATCCCTTCTATCGAAAATATTAAAACTTAAATCCGACTCATTTGCAATGGAATTGTGTAGAACTGTGGAATAATTTAGGAGTAAAGTTACAATTATAATAAACTTTAAAACAAGGAAACCTTGAGTTTAAAACAAAAAATGTTCTATATTTTATTTTTAATAAAATAAATGCATAGAAAGTACATAATTGTTCCATATTCATTATCTAATTTCGGTTGTTATCTTGGACACATGGCATGGCGACCTCCGTCCACGGGAAGACTGATACCGGTACTAAAGCTGGCCTCTTCACTGGCCAAGAAGGCAATGGCGGCGGCCACTTCCTTGACTTCTCCGGGACGACCCAGAGCATGGGTGTTCTTAGCATGCTCCAGAAATTTGGAGTAGGCTTCGTCGTTCAAGCCGCCACGTCGCTGCAGCTCGGTAATAATGACACCGGGATTTACGGAGTTAACCCGGACACCCTTGGGAGCCAGCTCCAGGGCGACGCACCGGGTGAACTGATCGACGGCGGCTTTCGAGACATTGTAGGCCAAGACTCCGGGAAACGAGCGAATCCCATTCACACTGGATACGTTCACGATATTGCCTTTGGTTTTCACCAGTTCTGGGGTGACCAGCATCGTCAACTGGTAGATGGCGCGCACATTGGTGTTCATTAGACGATCGTACTGCTCCAGACTAGTGTTTTCAATGGTTCCCAGCTCCAGAATTCCGGCATTGTTGACCAGCACATCAATACGTCCGTACTTTTTCAGAGTTTCAGTCACAATGCTTGCGACATCCGATTCCTTATTCATGTCAGCGGCTACCTGGAGGGCAGGTGCTCCTCCCGCTGCCACAATCTGATCAGCTGTCTCCTGGAGCTTGTCCACATTTCGGCCCACAATCGTCAAAAGACCTCCAAGCTTGGCCAGAAGGACAGCCGTGCCCGCTCCAATGCCAGAACTGGCACCCGTCACAATAATAACTTTATCTTTGAAACTAGGCATACTTGCTGGGTGCCCTGTGATGCGATCAAGAGTGGCTATGATAATGGCAATGACATTGGAGACCCCACAAGTCAACAAGTTGTTGGGGCGCAAGTCGATTACACTATCGATATAGACCCAAACTTAAAAAGCTATATATTTCTAGCAGTTGCGAAATTCAAACTAGTTGGAGTCGTGCTTTTGGTGCTAATTAAAATTAATAAATATTTTTGGTTTGGCGTTTATCTACAATCTGATATGACTACGCGTAATACATGTTGATTGGATCTTTAGTTTCTGTTGTCTATTTATCTTTTATTCTATAACTATTTTTAGATTCTGATTACAGATTAACAGTTTAAATTTTCCATTAAAAAACTATTATAATTATTTATAAATATTTATTTTATATTCATTCCTGTTTGATTCCGCTTCCTCTTTTATTTTCCAATGATTCCAATGATTTCCCTCCCTCAGGGTCTCGAATTAGCGGGGGCACATGGCATGGCGACCCCCGTCCACGGGCAAGCTAACACCCGTACTGAAGCTGGCAGCATCGCTGGCCAGGAAAGCAATGGCCGATGCCACTTCCTGTACATCACCAGGACGACCCAGGGCATGGGTTACCTTGCAGTGTTCCAAGAACTTGGCATACGTCTCCTCATCCATGCCACCACGCTTGTGGATCTCGGTGACAATCACTCCCGGATTGACCGCATTAACGCGAACACCTTGGGAAGCCAGTTCCAAGGCTACGCAGGCGGTGAACTGATCCACCGCTGCCTTGGATATATTGTAGGCTAGGACTCCTGGAAAAGCTCTTAGTCCGCAGACGCTGGATACGTTGACGATGTTGCCCTTGGTTTTGATTAACTCCGGAGTGGCCAACATGGTTAGTTGGTACAAGGAGCGCACATTTGTGTTCATCAGGCGATCGAACTGCTCCAGGCTGGTGTTCTCAATAGAGCCAGTCTCTAGGATACCGGCGTTGTTGATGAGCACATCGATGCGTCCGTATTTGGCTAAGGTGGCGGTCACTATCGACTCTACCTCCGCTTCCTTGGTCATGTCAGCTTGTAGCTCTAAAGCAGGTGCTCCGCCGACCGTCACAATCTTGGCGGCAGTCTCCTTCAGTTTCTCCACATTGCGTCCCACGATGACCAGCAGTCCACCCAGGCTGGCCAAGTGAACAGCTGCACCGGCTCCAATTCCAGAACTGGCTCCTGTCACAATAATTACTTTATCCTTGAAAGTTGACATTTTATGAGATGATTATGCTGCTAACGAGGGCTGACAGAAAAATATGAATGGCAATAGCGATGCTCCAAAAACAGCTGATGGATAAAAAGCAATTCCAAATCAGCTGTTCTGGAAAAGCTCAAGACCATCACTGGAATACTTCCGACAAGATCATAAATGCTGGTTCGATTTGAATTTTCCATTCCTTATTATAAGTTGGCTTTACTTCAAAACTACAAATACAGGGAGTTACAATCGTATTGTTTGAAAAGTTTGCAAACAAATCAATATTTCCCTAAGAGCCCTCCTTAGAGTGTAGCTATAAACTAGAGACTTTCCAAAACAGTCCAAAATGTTTTACAAAATTAGACCCTCCAAAGACGAATTTGTTTTTTAAACTAGATGTTGTTTTATTCTCTTTTAAAAAACTTCTACGCGACAGCACGTATGAAATAATGCCGATGTTGTTGTCCTTAAACCTCGTAGCCGTAAGATTGGATGATCTTGTTGAAGGGCTCGGCGGCCTTGGAGATGTTCTCGCGGGCCTTGACCGTCAGCTTCTTGAGCTCGCGGTTGTGCTTGAGGGTGACACGGAGCTTGGCCTTGCGCTTGCGCTCCAGGCTCTTGATCACATCCTGGTAGTGCCATCCGACCTCGTGGGACAGGCGACCGACCTGGCAGTACTTGCGGTCGGAACGCAGGGTCAGCACACGCATGGCGATGGGCACAACGACACGGCGACGCTTGTCATAGGGCGACGGGATGCCATCGAAGACACGCAGACGGGCAAGAGCAGCCTGGCCACGCTTGGTCTTGTGTGGGATCATGCCTGAAAAGAAGGCATAATTTCTTATTAGTTTATGTTGAAAAATATCCACTCCGAGAAGCACTAGTTTTAAGCATCAGTTTGGTGTTGGTTACACGGTTTCTCGTTCAAATAATGTAGGTAAGAATGTAGTAATCATCACTGAGCTCGCACAACGTTATTTACTGGGTTGAAAGCTTACCTAAAATAAAAAAAAATAAAGTAATTAGTCAGGGCGTATTAGAAAGAAATGTAATTAAATAGCTTTAGTAGCAGATTCACTCAGTTTTGTTTTGTTTACATGGTTTCTCGTTCAAATAATGTAGGTAATAAGGTTTGAAAACATCACGGATTCTGCTAGACTACTGCTATTGCTGAGTGGATACGTACCTCGAACAGCCTTGTAGAAGATCCTGGAGGGGGCACGGAAGTGGAAGGGTCCACGGGCCGGGTTGACGTTGCAACGCTTGCGCAGATAGGCCAAGAACTTGATCTTGTTTCTGTAGAAGTGACCTGAAAGGTTCAGCTCCTCGCAGCGCACCACAGCGACCTTGCCACCCTGCAACAGGTACTTGGCGACCACGGAGGCCAGACGGCCCAACAAATGGCCGCGACCATCAATAACAACGGTCTGAAAAAAAGTAACTTATTAAAACCGAGTCCAATTTGTGAGGTTATGTTTGCGGTAAGCGCATAAACAAATGTATGCAGAACATTCTTTACTCTTTATTCCTTTTAAAGACGAGCATTGAGTACATTTCACTCGCAACAAGCATGCTATGTAGGCGGCCCCTGCACATTTTCACTAATGGGGCTGCTGTGGGCGCTTTTGCACGTGTACCACAAGCAACTAACACTCAAAACAATGGTTTTCTTTGCTTTTGTCGCACGTTTGGGCGCCCACACGCATAGGCCACATTGTTCTTTACACTTTGCATACATTTATTTGAGGCGCCACACACTATATCGGCCATTTTTCGGCACTTACCCTGTTCGTTAAACCAGTCATTTTTAAGGAACCCGACGAAAAGAAGGCGGAAGTGGCGTTGACAGTTGGCAGTTGAGCGCGCAGGGTTGCTTGGGATACTTTGGCACTAGTTCAAATATTTATCGATGTTGTACATCACTATTCTCGATTCGTTTTTCAACACTGCCACCGGTTCCGGTCCCAAAAGAAAACAGTATATTAAGTATGTAAAGCTCGCTGGTCTGCTTTTACCACCTAATATTAATAATACAAAAAATTTCCTGTCGTTCACCTTTCATGTATCTAATTTTTCACTTCATCGTCTTGCTAAATGCCTCAAACCAGGAAAAAAAATTCGAACCGGGTAAGGTATCGATAGTATCGAATAGGAAGGAACAGGGATGTGCGGTTTTAAAGCTAAATTTGACGGAAAATAGCTTGGTTGGCAACTCTGAAAGACAATTGGGAAAAAAACTTCGGACTGCATGAACGTTGTTGCGGTGTTTACTGTCGGAAAAAGCGTAAACAAGTGCAGACCGAATGAAATTTTGATAATTTTATTATAATAACTCGTATGAGGACTCAAAACGACACATTGGAGTGCTATTGACAATACAAGTGCTTTAATATACTGAGCATAAGTAATGCAAACCAAACGTTCTTGAAAGTGAGTGATTTTCCATAAATAAACGATTTAATAAACACCGGAAAGTTCAAAGCAATCAAGTTTTCCGCACGTGATTAATCTGCTGGAAAAGCCATCAACATAAAAGGCAAGTTTCCAGACTAGAATTAGATTGTGCCAGTGTGCTTGGTACTCTTTTTAAATGAAGTGAGGTATTAAATTTTATAAGATAGTTCAAGTTTTCCCCTTCCTTTCCTTTTTCGCTAATTTTGAAATTGGGTCAGTGTATGCGATGCCGACCGATTGGCTTGGTTTATCTGCCATATACGTATATGTTTGTTCATGTGTATGTTTATATATTTTTGGCTTTTGGCTGCTGCCGCCGAACCAGTTGGTTGACCTTGTTTTTCGACTCTCCAAGTGCAATTGGGGCTTGACTTTTTGACAATATGTATGTATGTGACATATGTATGTGTGTAGCACTTTTCTCCGCTATAGAACGGGACTTGGTGGGATCTGCTGGTGGGGAATTATGATCGGAGCACATACAGGGCGTGGAAAAACACAATTCTATAGCTGATTTGTGTGGAAATTGTTCTCTTTATCACAACCTGGCAACACAGACGACAACACTCTCCCACACTCATCACTCCTTCTTGGGGACATTTCCGTTTTCCAGCAACAAAGGCCAGTCTCGGCTGACAGCTACGTGACTATGGATATAAAGTAGCGGGTTGGAGGAGGAGGAATGAGGACTTGGGGGTGGTTACCGGTTTGGTTCTATATTGATTAATTCAACTGTTTTTAATTCCGCTGAGTGGTAAACAATAAACAGCTGTTTTCGGGCATTAGAACGGGTAGTGTTGCAAAACGCCACGCCTACTAGAGCCTGAAGATCCAAGGCACATTTTTTATTTTCCAAATAAATAAATACAATTTTTATCCGCATTATCTGAATAATGTATGTGTCTTTGAATAAAGTGCTATAATGCTTTACTTTTCTAATCTCAAGATACATTTAAAGTAAGTAAACATTAGCCGTAGCAGCCCTCCTTCATTTCATCGCCCTCCCTTGCAGATGCCCGACTTTTACGAGCTGCTAAATGTGGCAGCCAATGCCAGCTTTGACGAGATCAAGTGCAACTACAAACAACTGATACTACAATGTCATCCCGACAAATTACAACAGCTAGATGACCCAAATCTGACTGCCGAGAGCGCCCAGAACGGCGACTTTAATGCGATAAACGCTGCTTGGAATACGCTGAAAGATCCCATTAAGCGTAAACACTACGATGCCGAATTACTGCAGTTGAAATTTCAGACACACAGTAATATCTATGCTCATGTTCTGCTCGGAGAAATGCAACGGATCCAAGTGGAAATCGAAGACGAAGACGATGCTCCAGAACTGAAATCAAGAGACAAAGGGCCGGCCACAATGTGGAGCTATGCGTACAACTGTCGATGCGGCGGTCAGTATCTGTACGAGGGACCCGGAGACGATGATGAGTCACCCGCTACCTCCACTTCTCCGGCACAAAGCAGCAGCGAAGTGATTGTGGAGTGCAATGAGTGCTCTTTAGTGATTATTGTGAAACAGACAGGAATGAAAAAATAAAGACAAGGAAACTTCTATCAAAAGCCGAAGTTTTGATATACTTTCAACCAAACCCCATTGTTGGTGACAATCCATACAAGCTATTTTCATACAATTATTTTAATTTTAAGTAGAACTACATACATGCATGTATGATTACGATTTTTGTATCTACCAACAAAGAGTTATAAACAGAGTTGATAAAATGATATTGCTGGGGCATTTCGTTCAGCACAATGCGTGTGATTTAAGCTTTTCAATTAAGAGCCTCTTTTAAATATACTTTTACAGACCGTTTATTGGTTTCTTGAACCCTCTTTTCTTATGCAAAGCATGTTGTCGTCGTCATCGTCGTTGTCGTTGTCGTGCACTCGGCCAGCCCAGCCCCTTCTTTGTCGCCGGTTGTGCCCAAAAATGATGTAACATGTTGATGGTACATCATTTCGTTTGGTGTTCCACTATCCCCCCATTTCTCCACACCACTCCACTCCACTCCCTGCTGGGGTATTCATTTTGCATACATTTCATTTCCGCTGCGCGAAAAGACATTACCGCACACTTGATGTCTTTGGCGCGTGTGAATTGTCGGAGTTTGGCAAATTACGAGCATTTTGGTGTTTATTTGGGGGAGTTTTTTGGGTCAAGTCTGTGTGGTTGTCTAATCCATGGGGTTGTGAAATCTCATCAGAGAAAAATACTTCATTTTGGATGTTATTTATGTTTTTTTTTTAAATAGTTAGTTATACTATGGCTTAATTAAATGTCATTTAATATTTCATATTCTGTTAAATCATCCATACACATTTAATGAGTCCGCAAAATTTGTATTAAAATGAATATGCTGACGACATAAAAACAGTTTATATAAATTGTTGAACAAGCTTTTGGGTCCAAAAAAAATAATTAAATTAAAAACCAAATATAAAGTAATACACTATTCTTAGACTATTTTGCAATATGTCTGAATAGTCTTAGGAATATTTCTTCCACAATTGAGCCTGTCTAGTTCTCCAATACTTTCCAAATTCCATTTATGTTTGAAATTAAAAATTTCATATTTAAAAGATCCGCCTATTGCCGTTAAGACTTTATTCGATCGATACAAAAACGTCGGCGGGACTTTTAAGCGGCTTAAATGTAATTATAATTACTCGAGTTCGCCCATTTTCGGTTTTTTGTTCAAATTCAATAACCCCGCCCGCTGGCAGAAACCCCGACGATGATGTCAGCAACTGCTGCAAAAAACTCAGAAAGCAGAAAATGTTTATAAATGACTTCGAGAGAGCGAGTAAAAAACTCGTACTCGAGTACGTACATTGGAATTCATTTGCTTAGGATGATTGCAAAGCAATTACGCACAGCAGGCTGTTTAAATATTTTATTTTTATCAATCTTCCCCTCCCCTCTGGACATCTCGTTCACTGGCCGGATAAGTACGTCACTCGATTGATAATTAACGGTTGTCTAGCTTTCGTTTTCTAACCAAACACAGTCTCATAAACATCACGGTTTGTATCTGTTGGCTTGTATCTGTTGGCTTGAATGTTTGTGCATAAATGTTATTTACATAAAACGGCAGACAAGCTTGATAAACACTTGATTTCCAGCCCCAGTTGAAGTTAAATGAGAAAACAAAAGCCAGAGGAAAATGTGCGTACCTTTCTTGCAACATTTACACTGGAAACATGTTGGGGGCTACTTTAGGGTATAATTTTCATTTGGTTTTATGAACATTATATTATTCTTTTAGGTTTATTAAATTATTTTCTTCTGTGCACGATTTTCGCTGCCTATTCATATCTCTCGGGCATCTCTCACTTTAATAACCTTTTGACACAGAAAATTGAAACGCTTTAGCGCATTCAGTGGCTCATTTTCCCATTCCCTCCGTCTGTCAATTGCTCCAACTTGGCCGGTCGACAGCTATTATGTTATGTTGTTGCTGTTGTTGTTACCATGCCTTTTTTCTTTCGTAGTTTAGTTGTTGTTGTTGTTGTTGTTGTTGTTGTGTGACACGCGTCGTAGCGCGATTTAAGATAACGTTAACGTTCGCTCTCGGAAAGTGCAGATACAAATGTACATACATATGTATGTATCTTGGCTACAATAAGCCGGCCGCTCCAGCTCCAAGTCGTCAACCGTCTCTGGTCTCTGGTCTCTGCCCTGCCGCCTGACACTTTCATTTTGTTTTCACTGCGCATTAAAGACGCTTGAGCAGCTTTAATTGCCCAACCAGAGGGAGACACAAGGCCAGAAGACTGCAGAAAGAAGACAGAAGAGCGCGCAACACGCGCATAGAAAGCCCAAGAAGATTCGCCTCCGGAGCTACGTCGGAAATTGCGCGGAAAATGTTTGTCATAGGCTGGCTGTGATCTAATGAAATCTTGAAAAGACTTTAAAGTGGCATTCCGTTAAGAAAAAGGGATACAAGAGTGGAGAATTCTAGGTCAACATGAGTCTTCTCAGAAGAGTATGTGGAAGCTGACATCCTATTAGTTCATAGAGTTCAATAGTTAACAAAAACTTAAAAATAATAATCAGATTTTATAAACAAAAGTATCTATTTATCTCTTAGCTGTTTGTCTTCCAAAAATAAGACAACTTCTTTTGTTTCAAACCAGCTGAGTAATTACGATTAAATAATATAATTCCCTGATTTTACGGTATTTGTTCAGATGAGCCGAAAGATACAATGGGGCTTCAATTTCGAGAAACATTTCGAGACAAAAGTAACTGATTCGCCAGAACTAGTTGGGCCGGCTTACCACGAAGATCGTGAGTGATAGCTTGGAAGACGGGTTGTGTCTTCTTTCCGGGCTCTTTCTTTTGTGTCTTTCTCTCAGTCTTAATTACACAAAAGTGCCAATTAATTGTTGATTTTCGTAAAGCTTTTTTCTTTCGCAACTTTGCGGCTTCCCAGGCAACACCTCGGGCCGTATAATTCTGCGGTTCTGTGTTGGGATTTTGTATTTATTTTATTTTTTCGAATCTGTGGATAGCTTGCTCAAGGTGCCCGCATCTGTAGCATTATTTGTATCTGTATCTGCGAATGTGTAGCCGAGTGAAAAGCAAGGTAACAAGTGGGGCAGCAAGTGGAGCAGACAAACAGCATGCAGATACCACCTCCCACACAAGTCTCAGATACAAGCGAGTAGAATAAATAGCGCATCTCTGTACGTCACTGGCTTTCTGGAACAGAACAAGTATTTGAGAGTTTGTAACTGTTTGTTTTAAGAAAAATTAAATAACAGCCTAAAATAGTTTTCCTCCGACTAGTAGATAGTTTTAGAAACAAATTGAATCTGTTAATAATAATATAACTTTCCACATTGACGTTTTAGCGATCGAAGGTGCGTACGCCGCGCTCCACAACTTCGTCATCCTGGCTGGGAGTAGCTGCCTCACAATTGACCGAAACAGCCAACAAGAGCAGCCACAGGCATACCAGAAGACTGAAACACCGCTTCCGTCCAGCCGGCGCAGCAAGGTAGTCGAGGGGAAGATGGCCAGCAACGGGGAGATCTGGCTGCAGTGGTTCTCGTGCTGTTTCCAGCAGCAGCGCTCTCCCTCCCGCCGCCCACACCAACGCCTGCGCATCGACCGGTCCATGATCGGCAATCCCACGAACTTTGTCCACACGGGCCACATCGGATCGGCGGACGTGGAGCTGTCGGCGAACCGCCTCAACGCGATCTCAACCCAGATGCAGGGCAAGGGCGGCTACGAGGCACACTCGATACATTCGCTTCATGTGAGTTGACTCCATTTACACATATTTCTTAAAAATTTCAAGAGATAAATTTCACTATTTCTACTTCACAAATTCAACCACAAACCCTGCATGTTTCTTTTATGAAAACTTATATAGAATTCTTTTAAGAGTTTTTCATTCAAGAATGTGTACTGTATGGATCTCGTTGGGGTTTTTGATCTGTTGAGTCATGTGTTTTGTTTGGCTCCCCGTTTGGCGGCTTTCTTAACGTGCGAATCACGTCTTCGTGATTCGATTGTCGCAATCCAAGAACCTCTTGGACGTTTAGCACCTACCCAGTTAATAGATCTTGAGTGGCAAAGATCAGGGTTGAGGCTAAAATACAAGAAGGCAATGTGAAAGTACAGTTTCAAGAAGTAGAAACCCAGTGGGTTGAAGATTTCAAATTGAAGAAATTCAATCTTATATTCAATTAAATGTTATTCGAGGTCAGATTTGTGAACAAATTATAATAAGAAACAGCTTAACCCAAATCCCAGAGCTTATTTCCCATCAAATGCCATAAAACACACCCATTTCGGGGCAAAATTCAATTAATATATCTCTTCCCCCGCACTGGGAGGCGGGGGTGCATGCCAAACAATCGTTTACTTGGAGCCCGATGCCTGATAACGTGCCCCGCCCATCAATGATCCGGTCCCTCCTGCACCGCCCCTGTCGCCGGTGGCTTTGGTGGTTAATTGAGACAACGGAGCTGTTGAGCGGTGTACTGGCCACGGTCTAGTACGTCGCTTAAACGGTTTGACAAGCAATCCTCGACTCATGTTTCTTTTGTTTTTTATTTGCAGGCCTGCTGATGGAAGACTCCCGCCGCCACCTCGCTATACCCCAGCTATAAAATGCATTTCGTGCAATTTTTTTTTCTACAAAAAAAAAATGGAGTGAAGCAGCAGAAGCAGTAGCAATAGCAGAGAAACACATTTTAAAATTCTTTCTTTGTGGCGTGTTATCAGGCAGACATGGAAATCGAAAATGGAGGAGGGTGGGTGTGAAAGGTGCTGACAGTGTCTGTACCCCGGACTCCAGACCACAAAATCTAAAATGCAGAGAGAACGAAGTCAAGAAGCAACTTTAATGTATAGATTCCAGAAAGCGCACAGACTAACCGACAACGGATTTCATTCCCGCAAAGATAGACAGAATCGTCAACTGCCCTGAGTTGAGTGTTTTTTTTTTGGCAAAGGTGTTTTTTTTTGCGAGTATTAGGTAAATGAAAAATCGCAAGAGAACAGTGCCAAGCGACTAAAATCAATCAATATGTAAGCACAAAACAATAACGAAAGTATACAGAGTCAGTTCGAATGAAAAGTATCATTTTTTTTTGGATGTACTTAATGCCAAAAATCCGGATGGAACTATATATTTGCCAGTTCTAGTTCCTACCCAATAAAGAAAAAAAAAAAAGAAAAGGAAGAAATACATTTCCAAAACCGCATTTTGGAGCGCATGAAACAATAACATGATGAAAACTGCCTTATAATCAGTTGCGCAACCAACAACAATTATAGTCTGATCCATGATATTTGGCTTAAGTGGTGCAACTACCGAATCTTTTTTAAAATAGCTGATTTAGCATTTACGGAACACAACGTTATGGACTATATACGGAAAGTGTCGCACAATCATATTTAACGCACAAATCACTATATTTAGTACATCTTCCCAACTCGAATAATTGTTAGCCTCATAGAAGGACTAGATCCCGAGCAGACTGGATTATTTGATTTTTAGGCAGGACGACAATGCAAGTATAGACCCAAGCGTACCTTTGTAGTATCCCACATCAAAAATCGAATATATATATATTTGTAAAATCAAGTGCTGTTGTAGATAACAGAGGAAAGAGTTTAAAAATGCGTTGGGTTTTAAGCATATAGACTAATTGTATAAACAAAATATTTAAGCAATAATTTATGGAAAAATATATATATATTTAAAAGCAACAACCCGTAAATATTTCGTGTTTTATTATGGCAAACATCAGCGAGCACTCTGGACTTTATCTTCCCCCAGCACGGTTCAACGGGCAGCTAATTGCACATTTCGAGTGCTCTCTGTTAGCCGCTTAAATCGACCACGTTAAAGTTGGCCATTTGCGGTTGGATTTTCTGGCCAATGAATCATGCATCTTCGAATTAAGCACTCAAGGGGTGGTACTGGAACGAATATACGAATCACAAGTGGAGCTCAGCTAAGGACATATGTAACTTTGCCAATATAAACCCGATTCTTGAGCGGAATACCTTGAACGATGTGTGAATAGATTCTCCATCACGCTGTATAAAAATCCAGAAACACATTTTTTTTTTATTTTCTGGACAATTTTCTAGGGGGTCCCCGAAGGCCATATCTTTCCCAATAGTGATCCGATTCTTTTACGGATTACCTTAATCGATTCGTAGATAGTTTCGTCACCATTCTGCATCGAAATCTAGGGACAATTCGGGAAAATTCCCAATTAATGGATATATATAGATATAGATATAGATATAGGCTATATGCAAAAGTTATCGATTCTTAAGCGGAATTCCTTAAACGATTTTTATGTAGATTTTCCACAATACTGCATTAAAATCTAGAAACCAAATATTTTAAAGTTTTTGTGGCGGAATGAAATTTTGTGGAGGGTCCCCTTTAAAATTCTGAAAAGGCATGGCAGGACAATATGGTCCCTTACATAATAACATTGCCCCCTCTGGAGGCCATATCTTTTCTAATAGATACCATATTCTAATGCGGATTACCTTATTAATCGATTCGTAGAGATTATCTTGGCTAATTTCAGACCAATTCTTGAGCGGAATACGTTGAACGATTTGTACATCGCTTCTCCATCAATCTGCGTCAATTTAAGGATTTTTAAATAACTGAATGGGATTTTTTATACACATTTTAAATCTATATTTATTGGGCGATGTAATGAAAACATTAAAAATTAAAAAGGATCTTAATCGTCATTGTCGCTTCCTGACCCACTGCCTGAACCACTTCCACTGCCACTTCCGCTTCCACTGCCACTGCCAGATTTGCTGCTGGAGCTTTTGCGGCTTCCTTCGCGGTCACTGCCACTGGCAGCTCCTCCGCCGCTCTTGCCACTCTTTCCGCTCTTGACACTTCCAACATCCGACTCACTGTCAGAATCGCGAAGCGCTTTGCTGGCCTTTGCCTTGTCTCTGACCTTTTTGCTTCGACGTCCTTCAAAGTCGGAGCCCTCGTCTTCATCCGACGAATAAATTGTGGAAGCTTTAACCTCCGCTTGCGGTCCACCCGGGTTTTTCTTGTACCGGTTCTTAATGGCACTTAAACTAATAGCATTCTCATCGTCGCTACCATCGTCGTGCTGATATGAAGAGGTGCCGCCACCAATTAGCGGTTCCCCAGCTCCAGCCTTCTTCTTTTTAGGTGCAACCTTGTGCTGATTGCGCATCGCCTGGCGAAGCTTAGCCTCCTCCTCTTTCAGCTGACTGTACCTATCGGTGGTAGGATCCTTGCCCACCTGCGTAAGGATCTTGATACCGCTGGTCTTACTGGAACGATCTGCCAGCGACATGGTCATCTTCTTGTGCGTGAACGATTCCGTGGAGTGCGGACGGAATGTCAACTTCGTCCTGAAAACCGACTGGCCCTGCAGACCAGTTCCCTGGCGGATAAACAAGTGATTGTGGTCACCTAGCAATGGCTGTCTGTAAGCATCGAATATCTCGTTTCCCAGATGAAGAGACATGCTGCCATCCGACCAACGAACGAAACGTGCATTGGACTCGCGCACCATTTCGCCCTTGTTGTTCATAAATTCTCGCCATCGGATCGTATTGCTCACTTTCAGCTTAATGCGCTGTCTACCCTCTTCGTCCATAGTTTCTTCTTCGTCGATTTCGTCCTCATAGGTCTCGGGATCAAAGGGATGCGTTACCACAGACAAGAAATTCGGTAGTTTGATGAAATGTTGCTCTTTACCAAGGTCGGCTGAAATTCGCGGTATCTCTACATCAATTCTGGTTTCTGGCTGAGGCTCCGGCTCATCTTCTTTTGGTGGGGGCTCCACCTGGACTTCGGCTCTGTCCCGAGAACGAGATCTGGACCTCGAACGGGAGCGGCTCATTGACCGACTACGGGATCGCGACCTGCTCATGCTGCGACTCTTTGAACGCGCTGGCGACTTACTGGCTGACGCTTGAGCTTCTTCCTCATCGTCACTGATATCATCAGCATCTCCAAAAATGTCCGCAGCTGCAGGTGCCGCCTTCTTCGCCTTAAAGAATATTTTAAGTGACTAGTGACAAACACTTTTTATTAAAAATTAATAGTCTCACCTCATCTACATCACTCTCACTGTCCGAATCTATTAATCGCGACTTCTTGGCTTTGGTTGGAGACTCCTCCATGTCGCTATCAGTGCCGCTTTTCCGTTTTTCTTGATCGGAACCACCCGAGCGTTGCAACTTCTTTTTTGGAACACCTACATCACTGCCCGAACCAGAACCACTTCGGCATGGTGACCCAGTCTTCGAACGGGACCTGGAGGCACGACTACCACTTCTATGACTACCGCTCCTGCGACTGCCACTTCGGTGACTCCCACTCCTGCGGCTGCCACTCTTGCTGCGACTCCTACTCTTGCTGCGACTCCTGCTCTTGCTCTTTGAGTTAGCTCGTTCATCGTCAATCTGGAGGTTGGGTGAATTGGAACGGGATTCTTCGTTACCACTGCGACTCTGAGATCGGGAGCGTGACCTGGCGCTTTGGGCAGAACCCGATCTGTGGCTTTGTGGAGTTCCAGATTTCCGGCTATGATGGGAACCAGATCGGCGGCTATGAGGCGTTCCCGATCTACGACTCTGATGCGACCCTGAACGTTTGCTGTGAGCAGATCCTGATCTTGCACTTCGTGGCGAACCGGACCCCGAGCGTGATCTTGACGATCTGGAACCAGAACGTGAGCGGTCGCTCCCGCTTCCAGACTTCCGGCTATTGGGGGACCTAAAATAGGCAATAACAAACATTAAAATGTGCAAACTCTTGGGCACCCATTTATAAACGCACCCTGGTGCACTTCCTCCTTGCGGTGTGGCGCTGCGGCTGCGGCTGCCACTGCGACTTGATCCGGATGAACCTGGGAAGTCGGCATAATTAAAATATTGTAGTCGAAAAGAGAAAGAAAATCACTCACCACTTTCATCGTCTGACGTAGGATCGCCCATTTTTTTTTAAAAGGATATGGGATAATTGCAAGTATAAAAACCGGGCAATAAAATTGAGTTTGGGAGGTTCAAGTACGTTCAGTCCAACCGATTATTATTTAGAGACGGATATCTGCTATTTTCGATATCCCAACAAGCGCTGCCAGTAATCGATGTATTGTAAACAACTTTTTAAATCTATAAGATACCAATCCAACACATATATGATAGAAAAAAAACTTAAAATTATGAATAAATGTATAGAAAACAAGCGTATAATAATTTAGAAACCAAAGGAATTGCTGTAGGTTAAACGCTGTACTATCGATAACATCACTGCATCGATATGCCTTTTTTACATCCCTAAGTTTTGTGTGTTTGTATTCGTGACAGCCTCAAAGTTTTTTGCGGAACATTTTTTGTGTACAATTTAAAGCCATTTCGGGCGCTAAATAATTGTCTATTGCCTTGCGATAGAGCAAAGCAAACGGCCGGCTTTACCAAACCCGAATGCATTTGCAAGTGGGAAGCGTAAAAGACGCGTTAATCGGTCAGCGAATTTTGCCCAATTCGCTAGTTCGGGTGAAATTTCAATGAACTGAGAAAACAAAGACAGAGACACACATAGACACGCACACTCAGACAAACATAGTGCTTGTGCAGCATTGGAGAAATAAGAAGAAGCAGACAACAGCGCAATAGCGAGCAATTATTTACTTACAAATAAAATACAAAATACAAAAGGAATTCCCGACAAAAAAACAATATTCATTGGCGCTTGGGACAGTGTTCGACATTTGCATAAGTGTGGCATTGATAGTGGAAGTGAAAAACGCGGCGCAGAAGTTTTCGCCTCCGCCAGGCATCAACATCCTTCGGAACTCCCTCTCTCTTTAGTTCGCCGTCTCACTCACGTTCTCCCAAAGAGCACGCTGCATACAGACGAGGCATATACTTATATATACCTATATCATTTATTTAGGAACGATACGGCGCGGAAAAGTACTAACCTCCGTTCCCGCTTCCGTTCCCGTAAACGTTCCCGCGTCCCCACTTTCCAGTGAGTGCGAGCGAACGTGCAAATTGGAATAGCAGGACTCCATTGCCGCTACTCCTCCGCCTTGGAATGTTAGATGCGGTGAGAAAGATCCGATCAGTGTATGTTGTTGTTGCTGGAAATCGATTGGAAGCGTGTGGAAAGCGAAGAGCGTCAACCGTGGAAGTGGCAGTGCAAGAAGCGGCAGTATCATCTAACGTTAATTTAGGTAAATAAATGGTGTAAGCAAGCTTTTTCAAGTGCCCAAGGTTGTTATAAAGTTTCCGTTCGCCATTGGGAGCGGGAGCTCTGAGTTTTTTTTTTTTTGTTGTAAATGGCTAGCCAGTGTTGGGAAGCGTCCGACTGGTCAGCTGATAAAGTTACATGCGCAGGCCAGGTAAACCAGCAGCAACCACAAAATTGGCCGTCCAAATCCTAGTTTAAATTAAACATATTCCGTATATGGTAACTTGGTTTCAGAGGACACAATGTTCGAGGTAATTGTGGTTTCGATCAAAGGGGTATCGAACGTGCTCTTTGACAAAGATAGGAATGCCCCACAACATCCTTAGAATGCCAGAGGTAACGCAGTGACTATCGTTCCAGAATAATGTAGATAACAGTTATTCCGAGGAGCCAATGGAAGTCCATTTTTTTTAAATAAATTGTTCAAAATGAATGTGATTCCTTTCGTTTTGGACTTCTAGTCACTCCAATAAATAAGATCTTAGGCCAAATAATTCCTTTTAAGTATTTCTTCCTTTAAAGCAGTTGTTACTGTACTCCATTTTTTTTTTTTTTTTGCACCTTGTCCTCTGAGCACAACTCTACCTGCATAATTGATCGTGAGGCAAGTGCAGCCACATCTCGTGTCCTTTTACAGTTGTCCTCTCTACGCTCTACCCCCTCCCCCTTCGCCCATTCTCATATCCTGCTGCCAGTCATTCTGGTTTCGCACCCACACCATCTTATCCGCAATATAAATTATGTATATATATATGTGTGTGTGTGTGTGGCCCATACCAAAGAGGAACGAAAATAATTGCCGAAGCCTTTCTGTCTCTGCCTTGGCTTGTTCTGGTCTGGTCTCTTCGGCGACCGTCTCCACCTTCACCTCCACCTTCACCTCCACCTCCACCTGCTCCTTCACCTCCGTCCCCACCTTCGTTTTCGGAATTGTTTGCGGCCCGAATTCGCCAATCGACAGCTGATGCGGCGGCCATTGCAGGGAATCCAACAGTACTGCGAGACGAGTACGATTTTTGTTCTTTATCTGATGGCATTTGATTAAATTGTATTAACAATTTATTCCACATTTAGGTCACTTACCACAAGGCTTCAGGCAGAACAGACCGAACCAGAATGTCCCGCTTAAATTAAAAAAAGAATAACTTCTTGTTTGTCAATAAGAACTGGGCTCCTTAGACCTGAACTTGATTCTTTAAAATTGCCTACTCGAAACTATTTATGCTTATTGCGACTTATTCAAGGAAAACTAGATTACTTCCACTTATGACTAGTGCTTTGCTGTTGAAATGAAACAAGGCCCTTTCGGGTTTGTTTGTTTATTTGCCCAACACGCATATGGGGCCTTGGTATGCGACAATTATCTGCGGGGAGTTGATTTGTTATCTCTACTGGCCGTTCGGTCCCCCACCATTGACTCACTTCGAACAGAAACTATTGTTTGTCTGATTCAGATTTTGGGTAAAGGGCTTTCGAGTTAATCACCATATTTAAATAACTTTTAAAATGGCATACAAGTTATTAACCAATCCTTAAACCTTTACAGATTATGGCGAATTTAAATTTTCAACAACCCCCGAGAAGTATAACGAACGCAGCGTTAGCTGGACGGACGACAGGAGGATTCGGTGGTAGCTCCCTGGCTGGCCATGTAACGCCCACGTCGGGCATGTTCCAAACCGGTAAGAGTGTTTATTTCCGGTGATTTTCCCCAGAGCTTCCTATTTATAATTGAGTGTCGTCTTAGACTTTGCCAACTCGTATCCAGGAGCAGCGAATTACGGACAGGCGCCGCAGCAGCAGCAGCAGCAGCAACAACAACAACAACAGCAGCAGCCGCCGCCGCAGCTATCGCCCAACCGGAATGCGCAACTCTCCGTCGGAGGACCCGCCATCTCGAGCGGCAACCGCAACGCCAACCTTTTCAACCAGCGGCAGTTTTTGGAGCGGCGTGCCATGCAGGGATTGGGCACTGGCCCCATGGTGAGCAGCCATTCAATGCCATAGAGTGCAACTTCTCCAAGCTTTCTGCGATTTAGGATTGAAAAAGTATTTAGATGTTAAGCTTAGGGATTCTATTACACTTCACTACCCACATAAAACTTGTCAATTTTCATCCCATATTTCCTTTAGTAGCACATACTTACATATATATTTCGATATTACTTTTTTTAACTGAGTCGCAGAAGTTGCTCGAAGCATTGGACAAGTTGCGCCTCGATTTACACTGCTTGCTTACACAAATTCTCTAATTATAAATTCTTTCCACAGTCGAACATGGGAAACTTCATGCAGACGGGTCGCGGCGGCTACGGAACGGGCGGCGGCGGTGGTGGTCCTTTGAATAACTTCCACGTGTTCGGCGGCGGTGGCGGAGGCGATGCCTCCACGCCGGCTCTGCTCGATCCCACGGAATTCCCCTCGCTAACGAATGCGCGCGGCCAGAACGACCAGACACTGCCCCAATCGAATCCGCTCCAGCCGCCGGGCAGCAAACCCTATGGTAATTTCTTTACCTCTTGTGAGTTCAAATCAAAAGTCCACTTTTTTTATTTATTTCTGTTTACGATTACGATATTGCTTAAGGAGTTGTGTGGTGTCCTGTGATTAATCCGTTCGTATGGCCCACATAGTTATGCTACAAAGTGTTTGTAATTAATCATGGCTAGCGGTGGTGGTAGAAAAAAGTAAGATCTCGAATAGAAAAGCAAATTGAAAATGTTAGTTGAAGCCACGACCCTTATTGGGACTATTGTTGAGTCTTTCGAGCACTTACTCTTAGTTTTATGCGTTTCCTCCACATGTAACATGTACTTCGGTCCTTTCACTTTCTCATCACTGTGGCGGTCTTCTTTCCATTTTAGTTGGCATGGTGAAACAGCCGACGTCAGAACAATCGGAGTTCACGATGTCCAACGAGGACTTCCCTGCGTTACCGGGCACCCAGAACTCGGACGGCACAACGAACGCGGCGGGGAGTAGTGGTGCAGCGGGAAGCGCCGGCAGTGGAACAGGCGGATCCAGCGGTTCAGGAACCAACACAGAAAATCACCTGGACGGCACGGAAAAAGCGATGAATTCAATTGTGGTCAGCGGATCGACGAGCGGTAGTGGTAGCGGTAGTGGCACCAGTGTCGGCGTTGTAGGCGGCAATGGTCTGGGCGCCGTTGGTAGTGGCCTTGGCGGCGTAGTAGTAGGGAGTGGCAGTGGAGCGGGAAGCGGTTCAAGTGGCGGCAGCGCAGCCAGTGGTGTCGCCAGTGGATCGCACGTGGGATCCAGCGTGGGAGCCAGCGTTAACAGTGTTCCCAACAGCAACGCGATGATGGGCGTGGGCGGCGGCCTTGGCAGCGGAACTGGTGGATCCTCCGGCGGCGGTGCGGTCGAGCATCTGAACGATAATTCCAGCAACGATAAACTTGTGAAGAGCGGCGTGCAAACTTCGCCAGATGGTAAGTCTACTGATAAGGTTTTTTTTTCCTCCGTATATGACGCATTAAGAAGTCCGAAATTCCCGAATTATCGTTTTTTTTTTTCAATTAATGTTTGTATTATGTTTACTTTTTTGTGGAAAATCATACTTTCATTGGTGAATTGTGGCTTCAGTTAATAATTCCAACTAATATTTCATAAATATATCAAGTCCCATTACTTGTGATTGTTATTCGAAATATTATCTCTTATTAATTTATTGATTTCTTGTTTAATCTGCAGGCAAGGTCACAAACATCCCAGCGACCATGGTGAACAACCAGTTCGGCATGGTGGGCCTGCTGACGTTCATCCGGGCTGCCGAAACGGATCCCAACCTGGTGACACTCTCGCTGGGCACGGATCTCACGGGACTTGGCCTTAATCTGAACTCGCAAGAGAGCTTGCATACAACATTCGCTGGACCGTTCGTGGAACAGCCCTGCAGGTGAGTTTAAAGAATCTAAGAACCTTAATGTTATATTTTATGACAAGCTATTATTTATGACCTGTCTGTAGATAATTAGCTCATTTATAATATATTTGTGAATAAATAGTCGTGAACAGATAAGACAACTATCGCTATTTAATAAATTTTTGTATCAGTGATAAGAAATTATCACCTCTTAATTATTCTTAATTAAATTTTCACAGTTAAGATATTGACTTTTAGAAATGTGTACTTTTAAGTACACAAGTACTCAAAATGAATACTAATCTCTTAATTTTGTATATTTTATTCAGAGCACAAGACGTGGAGTTTAACGTGCCACCCGAATATCTGATTAACTTTGCGATAAGAGACAAACTTACTGCGCCGGTACTGAAAAAACTGCAAGAGGATCTTCTCTTCTTCCTCTTCTATACAAACATCGGCGATATCATGCAGTTAATGGCAGCTGCTGAATTGTGAGTACTTTTCAAAAACATATTCCTTTTTTGAACTTTACTAAAGCCATATTTCCATTTTAGGCATAGTCGCGAGTGGCGGTATCATGTGGAAGAGAAAATATGGATAACTCGAATTCCTGGCATTAATCAATATGAAAAAAATGGTACAAAAGAGCGCGGCACTTTCTACTACTTTGATGCGCAAAGTTGGAAACGTTTGTCCAAGGTTTTCCAAATAGATGCCGAGAAATTAGATAAATGTCCCAATTTAAGTGCGTATGTGAATGGACAGTCTGTATAAAATTAATAAAAATGAAAAAAATTGAAAAAGAATATGCCCAAATATGTTTTGACACTTTGGTTGGGTAGTCGTGTTAAGTAAGGATGTATTTATTAACGGGATTTTTTCACACCGGCTATATAAACATTTTAGTATTGCCTTCTTTAAAAACAATCCATTTAAATGGTCAAATACAATATTTGGTTAATCTTAGCCCTTAATTTCTGATCAGTAAATGTTACAGTTATAAAATATTTTCTTGTATTTATCAATCAGGGATCTAGGAAAATTTGGGTCATTCAAAAAATCAGTAAAACGAGCAGCTAACATTGCGTTAACAGAAAACGTTTCTTGCGTCTAACAGCACTGAGGTCTCTGTTACCAACAGACGCGTTAGCACGTTTTCGAATAGATGCACGAAGAAGAAGAAGCTTAAAAAACAGCGCCTGCGCCTCGGAGTCGGTTATTTGAATTAATTGATCGAAAAAAAACGAATTCTTGCGTCGCATTCCATCAGAGATGAATACACCGGGTATAAGCCTCTTCCAAGGAGCGGAGACACTGAATGTGAACTCCACGTTGGATCGCCAGGAGGAGGAGGAGGCGTTGCAGGATCAGAAAAGACGCGAGGAAGAGGTGAGTTGGGGAAAATTATTAGAAAGAAACCTTGGCGTAGCATGTCACCAGTTCTGTTTCACACCCAGCTGGGCAATCTGCTTGAAAATGCCTTTGACGATCTGGACGATGAGGAGAACACCATCGACTCTACTACGAACTTCCAGTCTGAGTCGACGCCCTCGGAACCCTACCTTCCGACACACCCACCACATCCATATCCGTTGCAGGAAAATCAACAGCATGCAGGGGAGATGCACCATCTAAAAATGATTCTGCAATCGAAGTCGAACGAGTTGGATAATGTTAATAAAATAGCCACCGCCGCTCACAAGCAACTGGACGAATGCCAGAAGAGGCTTTCCATAACACAGGCTGAGCTGGAGAGGGCGTTGCGGGAGAAGCAAAATACTCATGAGCTACTGGTAGAGACGAAGGAGCGGTGCTCTAACCAGGACAACGGACTGGAGAAACTGCGGGCAGAGAAGAAACAGCTCGAGGAGGACAACACGCGTCTAGTTGGTCAGCTGGAGGTTACCAGGGCACTCCTTTCTGATATTCAATGCAAATATGATATGGTTCAAAAGGAGTCCCACAAGAAGGAGGAGAGAAGCGCCGAATTGCGGATCAAGCATCTCGAAGAGAGTCACCGCGCGCAGTGTTGATCTGCTGCAGAACCAACTTACCCAAATGGCAGGTCAGCTGGACCGCAAGAAGAGCGAGCTGGAGCAAATGCAGTCGCGTTACAATGGCCTGCAGTCTGGGCACGAAACTATGCTTTTGGATAAAGCTGCCAAGATAAATGATTTGAATCAAGCCCTCGATGTTGCCCAGATGCGTTGCAGACACTTAGCAGATCTAGAAGCCGACAATCAACGCCAAAAGCAATGCATTTCCGATCTGAATGCGCGCATTGCGAGTCTGGAGCAAACCATAAACTTGCTGAACGAACGGGTGAATGAAACTACAGCTGAGCTGGACCTCATGGATAGTTGGTTGCAGCAACATCAAACAGAAGACTCTCCAAAAGCCAGGCTTAGTCAGGTAGGTGCTTCTCGGCTGGTGGGCAGCACGCCCTTAAACCCTCTCGACAGGGTCAGCCATATTAAGCAGGAACTCTATCGGGCGCTGGCGAATCTTAAGGGCAAGAGGGAGGAAGTGCGCCGGTTAGAGAAACAGCTGGAAGAGCGTAATCAGGAAATGCGTCACTTGCACGATCAGGAGAATCAATCCTTAGTTCAACTAGCAACCCTCAAAGAAGACAAAACACGTCTGGAGAATCGTCTTAAATCGATGCAAGAGGAACTGCAGGAACTGAAATGCCACCCACAGTCGGACAATCAAGTATTGCTCTTAGCGGAAGAACGAGATTCGCTAAAGGATCTCAATCGGAAAATTGAGAACCAACTTTTTACCGCCGAGAAGCAACTTGCAGATCTCAAAGAGCAACACGAAAGCCTAGAACAGAAGCACGATGAACTTACGCAGGAGAACCGAAAGCTCAGAAACAGCACAACTGCGGATGACTTACGACTTGAGTTGGAAAGACACAAGATCCTTCTGAAGGATGCTCAAAGCGAGGTGGAACGACTCAAGAAGCTCTACGCCGACATTGCCACGGACAAGGAGTCGCTGGAATATGATCTTAAAAAACTAAGGCAGTCGGACACCCTAATGGAGCTGCAGGAACAAACCCAGCAGTTGGCTGCTGCCCAGCGAAATCTGAAGCTAGTGGAGATCAAATCGGAAGAGCTAAGCAAAATCTTGGAGGCGGAAAAGCTCAACCATGAACGGGAACTGCAGGCCTTGCGCCAGAAACACGAGCGCCAGAAGAGAGAGGAGGCAGCTTCCAAGGAGGGCTCAGAAAACTGTAGCAAGTGCATTGAGAACATGGCCGAAATTGCAAAGGTGAGAGTAACACTTAATTCCTTCAAAGGAGACTATTTGAATTCAGTTATCAAATGACACTATATTATAATTTCTAAAAATTAATCTTCTTATTTTTAAAATTTTCAGGCGGAAATCCGGATGCTGAAGCTAGAAAACGTAAACAGCACCCAGGTCAAGGAAATAAAAAACCTAGAGCTCGAACTAGAGGAGTCTAAACGGATGCAGGCAGTTATGGCGGAAAAGATAGAGCTCTCAATGAAACAGGAAGAACTAATCAACGACCTCAAGGAGAAGGCCAAGCAGTTCCAGGCCTATGTTAGTCAGCAGGCAGAACTGGAACTCCAAAAACTCCAGAAAAGAGCTTGTCCCAGTCCCAATGCCAAGGAAGATTCTCCGCTATGCTCGTCGCCGAAAGACTTGTCCCAGGAGCGTATTAAGCGTATTGAACAGCGGGTGCGGGATGAGATGGCCAAACTTTTTGCTGCCGAGCTTAAGAAGTTTACGACTCGGCTGCAGCAGACTGAGGAAAAGAACCAGTGTCTTCAGCGGGAATATCAATCAGTGTGTTCCGAGTTGCAGCAGCGGCAAACGGAAGTCGATCTTCTGAAGCAAACTATCCTGGCAGAGCGCGAAAAGATTGAAGAGATGCTGACCGCTAAAGAAGAGAAGGAGAAGGCCATGCTTCAGATGTGCCGTCAGGAGCTGCAGGCTAAAAATCATCGTATTGAGGAACTCACTCGAGAATCCGATGAACACCAGGCAAGCATAGAATCGGAACGCAAGTCCATGAAAGTGGTTATGGCGCACTGGGAGAAGCAGCAAGAGTCCATTGAGCAGGTGGAAAAGAAGTGGCGGGAGCAGCTGGACACCATGAGAGCTGCCCACGAAGAGGCTATGCGAGCCGCTCAGCATCGTTACCAAAGTGCCAAACGCACCGCCCAAAACTACAAGCTCTATGCCGAGGACAAAGAGGCGCACATGAAGCGCGAGTACGAACGCATCAAGCGGGAATATGACGCCTCTTTGTCTAAAATTGAAAGACAGATGCACCAGCGCATCGGCCACAGAAGTCGCGAGCGGCATCACGATAAGGAGAACCAGCCCATCAACAGCAAACCCAGCAGTACGACTACAAGCAGCGGCAGTGGGAACACCAACAGTAAAGGCAGTTAGTTTAAGTTGCCTATTTTGTAAATCTTCGTTGTTGCAAATTGTTGAAAAATACACGCCACAAAACATTCCTCGTCACTTAATAAGGTTAATTAGCAAAAGCATTTTATTTAGCATATTTTTATTTAGCATATTTTTATTAATTTTATTGTACTTAAGTTTCGTGTTTATTCTTCATAAATCAGTTAGAATATTGGTTAAATAAAGATTTAGTTCGCTGATTCGCGATGGCTTTGATTTAATTGCAGCCAGCATTTTTCTAAAATTGCAAGAAACTTGTCAATTTCCTCTCGCCTCACACCCAAGGACGCCGCCACAGTGAGATAAGGCACTTCAAGGCTGTCATGATGGGAGCCGAAACCTAAAATAGATTTGTTAAAAGCGTCTTATTTTGTGCTACATTTTACTAACCCCTAAACTCATATCCATCTATGACCTTTCTTTGCCCAGGAACCACAACCCTTGCTCCGGAAACCCCACGTAATTGAAGCATGGAACCAAGTTGGGTAATGTCCTTGCTGCCGCTTGAATCTTTTGATAGGTTCTTCAGCGTAAGAGCCAATGAAATAGTATTGAAGCTGGTGTCGATCACAGTTTCTCCATGGCTTTCAGCAAATTTTCGTAGACAATCTTTCAGGTAGTTGAAGTTCTCTTCGCGCTGTTTGACGAGTGATTGGTAACCTTTCCGGCCCAGGGAGAGAAGTGTCATAAACACGTCCAGGGACTGAGAACCACTGGCTCTCCCAGCATAGCTACTAGCTACGTCATGCAGCAGCTTCTCATCAAAGCTGGCGACAATGGCGCCGCCGACAGGCACAAGGAGGTTCTTATCACTGCTCTGGACAAAAAAGTCAATGCGACCAAATCTATTCGCTCTCTCCAAATGCCGGAGAATATCCGTTGATTGTAATCCATAGGCATTATTAATTAGGTGGGGAATGTCTGACTCCCTTGAAAATTTTGCGACTTCCACAATGTCATCGCAATTCCGTGGCGCAAAACAACTTGTTGTGGTGTAAAGACAAAGAATGTTATCAGCACCTAATTCTTCAATCTTTTTGCTAATCATATCTATGTCAGTGTGAAGCGCTTGCCTCTGGACTTGACAAGGAATGATAACAGCTTCCAGTCCAGCTGCAGTCATTGCTTTGAAGCAAGACTTCTGATCTATTCGCGACCACAGCACATACTTGGCATTGGGCCTTTTTTTCCGCAAACTCTGCAGGCACAGCGTTATTGTCATGCCGGTGCACATCGGAACTAGGAAGCATCCAGAGCAACTGGGCAGACCGATGGCGCGCATTAGGTCCAGAATGAGTGCGTTTGTAAGACGAGCTAGCAGTGTAGATCCAGCAGCTTTTGGTTGAGCCTCCAACAGGTCGCCAGAACGTCCAATCCCATGACCAAAGTTGTAGTGCCTTCGGGCCACAAGTCCTAAAATATTCAACTTTTAATACCCAACGTTGCTGATCCTTTGAGATTCTCACTGCAGGCAATGCGCGCCTCTCGTTCACCCAGTCCTAGTTTGTGAGGAAAGTTGTTGCTATCCAGAGAGGACAGCTGGTGCACTAGCTCTTCTATGTCATCATCCGACCATCCATTCTCCGGTAGCGCTCTCTAAGTTGAAAATAAACCCATATTGCGATCCTTTTACGGGTTTTTATATGTTTACCTTTTCAAGAAGTTCTTTAAATTGGCGCTGTTTGCAACGTAATGCCGCAACTCCCAACTGCAAGTAGTTACTGGGAACGAGTTTTTCAGGAATTTTCACGTCATTTAAGTTCATTTTTCTTAAAGATTGTAATTTAAATTATAAATTAAACAAACAATAAACCATAAGCCAATAGACCATTAGTGTGACCATGGGGGACAAAATGAATACGATTAAAAACCAAGCACGCAAGAAATCCTTCTGTTTATTTTGTTATCATAAACAAGACTTAATCACCCCTTAATAAATACTTTATGTATAAATACTTTATGTATTTATAAATTAAATTCTAACATCAAAATAAATAAAAAATTTTATTCCATATCAATACAGCTAACTTAAATTCAAAAAAGTTGCCATACTCTTTAAATCTATCTGGCAACCCTGAATTTAAGCGAATGGCGCCGCGATATAGCCAGCGTCTCTATGTGGCGTCATGTTTTGATAAATACAGTTATTTGTATTAATTTCGTGAAAAATTGTGTGGTGCTAGGAGTTATTATGTAAATTCGAAAATATGTACGTTGCAAAGACCCCCCGTACATCATGTTACAAGAGTTGTAATTTGGTTTTTCCGAATTTCAGGTCGGCTACAGAGTCAAATGAACGTACATTGGAGTTGGAAGACTTCCTTAGCCAAAAAGATATTGATACCGATCGCCTGGCTGCTTTTTTACAGCGCAAGGCCAGTGAGAAGCCACAGAGCAACCGGCTCTTTGGGAACTTCACCTTTGATGTCGACTTTGAAGTGCCATTGATCAGAAATCCAACAAAAGATGCTGCGGCGATCAGTACGCCACCGGAAACTGTTTCCGATGAGAATGAACCTCCAGCCCAAGCTAACAATGCATTGCCATCACCTACTTCTGACAGAGCTACACCTCCAAATATTTTGGCTCCTGTTCAAAAGGACCCTACTCCTCCAGCCGTTTCGCCCCCTCCCGTTCTTTCGCCAACTCATCGAAGATCTTTACGACGTAGTGGAAATGTCCCTGGCTCGGACAAGCTACGCCGCCATGCTATCCGTCGGCGATCTCAGAGTTGTGGGCGCCAACTGCTCAAGGAGTTCGAAGAGTCCTGCAAAAGTCCTTCTTCGTTTGTAAGTACTTTAATTTTGGATCACCTATTGATTATTTATGCATTGCTTTCTCAATTTTCTTTTAGTTTCCTGGCACATGCAGCACTCCTCGCACAAGTGGGAACCTCGCATCACAGCCGACAAGCCTCCCGAATGAGGGAAACGCAACTCCCTTATTAGCGGAAAAGGCTACTTTTAATAAATCTGTACCGGCCCAACCCGCCACAGTTGAAGAACAGTCAGAGGCCGAAAAAAGTCAAGGAAGTTTGCGTGTTCGCTCGGATCTTGTCGCCGAGATCGCTCAACTCTGTGAGGGGCGTCTGAACTCTTTCCAAGAATCTATATTGCAGCTAAACAGCACCGGAAGAGCACCCAGAAATCGATCAGAAACCCGAAAATCGCAGTCACGAGCAGACACGAGTAGACAACGTACCTACACTATCGAAAAAGGACCTGTTCCCGGACAACTTCTTCTGTCTCCTTCTCAACCCAGTGAACTGTCAACGCAGCAAGTATCCGTTAAGGTTAAGCGCCTTGGGTCTCTAACTTCCGATGAACATACACCACCGCGATCTAGCTTCAACGCTGGAGTTCAAGCGGAGCCAGAACCTGAGATGGTTGGTACGGAAGCTTGCGTTCCCGATACTCCACCACGATCGAGCTTCAACGCGGGTGTGCAATCGCAGCCAGAACCTGAGCTGGTGCTGCCTGAAACCCAGCCGAACAATACACTTCCACAAAGCGGCGAAGATCTGGCCGCCGTGATGACCGAAGACGAAAGTGACGACGATCAGAGCACCAAAGCTTTGAATCTAGCACCACCTGGCGGAAATACAACCAGGCGAACTCATTTGACGGCAAGGCATGCAATGCTAGATAAAACAAAAGAAAACTCTGTTCAGCTACTTGACCTGCATCGGTCTGTAAAAAAATCAAAGAAGCTAGAATTGTTTGATGGAAAGCCTCGAATGACATCTGTGCCGTTGAACAAGCCCCCAAGTGTTGCTATAAATGGTGAGCAGTTTGCAGAGGAGCTGGCACGCATGAGCAACTATGAGATTCTAGATCTACGCAAGCGCAACTCATTGGGCAAGGTGTACGCAGTGAATGGCCGTACCAGCCAAAATAAGGAACAACAAAAAAAATTGGAGAAGAATATTGAATGTGAGCTCTTGCGCAGAAATCTACGTAATGATGTTGAAGCACTTCCGGGATCACCATCCAGCTCATCCGGCGACTCTGCAGATAATGAAGAGTCCTTGCCTGCCCGACGTTTGTTGACCCGAAATCGAAAGCAGATAAAAGCCAAAAGATCTGGTCGGCGGACCGAAAAGCCAATGGTATGTGGTGTATTTCTATTTTAAGTAAATAATAATATCAATCCTAACTATTATTTTATCGTATCCAGTCAGGAGAGCTAATTAATTATATGAACCTCACCAAGGCAAGGGAGAGTCGAAAGAAATCATCAATAAATACTACAAAACGTATTTTATACACTAAAGGCGACTCTCAGGTAGAAGATTCCGACTCTGCTGTGTCTCCCAAAAAGCAACAGAGGTTAAGCCAAACTGTTGGCAATATTTCCATCGTTCCTCCACCGCCTGTGTATTTGCGCCACTCACAATCAATTGTCGATCACCGCCCTGACAGTAATTCTTTAACTGAAAATGATGTGTGTCCAGCACCAAGGGACTTCGAAGACAGACACACAACTTCCGCTCAACAGAATACCCTACAAATCGCTTCGCCTCCTCCCGAATACGTTGATAGTACTCCCCAAAAAGTCTCTGTTGGGCGAAAAAGCACTAAGAGGGCTACAATTTCGCCACTCCAGGCGACCCAGGATTCGGGTCACAGAGATGTGTGCGAGGAAACAAGAGCAGCAAATGTAACTGAACGACAAAGTATTGGAGTCATTCCACCTCCTCCTGAATACAATCATAGTAATGCTGATCCCGAAAGCCCTGTCTGCGAGCATTCAAAATCGGCTAATATGAGTAACGCTAAAACTAAGTCTAGTTCTAAAAGAAATCTTACAAAGCGAAAGGCTTCCAAGTCACGCATATCTGTAGATCATGATATGGAGGAGCCGATTTCCAGTAAGCCAAATCGTAGCCGCGTAGAGTCTTCAGATGTGAGGGATGATTGTTCTGATAATATGGAAGCTCTTCGAATGTGTACACCAACACCGCCAACCGTTCAAGAGACGAGTTCTGCGCTTGCTGCAAATCAAAAAGAACCAGATCCTTCAACTGTGCTTGAGGATGGGCCCAGCACCAGTTATGCGGCACGGCAAGCTCTTGAGAAAAGCATGGTGACATCAACGAAAAACTCCGAGAAGAATGCATCTAATGATGATGTCTTTAAAAAACCACTTGCTCCGGCTCCAAGGGCAAAGTCAAAGAAGAAAACTAAAAGCGAGGTCGAGAAATTGGTGTCTAAACTTCATGTAACTTTGCAAGCAGTGGATCACGATGCAAGTGGTGAGTTAAAAAATCTGGTTAAATGGAAAAGGTTGTAGCATATTTACTATTAATTGCATTTCGCAGGTATTCGGCGTTCAGCTCGAGGGCATATTCCACTCCAAAATAACTGGGTGCATAGTGATATTGACCTAAAGGCTCTAGGATTCATGAAACAGGCGTATACTATCTATGGCGACGAATTAAAACCGAACAAGAAGAAGTCGAATAAGAAAACGACCATGGAAAAGAAGTCGACTCAGAAAGATCACCCAGTATGTAGCAGCACGCCGAGAGATGCGGGCAAGTCGCTACAACCATTCTTTAACACTCTCGGGCTTGAGGAATTGGAGCTAACAGATGAAGCCACCGAAGTAAATAAAAATCGTGAAGAAAAGCCGCCTGCAAAGGCTAAAAAGAGGGGACGAAAAAAGAAGGAGGCAACTAAAGAACTCCCCCAGACAGTAGAATCTCATACTGCGCAGGAGGAGATAAATCCATGCGTTACCGAAATCCAAATTCCATCTGTATGTTCGAAGGAGTTGGAGCAGGAGCATGTAACGAATCGGGAAGTTACTGCCAGCAGTACGCAAACCTCAGAAAGCTCACATCCGGGTGAGCAAATGGATGCTACGCTGCAGTGGACCAATTGGCTACGTGGAACAAGCGATTATGAACTCGGCAGATCAGATGCAGACGGAGATACTGCATGTGAGTTATTTTATGAAATCTTTTGATATTTTGTGCTAATTCATTATTTAAAATAGCAGCTCGTGGAAGGGATTTGGAGTTTACAAATCTGGACGGCATCGAGTATGCCTTTTACAAAACAAAAGAGAAGGCCACTACGGGATTTATGCGTTTTCAACCGTACCAGGTTCGCGATACAAAGCGAGCCAAATTGTGTGACCTGGTAAGAAGAATTTTATTTTATTTGTAAGCAATATATTTATATATATGTTTCTTGTATTTCTATTTGTAGAAGTTCATAGTGCAGTTTGGTGAATTTGCAATACAGACCGAATCAAAGGAATATGGGGAAGAGCAGACTATCCTACGCATCGGGGACATGATTGAAGTAGAAAAGGGTAAGATATCACAAGTGTAAGAAATATTTGTGCCTTTTTAATAGTCTTCTCTTTTCAGGTGTCTCATATAGTATTCAAAATACATTAAACGACATCAGTGTTCTTTTGTTTATAAGATCTTAAATTTGTAATGTTAGTTTAATTATTTTTGAATAGTTATACATTATATTATCATTTTGAATCACTGAAATCGCGTAAATATTAAAGAATACAGTTATATTGTTTTTTGTTCTTTCGAAGTAATCGTCTCGTGTCTTTTCATTTGTCCATGGTGACGAGAAATGTCAGTGGTAGCACGCACACTTTATTTTCTGGGCAAGCTGAAACACCTACGCATTGTTGCCGTGCATTAGGGGTATGTTTGTTTATTCTTCCTACACCAGTGTATCCCGTCTAAGCTGCTCAGAATTTCAAGTTCATTTAATTTCCATTTTCTTTGAATTTCACAAGTTGTGTTCTATGATAGATGTGAGGGCGTGAGCGAGGCTATGGGTGTGGGCTGGACGGGTGCGACATCGGAGACTTCAAAAGCGAAATAGCAAACAAGCGTACGGACAGAAACAACAAACAACAGCACCACGATGTGTTGCCAGCTCCATCAAGTCAACACAATTGTAGAACACCGCATGCAACTTTCGAACCATTTTGCACGTATTCTTTTGTGGAAAGATTATTTTTTTTTTTTTTGGAAAAGTACACAAGGCACACACTCGGCTGGAACACAAACCTAAATTCAGAAAAAGCAAATTAAATAAACAGAAACTTTCTCGGTAGGTGCGCCTGCATAGTAACTGGTGTCTTAAAGCAGAATTTTAAATTAACAAAACACAATCTGACATACATTACGGCGGTTTCAAGCCTTTGATCATCGGACTCGCCTTTTTGAACTCCCGGACCTGTTAATGAAGCTACACTGCAGATTAAATCTTTAGATTTCTATAAAAAAAAAAATTGAAAAATAACCTATAGACTCCTAAAACTTTTGTATATTATATATGTATGAATTTTACTTTTTGTTAGTTTATAACAAGTTCCTACGAATAAATACTGATTTTTTACCATGTAGAGCTGATGCCGTCTGTGTGGGTGTTTTGAAAGCAGCAGCTGGACTCCACGCCCACCGCCAATTGCACTTCATGCATGCCAATCAGCAGGATACCTATAGTGTTCCTTTTGAACATATTCGTCTCAGAGTCCTAGCGAGTGGGCGGCAAAGGTCTTACAAAGGTGGGTGGACGGGTCTTGTAGCCTGGTTAGCAGGATGCCCAACCAGTTGCTCCTTTTCACGTTCAATTTCAATTTGTTTGACGGCAGCAGGCGACAATGCCTCGGTAGGAATGCCGACAGAAAAAAGACAATCAATCCTTGAGTAAATAAAAACGTCTATGGTCACTTATGGATACTTTTATTTTGCTTGTTTGTACTTAATGGTAATATATATATTATATATTTATATTTAAAAGAAAGAAAATAGCCAATTTATCTATTATTAAACTATTTTATAAAACAAGACCATAGCAAACCCTTACATTCTCTGAAGCATATCAGGATCACTTTCGGGTCCCTTGAGGGCCTTTGTATTGAAAATATTGGAAATTGTTGTACTGTGCGCTTTGAATTTTGTATACAATATCAGTTTACACTGCAATACCGTTAATTGATTGACCTTGAGATAGATTGATACATATGCACACCTAAAGCCTTTAAGTTATAAGCTCATTTTAAAGGTAAACACCTTAATCTATTTGCTGATATAAGCGGCAGTTCTAACAAATGTAATATGATGTATTATATAAAAATATAATCATACTTTATTCAGGTCAGACTTGCCATAATAAAACCCAGAATCTACGGTCCCCATTCGTCTTGCTCTTGGTATTGTTTTCTGTGACGTTGAAATGAGATTTCTGTTATCAAGTATACGCCAAGTAAGCCAGGGCTAAAACAAAAAAAGGTGTTCATGCATATTTATAAAGTTGCCGGGTGTGTGTGTGTGTGTTTGTAGGGGTGTCAACAAATCCATTCTTGGAGGTTGCTATAAACCCAGAAATTTCTCTTCTCGGTCCACATGCATTTGCATTGCGGACAAGAGTCACAAAGTTTTGTTTTTTTGTTGTTTTTTGAGGGCAGCTGCCGAGAGTGTCTCATGTGACTGCCAAATAAATAGACCCTTATCAAAATTTAATTTTACTTCGGGTCAGCCATGTACACTCGTCTGAATAGACATCTACATAAGTCTAGATATATATGGGGATATTTCTGGTATGTACTTGTATATGTATGGATCCGGGGGTGCGTATATCTTCATTCACTTGGCCGTTAAAGAGCTGACCACAGACACTGGGGTCAACATAAATTCTTATTTAATTGTTCAAGTTGACGTCGATTATGGGACATAAAAGCATTAGGGGTATTTTCTGGATATTCTAATTGGGTTTCATGTAAAACTTGAACAATAAATACACATATTTGACTTATTCAAGTGAGTTTAACATGCAAACCCATTTTAATTGGCTTGTGACATTTATTATTTATAATACCCTAAGGCCTAATTTAATTTTCACCTATAATTCGAATTTGGATAATGTTAACGATTGATTTATTTTCATTTGCATTGCAATGAATATAAAATTTTAAAATTGATGTATTTTTATTTTAACTTTTATACATTTAGTCATATTTTGGCTTAGTTCAGCCGCAGATGCCACAATCACCGCACCGGCCACATAATATGACATCCTGTGTGCGGCACTCGGTTACCCATCCTCGTTAGTAGAGGCAGTGTGCCAGGCTCCTGGGAAGCGTTTTTCATATGGAACATACAAACGCTAATTAAGAGCAGCTGCAGCACTCATTGCATTGCGGTTGATTAAAGCATTGTCTCCATCATCAGATCCCTCGCCAAAATACAAAATCTGTGCCAGTGGCACTCGCTGCGGTTGTCACCCAGCCACTGCACATGCACCTCCCAAATGGCCTATTATTCGTATTAAAATAAAACAATTTATCATTTAACAAAATATATAAAGGAAATGAAACATTTTTATAGGAAGAAAGTGAAGAAAAGTGCCTCTATTCTAACCATGTCTTAAATAATTAACAATTCTCAAAATCTATTCTATTTCAGTGTATTTTAGAGCTCACTGACCAAATAAAAGGTGGCCTCACTTCCCACTTGTGACTGTCACCAGGTGTAACTTTAATCAGGACATCGTGAAATTGGCCTGCGGGAAGAGACACCTACACCATCTGATTAACAGGCTTTTTTGGAGAGACCCTCCACACTTTACTCATTTTAATTAATGTTGTTTCTGCTGTCGTGGTAAATGTTAATTATTCAAATTAGTTTTCGTTTTACATTGAAAAGGGTTATATACGGGGATGTAGGTAGTTGGGAGGATGCCACGCTTATGTTGACCAAAAATGTGTCTCATTTGCGGTTCACAAGAGGCACTGTCCGGCGTTAACAAATGTCAGCCATATACATATATAGTCTTTTTGACATAATTAAATTGTCCATGAGGGAGGATGCAGGTTAGGTCTTTAGATCAATGAAAATGGTGGAGGGTTAAGGTTTATTGAAACAGTCCCTGTCAACCCATAAATGGTCCAGGTTTTTTTTGGTTTTAGTCCAGGTTTTAAGACCTATGGAATTTCATAGTATTTATTTTTAAAGGAGTCTTAAATGAACTCACAGATACAGTCATATTTAAATCGACAGTTTCAATTTCATTCTAACGTAAACTGAAAAAAAAATCTGTAGAATCTAGAGTGCTATTGAAAGGAAATTGCGAATTTGCAAGTCTTTGCTTTCATTGTATATAAATTCAATTAAAGAAACGCTCGGGACCTCGACAGGCTTGGAGCTATAAACCAGAATGTACGTGTAACGAAAATAAAAGCGGATATGCAAATAAAAAGCTTGGATATTCGAAAATTGAAATCGAATAAAAATGCACACCTATTCGGGGGAATTTGGCACGTGTCCAGATTTTGTCATATCGTTTTTGGAATTTGCATTTTGAGGGAAAAAGGAAATTTTTGTAATTTGATTGCGCAGCGGAAATGCATCGATGCATTCCAGTGGTTTAAAATGGCAACATTTCAGTTTCCTGTTCACTGCATTAGGGGGCGTTAAGAGGATATCTGCAATCGATGAACCGAAATGTTAACCCACAACTGAAATTTTCTCAAAAATATGACACTTCTGGCGAGTACATGAAGCCATCAAAATGGATTTGAAAGGAGGCAGGCAAAAGCAGCGGTGCTGGGAAAAGAAAAGTCACTCAGTATAGACCATTTTTTGAAGGTAGAGAGGGAGGCGGCGTAGGAAGTCCTTCAGCCACGTTGACAACGTCGAAAGTGCAAACTCGGCAGCATCAGAAATCGCCTTTGATGGAGACCACGACCTTTTTGGCACAGGCTCTGGGGCGACCAGGTGCTGGTCGAGTGTCCATCCAAAGTGATTTCGTATGTAAGATGCAGCGAATGTGTGCGAAACGGCTGCATGCAAATTGTTTGCCCGTCGGCCCGGTGCCAAAATAGTGCCGGGGGTGGCCGTTGTTAGCCCACGAACATCATAGCTACAGAACCACGACCACTACTCCGACGTGGAGCAACAGTTAGCTTTCCAAACTTTCCACGAGGAAAAAGCCGGAAGCCAAAAGGGGAAAAATGGCGCGTGCGCATAGTTCTTTGAAAGGGGAAGTTGCCTGGAACTGCTTTCTAGCTAAAGTTTTAGATTTATAAAAAATTTTAAATTTGGAATCTAGACTCTTTTTATCTTTAAATAATTTTTTAAAATTATTATTTCCAAATTTTAGTTTAACTTGTTCTTAGTCAGAGATTACGAAAAGAGGTTACAAGCCACAAACCTGCCACAATTACAGTAATGGAAACAACAAGACTATTTTGAAAACCTGTAGAGAACTAACTTCCCCACTGATTCCATCTTCAAAGGAGTCAATATGGCCCTCATTCTATGAGCCAACCCATCAGCTGTTGGACTCCAATCAGAGCAGCTGGCGCGACTGATAAGAAGCGGGGAATACCAACCCACTTCACCTGTCCACTGCCAATGGTTGGTTGGAAGCGCCGCCGTTGCAACTGGAAGCCTTGTTGGTGTCCTCGGCTCCTTAGCCGACTGGCGGCAGTCGTTCGGGTCGTGCTTCTGGCCAACACTGTCGCAACAGTTTGGCCAAATCAGCCGCGCATTCCGATTCAGTTCCTGTACGGCATTGCAAGCTAACGGTATCCCAAGCCGGATCGCAGAATACGGTTGTCTATCATTTGGCGGCGGTCGCCGGAGCGCGAACAACAAGTGACAGTTTCGAAATTAAAAACGGTTGCGAATAGGCTTTTTGTTCTGAAACAAAAAAAAAACAAGAATTTCTTACAATCAATTCGAATTCAAACTGTATCCAACGTGGCGTATACGTAATAATTGTATCGGTCATCAAAAACCATTAAAAAATTGTGACTTGGCGGAAAAACTGACACCGATTGTTTGTAAGCCATAAAATTTTAATTGAATATATCAATGCTAAATGTAGGGTCAACCAATTAAAAATATTTTTGATTGGTCACAATTGTTCGGATTTTAAACAAAGACACCGACGCTATTCTATTTAATAATTGATTCCCATTGATTATTTTAAAATAAATATAAGAATATAATGTAATTTTCATCGGCTTGTTTGTGCATTTTATATACAGAATGGTTTTTTAATGATGAGATTTAACAAATAATCAAGTTTTAGAAGTTACACAAGATTATGTGCCTAAGAATAGTTGTTTATATTTTAGTTTTTATTCGATACTCTTGACATAAAGTTTGTAAGTGATTTAATATCTGAAACGATGTTTGAAAATCGAATTTTTGGGAATTGTGATTTTTGGGTCCAAGAATGACTCAATTTTTCTTACATAATCCATTTTCATGGCTTAGGTAATGCCAATTGTGGGCAACTATCCCATGTGGCTCACAACTATGTATGTTAGGGTTGTGAGCCAAAGTCGAAGGACCTTTTGAAGGCGGAGCAGTAGGACGGCGTGGCCTGCCATCGGATTGCATCTTCAAGCGCACAATTCCGTGCCATGTCAACGGCCAGGGTAACAACAAGGCAACTTATATTTTTGAGACCATTAAAAACCTCCAAACACTAAAAACCCCAAAATAACAATAATAATGGTACAACAGCCATAGCAGTGGAAATTCAGGAAATGCACTTTCTTCCGCGACAACCGAAGCAATTTCATCCTTTTATGTGCCGAAGTTGTTGAAAAACCACCAACGGGGAAAATCGAGGTGTGCCACCAGACGGGAGTGGGAGCTGGGAAAATGCAATTCGGCTTTTCGCACACTTTTCTTTCTCAGCTCCCCCTCTCAACTTCTATTTTCTTTCCATTTGGCTTTGCTTTTGCCTGCAATTTGTTTTTCAATGACTTTGTAATTGAGTTAAAAGTTTTGTTCTAATTTAGGTTGAGTATTTTTTTTACGGACTTCCTATAATGGAACATTTTTTCACGTTTTTCATCGAACTAAAAAACTGGACCATAAATCAATCGCATATTCCACCACAATTAGCGGACAGTTGATTAAATTATATGACACGAGGCTTCATAAAACATTGCTCCTGGGTCAATAAATTAAACAATTAATGGTCCAGCGAAGGCCATCAATGGAACTGCAGCATCATTCCTCGTTGAGGCGAGTCGACTCGAGTCCCGGCCATGAATCCTCCTTTACCGGGCTTATCCATTACCCAACGATAAAGACGAGAACGAGCCGGACCGAGTGCGTGGCTGACAATTAAAAAAAAAGCTCGTAAAACGTGGCCGGCTCCGTTGGATTTCATGGGAAACAACGAGAAAATGGACATCGAACAATTTACAGGCGTAACCAAAACGGGCAACGTCATGCGGACATTGTCCTGTCCGAGGATGGGGAAGGAAGCAGGAGAATAATCGTCGGCCATCAGCGCTTCATGTCACGTTATTAATATACCCTTTGTACTTTTGTAGGGCTCAAGGGTATATTTGTGGGACTAATATTATAAAGTATGTTGGTATTTGAACTGCTAGGAATTAACCTAAAAAATTACCAACTAAAAAGTCTATTACTATACATTTTTTTATTATTTTTCCATAAGTAGTCAATAAAAGAAAACGAATTACGGCCCCAAGATGTAGGCAACATTTTATTTATACATATCCGGTATATGAAAGTCGTAATCCTTTTGTATATCTTTTCTCCTACATTCGCGAGTGTCCCTTTTGCATTCTCTACTTTCTCTTTGGAAGCTATTAAGGGTGAAATTTTTAATTAAATTCTCGCTTGAATTAGCCCCGCTTCAGTCACGTGTTAATAATAATAATCATAATAATCAAATGACCAAGACGACTTTTCAGACGTAATCATGCGATAAGGCTATGACGTAGGAGTAGCCTCTAAGCCCTTACCCTTTACCCCATCCCCTTAATCCATATCCGATCCACTGCGGAAAATCCACCGCAATAAGTAAAAGTTTCTACGGTCAATTGACTTTGTTATTGGAGCTCCTAGCTGGTTTTGGCCGCCGTTTTGGCCGCTATGATGTTGGTACGTTTGTTTGAGATTTATGGCCAAAGGCCCAATCAGGAGCAGGGCCAAGCTGATTAAAATATTGTTTGACGTTGCTGGTCGCTGGCCCGTTGCTGCTTGATTAACTTGGCCAGTTAGGCGGGATTACAGGGCGGCGGGTTTATGGCTAACTAGCAACTGGAATAGCGGCGCTCCATTTATTTATACCAGCATTTATTTATTGACAATTGAGGTAGGTGCCGAAGGACAATATTGTTGTTTACAAAAAAAATATAAATAGAAACGAAAATAGGTCTATGTACATTTGATTGCATATTAAACAGTTGACTAACGAATAACACTACTGTCTTGTTTTAAATAAAGTCCTTTTTTGTGTTTATTTATCGTTGGATAACTCTTATTAAAGAATCATTTAATCAAACATTGTTTAATAATTTATTGAAAGTATAGAAGTATAGAAAGAGTAGAACAACTTTAAAGTTGATTAAAGTAAAAGGTTACTATTACCACTTTTCCAGAAAACAATCGATCTATTTATGTATTATCTACTTTCTTTACACATTTTCTCAGTGCATTCAAAATTCCAACATAAATTGTAGTTTTCCTGTAAAAATATTTTAGTTATTCATCCGGCGTATATGTATGTACATTTATGCCCTAGGTTACGACAAATTCTGTCGGTTACTCAAGCTTTTAGTTTTTATCAAAATATTTTATGACAATATACTGGGAAATACTCCGAAACCTTTTGCCGTCTTCGTGGAATTCGTTGATATCCTTTATGCAAATATTTAAGCAGCAATGCCTGACAGACAACAGAGAATGGAGCTAAAGAAGCGGCAACAACGAGGCAATGATTAGCCGAGGGCCTGGGGCAACCACCTAACTAAGTAAAATACCCCCACCAATTCCTTCGTAATAGTACCCCCAACTCCGGGGGCCGATTCAAAGAGACCACCTACCCGTATCCACCGTGATGCCATGTCGCCTATCACCCACGTACCCACATGCATACATAAGGATCGTCGCGTCCTTGTCGCCGTGTTTAAATCAATTTACGCGCGCTTTGGCATATTTAGTGGCATAAAACAGCACAACATGCCGTCGAGAGTGCCTTGGCAGAGGGGCACGTAGGGAAAGTGAAAAGTGCCGTTGACAGATTTTTCTCGTTTTCGGCTGGATGACATCGCTGGGAAGATGGCTCCGACATGCCGCAGACACTGCAAAATTTATGAACGCAAAAAAGGCGAAAGCTGGCGCGGAATGCGATGCCTTGGCGGTGGAGGAGAAATGTCGTCCTGCAGAAATCTCAATGAATGCTATATGTATGACAGCAGTTAATTAAAGCTTTTGGGGGGAATGTGGCGAAAATATCCGTAGCTTTTAATGTTTATATATCTGGTTAATGGGTTCAGTTTTCATTACATTTAATTTTCAGCAAATAAAATACTTTTAGTAGTACTATTATATTTATCCTATTATATATTAGGACTATTAATGCTGGATGCCCCCTGAACTGAACTAGCCCTGACTAATAATTTTATCTGTTTTTATATTCCATTTCTCAAGCACGTCCTGCTGCTAATAAACCCAAAGCTCATTCAAGTAAAATTCTGGAGCAGCCACAGAGGGAAATCCCAAATTAATAGACAATTCAAGTTTTATAGTTTACGAGAAGATGAACGCCTTTATAAACGCCATGGGAGTGGAAAACTCTTTGGGGTTGGGCATTAAACTTGACAAGTAACATCTGCTGAGGAAAATTAATTAAATTGAAAATTAAAGCAGAATAAACAAAGCAGAAAAAAATGATACCAAAAGGGTATCATTGCCTGCATTGATAAGAGCATATAGAAAAAGCTCCCAAATAAACACATTGCTCGTATATGTGCCTCATATAAGCAGATATTTGCATATTGATAGGTTCAATTAAGTGCGTGGACGCTCTCGGGTTCAATTTGCTTAGGCAACCTTCTTTTAACATTTTTTTATTGGCAATTTTTGAACCTATCCCTTTTCTGTGTGTTATTGTTGTCGGCTTAAGCCGAAGCATAAATATTTAAATTTGTTGCTGGACCAGGAAAATTGATAGGATTTAATGGCATTAAGCGGGCGGCAGGACTAGAGCCATCGATGCTTCTGGTATTGATGGTGATGCTGAGTTTTCGATAAGCTCGGTCATAATGCGATACCAGCACTGCATATGTGAGATTTTTTGGGTATCTAGGGATGATTTGTTAAGTTCTCACCCATCATCCCCTCAGCCCATCAGCCCACCCACTGCCAATAGATCCTGCCCTTTATTTCGGGCTTTGATTTATGTCCCGCACATTTTGGGGCTCATTAAAAAGCCATAAAGTGTAGCCAATAATGAATGAGCCAATAAATGGCCAAGTTTTAAGACTTGGACTTGGAACAACCTAAAAAAATCTCATTAACTTGAGTGATCTTAAGGTGAAACTATGTCTTTATAATGCATTTAAATATAGACTCTATAGGCTTATATGACTCTTTAGTTATCTGTGCACTTTATTATTATATATAAACTAATAATTCCTATGCCTTCGACTAAATGATACAACGATAAAACATTCATAATTTAATAAAGTGCACTTCTCATGTCCATAAATATGTAATTGCAATGCAATGTATAGTACATTGATTTATATCCGAGTATCAGTTCTATCTCAAATGCAATTTACAATGTTTGCCACTAAACTCTGTGCAAATATTTCAAATTGCACTTATCAATATTTGCTGCCATTGTTGTTATAGCCAATGGTTTTTATTGTTAACCGTAGTGGTAGGTTTGTATGTATAGAGCAGTTATTATTATCATTTGTACATTTACCGTTGGCGCTGACGTAGCTTCTATGGCCAACAACTCGACTCCTATATATTTTCCCAGTCAGCCCTGGCCCGTACTTGTCCCGAACCTGTCCTGACCCTGCCCATGACCGCGTCAGTGTGCCGCTAAAGCGCCCAGTGGGAAAATCACACAGAGGGCGAGTTCACAACATGCGGCATGCGAATGCCGAGTGCTATTTGCCGAGCTGGCAACTTAATTAAAAGGCCAAGCTAAGCACCTTGTTGGACAATTATAGTTGCCTATGAATATTTGATTTCATTTTAAAACTTGTGTATTTTGCCAGCAAGCGAAAGTTGTGGTTTGGAATACGTATAATAGCAGGCTATCTTATCGTTGCCAAGGCTGGTGGTTTCTCGAAACCAGGTGCTTTTAAGGATAGACAAACTGCATATTTGGGTAAAGGATTTTGTGAAGGAGACTTGGGTCTCCATTACTATATAATAGATGTTTTGGTGGGCGTTTAAAGCATAGTGCATCATGTTAAAAAATAATGCAAACTATTTGTATTTACTGTCCTTGACTGACACCCATACTATTTATTTGTTGCAAATATCCCAGATGGCGATACAAATTCTCGAAACCTTTCCAACTTGTTCCTATAAAATGAATTCTTCATGGGGCACTTAACCGAAGAGCTGTGTTTGTGAACATCGATTTATTCGTAAATTTATGACTTTGAGAGCTCCATGAGTGCGTTTTGTGCACATGTGTGCATGGTAAGTACACTTTGGATGCATTGTTGGGAATTTATAAGGGGGCGATGGATGGTGCATGCGATTTAAATGTAAACGCAACCGAATCTGCGACTGCAACAGCTAAAATGTAACCAAAAATGTTATACGACTTTTTGAGGCTGAGTTTGTCGTCGGGACATTTCTCATGGCGAAAACTAACCAAATTGTAGCTGTCGTATTGGTTTAGTGGTGTGCATGGGAGGTGCCACATTATTCATATGGCAGAGACCCGACGCCGTTGCCACTGCCACTGCCATTGCCACCCATGCCGATGCCGATGATTGCAACTCGCGGGTGCATGCACAATTGATTGCCATTATTGCCTGGGAGCGAACATTGTCGATGATTTTGTTAGCTTGTTTGTGTTTGTATTTGTCGCTGTCTGCACTTGTTGTGGCCATAATTGAATTTTATGGCCGCTTATTTTTATTGCTTCACACCCCACCCCTCGAGCTATCTAGCTCACCGCCCAGCACCACTCTGGCATCTGCCAATTTATGACACAAATCGAAATTGACACACAGGGCGGCAAACTTTGGAGTAGGTGTCGCCACCCCAGCAGAGTTACTACTCGATACATACATACATATATAAATAATTGATGCACGCAAATGGCAAAATATGCCATCAAAATTTGTTACGACATTCGTGTCCAGCAAGGTAATGAGGAAAATTGGGAAATGCGGTCAACTATTGGATCGCTCATTCACTTCCTGTTCGAGCTTGTTATTGCCAAAAGTTTTATTCTTGGGGTATATTGGTTTTTCTACATTATTGAAATAGATAGTATCGTAAGGGTCACATGGGTGCTAAAGATGGACAGGTGTTCCCGAAAAAGTTGATTAAATTAATGAAATTAAACTAGGTCCTGAGAACTCTGGAATAAAAATAAACTGTATGTATAACTCAAAACTTTGAATTTCATTTTAGTAAAAAAAACTATTTTTTACCTTTTGAATATTTTCTCTTCAAGGAAAGAGTATTCCGCAACCAATTTTGTTCTAGTTCCGGGCAATTTTTCTTATTTTGTCACCGAGCAAATCAATATAATAAATTACATGTGCTGGTATTATATTTGGCCTTCTGGGTAGAGCTGAAAACTTTCCTCTGGCTGCCCGTCGACTGTGTTTTTCCACTCGCATTGTCCTTACGGGCAGGTGTGAAGCCTGCCAAATAATAATGGAAGACACAACATGAAAAATTGAAGCCAGATGCCCGTCCATTCGGCCTAATAGTTGTTGCGAAAAACCGAAATACAAAAAGGAGTCCGGCGAGTGACCTAGACACACATCAGTGGACTCATAAATCTCAATTTGATTTGGGTTTCCTGCAAGCCTTGTCTCCGCATTCAACGATTTCTGCACTGGGCCCGGCCATAATTTATTTGATTTTCCCCAGAATGTCTTATTTTTCGGCCTTGACTCTTGCCCAAATCCTTATACGTGAATCAGTGAGTATCTGTGTGTGTGTAAGATGTTTTTTGTGTCCTGTGTCTGTCGTAGCCACGCCCCATTGCGCCCACGGCCCCAGTGTCCTTCTAATTGTTTTGCCATTGTCAATTTCCCGTGTAATTGCCTAGCAATTAGGCGGCCGTTAAATGAGCTTATATAACTCATGTGGAGGCGTTGCTTGGGAGAGAAGGGGGCGTGGCTGTGGAAGGCCCAATATCCTTCCGTGCAAACAATTAAAGGACGGGCTTTTCCTTAAAGAAGAAGAAGAAGAATAAAGGAGATGCGACTTGACGGCGTTTTCACAGCGATTTAAATCGCCCGCCCTCCGTCTTTGGCCGCATCCTGAAGTAGCGGAATATTAGCCCTTAGCCCGTAAAATAAGAGCCTTCCGATGGTCTGGATGGAGCTTGGCTTTGGCTAATTAGTTTAGCTTGCTCACTAATTGCATCAGCGACTGATGCTGTAGTCTCTGCTGGAACTTTTGCTTGACAGGCTAATGAAATTGTCAATGAAACCACACGAGTCCCATATCCTTTCTACATCGCACTTTTACCAACCGCCCACGCACTTGCCAGCTCCCACCTCCCACCACCCATATCCGGCATCCTGCATCCCGTTCTTTGTCACACATTCGTGTCTTAATTGCCTGCCCTCTCGCATAAGAATTTAATTTATAGCTCAGTCTGGCTCAAGGGTCGCCGAGGGTCGTTCGAGGGGTCGGACACGCCCAGTCCTGAACGGGGATTTCTAGATGTGCTTCGCTATAAACTATACTCGACAACAAGTGCACATGGGAAAACAAGCTTTACAAAATATGTAATTAACTTAATTGCATTTGCAGATATTTTATCTCGGCCTTTGCTTCTAAAACTAATTATATATATGGCTTGCAGCTTTTAAATTTTAATAGTCCATTAAAGAACTGATGATTTTTGATTTAAAAACTAATAAATATATTTTGTATCAATAGTAGCAATTAGTTTAATTGCGTGTTCAGATATAGCAATAAATCATGCTTGACATTTGATGATAAAATGTAAATTTATGGTTAATTTGTTATTTTTCGTAATAAATTAGCAATTTCATACTTAAGCGCACAAATTAATGTATGTATGTGCCATAAAAATGGGAAAAAGGTGAATCATTGAAAATAATTTATATGAAAATGAAAGTCAAAATATGTGCTTGATTTTAAATAATTGAGAATAAATCAAATCATAAGATAATAAAGAAGATTCCTAAAAACAAAACATTGGCAAAAATATGTTAGAATTTTTTATTTAAATGTAAAATCCAGGACGACTCCCCTTATTTTTATATGTGTATAATATGCACATGCCATTGTTCTGGCCAAGTTCCTGTGCTACTGGGTTTTTTTCTGCGGAAGCCGAGTCAGCCAAGAGTAAAGAAATCAATTAAGTGGGCTATGAGGTCAGCGGGAGGAGCGACAAAGACTGAAGGGGATGAGTGTTGGGTGGGGGGCGATGGGATGTGGTATGTGGGCGGGACAATTGCGGGTGCGATGGCGATAGATAATAATGAACGATAAGTGTTAGAGTTGCCGCCTCCCATCAGTCACCGCCCATCCGCCATCAGCTATCCGCCTTACGCCGTCCAACTGTCTGGGGGAATCCTTGAGCCGTTTCGAGGGCTTTGTTTGACATCCTCCACCCGTGCCGCCACCCTCGAGCTGCCACCCACTTCCTTCCGTCTGCCGCACTCCATTTGTTGACTTCGGGCTGAGTGCATGTGTAAATTTAGCCAACATTTTAAGTGTCAACTTGCTATGACAACTATAGAACGTAGTTGGTCGTCCTGCCTCGCCCAGGAGCTCATCCCCGTTAGTAGTCAGCTCCCCTGTGATTAATGGTGGCGGGTAAAGATACTTTGGTATTTTGCTAGAAACTACACACCACACTCTGCTCCCGAGGAGTGTCGATTCTTGAGAAATTCCTCCAGTCGGCATGTACGTTTGCTTTTCGAATGATTTATATCAGACAGAATGCGTAATGAGCGGAAACATATTTCCAAGACGGTACAATTACCGACATCTTGATTAATTTTGGCAGACTTAAAGAGATGGCTACAGTCTGCCTATTTGTAGGGGTGAAAGTTTGGGCTTTAGTGAGAACAACTTTCAGTAAAAGTAGGGTTACGTGTTTTCCAGACTTTGCGCGGCGCATTCATTCTAAATACAATACTGTTACGCAAAATAGTAACTGTGATTAATCGTTGGCCGCCTTCTGCCGCACATATCTCTGCCACATAGTGGGTGTGACGGAGGGAAATTATTTTTGGCCAACCGGAAAAGTCTAGTTAACAGAATGTTTCGCATTACATCAGCGCCCAAAAGTAGTAGAAATGAATGCATGCCTGCCGAGGAATTCCAGTACAAGGCGAGCTAACTTCCTGGAAGCGAATTCCTAATACGATTAAAATAGCTTGTCATACCAACATACACCGACGCGTCTGTTAATAATCTGCTTATGGAAATGATTAATTTTCAATTTACACGCAAATTTAATTCAGAATCTAAATGGCAGAAAATTTGTAGCAATTGATTTTTATAAGAAAGACTTGAACCTGAGGTTTCAAATTCCAAATTTCAATGACCTGAAAACATGGCAAAGGTTTCGTTTCGCTTTGATCGTTGCAAAAAAAAAATGGAAAAAATCATAAATAAATAAAACGAACAAAAATTAAATCAAATTGCGTGCTTAAGCTGCCAGAGTAAATAAAAATACCGCGCGACCGCACCTGTCTTAGCTTTATATTCTTCTTTTTTCATTTTTCCATACACCCATACCACTCATGTAGCCCTATAGCCGTATAGCCGGGTACGGTCGGGATTTCCCCTTCCGCCATTTCCCAGGTGGCCGCTTGTCGCTGACATGTGAAAGATATTTTAAAGCAAATATTTGCGCAGTGTTTGCGGTGCCTTGGATTGTGTTTTATTTTACTTTTTCCTGTGCGCTTCTCCTTTTTTTTGTGGCCCATAGGCAGTCAGGGAATCACTTACATTCACAGAACGAGAATGGAGAAAATCGGGGGCTGACGTGGCGTATGCGTGATGGGTTGTGTACACCGCTGCGGGGGCTCACTGCAAAAAGCAGCAGATTACGCTCCAGATAAGCAATTCGCCAAGGGATAGGCGGCGGATGAGCAATGAGCATGCGATTAGTTGCACTTATCCCCCGGGCCACTGGAAATTGAGTAGAGTGATCGGATTTGGGACCTTAACTTGATTGCCAAAATGATTGCCCAACAAAGGAAAAGGGAAAAGTGCTCAGATGCATATTAAAATTTTACTCAAATTAAATACTTAAAGCCTCGGCGCGTTAGTAGTGGCTTCTGCAATATTAAGTATACGCCCCAGACACCTTAAAGTCTTGCCATTTGCTTATTTATTACCTCGGACATGGCGGAAAACAGCCGAAATTGACCCACATAGTCGGTTTATGTATTTCTATGAAGTGACAGACAAACAGTAGGCGTCCTACCTTGCCTCTTCAGGTTTTCAGGTTTCCTTTTTTTCGCTACCTTTCGCTGTTTTACGACTTAATGACTCCACCGGGATTAATATGACTAATGGTGCTCCGCTTTTTATTCGATACCTGCCGACCCAACTCCTACATACACACATACACCCTATCCTGGCAGGACTATAGCTTTTGTGCAATTCATGTCGAAATGGTGTGCACGAGAAGGGACAAAATAATAATTATGGGCTCGGGGCTTGACTTTGGGTTTGTAATGTGCTGACATGCTATTTTTGCCCTGTGAAAATGTTCTCATTAATTATACGATAGGTAGATACCCTGGAAAAAAGGATTTCCGGGGAAAACGATGAGTTTTTTGGGGAATGAGTAAGCAGTTAAGGTTCTTGTAGTAAAATAAATAAGGTAAATTAGGAATTGTTAAAGTTTTTTTAAGTTCTCAGAATGAGTCTTACTTTAAATCTATTTTTAAAATGTTTCCACATTAAAGTTTTACAAGTATTTATTTGATAAATTATCAACTTGACCTTGAAACTTTAAAATTTTACAATTTTCCCAATAATATTCTAGGCCCCATTTTCTGACTAATCTATAAATATGAACTGTAGCAGTTGGAAATTTAAACACTCCAACCCCAAACACACTCGGAGACACTCGACACGCAGCCGCCCTTTTGGCCACGTACAAGTGGCTATTGAAGTGGCCGTTTGGCTGTCATTAGCCGGCTGCAGTGGCACATAAAACAACAAAAACTACCAACAGGCAACAACCAACAACAACAAGCCAGGAATAACATGGCAAACAAACAGTTTATCAAGGCGACCGAGCGCCTGGACGAAGGCGGCAAGGGTCAGCTTGAAGTGGGAGCCCCACTTATCTGGTGGCATGCATCAGTCAGTTAGTCAGTTAGTCATTCACTCAGTCAGTCTCTCAGTCCGTCAGTCAGCCAGGAAAATTAATTAACAACAACATTGACACTTGAACATTTGACAGAACGTGCAGACAGCTGGTCGGGTCGAAAGTTTTTGGGCGGAGGCGGAGGCGGCGGCTATCCTGCTCTTGTAGAGTCAACAAGGTGTTGTCAAGTTGAGGTCCTTTTCCTAAAGTTGCTCGATTTGCTCCTCGATTTCCCCTCTCACTCAAGATCTGTATTGTTTTGTGATGTTTTGCCTGATGTTGTGTTGTTATGCTGGTACTCCTGGTACTCTTGGCTGGTTCGTCCTGCTGACCGTGGGGCGGGGGTGGCTTCTAAAATAGCCCACTCCTGACCATCCTTAGTTATGCTTCTGTGGCCTGGGAATTGTGTTATTCCTTTGTTTTCCAAATAAATTTCATTTAGTGCTGTTTTGGGGGCACAATAGTCCTCTTCATACTGCTGCTTGTGGTTCCTTCGGTTATGTGGTCGGTTTTGAATTTTGTGGGTTGTGCCTCCGGCTAGTATTGTCGGTCTGGCGTGAAATATGCCTCAATTAATTATCCATGTTTGTGACATACGCAAACGCAGAATTGATTTGATTTCTGTTACAGTTGCTTATCAATATCGATTTCGTTTATTCAAAGTCCCTTTCTGCCCTTGCTCGCTACAAATCAAATGCAATTTTGCCGACCAATCGTCCGAGTTGGGAAATCGGTAAATCGAGCAAGCGACTGTGGGCGGAGAACTGGATAATTTATGGCGGCCCATTAATTATTGGCCATGGAGCTGTGTTATGACTTATTGACTGAAAGCCAAATGGGGTTAACCTGGTCGGGCCAACGGGCTTGAAATCCGACAAGGTCTGTTCTGTTTGGTATTGAAAATATGAAATTACCATTTACAATTATACATATTGTTGAATGGGCTGTAATATACGAAGATATCCAGTGATATTTTTAAATATCATATATATAATATTTGTAAATATTTGGATTATTTTTTCAAAGCTTTCACAGTTTAAATTTTAAACTTTAGATCGAGACTAGAATAAGCCTGAATCCTGACTGCCAATTGTTACCTTTAATGCCTGCTGAAATAGTTTATGCTTTAATTACGCCATTTTCTTTTTCTCTCTTGCAGCACAAACTTCCGGCAATTTTGTGCCATAAAATGTTTGCCACCAATATCCGCCGCTTGCTTGTCGCTGTCATTGACGTTGCCGCTGGCGTTTCAGAGTCCTGAGCTCCTTTCACTGCTCGTGCTCACTAGTAGCAGCTCACCGATTTTATTTCCGGTTCCGTCGCTTCCGCCATTTTACATTTGCAATTCGAATTGGCACGGTAGGGCTCTTCAAGTCCTTTTTTTGGTTTTCTTTCGTTGCATATGCGTGGGCTAATTAGCATGCGGCGGCTTTTCCAGCAACACCGACATCGACAGCAACAGCAACAGCAACAGCAACAGCAACTGCGACAGAAATTGCAGCAGCAAAACGCCAAGTAGAGCACATACAACAGGAATAATAACCCGGAATGGAAGAGGATGTGTATGCATCGATAGGTTCCTACAACGACAGCAGCGGAGGCGACGGCAGCTGGGCCAGTTCGGAGCAGCTGGTCTTATGGGATGCGGACACCGAGGAGGAGCGGTCAATCGGAAATAGCAGCCATCAGCATAATCAACTGTTTCCACAGGGTGAAGTAGTAAGAGGAGCGGGAGTAGGAGGAGGAGTCACCAGTGTTGCATGGAATGTAACCAATGCCACAGGGTCATGGGCCACCGATGATCCTTTCGAGGCGAATAACTACTGGGCCCTGTTGGCCCTCGTCCTGGTCCTGGGAACAGCGGCTGGTAACATCCTTGTCTGCCTGGCCATCGCCTGGGAGCGCCGCTTGCAGAATGTGACCAACTACTTCCTCATGTCCCTGGCCATCACGGATCTGATGGTTGCTGTTCTGGTCATGCCGTTGGGCATCCTTACGCTGGTGAAAGGTGAGTCCATTCATTGCACACTCTCGGCTCTCTTAAAGTCCTTAGCCAAGGAATTTTCTCCTTTGCTTCTATTGTTCGCCCAACCCCAAAGGATGAAAAAACTACTCCGGTCAGACTGCGCTTCAGTAACTCCCAGTGGGGCTCTTGCTAATCTTGACGGCGAAAGTTTTTCTTAGTGATTACATAATTTACCCTAATGAAAATGTGTCTTGACGGGAAAACTTGTGGAAAATTAAAATTGATTGCAATGTTGGAGGTGCGGAAAGACTTAAAAAAAAGTCTGCGATAAGAGAAAATTGATAATTGCATTATTATATTATTCATTAGCCGGAACATAAAAAATGTATTTTCTCAAGGTGCTTGAAATATGATTTTTCTTTTTTTCACTTCAACTGGCCTAACCTAAACCTAAACTGGCTTAACTTACTTGTATACTCACCTTCTTAAATTTCTCTCTTAAATTATCAAGGTATTAAAAGATTAGAGTGCACCTTGTTTCGTCGTGTGAATGCGTTTAATATCAATGTCAGTGCCGCGAACGTGAGACACAAGGACACACACTGCAGGACCCCACTGTGCCGTGCCGCTGACACGGGTCGCATTTAATGAGGCTGCTGTTACTGCGGATGCTGGCGGGGCGATTGCATTATGTCTCAGATATTTTGATCAAAGCAAGGAAAACGTAAGCCAGGATAGAGAAATTGAATCGAGCAAGGAGCTGTGTGGGGAAGGACCCCAGTCAGACAATTTAATAAGCGCGCCGCCTTTGTTGCCCAGATATGGTCGAGGTGCTGGCAGCGACAAGCCCCAGAAACAATGCCAGGAAGAATCCAGCAGCGGAAGTGTTGCAGCTTTGCCAAGGCAGAGGAGGAAGTGCAGCATAAAAATTGCATTAGGAGCGCCAAACGAAATTCACTTTGACTTTGTCCTTCTGCCAGGGTAACATCTGGCATTGCAGGTTTTGTAGCCCAGATTCGTCCTGAAATAAAATAGATCTCAAGAGTTTCATAATATTAATTTAGAGCAGCTTTTCTCTTGAAAATTATAAGCAGAGTATAATATAACTCTTTTTTTAAAGCATTCCCTATTCAAATAATAAAACTCCATAATGCGGAATTTAATTTTTGGAAATGTATGCTCCTTTTAGAGCCATCCCAAGGTCCTGCACTGCTGCAGGGATTTCATTGCATTTCACCTGCAGCAGCAGGTGCGTTGTTGACAGTTTTGTTTGTGCGCTTTGGGAGCCATTACAAACACAAACACAAATACAAACATAAACACCTTTAGCAACACTTACAAAGGAGCCATCCTTCTTGGCAATGCGACTGTAAAAGTGAGCAACGAAAGCGACTGCCTGCAAGGATAGAAAATGGGTGCCTGTTATATCAAGTGTGAAAAGTATTTCAAGCGGCACAGACGGCGCAGGCACGTTTGCTAGGACGAAATCAGGATCTGGCTTCTGTCAAGAGCTTTTAGCAGATCCTAAAAGACGGATGCAGCCGAGTCTAAATCTCCAGCACCAGCCAGAGGCTTCAGATCCCAAGGATTAAGCACTCACAAAGCAAAAGCAGAACTCTTCCTTTTAGCAGCCGTCATCCTGACAGCAACTCCTTGATATGAATAAGCTCTGCAGTACATTAATTGCATTGAATGTATCTACTCTTTACACTCTTTCAATGGTTCAGCTGTGTTTTTTGCTTTTTATGAGCAAAAAAAGGCAATTTGTCCCCATGTGGCTTATAACTTTGGCTTACAGGGCGTATGCGTAATGGGTTGGTTGCGAGAAAAAGTGTTTAAAGATTTCAATTTAATGTGATTATTTTGCAATTATCTGAAAGGTAAAGTAAAAAAAATTACCTTTTTTGTTATATATATTATAAAGTGCCGTCAAAAATAATATTTACATACAATTAAAGCAATCAACGGTGATGACATTAAAATAAAGTACCCTTTACGCTCTCGAATTTATGTAGGAAAATGGAAATTGAAATGTTAAGCACTTGTTTGTACACAATTTTCTGCATTACTGACGAGCACGAGTCCTTACAGTGTTTTTACTCTTGGTTAGCCCGGCGATACATTTTAATGGCGATACATTTTAACTTACCAATTAATAGGCCAATCGGTCGGAAACCACATGACTGACCACATTGCCAATTTAATTACAAGCTCGGGGATATATACCTTTACGGAGAAGGCCGTTCCTGAGTATCACAGTCGTGGGGCAAATGCGCGAATTATGATTACGTAATTACAATGTAATTAATGCATAATTAATTTCATTTTAAAATCTGCATAAAATGCCAGTTAATTAATAGCAGTAAACGCAATTACTGCATTGCTGTCATCAAAAGCCAGCAGAAAGCCCGCGCGAATGAAAATTGAATTACAACATAACCGTCGATGGCTGTGAATATTTCAGTGACCTCGAAAGGAACGTAAAATGTTTGCGACTTAATAAATTTTAACCGGGGACGGCCAATGATAAATAAGAGGACAGCCGCAAACATAAAACAAAAATGGGGAGGAAAAAAAACAGAAAGAAGCCGGCCAAAAAGCCCGCCAGCAAAGAAGCAACAAAATTAATTGAGCGCAAATTGGTGAAGCTGCGATTTACATTACCAACGACACAACAACAAGGACAAAAAATGGATAAAAAACACAAAAATGAAAATAAATAAAAACTGAAATGGGGGGAGACATTTTACACAGATATTTTACAGTGCAAAAAATTATGGGGAAGGGCCCACAGAATGTTTAAAGTGGGAATCCAAATAGCTGGGATTAGGCGGGTTGGGGGATCCTAGACGGCGCGTGGCTTACCCCACAAAAATGTCCTGACGCGATTGGGGGCAGGAGGTTTGGGAACAAATTTATCATTCTAGTGATGTTGTTGTTTTTTGTGCTGTTGTTGTCAAAAAGCATTTTAAGCGCTTAAGCTAGAGCATAAGCTGCGACACGCACAACAATGCACAGAGAAAAATAATTCATTTTTAAAGGAATATGATATAAGGATAATAAAGCATTGTTCAAAATCTTCCTCTAAACAGATTGAAATTTGAAACCTTACTCTATTCTTTAAGTGTATTGAATTCTCGACACGAGGCAGTTTTTAGAAAACTCATTGGTTTTCAAAAGAGAATCCAGACAACTTCATTGAAAAACATAAACCCTTTAAATTCCCTTTCATAAAATTAATTCACAAACTGTCGTCAATTGAAGAAAATCAATTTTGATATTTAAATATTCAGCAAGCTGGCTAAATTATAATTTCTTGCAAATACCAGGAAAAAGGACGATTTCAAGGAAGTGTCCCAGTCGAAAACAGAAATGGGAACGGTTCGTTTGGCAATCAGATTCGTTCATTTCATAGATAAACGAGCCGCAATGAGCCAATGCCTGAGTTGAAGCCAAAGTTGGATAAACTTTTCCCCCTCGGCGTCGTGCCAGCAATGCCTCATTTCGGGCAGGCCCAGACTCATGGCCCGTTAGTTGGCTTTATCATAAATCTTTAAGCTACCTGGGAAGCAGTGGGTGGGAGGCGGTCGGGGACAGGACCAGGGGCTGGGGAATTGACATGTCTACGCATAGCAAATGGCAGGCACAAAATGGCAGCTGTCGGCCGGCTCAGAGCAGCCAATTAATTTTTGGTCAGCTCCCCAGAAGACGCCATTTCTCTCACTTACACTTTCCGGCTAGGATTGGCAGCGTAATGAAGTCCTGGCCCCAGTTTTTGTGTTTAAAGCAACGTTATGGAGTGCGCCACGTAGGTGAACGTTCAGGGGCGTGGCTGAAGAACCCTTTTGGCAATCAGTGCGGAATTTGTTTTGTTTTTGCGGTCAGCCGGAGTTAAGAGCTTTTCCGGGAAGTGGCGGAGGGTCTGGGGGTATACGGATATGGGTGATGAAGGATGTCAAGGCAGGAGCAGAGTCGAGACCAGGAGCAGCTGTTTGACGCCCGCACATCCATCAAGTTGTCATGGAGCGGAGTCACCAGCTCACATGCCGAATTCCGGTACAACATACACTGAAATGAAAATCTTAGAAAAGTTTTAAATTAAAAGTTTATAAAACGACTTTTTAATTTACAAATTTCCTCGAAGGTTTTCTAAGAATCTTCTAAGACTTAACCATCAAAAACTAACACATATTTCTTAACCTCTAGAAACTGTACAGTCCTCCAAGTTTATTCCACAATTTTTTTTGCAGTGCTTGGCTATCCATCCAGTAGCCTGTGCGTGTGTGTGCAGCTATGTGTGAAAAGTCAGGAGATCTCTCGCGTCGCTGCACTTTCTTTTAGGAGCGGCTTTAGTTTTAGTTTCGGTTTCTGTTTCAGTCTGAGCCTCAGTTCTGGTTCCTCCTTATGTTCGTCCGTTCAGACTCTTAAAGACTCTCTCGTCCTTTCGCCTTTCGGCATATGCACGCGGGTTCGCGGAGGACGAGTGACGGCCGCCGACGCCTGCCTCTGCTCATTACTTATGCAAAGTCCTTTTTAGCCGTTAAGTGTTTTGTGTCTACTTACAAATGTAGCTGTAAATCAAGCGGAAGTCGTTTTGGTCGGCCTGCCACGAGGGAGGGACTGGGGCCCAGAAAAGGGTACAATTGACTGCACGGGTTGCGGAACCATTAAATTTTTCATTTACTTTTTTTTTGTGTTTTGTGCGTTTACTATTTCCGTAGTTGCCGCGCACAAAAGTACAGGGCTTTATGGGGCAACTCCACCAAATGGCGGAACACTTTATAGGTCGGCAAGCATATAGGGAAATCTTTTCTTAGAAAATTGATTATACTGCCTTGTACCAGGCTAAAGGGTTTGTTGAATCCATTAGGTTCCTGAGCCAGCCCATTTGTTCCGATGATTTGCAGTCAGCTCTCCAAAGCCACTGAACTTACGCTTGAATGCAGAAGTAGTTTTCAAAAGGATATGCACTCTTTTTAGCCCATAGTTCGAATGGAAAATATTGCAAAAGAATGTACATGAAAAATAGGAATTCTGTTTGAAAAAATCGATATTCTCCGTATAGTCATAGTCCTGAACTTGACATTTAGTTGTATACTTTATAGCCAGTGGGTAATAACCACAACAAATCAATAAAAATCAAAGTTTTTAATTGGCAGTCATTCCTGTAACAAGCCAAGCCAAACCATTGCAATCGATTCAAAATAAGCACTTAGCAGACTTTTCCATTCTTGCTGACAGCGACAATTGCTAAATTGCACTTTGTATGATTAATTGAATGGCCACCGCACCGTACTGCTCCACTGCAGGACTGCAGGACTGCAAGGAGGCGGTGCAACGAGGGATAAACTCAAAACAGAGCTCGGCACCAGAAGCGAGGCGAAAAGAAATGCTAAAAGCCATTACTCTAATAATATTTGACTTGAATCGATAACTTGACTAAATTGCAAATAGCTTTCGGGTGCACCTGCCCGGTGAGAGGGACGGAGTGCGGAAGAAAGAGGACTAGGAACCAATAGGGATATTCTCAAACTGACAAAGGATAAACAGTTGGCAGACAGGGCAGAGTGGAAAATGGTGCAGCGGTGAGACAAGTCAAGGTGGTCGTCGGAGCCCTCGGGCCGTCCATGAGGAAGTGTAACCGGGTAGCGACCAAGCCACGACCAAGAACAAGGCCCAGACCCAGAACCAGGGCAAGACCGAGAGACTCTCAAAGGACTGCCTTGACAGTCAATGCCAAAACAATTGAGGTTAGGCCGGGGTCAGGCGGAACGGTTCTCGGGGAACAGACATGTGCTCGAGGAGCACGTATTTACCTTTGTGGCAGTCGACCCAGGACTTGAGACTAGATGGAATAGAGAACAGGACGATGTCAGGTCGTGGTCATAAATAAATTGTACAACCAGAGGACTTGGAAAAATGACTTATTTTCTTTATTTTTACGTCTGTTTACAGTAATTATAGGATAATGATTATAAAGTATTTTCAATAATAAAAGACCTACAATATGAAAGCAATTACATTTTATTCAAAAGGACTGTAAGGACATTTAATTATAGTACGTGTGGAAGTGCAACACAAGTTGGTTGTTTTGAAAGTTTCCAATGTAAAAGTTTGAGCCGCTCATACATTATTTAAAAAACCTTAATGCGCTCTTATCCTATAAATAACCTAATTAAGGACATTAAGAGTCTGATATTTTATGCAAGCCTTGCTCCGCAGTACACGAGGGTCTATTTATTTACGAACGACTGCCGCAATGAGGTTTAGGTAGAAGGCGGAAGTTTCGAATGCACTTTTGGAAATTGCCTGACAGATGGCTGTTGTTCCTTTTCGGCTGACTGTGTGTGCTTGACAAGAACTTGGAAATGAATTGTGGCCCAGTGCAAGGACTCGGCAATTACTCAATGATCAATTGTTTGCTTGCGCGCCAGTCTGAGAGAGCTGCAGTAGCACGCCCACCTCCGAGGACATTTTCTTGTGCATTATTTTTACTTGAATGGCAGATGCTAATGGATTAAGAAATGCATTTTTTATAGTCATCAACCCGTCAGTTAAACATTTAATTCCGCCGTGCCAGGGACCATTGTTATGGCATATCCTTGATGCACTGGGCCCTGCTTTAAGTGGCCGCCGCAACTTCAATTTGGCGCTCGTGGGGCAAAGCGCAAAGTAAGTGGCATGTAATTTATGTGCCCGCTCCGCTGACAGTGCAAAGAGTGCGAAAATTGCCCCAAGTCAGAGAGCCCAACTGCAGTGGCGCCACGCTTTCTTTCTTTCGCTTTTTCTAGTTTTCTTTTCACGTTGTGCCAGTGCTGTGTAAAAAGGACCTGAATGTCGCGCTCGGGTGTCCTTTTGTAGCGTTTGCTTATTCTGCCGCGGTGGCTTAAAGCTTTTGACGAGGACTTTTGAATGCAAGCCAGTCGCTAAGTATTTATTTAATTAGGAAGTCAGACAAGTCGCCCTGCAGTTGCCAAAGACTCGGAAAATCTATCGCACTGCGGGATTTCCATCTCATCATCAGCCACTTCATTTATCAGGCTTTGACACTGACAGCGGCCGTCCAAGTTTGCACCCAGTTTTGGGTGTCCTTTTTGCTGGGAGCATTGGGATTTGATTAACGAGCCGTGGCTTCAGCCCGGTGTGGACTGGACTAGTTAGCCCGGCCACATTCAAATCCTGGCAAAGCAACAACTGTTGAGCGACGGCAATGCGGAATTGTCAAGTCATATTTCATTTTTGGCCAACGCCCACGTCGGACAAATTCGAATGAAACATCATATCCCATTTGTATCTCGTCCTCTCGGTGATACAAGGGTTTATTTTTTTGGGGGGCAGAAGAAATCAGCTCCGGGTTGAGTGTCAGCTGGCGGTTGGGAGGCGGCAGGCAGCGACGCATTTGCGTGACAGGCGAGCTCCTGTCCGCCTACTTCAAGTTGTCTGTCAACAGGCGGAGTGACCTTGCCGCCAATGCACGGGAAAAAATGTTCAAAATTGGGTTACCAAAATATAATTCCTAAATATCTTAGACGGAAAATAATCTAAGAAAAAAGTCAAGCATAATCCCATATGCTTTATCATTCTAATTATGGATAGTATTTCTCTCTGTGCATCCCCAACGGCGGACAAACTCAAACACAGTTGAGCGCACTTAAGCGTCGAAAGCCCAATACTCGATGCTGCACGTGCTCGTCCTTTGACAACGCGGCGTATGCGTAATGCGTAATGCGACCCAAGAATCCAGGCCCACCGGTACTCTTCTATTGCTTGGCACGTGAGTTATAAATAATTATAGACAACCAAGCAACCAAAAATTATAACATTAAGACCGAATAGCATGCCAGGCACGTTCCAGGCTCCCTAACTGTGCCTGCGGCTCGAATAATTCGAAAAATACAGAAAACAGGCCACAGAAGACAAAGGACAGAGGACAGAAGGCAGAGGCTTTTGGATTACCGCTTATACGTATTTAACGGTCGCGACCGCCACACGACGTGACGTGGCCCAAATTGGAATTATTGCCATCATGTCACTCGATTAGTGGCGTTAAATTGCCAAAGCTACCTCTCATTCCTGGGAAAATCATTTGCATCTACTTTGATACGCCAGCATCCTTGGGGCTGCTTTTTCTGTTTTATTCCTCTTTTTGTAGCTTTGCTTTTGCTTGGGGAGGCTCCTTGCTATCATTTAATATCCTGTCACTTGGAAACTGTCTGGACAGGTCAGAAGAGCGAGTGGTGGGACGTTTTTATTGTACATCTTCTTTTGTTGCCCTAAAGTTGGAGGGATATTTGTTTACAAAAGTTTTTAAATAGTTCAGAGGAAGCTAAAAATACCGTAGGGCTCTATTGTATATTTTAAAGGTGGAAGCTTTTCAGTTGTCCTTTGCACCTTTAAACATCCTTAAGCTGAGGGCAAAAATGTAATTGAAGTACCACAAACAAAGGTAAATATTTTCCGAGAAATAATAATAACTATGTCTGGAACACAACCCTCTCTGCACATATTTTGTATAATTAATGCAATTATATTCGGCTTGAGAATTTTGCTTCAAAGAATACCCAGGCGGATTGAATTTAAACGCATGTCCTTGCTTAATCATTTCGAAATTTGGGTGCCTCAATGCCAGAATCACAAAATGGGCCTGGTGTATAGTAAATTTCCACACAGTTCCACAGTTTGTTATTTTCTTCAGTGGCCGAAAATTGCATTTCTACACAAGTTTGAGAAATGCTGGTTTAATTAAATTCACAGTGCTCCTACAACACTCGCTCCCATTTGGTATGCATATCGTTCGACACATTCCTGATTTCATGCCTCCGAGATTTGCAGACTTTCATTAAAATTGTAGCACAAGCAACTTGGCAAATAAACACACCAGACTCGCCAGGACTCCGTGGCTGCAGTGATGCTTTCATTTCGAGTGCCTGGCAGATGAAATAGAGAATACAATTTTTATTTTATATGTTTCTCTAACTGGCCATGTCAGCACTTTGTGGCGAGTGTGTCCTTTTACAAAATTTTAATTCTGTTAGCTAACAGGACATGTGTGCTTGCTGAGCAAATATTGAAATTGACACGTGCCGAATATCTGGCAAATATTAATCCTGGGAGAAAGCAATTACATTCTCTGTCATATCCTTGCACCCATTACCATTATTAGCCCACCGCATCCTCCAGGCACATTAAATATAGAGAGGTATTAGGATATTTGCCAAATATCCCCAGACTCACAGGCCAAAAGGTCACTTTATTTTTAGTTCAATGGCTTCGAATTTATAATCTCAAATAGAAATACAAAGCCGTTGTGGCAAAGTCGGGACAAATTATGCATAAATCTCAATATAATTGACATTGAAAGACAAAGTTTGGCTACTTTGCCGACAAATTTGACGAGACTATTTTTACCATTTTCCCGTTCTGAGAAGGCGAAGTCTGATGGTCTCAGGCAGGCTATTATAGCCAAGTCAAGACCAGGGCTCTGCACGAACAGTTGCGAAAACTTCGACGACACGGAGTGAAAGGATGATGTTTTTCACTGCCAAAAAAAGGACTCCCACCTACGATACATGGTGAGTGTGTATTTGTGTCTGTATTTCATTGTGAAAATTATGCGAAAAGTTCTGTGTTTGGCCTGAAAACGACGCCTGAAAGTATATTAAATTTGGCACTGCACTTGCCATTTCCCGGGTTGCAATCCGGGTCTCGGAAAATCTCGGCCACAAAAGCCACTAAAATAGCTCAAAAGCATTTTGTGGCTTAGCTTTCCGGCCGGGGACGTGTGTCCATTGGGACTGTTTTGCGGTTGTCCAGCCCCCCTCCTGGAAAGTTTTGGCCAAACCAAATGGATTTGAAGTTTCGTCTTGAAACTACACAGTAGAGTAAAAGTACCAGCATTGCATAATACCTTTGGCCTATTTAATTAGCTCAAAAGAATAGCGTACATGTGGCAACATATGCCAGGGACATCCTTGTCAGTGGAGTGTGCGGTTGTCGCATAAATGTCTCAAAAATATGCTCATGTGTGCGGTCGAAAAAAACAAAACCATAAAGATGAAATATGTGTGTCAGGACCAGGCAAGGCTCACATGCTAAATTCGTCCCGACGACAGCTTGTAATTTCATTTTATTATGCCCGAAAAAAAGGACGTCCCGGATATCTCGTGTGCTTCTTTCGACGCCAAACGAGGCGAACCTTTATATCCCCAAAGAGAGAGAAAAGTTTGTAATATCTTGTACTGTTCCGGTTGTCTCAACAAATTGGCAACGAAATATACTAAACAAACTGCCTTGTCCTTCGGGCCGCCTCATATTGATTGCATGGCTAATGACCTTGAAAGTGATATGGGATCGGGGTTCGGCTGTCGGTTCTTGGTGGCCTACTATTGGGATTGGGGTCCCCTTATTGTTTTGGGGTTTGTTTTGGCAAAGTTTCATCATAATTTGATTGAAACAGTTTGATGACCCCCGGAAAGAAAATACCTCTTTATGTTTTTCCTTTAAAGTTATTAAAGGAAAATATTAAATATTTTCAATGCAACTTTTGTACTCGGCATTCTTACTGTTTTGGCAAGATTTCTGGGTAGTTAAAGTTTTGGTTCGTTTACTATTAAAAACTTACCGAACTCTTTTCCACTGGGTTTGATTTTTTCAGTTTTCCTCTCGAGAAACTTAGTGTTGCGTGAGTTGTAATAGTTCTTCCTGGCAAAGCGAATAATAGATGCTATTTTCAAACTGAAACTGAAACTGAAACTGAAAATGCTGAGTGGCCGCATCGATAACATTTTGTTTTTTCAAGGGCGGCCAAGAGGGTCAAGAGGGCCAAGAGGCCGGGACGTGGCATTTATGTTCAGTTGCAATAACTTTGCAATGTAAGGAAACAAAGGTATTACAAGTGCTTTGTAATCTATTTGAAAAGTTTTCCCGGAGCAGGAAAACTCACGCTAGCCGGGGTACATAAACGGGAATAATAAAGCAGGAGGAATAAGAAGAGCCGGAGGGGAGCGAAGAGCCAGGCTGAAGGAGTCTGGAAGAAAAAGTCTCGTAATAGACAAACAATGAGTATAATGAAACGTTAAAGCGCGTGTAATGACGCAACGGAAGAGAAGCAATTTACGTAAGCTTCTGGTTGAAACAGAAAGCGAGTTGGTAGTTTAATGAATGCCAAGAATAGAGCGCTCAGCGTAATGACGACGCTGTCGGGGGATGTGAAGAGGTTTAGCGAAATCGAAGCAGTCGCCACTTTATATGCCACATTAGAGCTATGTCAATAGCAGGAGCAAAAGTTGCCCACAGAAGACAGCGGAAGGAAGCCGGGGGCAGACACTTCTTAGTTCACCTTTTTCCCATTCTCGGGTTCTCTGGGTATTTTCACGTCAAGCGATGCGTAAACAATACCAAAATAAAGCTGTATAAATATATATGAAGAAAAAAGGAAATGTTGGGGTGTGACGAAAAGGAATGAAATCGATGAGGGGCCAAATATCATTTGGTGAGACATTAGGAGCCAAAACAATTATAACAAAGCTAATAAACGAAAATGAGATAAGAATCAATCGAGTCTTTATTGTATTTTTAGTTTAATTTTCCATGAAAAGTTCAAAAAAAATTTAAAACTAAATAAAAAACCAATACAAGTAAAACGTAAATTATTATCATAACTCCCTTCAATTGAAATGTTATTTGTGTCAGAATCTGTCTCAATAATAAATATTAAATATGGAACTCCTATCAAAAATAAAATAATGAACTTATTTTAAAATTTTTGAAAATTTTATTGAATTTCGGCCCTTTTTCCTTATCTGTCTGAGCTCACCATACTATTCTCAAGATAAACAACAGCGCAGAGATTAGGAAAGGACTCCAAAGGATATGAACACCTACTTTCCGACATAAATGTATGAAAATTTCTTCCGTGTTTCGCCCTTCGTAGCCCGGCTAAGCTGGCACCTGTCAATGGCGCGAGTCCTGGAAAAAAGGAAAAGTGCTGAAGGTTTGCTCAGTTGGATGGAGAAAAGTTGAAGACTGTACTGAGTTTTCTTGAGTTTTCATATGGATAAACACTAGCTTTATCCTGAAATACCTATGAGCCAGAAGGAGACAAAGTTTTTGGTGGAAAAATGTTTGATAAAAAGTTTAGACAGCCTGGAATGAGTCTCTAGTTAGTTTCAAAATGTTTACCAAAAATTACTTTTAAATTACAAGCATTTCAAATGTACCTTTTAAAACCAAAGAGAATCCGAATTAAAATACTAAAAGGATTCATTTGCTGATTTTCAATGCAAATGAATGCGAAAAATCAGTGCAAATGAGACAAATGCATTCTCAGTCATCGGTTTTCTACCATTTTCAAATTATTATTCACGACACCTGAGCTCGGCTATCTGCCAGCTGGCAGACATCAAAGGCGCATCAGGACGTCAGGAATTTCTCGGCTCTTTTAAGAGGAAAGTGTCAGCGACACTACAGAAATGCCCAACAAAGGCAAGGGCAAAGCCAAAGCCAAAGCCATGTCCCAAGCACCTGGAGGTAGTTGTCAGGAAGGACATAGAGCTTGTGGGTCACACGGAAGCTATAGCCAAAGCCATTTGCATTATTGCCAGGCAAACCAGCCACCACCAGCACCTGGCGTAGATGGATCTTTGTGAATGTCGAGAACTTGAAACGAAATCAAAAGTCAAAGGACAAGGGGCAATAGGAGGAAGGGGAATCTGCAAACCTGAAAATGAAGATGCCTCCTGTCAGGGCAAATTGCGTAAGGAAAATGATTTAGCCGAGGCTGATAAGAAGGTCGTGAGCCACCCGTAAACGAGCCACCCCAGAAACCTAGCCAGAAGCCACCCACTTGTCCTGGGGAGTAACCTCGATTCAGTGAACAGCTTTCGATTTCCGTTCAAGACACCGAGCTCGATGGCCCGAGCTTATGGGCAATAAGCGAGCAAATGCGTTTATGGCACATCGATAGAAATCGAAAGGCCATTAAATAGTTTACTTTATGCATGGCAGGCTGTTTTTTGCCCTATGGTTATTTACTCCCCGAGTCCCCACACTCATCAAGGGATTATGAACCCGTCAAAACGGATAGACCAAGTTAACATCAACACCAATAACTGCCCTGGAAACTTTTCTTTCTTCTTTTCTTTTCTTTTCCTTTCTTTTTTTTGTTTTTTTTTTTTTTTTTTTTGCTTAAACCACAACTATTCTCTATTGGTAGTCCTCTACGTAGGTGTGTGTGTGTTAGCCATGCACGTAGGCACCGCATGTTCCGCTCCGAGTTCCTTGAAATGTCCTGGCCAGCAAGTTGTGCGGAAGTGTCTATCATATGCATGTTAATAGCTTCCCTCCTGAAGGACTCCTTTAAAGGCAAAGTGCTGGAAGAAAGTGGAAGTGGATTACAAAGTGTGTTTTTTTAGCCCGTACTCAGAGGTAATAGAAAAGTAATCACTGGGTTTTCAGTTCTCAGGTGGAAGAGAAAAGATGGGTAACAAAATCTGAAAAGAAAACTTTAGGATTATGGCATTTTAGGGAATAATTAAAGAACAATAGGATCAGTTTAATTTAAAGCTTAAATTATGAATATTAAATTATTAAATACAATTTCCCATTCCACAGAAGTCCAACGAACAATCGAAACTCGGGAATCCCATTTTCATTTTGTTTTTATTGAAGAACATGTTCAACATGTAACTGCAATCCCTTTGCGGATTTTTCATGTCCTGCGAGCTGTCAACGCGAATATTTGACCACAGAATGCAAAAAGGAAACATAAACAAATGTTAATAGTTTTGGTTGAAATTCATGCAGAATGCGGAATAAATAAATACTGTGTTTCCTCACAAATAGTATACAATTTTTGTGATTGAAAAAAAAATGAGTAAAAATTCACTGCAAAAGTTGTTGCCAAAAATAAATGAATGAAAATTAGAAACCAGCATGCTCCGCCACCCGTTTGAAGAGCATCCTTCCGGTGGAAAAGCAAACCGAAATACATCTCTCAAGGGTCACAGATTCAACCACACAAACCGGAATATATGTTTTATATATGTAAGGTATATACGAGAATATCCGTATATGAATAAACATATGCATGACCATGCAAATGTGTCAACGGGACGCGCGAAATGCAAATGAAAATGATATGTGTTTACATGCAGACGGGGCTAAAAGTCAAAAACTGTTGTCAGTCAGGACGAAAATAAAAAGCAACACGAAATACCCGACGGACTAACAACAGTCATCTCTGGCCTCTTTTCGAATGCTCCCCATAAATTTGGATGACAGCCGAGGTGACAACGTGTCAACAAGCGCCGCGGGTGTCGGCCACGCCTCCTTAATCGTAACTCCCACCCACACACTCTGCCACATACAATCTCACACACATGTGATGAGCTGTAAAGACGTGTGGGATGTCGAGGAAATCGGCCAATTGAAGGGCAAAGCTTAAAGATGTTTGAGTAAACAGGCCTTCTTTAAATGATTGATTATTCCACATCATAAGTCAGGTACAATAATATCAGGGGATGTCGTAAACAATTCTTTGTCTAGAGGTAGAAACGTGATTTATTGCCTTGCTTCATATAATTTTAATCGTTCAATAAAACCAATGAATGCTTAAGGAAATGTAAAGAAAATAAGAAAATATTTTAAAGATTTTTCGGAAAATTTTCCAGGCTATTCCCTTTAAAATGGACACAATGCCGATTCTTGAGCGGAATACCTTAAACGAATCGTGGATAAATTCCCCACCAACCTGCATCAAAACCTAAGAACGAAATATTTTTTAGATTTTTCAGAAAATTTTCTGGGGGATCTCCTTCAAAATGGGATAATGCATAGCAGAACAATATGGCCGACAGCGATGGTCATATCTTTGCCAATAATCATCCGATTCTTGAGCGGAATACCTTAAACGAATCGTGGATAAATTCCCCACCAACCTGCATCAAAACCTAAGAACGAAATAATTTTTAGATTTTTCAGAAAATTTTTTGGGGATCTCCTTCAAAATGGGGATAATGCATAGCAGAACAATATGGCCGACAGCGATGGTCATATCTTTGCCAATAATCATCCGATTCTTGAGCGGAATACCTTAAACGAATCGTGGATAAATTCCCCACCAACCTGCATCAAAACCTAAGAACGAAATAATTTTTAGATTTTTCAGAAAATTTTCTGGGGGATCTCCTTCAAAATGGGGATAATGCATAGCAGAACAATATGGCCGACAGCGATGGTCATATCTTTGCCAATAATCATCCGATTCTTGAGCGGAATACCTTAAACGAATTGTGGATAAATTCCCCACCAACCTGCATCAAAACCTAAGAACAAAATATTTTTTAGATTGTTCAGAAAATTTTCTGGGGGATCTCCTTCAAAACGGGGATAATGCATAGCAGAACAATATGGCCGACAGCGAAGATCATATCTTTGCCAATAATCATCCGATTCTTGAGCGGAATACCTTAAACGAATTGTGGATAAATTCCCCACCAACCTGCATCAAAACCTAAGAACGAAATATTTTTTAGATTTTTCAGAAAATTTTCCGGGGGATCTCCTTCAAAATGGGGATAATGCATAGCAGAACAATATGGCCGACAGCGAAGATCATATCTTTGCTAATAATCATCCGATTCTTGAGCGGAATACCTTAAACGAATTGTGGATAAATTCCCCACCAACCTGCATCAAAACCTAAGAACGAAATATTTTTTAGATTTTTCAGAAAATTTTCCGGGGGATCTCCTTCAAAATGGGGATAATGCATAGCAGAACAATATGGCCGACAGCGAAGGTCATATCACTGCCAATAATCATCCAATTCTTGAAAGGAATACCTTAAACGAATTGTGGATAAATTCCCCACCAACCTGCATCAAAACCTAAGAACGAAATATTTTTTAGATTTTTCAGAAAATTTTCCGGGGGATCTCCTTCAAAATTGGGATAATGCATAGCAGAACAATATGGCCGACAGCGAAGATCATATCTTTGCCAATAATCATCCGATTCTTGAGCGGAATACCTTAAACGAATTGTGGATAAATTCCCCTATAATCTGCATCAAAACCTAAGAACGAAATATTTTTTAGATTTTTCAGAAAATTTTCCGGGGGATCTCCTTCAAAATTGGGATAATGCATAGCAGAACAATATGGCCGACAGCGAAGATCATATCTTTGCCAATAATCATCCGATTCTTGAGCGGAATACCTTAAACGAATTGTGGATAAATTCCCCACCAACCTGAATTGGAACAACTTTTTATTTTAGATTGTCTCTAAATTTTCTGGGGACGGCCCTGATGCCATATCTTAGAGTTTAAATTGTTGAATTTTTTAACGGCCAATCGAAGAAAACTTCTTTTTACGAGGAGGCGAATTAACGGGGGGTTCCAAAAATGTTCCGGCCTCCTGTCAGCTGTCTATTTAGCTTCAGTGCGCCACGTGCAGTCCTTTTACTGTCAAAGACCCCGACCTTATCGGAGCTGTTGCTGATGTTGTTATCGCCCTTGTAAGTGGCTGTCGTTGTCGTCTGCCGGGGGCAAAGTAACAAAAATACAAAAAATGAAACAGAAATTCTCCGCTTGGCCCCAACTCCGGAGACATCAATTCCTTCCACTCATATTTCTGCGATTTCTTATTGAAATTGTTATTGTTGTCGAGTGTGCGTGACAGTGGCAACAACAACAATGTTCGAATAAAAATAACATCGAGTTGCGTTGGCTTATTCTATAATCACAGCAATTTTCGAGCCTTTGCTCAATGATTTTTTTCATCTCTCATATTTGCATTTTATTATCGCGGGCCCTTTATATTGACACAAATCATTTATGCGAAATTTTCGTTCGTAGCGGGTTCATGCCAGTACGTGGGAGGGTGAGTGTGTGTCAGGTATCTGATATTTTATTTTTGATTGGTTCAGGACTTATGTTGATGTTTATTTGGTTTGCTTATTTGTCAAATATTATGAATGGCTTTACGTTGAATTCAAGAAATTGAATTTCAAATTGTAGAATTGTAAAGGAATGGATTTAAAGGCTTGTATTCATGTTACAGGTTTATTCAGAATTAAATAAAAATTGATTACATTTCAGCAACTAAAATCTATGACCTAGATTTGCACAAACGGTGACTTCATTTCGCCCTCAAATCCAAAAATCCACTTAACGCATTCGGCTAAGCAAACAAACAATAAACCCAAACCCAAAAACCCCTTTGGCCAGTCATTTCCCTTCCATTAAGTTCATTTGCTGGGCAAACAATTTTGAGGAGAGTTCCTGTCTAATTGATGGAGGGATGCTGTGCTACAAAATAGAACGTGAGGAGTGAAACTAAAATTGAAATCGATGCCCTGGCAACAGAAACCAAAGCAGGAAAGCACAACAAAGGCACACATACAGTGGCCCCATTCATAAATCATATTTTCAACCGATTTTTTCCGCTTTGGCTCTGGACCGGCATGGCAGGGTGGCAGGAATTGTTTGCTTTAGTTTGGCAACGCGAAAAAATGCACAAATATTTGTCGGGAGAGGCCCGGCTGGTTTTGTGGTTTTTGCTCACACAAAAGGCTTATGTTGTCATGGACGGAGGGCGTGGCGAGACACACACACATATGACGTTATATCTCAAACAATGTATGCAGAGTATTTCCTTAGAAAAAAAAAATAGAGCTGGACTTTGTTTTGTCATTCACTCTATTTGGCAAACAACCGAATCATTAGCCGGACAATGTATTCTGCCAAAGTGATTTCCCTTCCAGGTCCTGGTCCTTCCTTCTGGGCTGGTTTATATCCACTTAAACTTGCAACAAATTAAATAAGTTTCAACTCATTTACCAAGTCATTTTCCTGCCCAACTTTGCTCGTCATCAGCCTTCACAGCTATTTGTGTTTCAGTTTAGTTTTATGAGGGGTCGTCTTAGGACCTCCCCTTTCTTCTTATTTTCCCCCCCTTTTATTGCCCTTTGACTCCTCTCTCCACTATGCATGCAAAACGAAATCTACACAAAAGAAATCAGCTAAAAATTTATTTACCCTGACTTTGCCAGTGGAACAGGAAAGTTCTGCGCTTTTGTTTGAAATTTGTTTCGCATTTGTAAGTTGAAATGTTTTCCGTAAGAAAAACGGCAGCCAGAGCAGCAGTCCCTCCAAAAAAAAAATAGAGGCAAGAATACAAATAAATGCTTTGTCTGGGGTCTGGGGTATACCTCAGATCCTTTGATAAACTGACAAAAATAAATATTACAAACTCATACAGTTTTCCAATCAAAGTTTCCCGAAACTTTAATATTTTAAAGATCTTCAGAATAGCATTGTTTAAAACTATAAACTGTATGGAAACATAAGGTTTTTTTGTGGAATCTAGCTTTTTTCGAGTGTATCCCTAAAGAAGAAAAATAATCTAAAGGTCTGGGAATTGGGAAGTATCCACCAACAAAGGAAGGGGCGCAATCTCAGGTTCCGTTTTTCCTGGGCCGCAACTTTCCTGGAAAAATGTTTCTCCGCTTTTCCGTTTGGGCCTGGTCAGTTGGGCCCGGCTTTTATTCAATTTAACTTTCTCCCTCCGATTTCTTTCGGGCTTTCGGCTTTCAGCTTAAACAAATTTGGCTCAATGCGCTTTGTGCCGTTTTAAAGGCACGTCTACCGTCTGCCGTCTGCTGCCCAAATTGATCTTATTGACACTTTACTTACGACCCAAATGGCCTGGGACGGGCCTGGACCGGTTTCCAGCCAAAACCCAATGACCGTGTAATTTGTAACATTTTCGTTTTGGTCCTGGGCCGAGAGGCAACATTATTGCAATTTGAGTGCTTGATGGGGGCCGGAATGCGGGGGTTGGAAAATGTTGACTGGCCATAAACAAAACCTTATGGCTTTTCCTCAGGGCTGGGGGGATAAATGGGTTCACCCAGCATGCAACAGATACTTTTGCCATTGAGCCTTTTGACTGGAAGTTAAATGGGCTAAGAAAATTTAATAAAATCACAGAATGCCCTCATAAGATAAGAAAAGACATGAGCCATATTAACGTTTTTACATCATTTATGTATTAAAGTTGGCACAAAACTCCAACTTCGCTCCGGTCTTCAATCGATCCATCTTGGGCATCAGTTCATCTAATCTTCCCTACAGCTGTTCGTTAAGGAATTCCTTTTCCCTGCAGCAATACGTATTCATGTTCGACCAGATTTCGGACACAAATCCCGCACCAAAATCTCAGGCCACTGGGCAACAACGCAGGGTAAACACAAGTATCAGTCACTCAATGTGGGCTACAATGCCACCGAACAAACAAACTCATTTCCACACAAGTGCACAGCAGAAAATATTTGTACAGGGCCAAGTTCTATCTATATTTATTCTGGCAATATGAATAATAATTAGATTAAGCAATGATGTTTATTGCGAGCCTTAAATTGAGATGGATTGATTTAATAAATGACCTCTTTCTTGTATAAACCCTTTAAAACAGCTTCTGAACTTGTTTCACTGTGTACTGAAGCAATTGTATTTTTATGGGAACAGGACTGGGGGAGCTGTGCTGAGTTATGACGTCCAACAGCTGTGCAAAACGATGGCCACAACATCGGGACTAGCTGCTCATATATAGCCCTGATGGGGTAGAATATGTTGCATAAGTCCCCCTGAGGGGGAATAACACGGTTAGGGAGCAGGAGCGGCCAGGCAATATCATTTTCTGGGGCAAAAATATGGGCAAAAAACGAAGAAGTAGGTATTAAATAAAAATGGGCCAGCGACAGTTGGGGTTGCATTGTTGCCCGGCCATCGTAAATCGTATGTATACATTGGTGGAAAATATTGCAGCCACTTAATACAGTCATAAGTCGGGCGGCCAGCACGAAAAAGCCAACGTTTTAACATTCACCCTCATTCTTTGCAGGCTACTTCCCCCTGGGCTCCGAACATTGCCTCACCTGGATCTGCCTGGATGTCCTTTTTTGCACCGCCAGCATCATGCACCTGTGCACCATCTCCGTGGACCGTTATTTATCGCTCCGTTACCCGATGAGATTTGGCCGAAATAAGACCCGTCGCCGGGTGACTCTTAAAATTGTTTTCGTGTGGCTTCTCAGCATTGCCATGAGCCTGCCATTGAGCTTGATGTATTCCAAGGTAGTTATTATTTCATTATTTTTCTGAATATTACAATATATTTATAAAAAATATAAATTTTTTATTAGTCAGAGAAAATATTGGTTAAATGTGCTGTCCAAAAAATCATGTCTTATTATTAAATATAAAATGCGTGCAATTTTCACTTCAAATATATTAAAATAAATATTATAATGCTTGAATATCACATTTTTTAGAAAAATTAATATTTAAAATGTAGCATAAGTCCATGCTTTAAAGCATTTAATATTAAAAATCAGTTTCAAAATTAACTATATTTCATAAAGTGAGTGATCGATTTGGCATACATTGTCTTAACTGTTGGTTTAATGAACACATTTGTTATCTGCTGTTTGATTCCAGAATCACGCCTCGGTGCTAGTGAATGGAACTTGCCAGATACCGGATCCGGTCTACAAGCTGGTCGGCTCCATTGTGTGCTTCTACATTCCGCTGGGCGTAATGCTGCTGACATATTGCCTGACCGTCCGCCTCCTGGCCCGACAGCGCCAGAACCTTGGTGGAGGACAGCAGACGGCTGCCGCCACTCCCGGATGGGCCAGTGGGTGGCTGGGACAGACTCCAGCATTGGGTAAGGATTCTACTGTTTTTTCTCATTATCTCTGTTTTTTTTTTTTTGCCCCAGACGTGCCTAGTCTGAAAATCTGCAGTACTGCAGGAGCTTAATATGATTTCCAGTTTGCCGAAAATTTGCATTTCGTTCTCGGTTGCACTTTTTACGCCTGTATAGTACTCAGAAACTTAACATGGCACTGGAAATGGGGCGGGGCGGACCAGGGCACAAGGGGCTCCAAAGTGTTGAAAGGGGCGTGGGATGACATGGGCAAACAATGCAGGGACATATGTCGGATAGCATCCCATCGCCCCCCGACCACCCCCAATACGTAACCGTGTCTCTAGGAATGGCAAAGTGCCCAAAGTGCGACTAAGCCGCAGCAATGCACACAAAATCGACATTGTACTGGGAGGATTGGGGCAAACACGCCCAACCACCCTCCAGAAATCCAGTCCACATGTATAGATAGCTAATTTTCTCGTTACCAGAATTGAAAGCTACCAAAGTATATGGCTTATAATGCTGAAAGTGCTCTTCCGTTGAAGCTCAGTTATTTCATTGAAAATGAAATTTGGATAACAAAGTTTTGAGAATTGCATCTTTAATGTTAGTATGTATTTTTTTTAACTACATCTGAAATTTTCATGAACCAACTGAATAAATTAATCAAGATTTATTTTATTTTAAGCGCTCCTAAGTGTTTTCTGATGCTCGAAATTTATTCAGTACTGTTCCCAATTCTCAGACAATTGGTTGCTTTTCTGCCAAAGAGGCGAATAGTAATTTTATTTCTGGCTGGAGCTCAGAATGCGAAAAGTCAATAAGACTAGGAATATTTAATGGACTTTTGACTGCAGTTCGAATCGCAATCGGGGAGTAGAACCAGGACGAGCATTTAAGGGCGCAGTGCGGTGTTCCCGATTTGCTTCACTGAACTTCTGTGTGTGTGAGAATGTATGTATGTATCAGTGTGGGTGTATCACTGAGAGTGTATTAGTGTAGCGGCTTTGGGCAGTTATTTCAAGCTAAATCCCTGTTGTAAAGCGTCCGCATTTGGGCTTGGCACGTAGTCGGATTTGGCAGATTGTTCCTCTCAGCGGAGACACTGTAAACAAATTTATTTATTTTTTTAATAAAATTAGCTAAAAATATATTTTTATATTTCGAACACTGGTTCATATTCGGCTGTCTTCCACACTTCTTTGAAATTATTAAACTATTATTAAAAATAAATAGTTTCAAATCCATTCAGCATAGTGTCCACAGCTTAATCATAATATTAAAAATAAAAATTATATTTCTAAAACTTTATACTAATACTAAAACATTCCTAAGTGTATGTGTGCTCGTGCGAGTTTATTAGCGCATTTGTGACTTTTCGTAGCGCTCTTTTGGGCTAAATGCCATTTTATGGAAACTGCACATCTGCTTAGCCCCGATTTCCGTTTCTCTTCCCCTCCTCTCACACAGAACGCCGCTGCACCTGGCGCCGCTTGCTGAAACCTGGTCCTGGCCACGCCTCCTCCGTGTTGCATGCCCACTCGGCCAATTCCACGGACACCGACCTGAGCACCTTGGACAATCACGAGCTCTGGCTACCAGACTCCAGGTGAGCAAATGGCGAAATTGAAACTCCAATCAAAGTATTATATAATATTTATGGCATGCAGCATCAAGGAGCCCACGCCGACGACAATGACGGCATTGCATCAGTTCGGAGCCGAGATGCTGAAGCTCTCCCGCGGTCTCGAATCTGTGGCCTCCTCCTCCACCACGGGGTCTCCCACCAAATCGGAATTCTCCATCTCGAACCACCTGCAGTTTCCCAGCAGCCCGCAACGGTATGCCACCCATTTGCAGCAGCAACAAGGACATCATTCGCATCATCTGCAAAATCCGCATCAGCAGCAGGGAGCCTACCACCAACAGACATCGCCCAAAGGACGCCAGGGAACCGCAACTGCCGGGCTGGGATTGTCCACCACCACGCTGGGCATCGAACGGGAGAGCACGCGGAACTCCTTGGCGAGCAGCCGCATGGGCGGCGAGCAGAGTGACGGGTAAGTGGGGAGCGGGACGGACTTTAAACTTAAATTGCCTAGAAGGGAGTCCATAATGGATCTAACCACAAAAGAGACTAATAAACACTGAAAAACTATCTTGAGGTTTTCATATTTTATACTGATTATATTTAAATCTTTTCCTCACATGCTATTTTTACCCAAACTTGTTATTTTTAGAGATAATTTATTAATTGATATTTGATTTACATTTCAAAAAGTCAGACCCAAAAAAAACATTTCATGTAATCCTTTTTCTTCTACAATTCGCAGGTTTAATATAATTTCTTGATATTTAACAAACAGAACACTTAATAAAAGAAACAATATATAATTACAAATAATTAAATTTCGGCAAAAGTTTAGACTTTGTGGCAAGTTGAAAGGATATTTATCCATGCCACGTCAGAAGCGCAGACCATTCCGTTTGTCAATGATATCGTGAGAAGTACTTTGGAAATTGTAAAGTTCCCTTTAGCTCCTTAGAAAGGAGACCTTACCTGAACCTAAGCCTGACAAAAGGACAAACAGCTGCGGCCGTCAAACCATTTTGTCCGAATGATCCTTTCTAGTCACTTGCCGGTCCTTTTGTTGCCATTTCTGGGTCTTAGCCGGGTCGGGTCGGGTCGGGTTTCTGGTAGCAGTTCCAGCCGAAATTCGCTGACCACATTGAAAGCCCAGACCAGGCACCAACTGCTCACCTCGAGTCCTCTTTGTGACTCGTTTATTTTCACTTTTCCGTTTATTCTTTCCATTTTTTTCTTCAGCAAGAGAGCTTCTTTTTGCGGCATTGCCTTTTATTGTCCTTCCGCTTTCGACTTGTGAAATTTTTCGTAATAATTAATTTTTTTGTACGTTTTCGTTTTCCTTTGGTCGGTGCAAATGGTATTCGATGGGGCCACACCCCCATATAGACCCCATCTCTCCCGTATACACGCCCACCTTTTTTTCCGGGGCATTCCACCCGCTCAAGTGATTTCGGCGTCAGTCCCAACGAGGCCTTTTGCTTAAATGTGTTTTTCATTAATTTTCTAATTTCGGACGACTGGCTTATGTCGGGATAAGAGATGCGTCGAGAAATTCAATTAAAAAATTGAAATCATAGTCGGCGAGCTATTTTTATTAAACAAAAAAAAATATATTTAGAAACTGAAGCAAAGACTGGGTGGCATATGAGACAAAATTGGATATTTCAATGTTGGTCTGGTGGAATTAATGATTTGGATAGAATCTTTTGAATTAAAAGACCCAAAAGCCAACCTATATTGTTTAAAATTTTTCAAAATATTTTTTTCCAGCAAATATTAACCCTATTACTTTAATATGCCGAATTTAATCAAATTAAAACTTGTTAAATTCCCATTTTGTTCTTTAAGCTTCAATAAATTGTAGCTGAGCTGCAGGGAAATTTTATCCTTCGTCCTCGGATCCTGCCAGCATATCCTTTTGTATCATATATCATTCTGACTGTGCGCTTTTCATCGGGAATCGCTATCGGGTGGCATTGTGCCTTCATATCTGCCACATTGTTTGACAGTTCAACGAATTTGCACAATCAATAAAATGGATTTCGGCTTTGGTGTTCGCCGTTTTTGTCTGCCCTGAATGCAAAATGGCAATCCAAGACTGGAACGAGGTCAGAGTCGCTCTGAAAGCAAAGCCAAAACGCAAAAACGAAGGCACAATCCAGGAGAAAGTTCCATGGAGTGGCTTTTAATTGTTTGACAATTTGTCGTCTCATGCATTTGTGGGCTAGGGCCCTGGAAAGTTAACAAATGATGTTGGCATCGGTTGGGATATGTATTCTAATTTTGGGATTTGTGGCCCAACGGAACGGAAGTGACTTTGGCGGCGGTGGGAAGGGCAAATCTTGAGTGGCGTAACTTCGAAGGATTCCGATTTGCCAGGGATGCCGCCAGCGATGTCTTGATGAGCTTGGCAGCTGTTTAATTCCTTTGTGGCTGAAACAATAACAAACTTGGCGTCATCCCGGCATTGTTTCACTTGCATAATGAGAAGTTGAGTACATACACCTCTCCTCTCTCCACCCACCTCCCCTCCTCCAGTTTCCCTACACATCTCAATTTATGCGCACGTCTCGTGCAAACAAATCAAAAACGCCAAGGATGCATAATGAGCCGACATCTTTATCCAGCGTCCTGGGCTCCTCTGCACTTTGCCCAACGCCTAACGCCTTCATTAGCAGCTAACCAAGCTCCTGCTCCTCCTCATCATCTCCCGCCATCATCTTGGCCAAATATAAAGTTGGCTCGCATTTGCATGCAAAGCAAAATGGTGGCACGAGAGCGAGAGCGAGAGAAACCGCAAAGGCAGCCCTGAAATTTATGCGCTTTATTAAAATGAATGCAAAATGAGCTGGAGAGGCAAACTGGCTGCCTCTTCGAAGCGCAAAAATCCTGCCAACAGCGGGGTGTAGGAGACCCTCAAGAAAAAAATAAACATTCCGCCACAATACACGGCGGAAAACCACAAAGCGCACGAATAAACATAAAAACGGAAAACACGAAAAAAGGTTGCCTACTCTTCAGGGCAGGATAATGAAACGAACACTGACCACTGCCGGTGCTGAAATGCTGTTAGCAAGTGTTGACTGCATTGTTTTTGGCGCTCCATTGGCGGAATAGAGTTTTGCCAATTGGCTGCGCAATTTTAATTAAAAATGTACAACGCCAATAGGACGATCAAATTCACGAGCAAAAATTCCAACACGGCATAGAAATAGATTTCAAATCAATAAATTGGCGAGCCATAACTTGGACGCTGTGTTCTATCAAAAAATAATTTAAATCTATCCCTAAAGCTTACAGCTTATCAAAAGTTAATTGTCATTTTCCTCTAAACGTATTTAGTCCAATTAGCTTACAGAGACAGGATTAGATGTTTGATCATCCGACTAAATGTTTGAAAATCGGATTAACACCCCCAATACTCTTAATAATTTGTTCATGAACTGCAGCAGATTCCCAATATTTGACTCACCTTTAAACTACTTTACTTTCAGGACACTATCGCAGCTTTCCCAGCGACTACGGGCTTACAAGAAACGCCGGAGGGCTTCGTCGGCGGTTCCAGGACGCGACCGACGCTCCGGTCACGAGGACGCTGACGAGGATCTGGCCACTCCAACATCCACGCTGCGGCGCCACAAGCGGCACAACAGTTTGCCCAAAAACGCCCTCTTTCCACGTCAGAACAACACCGTGCTGGAGGACCTCGGCAACGGTGACGTTGAAGACGAGAACGAGGGAGGTGCTAGTACGGAGGACTCTCGACGGCGTAAATCCCCAACTATAGCCAAGGGCTGTCACTCAGACACCGAGCTGGATCCACCGCAAAACCAAAAGCAGTGCCACATCAACGGCCAGAACCACCAGTCGGACTACCTCCAATTGCCCTCCGTGTGCACCTGCCCGTATTTCGGGGACAGGCCGCTACAGAATTGCGTTAAGACCGCTGAGGTGAAGATAATCTCATCCGCCTTCCGGGTGACCAGTAACACCGTGACTACCACCGCCACAGTGGTTAGCAGCTCACCCAGCGAAATGGAGCTGCTCCTGTGCTCCAGTGCAGGGCAAAAGAAGTCACTGACCTCCAGTGTGAGTGCAGGTGGTGGTGGAGGTTCCGGGCCGGGAGTACCCCCGGCTACTGGAGGCTCCACCCTGAGTCCCCACTCCGCACATCATCAAGGCAGCTCCCTTACGGTCCAGAGCGATGGCAGCGGCTATCTGGCAGCACCAGGAACTCCCTGTCCAGGTCGACGGAAGCTGAGCATATCCAAGACGGCCTCGGTGGTCACTTGGGACTCCAGTCGCCATCGGCGGCGGGGAAGCAGCTTCGGGGGCGTTCGAACGTCCCTGCTCCTGACACCCACAAAAACAGCCGCAGCATCCTCCACCTCCACCTCCTCCACGCCACTGCGACGATCGGCCACTCTGCGGAGTCACCAGAACATGAACTACCACCAGGCTGGGGGGGCCGGAGGCGGAGAGTGTGGTGGCGGCAAGAATAGGGCGGCCACATCGTCGCCGTGCATGTTGCAACGCCAGCAGACAGTGCGCTCTCATCACTCCCGCAACTCGAGTGTAATTTCCAGGAATTCCTCACGGCACGGCAGGATCATCCGGCTGGAGCAGAAGGCCACCAAGGTGCTCGGCGTGGTCTTTTTCACGTTTGTGATTTTATGGTCCCCCTTCTTCGTCCTGAACCTCCTGCCCACCGTGTGTGCGGAGTGCGAGGAGCGAATCAGCCACTGGGTATTCGATGTGGTCACCTGGCTGGGCTACGCCAGTTCCATGGTAAACCCCATTTTCTACACCATATTTAACAAAGTGTTTCGGCAGGCCTTCAAGAAGGTCCTTCTGTGCCGCTATTCCAGTACGAGTGCCTGGCGTCCGAGCAGGTAGCAGACACCGGTGAAACCCGGCAAGCTCAAGTCGAATCCGCAAAAGTGTCCTAGTGTGGAGTTCCAGGAATCCACGGCAGGACGCAGTTATCGGACTGAGCGGGGGGTCCTCAAAAGAAGCGTGGCGGTGTCAGGCTGCAGATAAATTTTTTTTGAGCTTAGATGGCTAAGGGAGTACGGGTAATTGGTCTGGTCATCTCTCTGCGGACCACCGCACAACGTGTCGTATACGCAATCTCCGGATAAGAGCCACCACACTGACTACCCTCGAGGCTTAAGCTCTTATGTGGCTCTAATTAATTTCAAATTCAATTTGCATGCCATTGATAACCCACGACCCTGAGAGTGGTGAGGGAAACCCTATACATATTTGTATGCACGTAGCTTCCCCAGTTCTCCTAGGATTAGATATTTCCTCAAACCGCATCGAGAAACGCATCGTTAAATTTCGATGGTCCTTGCAAATCAGCAAGCCCCATTCTGTGCAATTAATATGGGATTATATGGTTTGCATAACGCAATTCTGGAAACCGCAAGGGTGATACATTGAAATATGATGCCATCAGATTATATGAGTTGTATGAGAAATAGAATAGAAAATATTCCTTAAAAGTGCGCTTTTATCTTTAAAGGAGATTTTTTCGCTGGCAATGTCACTTTGTGTATTCCAATCGATAAACACTGTTTTGTTTGGCATTTCGTAATTATGCATTAAATTTATGGCAAATTTTCCACCCGCAAAATGCACAAAGAATTTCATTGGCGGCCATTACAGTAACCGACACGTACACAAATCCACGGCAATTTGTGACTTTTGTTGTTTGTTCGTGTGGTTTCTGGTTCCTGGCTCCTGGCTTCTGGCTCCTGGCCGTATTCCTTGCTCTTGGCCCGGCCAGATTGCTATTTTTATTTGAAAAGTTCATTCATTTCAGTTGATTTTATTTCTTGTTTTTTTCGGGAAAATGAAAAATTTCAGCTGGTCACGTAAGCATTTGACGGAGGAGGCTCCCGGAGGCGGTCAGGAGGAGGATGTGAGAATGTTTGGGGTAGCGTTGTGTTTAGCCAAAGGACCTGGAGCAGCTGCTTAAAAGACATCAAACAACAAGAGGGCCAAGACCAAGACCAAAAACAAGAACCCAACTGTAATAACGAAAGCCGGATGAAAGTTTTCAATGTTAGCCGGAAAGTTTAAAGCCGTAAGAGTTTGTGGATCGGGGGGCCAAAAATGATAGGTAATGACGCCATTAGTGGCAGCCACTCAAAAAGCCTGTCTCGATGACACCTCACAATAGCAACAACAACAACATCAACAATGACAACGGAGAAAATTTGTTGGTACCATTTTTGCTGACAAATTTTTTAGCGCCTCCGAGCCAGCAGGAGGTCGATCCTGCGATGCTCCGAAACAGACATGAGGAAGCCCTTGTGGCACTTGAAAATTTATGGCAATTTTATCGCCAGCGGAAATATTTTTTCCACTTCATTGAATCCCTCGCAAAAAAACCAAAAAAAAGAAAAAACAGAGGAGAAAAAGAGAGGCAGGTCGCGGCTAGGTCACAAAGTGTCGCACTCGGGGAACTTCATTGAACTTTAATGGCAGGCCGACGGGCAAACAACAAAGGCCGTCAAAGGACCCCACATCCGTTTCCTCAAACACTTCTGCAACATATGCTCGATTTAAAGGGGGGAAGCACTGACAAATTGGTCGTGCCTCACAAGCTGAGATACCCTGGAAAACTCAAAAGCGTTTACCAAAAATTTACAAACTTTCTATAAACTTTCAATTTTACAAAATAGTATTGATCATAAAATTAACCTAATAAATAGGATAAACTTTATTGATAAAAAAAATACTCAACACACTATAAGTTACATTAAAAAAAGTATATTGCTAATAAAAGTTAAAACGAATTTAAAAAAAAAACAACTCACAGCTTAAATATTGGATGTAATAAGGGCTCCTTAAGATTACCTATAACGAGTAGCCACTAAGATTATTAACTTAAGTGTAAATTGTAGATTGATTATTGATTTATGAATCAAATCAAGAAGGGGAGCATTGTTGCAAAACGCTTTTAACAGTAGCCCTAGATGTAACGACTTGCATTTTTCAAATGCAATTTCCAACTGCAAACTGATCTATCGAATAAGTAACTATTCTGTAAATATTTCCACCAAACCAAACTACAATAACACCCTTGGGGCAATCAAGATGTGTATTATGTGTGCTTAGACTAAGAAATAGTTTAGATTAAAAGCCTATCCCTAAATGAAATAACAGCTTAGTCGATATAATGTTTTGTGATTCGTTACCAAGTGTATGTGACCCATTAAAAGTACTCTCACACTTCCCAAAAGAAAACTCACACAATCTTAAGGTTTCCCAATATGCTGGACATTCGATCTGGCGAGAAACTTTCGAATTTGTGACAGAATTTACGAAAACCAATTGTGAGTGTATTACAGTTGATAAGCTTAAAATATGCAAATAGCCCAAATTGACATATCCCCATATTGACATATGAATGTGTATTTTATGATAGTCCTTCCTAAGCTAAGTCAAAGACACTGAACCGTAGATAATGAAATATGTGAAACATATTAGCTATAATGTATTATGATTTGTACAAAACGTTTTCTGATTGTATTAAATGTGCATTACACCAATTGTCCCCAGAGTTTTATTGTAAAAGTCAATTTCAGGCGGGGAAAACAATAGACGGGGCTCCTAAACTCCTCCATGGAAACATCAGACACGCCATCCGGCCACATTCAACCCACTCCTACATTGATTTCCATGTGACATTCCACTCAATTAAACACCAGCCGAGCTAAAAGCGCTGTGTTTTGCGAGTTTATAAAGTGCGATATACCCTGGTAGTCCGTTGATTTTTTATATATACTAATAATAAGTTATTTTTATAAACCTATAATTTTATCTTATGGACAGAAGTATAACACCCTCTACAAGGGATTTCAAAACAAAGCGTATCTTTGCTTGTAAACCGCAAAGTAAGAGCACATTTCATTTAATGACAGTAAATGTCGATAATAATCGTCAAGCTTTTTAAAATCTCACAGCCCTAATGGCCGTTCTAAGAATAGAAATACCGCATTGACAAGTGGAATAAGGAATGAGGGTGGAAAATAAAAACTACAATTGATTTACCAACTCCCACGATGTGCGCCCGGAACTGGAAATAAATGCGCATACGCCACGTAATCCTGAGAAGGCGGCACGATTGAACTGCAATTGACAGCTCAAAAGCGTGGGCAGGGAAATGTAAAACATTCCAAGGATAGGCACAACTTGCTGCATTAGCGTCACAAGTTAAATGATAATTATTTCAGAGCACTTGACAAATTAATGCAGGCTAATGCTGCACAAATTTTCATGCTCGAAGAGGCCGCAGAAATTCCCAGAATTCCGCCAACAAAGTCGCAAATGTCCCGACAAAAACCCGTAAAAAATGAGCAAAGCCAAAATTGAGACTACTCAGCGCCTCTTAATTTTATTTCCAAGCTTTGAGGACCGCTCGTAAAGTAGGGCGGAGAGGCCGTTTAATGGATTCCCTTTGCCCCTAGATCCCATTCTTTTTCACTTGGGAGCCCTGGAAGCACTCCCTTGCAGCCGCCCTCTACACTGTATCCATTCCGAAAGAAAAAGTTACTGTAATAAACGGTTTTTGTGCGAAGCGACAACGCCAACAACTTGAATTTTCTGGCCAAAAGCGCTCGCGGGTAGGCGGAAAAATGAAAAATATTCGAGCAACTCTAGTGCACTTTTATTCTCGTGTGTGTTTCGGGGCAGGAAACAAAAATGTGATGCTGCAGCTGAAGCTGTTCGCACTCTGCGATAATAGTTCTTTTTTTGGTAAATATTTTCGCTTTCCGCCGAAGCGAAAGCGGTTTGCAGAGGCACTTAATTCTACGAGCCTACAAAGAGCCGATGGGCGAAAAACCCTTTCACATTTGTTGATCGGTCGGACATATCGGCGGAAAACAAAAGAGAAAAAAGCCACAGTTGTCGGTAAAAAATGCTTTCTTTTTTTTGGCAGGACACAAAGTTCAGAAATGAAATTAAATCCGCGGGGCATATGCAGTTTTTTATCTGGGCAAAGACCATTTTTAAACACTACCTTTGCTCTTGCATTTGGAATTGAATCAGCACGTATGTGGGGAGCTTATCCTTAACTGATTCGTCAATACATTTATTGAATTTACTCACCAATGAATATTAAATGGCAAATGATTCTAAGCATATTGACACAAACTTACCTTTAAAGAACACTTAATCTGAATGCCTGAAAGCTTATTCGGTGTGGGAATTTCGCAGACTTTTAGTCAAATTGGCCACAACAAGCAGTTTCCATTCAATTGCTGGGTATGAAAAGCCTCTCTTGCTGCAGGTCCCCATTTGTCCTTGGCTTCTGCCATACTGGAGTATACATATTCGTATAATGCCTATGGACCGGAGAGGACTGGCAGTAGGAAAATGGGAAAATCATGCCACCTGCCATGAAAACTGTGTGCATTGATTCCATTGATTTATGGGCCCAGATGCTGGTCTGGTCCGTGTCGCTTGTTGCGCACTTTATGGCCATTTTGATTGGCTCTTTGCATCAGCATCCGCACAAAAGGATGAACTGCATTGCCTTGGCGAGCAATTTTGCAACATTTTAAAGCCGCTTTGTAGCAAACGAACCCCTCAAAAGAGAGGGGCTAGTCGCATTATTGCGAATCAAAATCAAATGCTGACAGAAGCGTAGTCCTCCAAAGTAGAGTGGATTCAAATTGATTGTATTTGAATGGAAGCTGTCGTCAGGTCGGTCTGTTAAAGAAGCAACATTAACAGGGAAATTTACCCAACATGGCTTTACTTAATAGAAAGTTATATGCAGCTTTGTTTTCCCCAGCCACACATTCAGCAGTTTGTAGTCCTTTGTCCTGGCCAGAGGCAAAAGCCCACAGGCTGAAATGCTTACAATTTATGTGACAACATCCGACCTGGCCGAAAGGCATGCGTGTGTTTCAGCCAACATTCCGCATACGACATGTTGCACAATCCGATGGCAATTAGGTTTTCAAATTCAGAAGCATATTCCATTACCTGACGTCTAGATGAGAACAATATGCAAATGTAATATGAAGTAATAATGAAATTACCCCACAATGACCGAGCTCTTTGACATCAGAAACAGCTGGAAGCCTCTGATTAGATTACAGCCCCCAGTTTCGATGCTGAAACACATTTCTGACAGGTGCGAGGGCTCCGCGTTGGAGTGTGAATTGAATCACAGCTCATTTCATCTCAGTCCAGATATTGGGTCTGATTTTATAATGGCATTAAATACACAGTCTGAGGAAAGGGGGTTTCAAAAAAGGGTTAATAATACGCTTCGATTCAATTTAAGTTTCTAACAAGTAATTCAATTTTAAATTAAATAAATTATAGAGTTATTTCCAAGTTTATTACTTCGATTTTCTTGCTACATGAGAAGTTTGAAAGTAATTAGTTCCTAATATTTGTTATTATTAGATAAATGGATAACACATTGAAAAATCAAAACAAAGTAAGCGCGTCCTCTGTTTCCGTCTATTATATTTTTAAATCATAACACTCTTCCTTCCATCCTGTGAGCTGTCTTGTGGTGTCGGCATCCAATATTGATTACTTTCAATTAAAATACCGCCAGATGACTACCGGAGAAGTTGACGCGGCATGCCATCAAAAGTCCTTTGTGTTAATTTAATTTTACGAGACTACTTCAAAGTTGTCGGTCGTGAAACTGAAGCTGAGAAGGGATATTGACGGCAAGCCTGTGGCTAGGGCCTGTCATTTCTATGCGGGCCCTCTAGACAGTTTCATTGACAGGATTCGTTGAGCTAAAGCTTATTGAAACATGCTATGTTGTTTCAGTGCAAAGTGAAAAATGTATTTACTTTAATAAAATACTATACACATTCCCAATTCAGTTGCAATACTAATACTTAAAATACTTCCAGCATATGTACGTCCTTCTTTTATTTGTGAATTTTATTTGCAAGGATTTAAAATGATTGCCGCAATGATTGCCCCAGCTTAAAACTCCATTTATGGACTTACAAATGCACCAGCTATTGAATGCATTATTCCAGCTGCTTTCCATGCAAATCCAATGAGTGCTGGGTTCTGTGGAAGCTGCAATCTCCGGATCCCCCTTCACTGCGCGGTCTCATTACTAGTCAGATAGAAGGACAATGGCGAAATGCTAGCCATGGAATCGTTTCCATGACATTTGCGGGAAATATGACCAGGACATTTGTCAACGGAGCCCCGGTAGCCGACTACCGACTGCCGGGTGGCAGGGACTTGCCTATGCATTGTGCTTATCAAATATCATGTAATATAAATGTCCTGCTGGCTCCAGCAGACACGCATAAAGGTAGTTAGCGTAGCGACGAGGAAGTGGGCAAAGTGAAAGGCATTTCCGCAACCGAACCAGCAAAAGTGAAAGCGAAAGTGAAACTGAGACCGAAACCGGCAGGCACAAAAAGCACAATACGCTTGCTTGTTCGAAGGAACAAAAAGGTAATCATCTAAGCACGATGGGTGCCCCAAATGTAGGCGGCAAAAACTGAAACAAATGGGTCTCTATAAATACCCACGTACCCACGCCCGATCCATCCGGATCCAAAATATATATAGACGTGCATATACGTGGGTATGTATGTATGAACATTTAGCAAGTCACCGGGAAAAGAAAGAAAACTTTTTGCCGTAAGGAGGTAAGGCAGTTTGCGTGTGGGTCCTGCGTATTTGTGTCTTTGACACAATGAAAAATGCAAAGCGCAAATGAGTTGAAAACTTTGCCATAAGTTTTAACGGTGCGTACGACGTGCAATCGCAAAATTAAAGGCGACTTTTAGACTTCTTTCGGAATCTGGAAACTTTGTAAAACAGATACGCATAGACAACTGCCGCAGCAACAAATTTGTTAGGGTATATTCGCTCACAACCTAAGACAAAATATTTGGTTCCTCAAGATACCCCAGCAAAAAACGTCCTTTAAAAAACTGTAATATAAATAGTTAGTAGTTTATATGATTAAAGTAAAAGAGAGATAATCAATCTATTCTTATACCGACTTAATAATGTTTATTCTGGTTAGGGTTATACATATATAATTTTGAAGGGCATCTCATTATCGCCTGGCGAAATGTTTACAGTTTGGGAAAAGGACTCCTTATCAGTGACAAGCCAACGGCAACAGAGACATGGGCTTGACTCGGTTTTCTGGGAAGGGGGTGCCGCCAGGATGCTGGATGCCGCGAAATGTTAAGCTAACAATGAAAGAAAGGCGGAAAGGCAAATATTATTTGCATTTTACTCGACTTGTTTTTAATGTGAAAAATAAATACGCACGTGTACAAATAATTTGAATGAATGCGTTTCCGGTTTAAAGTTCCGGTTCGGTCTTTTTGGCGGCCAACTTTTGCAGCAAAGTTAAGAAGCTGAAAGCCTGTGTTATAACCTAAAAGGATGAGCAAATCACAATCATTTCTCATAATAATAAAATAAGTGTTTTCTTACCGATCTCAATCGATTCACATCCATTACGTAGAACTTTCCTGCCGTAACGTGAACTGCCCGTCGGCTGTTGACCAGGAAAATAAGAATGTCCTGGCGGATGTGGTGGGCGTATTTCCACCACCCACTCCGCCAAAAGGCATCCCCGGACCGAATACTATGCCTGCTCAGAAGCTCCCCGCAGTAGGTGAACATCAGGAGCTCGAACACGGTGAGGCCCAAATACTGCAATTGGTTCACAATTCTCAAGACCTCACGGGTCCCGGACACACCCACAAATACGAGGAGGCAGAGCTGGAAGGTGATCTGCAAGGACTTGACGAGGCAGTATGGACTGAAGAGGTTCTCCAGCTCCATGGAACAGTGCAGGATGAAACGATGCAGTCGTACACACTCCTTTAGGCCTTCGTGGAGTAGATTATCGAAGTCTGTTCTCCTGCAGCCCGAAAAGAGAAGCAACAAGTCCGTAGGATGCTCTTTGAGAAGAACATATTGATTGAGCTCCCTGGTAGAATCCTCCAGCAATAGTTCACCTTGTAACAAACTGAAAAATACAGTATTTTACCGATATTTTACTTTTCACAGAAAAATCATCACGTAGGCCTTGACTTCAAACGTCACTTAAAATATAAAGGTACTGCCTGGAATATCCACATTTATTCAGTTTAGTCTGCCCTTTCGTCAGGAGCAGACGGACTCTTCTTACATTTTTATTTTATTTTTATTTTTATTTTTTTTGATTTTTTTATTTGGATAAGGATATTGGTTTTTGATGCACTTCTTGGTAATCTTCTCCATGTTTTGTTTAATTATTTATTTTAATTTTAAATATGTTATGCCCGACTTGCAATCAATCTTGGTGACTGTCATTTGAGGGGCGGTGTTGAATACTCATTTACTCTTTTTTTTTTTTGAATATTTATACCTGACTTGCAAGCAATCTTTAAAATTGGTAAATTTCGTAAAATCATGGTGAATAATCTTTTATTTTTCTCTTTATATTTATTTTATTTTAAAAATTACCTTGGCATCTGCAGATACTCCGTGCACATATCTTAGGTCTATGGTTGAATTCTTTTTTCCTCATTTTATTTAAAATATAAATTTAATTTTTATATTTGCACCTCATATACCTCGGGCCCTAAACCATTTTTATTTCTATATTCTATAATTTTCATTTATTGTATTTTTTTTTTATATCTTTTATCCAACTGTATAAGCAAACTTGATATTTTTATTGATATTTTTATTGAGAGCACATGGAATAAAGAAACCATTTTTTTTATATTTACTATGAAATCATATACTACTTTAAATCCTTTTCAAAGGGAGCCTCGCATAGGCTTTCTGGTTCTCGTCTTATTTAAAATATACACGAACATACATATATTATAATGTTCATATCTGGACGACAAACTTGTATACCCCTGGCCCTAACGTTTTATCAATTATATTATTTTTATTCTATATTTATATAATAAAAATAAACTTAATGTTTTATTAAAAGCATATGGACATCGATTTTAATTAGATTATTTTTTTGGTGCTCTGAATAGAAACCATTCCTTTTATTTTAACTATTAAGTCATACATTACCTCAAGTCCTTTACGGAATTCCCAGAAAGGAGCCTTGCGTAGGCTTCCAGGTTCTTCAGGCTGCAGTAGAGCACATCGAACTGGCCCAATAACAGCAGGCAGAGAGTCACGAATAAGGATCCGCCAAAGCCAAAGGTCACGCCTACGAGGATCTGGCCAAACAGTTGAGTGGCGTAAACCACCGGATATGTGACCGGAGCCAGGGCATCGAAGGGGTACCAGCAGAGTAGTGGCAGTGTCCGGATGCCGAGAATCAGAGGGGAGACTCCCCAGGTTATGACGCCCAGAAGGCAGGCCATTATCCACACGGCTGTGAAGTTCCTAGACAACCTGTAGGACTCATGATTGCTTACAAAGGTCACCCCGGCCAGCGAATGGTGGCGATACTCTCGGTTTATGAGCTTCATATAGCCAAGTAGGCGTCGGGAGCGGACACACCAGTAGATGGTTCCATAGCCCGTGAAAAAGTATATTATTGTCATGGTCAAGGCGTCAGTAATCGCCTGTAGCTCGCCCGTGGGCAGGACATCCAGCGTAGTTTTCGTGAAGAGAACTCCCAGATGCAGCGACGTAAAAATCACAATGGAGCAATAGCCCCGGGCCATAACAAAACCCACGGATCTGAGCCACTTTGGCCACCACTGTGGCAGCTTAGGTGTCGGCACTATTCCCATCGCCAGTTGCAATCTCATCAGAAGCCGGAACAAGTTCGACTCTCGCACGGGATCCAGGACAATATCGTACCTGATGTCCACATCAGTGTTGCCATAAAAGCGACGTTCGGCCATTGACTGATATCTCTTGGCACAAATCAAAATTCCGACTACTTACGTCTGGTTCTTTTGGAACGACTATTTAAAGGGTTGTCAATTTATGCATTAATGAGTTTTTAAAAGTTTTCCCCGCCAAGGACTCGCCCCTATTGTTGAAAGGTGTCTAGGTGGGCGTGGTACCTAATTAAACGACTAAATGCCTAATTGGCTTTTTTAATGAGCCATGGTTCGGTGAATCGTGAAAGTTTTGGGCAAAGTTTCGCAAATATATAAAAATGTGAGGCTGTAAATTATAATGTAAAATGGGTTCAAGGATTAAACAATATGTGGTTTAGGTAATCCTACAAAGAAACTAAAAGAGGAAGACTTCTTAAGGTTTAAAAGAAGTTTTCCTTTTGAGAAATTATTTCCTGTGTATTTTTTAATAGTTAATCCGTTTCTAACTGAATTATATTAGATGTATTATAATATATATATATATGTACATAAGCATATACTTATCTATTGTATATTATATACAAATGTTACCAGTTATTCTGATATTCATAAAATTCACGCTTTCCTTGTTAGCCCAACTATCAATTATGTGGATTTCATGCACTTGTGGAGCTCTATCATTATTTGATAGGTTATAGTTCGTGTAGACCTGATTGCATTCGTTCCACATCCAATGGCCAACAAAAGGGCCCCTTTAACTGCCTTTAACTGCAGAGTGCCGACAAATGGGTCATTAGATCTATTATTATCCCCATTCAGGTATTCGGGTAATTGCCATTACGCAAAATTTCACTCAAGAGAGGGGTTTTAACAAATGGCTCAATTTTATCGAATGTGATAACGTCACAATTGACCTTTGGCCGCAGTAATGTGTTGTGAGGTGTGTCGACCATTCGAGAGACAAAAATATTCTTAGAAATAATTACCCGCCATTGCATTTATTGAATGTGAAAATGAAAACGCACAGCGGGGTTCCACACACGCCTAATTGCCCCACGGGGCCTTGGCAGTGAAATATGAAAGCGGGTGAAATGGCTCATAGAAAATGCTAATTGGCGAGTGAACTTTGCACACCTTGCAGGTGGTGAATTCTCCAATATGGACTACCCGATTTCATATGCACATATGGTGTGTAAAGATATCATTTTCATTATTTCGGCCTTTAATTTTGCAGTTAAGGTAAAAAATGTTTTAGACAGGTGGATGGCCAGGAGGCACTGAGCCCCTTAATTCCTCGCATTTCCAAAACGAACCGAAAACGTGTGGCCACAAAGCAAATACAAATGTAAACTAATTTAAGTCCCTGCGGAGTGCTTTTTATTTTAAGAAATTGTTACACATTGTTGGGGCATGAAGTGCTCAGTCGAGGAGTTATCTCTGGCGGTTGGCAGCTACTTGGCCAAATTGTTGCCGGGCCGTAAATGGCGAAACTTTACAGCGCTTCGCCAGAAAGCGGACTCCGCCTTTTTGGCCTGGTCGAGGGCAATACATTTTACGCATCAGTCACTTAAATTATGTATGTATGCAAGTGTGTTTGAGAGGACTGTGACCCTCACTGGATCCACGGATCCCAGAATTTTGGGTCTCTGTCTGTCATTCTGTTGTCACGCATGTCGAGAGCTGTTTCAAGTGAAATTTACCTGCTGTGATTTATTCAATCAACTTGTGCGTTGTGCCAAAACAGCTCAGGCTGCCTTTATTATTTAGGCATCCTTGTTGTCTCTGTCGAAGTGCCTTATGCGAGTTTAATGTCACTTGGCTGGCTAAAGCAGCTCGGCTGCCACATTTAATCTGCATAATTTTTATGAAAATTACGAGATGCTGTAGAACAGAGAGGAAAGAACGTAGCTGAAGTTTCGAATAGGCAAAAGATATATTTTTTAAGATTTCCAGAGACTTTAATTGCGGCAACACCTGGAATACGAAATAAAAACTTCCCTCCCCTCATAACATTCTACTGTGTACGTTTTTTATAATTCAACGAATTCGTAAAAAATTACGAATTGAATAAATAATTCATTGTGACCAAATCTATTTGGGCAAACTTAATTGACTTCTTTTTTCGGAGATATCTCCATGCATATTTCCAACTTTCCCATCAGGTGCATCCCATCATGCATCATCATTAAAATTGTTCTATTTTATTTTTTCATTATTTAATATTCACACTTTATGGATTCCAGTAATCCACTGATAAAAAGAATTTTTAAATAAATTCATTTATTTTTTCTTCGGTAGCCGTGACACCAGCTTTAATTAAATGTCGCAGAGTTGAAAAAAAAATAAAATAAATTTACCCGCCACCTGGGAAAATATTTTTAGAGCTTTGTCCAACCATCCACCCCAATCTCCCAGAGCGGGATTCCAGGACATCCAAAGCCACACCAGTGACCGGTGACCGGTGGTGGTGGTGGTGGTATTGCATTTTGCAGAAAACTTTTTAATTAATTGCGCTGGCCAATTTTTCGGCGAGAGCCAAAAAGCTTTAATTGCAAATGAATGTCGGGGGGAGGAGGGAAAGGATAGTGGGCTTGGATAGTGGACCGCACGAACAGCGCTAATTTTCTGCAGTCGAATGGACGGAATAGCGGAGCAGAAGGGTCAATCAGTTGGCCATTTGGCAGGGGTGGCATAGAGTCATGGAGGCAGAGGGTGGTGCGCCAGTAGTGGGCGGTGGGCGTCGGACATTCCTGAATAAGGTCCGACAGTCACGCGCTCCGCTCGCCTCATGTTTGCTAATTTATGCGCCACTGCAGCCGCAGGGCGACTGTAAACAGCGAGTGGCAAAAACTTTTCCCCAAAGGGTAACAGGAGAGTGGAAATTGCCAATGGAAATGGGAAGTGGACGGGGGTGGGTATTGAGGCAAAAAGGAGTCGGAACAGAAACAGGATCGTTTCTGGCTCCTGGCAACGCCTGTCATTGTTTTTCCAGCTCTTGTTCGCGCTTTAAACTTTTCCCTTCGCTTCGATTCCGTCCCCGCCCACATTCATTACATATTGAAGGCAGCCCATATTCAGGACCCAGGCCCCGACCTCCTTGGCCGCCTTGACAGTTGGTTGTTGCCTTTTATTTCCTTCGGCCACTGCACAAAACAATTTGTCAAACAACAAGCGAAAAACTTTTCGCGGACAAAGGAGTGGGAAGCCCCTCACATTTTCACTTATTATGAGGGACAGTTAACCCTACGACACCCTCCCCCCCAGGATTAATAGAAAAACTTTTGATTTGGTTTGAATAAATTACATTACTACACACTAAAGTCAGAAGGTAATTGTCAGCCGTATCAGATTACTCATGTATTTCGACTAAACTATTGATTTAATGTCAATATACTTCCAAGAGTTGGTAAATATAAAATCCATCAACTGCAAAATACAAAATGAATCCAAACAAGTTCACTCACTTAGCACTTGGGTGTCAGAGGGTTAAGCTGTGTTCAGTGTTACCCCAGAGGAAGGTAGGCATCTTTCGAATTCTTTAAAGTCAACTTAAGTTTGGAACTGATACGATGTGCACAAACTGCCAGATACCTATGCCTTTAACTGTTACGATTCAAGCTCAACTCAAATATCAGGCATGGCCTGAAGGCTTTCATGAAGGCAATGACTACAATTTGCTCCAGTTTGTTAGGTCGTTTTGTTCGCCAATTTTGTGCTGCCTGGCAAAAAAGTTTCTAATGCAATTTTGTTAAATATTTTTGCTGTGATTTCGTTTTGATGGGATAGGAGGATAGCATGGGGTAGACTGGGTGCCCTCTAAAAATAGTTGAGCAGCCAGCTACCAGTCGCTGCACGGATCAAAATGTCCTCCCAGCTCCTGGCATGCGGCATGGGTTTTTATTTCGGCAAGTGAAAACCAAACTTTTAGAGCTGCCAAATTGAGTTTGGAAGTTGCAAACTGTCTCAACTGACAGGCCACATATATGGCTAATTCAATTTGAGGTAAGCGACCGTGGGTGGCACTTGCTTGTGCTACGACCTTGCCCCGCCCCCTGCCCGCCCAACTAAACTACAATAACAATTAGCATTAACACATTGATGACGCCCCGGTGTTGCGGTTTGTTGGCCTAGTTAATGTGGCCAGGATTTGCTTGCTGGGAACACGGCGCGTGTCTCGTAAAACGGGAGTAAACTTAATTACTCCCAGGATCTGCAACGACAGCTGCTTGTTAATGCGGTTTTGTGGGGGAGTCCCCGAATGTTTTGTTTATGAGATGCCGCCCCCGCCCGTCCTACACAAGACATGTGGGTATACAAGTGTGCTCCTGCGGGTGCCTTCACAAATGTTCCACTGTAATTAAGGCACACATACTAGCAAACAGTAAACGGCCCAAAATACACGTCAAGAGCCTGCACTGGTGAAGTCCACCTTACCAAGCGTAACCCGCCGTGTGGTTTGGGCAAGAATTAGGAAAAGTGTCATTGCTCAGATGTGATTACAAATGAGTTTATTAAATGGCTTTGAAAACAATTTTCTTAAATTATTTTTTATATCATCGACTTTAGATCTCCATTTCAAATGACACACAATAAAACTTTTTGTAAAACCGAGTAAAACAAATACGATTTACGAATTAGAGCTTAAATCTAAATATTTTAAATATTATACAATTTCGTAAATTATATTTAAACAGAATATTTGTTTAAGATCATGCCATTAACATGGAAATTTTCGAAAATGGGATCTTCAGTAAATTGTTTCGGTTTTGATCGAAAATTGATTGAAAATGCAAGTACTTGAATATGCAAGATCGGGTATAACCCTATGAGGTATAGGAAAAGTATAAGGTTATGGCTATTATGGCTAACAAATAGGATTAAGCCAAGACCACGGTGACCATAATGCCAACTCCCAAGTCACTTTTTACCCAATATTTCAGCCATTTCGTATCGGATATCGGAAGGGAACCGATATACATATACCTGATTACAAATCAGGGCTTTAAATAGCTTCGATCTACAGAAAATTTTCGTGGAAGCTGTGAAATACAAAGATTATAAATAATTGTACTCGATCGGATAAGAACTAAGTGTTGACTATTTTTCATAAATAAATAAAGGAATCTTGCTGGCAAAGCTAATTATGCAATTAATTTTGGTCAAAGTTAAAAACTAAAGAAACTAATTGGACAGAAAAGAATGATGACTTTAAAAGGGCAAGCCGACGGCAAGATCATCTTACCAAACTTAAATGACATTAGGATTTCTATTGTTTGCCAATTAACTCGGATCATAGTGTTCTGAATATGAGCTCATTAAAATCGGATTATGTATGCAAGGGCAGGTGAACGAAAGCCATAAGTCTGCAATTGAATAGAGTAGGTGAGGTGAAAAGTCTGGAGACCTTGACTGCAGCGGTATTCAGGTGTAAAGGTGAGAGTCCCGCCAACGGAACCCCAGACAAGCCAAGCTGCGGCTAGTCCGTGCATTCTAAGTAAGGCTGAAGGACCCTAATATTCAATTAATCACATTATGCAGGCTGTCGACTCGCATTAGACATCCTGGCCCAAGTGCCTGGCCGAGTAACACAATAATCAACCGAAACGGTGCTGAATAAAGGCAGTGGTCCCCGTCTCGGCTTGTTATACAAATAACTGGTCGCCAGTCAATTAAGGCAACCGTCCGGCCGAGCAAATCCAACTAAATATTTTATTATGAGCCAGCGTTTGTCTTGATTATGCGCCAAGCCAGTTGAGGAAGGGGTGTGGCCGGAGGGGAGCATAACTAATTGAAAACTTGCAAAAGTTTTTCTCATTAATAATAAGCCAGCTAGACCAGCCAGCAAGGAATCCTGCCATACTGACTATTTGCTTTGAAGGCGGAGTCGCGTCGAGTCCAGAGTCCCGAGTCTCTCGTCCTCACTTTGATTTCTTCTAAATGATTTAATTACTTATTGCAAGGCGCTGGAAGAGCTATTATTAAGGTGAATACCCGCCAGGCCGCACTAAACACGCGTATTAGATTAATGTTGTGTAATCACAACCGGAGTCCACCATTTCAAATAGAATGTGCCACCACCCCAATCCACCCACTTTCTTCTCTTCACAGCCCTCGTTGTGTTCTGAAGCGTTAACGAGTTGCAATCGCTTATTGCGAACTTTTTAGGTTCCTTCGAGTGGCATTCCCCCATTTACCTTCCAAGGACGCTCCTTCTGTTGGTGGTTTTCCGGCTTAGGGAGCTTCGTTCAGTTGCTGGTATTGAATTATGCATATTTCGTTGCAGGCAGCATAGCTTGCAATGAAATGGTACCTTGAGGCATAGCAGGCTGCCCAGACAGCAATCTCTTCGCTTGTCAAGCGTCCGAGGTCAAGTGCAAAGTGGATGAAATAGAATTATAACTTTAGCAAAGTGTTGATAAATCATATTTGCAGTCAGCCTTCGATTAAGTAATTTAAAACAAAAACAAATCAACCTCCGCCGGCCCCAAGTTCGTTTTTTTTTTTTATAGAACAAGCAATAATGCCTTTGTGTTTAGTAACTGTAGCTTATCATCATTTTTAATTTATAATGCATCTAATGCTTATAAAATAAGAAAATAAAATAAATAAAAAATAATCAAAAAAATCCTTCGAGCCGGATTTGAACCAGCGACCTATGGATTTCTATTGCATGTTTCCAACTACAGTCCACCGCTCTACCAACTGAGCTATCGAAGGTTGAAAACAGGGGTGGCAAATCGGCATTTTCACTATGTGTGCAAGCAAGATAAACAATAAATGTGACTACAAAAGCCAAGTTGTTGCTGAGGGCGCCAATATATGCCCCCATCACCTCAAAAGTTATTTTTAGAATTCATTAATTTTATTGGGGCTATTGGATGCGTGCGTTTATGTGACATTGACTCTGAAAATAGTTTTGTATGAAATACCATCTTCAAGTATCGTTTTGACAAAGATTCAATGTACATACATATATAAGTCAAATATGTTGTTTCTATTTTCTATATGCACTTCAATTTATGATTTTTTGATGATTTCTTTATGATTACAAATATATATAGAGACATTCATGCGTTGACATTTCCTTTATTTGATGTGAACAAACTAAATAAATTTCATACCTAAAATCAATCTTCAGGAGCAAAATAGAACTTGAAGCCCATATGATGCATTTTATTATAAATTATTTTAAGTAAAAAATAAAAATATGAAATAAAATAAAAAATATAGTAAAAAACAAAAAAATCCTTCGAGCCGGATTTGAACCAGCGACCTATGGATTTCTATTGCAAGTTTCCAACTACAGTCCACCGCTCTACCAACTGAGCTATCGAAGGTTGAATAATGCCGCGGCAATTGTGCGTTTTGTTCGCGCGAGCAAAGGGAAGATTTAAATCAAGAGTGTATTTTGTCATTGATGAAAAATTTGATCACACTTAAGCTTTCTCTTACTTTCTCAAACACCAGCTCTTCCGCCGTAATGTTCGAAGTGAAAGTAAATTGTATGAATACATTTTTTTTACCTCGAATAATAAGTAAAGCGCTTTTTAAAAGAGAAATTTAACATCATAGATATTATAGTATTTATAATTTAAAAAAATACAAAACTATGATTCCTATATTAATATTATTAAAATTTATGATTATTCTGGATAATATTATCATTGATACTAACATAAAGTCTGTTACAGTACTACCAGTAAATCACACTGATCGATATCGCTTCAAAACATAATATATCATGTTTTCAGCTCGAAAAGACCCTCCTTTATTTGGCAATGGGGAAAAAAATTAATTATTTTTAATAGCCTCTTTTTTTAAACTAACTAATAAGTTAAAAAATATACAAAAAAATCCTTCGAGCCGGATTTGAACCAGCGACCTATGGATTTCTATTACATGTTTTCCAACTACAGTCCACCGCTCTACCAACTGAGCTATCGAAGGTTGACAAACACGGCCGCAAAATAATGTGTTGAGTAAGAAAGATAACATATTGATGAACAGTCGCGATCACAAAACTTTTCACATTATTTTTTTTTATTTAGTTTATATAACTTAATAAAAGGTATATAGATATAGTCTTAACTGTGTTTTGTAATACATTTTTTTGTAGTTACTATAGTTATTTTACCCGTAAAATAAATCTTTTTTAAATTTTTTGTCTTGAAGACACCTTTTCAAAATTTAATTAAAACTTTTATTACATTAGGAAAGGTCTGCGTATCTTATCTCTTTAAAAAGAACCAAATAGTTTTTTTTTGCAACAGCTACAAGGGATATTGAAACGTGATGGATGTCCAGAGTTGTTAGCTATTGCCCAGAAGCCTACCCCAAGGACACCCCATGCAATCAGCTGGACAAACTCTAGCAAATTCCTGGAAAAAACTTTGACCAGCCCTTAGATGCCAGATAGTGCTCTACCGGCGTTCCATGCAATTCAATCAATTAGGTTACGTATACGCAACGTATGCTGGGAACTTGTGGGCGGCAAGAACAAGTGCAAATTGAAATCCATTATAGCCATTTGCCGGCTGAAAATTTGCGGAGGAAGAATATAGTTAACAGGTCCAAAGCAAAAGTGAAACAAATTCAATTTTGAACGCTGAGAAGAAGCAACAAAAATGTCGGTTTTAATTGAAAAAATTACAGAAACTAGTTTGTCGAGTGATCCTGGCGTAGAATAGGGGCAGTCCTTATTTCATTATCTTCGCTCCACCCGGCAAAGGGGATAATTTTTCAGCTTGAGGGAAATACTTCCCTTGACTAGAAGATCCTCCAGTCGTGCCTCAGTGCTAACACGATAGCTCCGGAAAATCCTGGCCAGCAGCAGTTTCATTAGCATTTGAGCATACCGATAGCCGATGCACATGCGAAGTCCTTTTGTGAAAGGAACAAACGCAAAGGCATGTTGCGGCGGGCTGTCTGGCCCGAAATGCGCTTCCGGATTGTAGGTTTTTGCAAGGGGACCCCATACCCTTTCATCCCTTTGCATATTATAGATATCAATGCCAATCTGAGTTCCGCGAGGAATCAAAAATTCTCCGTCATCACGAAGGATTTCAATGTCCTGATCCGCCGAACGCAGTACCATCGGGACTGGTGAAAACAACCGCATGGCCTCGTTGATGACCATCTCCGTGTATTCAAGTCGTTGAAGCTGATCTGGGGAAACACTTTCATTAGAAGGTAGCTCCCTGACGAGCTCCTCATGTAGCTTGTCCTGATAGCAAGGATGCATGGCCAAGCAAAGAATCGTGAAATAGAGTGCTGTAGACGTAGTCTCAAAGGTCTGGAAGACAAGAAACTTAATACCTTATCGTTTTATTTACTTAGCTTCTAATTACCGCTGCAATTGTTACATTAGCTTCATCCCTTACATCCTGCCAATTAAGTTGGCCGCGCTCCACATGCTCCCGCACCTGCTCAATAAATATGGACTTGGACTTGCTCCTTGGCTCGTTAATGTTCTGGTCGGTAGCACTAGCATGGGGAGATACCACCGACACAATGGGCTCAAGAAGCTTATAGAATAAAAAAGTATTAGACTGGAGGTTGATCCGATTTTTCCATTCCTACCTGTTCTATGAAACCAAAAAGCACACCAACAGTTTTCTGCTGCTGGCAAAAAAGACTAGAGCGTCGAAAAATAAATTCCGGGTAAAGCCAGGGAGACAGCATCCTTTTTACACCAACTTCCGTCAAGCTGTAATGATAAGAAAAGTCCTTTGATGATTTCCCAGCTTACATTGCATTTAATTTATATATTTTGTTGAATATTTCACGGTTTACTAACCCGCTATACGCCTCAAATATGGCAGTTGAGCCATCATGTTGAAAATTCATTTTTTTACCCATCGTGGTCTCTGCAGAAAAAATATATTTTTACTCCTAATAACATAAAAATAAAACCACAACTTACGGCATGCTGCTTCCAGGACAATTTTCTTGAGAATCTCATAAATCTCTACCTGCTTCCCACGTTGGACTCCCTCCAATTCTAGCTTTTGCAGCAAAACCTCAGCTTCGGCATTGAATATGGGCAGAAAATTGCTGAGAATCTGTCGACCGAAGGCAGGATTTATGAGGCGACGATGCTTGTTCCATCGAGGAGAACTAGATGTAAAAAGTCCGTCACCTATTGCCGAACTTAAAAATCGATAGAAGTCGCCCTTGTTGGTGCAGTGAGTGGAATTAAAGATCTGTTCCACCGTACTTGGATCGTTAACGTAAAGGAAGCAGCTGGTGCCCATCCAGGAAATGAAAGGAGCCTTGAACTTTCGTGAAACGACATCCATGCACTCCAAAAACGCTGCCAAACAAAAAAAAAACTGCAACTCAAATGGAAATCATTCGGTTTCGTCTCTTACTCTCCGAGTTCATCATCTGTAATCCAATGCCGATGAAAGGCCACCCGATGGGTCCTCTTAGCTGCCAAGCGGCCTTATAATACCTCCGCCGGCTCCAAAGGAAGTATATCCACACCAGCAGCAGCCATCCCATTAAAACGATGCAGGCCAGCATGTCGATGAACTTGGGAGACTTTAGTTTGGAACCCAAAAATTTAATTGCTCCACTCACGACGCCCGGAGGCAGACTGAGCTCAAAACCTCCATTCAGTTTTCTATATGTACGCGGTGACAAAACAACAATATATATCTGAGCAATTTGTATTTTAATATACTATTTGATTCGCATTGCTTTAAAGACTCAGCTGATTTTCTTGATTTTTCCCCGAAAAGGGTTGGGAGTACATACACATATGCATAATATGCACAGAAACGTGGTACGCCTAGGTGTAGACCCGGCTCACAGATTACGCATTTGCGGCTTTAATGTGGCGGTTTCCATGCCCCACACGTTGTGGGATGATTCTTGTTGGGTGGCAGTTTTCATGCAAGTCGCGTGCCTCCAAAATTATGCCACTCAAAAATAATATGCACCAGGCCCCATACCGAACAAAAAATTCCCTTCGATTTCAATGGGCTTAGCTTTAATTGATGTTTAAGAAATTAACTTAAAGTTTAAAGATCGTAATCCGCATAATGACTTTCTTTGTCGTACTTACTTTGAATTTTTTAACGCCATCAACATACCGCTACAAATATCCCCGATAGGGAACAGGGTAAAGAGGGTAGGTTAAGTGATTGGTAAATTATTGGGTCAATGGCTACGTCATATACATACAGGTATATACATACATATATACATGTAGGTAGGTGTCTTCGACCATGAGCACGATTCTAATTAAGCATTAATTGAGTTTTTAAATGTAATTTTTATTTGCTATTCATATTTTTACAAATTTTCTTAATTGTGGTGTTTTGCTTTTGTTTTTTTATTTAAATAATTTTTTTGTTCAACAAGAAATTGTTATTTTTATTTTTATTTTAAATCTGCGATGATTTTAAGTAATTCCTCTCCGATTTATTTATTTTTTCCTTGGTTATTTTAGTGTTATAGAGAAGCCGGGTTCTTCATATAGTTAGTAAAACTTAGTGCGCTATACTGTATATTGAGTGAGCGTCTCGGGGTCTCATATGAGTTTCCATCATTAGGATATGGACCCGAACATCGGGATCCAGCAAAAATTCAGAAATCTTTCACTATCTTCTTAAGTGTAAGCTAGGTTTAAAAGTTCGCAAATATTAATATTTTTTTTTGGACGTCGCGTTTCCAGTTTTGTCATTGGTTAGCTTTAGTTAAGAGTTTTAGGTTTTGGCTTAAAATTGTGGTTTTTTTTTTATATTTAAAGGCCTTGATCAATGGAAGCCAATCATTTGGGGTTTGGTGTTTAATTTCAATTGGGACTGATTGCAGGATTGATATACGTATGTAAATACAATACTTGACTTGCGATTATTTAATAGAATAATATATAAATATATGCCAGTCATATGTCCTTAGTATGTCTACTGTATGTACACAATCCATATGCCTAGCCGTATCCTCTCAAGGGACCTAATATTTGCTTACTTTACAAATAAATTTTACATCATTTTATTGTCAAAAATATTGACGACTCACGACGACTCAACGATTGCATTATTCCTTCCTGGCATTACACATGAGTTACATATGTATGTATGGTTATTATATCAACTACTAGTTACATACATCAAAAGTGACCAGCCCAAGTGCTTGGGCCATGTTTCGAGTATACCAATTTGGGTGATCAGAGGATTACATCAAACAATGCTGCTAAATAGCATGCCACAAACTTTTGTATTTTTCTGCAATTATAGAAACTGTGTATCTTTTCATATTGTTTTTTCTGTTTTATTTTTTTATGATTAATAACAAACTAACCGAGTTTAAAGTTGGAATGTTGCTCTAACCAAGAACCCCTATGAATCAGGGATCCACTTTTAGGGTATTTCAGGGTAGGTTAGCCCTCTGGTTATCCCAATGATCGATCGGTGTATCATGCACTCTGATCATTCTTATCTTTATTTTTATAAATTGTTAATTAGTTAACATCGACGAGGCCTGAAATTGTCGATAAGCTGAACATTTGAATCCTGGAAAGTTTATGGGCTTAATAAAAATATATGTATACACACTTTTGTATGTATTTCCGCTCTATTTTTTCCATTCATATAGGATTTTATTTCGCAAACAAACTTTGAAAAATAAGGGGAAACTGCCGCAGGCTCAGGTTGCTTTCCTTACTCTATATATGCCCGTGCAAATATACTATGCATGTATGTATATATATGTATACAAAATAAACTTTGCTTTCACATTCGCTTGCATAAAAAAGTTAATCAAAAACATTGGCGTGGTCGTGTGATTTTTGTTTTCATTTTGAGACGGGGACATAGACGGTGCAATTGCAATTGTTTAATTGTTTTTCTTTTTTTCGCTTTGAGGGAGGAAATGCATTATGACGATAAAAGCATGGGTTTAAAAGCTAGGCTAAGGTTTATTAATGGCTTATGACTTTTGATTCAATTTAAATGGTTTCGCTCTGAATGATGAGCTTTTATCTTCTCCGATTATACTTAGGCACAATACATTTATTTTGTTTAATTGGTAATTTTCACATGACTTTAGCTTTTTATAGCTTTAACCTTTTCCTAATTATTTTCGCTTCACTTAAGTCTAATCACTACGCATAAAAACGTGTGTATATATGTGTGTTGTATGGATGTTTCGGTGTTGTGGCTAATTATTTTGGGATTAATTTTGCATCTTTCTGCAATAATTTCTACTATAATTCAAACATTTCAGCCACTTGGCAATTATTTAAAGCTTTTCACAATCATTTTTTTATGCAAATTATAAAATATAATAGGATTACAAAATCTGTTTAATAAATAATTCATACTTTAGTTTTATTTCATGCTATGTTAACACGTATTGGTGTTTCTGTTAGTTGATACATGTATTGAACCTTAACTTTGTCAATTTAAAATTTCGTCCCCATGAACGGTTATACAAACATTGCTTACGTTTCTGTGGCGGTTTAACTCAACATAAAATGCACTACCTATCGAAAGTGTATCATTAACCAAATTAACCGGATTTAAAATGCTGGTTTGGCTGAACAAAAAAAATATGCCACAAGTCGCTTAATAGTTTTTCAAAAAATTACTTTGGGATTTATTTTCTAACACAAATATCAAATTAAAAAAATGCTTAGGGAAAGGGGAGTTTAAGTGCTATTACTTTCACACATTTTTCTTACTATCAGCGCACACACTTTTTACTTAGTTTTGTTTTCGGTTTAACAAAATACACCCTACGTTTGCTACAAATGCTACAAAGTAGACAACAATTTAAATTTTTCCTCCTCGCTTCTGCTTAGTTCACTTTTTCTGTGAAGCTGTTAAATCTTACTTATATTATGACTTGCTCCAGGTTAGGCGATTAACTTTCGGCCGGCTGGTTAGCCGTAAACTGCGTAATGCCATCGTTCTCCATCGACTCTAAAATATCGGCAACATACACAGCTACATCAGTGTGGCTCGTCTCACCGCGACGAATGAAGGGCATCTCAAGTAACCGACTGTACTTCGGTCTATCGCTTTCCTTCTTAATTAGGCTACAGAAAATAGGACAAGAGTAAGTTAAGTTTTTTATTAATTCAATTATGTTCTCACCAAGTATTGACAAAATCAACAAACTCCATTGAGAACTCCATTCCATTAAAAGAGGTTTTTAGTCGAGGTGGCTCGCCTTGCACAACCTTGAATGTCAATGATATTAGTTGAATATAAAACAATCGATTAGATTACTCCCTGATCTAATATTACTATGTTTATCTTACCTGACATAGCTGCTCAAATACCGAATCCCATTTACGATAAGGGAAAGTGCCAGTGGCCACTTCCATCAAAGTTATACCCAAGGACCATACATCACTGCGGACATCATACCCTTTGGCACGCTCCGGATCAATACGCTCCGGCTAAAATTACATAAAAACCATTATAGTAAAAAGCTTTAATAGATTCTCAGTTCCAATTACCGCCATATAGGGCCTGCAGCCAGCATCCCTGGTCTTGGCTATCGAATCAACCAGCTGACCCGAAATACCAAAATCACACAGCTTGATGTCCCCGCGACGATGGAGCAGTATATTACTCGGCTTTACATCGCGGTGGATAATCTTTAACTCCTCCTTTAGATAGTTTAACGCATTCACCGTAGCTACAGTAATTTTTGCTAGAATGGACTCTGGTATGTGACGCTGCTGCTTCTCGTATATGTACTTGTAGAACTTATCAAGCGAAGTGTCCATCAGCTCCATGCAAATCCAACAATCGCCCTCTTTAAAGAGTGCTCCGTAAAACTGTACAATATAGATGCACTCGTTTGACTTCATCACCACCTCGAGATCCATGAGGAGCTGCTTCTGCTCCTTCTCGTCCACGGTTGACCGAATGCGTTTCACCGCCATAACTTTGTCCAGTTTCTTAAATATCATTTTGTTGACGGCACCAAAGGCTCCGCGTCCAATTTCCCCCTCATCCTCGAGATCGTCTGATGTGAAATGATGTGTGTTAGCCGGACCCTCGCCGAACTGCAATTTGCCACAGGCCTGCTGCCGGATTCTCTCACGGTGGCGATCGGCTGCACTACTACTATTGCTGGAACTTGAAACTGCAGCCGTAGCTGAAGCTACGGGTGGCTGCTGGGGGAAACCGCGGGTAACATTGTTGTGCTGCGATGAGGAACTTGAGCCGGAGGATGTTGATCCAGAGGAGGTGGACGAAGTGGACGAAGGTGGATGCCGGATGCTGAGGTTGTTCAAGCTTAACTGATCTGGCGGATTGCGCGAGCGACTAGGTCCAGGACCAGCTAAAAGTAAATAAGTAATACTCTCTTATCTTTTCATGCGTCACTTATCCGAGTTGCTTTCGCATTTATGTATGTGTGCTTGTTTTCGTGCGTAGGCGGTTGGAAAAACAGCTACATATACTTACTCGCAAACAAATTTTTCGGTCGCTCGGCCATAATAAACAACTCGCAAAATAATTGGGTTTGACTATCTGTGTTATCTTTGTCCTTTTGTTGCCAAAGGACGTCCTTTTCTTTTCTTTTCCGAATTTTCAGTAAGCGCCGCGCCCCGAATTCAATACTTCGACTGGGGCTGCTTTAGGCGCAGGGAACAAGCCGCAGTCGGTTGACTTTCCGCTGGACCCCAAGCAATTACTTTTTCAGCACTCCAGCGCACATCTATGCACTTTTTCTTGCAAATTCGCTCGACATTTACATAAATAGCGCAACCAAAACTTAAAATAGCGATGAGCCATTGATTCATTTGGACCTATCGATTGGCGGCTAAAAAGTATCGATAGTTCTTAGAGAGGAACGTTTGTATATAGCTGCCCTGAATTGCATTCGATAAAGTAAATATTTTTCATGTTTTATAATTGATTATTCAATTTAAAATAATTGTTTTTACCAAGGCTAGTACCTCAAAAAGAGTACGAAATTAAAGTGACTAAATAATCATTGCGCCACCTTCCCATCAATAAAAATCTTTTGGGGCCCTGTCAGAACACACCTGCGTAACATGTCTAGTGGATTTGTACGGAGCACCTACAAACTGTTCGTTGGTAACCTTCCATGGACGATTGGAAGCAAAGAGCTAAGGACGTACTTCTCCCGCTATGGGCACGTGGCTAACGCGGAGGTTGTCTTTGACCGGCAACTTGGACTCTCGAAACACTACGGATTCGTGGTGTTCAGCCAAAGGGACGCCTTCAACAGTGCGAGCAACCAAAACACACACTTCCTGGAAGGGCGCGTTTTGACCGTCCAGAGAGCGAATGAAAACCCGTAAAATTTTTTTTATATTTTGGAGTTTGATTTACTGCATACCAATACAAGGTCAAGGGAATCGGGAGAAAAATGTAGCATATTAAATGATCTAAAACCAGTAGTCGCCTCACTTCTTCGGCAGGTAAAACTTGGCATTGGTTCCGACCACATCATGGACGTTGGTATGGCCTTGCGAGGTGATCAAGGACGAAAGCTCGGCCTTTATCTGGTCGACGAGACCAGGACCCTCGTACACGAGCGCCGTATAGATTTGTACGTATGATGCTCCCGCCTCTATTTTCTCGTAGGCATCGTAACCGGAGGCTACTCCTCCAACTCCAATAATGGGTATTTTACCATCTGTCAACACATACATTTGTGCGATCATCTCTGTGGATCGGGCTCTAAGTGGTTTCCCACTCAATCCACCAACTTCATTTGCCGTTTTATTCGAAGCGTCTATGTTATCCCGCGAGACAGTGGTATTTGTGACAATAAGACCATCCACACGACTCTTTTTCCTGTTGATTACTGAAACTATATCTTTCATATCGCTTAGGGAGAGATCGGGCGAGAGCTTCAGCAAGATCGGCACATTTTTGTTTCTATCTAGGCGAGATCTTGCATCGTTCACGTGCTCAAGCAGCTCCGTCAGCTTGTTCTTGCTCTGCATATCCCTCAGACCCTTTGTATTTGGGCTGCTTACATTTATGACAAGATAGTCGGCAACAGGACCAAAAACCCGGACACCTTGAACATAGTCCGCGATTGGGCTCATGGTTTCCTTGTTTCGTCCAAGATTCACGCCGACCACACCGTTAAAGTCCTCCTTGCTGCGGAGCAGACGCAATCGCTGGAGAACTGCTTGATGGCCTTCGCTATTGAATCCATAACGGTTGATTATGGCACGATCCTCAACCAAACGGAAGACTCTCGGCTTGGGGTTACCCTCCTGAGCAGCTGGCGTGACAGTTCCCACCTCGATAAAACCGAATCCCAAATCTTGCAGTCCGTCCACCGCTTCAGCGTTCTTATCAAATCCAGCCGCTATACCAATTGGGTTCTTTAGGAGCCGCCCAAAAAACTGTGTCTGGAGGTTGGCATCATCCTCGTGTTGGGATCGCGGATACACGCGGTATTTGCAAGCCAAAAGGGCCAGCTTATGACTGGTCTCCGCCGGCAATAACCGCACGGCGGGCATCACAAAGGTACGATAAAAACCGTCTTGCTTCTTATAAGCTGTAATGCCAGCCACTAGAACGGCAGCACCGGCCGTAACGATACCCAGCGAACGGAGACGATTCTGCCAGACATAAGATGTTAAATAATAAGGACTATACTTTTCGTTCTACTTACTATCCTTCGTGTAGCTCGCATGGTCTGTTTTCCAGCTTCCTTCATGTGATCGCTATCCATGATCATACAGGTTATTTTTTGGAATATTCTATCGATACGGCCTCCGAAAGTAGACTTCCTTCCGGTCTCCTAAGCGGCTTGAAAAATACACTAACTAGTGACAAAAGTATAAAAATATATGTCGTGATTAAGCTTCCTGGTTTTAAATTTGGGAAGTAACTCTCATAACATTTTGAATAAAAATTCAGATGAGGCTAGAAGGAAGGAGAAATAAGGGAAATAAATTTTGTCTCGTATATTGTAACTAAAAAGCGCCTACAGACTTGTGATTTGTAAATTGAAATGCTTATCGATAACATAGTGATTGGAATAAACAAATTTGCCATCTCTAATTAGTTGAGTCAGTTTCTGTTGTTATTATAAAAACATATTTAAAAGATATTGTTTTTTTAGGAGTTAACGTTCAAATCAAGGATCACCATGAAGGGCGGAACTTTTCGAAACACCCAGTGGGATCCCACGCTACTTACGTCACAGATCGTTTCGATGCAATTCTGTGTGTATTTCACCCTAGGCCTGCTCGTCTTCGTGGCCAACAAGTTGTCCGGAGACAACTACAGTCTGGACCATCTGTTCGAATACCATGTAATTAAACTGAGGAAAAACTCTCGTACAATCTTTTACAATTTTCATTATTTAGGAAATTCACATCTATGATTTGGGAGGAAGGCTGGTTATATGCGCCTTTGTGCTAAACGCTTTTGTTGCTTCTCTGGCCCTTTGGTGCATTGTGAGGAGAGCCAAGCTCTGCCTGGACTTTAGGTAAGGATAGTTTTTTTTTTCTAGAATAAGCTCTTTAATAGAAATATGAGTCGGTTAAGTATATTATTTATAGATTTTAATGTATATTTATTTATTAATTTATAGCTGCACCTTTCACATTCTACACTTGCTCGCCTGCTGGTGGTACAATCGTTCGTTTCCAGCGAATGCGTCCTGGTGGCTCCTCAATGTAATCACAGGCACAATAATGTGCATAGGTGGCGAGTTCCTCTGCCTGCAAACAGAAATGAAGGAAATCCCAGTGGGCTATGCGGCCCTTAACCAAAAGTCGGACGTTTGATCCACAACCTTGTGATGCCTGTTAGCTTAAAACCCACGCATCTTATCTGTACATGTATAATTTATTGTTAAACTAGAATAAGATAACTTAACGTAGAATAATAAGATATATTCTCGAATTAATGTAGTATTTGGTAGACGAAGGGCGGTCTATTTTTTAGTTTTAGTTCCTGCGGCACTGGATTAGGTGGCATTGAAAAAACGATTCCTGACGTGCTGTTATTCCTTGAAATAAGAGACCAGATTTGTACATCACGTGGCACAAACATCCAGTAGCTGAAGGCCAACATAATGGTCGCTATGAGTGATCCAAGGAGTAGCAACATCCAGCAGAGTCCCGATTGAGGTTTGTGCATCTTTGACGTGTTTTTTAAACTTAACGCCTGACGAAAATTTGCACAACTGCTTCACCGAAAGTCGCCAAGATCCAGAAAACGAATGGGTGTGGCCTAGTAAGAGTCCACCGTTTAATATGCGAACCATGGAAAGACTGAAAATTTTACTTTGCAAGCTGCGAGCTTTACGCTCCGAACCTATTTCTCTGGCTAAGCTGACAAAATATAAACGACACTGGACATCAGAATTCATCAGCAGAGTGGGGTAATCAGGTTTGCCTAATCTAATCTAATTAGTACCAAACATGCAGGCGACCGTCACTTCCTTCGAGGGCGGAACACAGCCGATCGCGACACAAGCACCTCAATTTGTACTTTCAATTACGCTTATTGCCAGTTACCCCCCTTGAAGTGCATAGGTGAAGCTTTGGCGAGAAGACAGAGCGACAAAGCTCGCCAATAGGAGCTTCCGGAAGGTCACTAAACCCAACCTGTCTATGGAATTCGTTGATGTATTCAAATAAGAGGGGTTTCATAAGGCCAATAAAAAAAGTTATCACCTCCGCACCCAACAAAACTATTATTTTGATACGCCTTAAATAAAAATGAAAATCCAAACAAGCTCTTTTTTTCATTTGCTAAATTATTGTATTTAAGTTTAGCAAACTTTGTTTTTTAATTGTTTTGTTTGTGTTGGTTTCACGCTTCATATAGTACATTATTTCTCGATTTATATATTTTAATATATAATCATTACTATTTATATTTAATTTTTTGTTTAAAATCATCAATTGAAGTTTAAAGATTTGCGCTTACATCATTTAGATCCGATATCGACAGTAGGCATACCTGTCGCTAATTATTGTATTTGTAAGAGTTTCAAGAAAAATGATGTGAGAAATTTCTTATGGACAAAAATTCAAAGTTGTATCAGTGGCTTAAATATTCTTAATATTTGTGGTTTTTTTGTTTTGTTTTCTTTTGTTTAGCATATTTGTAATATGTATGTTTGCATATCCTTCAATATATACTCATCGAGTTTATAAAATAGAGAGATGGTGAAAAGGATTCAGGGAAGTAGCTGGAAGCTGGCTATACATGAGTTTATTATTATTTTTGCGATGGATTTTCTCAATTTATTATTTATGCTTGCTCCAGGTTTGGGTGTTGAGGTTGTGAGTGGTGAGTCGAGAAGTGAGTCGGTAAACGCGGGTAGAGTGGAGGGTGCATCTTTATCTGTATTTTTGTGTTTTTCTTTTCTTTTTTTTTTGTTGTGTTGCGCTGCGCACAGACAGTTCTCTTTCACATTTGCTGTTCCCATATAATATACGTGTGTGCATATATATATATAGTTCTTATCGACTTTCATTTCTCAATTTGGTTATTTGCGAAAGTGGCTGCGATGCGATTGCTGATTCTGCTGCTGGCCCACAAAGTTTGCCTGCGGCTGAAACTGAGGCTGAGGCCTTGCTCATTGATACCACCAGTCATTGCTTGAGTGCGAGGCACCTTCTCCATAGGAGCCTCCATAGGATCCACCTCCTCCGCCGCCACTACCGCCATAGTATCCACCTCCCGAATTTCCACCTAAAAAATATATTTATTTTATTATCTTATAATAACTGGCATGAAGTTTCAATGATTTTTGAAGAAACAAAAATAAGCCTAATACGAAAACCAAAATACTAAAAACGTGTAAATTTCTGCACATTTCTAAATATAGTAGTTTCGCACTCACCGAACTTACCGTACGAGTTTCCATTACTGCGGTAGTTACCGCCTCCACCGCCGGATCCACTGCTACGGCTGGGGCCACCACTTCGTCCACCTCCACCTCCACCTCCACCGCCACCGCCGCCTCCTGAGCTCTGGCGGTAATCCCTTGAGCCGAATCCGCCACCATAGCGACCACCGCCGCCGCCACGCCTCTTGGCTCCCCCATGTCCGCGGTCAGAGCTCAACATGTCCTCCAGGAAATTGGGGATCTCCTGCTTTGTCTCAACCAGAAGCTCCAAAAGATCGGAGCAGATGTTGCGGTTCTTCTCGTTGAAAAAGGAGGTAGCCACACCCAGGTTACCCATACGCCCGGTACGTCCGATTCGGTGCACATACTCCTCCACATCCGAGGGCAGATCGAAATTGATGACGTGCTTTACATGTGGAATGTCCAAGCCACGGGCCGCCACGGCAGTGGCCACCAATATGGGGCAGTCGCCGGAGCGGAAGCAACGAAGTGCTTCCTCGCGTTCCTTTTGGGTGCGATCGCCGTGGATGCTGGTGACCGGATGGTTGCATTGAAACAGGAACTCTTCCAGCGAGTCGGCACCCTTTTTCGTCTCCACAAAGATCAGCGTCAGGTTGTCCTTGCAGTACTCTGGACCGTTTCGGATGGAGGAGAGCAAATCTAGCAGATACGAGCGCTTATCCTGCTCATACACCCATAGGATCGTCTGTGTGATATTCTCTGAGGTGGAGCCTACACGCCCGACGGCCAAAAAGATGTAGTTGCTGAGAAAATCGCTGGCCAACTCCTGGATCTGCTTGGGGAATGTGGCCGAGAACATGAGCGTTTGGCGCTGCCCGGTTGGCGGCATATTCAGTTGCTCGACAATGCGACGAATTTGCGGCTCGAAACCCATATCCAACATACGATCCGCTTCGTCCAAGACAAGGAAACGAATATTTTCCAAACCCACCTTGCCGCGCGTTATCATATCTTCCAGTCGACCGGGAGTGGCCACAATCAGGTGGCAGCCGCGATCCAGCTCGCGCATCTGCTCGCTAGTGTTGTTACCGCCGTACAATACTGCCGGACGCATCCGGGAGCGGTAGGCAAACTTTTTGGCTTCCTCGAAGATTTGGGTGGCCAGTTCGCGGGTTGGCGCCAGCACCAAACCCAATGGATACTGCTTGCGTCGGCTATACTGCCGGTTGCTTTGAGGCGGAGCCGAGTGACCGTGCTCATACATTTGATTGAGGATCGGCACCAGGAAGGCTGCCGTCTTGCCAGAGCCTGTTTGGGCACAGGCCATCAGGTCGCGACCGCTAATGATAATCGGTATAGCGTACTTCTGCACCGGAGTCGGTTTGTCATAACGTGCCAAGTTCACGTTGTTGCGGATAATTTCCGTCAGCTGCACATCATCGAACGATGTGATGTTCGGGGGCACATTCTGGCCCGTCGCCTCCACGGGTATATCCTCATATTTGTCGAAATTGATGCCCGTGTTGCCGACGCCAAACAGCTCCTGCTCCAGACGTTCATCCCTGGCGCCCAGTTTTGTGTAATCGACGTTTCCACCGCCGCCCTCCTTCCACCGGCTGTTGTATCCTCGGTCGCCGCCGCGATTGTTATAGCTTCTGTTGCCGCCGCCACCACCACCGCCGCCGGGTGGTCCGCCCTCGCCCCCATCGAAACCACCTGAGCGCTCTGGCTCCTGCCAGCGATCATTGCGCGGCTGTTGCTGCTGACCATCTTCACCAGTCTGTTCGTTAATAGCATTACCGCTTCCGCCGCCGCCGCCGCGGTAAGAGGGTCCGCGCCCAAAACCACGTCCTCCTCCTCCGCCGCCCCCGCTGCGATTCCAATCACCGCTGCGACGTGAATCGTAGTTCCCACCTAAAAAGAACTCAATTTAGTTATTTCTGTTTCGTTTCCTAAAGGTCCTTGTGTGGCTCACCGTTGAAGTTGTCCTCGAAGCGTCCACCTCCACGTCGTCCGCCGCCGCTGCCGAAACTGCCGTAGTCGCCGCTCTGACGGTTAAAACCACGATTTCCGCCGCCGCCGCCGCCGCCTCTACGGTACTCCCCTCCGCTGCGCGACTGCTGCGTGTCCCTGCTGTCCTGGCGCGGATTTCCGGCTCTCGAGTCGAAGCCTTGCCCCTGGTTCTCTGCGTCCGCTGCGTTGTTGTTGCCACCACCACCACGAAGATGCGGGGGCACATACACACCACCGGTGACCGAGTTAGTGGAAGTCTTGCTTGTTATGGGGCCGCTATAGTTAGCAGAACCGCCATTCAAGTCCAGACCAGCAACCTGGGAAGTGGAGTAAAGGTGTCAGTAAGTAAGATTCACATCTTTCTTGTAGAGATAAGAATAGAAACTGAGATTCTAAATTGATATTTTAATTTCATCCGAATATTTTGTTTTTAAAAAGAGTTTAAATTTATTTAGCATCCATGGATGTCACCAAGATTTGTTTCAGTGGAGAGCCTTAAGAGTCTCAACCATGTTTGGTTCTTGGTGGTTCCCGCTTAGCAACATGTGCTATTTACTTCTTCCTCTTTGTGCGAAACGTGTATATATGTATGTACATATGTATATACGCAAACGGGAATCTACGGAGAGGCGCAACTAGTTTAAAGCTTTGAAAGTGTTTCTCTCCGTAGTTCTCGCTCCCATCCATACATAGGCGCAGAACAAATCACAAACCAGTGGTAGAACCTTAAGCCCGGTTGTGGAACTTGTGGATCGTATTAAAAAAATACACTTTAATTTTTATTTCCAAACTTGATACACTAGAAATACACTTTCATCCTATGTATATTGAAATACATTTTGTGACGATTTTATCAAACATATAAAGATACGTTTTTAAATACACCCTTAAGTTTTATATTGTTAGATAACTGAACCTGACAACCCTGTTCGTAGCACTTAGCTTCCACATGTGCGCGCAAGCGAGAGAAAAAGAGCGGCCTTAGAACAGCGGCGCTCCTCGCACACTCACACACATACAACGAGCGAGTGGAAACTTTCACACACACACACACACACACGTCACATTGGAGGCAAAGCGAGCAAAAATTATACAAAAGAAATTACAAATTGGAATGACTAAGAAGAAGAACCCAGACACACACGCTGGCACAATCTGACGCGCTCGCACAGCAGTTTGGTTCACCTACACGAGACACCGTTGTTAAACAACCACATTTGTGTGTTATGAAATCAATAAATTTTTAGCCGAACACTCTCCAACAGCCGCATGTCACTCACATACACACACACACACACATGGTAATATATATATGTGGACATATATACTACTTACTTGCTGCTCTAGACCTGTGCCATTTTGGTTAATAGCATTACTCATATTATCCTCCAATCAGTTGCTTTTTTTTTCTTGCTTTCCGTTTAGGAAAATTGTTCTATTGTTACGCTTTTTTGCTTTTTAATGGTGCACACTTGCAATTTGCGACGACAAAAAAATGTATATGATCGTTGTGTTTGTGTTGCACTTGGTGTCTATACGTTTTTCCTTAGATTTTCCGACAACTTCTTACGTTCCACAAGCTACTGCGTTCTCGTCTAAATAATTTAAATGAACGAGATCTAGGTTCTGAACTTGATTTATTATCGCACAGAATTCTTTGTTCGCTTGAAACTGAGACGTTTCGGCTTCGGATTGCTGTGCCACGACAATTACAAGCTCTTTGCAATCGTGCTGGCTTGAAAAATGCTGATTTTTTGACGATTTTCTTCGCTGTCAGACGCGTGTCTAATCACGGAGTTGCCGGATGGCAGAGTGAAATCCCAGGAGGTTCTTAAAGGCTAACGCTTGATGAATGCCTGACAATTGACTGGTCTCACTGCTGGGTTAACAGATTTGAATTTCGTTTGAAATTTTCTGCCAATAGTAGAGAACGGAAATTTTATTAGTGGTATGACCTAAGTAAGCAGTCCTAAAGTGACATAAGAAAATTATATATATATATTTTTTTTCAATGCACTTATTGAGGCCCATATAAAGGCACTGCGTTAACATTAAGTTTACACAATAGGCAAACATACCAGAAGGTCGTTGCCAGATTTGCTCAACGTGGAATAAATTAGGACCGATTCATCGATGGATATCGATGGGCAGCAGACGTTTCTTTTGGGCGCTTTGTTTGAATTCGTTGCCTTTGATGTTGCACTCATTCGACTTGATGGAGGATTTATCAATTCAAACGTTTTGCGTTAAGTTAAATTTTGTTGACTTTCGCTTTTGATGCGTCGATCTCTCCTAGGCTGTTATTTTTTTTCTGATGGAAGAGAAAAGTTGCTGGGCAGTTGAAATTTTGTATCAATTTGGCCAAAAATTTTTGTGTCTATGTTATAGTGTTGTTTTTTTTTTCAAGCGTCAGTCGCTTTTCCAGATTTCCTATCTGAAGCAAAAATCAAGGGAAATTCGCATAATATTCGTTTTACATCGAAATAATATAGACATCTGTTCTAACGTCGAACTCATGTATATATTAATAGATTTTTCTGCTTATCTGCAATATACATGTCGGGGGTGTACATTTTTATATAGAATAAATGCTTTTGGTATTGGCCTTAGCTCGAGATTAAATAGTGGGAACAATAAATATGGCTATATAGTATCGAATATATATATGTCTATAGGTGCCCTACCCCTTTAGCAGGCAGCGTGAATAGAACTCCCTGTCGATGGCGTCGTTTGGAATGTATGTGCTCCATTTAAAGATCAAGGCTAAGGTATCCCTGGCGGCCATGTGGTCCAGTGCTATGTTTAGGAAACAGTTCCAGTTGTAGAAAAAGTGTCGACCCAACTGCTCGCTCTCCACGCTCGAAACGCATTCGCAATTGGCGCACACAAGCTGGCCCCGTTGGAGGTCCACAAACTGCTCGAAGCAGCGCGCCCACGCTCCCACATTGAATTGCTTTCCAACATCGACCAGCAGTTCTGGCAAGCCGTAGTTCAGCACGATGGCGACTACCTTTGGGAGATTCTGTTCGGCCAGGTAGAACTTGGCCAAGACGTCCAGCAAAGCAGGAACTGCATGTACCACGTCAAAACACTTCAGCTGATCGCCTCGGGACCAATAATATCGAAGGAGCACAGCTCCCAAGTCGTGGTATTGGCACGAAGTATCGAACCGCAGGGGGAAGGAGCAATGCTCACAACGCACAATTTCCGTATTTCCTGGGGCGTTCAGTAGAATAAAACCGGAAGCTATGTAGTCCCTTGTCGCGTCGTCCACCTCCCATATCAAATCCTGGTCAAGGTAATCGAAGTACATCTCGTAGCAGTTTCGCTTTGCCAGATCTATCGGGTCACCATGATCGACCATCACCTTCGCCAGTTTCTCCAGCAGACTGACCAACTCAGCAGCCGCATATTCATCAAACACTGCTCTGTAGCGCTCGACGCATTGTCTCCGACTATATCTAGAGCCCTTGGCGATCAAGTAGAGATTGTAAAGTGTCTTCTCCTCCGGAGTAATGTTCGGAGCCTGGGGAAAAGGTATCTTGCATCGGCGAACTATCTCTTCCTCCTGGTCCTCGGATCCAGATTCGTATCTAGCCTTAATGTCCTTAAAAGGCAGCGAACGCTCACTGGCTGGAATCAGTTCCCTCACCAGCTGCTGTTGCTCCTCAGCGAAGATGTTGAATTTGTACTTGATAATGTTCTTTCCAAATTTTCCGGTTACGGTGAGTAAAGCGTCTTTGAAATGCCCCGATTTCGGAGGTTGCTTTAGGTTATCACAAAAGGCGTTCTCCAAAACGTAGACACCTTTCGGCGTTGGTTTGACAGAGCTTCCTCCGCTTAGGCTACGCTCTGTAGTGGCAGAACTTCCACCTGAACTGTGGGTATCCAAAGCACTTCCAGTGCACTGGGATATCGAGTCGAATATCACGGATATATCATTTAGTAACTCGTATTCCTGTCGCTCGATTAGAAGCTGCTTTAACGGATTCAGCTGCTTCAGCTCATAGTCCTCTCGTGCTTTGTCCGCAAAATACCGGACATTTTGACGCAGAAGATTGGCGCAGGGGAGCAGTTTGGATTGTTGCATCATGGAAACGGCATGCGACTGAAGGGTTTGCAGTTGGACGCTATAAAGTGCGCCCGACTGAGTAAACACGAAAATCTCCGATCCCGAAGGCCGGCAGTCTGCGATCCTCTCGAACTGATTGCACCACAGAACCACCGCCGACCGACGCACATCAAACACATATAATCCCAGCTCCGTGAAAGCCAATAGAAAATCCTCTCCCAGTCTTTGGACTTTGGCGAATTGCAGATTCTGCGGTTGATAGTCCAGCAGCTCGGCATTGGAGTCCTGCTCGTCGTTTCCATTTCCTGGTCGCTGAATCCTTACAGGAGCGGTTGCCAGAGCCGCCTTAAACTGGTGCGTCTGAAGAACCTCGCCCTCGAAGTCCACCTCCCACACGCGACTCCCAGGACGGGCGCAATAGATTCGAGATGGCTGAACTCCTTCCTGCGGCGATACGAAGAAACATGCGCCAAAGGCACCATCTCTTGGCCGGTTTCCAATCTGAAAAGCAATCAATAGACTAAGATTTGGATGTGTCAGGGCTTAGTCACACCCACCTGTTTGTATTCTTCGTATTCGGTATTGCAGAGAATGCACTTGGTGCAGTTGGAGACGAGAAGAAGGGACTCGAAGTCGTCGATTTGAACAATAGGCGAGTCGAGATAAAGAAGCGGGTGCACAGTCATGTTGAATAGCAAGCTGTGGCCAATAAACGAGGAGAGCAGCACCAGGCTGACCTGTCCGCGCGAGTCCCCATAGTAGAACTGTTTCTCGTCCTGGGTCCAGTGGATGCAGCTGACCTGCACCGACTGATCCAGATGCGTGAATATCACCTGGGGCGTGGCCTGAGCGGAGAGATTAACCGCATAGACACAGATCAGAGATCGCTGCGTTGCAAATGCTACATATTTGCTGTTCGCCGAAATACTGAGGCTGGTGATAGCGCCGTGTTTATTCGGAATCAGCAGCAGAAACTTTCCGTTGCGATTGAACAGGTACAGAGATCCGGATGAAGCTCCAAAAATGATATAGCAGTCGGAAATATCGAAGCATGTGTACTGGGGAGAGGAATAAAGGGGTGTATTATAAGCTATCAAGTTACAGGTGGTGTGGAAATTGAGATAACTCACCTTGATGCGATTGTGATGCTTCAGAGGCAGCGACAGCGACAGGGAAAAATCAATAAAGTTTGTCAAGCAGTAGGCGTCGGCCATCTTGATGATTTCCTGGACTTTTCAGTATATTCCTATCACATTGCTTATTTTTATGAGCTTCGCTAATCCCACTATGAGTTTAAAACATATCTGGGCAATTTTTTCGTTTGTTTTTTTCTCTTCTGTTTTGCTTGTCGCGAAGCGCTTAGAAGCCGTGCCAGTACTAGGCTGTTCTTTTGCGATGGGATGACTCCACCGAAGAAAGGATTTTTGTTTATTTATATTTATACTTTAATTCCTTCATAAATATCAGTTATGCTGTTATGTTTCTAAATTTTTTTCAAACATAAAACCGTCTTCAATGAAAGTTCAACGGAGAGACAGAAGTCAGCTGGACAAACAATATGCAGCGCCACTGATGGTAAAATTCGGAAACAGCGACGAGAATTAAATGGATGGCAATGCCTTAGCTACGGTCACATTGCACTAATGCATAAACAAAAGACGGAGATACCCGCCACAAAAATTTAGAATCGCTTCAATTGCCTACTAGTTTCTTTGTTGCTAGTTGATCGCGGACTTTCTCCAGCGCTAAGCGTAATTACCATCTATCGAGCGCGTGCAGTTCGCTACGTTCTTCAGAAACCAGTTTGTGCATTTTCGTGTGACTCATCAGATTTCGCAGGCTCAAGGAAACAATTTCACAATGGCCGCCCCCAACAATAGCGACTCCGCCGATCAGGTCGGCATACGAGTGGAAAATTCGGAAAACGCCAACGACAACACAGATGCCTTGGGATCCGTTGGCGGAACAGGTAGCAGTTCTTCGTCAGCGCCCGCGCACTACAACCCCTATGGCAGCGGAGCCATCGGGCAACTGGCCAATGGCTACGTTTCACCTTCGTCCAGTTATCGCAAAAATGTGGCCAAAATGGTCACGGAGCGCCATGCAGCCGAGTACAACATGCGCCACAAGGAGCGCGGCATGGCATTGATCTTCAATCACGAGCACTTCGATGTGCCCACCCTGAAGTCTAGGGCAGGAACCAATGTAGACTGCGAGAATCTCACCCGAGTTCTGAAGCAGCTGGACTTCGCGGTGACCGTGTACAAGGACTATCGGTTCAACGACATCCGGAAAGCGATCGAAGCCGCTGCCTCCCAGAATCACTCAAACAGCGATTGCATCCTGGTGGCCATTCTGTCCCATGGAGAGATGGGCTACATTTACGCCAAGGATGTGCAGTACAAGCTGGAGAGTATATGGAGCTTCTTCACAGCCAATCACTGTCCGTCGTTGGCCGGCAAGCCAAAGCTGTTCTTCATCCAGGCCTGTCAGGGAGATCGGTTGGATGGAGGGGTGACTATGCAGCGGTCGCTCACTGAAACCGATGGGGATTCTTCGATGAGCTACAAGATACCAGTGCACGCCGACTTCTTGATAGCCTACTCGACGGTTCCGGGATTTTATTCGTGGCGGAACACCACCCGAGGCAGTTGGTTTATGCAGAGCCTCTGCGCGGAACTAGCTGCGAATGGCAAGCGCCTCGACATCCTAACGCTCCTCACGTTCGTGTGCCAGAGGGTGGCCGTCGACTTTGAATCTTGCACCCCGGACACGCCCGAGATGCACCAGCAGAAGCAAATTCCCTGCATTACCACCATGCTAACACGTATTCTGCGCTTCAGCGACAAGCAAATGGTGCCGGCCGGACGGGTCTGATGGCTTCGGGTCTGGTTTATGGGCTGGCTGAGGCGAGGTGTGTGATAAAAAAGTGGGAAACGGGGAGTAACCGCGATAACGGGGATAAACCGAGTCGCAATTGAGTAGTTCTGTAGCTTTGGGTGCACATTTTTCTAAAACCATGAGCTCTCCTACCTTTGCCAATGCCAATGTTCAGATCATCGATGGTATTGCTAAATTAGTTCTCTTCTGGCATTCATTATTTTCGATTATTTTATAAGACACTTTATAAATAAGGATGAAAATGACAAACTTTTTCATAGACGAAGTATTAAAACTGACGAACAAATGTATATTTTTGCAATTTCTTGACCATTTATTGAACAGATCTCAAATTCAAAATTTTAATGCCTCACTTGCTTGTCCCTCCAGCAGCCTTAGATTCGTACACTTTTTATGTTTATACACCGAAAAATACTTATATCAAATGCATGTGTCATGATCGTCCAACAAAAAGTAATATAAACAAATATTTTAAGAATATAGTGGACTACAAATACTACAGATTTTTACCATTTATGTATACTCTTTTGTAATACAAATTAGCAAATGTTTTCCTTTCAAAATGACCGCTAATAAAAATAATCTAAAACAATGGGAAATCAATGACCATTGGCTGTTGACCTCGCCGCCATTTTTGGTCCAGGCTACAATTATTTTTGGACGTCAAGTCGAGCGAGATTTTCTGAAAAGGCATCGGGAGAAAAAACAGACACCGCGTCATTGGCTGACCCTGTCGCATTCTTACCTCCCAACGATATTTCAGTTCAGGCTGATTAGTAACTTCTGGAAAAAAATAGAGGAAATGAAAAGACGGAAGGCACTATTTTAGAGCTTACAATCACTTTATTCTTAAGGCTGGACACAACGAAAATAAATTCCAATTCAGAATTCACTTAAAGCACTACAACGGGATGCTCGCGAGGAGTAGAATATTAAAGCCTGGCCAAGGAGGCTAGATAAATGCACATTTCTGATAATTTCAACTAAAAAAGAACGTAGAATTTGTGCTCACAATTTGTTGGCAGAGAAACTAGATGTGTCCTCCCTCCTTCAACTTGGCAACCAGAGCGTCGACGTCAGCGACGGTTGCACCTGCCTTGCGCACTGGAGGATCCTCAACGGAGACGACTTCGATGCGGGGTGTGGTATCCACTCCCAGATCCTTGGCCGTGACCTTCTTCAGCGGCTTCTTCTTGGCCTTCATGATGTTCGGCAGCGTGGCATATCGGGGCGTGTTCAGACGCAAATCAGCGCTCAAGACGGCGGGGGTTTTGGTCTTGATGGTCTCCAGGCCTCCGTCAATCTCACGGGTGATCGTCAAGCCGGCGTCCGTCTTTTCGATCTTGTTGCAGAAGGTGCCCTGCGGCCAGTCGAGAACAGCGGCGGTCATCTGAGCCGTCTGGTTGGCATCGTCATCGATCGCCTGCTTTCCCAGGATCACAAGATCAGCCTTCTCATCAAGAGCAAGCTTGGCGAGAATCTTTGACACGTGGATGGGCTGCAGAAGCTCGTACTCGGCGGCAGGCACTTCTACGTGGACACCGCGGTCGGCGCCCATGGCCAGAGCCGTGCGAATCACCTCCTGAGACTGAGCTGGGCCCACGGATACTGCGATCACCTCGGTGGCCAGTTTCTTCTCCTTCAGCTTCACAGCCTCCTCCACGGCGATCTCGTCGAAGGGATTCATCGAGTGCTTCACGCCCTGGGTGACCACCCCGGTCTTGTCGGGCTTGACACGCACCTATAGAAGAATAAACCAATCTTAATAACATTAATTATCTCTAATTAAAACGATTACGCAAAACGCAACAAGTGATAAAAAATAAGAATATTTGCAACAAGTGATTCTTTTGCTCACCTTGACGGCGTAGTCAATTACACGCTTAACGCCAACCAGAACACGCGCCATTTTCTGCAAAAATATATCAAGTTTTTACTGAATTCTATATGCTTTTAAGTATTTTTCGCTAAACTTACCTCTTCAAGATGGAAACGAACTAATGTGTGGAGGCGGGGGATCGGGTGGTCCAAAGGTCTTCCAGGCTGTCCGGCAACACCTTTTCAGGGCTGCCAGTTTAGCTTCCACCTTCCTTTTTTAAAATTCATTGTATTACATTCGTTGTAATTTAATTGTATTAGTTATTTTGTATTAAATTATTTTTAATGATTTTTTCAAATATTAGAATCAAAGTCATACATATATTTGATTTAATTTTTAAAATGTTAGCCTTTTTATTTGCCAACACTGCCGGAAACCTTCCATGAACCGCGAACAGCTGATTACTTTCACAACTTTCTGTTTTTCGGCAAACACTGCATTCCTGGATATCCCTAAGTTCCAAAATATACAAAGATGTCTGCAACGGCTCCTATTATAATGCGGCTCATGGCTTCCTCCATTAGTACAGCCAAACGGGCCGGCGTGATCATACGCGATGTCCTCAAAAAAGGTGACCTGGGCATTGTGGACAAAGGCCACAACGATCCCCAGACGGAGGCTGACCGCTCCGCCCAGCAGTGCATCATTGCGTCGTTGGCCAAGAAATTTCCTACTGTGAAGATCATTGGGGAGGAGGGATGCTCCGATCTAAACGTGTGCGACGATTGGTTGGTCACCGAACAAGAAGAGTCGTTCCTACAGCACAAGTGTCCGGCAGAGTGGCAGGATGCCAAACCTGAAGATTTTGTCATATGGGTGGATCCACTGGACGGCACTGCGGAATACACACAAGGTGCGTCAAAATAAATGTTATTTTTCTTACAATTTTAACTTGACTTGTCATCCCGCAGGATTCGTTGAACATGTTACGGTTCTGATTGGAATTGCTGTCAAGGATGCAGCGGTAGGCGGAATTATTCACCAGCCCTTCTACAAGCAGCCCGATGGCGAGCTGGGTCGCACAATCTGGGGTCTCAAGGGCGTGGGAACTGGGGGATTCACGCCAAAGGCAGCGCCAGCCGGGAAGTTCATCATCACTACCACTCGCTCCCATTCCAATGCCTTGCACCAGCAAGCTCTAAACGCTTTCCCGTCCGCCGAGGTAATAAAAGTCGGGGGTGCCGGCTTCAAAGTTCTGCAACTGCTTGAGGGAAAGGCGCACGCGTACGTTTTCGCCACGCCGGGTTGCAAGAAGTGGGACACCTGCGCCCCCGAAGCCGTGCTCGAAGCTCAGGGCGGAACCCTAACCAACATCAATGGGGAGCACTACGCCTACAACGCGGATGTGGAGCACGTGAACAAAACGGGAGTATTGGCCAGTCTTGGGCAGAATCATTCCGAACTGGTAGAGAAGATTCCCGCGGAGGTGCGTCAAGCAGTGGGAGCCAAATAAGTGAGGGAGATCGCCAAAAGTCTCAGCACTTTATTAGTTTATTTTCCACTTAACGTAACTTTATAAATTAAGCGATAACAGAAGGGTAGAAAATGTGAAAATTTACAAAATTTGCAAGAATATAAAAAATTAAAATATAAATTAAAATGTTAGTTATTTTTCAAAACTTCCGCTGTTTAAGCTCTGCGAGCTACTGTTGGCGGCCGAGTTATTTAGGTAGCGGTTTCTCTTGGCCTTGGCCATTTTGCAAGAGTTCACGGAGGCGGCGAAGCGAAGCGATTTCACAGACTCCTGGAAACAGTCCTGGAAAGGTGACACGTTGATGAACATGAGTGTCTTGGAGTTGCCGCCCAGCGACGGCATAAGGAGATGAGTCAACTTTGAGTTCCGGTACGGAATGTGGTCTTGTTTCTGCAGGAGCGCTAGGATTACGTTGGTCAGTTCGGAAAGCGAGCGGTTTATGTTTTTCGTTTCGGTCATACGGGTGCTGGTCTTAGGGGATTCGGAGCCGGCCAAATCGACCAGGTTGATGGAACCCACCGAGATCTCTTGCTTCTCGGCATGGCGTCCAATTAACGCCAGTTTTGTAACAGCATGGGAACGAGAGGATCGCTCGTTACCAACCGTTGAGGCAGTGGCCCTGTTCATCTTGGCAGTGTGCATTAACTGACGCAGGTGATTGGGATCGTGGACGGTCTCTTCCGTTATATTGGATACGTATATGTCGTTCTTGCTATTCTTAACCATCCGGATCTCCATATCCTTTTGCTCGTTGCTCAGTAGATCGTACAACACCTCGTTGTAGATTTCCAAAAAGGTGGCCTTGATCTCATACTCCCAGCCCAAGTTTCGATAGCTTCGGATCGAGTCGAATAGAAGATCGACAGTGCGTGGGATGACGCCCACACTTTCCGGCACACCGTCCATCGTGTAGGTCTTTCCACTGCCCGTCTGCCCGTAGGCAAATATGCATATATTGTAGCCATCCAGTGCTGACTGAATTAAAGGCGATACCATTTCGAAGATGTCTGTTTGGCTGGAGTTGGGATGAAAGACCTGATCAAAGGAAAATATTTGCTGGCCCATCTTGTTCTTAGCTTGGCCATCGATGCTCTGGAGTTCCACGGTGGCCTCGTCATGGTAGGTCCAGGTGCAGCAGATGCGGTTCTCCTCACACTCCAGCGGCGGACGTATTCGACAGAAAACCCGTATATTTCCTCGTAGATCCATAACTGTGTTGTGCAACTCCTTGCGCTCCATGTTCGACTGAAAGAGTTGCTCCTTGCATGTTTCTAGTTCAGAAGCCTGCTGTTCGTTACTGCGTATCAATTCCTCCGTGCGCTGCCGCAGGTACACAACTTCTTTGCTCAGAGCAGCGTGCTCAATTTTGATTTTCTGTTAAAACAAAAAAAAATCAAGCAACCATATTTGAAAATGTTATTCTTCTATTTACCTCGTGTGCTGCCTGCAGCTCAGAGAGCTCCTCCTTCGTTCTTCCCAACGTGGTGGTTATTGTCTCTATGTTCTTGGTGTGCTGCTTCACCTGCCTCTGTAAGCACTCGTTATCGGTCTGCATATTTTTCAGTGTAGCCTCTGTCTCGATAAGCTTGTTCTGCGTTTCTTCCAGTTGAGTGGGAAGGGATTCCAGCTCACCCATGTCCTCGATTTGTTTTTCGTACTTGGTCTTAAGGGTTTTGTGCTTCTCCAGCAAATCATGGAAGCGGGCTTTGAAGTCATACGGTGCTATACGTTTGGGGGCAGCTCCTGCAGCTCCTCCCCCTGCAGTAGCTCCTGTAGGTTTACTTTTAGCAGTCGTAGCGGGTGGAGCAGCTGGTCGAGAAACAGGACGCGATGTAAGCGGTCTTTTTGCAGTTGTAGACGTAGAGTTGGCGGTCGTGGAGAGGGGCGGCCGAACTGGTCGCTGGGAAGGAGCAGCTGCTGTCCCGGCGCCCAGGCGCGACACTTTGCTTGGAATACTTGGAAGCGTAGGAGGGGCGGCCGTACGTTTGATGTTTTGACGCATCTCGTTGATGTCACAGGCTGAACGGCTGCGTCGCAGCTTGGCACGGTTGGCCATTTTTACAGGTTCTGGAGAGGCAGCACGAGCTAGAAAATCATTTGTTGCTCAGTCAGAGTTCTTTAAAAAATGTAGGTTTCTTGACTTACCCCCTCGACGTTGAAGCATTTGAGGCAAATTGTTAAGATCCCTCGTAAGCGGTGGAAGCACATTACCGCAATAGGTCTGGTTGGCGTTGAAGCCGCTGGCTCCGCCAGTTGCTCCGGACGCAGTACCTCCTGCTCGAATGCGATCTGTGGGTAGCACAGTTTTCACCGGCATGGGCCGTTTGATGCCACTTGGTTTAGGCAAACGAGATTCCATTCGGCCGACGTATCTTTTCGACTTAAACAGATATTAAATTATGTACTCTTTAAACTCCCAATTCAAATATTGATATTGATACTCAGGAAGCGACGCTGATGCTAATTCGCGCCGTTATTTTCGATTGCAGGGACGCATGGATTTAGTGGGACCGTACTACAGAAATATAAAATACCCTAAAATATCAAACGTATTTAAAAATCATGTTAAATTAAATACATTCATTAAATTATTAATCAAACAAATTTTTAGTTTTTAAAAATTTTAAGTGTAAAAGTAATTTGTATTCCCATAATTTTTTTAATTATAAAAATACAATTATATTTTATTGATGCCTTAATTTGTTTACGAGTATTTTCAAGATATTATAATTGAAAACAATTTTTAAATAGGCGAATATAAATTTAAGGTATAACTTATTAAATTAATTTAATTTTAAACTAGTTTAGACATTAATTGAAAGTTGTCACGAGAATCCACTAAACACTTTCTCACCGCTAACACAAATGCAACTCTGGGCCGACTCGGATTTGGAGGAAATCTTCCCCTGCAAGTGGAAAGTGGAGCTAACCAGGGGAGAATAAGGATAATAAAATAGGCACACTGTGAGCGAATCTCCACGAGATGGCGGAGCTCAAGGAGCTGGGCATGTTCGAGCTGCGGCCGCTGATCACCAATCTCAGCTGCAAGTTGTCAGCCGTTACAGCAGGCCTAGATGAGAAGCAGTTCCTGTGCCTGGTTAGCGAGGAAAATGAGATCCTGCTGCGGTATATCAGTGCCTCCGGACAGGAGGTGGTCAAGATGATATCCTGGTTCCGAAATCGCGTTATCCACGCGGTCTGTTTTGATCCTGCAGGCATCTGGCTGCTGGTACTATGTAAGTGGGTGGTTCTGAGGGGTGGTACTTGGCGGTGCGGTGCGGGTGGCGAAGCCTAAAATTACTCTGCTGCCGAGTGTGTGTGCGTGCATGTGTGGTTATTGATTTTCTGTTGCGTATTTTGTTTTGATTTAATGGTCACCCATCACGATTGATTTGGATGTTACTGAACCCTACTGAACCGTCTTCCCATCAACAGGTTTCGACAATACGCTGCACATCGTTCCCGCCCTGGCTCTAGTAGATAAGACACACAGCCTGGCCGCCTGCTCGTTATACAGCACCAACCAGGTGACATCCTACATTATACCCTTTGTGGGTCCCCATGAGTGTCCCAACTCAAAGAAGTGCCCTAACCACTCGACGGGGCTGTCAGACCCCCAACTGGAGGCTGTTCAACAGCTTGCGGATAATTTGGAGCATGTCAATCTGGAGGACGAGCCCCTGGGTCATGATCTCCCAGAACACATGCTGGTGAAAAACCAGGGGATTGATCTCGAGGCGTCTGCGGGGAGTCTGCCGCCGCAGAAAACGCCTCCCGTCCAACCGTTTGATGCCACCGGCAATAGCCAGGTTATGGCCACATCTTTCATGGCGTCCAAGACCTGTCCCTATCCATTGTCCGTGGTGTGGTGGAAGACCAATCACGGTCTAAATAGGGCCATTATTGGGTATTCGGACGGCTCCATCTGCTTCGTAGGCCTGAGTCCGAACTGCCCCATGATCGCGAGCACTGCTATCGAAAACGGATCTGTAATGCGACTGGTTATCTGCAAGGACAAGGCCTATGATGGAGTAATGCTACTGGTAAGCTAAATTAACAAACTTGTGTATCAGTTAACACTAAACACTGTCTCCTTTGCCAGATAACGTCTTCGCTAAAACAGCAGTACAAACTACTGCTCGAGCAGAGGGCCATCATGTATGTTTATCCGGGAGATAGCTCACCTACGACCAGGGAGGGAGCATGGCAAATTGTAATGCCTGTGCAAGGAAGGCAACAAGGTGTGGGGACGGGCGCTCGACAAAGCAACAGCTCCGATCCGGCCTCGGACAACAGCCAACTGGAAGAGGATGTATTCGCACCACCGTCCATCGAAGATGCGGCCCCTAGCGGCCAAATGGCACCAGCAGACACTTCCACCATCCCAGCTCCCCCAGAGCCTGGCAGTGCTGAAGCACCTCCTCCACCAGCCCCACCGTCGTACAGCGAGGCAGTGGCCCGGCAAACTGTGGAGCAACCGTGTGGCGTTCGTTTCCAGCAGCAGCCGCTATTAGCTGGCGCTAACAACATGGATGGCATCTTGCCGGCCACGAGAGCACGGCTGGCGTCACTTAAGAGTCTGGGCTCTAAGAAGCTGCAGGCAATCAAGATGCGACTCTCCGACCAGCGTCAAAAGTTTGATGAATGTGCGTAAGCAAACAATAATATTGGTTTCCTGACCTGTTTCGATCTATCGATTTTAAATTGGATCGAATCCCGTTATAAGTTCGGAACAGGCCATTATTATTTTCCCTTTTTTAAAAAATATTACTCGCCTAACTTGTGTTTATCTTTGTTGATTTTTGTGCGCCATTTTATTGTGAATATTATGTATTTTTTATTGGTGTGCAGTTTTGAGAGAACTGTTGCATCTATTGAAGCGTCGCCTGCGTGGTGAGTTTGCCCAACTCTCACACTCGACAGACTCTGCCATTAAATGAACTAGTTAGCCTTAGACATGTTGATACATTCGTTCATTGCTCATCTTATTGTTTTAGTTATGCCCGACTCATCGATGGCTAGCTTTGCCATAATGGACTCGCCGTCAGTGACTCCAGAGCCCTTGGGCACCACAACCGGCTCATTCTATACCATCCAAAACCTGCGAAGCACCTTTTTGCTGAGCGCCCTGCACAGCAATAGCCACAGCCTGACCGTGCATAGCATAGACATCAGTTTGAAGCCGCTGTTCGTGTACAAGATACCCAAGCACACCCAAGAAATACTCATAAGCTCCAACATACTCTACGGCATACACTATGTGGACCTTCACTGTAGAAGCGACTCGGCTATATCCACGGCAGCCTCATCGCTAGAAGACCCGCTGGTGGTCAATACCGATAAGGAGAATCGGGACACAGATACGGAGAAAATTGAACAGGCGGAGGTGAGTGGCCAGAAGAGCGACACCACTAGTGCCACAACAACCACCACCTCGAGCCTGGAACAAAGTGAAATGCCCAGCAATGCGATCAACGCTGTGAGCGTAATCAGCAGCGCCATGGCTTCCTTACACACCTCCGACGAAGACGTAAGTATCCGAATCGGAGCAATGAGTATTCTTAGTGTTGAATCTTTGTTTCTTTTTAGCGCTTTAACTCCTTGGCCCAGATTGCACTCTTCCGCTTTGAACAGGAAACTGTGCTGCACCTATATCAGATGGCGCAATACCGTAATCCCGCCAGCCAGCCAGAAACTCTAACCAAAGAAGAGAAGGCAAAGGCTTTCGAAATCAAGGACATTCATACGCCCATGGATTATATTCAGTTTTACGACTCGGCGGATGTGAGCAGTGAGTTTTCGTTGCGGCAAATGGAAATAATGCAATCGGAGTTTCCGAAAATCAACTACGATCCCAGCTATGTGATTACCAACAAGAATGTCTATGCCATTCAGCTCAAGTAAGTCAAATTTTCTATAACCGTTGCGGGATGGAGTTAATGTACTGACAAAATATGTATCTTCCAGAAAGGAGCCGTTTGAATTGTTCCTTGATGCCGCCTTGCAGAGCGAGTGGAACCAGTGCCGCGACTTTTGCAACACCTTTGACCTTTCCTTTGAACAGTGCATAGAGTTTGCCGGCGACTACCTGTTGAGACGCAAAAAGATCACCCAAGCACTGCTCACGTACAACGTAGCCAGGGTCAAGCCAATCCGGACCGCACTGAAGTTAGCCATGTACGGACACACCTATGCTCTAATGCAGCTGAGTGCAATGGCGCTAAAGTCCACATATCTGCTGCGATCGCGGTACTTGGGCCACCCCATGCTTAAGAATTGTTTGGATGACATCACCTATCGACACTCGGAGGATGTGCGGGTGATCCTGCCAGAGAAGCCGCATGGAGAGGACGTGAACAGCGGGGAATTTTGTAGTGATTATAAGTACGGGGTCGACGAGTCAATTAGCGCCCTCCAAATGTCGCCATCTTCTCAATTTCATTTGGCCAACTTGCTGCTCATAACGCTGGCCGAGAAGGCTGTTAACGACAAGAACTACATACCGCTTTGGTATGTTATTTTATAGCTGTTTTCTTTTCTGATTTTTTTCTTATTTTAGTTGTTCTTTTTTTCAGGAACTTCCTCGTGACTAACACCAAATATCACACGAACATGACGAGTATAGTTCTCTGTCAGAGTGGCCTGTTTTCGTCCGCCGTCATATTGGCAAAAATTCGAGGCGTCTGTCTGGACACCTTTAATGCTCTGATCAGTGTCGTTGCCCAGGAGTTCGGGTGGTATAATGAGCTGAACGTTTGCCTGTATAATCTTAGCGAGAACATATTTATGGAGACAATAACTTTTTTGCCTCACGTATCCATGGACTACTTTGGCTTTATCCAGGAGAAGCTCGACCACATAAGGCCCTGTGTGTTGCAGGTGGCATACAATATAAATAACATATTTTATCCAATTTCTAAATCGAAATGTATTTCAGCGGTTGGCTAAGCAATTAAACCCATTTTCTGCCGCCCTCCGTCCAGTCGTATCACACAACAGCGACTGTGCGATCTCCAACGATAATAATCCCCAACTGTTTGAGTTTTGCAAGAGTCTTATCGAAACCTATTTGGCAGTACTCATACACATGGAATCCCAGCGGGTTAAGCACGATTCCATTGAGAATTCCTTATCGAATTTCCGCATCAACTATGAAGACAATCAGGTACGGCATATTCATTTTCTTATGTCAGTCGTCCTATAGATTTTTATGACCCTTTATTCCTTTAGTTTGCCATCGAATCATCACGCTTCAAACCGATCTCAGCTGGTTGTGCCTACTGCTCTTGTGTGGTGGATGGCACCGCATATTTTTGGGGCTCCAGTGGCATTCCTAGCTATTATAGTGCTCAAAAGTCCACAGGTTTGTGTTTCATAAACATATTTTTTGTATGGCGAATTAAAATGGCGATTTTTTCAGAGCCCCCAGAACCAGCTCATGCTGTAAAGAGCTTGGATCTGCTCTCCCAGCTTAATTTGCAGGTGCACGCCATCAAGTGTGGTCGACAGCATACACTTATTCTAACTAATAATGGCGTAAGTCTTTCTTTAATATTTTCTCGCGTTTCTTAATTGAACAAGTTGAATTTGTTGTTTTCTAGTTGTACTCTGTGGGCAACAACAATCTCTGCCAGCTAGGAATTGGCCGTCACATGCAGATGGCATTGCAACCAATGCTTGTGTCGGCATTAGATGGAATGAACATAACCCTGCTAGAGGCTGGACAATATCATAACGCGGCCGTAGCAAATGGAAAGCTCTATATGTGGGGGTAAGAAATTATTTTTTGAAAGTTAATATACTAATTATTTAATAATACTTTTGTTACCCAGATGGGGCGTTTATGGGCAGCTAGGACAGGGATGCTGTGAGAATATAGCTACTCCACAACTAGTCAGTTTTTTCAAATATAAGGTGTGTTATGATCACTGGATTCGAGACCCTCGCTAACTCTGTTTCGTTTTATAGAAAATTTTACAAATATCTCTTGGCCATGCACATACTCTGGTTCTGTGCGAGGCTTCGAGCAGCTACAAGGAGGCTAACAATTGCTCCACTGAGCTCTTCGTATTCGGATCCAACCATTTTGGGCAGCTCGGCACTGGCAATAGTGAACAGGGCGGCGACACCAAGACGAATCTGCCAGTGCGTCTGGAGACGGGCGGCTCCAGCCTAAGACTGATACACACCAAATTTTTTACCAATGTGATTATAGATTTTATTAATAACACCATCAAATATAAACTCTTACATTCTCATTACAGTTAGCTGTAGATGATCAAGAGCGTCTGTACACTTGGGGGAGCTCGCCACAGGCCTTGCGCCTGGCCAATCAGATCAAACGAAGGGCCAATGCCAAGCAAAAATTGGAGGAGAACCAGCAGAAGGAGCTGCTGAGCAAGCAGCTGGAGGCTACTCTGGTGCCGGCGCCAAACAATATCACTGCGAGTACGCTCGTAGAGCCCACCACATCCTACGCTGCCGTAGTTGCAGGCGCCACTCCGAAAGCTCCGAGTGAGACCAAAGACAGCCAGAAAGACGATAACGAGGCTGCGCCGTCTGATGCTACAGAAACTATTGCACTGGCGTGTAAGCGAGAGGCGGAGATACTTAATCCGATCCCACCAACAGTAGCTTCTGGCCCGACAGCTCCCACGGCGCCAGCTGGCTCCGCCCCAGCCACCGAGCCGGATCCATCGGAGCACCTGACACCGCATCTGGTGGATACTAGTGAGGTGGCTGGTCAAATTCTCCAGGTAGATACATTTTTATCTCTGAAGTTTCAATTATTTTAATAATTTTATCCTAATTTTATCTGGATTACAGATCTCCAGTGGCCTGTTCCACTTTGCTCTGATCTCGTCCACCTGCACGCTATACACGTGGGGAAAAAACCTGGAGCATCAGCTTGGCACTGAGGACAAGGATCGCCGGGCAGTGCTGAAGCCATCGCCCATTGACAGCATTGAGAGTCCGATGTACGTCGACTGCGGCGCAGACTTTACGCTGGTAATGACCACCGATTACATAGTGCGGGCTTTTGGCGGCAATTCGAACGGCCAATGTGGCCGGGATTTGGGAGCCAGTATAGAAAGAATGCGCCAGCGTGTGGTGTGTTTGCCTTCGACCAAGCGACTGATGCGCTTTGAAAGCCAATGTGTTGAGGCGCCGGTGGAAATAAATTTGCCAAGACCACGAATACGATTGGACCACGACCCAGTGAGGTATTTAAAGGTCATGCCACCATATCAGCCGCACTTCTTGCAGCCGGCAAATATTAGCTTTGATCACCATTACTCTGTGGGGTCACAGAACTACAAGAGCAGCACAGAACATGCAGCTACGGGTCAGGACTCTGATGACATGTTGAGCAGCTTAGAGAACTTGAGCCAGAACGATGCCAGTTTCTCGTTTAATGCCCCGGTGGCGGGTGATGTCAACAGCTCGTTGGACATGGACTACACGCCTGAGGAGCAGAGCTATGTGCCACTGCCGGAACAGGTTATTGGCGGCAACATGCCGGCAGCGCATGTAGAGCAGCTGCTGCGCGGCGACAATGACGATGCCAGCACATTTACACCTAGCAGTGATGGTTTAGGGGAGACATCGGTGCAGCAGCTGAGACACTACATACACTACTGCCTATACGTCTTTCATGGGTTGTATAACCCCGACAAGATCGGCGAATGTGCCCGTCCAAACCGAAATGAGTACCGCATACGGATTTGTATGCTCAACTTTCGATTTGTGGAAGCCTTTCGGTTATGCCTGCAAAGCTGCGATTCCGCCCAGCGCACTTTAAAGTTGTTTGAATACTTTAGCAAAGATACTGGTTATGTTCCGCTTAGAAGATGTGATCTGAAGCACCTTATCTATCACCTGTGTCAGCACTTCCTTGAGCGCAAATTTGACATGCTGGAGTGCGAGCGATTCTTTATGGGCGATCTGGACTACTATCTGCTGGAGCTGGCCTACGTCTTTTATTTTAACAACAACAACTCGACGCTGGAGCAGAATCTCAACCAGAAATTCAAGCAACTGATTGCGGCGGCAGACAGCAATCAGGCGGCTCCGTTGACGGGACAGGTGCAGCAACCGCTGCAGGACACTGATATCATCTTCGATAGCTTTACGGTCAAGTTCAAGACGATCTTGTGCCAGCGTCTGCTTAGCTACTCGGACAGTGAGGCTGCCAATTAGCTACCGTTTCCGGTTCCGGTCCTGTATCCCGTCTTCTTCCGTTCCACTCGCATCAGTTGAGGGTCGGGGCCCTTCGTCGTCGACATGTTTTTTGTGTTTTAAGTTTTCTATGTAAATTTGGCCCAGGAACCGGGGAACATATACACACCTACATCTCCCTTATCCCATTCATGTTTACGCGTAATTATATATATATCATACTTGTTGTTTGCGGTTATTTATACATCAAATGCTTTTTACAGCGCTGTTATTTAAACAAAATATTTAAGACAAACAAATTGTTTAATGAATCCAATTTTGTAACGCTTTGTTTGCCATTGGCTGCTTTTATTTGTTTACTCAATAAATTAAAAAACAAAACAAATTGTAATAAAGTAATCGAAATCCAAAACTGTGCTCATCGAACAGATCAAATGGAGGCTGCAGGATATACACATATACCATACAAATTTATGTTTTTTTTATTCGATATTCAGCTTGTGATTTGCAATTATTTAATAAAACCGGATAGAGTTAATATAAATCTACACACGCATATATGATTAACAATAAAAAGATGTTTATACACGTAAAAAAAAGAGAGTTCATTTTAGAGCTTAAGCTTGATATTGTCTGTGGTCCAACGTTTACTTTGCAGCGATTTTAGTGCGTTCTCACAGTAGAACTGCTCCTCGGATCGGTCGGGTAGAGTGTCCTTCAGCTGCTGCAGTTCCTGCTGCTGCTTTAGCCCGGCCATAGCGTCAATCACAGCTTTGATGCACTTCACACGCTGCGCCAGCGCCAGTTTCTCCACACTGTTGCCCATTTTGGAAAGGAACAACTGCAGCACTGTCGACGGAGCTTGCAGTTCATACAGCCGTATCACAGCCAACGCCAGGTCAAAGCTGATGTGGAACTGTTTGGATTTTAGTGGATGCCAACTGGGCACGCGCTCGAATATGCACTCCAAGTCTGCATAGGCCTGGGCCTGAGCTCTTTCGTTCAGCGCCGTCCACTCATACTGGGCTGGCGAGATTTGCTGATCAGAAGCGAACCGTTGCGGAGACAGGGGTTTCGACATGTCCTGCTCCTTCCAGTTGTTATTCGCTTGGCAGCAGGCGTAGAGTACTTCGATTGGCGTGGGATTTTGTCCAAGGGTTTTTCTTAATCCGTTCTCCTTTTCCAGTAGCTTCTCCATATTTAAAGCAGAGTGGAAAATCTGCTCGTAAAGCGGGATAATACCCACCCCAGCCGTTGCATAGGCATCTACCAAACGCTGGAGCTGGTTCTTCTTGGTGTTTGCATCTTTGCAGGATAGGGCTGCCTCGAACTGCTTCAGGGCTGCCTCCTGATGTCGACCGAAACGCTGCAGTAAGTCTATATGGTTACTCAGGTCTCCGGTTTCACGCAAGTAACTTAAGTACTGCTCTAAAGCTTTCGGTCGTTCCCGCAGGATCCCATGAAATTGTTGCGTGTTCAGCGTTCTCTTGATAAACAGTAGCACAGCTATCACCGCATGCCCACCCTGAGCCAGAACAGTGTCCAGCAATTGTTGTTTCTCGTGCAGGGATTTAAACATCTCCAGTGGCGCAGGTTTTCCTTGCAGCAGTTTCTGGGCAGTGGCCTCCAAATTGGGGCTATACAGAGTGCTCTGGAGCTGGCGACGAAGTATTTTGAGTTCTTCTTCTGGTGAAACTCCTTTGGGCAGGACGCGGTCATCGAGCGCCTGCTCTTGGAGTACCATTTTCAGAGCTTCCTCGCTAAGCAAGGACTTAATAGAGAGATTAAGAGTGGCGCTGTTATCGAAACTGGCTTCCGAAATGGTATCGTCCGCTAAAATGCCATTGCTGACCAACTCCGGACTGAGATCTACCTCATCCTCATCATCGAAGCTAAAGGCAGCTCTAGAGGACCGATTCCAATAACTCTCCGTGTCCAGTTGATACTCCATTTATTGTTGTTTAATTATTGCAGGAATATCATAATCAGAATGTGGAAAGCGTTTGTATATTTAAATTTAGTTTACAGAAAGTGATAAAAACAACCTGAGGCTACAAATTTTGTAATTCGCTATGTTTTGGTCGCAGTGGAGTGTGCCCGTTGCCCTTTACTGATTAATCGCCACTTGGAAATAAAACTATAGTCCGTTTATCGATCCACCTGCGAAAGCGTTATCTTTCCAATAAACATCCAATTCTGTAAGGGAATATCTTAAAACTATTTTTTAAAATTTATCTATGTCTTGGCAAAATTCCACCGATTCACGAGCGGAATACCATAAACGATTTTGAGATAGATTTTCCATCGTTCATATTAAGAAATTTAAGGACCTATTTTCGGAGACTTTAAGATGAAAATAGAGGGGAAATACATATGCCTTTGTGTTACAAGGCTATGGATACCTATAACATTATAGAAGGTGGGAATTTTTAATGTAGACATTTTGTAATATTTTTTGTTTTTAGTTTATTTAATCAGCCATATAACTGTACATTATAATCCGACATATAGCTGCCAGGCTGTATAAGCTTACGAAGATTGTAAAACTTGTTTTAAAATAAAACAACAAAAACAGAAAACCTGTTTTTTACAAATTAAAAAACTTAAAATGTAAACACTTATATTTCTGTTGCCTACTTTTAAGGGCACAATGAAGTCAATTAGTAATGAAGAGTACAATATTACCGTTATTTTGGATATAATAACATTGGCGATGGTCTTATTATATGGTAGCAATTCAATTAATAAAATCAAAAAAACATTTAAAATTAATAAAAAAAATAGCGCCCTCCTCCTCGATTCTCATAGGTTGCACTTAAGCAAGCCTGAAAAATCACAATTCCTTTTTTTTTGTTTTAAACTTCGGTTTTATTTTTGTTTCTTGTTTTTGTAATGTTTGTTGTAGCTTTCGAAGTTGTTGTCTCGTAATTTTTTTCATTAAATTGTTGCAATTATTTTTGTTGTTGTAGGTTTTTGTTGTAATATTTTTGTTGTTGTAATTTTTTGTTCTTGTAATTTTTTTTGTTGTATATTTTTTTGTTGTAATTTTTGTTGTTGTAATTTTTTTGTTGTTTTTTTTTGTTGTAATTTTTTGTTGTTGTAATTTTTTTTGTTGTAATTTTTGTTGTTGTAATTTTTTTTGTTGTAATTTTTTTTTGTAATTTTTTTTTTGTAATTTTTTTTTGTAATGTTTTTTTTGTAATTTTTTTTTGTAATTTTTTTTGTTGTAATTTTTTGTTGTAAATTTTTTTTTTTTTTTTTTTTTTTAATGTAATGCCCGTATAGTTGGGACTCATGTCCAGAGGTCGTAGTTTCAGACCGGCTTAGAGGGCAGCCAGAAGACCCAAGCCGATGGTGAAGAGAACGACAAGGACACGATCGCAACCGGCATAGGAGGCGCCCACCACGAAAATAGCTGGACCACGGATGCGACGACGGCTAGCTGTACCACAAAAAGTAAGTTATATACAAGATATGCACAAAAAGGCTTGAAAATAACTTACTAAAATCACGAACCAAATGACCCCAAGGTGACTCTCCGAAAGAACACCCTCGAAAGAAGGTTACCCAGTTCCCAACACTCGTTTGCCGGGACCTAGACGGCCAGAGACCAATGGGGACACGAGCCTCCCAGAAAGATCGACAGGGGACAGAGCATGGTGAACACGGCGATGGAAAAATGCCCATGGTCAGGGTCCTGCCATTTACTGCCACATTTCTCGACCAGCCTACAGCGATGTAACCGGTGTAGAAGGAAGATAGAATCAGGCCCTGCAGGTAAGTTACGTAACGTGGAGGATAACCAAAAAAAAAGGGATAAAAAATCGAAAAAAATATATTTTTTAGATCCCTTAAGAAATTTATTTTGTCTCCTACAAAATAAATAAAAAATGCTGATGGCTACATCTTGGCCAATTTTTATCCAATTCTTGAGCAGAATATCTTATAACAATATGTATATACATACATAGATGTAAATACATTAAAAGATAGAAACATATTTGTAAGATATTTTGTAAAATTTTGTGGAGGTCCCATTAAAAATTAGGAAAAATGCATGGGAGGAGAATATAGCCCTTTACGATGGCTATATCCTGGCCAATTTCCATCTGATTCTTGAGCGGAAAACCTTAAACGATTTGTATATAGATTCTTCACCATTCTGCATTAAAATCTAGAAACAAAATATTTGATATATTTTTTGTAAATTTTTTTGGCCTTACGATGGCTTTATCTTGGCCAATTTCTACCCGATTCTTGAAGTGAATACATTAAACCTATTCGTTTTTTAGTACGTAAAAAGGAAATATTGTGTGGCCGGACCACGTGTCCCTGCCATATAGCCACACATCCTTCCCACACATCCCACACAGCCTTTTACAAGAAACCTTGAAGTAGCGAATGAAGCAGTGAAAGAGGATTAAATATATTAATTAGATTAGAACGAACAGGTATTTTTTTTTTTAATACTTAAGTCTGGTGACATCACTTCGACTTAATGTATCAGCGTGATTACTCCCGTGAATAATACATTGCCGTTGATGACCGTTGATGCTCCAATGCCGTTGATGGCCATCAAAGTGACCGTATCCAAACACTGGTGTGCAAAGGAAGACACCCAGAAGACCCATGCAGATGGTGAAGAGAACGAGGACAAGGACACGATCACACCGGGCATAGGAGGCGCCTACCATGAAAATGGCCGGACCAACGACGACCACACCCAACAACACACAACACCCAGTTTACCGATTTCGTTGCCGGGACGCAGGCGGCCAAAGACAGCAGGGTGAACCGACGGTGGAGAGGATGCCAATGACCATGGTCCATTTACTGACGATGTGACCGGTTTAGAAGGAAGACAGAATCAGGCCCTACAGGTAAGTGACGTAACGCGGGGAATCCCAACAAGAAAAATTGATAAAAATCGTATAAAAACGGCCCACAGCTTAGGCCATATCTTAAGCCAATAGTCCTTCCATTCTTAAGCGGAAATCCTAAAATGAATTGTGGATCGATTCTCCATCAATCTACATCAAAATATGTAAACACATTGTTGCTGTCAATTTATTTTGTATATACTAAGTGTTTATTTTGTGCAAAGTTTTATTAACCCAGGACGACAAAATCTCAAGCCGGGAATAAACGCCGGGCTTGTTGGCCTGGGCGCATCCCACGCCCCAGGACACAATGCCAATCAGATTTTCCTGGAAAACCAATGGTCCGCCGGAGTCCATTTGACAGGCATCCGTTCCACCTTCAAGGTAACCAGCACATATCATCCGATCAGTCACTTTTTTCCCAAATAAGCTTATACACTTATTTTGACTGACAATTGGCACTCGCGCATATCGCAACCTTTCGGAACTTTGACCATTGCTGCTTGTAAAGCCCCATCCGGCGATCGTAGCAAATTTTCCATCGGCAACATTTTTTGAACTTATTTTGATAGACTTTATCTGCAGACAAAAGTGAGTAAAGTTACTCTTTAGTAGTACACTCAATATTAAACCCGACCTTCCTGGAGTAAGTGATAGGATTGGTTAGACGCAGGAGGCCAATATCATAGTCCATTGTCTTGGCCGACCACTTTTCATGGTGATAAATTGCAGCAACCGAGAATAATTTTCCATCTTTTGGATCGCGTGTGGTTCCACCAGCTTTGACTTTCAGCAAACGCCGCGAAACTCCGGCCAGGCAATGGGCCGCCGTTAAAATGGTTCGGTTATTTATTATTGAGCCGCCGCAGTGATGGATTCCATATAATTGTATAGATACTATATACGGGATTGTGGCTATATCCGCTGGAAATCCACCAACTATACGGGGATCTATACGATTTTCGAGGCTTTGGCGGACGGCGAGTAGAAAAAAAATAAATATCCACATTAATTTGAACATCGTTCGCACTTGGCCAAGAAAGAAAGAATCTCGAAAAATAGGAATGCGTTGCTTTTAAAAACACACGCTTAAGTAGAGAAGAACGTGGAAAATAATGAGCCAACATTGCGATAAGTGTGCATTATTTTGTAATTAGGAATTATCTCTTAAGTGACCGTAGAAGAAGATATAAAGCAGACCGGGAACTAAACGTTCGTGTAGCAAGTGATTAAGAAGCTTACTAATTAAGGTTCAGAAGCCAGCTGAGTGAATTTTTATGAAAGCAAAACCGCCTCTTTCAATGTTGAGGTAATATATTTCTACCAATTTACAAAATTAACCGTTACATAATAATTTACAAACGGTTTTTTGAAAGAACAAGTGTTTGAAAAATACTTTGAATTAGAAAAATATAAATATTATAGTATAAATATTATAAAAAAAATGTATAAATCTAATTTGGGATCCATTTATATTTTATATCCCATTAATATAATGCTTTATTTGGGCCAGAGCTTTGGAATCTCCTGTGATTCATTCAATAAACGCTAAAACGGACTTTCTTTGGTCTACTTATTATTCATTTTGACGCTTGGCGACTATTTCATCTCTTTTAGTAGCATAAATGGCCAACATCTCATCCGTATACCTTTATTGTTTATCCAATTTGTTATCAAAGCACGACCCGTTTGTTAAAAACGGACTCCAAAACTGATTTGCATTTGCTTGACCCATAAATTTGGAAATCAAACACCGTTTGATGGGCTATTCTAGGTTTACATACCAAACTCACTATGAAAGAGCTGTGCCGCAGCAGCAACAAAAATCTTGGCTCTGCCTTGCCAATAAAGTGGGCTATTCAAGTTTCACAGATCGGGAAGATTGGACGATAAGACGACCAATGATCTGTCTGGGCGTTTGAAATTGGGTAAAAGTAAACATTGAAAAGTAAGCCCACACGAATTGTTTCGGTAGATTTAATTTAAGCCGATTAGGCGTGTGCGTCTAGAATAGGAGAAAATGGGTAGGAAACGATTTCACATGTTTACAACACCGGTACTATTAGTGAAAGTGAAAAAGTTAAAACGCAACGCGACAGTTAAGAAGAAAAACCCATTACTATAATACGCCCAAGTTTGGAGTTTCAAACATTAAAAGGCCCATAAGAAAATGAATAGAGCTTGTGCGGCGGAAACTTAGTCGAAATACTATGTAGTTACCATATAGTTGATGTTATTAACAGGCGAAGAGAGCAGAGCACGGAAAGAGAGAAAACAGGTGCACATTGTTCTAGATCGTTGACCGCTATTACACCTCCCTATGAACGATATAGCCCCTGGTTGCGTCCCGAACAAGTTTGAGTTCGACTCTTTACGTGTGTAGAGATCGTTCCATACAGGTGATACGGGCCGAGCACCGCGTATTTACCTTGCCATGCCAACAATTTCTTTTTGTTTGAGATTCTCGTTTGAGGCCCGAAGCATCCAGCCCATTGCTGGCGACTTTCTTTTGTAAGAATTCCATGTTCGGCCGTCTTTCCGTCTCAATCTCTCCAGTTCTCCAACGTCTTGCAGGTTGTGCGCTCCACCGAAAGACAACAAACCTGCCTGCCTGCTTGCTGGAGCTCGCCAGCTCCTCCAGAACTTCTTTATCTAATTTTTATAACAAGTCACTCGGTGGCATTGAAGTCTTCAGTTCTGCGGCGACCATCGAATGGTCAAGTTCGGCATTATCTTTTTCCGCTCCGTCAAGTGCTATATGTTGCGAAAGTGTTTTGTTCCTCAGTGACTTGGCTAAATTCGGGATAGATTCTTTTCAAAATCATTCCCATTTTTTTTGTTAATTAGGTAATTGTTTAATGTCATAATATTGTTGCACGGACGACCAACTATAATTTAGGCAGCTTGGATTTAGTTCGGGAGACGCAGTTCTAAGGTACCCTTACTAAGGTTGTGTACCTGTGCCGAGCACACAGATATTAAAACCCTTTCTGCAATTTGCTGCAAAATACCTAAGAAAAATCACAACAAAAAATGTTAACCGGTTTATTTAAACGGCAGTGATCAAGCTGACGGATGACTATGCCAGCATTGAAAAAACGGAGACAATCATTCTGAATAAGTGAACTGAAAGACCAAAGAACAGAGGCTGCTGCTGATGCGGCAATTGCTGCTTCAGATGCTGATGCTGCTAAAAAAACGCACAAAAGCAAAGCACTGTGTGTTAAAATGCAAAAGCATGTTGTGTTCCTCCGATACCAGTCCACAGCTTCCGTCAAAACATTAGCGTGCATTAGGACGTCCGTTTTGGCGTGGACTGGAAACGGTTGGCTGAACGGATCACTTTGTATGGCCTGAGGAGCATTGGACGGAGGAGCTAACCCTCCTAGAGAGTTAAATTACAAAATAATAAACAACCAAATCTAACTAATCGATGGAAATTATGGGTATTAATCACTTACACAGACCATGGTTGATGATCATCAAAGCCATTATGAGGCCGTATTGAAAATTTGGCAAAATTGGAAATCAATTTGGCAGTGTGTGCGATGATATCTACCGTTAAATATTGGTGACTAAAGAAATGAAGTCATTAACACATTCAGAATGGTGAAAGTTTTCGGCGGCTCCTCTCAATAGACGGATTTCTATTGACTTTCTTGGCTGGGTGTAGATCTTTTAATTACATCATGCATCAGAAAATAGGCTGAATGTGAATGGAATGGAAGTCGGGCGCTGGAATAGGTGTAGACGCTTTCGGAAATAAAAAGACTATTAACGGAAAAGAAATTAAAACGAAGTTGGCAGCTGATCAGTAAAACTAAAAAGAAAAGTTTGAAAGTGTTAAGGCGGTATAAAAAGTGCCGACTCTATGTACTTTTTAGCTCCTGATATTTGTTTCTAAACAGTGATGATTATGTTGGTAACAAAAGTTATGAATACGCTTTGTTTCCTTCACTTGTCACGCTTAAGAAATTCTTATGTTCTTCGTTCTTTTGCCGAGAGACATTTCCCTACCAATTATTTTCGCTTTTCTTTTAGAATCGCCATCATAACACTCATAACGATAAAGTCCCGTAGCTTTTCGGCAAAGAAATTTCAATTTATCAACTCCGGATTGGGCCCAAGGCCGGTGCTGGTGATCATTTAACTGTAATTGAGGCTATAAATGACGCTTCTCTCTAATCGTTTGTGATCAGCGGCACAGTTAGGCAGTGCTATTTCCTCCTGGTGCCCATACCATTACCGGTTAGGATCGGATCGGGGTTCGAGAGCTGATCGCTGCGGGCGCAGCCACCCAAACTACACACTACTCAACTGGTACAGACATACGTACATATGTACGTACAATACATATCGTATTCGTGTGGTGTCTATGGTGCTCTCAGCCAAACAACTTTTGACGATAATCATTGACCTAATTCTTCTGCCGCTTTCTACAAGATTTTTGTACAATAACATGGTCATGGACTCGTTATAATGCAGCTTCCTGAGTGGCCATTCTTTACATGGCATTGATACATTTGTATGTCAGTACCATGGTACAATGTCCATGTGCAGCAGACCAGACCGGACCGGACCGATTCTTTTCACCCAGCGGATTCTTGCTGTGGAAATGAAACAAAAAAAAAAAAAAAAAAACATTCAAAAATCTTTCAAGCATTTTAACTCTAATTAAGTTACGGCTCGTTCTGGCCGTTCTGGTGTGTAAAGGTTTATGAATCATATTAACGGTATGTTTTGTGAGTCCGTGTTTGGAGGAAGTGCCACAAAGCAGCTAAGACGGGAGATCAGACTTTGGGCCGAAGCGTCGCCACACCGGATTAGTGTAGTCATTTATCCGTCCGTCCGTCCATCCGTCCGTTCTTCTGAAGAAGAGCCCTGTCTCGGGTCCATGTATCTATTACACACAAACTTTTCTGCACACATGGTTATTCATGAGATACGATGGGATTCACGGAAAATAACTGTAATGCCATCAAGTCCGGCGGCTTAGAATAAATATGGAATATATGTAATTTTATAGTACAGTTAGATTCTTAACAGCCAGCCGGCCCATAAGTCATGCTCCAAGTGGGTTTCTAATAAGCAATATACACACTATACCTTTTTGATTGCTTAATATTTAAAATATAGTTGGCGTTATGCATCCAGAATTGGCAATAATCATCTCGCCAAATGTGCATTGAAAAAAAAGAAAAAAAAGACGGGGTGAGGAGATGGAAAATAGACTGTCTTGCCAAACAAGTTCTACATGGTACTTGGCAAAAAATTGGAGCTCATGACCCCTTGATAGTCTTCCCGACGTAACCGTCAATCATAAGCGATGACCATTAACTTGGCCGTTGCGCAAGAGTTTAGCTCAGCGAACCAGAAAAAAACCAAGCCGCCTAGTGGTGAATAGTGCAAGAGGTCGTCGACGTGAGGCCCGTTTCCTCAACAAAGTTTTCCAGCCGTGATATTGTTCACCCAATGGGCAGGGCAATGGGAATACCATAATTCGCGTTACGCCTTATGGCAAACAAATTAATTTGGATGGATTGAGACAGTATCTCTGCAGCCTACACACAAATTTCACCATTAGACTAATTCAATAAAAGTAACTCTACAACGTTTCTACTACAAACCGTTATAGATTGTGCTGTTCGTTCAATTTTCAGGCCGTCCCAGTGATATAAGATTTAAATAATGGCCAAGACACCACACCGCATTCGCCTGCTGCGACAACTCGTCCTGGCCCTAATGCTCTATAGCGCGGCAGCTGCCAAGGAGCACTTGCGCGTGCGCAGATTGGCCGCCGAATCGGTGACAGCAGCCCCTCTTCCAAATGCTAGCAAAATTATTGCCACCGAACAGATAGAAGGCCAAACAGAGCTACCTGGAAGTGCGAAGGCTACCCCCGTCACCGAAATAAACCAGATTGAGTCCGAGTCGGCCACAGTGGTGCCAGCTAATCAGGCGGAGACTCGCAACTCTGCCTATGATCTTGCAGCCTCTTCTTCGGGTTCGGATGAAGATGGGATCTACTACGACAATGCGCCAGTGGACTGTGATCCAGAACTGGTTGGCTTCGAAATCGTCACCGGGTAAGCTATTAGGTGTTTAATCAGCCAAGAAATATAATAATTCCCTTCTTATGGGAAGGTATGTGTTCTCGGCTCCTGAAAAACTTATGGATTCTCTGCCGGGCACTTTAATGCTCACTGATTGTCTGGAGACGTGCAGAAATAATAAAACATGCCAGTCAGTTAACTACGAGACCGGGCTTTGTGTTTTCTTTTCGGCCCACGCCGATCAATTGCCGGGTAAGCTACTTACGACATTAAGTTAACTAGAGTGTATTTACTTTAAATTGTAATTACCTTTCGTGTATGTGTGTAGGTGCCCTGACAAAATCACAATTCCCCGTGTTCACCATTTATGGCCAAAAATCATGCCTCTCGGCGAAGCCCTGCTCCCGAGCCTGGTATGTCGATCGTGTACAAAATTATAAGCTCAAGACGGAAGTTAAGCGTACCGTGTCGGTGGCGTCCAGGCGCGAGTGCTTTGAACTTTGCCTAAGCGAAAATGAATTCATATGCAGGTAAGAAATTCTGGCACTACTAATCCACAGGGTAGCATAAAAAAATTAACAAACAAAAATTCTATTCGTTTTCTTTACAATTTATTCAAGTAGCTTATAAATATATATATATAGTTGAATTATTTAAATTTGAATTCTGGGAGGAGCTCATGCCCAAGCACAAGTTAAAACATTTTTCTCCGTGTTCTGTAGGTCGGCTAATTATGAACGAGTCTCTGGAGCATGCGAACTCAGTGAGTTGGATCGCCTAACGCTAGCCGGCTCCAACGCCTTCCAGATAACCGAAGGAAGTGATTACCTCGAGAATCACTGTGTCGAAGAGCCCAATAAGTTGTGCGAGTTCAAACGATTGCCGGGACGCATTCTGAAGACGGTCGATTCGGTCTATCAGGAAGTCAGCAGCATTGACGAGTGCCGGGAGTTGTGTCTCAATTCGCCCTACAGGTCAGCTCCAAAATTATTAAAAATTATTAACTTTTCGCTAAAATACCTACTGTTTGTATAACAAATAGGTGTCACTCCTATGACTACAATGACACTGGCGATATGGTTTGCCGGCTTTCCCATCACAGCCGAGCCACTTTAGTCGACGTGCAGGAACCCTTCCTGGATGTCCCCGAGGCATCGTCCTACGAACTGGCCTCCTGCTACAATGTCACCATCGAATGCGGCGGCGGAGATATGCTGGCCCGGATACGCACCTCCAAGCTGTTCAACGGCAAGGTCTACGCCAAGGGTTCGCCCAAATCCTGCTCGGTGGACGTGAAGAGTGCCCTGGACTTTGAGCTGCGCATGAACTATCATGATCTCGAGTGCAATGTCCGACAGAGCAGTGCCGGGCGCTACGTCAACGATATAATCATACAGCACCACGACATGATTGTGACGTCGTCCGATCTGGGATTAGCTCTGGCCTGTCAGTACGACCTGACCAACAAGTCTGTCAGCAACGGCGTCGACCTGGACGTACGCGGCGATATACTGCCGGCACTCTCCGAGGAGGTTATTGTCGAGTCACCGAACGTTATCATGCGCATCACCTCGCGAGATGGCTCCGATATGATGCGCTCCGCTGAAGTCGGCGATCCGCTGGCTCTGAAGTTCGAGATCGTTGACGAGCAGAGCCCGTACGAGATATTCATTCGGGAACTGGTGGCGATGGACGGTGTGGATAACTCGGAAATTACGCTGATCGATTCCAATGGTTGCCCGACAGACCACTTCATCATGGGACCCATCTACAAGGCCTCCCTCTCCGGCAAGGTGCTGCTCTCCAACTTCGACGCCTTCAAGTTCCCCTCCAGCGAGGTGGTTCAGTTCCGGGCCCTGGTCACGCCGTGCATGCCCAGCTGTGAGCCAGTCCAGTGCGAACAGGAAGACACCAGCGGAGAGTTCCGGTCCCTATTGTCCTACGGCCGAAAGAAGAGATCGCTAAACTCAACAGGTAGGTTAATCAAAGGGGCGACACTCACTCCAACCAATTATTATTAATGTTTATACAATGATCTTTGCAGTTGATCTGCCACGTACACGTCGGGATATTGACACCTCGAAGAAGTCGGCTCCCAGTGATATGCTGCTGGTTCAGTCCATCCAGATTACAGATAAGTTCGGCTTCAAGCAGGACAAGCAGGAGAGCGGCGACTATTATGACGGCAATGAAACCACGTTTACGGCCAACGAGGAGGGGCACGGATTCTGCGTAAATGCCATTGGTAAGCTCATTAAAATTGATTCGGCTCGGGGTAATTCCTCAGACCGCAGCCATAAAAGTCCTTTTTAATATGCTCATATTTTTATTTCTCATTTTTATGCCTCTCAGGTCTTATTACAGCCGCCACCATATTCCTGCTAACACAGTTGGCAGTTATTGCTATTTGGACGTACTGCTATCAACGCCGCCAGAAACTGCAGCCGTATCAGCACTCTTACTAACCAGAATCGATTAATTCTTACGCATTACACATTACACATTACACATTACCGTCTAAGCTATGAAAGGTGCAATCAATATTTACGCAATGTTATACGCAATGCTGATCAACTGCTATGAATACCCGTCGTCCTGACACAACATCCGCTATTTTGCCTTATCTAGTCAGTGCACGATTTTAGAGAAAATGAAAATTACAAGTGTTCTTGAAGGTGTCTTGTTCGGTGGAATTCAGAGATTGTTTGCATTGCAGCAGCCATGGCGTTTAGAACCACTCGTGTGTTACGTTTCTCTACTCACATTCAAATGGAGGATTCCTTACTTATAAAGGAAGTTTGACGTCTGCATTGAACTTCTTTTGTGACTTCGGAAGATGGTTGACAAACAGGAAACTAATGCATATTACTTTAAAATACTTTCGAATACATTTCCCAGCCGCGTGCTCTAAAACCATTTGTATCGAATGCGTCGTAATTAAGTTAGGCAGTATAATTTATTAACCATCAACTAAAGCCCTTGCCCTAAAACCCCTAATGTTATCTCACAGAAACTCATTTTATTATTATTACTATTAAGGCCTTTTCTTCATGCGCTTTATGTAAAAGGGTGTTAAATCGCTAGTTTTTAAGTACTTGAGAATCATTAAAATCATTTTCATGAAAGGATTTACAATAAAAAAGAAACACATTCTAAACTAAACTGCTATTGCTTAATTTTCTGAGAGGGTCAGACTCAGAGCCTTACCCACGCATCGCAAATTGTGCGAATTGGAGTCGGAATGCAGACACCTGCGAATTATTATTTATACTTCAATAAAACTTAGAATGCATCCGCAACTGTAAAAGCGACTCGAGAGGTTCCTGGAACATGCTCACTTAGAGTCGCCCAAAATGCACGACACAAAACGCTGCCCCTCATCTCGTGGCGGCGACAATGAGGCAGGCAGGCAGGGAGGCCCCTGGCTGGCTGCCCAGCTGCCCGGGCAACGATTCACTTTTCGATGTGGGCAGAAAGGTCCAAATGTCGTGCTTGTTTTCCTTCATACCATATGCAATGCAAACTGCACCCAACGACGACGAGAGGTCCCATCTTCATTATGGTGTACACCTGTACCTGGACGGATGGATGGATGGGATGGGATGGAGGGATGGGATCCATCCAGCGGCAGAAAGTATCTAGCAGCTGTGTAAGTATCGTTAGCTGCAAACCGCTTGTGTGAATCATGCAAATAAATGCACCCTCAGCACAACAGGAAACAGGCTTCGTGCAGATTTGTATCTTTATCTGCTCTGGAGGAGCGCTCGCATACGGGAAAGTGACTCCTGTCTGCCCATCACTTCTTCGACTTCGTCTTCGTCTTTGCCTTGGTCGCCTTGGTCTTCATAGCCTTGGCAACCAGAATTGTTGACTGAATTCCTCTCAATTAATTTACGTAGCAATGCATCTTCAACGACACCACTCCACACAGTACCACATACAATATGTATGTGCACTACTTGAGAGCCCCACAAAGATTTAATATCGCTGCGCTACTTAACGTTTAGTTGTAGTTCTTGTTTTAAAGTATAATCTGAAAAGATTCTTAATTAAAGCATGCATGCAAGGCGATAAAAATGAATGTACGTTAGATTTGTAATGATGGTGCCGTGGTTATTTTTTCTCCTCGCTCAATTAGAGATTCCCAGTGTCGATTGTGCTCCGTCAGCACACGAAATAATTGGTTGCCTGTGTTCCCCAATGGCACTCGGCATTCGTGCCAAGAATATGCAGAAATTAAAATAAATCACGTCCCAAGGATGTACCTAATGGAGTTTTTGTTGGCATTATTGATTGAAATTGAGCTTCTCAATTTAGGGAATAATAGATTGGCTATAAACGCTATTATGCTAAAATAGCATCAGCTTCGAATTGATGGACAACTGTATTTTTTAACAGCAAGCTGTTATTTCCGATGACCCCATATTTTACCAGAATTTAAAAACGAGAAAATACGATTTCAATAAATTACGAATTCCACAGATTTCTTTTCACACACAATTTATATATATATATATATTAGCTTTTATACATTGAATAGAATTTGGATGTCTTACTTAAGTTATGAAGGAAAACGTTTAAACAGAATAAAATAAAGCGGCTTCTTTGTGTATTTATGTATGTGTATAAAATGTTATAAAGGCCCTGCTGTTTTGTTAAATCGTCTGCCAAAAAAATATATTTATAAATACATTTAAATTGGTCATACATGCAGCCCAATGTGTGTATATATAATTTTATTTTTACAATAGGAAAACATGTACTTAAACTAATATATGAATTGATACAATTTGTATACACTATATGCTTTTCAAGTATAAATAAAATAATCAAATAATTAAAACAGTCGGCATTGGAGTTACCTCGTCCAATCGCCAACTGCATTCACTATTTACAGCAGACTCCGCATGGCCGCACAATTTATTACAGCTCTGACTATAAGCGTTTCAGTGATTTGGAACTGACTGACATTTATGGCAACATTGGGGCTACGAATCGGAGTAGATGATGCATCGCTTGTGCTTTCCAACGGAAGCCAGCATATTGTTGTTCGGCGACCAACTGACTGCGTTCACCGCCGTGCTGAGAAAACGGAAAAACAGGGGAATATTTATTAGGATACAATTTTGTAATAAAAACTCCACAGTACTTCTCATATTTACTTAGGCTTAATTCTATTCTTATTCTTATCTTCTTCCCACCTGTGTCCCTTGAGCGTGGCTTCTAGGAAACCATTTACATTCCAAATGTATATTGCGCCATCCGCCGATCCACAAGCGATCTTCAAGCCGCTCGGGTTGAAGGAGGCCCGAGCAAAATCACAGCTGATTTTAAAGTGTTCATTTCTAATTGGCATTACAACACAATAATTAATAATTTGGTTCTTGCAATCGATTGAGAGCTGGTGTACACTTACGTAAACGTGGATATAACTTGATTTTTGCGTAAATCTAATAATTTAATAGTATCATCTCTTACAGAGCATATGAGGTAATTGCAATCTGTCAAATAGGCTTGATAATTGTATACTTTACGGCTTTACTTGTAATACTCACCTTTTGACAAGTCCAGCGAGGTGATTTTAGCTGGCATAAGGACATCGTCCGCCTGCTTCTCAGTTCGTATGTCCCAGAATCGGATTTTCTTATCATAATGCCCGCTAATGATCGTGGAACCCAAGCTGTCAGTGGTGACGAGATCGTTGCAGCTTGATCCAGCAAATTTTGTTTCTATACAAGCAATGCTGCGCAGATCCCAAATCTTTAAGGTACGATCATGACTTCCGGTCACCACCTTAATGGGCTCGTGGACGTATTTGGCAGCCATTACTTTTCCACTGTGACCCGTCAGCGTGTGCTTCCAAAAAGTAAAGATTTAAATACACAACAGTTAGGCAAAAATAATGTTATAGGCCAAAAGCAGTTTTTTTTTTGGCAAATATAAAACACGAGATCATAGCCCGATGGCCGATGGGACAAAAGAACGCCAACACCTTTTCTGGAGTGAGTAGCCTCCACTTGGAACTTGGCTAATTACCCGGCGGTTAGTATCTTTCACCAGAACGGTGTGTAATTAAAAAAGTGTCCGTCGCCATTAAAGAGGCTGCGTACATTTAATTACGGCACTATAAACTCCAACTCGAATTTTCAACTTGTACGGGTAACTGACTCTGAAAATTTATTGGCATAGGTCGCTGGTGCGCCACTTTATTTTTGTTTATACTGTCGGCTTACTTTTTTTCGCCTATAGGTGGATGAATGTCATTGACACATTAGAGGGGGATCTGAGAATTCTGGATTACTTATCTCGCGACAAAGATGCATTATCAAGAAACCAGATTAGATATAAAGACTTCCGTGGGATCGACAATAAAAAGAGAAATGGAAATGAAAAATGTACAAGACTAGTTGAATACAATGTGATATCGCAATAAAAATAATTAAGACAGAAAAAGAGATAAATCTGCGGCTCCTAAACCCAGTTACATATATCATTTCATTAGCGTAAAAGCCACCTGTCTAGAAAGTACTACTTGCATTTATTTAATTATAGTAAAGTTATCAGTATAAGAAAGCATTCAATATTACAGGGCTTATATAAATATTGTATATCTCTTGCAAGATATATGTTACATATCCCAAGAGTCCGAATTTCAACCGGCAACCGGTCAAGTCGAACGGTCAATGTACGCGCATTGTGGCTTGAAGAGACTGGGGCTTCGTAGCGGAGATGCTTGGTTACCTGGTGGCAGAGCATCAAACATGTTTGACTGGCGCTCTCCCACCTGGCGGATGAGTGGAGAGTTGGAGAGTCTTGGAGAGAGAGGCAGGAGACGCTTCTCTCAAGACCAGACTTGCCGGTTACTGCGTGAGCTTGGCTTGGAGCTCTTTCGTCTAATAACATAGATTCGAGGCGCTCTTAAAAAGTTCAATTTGAAGCAACCCCGCAGTTTGTTTAGCACCAAAAAACATGTTATCATCGAAACCGGTGGCAGGAAAATTCTGCGAAACCACTCCACACATTTGCGTGGTGAAAAGGCAACATTTCTGCCAGGTGACACTTTAAAGTGGGGTTGGAGAAATAAAATAATCATGCAAAAATGCACTTAAAACGATGCAATTATAATTAAGAAGCTGTAAACCCACAACCGATTTTAATGGTCGTATCGAATTATCTGTTGATAAGGATCAGCCGTACGGCTTTAATGGGTCAACTAGATTTTGTTTCAATAAAATCGGAAAACCACATACTTTCAGATATTATTTGTGAAAAAAAAACGATACCAATAATATTTATGGTTTTGCATAAATTGCAAAAGGTAATAGCAGTTCTTATGAAAAAGCATAGAAATAATACGAAGACCATGTACCCTTATCTTTATTTAAAAATTATTCCGTTTAATAGTTTATAATGATTAAAAATAGAAAGAAATAAAAAGCAAAATCTGCTAAGAACTTTATGGCCATGTACTCTTTCTACATTTTCTAACGAATTTATAATACCCCGCCTGAGTAAATCAAATGCTGCAATAATAAAATGATAATAACTCAGTATAGAACTGCAATCAGATGACGATGACGGTTTGATCGCATTGTGGCCAGAGGCCGTACAAGTCAGTGTGCTCATTTTAATGCTGCAGTTCAGTGGCGGCGGCGGCGGCGCTATTCTTCAGTTACAGTTTCCAGTTGTGCGCAAAAGAACCGTTTAAATGTCAATCCAGAAATACCAGTTAGAAGAGTCGGAGTATCTCACGGATAGAGAAGGCGGAGAAGCAGGAAGAAACTGCACTTGTATGTTTATTCGCATGTTGACGATGTGCAGCATAAATGGATGAAGTTGCGGATCTGGCCTGACCAGGCGGACGAGATGAACCTTGGGGTAAGGAAGATTATGCTGCTGCGGCAATTCAGGCCAACACACATGTGTTTGTGGCTTTGGCTTCAAACTTTCTTAGGCATCGCCTATTATTTATGGTCATCAGTTAAAAATCGTTTTCCGATTCATCTGCCATGGGAACCCGAAAATCACACCCATATAAATTTATTAACCTGCGGTTTTGCGAATTTCTTTAGATCCGACATAGAGCTCTCACATAAAGGAGAATGGGTTATAAAATAAATTGATCGAAAGCGAATAAATATGTAGAGCAGAGGCAAGGTATTTATTTGGACCAAATTATCCTAAAAACTTTCTACTCGTAATCTGCGAGGTAAGTAGAAATATATATGCATCCCAAGGTAAGAACCTTTAATGGATTCGTCTACGGGTATATCGTTGTCAAAAGGCTTTATTTACTATATCAGTAAACAATTCTGTTTGCCGCCATCGTCTCTGTTGTGTTTACCAGCCAGTTGTTTACTTTTCGCCTTTTCCGAGTTAGAAAGCGGCAAACATGCAAAATTTATTTTTAAACATTGACATTGGTATGTGTGTAGATGTGTGTGCACATACGTTTTATTGTTAGAATAAACAATGTTGAAATAAATAGAAAGAAACAAAACCAACAAGAGCCCAGAGAATTCTTTAAAATCAAGGCATCAAAGAAATTTGTTTTTTAATTTCAACGCCACAGTAGAAACGGAAAGTATTGTTTCGGTCTTGTTCGCAAAGAAGCAATCCCGTGATTGTGAATTATTTTACCAGCGTGAATGTAAAATTGTGTTTTTGTGCTTTCATTCAGAAATAATGTTTGTTTGGCTGTTTTTCAGTCATTTCTTTTGAGTGCCCATAAATATGTCAACATTTGAATTACCTTGTGTTTTATCGAATAAAGAAATAAGTATTTCGCTTACCCTCAACCGGTTGTCCATTACAGTCCAGACCCTCGCACCATAATCATTGGAAGTACCTAGAATATACGCCCCTGTAGAATCAAAATCCACGGAATTAATACCAGCGCTGCTTCCGCTCAGAACTGCGCGGGGCTCGGTTGAATCTATATATGAAATATTTAAATAACATTCAATAAATCACTCTTAAAGGTGAACATCCTTCAAAGTTCTTACTTTTCCCTATATCCCACAGCTTGACTTTGCGATCGGCGCCACCTGTAGCCACCATCCGCTCCACGGGACTCCAGCGCACCGCATGCGACTCATTCTCGTGGGCCTCGAATTTCATAAGTATCTTGGTCGGATTCGCCTGACCCAAATAACCTGTTGCCTTTAGAGCATCAATGGAAGCCCGGGTGTTCTCAGTAACTTCGCCGGCTGTAAAACGAGCGCTAATATATTCATTATCATCGAGGCCTATAGCCTCCATGGCGCCATTAATTGTGGCCTCGTCGAAATCGTCGTCACCGCCGATAATGCCGCCAACGAATTGTGCAGGACTCGTGGAGGTTCGTTGCATAGGCGTTGGTCCGGGCGTGGGTGAAATATTGCTCGAGGAACTGGGCTCTCGTACGGCGTCCTCGAGATCTCGTTTCAGTTTGGCCGATCGTTTCCTGAAAATTGACGGCAGTCTTTTTCTAGATGTTTTTAAAAACGGTTATACATTGATATTGAACCAAAAATAAAATTAGCAAATCAGAATCAGAATGAATGGCAATCATCGAAATATTCAGCTAAATGTGGTCCGTTCTACTCCTTGGCGAAATGTGTTAACATGGGTTAGTGGAAAATACGAAATATATATATTTATTACATGCAGTTTGTAAAGTTTCCTTTAACCTTTTAGTAATTGCAGTTCCTGTGTTCCGCATAATTCGGTTATTCATGCTTGTCGTATGGTTGGTGGCAATAAAGTGTGGTTTTTATTAACACAATAATGTCAGGTGGTGGGTCACTGTAATCTCCAAACAAACATTAAATAATAGCTAGTTATTGAATCATACAACTGAAAAAACAAGCAACTCGTAAACTCATCAAGTTCTTCCTACCAACAAACTCATAAACTACGAATGGGAGGAACACAAAACAAAAAAAAAACATTTTTAATGAACTTTATCTATGTAGACATCCTGATTATCCTGTTCCACACTAATAAATCGATTCGAGGGTAATATTAATCAATAAACAGATAACAGTCTCCGCACGGAAATATTGCTTCTTTTGTATGTATTTTGTTGACAGTTTACATGTGACTTTTTATCAAGAATCTTTATAAGCATTAGATAAGCGGCGCGATTAACCATTTTTGTATGTATGCCTGGGCTTATCGTGACACGAAAATGCATTTATGTACATGTTTATTAATACTTGCAGAGATAATATTTAAGGTTTAATGTTTTGCATGTGATGCTCATGTATAAATGCTCTTATTACTTATTTTCCAAACAGACGTACCTTATGATGCTCTCGTTTTCCTCGTTCAACTTGTCAGCATCCTTCGACTTGTAACGCATCAGACGGTCGAGCAGGCAGCGATTTTCATCCTGCGAATCAGTTGAAAACGAAAAGCTTTTTAGTAGACGCCTTTTCATATTTAAAATGTTTCTATATATATTCCGATTTAGTTCCCACGAGAGCTGTTTTACGCGATGAACGCTAATGTGCTACTGGATCGCCATCGAAAAGATAGCAAGCTTTTCCCCAATGAACGAATATATTTATGGGGCCTAATGATTGGAGCCATCTGCCATACACTTTCGGCATAGACCAGCGAATACCGTATAATTTCACCTTTCAATAAATGTACATTAATGATGCACCACACATATCAATTTTATTGTAAGCCCTGATTTTAAGTACCGTCATAAAAATTTTATAAGCGATAAAGAAAATAATTTTAAGTTATTACGTTACATATGGCACTTGAGTATGTGATTTAATTGCATTGAAAACATTGGCTATGGGCCAATCGATAGGTCATTCACATTTATAAAGAAAACAAGGAAAAGTACGGTGATACTAGAACCTGAGACATACCATGGCCCACCTTGGTGGGAGCCTATTACTTACAAATACTTATTTCCAAACAGCGGCTAGACACTATCAATTTACCAAATACGTTTAATTTCAATATAAATATAGTATAATATTTATTAAACAAAAATTTAAGACGCAAATCTACTAACACAACGCTATGCTGATCGTGTAAAACATGCGTATTCGTAATACTTACTTGGACGCCCCGCAATTTATCCTCGAGTGAGCTAAATGCCAATTGCAAAGCCGTGTGCTCATCCAGCATGGTGTTGTTCAGCTTTTTGAGTTCCTCTAAACTGGAGTGAAGTAGCTGCACTTCGGCCCGCAGCCGATTGTTATTGGTTTGCTGGTCGGCAAGGCTAAAAAATAAAAGTAATGAGTAATCTTAATCAGAAGATGCTGATAAAGCTATTCCAATTTTCACACTGTTCAAGGATAACAATTTAAATTTTCAGCCGCGTACATGGAGGTCATGACGAACCAGTTGAACTGGATAAGAAACAAATTTGAAACAAAGCTATCAAACTGGTTTCAGGGGTCACATCTTTAATTTAACCAAAAGTTTAGTCATCTTAGGCGCTACGAGCTCTGAAATATCAATGCACTGGACTGATCCTAGCTATATTTTTGTCTAGCTTGTGGGAAAATTGAAATTGGAAAATTCGGTAGCCACCTGTGTTCTTTTTCTGCAATGATTGTTCTTTGTTGCTCCACTTTCAGGTTCAGGTCGACGATTAACTGGGAGTTTTCACCCTTTCGCTTATGCAGCTCCGTGAGCTCCTCCTGCTGAGCGAGCAGCTTCTTCTCGAGCGTGGCAATGGCTACATTGGAGCCGGTACCACCTGTTGACACCGCACTGCGTAGCTGCTCGTTTTCCACGGACAGCTTTAGGTTGTCCGCTTTCAGCTGGGCGACATGGTCAATTAATCGGTTGTCTGCGAAATGAGGGCAATTAGAATTTTTGGTGACAATTGACTCAATGGATGGGTAGCCAGCGTAACAGAAGGGGGGGGTGATACTTGGTGCTCCGCCGCAGCAGCTGACGCTCCCCACTTACTTTGTTCTATGATTTCCTTGAAATTATCGCATTCCTTGCGATTGCGTTCGCGTAATCGTCTGACAACATGCGCTCGCCACACATGTTCCTCCGTAGACATCTTTGTGATGTGCTTGCCACCCGATTCTCCGGAATTTACTTATTATTTAGCCTGGCCAAGTCCAGGCGCTCGCTTTGACGTTCTCTCAATTGAAGGCTTTGCGGGGACAGCTGAGGTGTCGTCTTTGATTTTCATTGCCCTCGATGGGCGCTATAAGTTATCGCCGACAAATCGCATAATTGTTTTTAACCAAATATGCTATTAGAGACGAATTTATAGTTAACAACAATAACACCAAGTGCACTGTGTGGCTGTTTATCGGTGGGCTTATAATACCATTATTCGTTTGGGACTGGCCATACTACAATCAACAAATTAAGTTATCGATGAAAACCAGTCAACACGTATCGATTTATATTCGATTTATAAGCGGGCAATCTAAAATTGTTAATAATCTGATAAAAAACAATTAGCTACAAGTTAAGGATTCATGATTATTTATTATTTGTTATTATTATGTTTACATTTATGTGTGCCAAATATAAAATTCGAAAACTTTGGATGAATTTTAATAATTTATATATTGTGTTCTCTCCTAAACCTCAGGATCCTTCGCTGGTTTTGTTCAACTGCCTGTTCGTACAAACTCCTATTTAGTTGAATTCCTACTTGTTTTTTCATATAAAGATGCTTCAACTTAAATCGCGGTATTATAGCGCGTTTCATGATGTAAAGTAATATACCAGCCAAAGCAGTTGTTGGTAGGACCAAGATCCACTTCTCGAAACGCAGATACATGTCATCATCCATGCCCATCCACAGCATAAATAAGCGGACCAACTGATAAATAAGTCTTTCGATTTGGCACCATACAACCATTGAGCCGATCTCTAGAATTATTAACGCTACAAGCAGCTCCACAACGAACTTTATGGTATACGGTAAGTGGATATAGCGAATTGGATACGTCTCTATATCTTTGGCTAACAGCATGACGGCTCCAGTGTATATCCAGCTGGCCAAGGGTGGAGCAGGAGAGCAGGGATAAGTATCTGTATTATAATAGAAGGCTATCCCGATGACCAGATGTAGAAACCCTGCAGTACCAACTGCGAGTGGCTCCATATTTATACTGTAACTTTTATAGTTTTGTATGTCCGTATAGTGCAAAATTCAGTATTAAAATGAGGTGTCATCTATGAAATACTAACAAGCGTCTACTTTTCAAATCATTAATCTTGAAGTACACAAAAAATGTACTGTCTTTATTTCATCAAAGTGTGCTGGTGTATAAAAATGTATGTGTCAACTACTTTCGTAAATATTATTCTCATTCAGTGTTAGGACTTGTGAGCTGATAGTTCTGGAACATAAAATAGTCAGAAAAATAAAATTAGGAGTTTAGTGAGAGAAAAATTAAATTAGATAAAATTAAAATGGTTACAACTAAACAAAGGGAAAATCTAGTGTTGAGGACACCAAAAAGCAGCACCTTCAAAAAGTCACTACGCAACGCTCATCACAAGAGCCAAAAAATATCTCGCATTACTACCAATGGCTACCTCAACTATTTGAGGGAATTCAAAAAACAGTTTAGTGGCCTATCCCCGCAGGACATGGTGCATTTTGGAGCAATAGAGTGGAATAAGCTGTCGATGGAAGACAAGATCAGTTACAAGAATATGGTAACCGTATGTTTCTATTTAACTGATTTTAGAAAAGAGTTTATTTTCTTTTTTTTAGAACAAGACTGAAGAGGACATGAAAATAAGTAAAGTCCTAAGAATTATTGATAAGGTACGTATAGAGGTATAAAACTCATATTTAATATTATTTTCAATATTAGGCGCATTCAAAAGCCAATAAGACGAGCTGTGAAGCAAGCATTCCCACAAAAACCACTGTAAGCCAGTAAAAATGACCAAAAAGTACATTCCTTTATTTGAACCACATTTATTCTCTTCTTTCAATAGGTAGATGCGATTCCATCAGTAGTTCTACTTCAATCTAGTCAAATTCGTGTAAAAGATAAAAAGGTAACAAAGATATTTTAAAAGATTTTATTATTTCACTTGCCAATATTTAAATTTTAAAAGCCCAAAACGATACTTATAAGTATACCAGATGAGTGTGGTTCATGCAGTTGGTGCCCGGACAAGGTCGGCGAAGCGGACTATCGACTTCAGTGTCCTAGAACAATGGTCAGATGGCAGTGTTTATGGTGTTTAAAGACTACTAATTAGATACTTTTCTTAAATCATAAGGATCTAGTCCCAGAAGACTTAACCGAAACACAATCTAAGTTTTCCGTGGAAAATGCTTGGTTTGAAGGAGAAAGTAGACTTCGAAGCCCAAAGGAATGTCACATAGTCAAGGTATTGCTAATTTTTTCTCGTAACATTCCAACGGCTAAGTTTATTAGATAATCCTTTTATTTATTAGATAAAAACTGAACCATTTTGTAAGTCTAAGGCCAAGGTTTGCCAGTCAAAAAATACGCATACCAACGATTTGAAAACTGACAAGAGTACATTGGGATCTGCAAATGCCTATATTAACTTCATAAAGACTTTTGTTAAAAAGAATGGTAACATAAGCTCTGTACAACTGATGAAATCGGCAGCATTCCATTGGTGCAAATTGACGCCAAGTGAGCGAGTCAAATTTGAAAATCCTACATTTTTGCAATATAAATCGGGGAAATATTGAGCCTTTTTTCAAACTGTTAGCCATATTTATGTTTTGGGTGCAATTAAATTTTAAGTTTGTGTATCGGTAATAAATTACAGAAAATACTTTTTTTTTGTGATTGTTTTTATTGAGATTAGTAAAGTATTGAAAGTGTGAAAACGCTATTCAATATACTTGGCACTCGCAACGTCTCCTGGAGCGGTTGTGGCTGTCCAGGTGAGTGGAGAGCCTGCCGTGGCATTTGTTCGGCTGCTGCTAAACTACGCAGAACATACATACGTGTAAGTTTTCTAAACACGCAAAGGCAATTAAAATTTTTAAGCGACATACGAACCCCCACGAATTGCACGCAGTTAACAGGGAGCTGGACATCCCACAAAAAGATTGACTGCAGCAGCCCCCAATGCGGGAAAACAGGAAAGGTGGACTGGAAAAGCCACTGCGAAAAACAGGTGCTCTAACACTTTTCATTAAGTATGGTATAGCGTCAATACCTTTACGTTAGTTTTATTATTAATTCTCTAATGAAAGAAATGGACGCATTTAAGAATTATTACTCATACGCCATGTGGGCCGAAACTTACACAAATTGACATCTTGCTCTCTTTAGTCTTAACATTTTTTCTACGGATTATGAGATTATAAAATATGAGTGTTTTCCAAGAGTATCCTTTATAAACGAATATTTTAATCTCTGGTTATGCCCATTTAACCAAATATTTCCCACACCCGCTTTAATTATCAAGAGGCGCCTTTTAATTGTACAAACACCTTATATAGAAATTATAACCAAATGTAATTGGTATGCTCCAAAGCTGGCCATAAAGTAGGAGTACCCGAATGGCCATTGCCCCGGAGTTGTACAACATATCGTATGCTTAATGCATAACTAATGAAGCGGCAGCTCCTACGTTAGTGGCACGACGCTCAGAGTCGCTTGTGGCTGTTTTGTGTAATTGTATTTACTCGGAGTTTGGCGAGGCTGTCACTAGGACATGCCACAATTGTTGGCCTTTAATGCCGCAAACTCGCAATCGCCGATGTATGTACACAGGTCTGGTCGTTTTGGTTACAAAAACGTTTCGTGGTCCGCCAAGTGCCGCTGACGCCATCGAATTAGATTACAAAAACCGCTTTTTTGCTAACCGAAATGAAAAAATAAGAAGTTAACTAATTAGATAAGCAGGTTCACTGAACTGTTCATTTTGGTAATAACAAAAGCATTCTGCATTTATTATAATGGAAAAATATAAAGTTGATTTACTTTATCGCAGAACTCATTTGCATGAGATCAAACCCTGGGAAATGAACTGCTTCCTAGCAGACGTAATTCGCTCCTTTTGCCATATAAATATATTTATACTTTTTGTTTTTTATATAAATACTGTCTATATGTATATGGTGTGTGCTCTATGAACTACTATACTCGGAGTGTCCCAAGTGAGCATGCGATGGTACTCATAATCTGCATCCAGAATCTAATTCAATTAAGCAATGTTAATGGCCTGACTTCGGGACGTCTACAGTTGCGGTCAGAACTGTAGTATATAGATTATATATTGAACCATATGTGTTGAGTGTGTTGGTAAGTGGGAAGCCGCATAACGTGAGTCCGCACCCAAGACGTGTATTCTCGACTGGATTGAATTTCCACCTTATAAATCGGCCCATCTACTCTGTACTTTTCTCCTGACCGCAACTGTGTGTGGATACATGGACAAGCGGACACACGGACACACGGACACACGGACACACGGACACATGGACAAACGGACACACAGGCCACTATGCCGGACCGAAACTGATCTTGGCAAAGTGATTGTTCGTTCAGCTGGCCCGGGTAGGCTCGACTCGGCCCGGCAAGGCATCTTTTGGTTATTTGGTGCGCATTGGTTTCAAATCGAACTGTTGTTATTTTTAGTAGCTGGAATGCAGTGCTACACTCGAACGCTGTTGTGGAGCAATTAAAGCGAACTAAGAATGATTTAACAGCTGCCTCCCGCCCGCCGAAGCGATCGTGTGAGAGGGCCAGAACAATGCGGCCATTATGGGTTTTCTTTTCCCAATAAAAAGCCCGACAAGAAAAGGGGAATTATAAAATATTCCAATTTAAGCTTACAAATTATAAACTTAATTTATGCTAATTTTATTAGTTGCCAGTAGTTTAGTTTAAGGCTGAAACATTTTTTTCTTCTGTTTGGGTCATTTTTATTTAGCGCTGATGGTAATATTTTTAAATTTGAGACCTGGCATAATTTGATATTCAAAAAAAATAGCCAATAAGCTTATTATACCCTAACGTCAGGTACTTCAACTTTTTTCTTTTTTGCACTATAAGCAAAATTGAGTTAAATTTTCTGCCAAAAACACTCGACTTGCATTCGGGTTCTCGAGAATCTACTATACACTGATTTAAAATGCGAATTTAAGGGAAATTCGGTAGCTGGGAAACCATATAACTTTAGCTGACACATTTCTTTAAAACGTACGTATATATCCGGTTCTCAAAGAGGTAAGCCACACAAATAAAAGACACAGAGATGATAATAAATTTACCTTTATTATTAGGTTTATCTCACCATTCATGTACCGGATATCTGAGAGCCGTTCTTGGTTTTATGTCGGCATAAATAAATCATTTGCCAACTCTTCCAGTAAAATAAGATCGCTCAAAGGCGAGTTTCACACACAATCGTTCCCCAGGCCCAATTCAGATTGGTTTTTCTAAGAGTATACAAGTGCAGACTGCAAATGAAATAAAAGTAAAAAATCGAACTTGAATGAGCTCATATTCAGGTGGAACTGGGACATTTAAATTGCGAAAAAAGTTGGCGATATCAAGAGACAAAAAAGCTCGAGCAACCTGAACCTATAAAATATTTCGCAAAAAAAACAATTTGTGTTATAATAAAGAAAGAACGAGCATCCGTGTGTTGAAGACCGTGGGCTTAACTTCAATTAAACAACATCGTTAGACGGGTCTGCAAGAAGCCGGAAAAGAGATGTTATGAAAATAACTTGGCTCTTAAGACAACAGTAAAGCACGCTAATAGAGTACCTCGTCTGGCTAAAACCCTTGCACTTTCTCTTCGGAGCAAATTATAATAAGTGAAGGCAGCATCTCATAAATTAAAGATGCCATGCGAACTTTGCTGTAATAATTGCTGTATGATTATGTTTTAGTTTCGCAATCGTAGTGTTACTTATTTTAAATAATTAGGAGGGATTAAAAAAAAAAGAAATGATGTATTTTTATGCAAATACTTATCATTAGTTAAGATGTGTCAGTGACAATATGTATATTGATATTATAATATCAAGAGCCAAGAAAACAATCGCATATTGTTTGGATTTGAATGGAGTGCGGAGTGTGTATCGGTTACAAACACCTTAAAATGATGGTAATTTTGTGAAAAAGTAAAGCAAACTGTCGCATTGTCTCCCGATACAATTGAATATGCATATTTGCGATTGCCTGACTGTCGGACTGGCCTGAAAGACTCGAGCAGGTACAAAAATGCTGTCTGCCTCTTTGGTGAACTTCATTCATACAAAGGCAAAGTGAGCGGGCAGTAAAAATGCACCTAAGTCCACGACTCGCTGCTGCTGCTGGTGCTGCTGGTGCTGCTGCTGCTGCACAAAAATCGCAGCTACATCACCTAAAACATTTTAATAAAAACTTTTACACAGCCTCAGACACAGCCGCAGTGCAGCTTTTGGTTAAAAAAAAGTAAAGAATAAAAAATAAAGGGTAAACTGGTTCTACCAGCCTACTCCTATGGAAATGAAACATGGTGGTCTTTTTATTTACCTTTGACTTAACAGACCACTGTTAGCAGCCTTTCCATAGCCTTTTCGAATCAGAGGCATACATACGTACATGCACCTGTGCAGATCGCCCAGTATATACCTTTCGGACACGAAAATGTGGTGTATTTAGCTATGTACTGTGTGTTGTATCAGCTGTTAAACTAGTAACCAAAACCAGTTTTACCGCAAAAGCGAATGCCAACGAGACTAGTTTCGATTCCAAACCGTTCCGGTACTACCAAGTAGCGCCCACTTGTTGCTGAGACAGGTAAAACCGAAACAGTTTAGAGCCAACTACTGAGCCGTCCTCACGTACCTTTCGCGCTCACACCTTCTACAGTGAACACATATACACATGTACATGATAATCGTATTTTAGGTGGCTCCCGCGATACCGGTTTTTGTCGCTGGTATGGTATGAATATGCCTAAGAGCTAATTTTTTAAGAGTTATCTCTCAAGAAATGTGTAAAGTTCAGTAAAACCAACTCCGCGACGTGTTAACCTATTCATATATTCCACATTGAAAAATTACATTGATTGTGTCTTTTGAAAAGTTTACGAAAAAATCAGCATAAAGTTGGAGTTTGGCAAGAAAGTGAAAAAAAAACCATAAAAGATTATCTTCATTCAAATAACAAAGAAAACCCTCCACCGAACACCTCGACCGATCTCCTGAACATCCAAAGTTGAGAAAAAAAAAAATCAGTGCCAATGTAGATGTACCTACAAATCCCCGAAAGCAAGACTTTCTCTTGCCAATTTCTGTTTACTTGATTAACAATGCCGTAAAACAAACAAAAATTCACATCCAAATTATAATTTGGGTAAAAGGAAGAGGCGGGTGGATGGATAGAATGATCCATGTGAAACGTGAACGTGCTTATTGTATTAAATGTCAAAAGTATTCAAAAACGAAAACGACATTTTTCGGTCGGGAATATTGTTTTTGCGGCATTAGCAAAGCAAGTGGCCAAAAACGTTTCGGCCAGATCGCCAAATGAGGTCACGTATGTCGAGATTTGTGTAAGAAAACCTATACGGTCCGGATTAGACACACACAGATAGTCATCAACTTGCCACGCTACTTTTACTACATGCCGCGGTCCTCCCACACGGTGCTTTGTTTATTGCCATTTTGCAGACTTTTATAGTGACATTCTGTGCTCCGGAGCACCCGAGTTGCACGCCAAGAATAACCTCGAAGTAATATAAATGAAGGGGATACAATAAAGGCCCAGACAGACTCAATATTTATGGCTATTATGTGAAGACATGGCAGCCAGCCTAACCATAAGGAATTTCCTCATTAATTTTTGTTATAATCAAGCCGCGGGTGTATTTCATGGAAGTCTTTATATTTTTTTATTCAGTAACCAAAATAATTGCACCTGTGGATCAAATTTCCGAAATGTAATAGAGGCGCACGGATACCTTCGACGTGTGAAATATTTCGCGTTGGATAACATTGTACAAGTATTTTGATAAGCTGCTACAACAGATCTTCCCTATAATCGGTAATTACCTAATAATATTGGATTATCGTATTATTTCTGAGAAACTCTATGAAAACCTGTTTTAAAACCTCTGCTTAGCCTGCAGAGACTTATTTCTATACAATATTTTGATTAATAGACAACTAAAATTTTGTATTTTATTTACTGAGGAAGCAAATTAATCGAATTAACATAATTATGAAGCAATCATGCTTAACGACTTTTAGATGAGGTTTACTTAAAAATGGGAAAGCTAAATGTCTCTATAATATTACAATATAGATAGGAATATAAAGCGATTATTAAAAAGCATACCTTCCAAAAAAAAAATACGAATCACGAAAATTAACAAATTAAATTTAATCATTTTTAAAAGAAATGTTTTTGGAGAATGTTTATGTAATTCGGCATTAGTAGAAGAAGCGTATGTCCAAATGAGAAACCGCAACTCATGAAAACTAACAACCTAGAACACGATGGTAGAGCCAATCGACTGGGATTTTTGTGGAGTTCATTGAGACGATTAGAATTTAAAAATTTAACCTTTGGGCAATAAAGGTTTTAATAGCCAAATTGGCAAGAAAGATTTTAGCAGACCGTTACATCAAAGACTGCCTGAAGAATATGATTCAAATGATGAATAATGATCCATTATTAAAGCCCAGAAGACGCAATGTGAGACTAGATAAATCTACCCGGATATGGTTACATGATGTAATCATCTTAATCTATCTCAATCTAAATCTATGAATCAAATCTCCAATAGCTCTTATCTTGTCTACCCGAAAGTATCGCATAGTTGAAAGATTTATCAATAGCTGATTTTGTACAATAAGATAGATAGATATGATTTCTGGCATTTGTTTTTTTCGCAGGTGTCGGGTTGTATGAAATACAAAATGACGCAAACTGCTGGTATATTAACATAAAATAATTAGAAAAATATAAAAGAAAAAACGACTCAAAACTGATTGGATTTTCCTGGTTTCTTTTTTGGTTAGGGAATTATTGGCGGAGACAAGGGTATGGTATGCTTCGGTTGGTTGCCAAAAAAAAATGTCTAACGTTCCTGGCTTGTTTATTTAAGATTTGTGTGGCAACCATCGTTCGCATTCCAACAGATTTCAGATTTAAGTTCGGTACGTATTGTACCACATTCAAAACTAGAAAATGTTGGCAAAAACAGCATCAATAAGCAACAGGTTTCTTGGGTCTGCGAGCACTGGGCACCCAGCGCACCGCACTAGCATCGCATTCAAAGCAATGTGCCTCGGCTTTCGTTTTATTTTGCAAACCAGTTTGGCACATTCGGCTTTTTCTATAAGTTTCCGGTTGAACATAATCAGCAAACTGACTTTCTGCTGAAGCCACACGGCTTAAACTCTGTGTGGCTTCACTATGGTGGCTCCACTGTATTGTAAACGTTTGTTTATGCGACGACAAGCATGGCATGTTTAGTGAAAGCGGAGGACATGAAATTCGCTAAAAATTTTCGCAAATAGAAACAGGAACGAACAAAATGTTCGTTTTAAATTTAAGCGAGATGTGATATCTGGCTTATGCAACCACCGATCATTGCTTTTATGATTTTCCAGATAAATGTACACCAATCATGGCAAACACCATTCGTACGTATTTTGATAAATCGCAACATGTCTGATAAAAATCAGATCACAATTTCACTTTGTCTGAGTTTTCAGGTGGTTTCAATGACTTATGTATTTTTTTTTTAACTAAGGAATTTAGAGGCTTATTAGGCTATTAAAAAAATTAAATAAATTTTGTCGCAGGGATTTTAAAGAAAAAAGTTGCATACTTTTCTGGAAAATATAACTCATACGCACCGGTGTTTTTTTAGTAACCACATTTAGTTTGGAATTTGTTTTCTAAATAAGTCTAAACCATATTAAAAATTTGAAATATTTAGTAAAAACGAACCATTTAAAGTGAATGCTCTTTTCTTGTAAGCAACATTGCGTATAAATAATATTTTTTTACTTACTAACGGCAAGTTTCAGTTAAGTTTCAAAGGAAATGTTTAACTTTAGCTGTCATCTAGAATCTAAATGTTAGTTCCTATCTTTTTTATTGATTCTTTTCTGCTCCCTTCTTGCTTCCAAGAATGCAATCAAATAAAATTATGACCGAACCGTAAGCATAAAAAATTCCTCAATTTTAGTTCCGATTTGTCTCCATCTCTCTTATCCCATTAAACTAACGATCCGACTAACGGATACGCCAGCCTGGCCAGCCGAGCTCCTGGTGCCAACGAGTCTTGGTCACCAGCGGATGTACAGCCAGCGACTGCAGCGAAAAGAGAAACAGCTTAGGGATAGAAGCCGCAAGATGTGGCTTTGAAATACATTGCTAACTGTATCTTAGCCACAGCCAGAGCCACAACTTGATCGCAGGCACTCGAACCGGCCGTTTAGGCGTCTCAAAATTGTGGGCAAGCGACGGGTAAATGTACACCTGATCCCGAAGCCCCCAACTGCCGTTGTTTGGTTGGTAGCTTCCCAGTTCCCAGTTTATTAAACAAATTTATGATTATCCCGTTTCTAAACCTTTTTTTCTTTCGGGGTGTGAATGTGTCGGAAGCCATCAGCGGTTTAAGCGGAAAGTGCTGAATGAATTTTAGGCCCACGTTGTAAAAAAAATTACCCATGGAAATGGGGTTTCCTAGGCTGAATCGGACATACCCTCCTAAATCAAAAGTATCCATATGTTATCATCACAAATAGCTACATTTTCCACATCTCCACTCGGCAGCACTGATCTGGGCAGATCTCGGATTTCCACATGTCCAAATACGTGAGCATATTTTTTCGTTTTTTTGGTAAAGAAAGAACAGAAACGGCTAAGACAACGCCAAGTTTGTTAAATTGTTTATTGCATATTGATATCACACCATTTAAGGCATGGAGAGGCCGTCTTTGCATACAAAGCAACTTATGCAAAAGACATTTCGAGCTCCGAGCTGGCTTAGGCTTAGGATTCAGGTTTCTTCGAGTGGGTACGGCCGCGTAGGTTAAGTTGTTAGTAACTCTAAATCGGACATGGGGAAATAGCCATTTCCAAATTTATTTAATCTTTTACATTTGTTATATTGTTGGTTTTACAGAAAAATGGCTGCAAAATACCTCACCCCTCAGCAAGGACTGGGATTCCTGGGGCTTTTCATCCTCCTGTGTTCGGCGGTATTGGGAAAGTCTCAAATGTGTGAAGTGGAAACCGGGCAAACAAACATTATTCTGGACGTTGAAGAGAGCCGGGAATCATGTAAGAATATGAGCATTTTATTTGATTAATTATAGCTTAAAAAACTTATTTAGTAAGTAAATCACTTCTTTTCGTGTATGCGGTATGAATTTTTATGCGATTTGAAAACAAAACGCCATGAGCCCAACCTCGACATCAAGATCATAGACTCCGAGCACGCGAGGTGCAAAGCCATAATTAAAATTGTAAACGTGATCATGTACAATGTACGTACATAGGCAGAACATAATTACTCAAAAATCACGTCAGTCCAGTCTAGAGAAAATGAACGCCAGGTATACAAGTAAAAAGTCGTTATTATTCCCAAAATATTTAAATGTACTACGATGCCTCGAACAAAACATATATTTAATGATTCTTTTCGTGCACATGTTATACAATATCTGATCTCACTTTCGAGGCATGGCCTGCAAAATAACAAAATCACACGAAATCTTTGAACTCTTACATACATATTTAATTCCATGCAAGATGCATCTACATATGAACACACTACTATATATTTATGGAGCTGCATACATTGTATATGCCTTCATACATAGCAAATTGTCTGTGCAACTTGACCCCAAAAACAAAGTGAAAGGCTGTCTGCCGTTGTCTCGTTTTCCTCTTGATATGGCGCATAGTCGTGGATGTGGTAGCCTAGCTATGGTTCTTTTTTTTTTCATTGTGCCATAATAATATATTTCCCATATCAAAAATGTGTTTCAGTTATTGGACAGCCGACTAATCCGCCAGAGCTTCCAATTTTTGGCGATCCAGAGACGGAAATCGCTCTCAATTTGGTCTTCCCGAAAGGCCAGCCAATTTTTCAGCTAAATGGCAAGAAATTACAACTACTTCAGCCATTGGATCGAGATGAGGAAAATCTCAGTCATATTGTCTTCCAGGTATATTATTTTAATGCAATATTTTTTAATATCCCAACGAAATATCTATATATATGATTATATAAAAAAAAAAACGCCCACTTTTCTGTTTGGCTGCAGGTTTCCTGCACCGTCCGATCGACGAGCAAGAAGCGCAACATTCCCATTATTGTCCGGGTGTCGGACATAAACGACAACGCGCCGCGTTTCATGAACACGCCCTATGAGGTTACCGTTCCCGAGGTAAGTAAATAGAAATTTCTCAGTGTCTGCGGCACGATCAGCTTTTCGTCGCCCCGAAGTTTGCCCGCATTTCTTGCGGTTGTAGTTGGGGCTCAGAACCGGGTGCCAAACGGACTATCACGCTGTCACAGTCATTGCTACACATGAAAAAATTCTATATTCTTTAGATCTTTAAAGAAAATCTCTTGTTCACAATCGGAAGTTTTTCTGGCGCTTAAGACTGTTTGAAATGTTATTCTCTGTGCACATGAGGCAGGTGAATGTACATAGTTTGGTCGAAGCGACAACAGAAACTACATACTGAACACTAATGAAGTGGTAGTGAACATGTTTCCAGCGCTCCGGCCAACAACAATAGCATGTCGAGCGGATCCCCAGCATCTTCCAGCTCCAGGGAGCATCTTGTTCGTATTGCTTAGCGGCGAAATGCAAGAGTATTGCCGGCTTTTAATCACGTATTTAGACTAATAACGTTCAATTACAGAACTGTTGACATATTAGAAAGCACCAAGCATTAGGCATTAGCAAAAAGCATAAAAGAAAACGGAAACGTGCCATATAAGAATTTATCTAAATGCTAAAGACTTTTCCTCCGTTCGGCTCAGCGAAACCTTGGCAATAAACGTGCTTAATTGCACATTTAATGCTAAGTGAGAATAAAAGGAAAATTGCCCATATTAAAGTAATAGATACTGCACTTGAAGGATACTCGAAAGCATGTATAAGTTCCCTCAGATTTTTAAAGCAATATTTAATGTTTTAAGTTAAGCGTCTTGCTTACAAAATGAGTACCAAGAATTTGATTTGGGATTCAAAAGGCAAGAAATAAATAAAAGTGTCGAGATCTTCATCTTTTTGCCCAACAAAAGAGCGAATATAGAGTGCATTGTCAATTGGCGATCCCAGGTCCCTTTAAGGCGATCTGCCAGTCAAACAGGAATATAATTGGTATGCACTTGCCGACTTAGGCGAACACTCCCGGGGGACTCCATGTCCGAGAACATGGCCCAGCAGCAAAAAAGACAAGACAACAGAATTGCATTTCATTCCCGGTCCATCAAATAATTACAAGAACAGACTTAAATTATACCTCTAGACTCTAGAGAGACCTACCGAAACAATATTATATGTATACATATAAGTATTTGAGATAAATAAAATCCGTAAATACCAGGAAAATTATGAAATGCTCACATTAACTTCGCCTGCCATTTAGCTGAAAAACTGAAAAACAAATTTCAAAGTTCAGCGGATGAACAATGTCTTGTGCATAAACTGAGTTTTTGCAATTCTGGTTGGTGGCGGCTGAGGAATCCCCTGGTGATGAGGCTAAATTGCAGATTCAAGAAACACAAAAAGATACATACATGCAGCAGATACATAAGCAGAAGCCATGTATCTGCTCCTTAACATAAGTTTAAGAGACTGTGCCACCGTTATACAACAGCAGGCAAAATGTTGAGATTTTTTCGAGCTACTTCACGGTTAAACAATACGATTAAAATTGTGATCCCACAGTTTCCGTTTGGATGAGATACATAAAGTACCTCACTTGCTGTGTTTTTTTCTTTTTTTTTGTAAACTTCAATTGCGTGATTTCTTCTTTTTTATTACAGAGCACACCTGTGGGAACTACAATTTTCCGAAACATACAAGCCCTCGATAAGGATGCAGGTGTTAATGGGTTAGTGGAATATTTCATTGCCGAGGGTCATGTAAATGCCACTGATGAGGAGAAATTCAGTGCCGATGGATATGGCACATTTGCCATATCGTTTCCACATCAGGGACAGGTGAGCCATAAATATAACTAGAAATTAACTATATATAGGCATATTCGGACTGTTGTAAGACAGTTTTTAAATATAATATATAATTAACTAAATTATATTTCAGGTCACGGTTGCCAAGACACTGGACTATGAAAAAATCCACAGATATTATCTTACCATTATTGCGTCGGTAAGTTTGACTCACATCCTATGCTCAATAATAACTCAATTAATTTAAAACCATAAAAGGGTTAATTAAATCATTTGTTGAGCATACCCCTTTAAAGCCATTTTCTATCCGGCATTTCCATAAATTACACATTACGAACGCTGGCTTTTACCGGCTTTTTAGCCGCCGGCATAAATACAAGTCTTGTTCCTTTCACCTGGGCGTTGCAAGCGAAGTTGTGGAGCCATAAAAATCAATGCTGAACAAAAAATAAATATCCCAAAATTAAAGTAGCTAGAAAGCTAATTGATTTTAATATTATTTTACGGTATTTCAGGATCGAGCCCGCAACGTCGCCGATCGTCTTTCTTCAACCACCACGTTGACGGTCAATATTGCCGATTCGAACGATTTGGACCCATCCTTTATATACAGCGGCTGCGTGTCCTTGGACGGAGCCTGCATAAATCCAGAGTACACAGCATCCGTGCCAGCCGGATCGCTACTGGGAGTGCTGACTGTTCTGCCGGAACGAATCCAGGCGGTGGATTTGGACACCATTGGATCTCCAATACGTTACAGCTTCGCCAGTGGCATGCCCGGAAACTATGCGGACTATTTCCAGATCGATGAGAATACTGGAGTTCTGAAGCAAACAAAAGCCATCGACACTTCCACGGCCAAGAAGTACGACATTATTGTAAAGGCCGAGGAAGTAGCACCGGGCCTGAGGCGGTTTACCACGGCCAAGCTGGCGATTGCCGTAAAGCCGGTGGACGCCAATCCACCTGTAATCTCATCCTCGGCCATCGAGGGCTATGTGGAGGAAAACTCGGCCGTGGGTACGAGGGTCTTGGACGCGAACGGAAACCCAATATCGTTCAAAACCACAGATGCCGACCTAAGTGACACGGATCCGAAACCTGATTACATTTACGAACTGACCACGCCGTCGTTTAATGTGACTAGCGATGGGGTTTTGGTGGTGAACGAGGATAACCTCGACCGCGACCCCCCGTCCCCGGGGCGGTTCAAGTTTCAGGTTGTGGCCCGGGAGCCGCGCACGAATGCCGCCAGTGCTCCGTTGAGTCTGACAGTCCACCTAAAGGATGTGAACGATAATGCCCCCAAACTGGCGATGGTTCCCCCGATTTCTATAACCGCCGGGGATCAGAGTGAGAGCCGACTGGTCACCCAGGTGGTGGCCACTGACAACGACGAGGGACCCAATGCCGTGGTCACCTACACGATCTATCATGTGTCCAACAATGGCATACAAAAGTTTACCATCGATCGGGAGACGGGTGAGATACGAACCCAAGGGCGTTTGCTGGCAGGAGAGCAATATAGCATAACTGTCCAGGCCACCGACATCGGAGGGCTTTCCTCGCAGGCGATCGTGGAGGTCAGTGTGACCCCCGGTCCCAACACCAAGCCACCGCGATTCCAAAAGCCCATCTACGAGGTACAAGTTAGCGAGGGTGCTGAGATTAATTCCACTGTTACGGTGGTTCATGCCGACGATCCGGAGAACGACGAGGTTGTTTATTCGATAATTTCTGGCAACGATCTCCGGCAGTTTGCTGTTGGACAAGAGAGCGGCGTGATTGTAGTCATCCGGAAACTGGATCGTGAGAGCCTAACTAGGTATCAGTTGATTGTAAAGGCGGAGGATACAGGTGGACTCTCAAGCAGCGCTACAGTAAACATCAAAGTGACGGATATCAATGACAAAAATCCGGAATTCGATGCGTCTACTCTGCCGTACATCTTCCAAGTGGATGAAGGCAAGGCACAGGCTTCGGTTGGAGTCGTTCATGCCACGGATGCCGATGAAGGTATTAATGCAGAGATTACCTATTCAATTCCCACCGATATTCCATTCACCATTAACGCCACTTCCGGTGAGATACAGACCGCCAAGGAGCTGGATTATGAGACTCTGAACGAGTACAAGTTCGTGGTCACGGCCAAGGATGGTGCTCCTGATGCTCGGCTGGGAACAGCCAGTGTAACTGTTATGGTACTTGACCTTCCAGACGAGGTGCCCAAGTTTAGCGACGCTCGTATAGATGTGCACATACCGGAAAATGAGGAGAACTTCCTGGTGGCCACCGTGCAAGCATTCGATCCCGATTCCTTGCCTGAGATTACCTACGTTCTGAGGAAGGGAAATGCGGAGCTATTCAAGGTCTCCCCGAAGTCCGGAGAAGTGCGAACTGTGAAGGGACTGGATTATGAAGCCCAGAAGCAGCATCAGCTAATAATTGGAACCATTGAGAATGATGGTAATGGACCCGGAGACACCGTCCAGTTGATTGTCGATGTCGAGGATAGGAACGATCTGCCGCCGAGATTCATAACCGTCCCCGATCCCGTGACGGTGAATGATGACCAGAGTATTGGCACCATCATTGCGACTCTTCCAGCCATCGATGGGGATGGCACCTCGCCGGGAAATGTGGTGCGCTACGAGATTGTGGGCCGCGGCAAGGCGCCCAAGTATTTCCAAGTCGACCCGGATACCGGGGCAGTGCGTATACGTGATGAGCTGCGAAAGGAGGAGGACACGGAGTACCAGGTGGACATAAGGGCCTACGATTTGGGTGAGCCCCAGCTGAGTTCGGTGGCTCCGCTGCGCGTGGATGTACATCATATGAGCGCCAATGGCAATAACGAAGTCCGCATGGACAGCAAGCTGGAAAGCGGCATGATAATGAGCAGTGAAAGTATTGGCCTGGCCTTCAGCGATGACAGCTACACTACCAGTGTTCCAGAGTCCACGGAAATAAACAGCAGTCTGAAAACCATTCAAATTGTCAACTCCAAACAATCCGCCGACGGACCACCGGCCTTCCGGTGTGAATTTGTGAAGGGCAACGAGGCGGGAGTCTTCAACTTGAGCTTTACCGATCACGGCTGTAGCCTCTTGCTGGTTCAGTCCCTTGACTTTGAAAACAAAACATCCTATACGCTCCAAATCCGGCTCACCTCGCATCGTTACTTTGTGAATCCCCAGAAAGATACCGCCACCGTCGAGATTATAGTTCAAGATGAGAACGACAATGCCCCGGAGTTTGAGTTCAACCGGCTGCGCGGCCAACGAGATACTTTCTACGCTGTGGTAACCGAAGACATGGATGTTGACACAACCATTTTACAGGTGCGAGCCACTGACCGCGATTCGGGCAAATTCGGGACCGTGAGATATGCACTCTACGACGAGGATGAAAACCGCGTTAATATGGTAAGTAATTAGCTGCTATAAATATTTATTTTTAGTTACAAAATCTTACAAAAATCTTCTTTTTTAGCCCACTAGCTATTTCATAATGTCGGAAGATACTGGCATCCTACGTACGTCCAGGCATTTCAAAAATGAAAACGACTTCCCCATGACTCTATTGGTGGAGGCCAGGGATAACGACGCCCAGGAGCAAGGATCTCATCGTACTAGGGCCCGCATTGTGGTCAATAAATTGTCGGACATCAATCGCATGGCATTGTCCTTTGCCAACGCAGCGCCCAGCGACCTCCGCAACTTCTACACTGAGGTGGAGGAGCTACTGGACAAGAAGACGGGTCTGGTCAGTGGCATTGAGCGAATGAGCAGCCAAAAGTATCTGGCCAACAATGGTTCCGTGATCGAAAATCCATCCGCCACGGATATATGGTTCTATCTAATCGATCCGAAGACGGAGCAACTGCTGAGCCGTATGGATAATGTTGTGGAAGCCACACTACTGGAACCCGCCAAAAGATCTGAGTTGAACTTTGCATTGCCACTAGCCACAGCGGATAATATATCGTTCCCAATCGAAAGAAAGGAGCAAGTACACAAGGTAAGTTTATTAATCACACATGTCCAGAATATATATTAAATAATATTTACTTACAGGCAAAGGTCGATATAGCCATCGACAACGAAGTCTTCCCATTCACGCTTATTGCCATATCTCTCGTAATACTCATTTTGGGCACAATTGGCATAATTTACATATGCATCTCATGGTCAAAGTAAGTGGTTATAAGTCAAAGTAAGAAATATATAAATGTTTCTTTATTTTTAGATACAAGAACTTCAAGGAGCGCATGCGACAATACTCTTCCACGAACCCCACTCGGTACGATCCAGTGATTGTTAATCCCCAAGCCTCGAGTGCTAGCGAAACGATAGCCAATATGAAGGAGTATGAAACCCAGATGCTGGCCATGGCTGTGCCTCCGGATGTGGATGACGATCTTCAGCTGGACTTTAGTGCCAAGAACCACGCCTTCTCCCTGGACAACGTTAGCTACATCACCCACAAAGAGAATGGCGGTGGACAGTCCAGCCCTTCGCACTCTGATGCAACGACAGCCACAATTGCCACTCTGCGGCGGCACAAGAACCTCAACAACGCGAATATGAACAATAATTTGGCTATTAACAATCGACAAAACACCTTCAACCGCACTCTCGAAATGAACACGAGGAATAACGCCAATCCCCTGGGCTCACCGCCACCGAATGGGGCTCTTTCAGGCACCTTGACCCTGGGACGCATCAAGCATCAGAACAGCAACCATTACCAGAATGGAGCTTACAACATTGATCCGACGGGCCCCAACAACCTGGTTATGGCCAAAAACAATGCCTACAGTACCATGGGCAGGCGGGGCAATACGTTTGGCGATGTGGGATTGCTTAATGGAAATGCAGAGTTGATGAACAGCACATTGGGTCGAAATGGCCAGCTTAATAATAGACTGTACGGCGGAGAAGTGCCAATCACAAACCCCCTGTTTCAAAGGTGAGTTTGTAAATAAAATTTTTTTTTTAACAAAAGAAATAATCAAATCCTTCTTGCAGATCCAGTTCCGATCACAATCACTTAAGCAGCACAAACGAGAATGTGTCGTTTGGAAAGAGAGACTACGGCCAAATAGGCTTCTCATATCTAAATGATTTGGATCGATCGGAGGTCGAAACCACAACGGAACTGTAAACTGTTTAGCTAAAATGGTTTGGAAACATTAACATAAACATAACTGACTTTGTTATTTACTTAGCTGCCAATTTTTTAGTTTAAATAGTGCATTTTTACACAACGAGATCCGTTGCCATCAATTTATGTTTATAGTTTTATGCAATCTGTAAATAATGGAGTAGAGATACGAGCGGAGGAACTGATATCTGATATAAATATATAAATAACTGTGCTTTAAGATCTGCAGTCATTAGATTTAAGAGAAAGAGTGCATATTTTCCATTTTTCATGAAACTGCAAGAGCTATGTACTTTCTATAAAAATGAGAATTATTCTAAAGAATATATATATAGATATATATGCATAAATATAATGAACATATTAAGTTGTATAAATTATTTAAAGCAAATAAATAAATGTATATAAAAAAATGTTAACCTATGACTCCCTTTTAAAAAACATACAACAATTAAATTGCTACAAGACGTTTAAACTTATGTATTTTGGATTCCACGATGCCACAATAAACATACATTTTTTTCTTCTACAAAATCTTACGAATTATTTCGAGATTGTTTCGATATTGTTCCTACACTTTTTATATCGGCTTTTTTGTCCTCATTGTGAGCTGTGGTGACATTAAGCACGTTGCTGACGGGTGTCTGATTATCTGAGGGTTCCTCCTTTTTTATAATTGTGCTAACACTTGTAGACGGGGTATCTTCATCTTCGGTTTCAGACTCGCATTTCTGTGGGGTAAAACGAGCATTATTTATCAATATGAGGGGCAACTGAGATGAATGTGGTATATGAACGGATAAGTGGTTAGGTTGTGAGTTATTACTTTAAATTAATTTTAGACTAGTTCAGTAGGGCATCGAACCAGGGCATTTTATCAATGCCCTCGAGCATTTTTAAAACGTCATTAACATTTCTCTCGGTCTCGTCAATTTCAAAGTTTGCTTCAGAATTATCTTGAATTGTGGAATCGCCTAGCACCATTTGACTTGCAATTTCAATTGCGTCAATATCAAAGTTTGCTTCAGAATTGTCTTGAATTGTGGAAACGTCTAACACCATTTGACTTGCGAGATGATTGTCTTGATCATGATTTTCGTCAACGGCGACAGATCCTATGGCACCTTCTTGTTCATCCTCCCCATCGTTCTCAATGCCTAAGTCTATATTGACACTGTCCAAACTGTTATCGTCAAGGGCTAATCCTAGATCACTGTCCATATCGAGAAACATGGCGCAGTCATCGTCGAGGGAATTAGCAAAATCTTCAGCACCATCGAAATCGAACTCGAATATGCCACTTGCAAAATCCAACAGATCGTCGCCCGGTGGTTGCTGTTCAATTTGTGGCATATCGGCATCAAAATTATCAATAACACAGCCTGGAGCAAAAATACTTTCTAGCGGTGGAGTACTTGGTATTTCATAAAACTGGAGGATGAAAGGTCGGTTATTTATTCAAAGTGGATCACAATGTCTTAAGTAAAACAATACTGATACTTATGTACATGTGTTTTTGTTGTTTTTCTTTGTAGATATACATGTGTCTATCTATTGCTTAGCTTTACTACAAACGTGTGTAAGACAAGTCTAAATACTAAGTTTAGGCAGCACTCAACTGTTCGACAGCTGTTTAATATTTGTAGCTTATAGTATCTGCAATTATGTGCAACACAACACTTATGGCAATGAATTAAAAAGGCAGTTGTAATTATTTAAGTAATTACATGTAGTGGTTATGGCGTGGGTTAGGTTTAGTCATAAATCAACGCACCTTTTGTATATATTGGCGCTTAGCCGGCGCCACAGTAAGATGAAGTACACAACTCGAGTCTTCAAGAATGCTAGCCACAGGCTCCTGGCAAACAACACCACTGCGCTCAACGCCACACGCCCGAAACAGTACTTGGCGCTTGTCCTCAAGAATATGTTTGCGGCAGTGCTTGCAGCAGGGCAAAGTTCGTTCCCCACACTTAACGCCACCTTCGGTGAAGACACACTTTGGGTTGCTCGACGACTTGGAGGCAAATAGAGTGTCTCGAGCACGCTTCTCCTTTTGCTTCTTGTAAAGCACAGCTTCCACGCCCTGGCGACGATGATAGCTGTTTAGGGCCTTGAGTTGTTCATATAATTTTCGTTCGCGAGGAGTTTCCTTTAGTTGGTCATGAATACTGCCTTCAAGTATATAGATTTAACAAGCGAACTACTATGTTAGTAATAATTCTTACAATAAATGTCCCTTTCTCCTCGGATATCGTGCAAATATTTGCGCCTCCTTTGCTTAAGAACATATTGGAGCTGCGTAATCTGCTCCCGGTAGAGACCTTGAAGCTTAATTAATTTGGATTCAGCAATGCGAACAGCTTCGGCGCGTGTGTAAACCCCAGCGTGTCTTCAAAAGAGAAATATTAATAGTTATATATGCTTATGATTTATTGGTTAAGACTCACTTGAGTGGATCATCATCCTCGGAATCGATGCTCTCATAGTCCGATTCATAAAACTCGATATCTTGAGCCGTGTTTTTAAGACAAGGTGGGTCCTCGTCGTTGCTGGAACTATCAGACGCGTAATCGAGAATGCGACGACGTTTGCGAGAATTCTCCACAATGTGTCCAATATTATTGCGATAATCTTCGGAGACTAAGAGGGAAAAAATTAATTTAAGACAAATTAGATTCATAAAAATTTCTTACCGAAAGGTGTGACATGTGGCGACACCACATCAATTTCATCTTCATCCTGTTCTGGCTTCGGCGCTTCGGGTTTTATGTCATCCACATTAATGTGGGAGGAAAGACTATTCAGCAGAGTCTCGTTGGTCTCCACTCGACTACGGATACGACCCACGGTCAGATGGGTCTTCTGAAGCTGCGTCTGGCGATTGTGCTCAAAACAGAGGGTGGTCAAGATCTGCTCCTTCTTGTTGTCGTACTTGGGTACGGCGTTGATGCACTTTCTACCATTTGCAAACACATGGGTGCACTGGCGGTAGTTGGCACGCGGGTCGCGCAATATGTGCCGAATACAGTATTCATAGCCATCAATCCGCATCAAGCTGCATTCGTACGTGGGATTTGCGCAGTACTTTATTTTCGACAACTCGTTGTGGATTTGGTCGCGCAGTTGTTGCTCCTTGTCCGGGGTACATGGTGTGCCGGTGAAGCGCGTACACTGGCGCAATTGGTTGGGGGAGAAACTAGTCATTCTTAGTTCGTGCAGCTCGATCTTTTTCTTATAATTCTTTCTGGTTCTAAACGTGAAAAGCGAAGCTTGCTATGAGCTTAGTGTGACCAAAGTAATATTTTGGAAAAAATGTAGTGATTTTGGGTCACACTATTTCTTATTGTTTATTTATCTATTTCCATAATAATGCGAAAAATTAGATTTCTCTTATTTTATTGGTCAAAAGTCAGAATTGAATTTTAGTTAAATCTTTAGAGCAGGATGTCCTACTGCCCAAGTGTAAAAACTTTGTGTCCAAGTTTGCAGGATAGATTTTTTTGTGGTCTGGTCATACTTCGAAGCTATTGTTTTCGTTTGCTGGCACAGCAATTTTCGTTTCTTAGACAGAATTCGGATAATTAGGGTCGCGTCATGAACAGCAGCCCCAAGGATCCCCATGGCGGCTACCGGGGCGTTGGAAGCGGTGGACCCCAGGATGGCGGATCGAACGGTGTCTCCATCAGCATCGAGAGTGATGACAATGACTCAACTACGGCAGAACACGAATATCTGCTGCCCTCCTCGTCGTCGATGACCTCTGCTGGTGGAGTCGCAGGGGGAGGACCTGTGGGGGCAGGTGGTTCTGCCAACACCAGCATTAATTTGGACCACGGTCCAGTTTCCTCGGGCAGGAGTAGCAGCCTTAGTGGCGCCGCCCGTCACGGGAACATCCTGTCTTCATTCTTGGCCAGGCAGAGGTCTTACACCCCGGCCAGCACTAGCACTGGCATGCCCCTTCGCGCGTCGACACAAATAAACCGTCGATTGCAACAGTCACGCAGCATGGGTGCCAACGCCAGTGGCAGCCTAGAGGAACCACCAATCACAGGTGCAGCTCCCAATGCTCAGGGCGCCTCTCCTGGAGGTGTAAGGCATCTTGGATTCTGGCGCGTCAATCTTAATGATGTGTTCTCCCTATCCACGGCACCGTCGACGGAGGCTCTACGATCCTTTATAACACATTCCAACTTCAGGTATCAGCCTGCAGCAGCCGCCGCTGGAGTCCCGCCAGTTGCGCCTCCTGCTCCAGCTGACAACTCGCACATATTGCTTCAGCAGCAACAGCCACCAACCCATCCTGAACCGACCAGCTCACCACTGAGGTTCGGACGAGTAAGCGCTGGGTCAGGACCCAGTCCCAGTGGAATCATCGGCAGAAGCATTTCATTGCGCGAAGGAGAAATGCGACACAATCAAAACCTAACCGGTGGCCGGCAGAACGCCAGCGTCATCGGTCTTCATAGCAATCCGGTGGCTTTTGAGGAGCACGAACACAATGCTGGACAAGAGTTGGGGGAAGCTGACGCCAATGGAGAGCCAGGAGGAGGGGGCGCAGGAGGCGGAAATCCCCAGATGGAGCCCCATGACCATGCCGCTGAAGATGAGCATCTTATCTCCGACGACATGGTGGTGCAGATCCTCAGTCACTTTGTGCGCTATCTCCCACTGATCTTCATATTGATGATCAAGTTCATACACGACCACCTGCTTGGCATTATAGATCTTCTGGTATTGCAAACGGTCATCTATAACGTTAACAGGTCGGTGCGGACCCAAGTAGCCCGGCTAGCCCAGAAGAACTACGCTGTGATGATACGAGATGCCTGCCTGATTTGCGTGGTGGTTACCCTGCGCCTGTTTCTGGCCACTGCCCCTCCAGATCCCTTTGGTCTGATTGTTCCGCCACCCAGAAAGTATTTTAGTCTGGAGATAACCGCATTGCCTTATCACACGGAACACACCGAGGCAGAGAAGCTCGCTGGTAATCCAACCACTTCATCGGAAACCCTAAAGGCTTCCATTTCCACGGACACGTACGATGCCCTAAAAGTGATCCCTTTGGGAATGTTGCTTTATTACATTGCTGTGAGTGATCTTCTTATTAAACTGCTGACAATGTTGGTGAAACTGGGAATTACAATGTTGCCGCACCATCTAATGAGACTTAAAGTTCGGGTAAGTCCCAGTAATGATTAGTTTTCATGCACTTTTTAATTATTTATGACTTCCAGGCTCGCTTATACGTCTTGGTGGAGTACTCTTCACAGTTCTATCGGGCACTGACTCCCATCACCCAGTGGTTTCTGTTTCTCTACGAGTCCTACTCGGGCCTGGAGGTGGTTTCCGGAGGCCTCTTTTCTGCACTTTATTTCGGGGCGAAGATATTCGAGCTGGTGGAACGCGGAAAATCTCTCAAAAAAGCCATTGTGACTTTCAGAAAGAATATTGTAAGTATAAAATAGATAGATTAATTTAGATTGCCTAATGATAGCGACCAACCCTGCAGGACTCTGAGCGACCGCCAACCAAAGACGAACTAGATGCTGCGGGTGCATTGTGCCCTATATGCCATGATGCCTTCAACTCGCCCATTGTGCTCGAGTGCGGCCACATCTTCTGTGATGAGTGCGTTCAGACGTGGTTCAAGAGAGAACAGACCTGTCCCATGTGCCGGGCAAAAGTCAGCGATGATCCCGCCTGGCAGGACGGCAGCACAACATTCTTCCATCAGTTGTACTAGCTGCGACCCAAAGATATTTTCCCCATTCTAATCCCAGAATATCCTTCGCGTGTACATATAGTCGAAGCTAGCATTTGTTTAATTAAGCTGACAGTTATTAATTATTATCTAAAGACATGAAAAATGACTATTGCTTTTTGGTATTTTACTTTCTGCGCCGAGCAGCATCCAGAGATCTCTGCTCATAATACTCCCCATCCCCACGAGTGGCCTTCTTATTGATCTCCGTGTGGCGCTCCTTGTTCACAATTTCCTCAAGCACTTCGCTGTCGCCCTTGATTAGGCGCATGCGACCTGTCACGGGATCTACCTCTCGGCGGATTTGGCTCTGCCGGCGTTGGTACTCCTCCGGCGTTTCTGGAGCATGCGACTTGCTGTTCATCAGCGCTTGAATTTGTTTTGGGATACAAAGTATTCAGCAAGCACATATATATTGGAGAAATTCGTACGGACCTATTGGTATGGAAAAGTCCTCCTCCTGTTCCTGTTCTTGGCCCTGCCCTGGGTTCTTCGGCTCGGTTATGGTCGGTGAGGCGTCCTGCTTCTGTCGGCTGTGCTTCATTGATTTCTTCGATTTATGTTTCTCCTTGTGCTCCCTTCGCTTGTGTTTATGGCTTTTCTTCGATTTTTTATCACTTTTGCCCATTTTTTGTGAGTTTTATTGATTGGGCGTAGTTATAAACAAAGAAAAGATTAAATACAATAAACAAACATCAGCTGAACTTATAAATTGGGCAAAAAAACAAATGGCAATTAGAGGTGAAAAAACATCGATGCATCGATGTGTTTAAAATTTTTAGAAGCATCAATGCTTTGTTGCCACCACTAATGTAAGGAAATGGATTTAAAAAGTATGTTACAGGAAAACCATTTTCAATTTTAATTAGTTATTTAATGTAATTTTAATAATTAAATATTTGCATATTCGAGTCGGAATGGTTTTCAGCAAGACAGGTCTGTGGTAGATAAACTTATTTTCTTTATTTTCCGAATAACTAGTTGAAAAGTTTAGTTTCTTTTTTTTTTTTATTTTTATTTTATGAGAAACCTTTAAAGTTAGCATATACATATCCTTAATTTTTTTAAATTTGAATAATTTTTTTTAGAACATCGATCTCTCCAAACATCGAAGTTTTGTCCACCTCTAATGGGAATACCTTTTTTTGCTTGAGCTGGTAATGCCCAATCTGTTATCGGCTTGTTATCGGTTAGCCGGAAAATGGCTAAGGAAGCAGCACTGCAACTGTTAGCTATTATATACTCTACACTTCGTTCGATTTGACATTTGACAATCCAAGAAAGGCGGATCACCTCGAGCACAGTTAAATGCACCAGCAAAGGCATCGTTTTAAATATGAGTCGACAGGGAACGCGAGATCAAAATGATATATCGCTGATAATTGGGACGCTGCCGAAGCGTCTGCAAAAGAAAATCGCGGCCAGCTGCAGCCACGCAACAGTGGAAAACGCTGAGAATGCGGATCCCCCAAGGCCAGGTGAGTGTGTTTGTTTGTGTGTGTTAATGCGTCATTGCGTTGACTGCATCGACTATATCTTCTCCGATTTCACCATTCGCAGTCACGATCCTGAGCAATAATGCAACGGCGGTGATTAAGCCCAAGGCGACCGTTTCGGAAACAAGCGTGTCGGCTGGCAGCCCGCAACCGTCGCGGGAAGGCGGGATCCCGGGAATCCTACGCGTGGCGGTTATAGATAGCAGCCGTGGGAACGGTAAAGACGGGGTCATTGGCAAATCTCACAACGCTCGACGAAGGGGGCGCAGCCACGTCAGCAAGGACAACAAAGAGCACGCTTCAAAGTCGCCAGTAACACGGCCTCGTCTGACCACCGAGCACCCGGACTGGTTTGAACCACTTCTGAACTTTCCTAATGCCAAGGGTGTAGTCCAGCTTTATGACCAGCTACAGGTACTGCAGCAGCGGAACCTTCTACTAATCGTATGTTGCTGAACACTATAATTATCGTCACCGTATCTAATTCTTTAGTTGTTATTTCAGAACTGGAAAAACTTCTGTTACATTCTCAACCAGCTACAGGATGTCTTCAAACAACTGCTTTTAGAGCAGCTTAAGTTCGTTTGCGAGCACAAGGTTGATGTATTCTTCTGGAAGCTTCTATTCTACAATGTGCGCGACCTTCTAAAGCGCCAAAATACGGATCAGGCACATGCCCACACCTTAGTGCTGATTGAGCAGTCCATTAAGTTCTATCGGGTGATCTACGACCAGATGATGAAGAGGCTCGGGACCTCCTCGCGATGTGAGAGTGCCGTCAAAGTGGTTGCCCAGCGGCTGCTAATCTGCCTGGGTGATCTTTCGCGCTATCGGGTGAATCATGTCCAGGCTACGGACTACCTGGAGGCAGCTAGATACTACCAACGCGCACAGGAACTGGTGCCCGGCAACGGGGCACCCTACAATCAACTGGCGGTGATTTCAATCTACCACGTAAGTACCAACTTTCTCTCTCCCAACTTTAAATAACATTTACGTCCTTTCAGCACAAACGTTTCGATGCCGTTTACTACTATGTACGTAGTTTGCTGACTTCCAACTCAATCCAAACGGCAAAGGAGAGCCTCTTGGATCTATTTGATGAAATTCGTCGCAAATATGAGGAGATCGAAATGAAGCAATCGCCTCTACACTCCGCAGCAGCGCCCAAAAATCAAAAGTCCAAGCAGATGCGTAAAGAGGTGTGGATCTACCCGGATGGCATACGATGCCTACACCGCACCGATGTCAAAGGACACAAGGGAAGGGGAAACAAGGTCACCTTAGCAGAGGTGAACCGATATGAGGAGATGGCACCTGAGGAACTGATGCCGCGAGTTATGTCCCTTTATCTCTACCTGATTGGCAAGCTCTATACGGGCACTGAGTAAGTGTATTTAGCCAAAAGTGAAAGTTATAAACATTTATTTTAATCATCAACTATTCCCAGTGTGGACACCTTGTACCAGCTGCTGAGAAAGCTGCAGATTCAAATGAGCGCCGCTCTCAAGCATGACAACCTCGTAACGCGCTCAAAACTGCTGAAAATAGTAGCACTAAACCTATTTGTCGTCGAGCACAACAAGCGCAAAAGTATGGAAAGAAATGATAAGAGCCCAGTCATGGGGAAAATTAACGCCTAGTATTGTATTTTTTTTATAGCTTCACGTCGCGAGATGCGTTATCACAGCTTCAATTTTGCCAACTCACTGTTTGGTCTAATGCTAAAAAAGGCGAACCAGTTGCTGGCCGGTTTTGCTGAAATTTCTACGAACATCCAGTGCCTGCCCGATGAAGAGTAATGATTTCCAGCTAATATTTGATTAAATTTGTTTAAATTTTGTTTTTATTTTTAGCTACGCCACTGTTAATACCTACTTGCAGTTCGTGAAAGTATATGTTCATTGGCTGGGCATCAACGTAGACTTGTGGGAGCCAGTGAGAACGGAAGAGTAAGTTTTTATTAAATAAACTTTCCTGCGGATCACGTATCACTAATTGCATTATCATTTACATTGCACAGACATGCCTTTATCGATTGCTGGGCTGAGTTATCTGTACTTTTTCAACAAATCGAATGCGTACTGGGAAAGCAGAAAAACAGGAAGGAAGCCATCATGTTGGACGAAGAAATTGCTCTTAGCGGCTTCAATCCATTGGGTCGTGATACCGCTAGCAAGGATTTGATTAAACGAGGACCCGAACGCACCCAGTTTTTTGAACGCCTGCGTAGGATTGCTGAATTTCGGGACTGTTACGCTCAGCACCAGGATGCACTGCAACAACCGCTGGACTCCAGCTTTACCATTGAGGATCTGAATGCAGCCATGAAGGACGCCCTAGCCACATTTGATGCAGAGAGTTGTGGACTTACTGCCAAGACATTTAACGATTTTCAGGCGCAAACAGCTGGCGAAGATATTGAGGAGTGCCCCTCCACCGATGCCGATGTTTCGCAGCTGTGTAGGCTCAAGAAAGAGCTGGAAGCCAAGGCCAAGGTTAAGAAAATTTGCAATAACAAGCTGGAGGAGATACTTAAGTTTGTGGACACAAAAATTTATATAGAAGTACGTCCCAGATATCTGCTGCCAGATACCAATTGCTTCATCGACTGCCTGGAGGATATTGAGAAGTTGTCCATGGAATTCAAGCGCTACACGCTTATAATTCCGCTGACGGTAGTTAAGGAGCTGGACGGCCTCTCCAAGGGAGTCAAATTGGAATCGTACCGGAACTCAAAGCAAACGCAGCGCATCCACCACTTTGACGAGGTGTCCTCCCGAGCCAAAAAATCGCTGGAGTTTATTAAGTCAGCCAAGAGCAATGTGAAGTAAGTGGGCTTTCTTTGCGGGATTTACGGTATGTTCTCATCAACGACTTGACTTTCAGGTGCGCCACCACGAAGGGTTCGTTTGTTAACGCCTCTGTATTTGCCCTGGTTGAGGAAGAGTATCTATCCAACGACGACAAAATTCTGGCAACAGCAGTGGCTGTCTCAAAATCTTCCAAAACGGAACAATGCCAGGGTAAGCACCGTGCTATTTTAACTGTGAAAGTATAATTTAATTGTTGGATATCCTCTCAGATGGCAAGTGTTTTATTCAAACGGAACTGGTGCTCATCACCACCGATCGCAATCTGCGGGTTAAGGCCCTGACTCGCAACTTGGCGGTAAGTGCCTTGGATGAGTTCCTGCAATGGGCTAAGGACTGCCGCGAATCAACCTGAAAGGAAAATTCCAATGCAAGTGGTGTGCGCTGACAAGGAATATGGACTCGCGCCTGTTAACCCGCGCCAGTTGATGTGCGGTGCGAAGTCGAGCTATTATATTACCATTATACACAAATGACTATGTATATCGGGGTCGGCAGGCAATTCCAATTGAAGACAAAGACGCCGATCACGGAAACGTACATGACGTGGGTTCCTGAGGACTGGACAGGAAGAGGATACACACAGTGGCTGAACTTCTAGTGTTTTTCCGGGTAAATTATTGATGTTTTGTCGGACCACATATTTGGTTGGCTCACGGTCATCAAGTTAGTCCTTTCTCAATTTCTTCAAATGTACTTTTTGCAAATTTCGGAAAAATTAAATCAGTTTGGATTGTTGGAGGATATTAGGTGTTTTACTTTGGATTTGGAAATGAAATGGGTATATCGATTTGTATTATTGCATCAGTGTTTAGTTTATTTGAAACTAGATAAATGGTGTAAATTACATTTAGATTGTGTTGCTTTGCACTTTGTATCCTAAATATGCTCTCTTTGATGTAGAAATATAAAATCTATGAAGTATATGCAAATCTAACAATCACATTCGATTAAAATCTAACATTACAAGCGACAGATAAAACACACGGACATGCACCAGTGGGCCGATGCGCACGTACAATTAACAAATAAGAAAAATAACAACAACAACTACAGCTCGCTGATTATCATTAAATGTATCATCATTGGGCATCGGCAAGGGCATCTTATGCCCGAAAAACATAAAACGAATCGATCGTTCTAGTGATTTTTCAAATCAAATATTTCACGCAGCAAGGGTTCCACCTGGGATGGGTTAACATTCAAATAGACATTAATTATGAACTTGTTCAGACGCTCCACATCTGAAATCTTTTGGATCAGCTTGATAAACGCGTTTTTTGCCTCACAGCCAGAGTAGACACTCTCCAGGTATCTTCGCAGAAGATAATAGTAGGAATTCTGTTTCAATTAGAAATACAATTAATCAATGGGATATACCAAAGGACTCTTGTCTTCAACTTACTTGTTCCAGTCGTATCACGTCCTTATGTATCACTCGCGATCGAGCCGAGGTGAAGAGGACAATGGCGCACATAATAAGGATTATGTTCTCGTCCATGCGCCACTTCTCATCAAATGTGGTGATGAACTTTTGATGCTCCTCGTAGATATTACCTTCGGCGAACTTGAGCAGGTCAGTGCGTATATTGCCCATGTCCTCTTTGGTGTGTGGTACCTATTGAATATCAATTTGTAATTGAGGCCACTTCAAAAGAGAGTTTAGGGAGTGTGGGATGATTACCTTCCAGGCGGCTCGATCGTCATCGTATATCATTACCGATCGCATTATCATCATTTCTGTGCAGCCGCCTTTGAGCAGGGCCACCTGGTCCTCCTGGCACATGTCACGGAATGCTGTTATCTTCTTGGCCATTTTGATAAGCCTCTTGATGGCCACCGCCGTCAGATTGATCAGCTGCAGTAGTTTCGGATTGTGGCGAGTGTCGTCAGGCTGAGTAAACAAAACAAATAGAAACATAACGCACAGGTGTCCACCACTTTATTATCGCTGGAATCGTAAAGGCTTCTCCTCGGAAAGTGAATCATTGGAGTGGTGTGGCACCAGCGCTCTTATCATAGCGCCTCAAACACCTGGCTGCTCTATATATTTCGTCAAAACTGTATCGTTTTCCCTAATTAACAATACCAGAATGTGCTAATTGCTATGGGGCGCATGAGGTAAATATTATGAAGCGACAATAAACGGGCCCGGCGGAATCAAAATCGACCGCTGCTGGAGTCTCATGAGCGCCTGCTGCTGCTCTTGATAATGGTTGATAATGGCACTATTGGTGGGACCGGAGTGCCGGAGATAATGCCCAGTGTCTGTCCTGGTCTTGGCAGACCGTCTGGTCGCTTTGATTACTCAAAGCTAGGGTGGGCCGAATTATTGTTGGACACAAATTCGGCGAGGCGGTGATTCATTCAGCATAAAATTATTTGCAATTGCGCTTTGGGGATCATAGGTCTGGGTCTAATTAGTATTGTTGACTCTAAAAATATGAGATAGCGACTCTGATTCCCTCAACTAGAACTCCAGTTTACGTTTCCGAATGAAATGGGAAACAATTAAAAATGTCAACTCATTTAATCAGTCGCTTTCCAGTTTGGGGTCTTAGTTTAGGGTTGGAAACAAATAATAGTTTTAAAAGCTTGTGTTGTTTTGAATTATAAAGTAAGCACAGTTCTGTATTGAGTTTCCGCTTCAAAAGTGCCCTCATGCTTAATAATCTTTTAAAACAAAGCCACCCCATTGAAGAGCTGTTTACATTTGGAAGCAGCACAGTGCTGGGACCACAGAAACCGTCTGATGGAGTCACGGCCCATGGGCCGTCAAAGCAATACGCACTGAATCACTGGCTTTTACCTGCTGCCAGGTGCTGTATATCGCGGACACATCCACCGATTAGATAAGCCTTCCGAAGTTGTAGGTTTGACTAAAAGAAGAAAGGCTAACGGCTGACTTACCTTAATGCGATCGTCGCCCATCATCAAGGCGCTGAGGTCCTCGTCCACCGGGTCGTAGAGAGCCTCACTGGCCTGGCGAAGTTCGCGCAGCTTCATCTGTTCGGCCTCGTTGAGTTCCCGATCCATTAGATGGCTGGATGGAGCGCAGATGGGTTGCTGCAGGCTTGTCTGCTGGCTTCTGTTTCCTGAGGGGTTGCACCCGCCATGAGACATCTGAGAAGTGCCTCCGCTTAGGTGTGACATCCCATCTCTGACCCGTGATGAAGGAGGCTGGATGCTATTGAAGGCCTGGTACTCAATGCGTATAACTTCTGAAAGCACAGACTCGATAGAGTTAATGCTGAACTCGCTATCCATGCTGGGCTCATCGTTGTAATTGGTCTGCATGAAGGTTTTCAGGTCGAAGTCCGGAAAGTGTGCGATGTAGGGCAAGGGGTGGCTGCTGCTCGAAGTGCTGGGCTGCTCTTCAGATCCGGGCGACGGATATTGCAGATCCAGAGCGGCGGCCGAATCTTGCGGCGATATTGGTGGACTACCACTGCCCAGCATGCTCTGGATCACAGTGTCCACGCGCTCCGCCGGTAGATCCGTCTTAGCCGTCGGCTCTTTTTCTAGCAATGGCTTGCGGTCCGTGGTCTGTTGAGCTACATTGGCCCCACCTCCGCTCAGGATGCGGTTAAGGATTCGCAACGCCTCCGCCGGCGTGTTCATGAATTTGTTCATAATGTCAATGGCATCTTCTGGCGAATGCATCAGGTTTTGCATAAACTCTACCACGTCAGCCGGCGAGTCGACAATCTTTGATATGATCTCCACTCCGTCCGTGGGCGAGCTCATGAATTTCGTAAATACTGTGAGCGCGTTGAAGGGCGAGTTCATGAATTTGCTGATGATTTTGAGAGCGTCGCCTAAAAAATGAAAATTAGCCACCGATCGGAGATGCTTCATGTTCGCCACTCACCTGGATAGTCAATCAAGTGCGACACCAGCTTCAGAGCGTCCTTTTGCGAGCTGATCACCTTTTCCATCACGGAAATAGCCTCCTTTTGGGTGCGCATCAACCGGTTGATGGCCTGCGAAGCCCGATCCGGATCCGATACGATCTGCTCAACAATCTTCTCGGCCGTCATCTCCATGGGATTGACCAGGGCTCCCGCTGGGCTGACGTTACCAGTGCCACAGCCATTGGCGCCGCTATCCGCCGACCCGCAACTCTGAGAGTCCTGAGAGCCAGAGTAGAGCTCCATGTTACTGCTGCTGCTGTCCGCTTGGGCCTTGTTGTCCCCGCTGGTTGGTTCGCCCTCGCCAGTGTCCACTGCCCCGTTCTCCATTAGTCGGCGCTTGGCCCTGTTTGTCTCAATCTTGCGCCGCTTGATCAGCTTGTCCTCCTCCGACATAATGTTCTCGCTTTTCATGCCAATGTCCAGGCATTTTCGAAGGCGGCACTTTTGGCAGAATCGGCGGGTGACCACGGTGATGTCGCAGTTCTGGTTAAATGGGCAGGTGAACTGCTTCTTGGCCAGGGCATTTCGGCGAAAAAAGGCTTTGCAACTCTCGCAGGTGACGGCGTTGAAGTTGTACCCCAACGCCTTGTCCCCGCACACCGCGCAGTTTTTCGGCGGCGACATTTCGATAGAGACCAGGCCAGTGCTAGTCGGGCGGGCGGTCAGGCAGCGCAGCTTTCAATTAGGCCTCTGATTGATTTTTTAATTGGTTCCAGCGGAGGTGGAGCTGCTGCTACTGCTGCTGCTGGCGGAGCACTGGGTGGGTGGCGGTTTATTTGTAGTGGTGTGGCGTGAGTTGGGGGGCAGGAACTCCTCGAATCAAAACAACTCTAGAATCTAGCTACAGCATTTTACGATTTCCAGCGATACCCACGTTACGGCTCTCGGATTGCACATAGTTTTCGTGGCCCTCAGCACGCAGAATTCGGCAGGTCGCGTTATCACCACATATTTTAATGAATTAATGTCCGTCCGTCAGGTCTCCAGCTAAAATCCAATAACAACAAGCAACGTCCCCGGGTGAATGGCAAATAGCGCAGATGTGAGTCCGACTATCGAACAAACAATCGCAGTTCTCAGCTGGACATTTTCCACTTGCCAGAAATTAAATTAGAAAATTAATCAATTAAAATGAACCGAGTGAGGACCACGCAGGCCAAGACGGGCGAGATCATCGCTTACAGCGAGGGCGCAATTCGCAACAACATATCCGCCGTGGAGTACTGCCGCACCTCGATGGCCGCCATCTCCGGCTGTGCTGCGGGTAATTGGGAGCTACATATTACTGATTTCCTGAAAATGTTAACTTTTTCCATTGTTTTTAGGAATTCTCGGACTAAGCGGAACGTTGGGCTTCCTGTTCTACTTTCTCTCGGTTTTTGTTCTTTGGATTCTGGTGCTTTTGAAGTCCGGTACCCAGTGGCGCAAATTCTTCATCAACCGCCGGAATCTGCTGACCAACCAGTTCATGGGTGGCCTTTGCACCTACGTGCTCTTCTGGACATTCCTGTACGGCATGGTTCACGTGTATTAAGAGTATTTGTTTCATCATAAATTTAACTACACAACATAGCGAAATAAACATAGGTTTGGACTAGGAAATGAAATTTCGTTGGCTTCAACCTCTTCTCAGGTCTGTACGGCGGAGGCGGCCGCCGCTGTTCCAGAGCAGTCGCACCATGGCGTTTTATTTAGATCACATTCGAGCAATATGTTAAGTATTGTTACATCCACCCCGTCGATGGACAATTCGTGGACCTTCAGAATCTTGTATCGGACATTGTTCAGACCCGTCTTGTGGTCCCTCTTGCGAGTCATCTCCTTCTGGTTGAAACACTTTTGGGTGTCACGCTTCCGGTGATGGCGATTATGAATATGACTGCAGGAGAGATTTGCTTAATTAGCGATCTGGAATGAAGTATAATATTTAATAATCCTTACCTAAAAGTATTGTTTGTGCCAGTCTTTATGTTCTCCGGTCTTGTGACTCTCAACCCTGCGTCCCGGATCCGTACAAAGAACTCATCGTCTTCTAGTCCCCACCCCCAGTATTGGTTGGACATGCCGTTCATTTGCTGAAACTGTTCCCGGCGCACCAACAGTATTCCGCCCACGAAGTTCTCGTAGTGGTACTTTGGATGCAGCTTAGGGCCGGCAATGTGCAAGGGTCCCAGACTACTAGGATACTCGTACCGCAAATCGTCATTCATAGGCAGTAAATCCACGTCGTGCATGGCAATATAGTCATAGACATTGCTGGTAAACTGAAAGCCCACGTTGATGAGGGAGGCGCGGTTGAATCGGTAACGATCCACCTGGTTCAAGACGAATACGTGGTGCTTAACATTCTGCCGTTGGAGGAACTTTGTTATATGGGGCACAAACTGCAGAAGCTCTTCGAATCTATCCCGGAAAGGCACCAGTAAGGCCATTTTGTGGTCTGCTTTGACATGATCATGATGGGGTGATTTTGGCACTTCTTGTGAATGCTCGGCGGCAGCCGAGATGTCGACTGACCCCGTTGGATTGGAGAGCGGGCATATGCAATCTATAAAAAGCGTGGTGTCAGTCAGTATTTATAGGAGGTGCTCCCATATTTGAAGCGAATACGCACCTGATCCCAGGGGCATAAAACTGAGAACCGCGATTCCGCCCAGGCAGAAAGTAAGTCCGCAGACAAAGAGCCAGTTGACGGTGGAGACGGTCACCATTTGGGCAGGAATTTATCCAAGGCAATCAGTTAAAAAGCCGGTGTCAGGTCATAGGAGAAAATAACAATATTGTGTCAGCTGGGCATACCAGGGATGGAGAATATCGGAATCTCAATTCTGAGAAAGCGCCACCTGCGCCGCACAACGAAAAATAATGGGGTTTCAAGTAGCGCCAAACGGCAGGGCATTTAAAAAATGTAGTCTTTAAATAAGTTTCCAGTTCATATAGATATGTGTATATATCCCTGAATCCTTGTTAGCAAAAACTACTCATTCAATATTAAAAATAAATACTTGGTATTCGCCGCATATTTATTGGTATAATTTGATAATATATTGATAATGATATTGAATTTGAAATATACAAAGTCGAGGTACAATTCGTTTAAAGTATTCAGTTAAACAATTTTGAAATATTTGAAGTGTTTTTAGGCATAGATAAAGCTTTGACTAGAAGTCGCATTGTTCTTTCAATTAAGGATTACACATCAGAATCAGATGAATTAAGAATTAAGGACCCAAATTAAGAATTTGAATTCGATTCTTCAGCGGAAATCCTTTTGTACTATTTGTACGATATTTATGGAGGGAATTGTCCAAAAACGCATCGACTGCTTCATTCGCCACTTTAAGATTCCACTTTAAGAAGAAAAAAACGAAAGTAAACATCAAGTTTACAAAAAAGGAATTATTTTGAGTTTTCAGGGTTGCTTAACTGCAACATATGAGAATCGAGGAGGAGGGCGCTATTTTTTTTATTAATTATAATTTAATTTTTTAGTTTTATTTAATTAATTGCTACCATATAATAAGATTATCACCAATCTTATTATATCCAAAAGAACGGTAAAATTGTACTCTTCATTACTGATTGACTTCATTGTGCCCTTAAAAGTAGGCAACGGAAATATGAGTGTTTCCGTTTTCAGTTTTTAATTTGTAAAAAACTGGTTTTCTTTTTAAAATTATGGAAATATTAAGCTGTTTTACAATCTTCGTAAGATTATACAGCCTGACAACTGTATGTCGGATTATAATTTACAGTTATATGGCTGATTCAATAAACTTAAAAAAAATTAATCAAAAAATAATAAAGCTTATATCGACTCAGAAAGTGATCCTGATCAAGAATATATATACTTTATAGGGTCGGAGATGTCTCCTCCACTGCGTAGCACACTTTTGACCAAAATTATAATACTCTCTGTGGAGAATCAATCTACGAATCATTTAAGCTGTTCGCTTATGAATCTGATCATTATTGGCGGTGGTATATTGCGGCCAAATTAAAATCTTGAAAGCTTTGTGTCACTTTTTTTTTTCAATTTTTTGTACGATGAGACGGGAATGTAATAAAACTCAATTTTACATTTCAATAAAAAGCGTTTTATTTATTTATTAGATTACAAAGAATAGCTTGCATATAAATTATGATAAGGTATGGAAAACACAAGAGCTGTTCTTAAAAGACATATAAAATAAATAAGATCTAAATTAAAATTTATTTATTTATTTTTAAAATTAAATACTTAGGACTACAACTATATTTAGAGATTATATAAATCTAATTGATGTTCGTACCCGATGGGCGTGGTTTGAAACGCCCACCGATTACAGCGTATCGCTAAGGCTCAAGTGACTGAAAAGCCAGGTGATCACATGTCCCAATAAAATTAATCCAACAGCGCGGCAGCTGAGGTTCAAAAAAAATAGTTTACAAAGTTAACTCGCTCTCCTGTCATCGTCCTCTCGATCCATCCGATTTTCAGTCAGTCGAGCAATAGCGATAGCCGACAGTGTGTTTTCGGTTCCGTATTTAGTTTCCGTTTCAGTTGATCTAAAAATTCTATGTAGACTACGGTTGCTGCCACCCCAGGTGCTCCCGGATGCAATACACCCGGATGTTGGGGTAATATTGCAGCGGGTCAGCGGGGGGCGAAGTACAAATTCAATGCGTTAAAACTATGCAATTTGTGTGGTTCGTTTGTAAAATTGCTATAAAAACTAGTTCGTTCGATTCTCCCATCTACACGTATTGTATATAAAAGTACAAAAAGCTTGGAATAGTTTATAGAAGATACAGTTTCTCAACTCAACTCAATTCGATTCGATTCGATGCGATACGATCCGATTCGATCTGATTCGATCTGATGTGATCGGAACCGGGATCGGGATCGGGATCGGTTGTGCGCGTGTTACAGGCAGATTCCGTTGCTCTTGCAACAAATGAAGACTAGAAGCAACAATTATACACAAAAATAATAATGTTTAAAAAATAAGGTGACTAAAATACTACAAAAGCGCATTTGGAGAAGAGTGGGCCGCCGGTTCGTGGATCGAAGAGATAGAAACCGTTCCGACGGCCGAATGCCGTGGCTTCGTAACGCCATTGATTGCGATCCGTATCCGGAATTTGCATCGCTGCTATATTTTGATGTTTTTGTTAATTGTTTTTAGGGTTGAGAGTCTCCTGAAAGCGATTGTATGGCGGCGGCGGTCACAATGAACGACCTTACAAGGCACGCGCTACGTCGGCTGCTGTTTTGTGTTTCTAGGTGGCGGCCAGTTGTCCAAATGTTTCTAGGGACACTGGGCCCAATTCATACAAATAAGTAATCGTTTTAAGTGAGCGCGTCTAAATTAATTGCACCTATACTATGTATACAGTACAATATCACTGGTTGCTTCGTCACCGTAACCTAATCCGAAACAAATGGGGGGCGTAATCCAATTGAAAGAGTGCGAATGTCCTTGGCAAATCGAAAATTGTTCACGTTTGTAATGCATTTGGCACCTATTCTTCCTGGCTATATTCGGATGCTGGATCTGTATCTGGATTTGTATCTGATTATTAATGGTTGCTGGCGATTCTATTCCTATTGCTTTTCCTAGTTCTTGAGTGGTGCAATCTGGGTTGGTTGGTTTGGTTCGTCGGTTCGTGATTGTTGTCTGCAGTGCTTAAGAATTAGTTAAATTATATTTAGTGAGCATGGCTGGTGGTTCATCTCTTGCGTCCCGACGCCACGGCGGCCATAACCTGTTGCATGGTGGGCTCGGGTACGCACTGCTGGGGATCGCACTTCATTTTGCCGTCGCCTCCGCAACTAGAGAATGAAAAGATTATTAAATTGGGGAACTAGATCCTCATTCGGATAAGGTATACTCACGTGCAACTGATGCAGGGGCCGCTGGTGGACTCAATGGGCTCGCCTACCCTGTAGGAGCGACCGTTGATCAGGCAGCCGGTGTGCTTCACCGCCTCGCCGTGCGAGTAGTGCAGGAAGTGGGGTGGCAGGGTGGTGCTCGTTGTGGTGGTACTCGTGGTGATGTTGAGCACAGCGGCCATCGACACCGGGCACTCGTAGCGCGGGCAACAGAAGCCAGAGATGGGCTCCTCGTGGCAGCCAGCGATTGGTGGCGGACACGATTGCTGCAAGCAGATAATGTCGCTTCGGAAGCAGAAGCAGAAGTCGCAGGGATCGTCACGTGGAATCTGCTGGGCGGACACGTACAGTTTGCCGGCGTAGCGGCAAGTACCGGGTCCGAACACTTCCTCCTCATCGTACTCATCCTCGTACTCGGGAGCATGACCATAAGAAGGTGGTGTGATTGGTTCGTGCTGTGGGCTGGCCACTGTCGTTGAGGTCGTTGGAGCAGTGATTGCGGCCTCGGTGGTGGATGTTGTGGTGCTCGTGCTACTGCTGGAGCTGCTGTGGGTGCTGCTTTCCTCATCCTCCTCGCCGACGCGGTCATCGATCGCTGGCGGCTTGGTGGTGCTGCTAGGCAGGTGGGCGAACAGTGGGTGCACTGTGGTAAGAATCTGCTCATCAGCGGTCTCTTCCTGGGCAGCTGGAGCAGCAGTAGTCTGGGGAATCTCTGATACCACGGCGGGTACTTCAATCTCCTCTTCCTCTGGTTTCTTGCCAGCATCTTCTTCAGTCTCCTTGCTCTCGTCCTCCTTTTCAGCGGCCTCCGTAACTGGAGCATGCTCCTCCTCAGATTCGACAGACTCCTCGCCCTCCTCGGTGGAGTCTAAGCTGGGTTTCACTACTGGCTCTGGGGTAGTCTTCTCGTCAACCTTTTCAGGCTCCTCAGTGGCCTTCTCTGGTTCCTCACTGGCCTTCTCTGGTTCCTCACTGGCCACTTCTGGTTCATCAGCTGGCCTTCTTCTGGCTGCTCAGCTGGCCTCCTCTGGCTGCTCCGTGGCCTTCTCAGGCTGCTCCGTGGCCTTCTCAGGCTCTTCACTAGCCTTTTCTGGTTCATCAGTGGCCTTTTCTGGTTCCTCACTAGCCTTCTCTGGTTCCTCACTAGTCTTCTCTGGCAGATCCTTTTCTAGTTCTGGAGCGGCTGTTTCCGCAACAATATCTGCCTCCGTGACTGCAGACTCCGATGGAACATCAGTAGAAGGAGCGGAAGTGGGTGGCTTCAATTTAGCGCCAGCTGCAGACTCATCAGTGGTATCTTCAGCATCATCGATAGGTGACTCTGTGCCCTCTTCGCCCACATCCTCGGATGTAGACGGCTGCTCGCTGCTTGGCTCCACAGAGGGAACAAGAGGAGCAACTGTAGCAGGGATCTTGTCGGCATCTTCAGGTGTTTCAGTGGCTGGGATCTTTTCATCCTCCTGAGGAACTGCGGTAGCAGGGATTTTGTCCGCATCTTCAGGTGTTTCAGTGGCTGGGATATTTTTATCCTCCTGAGGAACTGCGGTAGCGGGAGTTTTCTCATCCTCCTGGGGCGCAACCGTGACTGGAGTTTTGTCAGCGTCTTGAGGTGCCACTGAAATGGGAGTCTTCTCAGCATCCTGAGGAGCCACAGTGACTGGAGTCTGATCAGCTTCCTCAGTGGAAGCAGCTTCATCATCGGCGGCACCTTGAGGAGCCACAGTCTGAGACATAACTTCATCCATGGGCTTCGTTTCGATCTCCACAGCAGAAGGAACTTCCACTGGGGCGGGACTAGTCTCAGCATCAGATACAGCAGAAGTAGGAGTGGTTGGAGCAACTTCCTCCTCCTGGGAATCAGGGATTTCTGTGGCCACATCAATGGTTGTCTTGGAATCATCTTGAGCAGGAATCTCCACCTTCTCATCAGAAACAGGAGATACGGTGATGGCCTCTTCCTGTTCAGAAGTGGGCTTGGCTGGACTAGGCACAGTGGTGGCTTCGATTTTCTCCTCTCCGGCTGTGCTGGACTCTTCCTTGACTGGAGCAGAAGTAGAAGCCTCCTCAGAAGTCTCATCAATAGGAGCCTCGTCAGACTCTTCAGTGCTGGGCTTCGTTCCGGACTCGATATCCTCTTCTCCCAATGAGGGCTCCTTTTCAGTTGGCTTGGGTGCCTCAGCAGGCTGCTCGCCCTCTTGGCTAGGAGCAGCTGTGGTGACATCTTCTTCCTGTTCGACTTCTTCTCCTGCAACAGGGGCAGCTGTAGAAGATACCGCGTCCTCTGATAGCTCCGGAACTTGAGTGGTTGCATCTGGCTTCTCTTCAAGCAGCTCATCCTCGGGTTTCTTATCTTCGGTAGCGGGAATCTTTTCAGTGGATGTTGGCTCCTTCTCTTCGAGCACCTCATCCTCGGGTTTCTTATCTTCGGTAGTGGGAATCTGTTCAGTGGATGTTGGCTCCTCGCCAGCCAGTATTTTGGCGTCGTCCTCAGCAGCTTGTGGAGAAACAGTGGTGGCATCAGCGGTTCCTGCCTCTTCACTAGGAGTAACAGGAATCTTCTCGTCAGTTGGCGCGGATTCATCTTCAGTGGAGGCAATGGCAGGAGCAACAGTAGTGGTCTTATCAAATTCCTCGGCGGGAAGCTCAGTGGACACATCAGGAATCTTTTCAACTGGGGCCTGTGCAGTGGATGAGGGCAGCTTCTCTTCTGGCTGCTCAGCGGATTCCGTCGAGGCCACAATTTCGTCAGAAGATTCGGTGGATCCTTCCTCAGGAGTCTCAGTAGAAGCAGCCTGGCTATCAATCTTATCCTCTTTAGTAGGTTCCTCAGTCGATGTCGTATCTTCGGCGGGCTTCTCTGCTTCGGAAGGATGCTCTCCCTCAGATGGAATCTTGGCGTCAGTTGGTTTCTCATCCTTTTCTGAAACCGGAGCAACTGTGGTGGCTTCCTCATCGATCTCGGCAGTTGGAACAGCAGGAACAATAGGTTCCTTCTTGGGCTGGGTTGGAGTAGCGGTCGTCTCTTCTTCCTCTTCAATTCCAGTCTCAGTAGAAGAGGATGGAATCTCTGCCAGGACATCCTCAGGTAGTTTGGGTAGGCTAGAATCGCCATCCACAGCAGCAGGGGCCTCAGTACTAGCGGCAAGGGCTTCCTCTTCTTTCTCTGGGATCTGTGGAGGAGCCTCAGGCTTGGCTTCGGCCTCCTGGGATGGTGTTTTTTCAGTCGATTCCTTATCCTCTTCTTCAGAAACGGCAGGAATGCTAGTAGACGTTTCGACTTCATTTTCTGCATCTTCATCTGGCTTGGCAATAGGAGCAGAAGTGACAGATTCATCCTCAACAGGAGTGCTGCTGCTTGAAGGAATCTTATCGTCAACAGGAGCAACGGTTGTAGCTTCGGACTCAGGAATTTCATCCGATACCGGCGTACCAGTGGATGGCTCAGCAGATTCTTCCTTAGAGGGAGCACCAGTGGTGGCGCGGTCAGATTCTGGCTCGATTTCGTTGTCAGCAGAAGGAGATGTTGAGGTTTCCTCTTCGCCTGGTTTCTGTTCGGCTTCCACCTTCGAAGGAACAGCTGTGGTGGCGGGCAGTTCCTCTTCGAAGATATCCTGCGGCAATTTGGGCAGGTCGCCAGCGGCAGGAGCATCGGTAGCAGCCTCTTCTTCGGAAGAAGGTTGTGCCTTTTCGGTGCTTGGAGTCTTGTCTTCTTCAGCATCAGTGGAGCCAGGAGCAGGAGCAGGAACTGGAGCGGCAGTGGCTTCCTCCTCTTCGACCTCATTGTCGGACACTGAGGGAGTGGCTGTCTCCTCAGAGGTCTCCTTTTCGCCTTCAGTGCTTGGTTCAGTGGCAGACTCGTCTCTGGTTGGCTTCTCTTCGATTTCGGCTTCAGTAGAAGACTCTTCGACAGGTTCCTTCTCAGTCTGAGTGGGGGCAAGAGTGGGCAGTGGAACGATAGGTCTCGAGGTGCTAACATCTTCACTCTGGGTAGGTACTGATGAGGCTGGCACGATGTCTTCATCATCGGCTGGTTCCTTTTCATCAGGTACCTCCGATGGGGCAACGGTGGTGAATTTGTCCAAGTCTTCAGTTTCTTCTCCAGCGGGAACACTTGTGGGAGATTCGCTCTTTGGAGTCTGAGTGGCTGTTGCAGGCTCCTCTTCTGCTTCTGGTTTCTTGTCCACATCTGCAGATGGCAATTCAGTCGAGGAGTCTGGCGTTTCTTTCTCGGGTGCAGTAGTGCTGGCGGAAACTTCGTCCTCGAGAGCGGGCTTTTCTTCCTCACCAGGCTGCTCGCCCTCGACAGGCTTCTCCTCTTCCGCAGACTCCTCAGCTGGTTTCTTTTCTCCTTCAATAGACACAGGAGTGGTGGGTTCTTCCGCGTCAGTTTCTTTCTCGGCAGGCGTTGAGGCTTCCTCTTCAGTAGGCTTCTTGATCGGCTGCTCAGTGGCGGCCACAATCTCCTCTTCTGGAGTCTTTTCGTCAACGGGTTTGTGTTCCTTGTCAATGGGTTTCTCAGCTTCTTCCTCGGCATCAGGTGCCGGAGTGGCGGCAGAGGAAGGCTTCTCCTTCTCATCCTCTGGCTTCTTCTCCTCATCGGCTCCTTCTGATTTCTTATCGGCGGTGGTCGGCGTAGATTCGTCCAATTGAGGCGAGACAGTAGGCTGGCTCTCTTCCTCGTGCTTGACGTGGGACAGTGGCTGCTCCGTAATGCCAGTAGGCATGATAACATCCTTTGGAATTTCCTCGGTGCTGATCTCGGAGACATCCTCGTCGATCTTGTCGTCTGGCTTGGCGGTGGAATCCTGTTCCTTTTCAGGAGTCTCGGCACTTTCATCGCAGATGTAAGTAGGACAGCAGCCATCCAGAAGATCGGTAGCCTGGACACATTTCTCGCGGTTTTCGGGTACCTTGCACTCCATTTGCTGGCAGGAGACAATGCTGCTGACACATCTGCAGGACACGTCGCAAGGAGTTGTGGCGGGTACGATGCTGTTGTTGGTATAGGTCTTGCCTTCCACCAGGCAGTCGCCTTCTCCAGGAATGGCTGCGGGTAGGTCCATGGCGGGCATAGCCTCTGCAGCAGGGCTCTCATCCTCGGAACTGGGGAGCTCAGTAGTCTTCTCAGCCTCAACATCATCGCGACTGACAATAGCGGGAGTACTGGACGAAACATCTTGGGCAGCTGGCGTAGTTTCGGTTGGCTTGGCTGGCTCCTCCTCCTGAGCAGTGGGCTCAGTGGCAGCTTCTTCGCCTTCTGCAGAGTCCTTATCGCCGGCAGGAGGCAGGTAGACAGATGGAGGCTTCTCGGTCGAAACTTCCTTTTCAGTTTCAACGATGTCCTTCTCTGGTTTGTCGGTGGAGGTTTCATCAGGAATGACATCGGATTTGACTGGCACTGTTTCGGTACTGGTAGCCTCATCCTCCTTGTCCTTTTGGTCCTTATCAGCGGGTGCAATGGCAGGCTCTTCCTGTTTGTCGACTGGTGCACTCGTAGATGTCTCGATCTCGGCTTCCTCGGCTTCAGTGGAGGACTCCTCTTCGGCCTTCTCGGTGCTTGGAGCCTTGGTTGTGGTGGTGCTCTTGATCTCTTCCTCGGCGGGCACATCAGTGACACTCTCGGTTTCTTCTTCGGGCTTCTCATCACTCTCAGGAGTGGAGGCAGTGCTAGCCTCTTCCTCTTGACCACCAATACGGGCTGGTGCACTGGTTGAAGTACCAATCGAAGCGTCCTGGTACACCTTGGGTGGAGGATGCGAGTGCTGGGGCTGCAGTTGAGCTCTCCACGTCGTCTTCTTTGGGCAGTTCAGTGGATTCCTCAGTGGGTTGTTCTCCCAAGGACTCTGGAGTGGTGACCTTAACGATCTCCTCTTCAGCGCTGACATCTTCAGTTGGTGAGGGAGTTCCGACAACATCCTTCTCATCAGCAGGAGTCTGGACGGTTTCAGCTTCGACTCCATCGGCTGGAGCGGCGGTGGAGGACTCCTTTTCAGCATCACCTGAGGCTTCAGGAACAGGGCTAGTTTCCTTGGCAGGTTCCTCCTCTCCGCCTTCGCTGCTGACTTCTCCGCTGGGTGTAGTTGCCTTGACAGTGTCCTCCTCGCCTTCTTCGCTAGCTTCCTCCGAGGATTCTGTCGGCTTGGCGGCTTCACTATCATCGCTTGCTGGTGGAATGGCAGTTGGCTTGGCGGAGTCTCCATCTTCCTTTTCTTCTTCGGAAGCCGGAGTAGGCTTATACTCTTCATCTTCCTCCTTCTCGGGAGCTGGAGTAGCCTTGACTTCATCTTCCTTTTCATCGCCAGTTGCTGGAGAGGAAGTGGATGTCTCTTCCGTCTCCTCCTCACCGCTTCCCTCGGGAGTAGATGTGGGCTTGGGTTCTTCTTCCTTCTCATCAATTCCAGCTGGAGTGGAAGTGGGGTTGGCCAGGTCATCTTCCTGGCTTTCCTCTGGAGCTGGAGTGGCCTTGTCTCCTTCCTCCTGCTCGCCGCTTCCTTCTTCGCCAGAAGTTGGCTTCTCAGAAGAGGGCTCCTTTTCTTCTTCGGTGGATTCACCGGATGGAGTAGGTTTGGCATCCTCCGCTTCCTCTTCAGCGCTGGGTTCAGTAGCAGTTTCCTCTCCGGGAGTGGCCTTGGCTGGAGCAGAAGTGCTGACCTTAATGAGTTCGTCTTCAGTGACTTCCTTCTCGGGAACGTGGGCAGGCTTAGGCGTCTCCTCCTCGCCGCTGCCTTCGGGCTCTGGCGTTGTGACGATCTTGGCAACATCCTCCTCAGCAGATTCAGTGGAGGTTTCCTTAGTTTCTTCCGTCGAAGACGGCACATCAATTCTAGAGTCGGAAGCAATGCCAGCCGTGGAAGATTCGGGCTCGAACGAGAAGTCCTTCTCGTCGGCAGGATGTACTGGCGCTGCTGTGGTAACTTCCTCCTTCTCCTTCTCCTCTTCCTCGTCTTCAACCTCACCGCTGCCTTCAGCTGAAGGTATATCGGTAGCACTCTCCTCCTTGTCCTGATCCTTCTCCACATCATCGATGTGCTCTTGCAGATCCACATCTTCTTTGGGAATCTCAGCATGGATGCCCTTAGTGGGCACCGCAGTAACGGCCTCCTCCGTGGCGATCTCCACAATTTCGGTCGTCGCGCTGTCATCCTCGCAGATGTAGTTGCTCGGGCAACACTCACCCTCCGCCGCCGGCATGGCGCGGCAGGACTTGCCATTGGCAGCCATCATGGGCACCTCGCACTCTTGCACGGCACAGACGATGTCTCCTCGCATGCAGTAGCAGTGCTCGCAGGCATTCTTGCCCTTGATGGAGGCTCCATCCGCAAATACGTCGCCATCGTGGATACAGTCGGTGGTCGTGGGCGGAGTCATGGTGCTGGCCAGGATGAAGCCAGTGGTAGGGCGCACAGTAGTAGTGGTGGATGTGGTAGATTGGTCGACAAAGTCCAGTTCGTTTTCGTGGTCTGTAAGGAAAATTAAAAGGGTTAGTTTAGAGGGCTCTATTAATTTTAAGATGCAGCTCCCGATGGAGAAACTTACCGCAACTGTAACGCACGGGGCAGCAGGATCCTTTGTTGTAAATGGGCAAGCAGCCATCCACGTGCAGGGTGCACTCCTGCATGACGCACTTGGTCTGGTTGTTGATGCAGTAGCACAGTTCACAGGGCTTGTTGGGGTTCGATGGCACTTGAGCACCCTCGGGATAGAACTTCTCCTCGATGCTGCAGCCGAACTTCTCGGGAATGCTCAGCTCGGTTCCAGGCTCCGGCGAGTGGTAGGGAACATCCACGGGCACTACAACATTTAATCAGAACTGAGTACTTGTTGGGGACTGGGAGTATCCCTGCGATGGCTTACCTTCTGGGCAGGTGATGATGGGGCAGCACTGGTCCTCCCGCTTCTCCACGATGCAGTCGTGGCCAATTGGCTTGGTGAAGGGGCAGACGCGCAGGTAGCACATCAACATGCGGTTGTGGCAGGTGCAGTTCAGACATGGCTCATTGGTCATGATGCGGTCGCCCTCCTGGTAGTGAGCGTAGTTGTAGTAGCAGCCTTCTGCAAAGGGAACGAGAAAACTCAGAATGGGATGCGGAATCTGGGACGATGCCCCAGCCTGGGAATGCCGCACAACAATGCCCTTAGGCCAGGCCTGGCTAATAAATTCGAGGCATTAGACATGCAAGCAGGGCATCCATATAGGGGCATATAGAAGTTCGCCCCGCCCGATGTGTGCTACTGTGTCGTTTTGGCCATAAATCGGGCTTAGCGCCGGCGGCTGTCATAATACGTGTGTGTGTGCAGGCTATAGACCACTTTTATTGCTCATCAGTGTCGTTAAACAAAAGTCAAGTGCCACTGTCGTCTTGACTTAAAATATGCACAAGTCGGTTCAGAGCTTTTTCTTTTTTTTTTTTTTTTTTTTGTTGTTTGGCTATATCCGTCTCGGCTGACTGGCTGCCTAATTTAGTGACGTCCCACCCGCAATAAATTTCACATCACATTATTAACACGTTAAGCCCGGCAGTCTACCCTTCTACCTTCCCCTCCTCTGACTCCCTGGCTAGACCATTTTTTGATTGAAATCTCTGGGTTTGGGCCAGACTTTGGGTTGGAGCCGGGGTTTCTGTGCCTGGGCCCGAACGAGCTCACGTTTTGTAGCTTGGCTCGTAAAAAGGCAGCGTTTATTTCATTCATTCATGTTTCCATTTGTCTTCGCACACTTGTCTGTTCACACCTGGCCTAATGTCTTTTTATGACGGCGATTGGCTCGATAATTGGCAGCTGATTAGCGGCTTATGACACCTGATACAGGTGGAGAAAAAAATATACATAAGCTGTACCAATTACTATACCAGCTCTAACAAGCATTAAGGAATTCTTAAGCTGATTCCGATTTCGGAATAAAATAATTATGCAAGAAGTAGCATCTTCAGAGGCCAATCAACCGTTTAAGATCCGAATGGATCACTTTATCAATGGATTTCAATTATTTAGTGGCCTAACCAAATAGGATCTTAGTTTTATTGGACAACTGCATGGAGTATCGCTTCCATCGGGCTGGGAAAATATTAAAATCCCAGCATGCCATAAATCGTTCAGTTCCGCATTGCCGGCCCGGCGCATTGTTGTGCGAAAATGTAATCACCATAAAAATGGATCTGAATGTACGGCTCTACTATTGGGCGAATCTCCGATGGCCGGCAGTTAATCAGCCACCATGCTCCGCCGGTATGTACTTACCCGAATACTGTTGGATCTCCGTGTACTCCTGCAACGGGGCTGCAATGGGAAGAACGGGAGAAGGAATCTTTATTATTTAATGAAATGCCATACTTGCAGTTCGCCCCATTACGGCGGGAATTTTACGATGGCCATATCCGTTAGCCATCGCCATCGCCATCGCCATCGCCATCGCCATGACCATAATAAATTAATTTATCTATTGCCGCGAATGCCGAACTCTAATTGTGCCTGCATGCAATTGAAATTGGCCCAGACCGGAGCCTACGTAGGTACGTAGTCCCCTCCGAGTGTCGTACTCCCCATTCCCCTTGATAGCCTGATAACAGGGTCCAAGAGCAACATCACCAGCAACACCAAATTGCAACATCAGCAACGGAGCAGCAGCAACAGCAGCAGCAACAACAGATCTGCGGCTCTGTGTGCGTGCAACGTGTTATTACCACATAATCAAAATGCAGCCAGAAAGCCAGAAAGCTGCTGCAACATCGCACGAAGAACAGCAGAAGCACTAAATCCAGGAAAAATGGCACGTAGCCGCAGTTCTGGGGTTCTGGTTCTGCGTGTGGGACAAGCTACTCTCCTCCTCCGCGGCTCCCTCCCGAAGAAATGGCTCAAACAAATTGTTTAAGCTGACAGTTGGCCAGGAAGGCCAGTTGCTCGTCGGCCACTTGTTGCAGCTTGCCGGCCACAAATGATTTGACAAATTGCTGCTTTATGAATTGCTTCTGCTGCCTTTGATTAATTGCGTCTAGTTGAAGGGTTGACAATTTAGCGCATACATATCTCACGTTTTAATTTCCGCATACCTGGGGGGCCCACCCAATGACTTGGCCAGAATATAGCCACGAATAAGGGATCAGGCCTCCACATTTAAATTGTGCCGGGCTCCATACAATTTGGCAACAAATTGCAAGGGAAACAACAATGAAAATCCTAACGGCAAGTGCTCATAAGCATGAATTTCAGACCCCGGACCGGCCAAGTCAGCAGCCACGAATCCAGAGTAGCAATTTGGATCCCCATTCCCATTCTTATTCTCAGGCAGGAGCAGCAGACTCCCCCTCCCCCTCGCCCTCCGCCTCACGCGGCTAACGGATGTAAATTACATTTTATGCGGTAAGAACAACAACAACAACACGACCAGAACCTGGCAACGCATAAAAATTCACACATTAACTGTTAAGGATGAGGCGGGCCGAAGGAGGCGGCTGGGGGATCCACTTGAGCCTGGCTGCGAAAGAATTTGGCTGTGGACTTGGCGATGGGAGTCAATCATGTGCCCGGTTCTCGTAACCCAAGACTATCCCTGCCCTGGGAGTACCGACTTGGTCTTGGTCTTGGTACTGGGTCTGGGTCTGGGGACCGCCTTGTAATGCAAACTTATGCAACAATTTTGCGGCCTGTGTGCAAGTGCAACAACTAAAACAAGCCGCATACATCATCATCACGATGACGATGACGATGACGACAAAGACGGTGACGACGACGACGTTATAGTCGACGGCGAAGAGGATGATGATGGTACACATCAAACATGGTCGTGTCGGTCCAACAAACAGAAGTCAGTCAGTCAGTTAGTCAGCCAAGTTGCTGCTGTGGCTGCCGCTGCTGCTTCTTCTGCTGCATGTTGCATCTAGCCAACTCGGCTTCGTGTGCTCAAGCAGCTCAAGCGGGCCAGCCAGCTCCAGTCGGCTCTCTCGCTCGAGTCGTGCATTTTGTTTATTCTAGGAAAGCGCGCGCGCACCGCCACCGCCACCGTAACCGCCTCCACCTCCGCCTCCGCCTCTACCCATGCCCACCCATCAACCAACACCACCTGACCATGGCCGTGGCTTTCTGCTTCTTGGCTACAACAAACAGTTGAATGACCCGTCGCGCATGTGTGCAAAAATGTGTACACAAACCATAAAATACAAGCCACAAGCACTGGCAGCCTCACTTACATAAGTAGGCCTAGGTGGCTGCAGTCGCAGTTGTGGACCCAAAACCCAAACACAAACCCAAAACCAAAACCCCAAATGGAGACCCAGAGGACTGGGCACGCCTTTTGCTGGTTACGCTTTATTATTTAGTGCTGTAGGTGGACTTGCAACCGCCAGGGGCAGATGCGAAAAAGTACAAGTTTTCCTAAATATTCCCGTTGATACACAATAAAAAAGTGGATGTATCTACTTTAATTCCTAGGAGAAGCCCTTATTTGCATTTATTTTGTTTTCCAAGTGTAAGACCCTTGGGAGCTCCAGCTCCTCCATGCGGAAACTGCAGGCGAGTGAAAATATTTGCCATGCCACAAATATTTCAAAGATTACAAAATAAACACAAATCTTCGCCAGCTTGTTGTCCCCAAATGCGTTGTCGTTGGCTGGCTCTTTTATTTTGTAGCTTCTATTTTTATTTATTTATTTATTTTTACCGCTATTCGCAGCTGCAACATCAGCAACTTGTTGACCACACCCACCTCTGGCCAAGGAGGATGCAATTGCCTTGTTGCAATTTCTCACTCTGACTCTCAGCTGCGTTTATCTACAGCTTCTAATTAGATGCAGCCAAAAAAATACAAAAAAAAACAAAAAAGGAGGATCAGGAGGATCAGGAGGAGAGAAAAATCTACGAAAAAAAAAAAAGAAACAATGCCCCCTGGGAGAAGAGCAATAAATCGATCTGTAATTGCCAGACGACTACGACTATCCTACAGACGGAGCATGCAAATTTTCAGGGCTTCCAGCCGGGAAACAATTTCCATTTTCCATGGCCTTGATCACATAATTTCCATAATGCCGAGCAGATCAATATGGAGTGAGCGACAAGCTAACAACAGACCCGAGTACCGAGTCCCTAAGCCAAGCTCCAGACTCCAGGCCTCCGTATCATGTCCATGCATCAGTGCTGAAAGCAGCCGCCAGGCAGCAGCAACCACCAACTAGCAACAAGCAACATCCCGACCAGCAGGAGCAGCAACATCTGAGACAGGCGCCCTAACAATGCAACTGCAACTGGTGGCGGAGGAGGCCGCCCAGCAAATGAATTTGCGAGTAATTTAACATGATTATGTCGGCGACAAGGTAGCAATGTAGACATCGAAGCTGCTGTTGCAAGATGCTGATGCTGATGCTGCTGCTGCTGCTGCTGTTGCTGTGCCAACCAAATTGGACGCAGTTGCGCAAAGATGGAGCCTTCTGTTAGGGCGCTACCTTGGCGTGACGCTGTGTTTTATTACCAAACCAGAACCCGTACCAGAACCGCAAAAAGATGGGGGCTCTTCTTCTGGCATCAGGCTAGACCATGATTCCTTCTAAGTAAATTATGCCCGATGGTCATGATGCTGGCCGGGAATGGAGGCTGCCTGCCATGAAATTGCCAGCTAGCTGGTCGAGGCGAAGGCTGTTTCATGAAACAATTACCAAGGCTAGGGCAATACGGAGCCTGTCTATATGTGGACATTGTAATTGCTAGCTCCTCGAGCCTCGATCTCATATGCATATTTATGGCTGCTGTTCTGCTGCTCTGCTCCTCTGTTGGGATGCCGGTCTGGCAATGTCATTAGAGAGTCAGTGTCTGTTTGTCAGTTTGTCAGGTCGATATGGTGTAGTTCCTTCAGGAACGCCTAGTATAGGTATTCCTAGTATATTCCTTCTCCTGCTCCTGACTGCTTAATAGATAATAATGAGTCCCGGCCCGGCCCGGCCCAGCCCAGCCCGACACGGCCTGGCCTTGGGCGCTGTAATTAAGCAGTTAAGGGAGGAGTTCCGACCGGCATTCTTTCCCACAGTTCCCTAGTGTCCTGTCTTTGATTTGTTTTGATGGCTTTTGCATGGCTTTAATGAATGTTGCCCCTCCAAGCCCCCTCCTGGCAATCAATCTGTCCGTCTGTCAGTGTTTTTTTATTCTCCAACAGAGTCTCCCTGGCTAATCACAGACTCTTGCGAGGATCTAGTGCGGGCAAATATATCATAATTTTGTTTGTGCAATTCTAGACAAATTCCCGAACAGGGTAGGGAGAGAGGAGTACCAGTTGAGATGAGAATTTCTTGCCAATTATTACACCGCTAGCTGTTATTGATAACAGCGCATTGATTACAGCAATTGCCGAAATAACAGATTCCGATGCAGATCCAGATACAGATTGCGGATAGAGCTTCAAGCTGGGAACCGAGAACTGCGATCTGGAGCTAGAGCTGTTGCTGGACCTGGAGCTCGTCCGGCTGACAGATGATGGATGCTTCTATGGACCGTCCCCGGCAATCAACGGGAAAACAACAAGTTTTCCTTCCGCGCGCATGCGTAACTGTTTATTAATTTGCCCCAAGATACTACGATACTACCAAAAAAAAAAAAAAACTCTCACGTTTCGTGTCCTGAAACGCGATTCAATTAAGTGGCATTCCGCGCGCTAATTGCTCGCCGTCTTGGCCTCTTCTGTTTCATCCCAGCTGCATCCGATTTGTATCTGTGTATCTCTGTATCTGTGTATCTGGTATCTCCTCCCACGCCGGCATGGCATTTAGCTAATGATCGGACACCGGAGATAGTCCGGATAGCTGCAGAAAGCTGCGTGTTCCCCGTCCCAGCCGAAAGCCATAAAACTCAATGGCCCATAGACCGAGCCGAGCCAGCACTCCATCCATTACATCATGTGCAGAAGATTCAGCAAAGCGATAATTATACAAAGTATTAGTTCAAGCGACGAGCGTCTGACTTGGCATGACCCGTCTCTTGGGGATTGGATACTATATACCAGGGTGCATGGGAGTTGGGAGTTGGGAGTTGGCAGCTGGAGGGAGCTGGACGGCTTGGATCCGATCGGATCTGTTCTGTCTGTGGTTGCCATGCGTAAAGGTGCCAGCCAGACAGCCAGATGGGAGAGTTGATTGACCGCCTCGGTCCGGGCGTTAGAATAGGTAAAAAGGGAATACCTAGACAAGGGCTAGGGTTACACAATTGAAAGAGAACGCTCCCAGGCAACCGGGCAACCAGGCAACCAGGCACCCGGGCCAAGTCATTGCACCTGCGATAGTGATCTCCCTCCACCGTCTGTCTTTTTCCATCCCGGATCCCCCGTCTCTTTCTTTGCTAATTACCATTTGCGACCCGCGCTACCTTAATAGTGTCAAAATGAATTCAAACACGCCAACTCACAGTGCTACCTCAAATTAATTTTACACTCTTTCTAATGGAACTATCTTGATATATTTTGTGATTTATGGTGTGTCCGAGAAAGCTTAAAAAGGCATTTTTCAGAACTACGATATAATTTGTTTGGATTTTTTATTAAATTATGTACATTCATTATTTTCTTATAGGATTAAAAGTTAGACTGTTTAATTTGCAAGTAACCAATCAAGAAGAATTTATTTCGAAAAATGATTTCAATGAATTCAATTGAATTTAACTAAGAGGATTGACATTAAAAAAAAACATTGAAATTCTAAGAAAATCTTCTTATCATTATGTTAAAAAAATCCCCCACTTTGAATCAGTTTAATTGGTATACTTTAAGTACGTTTTGCAAGAATTTAATTTATTATTTTTTAGTGGAAAGCATTTTGGGAAGCTTTAAAAGTGGATTATTACCAAGAAATAACAGGCCATAATGCCGACCGGACTTCTGGGCGCCCAGCGAACCAAAAACTTGGAAATTTAGTCTGTTGGACTCGTCTGATGGATCCTCAGAACCTCCAGAACACCAGCTCCCAGTCCAAGTCCAAGCTCCATCACCATTACATCAACATGATTGTCTTGTCTTTGGGCTTGTTAGCGTGCTGGCGTTTCTTAGACAGCGATTAGCAGCTGGCGCCAGGCTGAATGTCTAATTGGGAGCTGAAGTGCATGGCCAATTGCTGGGAATGCGATTCTAGGGTCCGGTTCCGTCCTGGTCGGCCCGAGTTCGTCCGGTTCCAGAATCCCCCAACACGTCATAAACGGCAATTAGCAGCAGAGACAGAAAATGGCAAATTGGGTCAGGGCGGGCTGCTAATTGCCATAAATATGAATAAAAGGCAACAGCGTTTAGCCGTTTAATTAACATTTCGAACACGTTTTTGGACCGGCAACCGGCGACGTGTTATACAAATCCCAATTAGCATATTCACGGCGAGAAACTGCATAAAATGCCAAAACAGAAATAGCCCCCGACTGACTGGCCACGACAAGTTCAAGTTCAATGACATCAAACAATAATAGGGAAATGGCAACGGACTAGCATACATAATATGAGCTATGATTATGGCATCCAGCACACACAAAAACCGAAAACAAACTCCACCACGAGATATGGCGAAGGTGTCTGTTTATATCGTATATGTATGTATGTATATATCGGCCTGAGAAATCGCTGCTTCTACAGTACATATTGTATTACCTTGCCAGCCGGTGTTTTGCTCTACTAAACAAGATGATATTCATTTGCATTTCCAACTACTGCTGGTGGGTTTCGCCGTACTCTGCCCGAGAAAAGCCCAAAGAAAAATTACAGCAATCATTGGAAACCATTTCATTGTCAAGGTGAAAGGGGTCTGCGGCTGGTGCTACTGCCGAGAAGGCGTTAATAGCCAAATTGTGTAATTGCAACTGTAACGAGTTTTGGCCTTCGATGTTACCGTTACACACACAATTGCCGGCAGTTAACCGCAAGCTTATTTACTCAAATGAAATTAGCCTCCAATCCCCCAGTCCTCCAATCTATCCAGTCCGAGACCTTGTCGCAGGAAGTGAAGAATTTAAAGCTGATAAAATCAAAAGAACTGCCAGCTGCCTGCCTCCGTTTCCTCGCCACGGTTTCTTCCGCCTCCTAAGCCTCCGGTTCACACGCTTCTTCCTCTTGCTCCTCTTCTGGCCATTTAATTGGAGAATCAAGTGCGCCGACTCTCGCAACTTAAAGTGGCTGGCCCTTTGGCGGTATGATTCTCAGTCCGACCCGGGGCCGGGGCACTGGGTACTGGGTCGTTGCCCTCGCCCCCTCACGGAGCCGAGATGCTTTCGAGCCAAGTTGCGTGGGTCGGATCAGCGCAAACTAAGTGGCTCCGTGTTCGGGCATTTAAGCCGAACAAATGTGTCTTTTATGAGTGTCTCGAGTCCATGGTCAATTTATCATATCAACTGGAAGACAGACCAGAGGAGAGCTTACACTCGGGGAAATTGTTTCAATTATGACCTGAACTGATGTGCTACACTGCTATATTTCATATATTATATTTAAATTTCATATATTTTAAACTAATATTTTTCTCTAGTGTACAGCTTCTGTCATAGCTTGGATTCATCCAAAACTTTGACAAATTGACGGACGAATCTGGGGGAGGCGACGTTGGTGGGCCACAACGTAAACAAACCGAATCTTCAGACATTCAGATTCTCGATGGGAAAATAATGAAAGGAAAGTTGTGGAGCTGCTTAGCATAAACGCTTGTTTATGGCCAAAAGTCAATGGGAGTTTGGGGCGGCAACTTCTAATTGTGTCACTGACGAAAGTTTCTCCGCCCCAATAGGCTGGCGAATCTCACGTCGCGTCTTGGGTCGCGGATGGGTTATGGCGACTCCACAACCCGTTCTGCGGGCTGCCAGTTCGTGATCTTCGGCTCCAGTACTTGTTCTCTAAGTGGCTATGAAATTCCAAAGCCACGCATTACCATCGTCATCACCATCGCCATCGCCATATCGGTCAATGGTCAGTGCTGTTTGGCTTTGGCTTTTGGCCAGTTTGTTTGTTGGGCAAACACAGCACACTGACCACTGACCACTGACCACACATATACATATACTTATGTGTGTTTGCATATATGAAATATTTAAGGAGGGATCAGGAAGCTATGGATACCGTTGGTGAGCAGCTATCCACGCGATAAGCCAAATCCGCCTTGCCACTTGACATTGAACCTGAGAACCTGAGAACCCGAGGGGTCTGGGGATCCGGCGGCCCGGTCGTGGTCCGTGGCAGAAATGTTAATTATATGCGCGTGGCTCTAAGCTGATGACTGGACCGGGGGAATCTTGATTAACGCTTCGCCAGTAAGCAACTTCTAGCCTCCAACTAACGTCCAACATCCAGCATCATCTTCTTGGCCCTGGGCCAGGGATGATGACGCTGCCGTTGATGACATCAGCTACGTCGTGCAATTAATATCAAACCATAATGATGTGTACCTGTTACTTAAGTTACCTGGAGCCTGTATCTCGGTCCCGTCTAAAAAAGTCTATCTTGGCTAAAAGTTCTGCCGGCACGCACAGGCCATCGATACTGGCTGGCTAATACAAGCTAATTAGGCACATCCAAGCTTCAAGCTTGAAAATTGAAGCTCGCTGGATGCTTCCGCAAAACTGCCATAAAGATTACGGGCCCGTAAAGCGGCGATTTATATGCGCAATAAACAAAAATATTGAAGATCTTCGTGCCCGGGCACTAATGCCTTTGTAATTGGTTATAAATTAAGAAATCACAAAAAAAACTCGTCAATGGGACTCGGACTTGGAATCGTAAAGGTAATCGGAATCGGATAGCTGGCAAATGGGATGGGAGAAACTAGATGGTGCAGGTTCAGTGACCATGTAGGTGTCAATTGCCCAAGAACCTTCCAGCATTTGGGAAACATTGAGAGTCTTATGCAGAAATCAGTGGTTTCTTCCTCAAAGGCAATGGCTTTAACCATCCACATATACTTTTATAGTGTAGCTTAAAGATTCTTTAATAACCCTGAGAAAAACCCGTAGAATCACTTCTTCCAAGCTGATTAACGAATACGCCCCATCGAGCAAATCACTGTGTGTCTTATAAAAATAGAGATAATGTGTGGCAGCTACTGATTGTCCGAATTTGAATTTGAAACCGACCTTGGGCTGGAGTTGATGGTCAGATGAAACTGCACAAGATGCCAAAAACTCTTGAAAATGTTTCAGAGATATCTCCATCTCGATGGCTGGGCAAACAATTGGCATAGATCGGTGGATCCATCGATCGACTCAACGATCGGTCGATTTGCTGCTTTTGTTATGACGCAAATGCCACTTGTTATGAAGTATCTCAAAGATACATACGTCTTTTCGCGCTAGTCGCTTAGAGTATTGATTTATTGCCGGCCGCTGTCGACTGTTCTGTCGGCGGGGTTTTAGAACGAGATACAAATGTATCTGTATCTGTATCTGTTGAGTCATGCGGCGGCTGCCACCTCATACATGGGATTTATAATGGAACAATTCAATTACGAGGGCATGCTGGGAAACTTTACCTTACACTTCTGAACCGCCGAAGTTCATCAAACTCCGGTCCATTAGGCTGATTTTTTTTTCAGTTTTATTTTCTCTTGCTATTTCTATGGTGCGATGGGCTTGTTAGTGTAACCGATTTGTGACTGTGTGTAATAATCAATAAATAGGTGAGAAAGCCTGGCGGGGAATCTATCTTTAAAACACCATGGGTTCTCCTTCTAACAGCCTCCATCACCCATCGCCCATCTCGCATCTAGCCATCATCCATTCACAAATTCTTTCTGGCTCTCAACTTTATTTCCCCCTTTGTCAGATACATTTCCATATGCAGCTCGACGGAGGCCTCTCGGACATGTGTTAATGAAAATTCCAAGAATTCTGAATGCAGGTATGGATGGATAGATAGCTTGGACTGGGACGGAGGGACGGAGGGACTGTGGGAGGGACGGAGGCACTGGGTCGAATGTGGGTCAACGAGCTGACTATTGTCGCCTATCGTTTTGACTAGGCCAAATCAGTCAGAGTCAGAGTCAGAGTCAGAGTCAGAGTCGATGCCAGAGTCTGGAGTCTGTTTATTGAAAGCCCATTAAACAATGGACTTGTGGGCCTCCTCGCCGGTTATGGACTAGATGATTGGTGGGTACTTATGGTACCCATAGCTACAGCATATGTACATGTCTGTATGTACGTTGACCGATATATGGTTGGTAGGCTTGGAAAATACTTCGTTCTGCATTCCGTATAAGTTTCCACTCTTTTTGGGTCTATTTGACTGCGCTCTGTGAGTTCTGTGTTTAAACAAGTCGTTAAATCGAACACGCCCAAAAAGAAGACACCGTTGCAATGCCTTTTATTGCCTCGGCAAATGTGAAAGTTAACACATTGCTTAGTTTGGTAATGCAGATGCAGATACAGATACTGAGCCAGGGGCTAAATGATGGCCGAGACCATTAGCACTTGCCTTTAATTATGACCGCTTTTGGGTGCCAGTCGGATTCAATTTAAATGGAAATGCATCATACAATTGAATTTGGGACACTGGGCACTTAATTAGATTTTCGTCCCGATTCCGAGCCCGAAAATGCAACAGACTGTTCCCTTGACCCAACCACGACCCATGACCCTGGACAAGTGCGCCTCGGAAACGGCAGCTGTTGCCATCTGACGGCAATTAGTTACAATGGCTTTAATTAGGCTTCGGCACTCGGCATTATTTATGGCAAAGTAATCAGTACAGATGGGAGGATATACTGCACTGGCCCGAATTACGAGTGGAGAGTACTCTTATGTGGATAAACGTAATTTATGTTGACATAATAAACCACTTACCGGCTTGTGTGGGTATCAGGACCATGGCCACTAGGATGAGCGCCAGGCTGAGCAGCTCCTCGAGTCCCGGCGGACTCGAACGTCTCCTTGTCATCTTGTTGCTGTTGTTGTGGAACTGTGGAGTGAATAGAGAATAGAGATCTGGATTTAGTAAGGAGCCAGAACAGATGAGGGGGTGTGGGTAACATTTAACCCTTAAACAACAATCAAATCGCACCGCAATATGTTCCTTAAACGACAGGCACTTCATTAAAAAAGCATGACAAGGCGCATGCCGCTCATGCTTGCCCCAAACCGAGGCGTCTCAATTTATTTGAGCGTCCTTTTTTCTTCCTACTCTTTTCTTCTCTTTTTTTGGGTTGTATTTGAAAATTTTCAATGGCCTCACAAAAGCAATTTACGTGCACAAACAGCAGAAATTGCCGGGAAGGGGTGGCGGCGGTGGTAGCGTTGACATGTGAGCCACCACCGTACCACCGCACCACCACTAGGCACGCCAACCCATCCCGTATCCCGTGTCCTGTTCGAATGTCCTGTTTTTCGTTTTCGGTCTGGCCTGACTGGCTGTTTTTCTTCAATTGTTTGCGGAAATCACTTGTTTGCCGATTTGACAGATGTGCAATTTTCCCTGACATGCCCGCTGTCCCTTCACCCTCCATCCCCCCTCAACTTTCTGGGCCAGAGGTCAGAAATCCTTGGGCCCTGGGTGTCTCTGTCTGCTCTCTTATCCTGCCCCAAAAAAAAATGTCTCTCCTGCCAAGTCCTCCGGCGCGCTGATTGAAAATGTCAGGCGCACGCAGAAGTAAACTTCCAGAAATTGGGCAACTTCTCCATCCAATACCACCTCTGGTTCGGTTTGGTGATATAATTAGCAGGCGGCAACCGCCACATATCACGGCTTATCGGCTGACAACTGCCCACCAGGATTATATTCATATAAACGTATATAGCCGGGTTTATTGTCGCCGGATAATGGCCTAGGCTGACGTCACATACGCTTCATATTTTCATTTATTAGCCCACTTTTCCTTTCCGGCTTTTATTTGTTTTATGTTACTTTAATCAAGTCCCAGGAGATGCAACACGTGATTCCATCCATCGAGGGGTGGCTCTCCTCAAGGTGGCTCAACTCCTCCACCCAAGGAGGGGTGGATATTGACTACTCCGGTGTTCGGATACGGGCACGGGGATTCTGAGGGTCTACTCTCCGTGAGGCGGAGGGTTGGCGGCTTAAATGGACTTGTATTCGAAGGGGGCGTGGCTCTTGGGTGTGTGTTATCCAATTTTGTACATTCCATAAAGCAATAAAACTTCCTAAACCTAAGCACAATGGGCCGGAAGCTGGCAAGTGTGGAAATTAATGATGGGATTTTATCTATAATTTGGTGCCTACTTAATCTTTATTTCCTTTATCTGCCACAAGCAGAGGATTTTTGTATTTATCGGATTATCAATAGATTTTTGAGAGATTTTGTTTTAAAGAATTCAATACTTTTGAGCCTTTATCTAGTATTGTTTTCAATTAAATCGAAAGTCTAATCCATAAAAAGTACATTTAAATATGTCACTTTTAGAAGTAGCATTAAATTCATCTGGTTTACTTTAAAGTTTAAATAAATATACATTATTACCAATTCTAAATTCCATCCCATTGTCGGAAAGTTTGTCACAGCCGTACCACCATCTGGGGATTCCACTTGTGGGGGCTTCAGCTGGCAGCTTCCCTTTCTGGAATTCTCTTGAAATCTGAGTGGTTTCGGTTACGCCCCCCGCCTTCTATACTTTCCCCCTTGGGCGGGAATATGCCTTTCCTGGCTCGCTAACGAAACAAGCAAATAAAAATCGGCTAATGCTTGCCGAGCCCGAACTGATGCTGGAGCTGAAGCTGATGCCTCAGCCTCATCATAAATGCGCGAATTGTGCTCATTAAAATGCAGGCAAGTTTGGGGCATAAAGGGGAGTGCGGAGCGGGTATAAAGAAGAAGAAAGGAGGAGAATGGAGACTCGAGAATGGGGCAGGAGCAGCACCCGGGTAGCAGCACAAATAGCATTTGCTGCGTGCCGTGGCAACAGCATCAAAATAACGAGGAGTATGCAACACACGAAGCCGCCTCGGTCAAGTTGAAAGATTGCAAAGATGCTGCTGCTTTTGATGTTGTTGGTGTTGCTACTTTTGCTGGAGCTGTTGCTAGTTTGGTAAAGATATAGCTGATTCTACAGCCGGAGAGACGCGGCAGGTTGATGACGAGTTGACATGACGAGCGACAATAACAATAATGATAATCTTACACGGTCGCGATGATGACGATGGCGTTGCTGTTGCTGTTGCCAATGATAATAATGATGATGATGATTCTGCTAGTCAGTCAACCCGACAACGGAAGCGACACAAACTGGCTATTAGTTGCCGGCCAAAATGGCACTTGTTCCAATGCTATTAGCAACACACGAGCAACATGTTGCTCCTTGGCAACTAGCAACCGCTGGCAAGCAGCAACTTGTTGCGGTAATTATTCTGCTATATGTTGTTCTTGTTGTTGTTATTGTTGTCGTAGCTAAATGGTAAACAATTTTTATTCTTCAACATTCAGCATTTCAGTATTTGGGTTAAGACCAAATAAAGGGGTGGTCACCAGAAGCGACCAGCCACCAGAAGCCAGAAGCCAGCTGCCAGAGCTTCCAGCCTGGCATCTCCATGACACACATTCAATTTGTGAATGAAGTGGCCAAAAAAGTAAAAAAAAAAAAAGGAAAAACAAAAACTCCAGAGAGATGAAAACTCTTCTATTTTTTTTTTTTAAACCAAAAAACCAAAACGAGGCAGGCGCTTGTTAAAACAAACTTGGCATAAAGGCGGGACCGGTGAAAAATCGGTCATGGGAAATTTGCAAGATTTTTAGGGGGTTAGTAAATAAACAAAAAGAAAAGCAACCAGCAACTGGCAACTTGCAACAGGCATATTGCAACTAGCAACTGGCACAAGGGCAAGGCAATGCATCTTTATGAAAAATGTATTCAGGTTCAGGTTCAGGTTCAGGAGGAGTAGCAACGGCTCATGCGTGAAGTAGTTGCAGTATTTGCATAGAACTGCCCACGAAAGGTTGGCCTCTGCAAACTGGACACTGGACAGCCGTAGAGGAGTATCTGGGGATACTATATCTGGGGGATACAATGTATGTAGGTACATGCGTGCAGCTGGAGCTGGAGATCCCCAGTTGGCAGTTCCCAGTTCCCAGTTGGAAGCTCTCGTTCCCCATTTCTCATCTCCCAGTTGCACAAATTGCAGCTGCAACAGCAGCAAACATCAGCTCTAATATAAATGTGTGGCAGGCACCTTGGCTCGGATCGGGCAACAACAAAAATTTACATTTTACCAAGGCAGACGATCGTCGGCGGCGGCCTCAATGGAGGGTGGGAAAATTTCCCAGTCTATAGAATCATGGGCAGCATTTTGACAGTCTTGAACGGGGGAGGGATGGTATGGGTAGTGCCTTCGTTAGCATATCAAAAGGTGTCTCTTGTCAGAGAGCTATCTTGTGTCGGCTGTCGTGTCGCTGGCTCTCTACCAAGGTAGATTTGTGCCACATGACCCACAAATACACTTTGGGGCACGCATCTAACGACGACCCATCGCCGACAAGAGATCGCTGCCAGAGATCGATGGCAATTTGCAATTTTCAATGTTGCTGGTTGCTGGTTGCAACTTTAATTGGATTCAGCTCGGGTATCAAATTGACATTTAGCACACAAGCTAACCCATTCCCGAAGAGCCGTCAGAATGCTGCAGGTTTGACCCCAACATCGTGCGTCCATCTGGGGCTATATCGTGCGTCCCTCTTTCTTCCACCGATATTTTTTCTTTTATTGCTTATCTTGCATTAAACTTCTTCGATTGGAATTGGGATTGGGGATTGCTATTGCAATTTCTGTTGCCGCAGTACTGCCATGTTGCAGTGTTGCTATGTAGCTTGGCGTTAATTTGGTTTTGTGCCACACATTTAACGGTCCATCGGCAGCAGCAGCAGCAACAAGCAGCAGCAGCATCAGCAATTGCAAATTGCATTTTTTCGTTGTTCGTTGTTTTATTTTTATTTTTCCCGGATTCCGATTTGGATTCTATTCTGTTGCTTGTTGCACGTCATCCTCATAAATCTGCACGTTGCACGTGTGGCAACTATGGGCGCATAGTTGTGGCCAATTGGCCGAGGAAATTGATGCTGTGGCTTGAACTCGGGATTACCGGCAATTTGTAGGAAATGTACGACCTTGCCGAGATTGGGTGCCATAATTTGAGCGGCAAGTGTTAGAAATGGGCTGGATGATTCGGTTGTGGTGCCATTAGATGCAAATTATTGGAGCCCTCTGGCCGTTTTGTCGACCTCGCTGTGCAGCGACCTTGTGGCATTTTCGGCACCAACTTGAAATTAATAAAGCTGCTCACGATCTGCAAACATAACGGTGATTCGGTGTTTGAGCAAACAAAGACCCTCCGAAAAAGAAATAGAGAAAAATGAGGGGGGAAAAAAAGCAGCCAAAGTGAGTCACTTGTCGGCATGCGGAAGCTGCCCAGCACGATCTGTTGACTCCTTGGGACGAGCTATGTGCAACGCCAACGCTCCGGCTACAGCATCAGCATCAGCAACATGCAGCAAGCAGCAAGCAGCAACAACCAGAAGCAGAACTAACGTCCAAACAGCAATTTGCCATTTTCGCTGCAACACTTGAACTGGATTAGTTGCCTGCCCGCCTTGATTTGTGACAAATCTTGATGATGCTGGCTACCGTGTGCAGCATGCCACCACTCGCCTGCAGCATGCAACGCCGCCATATGTGGATGCTGACCCACCAGCAGGCAGCAACTGTGGAAGATCGTGAGCTGATTTTATTTCAAGCCTATTTTTTTTTTTTTTCGCTTGCCACAAATTTCTCTTTTTCTTGGGGTCAAGTTTGCTAGAGAAGCGTTCTGATTTCACTGAAGTTGCAACTGCAACTTGCAGCTGTCCCAGCTGCTGGCCACTAACGATTTCCAACGCCTGACTAATGAGCTTCGCCTCTTCTCAGGTCGCTTAATTAAAATCAACAACACAATTAGGCATTTCGGTCCGGGCCATTTCGCTTTCGGGGTCACTTTTCAGCGATGACCTAGCCGGGCGATTGTTCTCAATACGTGTTTATGAATTAGAGACCCCAAACAGCCACTCGACTCCATTTGGCCCAAAAAACAGAAACGTTTACGACGCCTACACGTGTCACTTGGTAAGCCATGTTATACAATGTTACCAATCGATTTGCAAATTTAAGCCATAAAACATTGACACGCTCCATGAATTTCAATGAATCTAAAGCCACAGTTAAGATCGGATCTTAGTAATCGATGGATATTTTAATAAAAATCAGTCTATGATTGCAATCTTCTATGTTTAGCTTTGTTTAGTGTCTAGTTATTTTGGGAGATTCTCATCTGAAACGCCTTCTATCGGGCTGGCCAAACTGGTTCTAATTATGCCCGAAATTTGAATAGAGCCAGACCAAAAACAGTTACCCTCAAAAGTAGACGTACGTGATTGGAGAGTAGAAATACCAAAAAAGTGGATCAATGAGCGCGGGCAATGATTACTCATGGCCGTGTAATTTGCGATTTGTGAAGTGTTTTTGGCAGAAATTCAAAACTGGGAGATGCTACCATACTACCACTATGGTATGTCTATTGAGACAAAAGGCCCGGATACGATTTTTGATGGGCGTGATGTCATTGTTTGTTGGATTAGATCTGCAAGTCACTGAATGCTGAGATCTGAGACGACTCCCAGTGACTCATTGGCTGGCTTGGATAATTATAAATGCCCTGGGCACTAAACACTAAACTCCCGGCCGAGGAAAACAAGTCTGGGCTCTCTCTCATCCTTGGTCTGGGCCGTGTTCGAGGAATTCACTTGACTTGGCCAGTGTCTAATGCTGGCTGTAACCAGGAAATGCCAATCAATAGGGGAATACATGCGTTCGACGGCGGCGGCGGCGGCGGCGGCGTCGACTTCTCCGACAAAACAAATAAATTAAAAATTGCATTAAAATGTAGAAAATGTCGAGGGAAAAAAGGTTGCCTTCTGCCAGCTGATTTCGAAGGAGAGGTGGGCCTTAGTTGGGCTTTTTTTTCCAGGTTTCAGGCTGGGCAGGGTTCATGGCATAGCTGTGCGCTGTCAACTTGAAATCGCACGTTTTCCTACGCGCTACAAAGTCGCGTCGCGATGCCGATCGAGGAGTTGGAGTTTAGAGTCTACGAGTTGGACCTGGAGCTGGAGCTGGGGCTGGGGTTGGAGTCGGAGTTAGAGTTGCCCGACCGACGGACAGGGCAAAATGTGCTAAAATATGCGCAAACAGCCAAACAACCAAACAGCCATAGCCATGGGTTCTCTTCTGGCCTTTTGGTTTGGTTTTAAGTCATGGCACTCACACTCATACCCATACTACAGTACCTCCAGCTGCACATCCCAGACCGACTTCGACTCCGACTCCTCCAGCGACTATCCGCAGCCGCCGCCGCCGCCACCACCACCGCATATGAGTGAGTGTTTTAAATCATGCTGCCTGCCAAAGTCATGATTCATATACCGTTAGCTGCTCATTTCCACACAAATAAATCCCGAAAAGCGCATCCCATCCAACCATCCAGCCGGCTAGCCGACCAGGCCAAAACCAAGACATTCCCACTTGAGGTGCCCATCGAACGGCGCCCGGAGCACTCTGGGATCGCTCTGCCTGGGATTCTTCTCCTTTTTTTTTTGGTTTTGCTCCTCCATACATAGGAGAGCCTACAACCAATTTCGCATTCGCATGGATATCTTTGCAGGTGCTCCAAGTCCAAGATTTATCAGAGAATCAAAAACGAATCGCACACTTAATTATGCATAGAGGCAATAGCCCTCTTCTATACAGCCTTCAATGGAATATTTACACGTGCAGAGAAAATAATTAAAATGATGTTCCGTCATTAAGAGATGGACGTGAGATTTGGCCAGAAACTATGGCCAGCGATTCATTGAGAAAACAAATTTGTCTTTGACTAAAATTTCACTTTTATTTGGCCAGGCTAAGCCAGTTTATTTGTTTTGTAATGCCCGAAAAAAAGGTAAAGGTAAAGGTAAAGGAAAGTGTTCTCTGAACGATATTAAAAGCGGGCAACGTGTCCAAAAACCCTATTAAAAAGCGAGCAAGGAAAGTGGTTGGTTTAGTAAAAGTTATGCCGGTAAATACCTTTGAGAGGGGTTCGGCAGTTACAAAAATATCTGTAACTGATTGTGAGGGCTATACCGAGCCCTTCATTACGGTTACTGCACTTTACACTTTGGCTCCGGCTCATCATTAAAAGGAGTTCACTAAAAAAAAACCACACACGCGCTGCTCACTTCCGAGAATGTTCCAAAAAAAAGGCAGAGTACAAAGTAAAAAATTAAAAGAATGAAAGATGGCATAAAATGAAATTGAATTTCATGGCTGGTCAACAGTTTTGGCTATTACGCTGGCAGAAGAGTTAGCTCTAAGTATGAGCCAGTGGGGGGCTATTAAACCCCCAACGGAGCCAACCAGTTTTTTCTTTCTATTTTTTTTGTGTTACTATTAAACGAGGCGGGTTCTTAGAACCTGCGTCTCTCCGCCGTAAGAGTTTCCGCATTATGATGTTTCGTATAAATATAAATAGTTGCCATAACACTTGACTCGGAATGACTAAACGTATACTCGTATATATCTAATTAGAAGCGCCTCCAGAGCGGACTCTGCCCGCTATTTTGATAAATGAACTTTTTGCGCCTGAGGTAGCTTCTGCCCGTTCTACGAGTCGAGAAAGAAATTTTATTTTCCAAAAAATTTTTAACTCAATTTATTAGCGTCTGCAAATTGGCTTCAAATTGATTTTCAGCCCTCCTTTCTAGATAATTGCATAAGCCAGCCAGGCAGGCAGTGGAGTGAAGTGGAAAATAAATTGACTGGCCGATATATTGATATTTTCGTATAAATTATGCAGCGACATTTAAAACACGAATTTCAACTTTGCCGTCACTTTCAGGGCCATTGTTTGTTCGGCCAACTGCAAGTGTCACTCCACAAAAAGCGGATAGCGGATAGCGGATTGCTGCTTTACTGACCCGTCCTGTCGCTTCGGAAATGGCAAAACATTTATTTTGCATTTCAATTAGAAGCCACAGTATTCCGGCCGTATTGTTCGGCTCAGCTTTAAGCCAGGTGCTGGGGCACAAACAAAAAGGGTTGCACATACCAACAGCACTTGAGGGCAATGGAGTCAAGTGGGCAAAACAATGGGAGAGCGTCGGAATTTCCCCAGCCCGGCAGGATGATCTGTGACAAGGATGCACACGGCACTCTTCAATAATGAGCGCCATGTCTAAGGATGAAAGTTGCAGGATACAGGCTCAAAGCTTCGCCTGCTTCTATTTTTTTTTCATTTGTTTCTGCTGTCAAGGCACGCACCTTGCCACCCAAACTCTGGATGCTTTGATTGCTTTCCTGCCGCATAAATTAGAGTCCCTGCCACATCCCGCCTTATGCATCCTGCTCTGTTTGCTTCATTTCGCGACTCAATTTGCTGACTTTTATTGTTTCAGCGCCGAGAACGAATGCACTGCTAAATTATTTATTTATGCAAATTGAAGCAGTTAAGCACCCGACTGCAGGCGAACATAAAGAACTGCATCTAGCCATTTGTTTGCCAGCCAATTTATCATTGCATACTTTTGCGGGAGCGACAGTCTGATGTCTCAATTACCTTTTACCTGTTTTCTTTTTTATTCACGAATATATATCGGGGGACATACCTGCAAAGACAGAGATAAGAATTGATTAGGCATTTTATTAAAAGTTCAGATCTGGTTATACACAATAGATACTGGCAGAACAAGTAGAGAACAAGAGTCGAGTTTCGTGGATTTGGGTCAGCCAGCTAGGGGCCAGCAAGGCCCAAACAAAACAAACAAAAATCCACAAAACGAGATACATTTATTAATATATTTATAATTCATGTGTCAGAACCTCAAAAAATGTGGCTGGGCGAGGGTGGGCAACTGTTTATTATGCGGACATATTTAATTGAACTGATTTATATTTATTTGAGCTTATGCTGCTGTTTATTTTACGCATCAGATGTGACTAACCGGAGCGAAATGTGAAACGAGGGAAGTGCCTTTGATCGCTGGGAAGTGACAGAACAAGCCGCTGATTAAATTCCACATGAAAGCTGAACTTTCAACAGGGTGCTTCGGATTTATTGGATGCCGTAAAAAATTAAGGAGAGAATCCGAGTGGCTTCCAGCTCATTATAGATTTAAACCGCAGTCGCAGACTTAAGGCCCGTAATGAGCCCAATTTTATTGGCCATTCGGACCAATCGATCTCCATATCATCGCTCTTCTCACACATCTATTTCCCACTTGCAAAAAAGGCTTAACTGTATTTCTTTTTTTATGGCTTACTTATATACTTGCAATACAATGGAAATTAATTTCATTCACGAAACGTAGAAACACATCTTCCCCTTCTCCGCCTTTTTTCTTATTTTTTTTTTCTAAAGTCTCTGCTGCCCGGGGCTCGAAACTTGTTTTTTTTGGGATTTCGCCGATTTCTTTTGACTATTCAAGCGCGCTGACGGTGACGCAGGCGACGACTTTTCGCATATTTTCTCACAAAAGAATTTCTCGATCTCCGCGTCCACAGATCGGGCCAACTCGCAGTTCGATTTGACTATTTTGACGGTTATTTCTTCTACCTTGCCCCGAGGGTAATTGCAGCCGTTTGAGTTTGAATTAATTTATTGGCTTTCCAGTTGGACTTTTCGATACTTTTTGGCCATATTCCATATTCCGTTGACTTAATTGTGCTGGCCCCTATAACTGTTATTTTTGTGTCGGCCGTTTGGACCCGTTTTCTGTTTGGCAAGCTAATAAACAGCAAATATATTTAATTTGTGCAGTGGATGTTGACACCTTGACCGCATTGTATCGGCCTGGCCCTAAAAACGCGGTCTTACGGCCTTATGGGCCATTATGCGCGCAATTTTGAAATTGAATCAAATTATTATATATTTCCTAGCCTTAAGAGCCATAACGAATTGCCAGCCAGGGCTTTTTTGATAATGGACTAAAATGACTGTTGAGGGACTCGCCCATCCTTTTGGCCAAATGGCTGGTTGCATTACCACTTTCGGCCGTGGCCATTAGCAGGCAGTTGGCAAGTGCATTAGCGGCATGATAACAGGCATTACGCATACGCCAGGTGGGCCAGAAGCCAGGCTAGAAGCTAAGCCAATCGGCCATTAAAATCTGTGCCGCACTTTTTCTTTCTACCGTCTGACACTTTCTTGGCTATTGAACTCGAAAGGCTTAAAACTGAAAACGGAAAAAGCATCGGAGTGCTGCAAACCAGATCGCCGCCGAAAGAAATATCAGCAGCTCTGGCAACAACAATTTGGGTTAGAGAAATTTGCGCCCCACGACGACACACTTTGGCTTTCAGCTCTTTGGCCAACTTGGGTTCTTGTGGCAAGTTCCACATCGAACGAAGAAGTCTGTGTGGTTCTAGACCACGATTTAACCTTGGCTTGGGCTGCTTGGGCGTAATGCGAGACAAGTGTCGTCGCTTAGTCGTAATGTGCTTAGTTGCGCTTACTTTCTTTGCCCGCCAATGTATCTGAATCTTTGTATCTGTGTGTATCATTGTAGCCATGTATTTGTGTATCTGTGCCCATAGCAACACCAACACACAAAGGACAGCAACAATGCTAATGCCGCACATAAACCGATTTACTCAATTAAACTTTAAAATCATAAGACCAAAAAAAAAGTAATGTGACGGGAATGATGTTTAGTTTGGTTTGGTTTTCTTTTCTTTTATTTTTTATCTTTTGTATATCTTCAAGTATATTTGGCGCAGAAAAATAGCCAAGGTAAGCTATTGGCAAAATTCAGAAATAGGAAAGAAAAACTGCCAACGTCACAGTTCAATTTGGGGCCTGCACTTTGAATGTCTATCTGGAGCTAATAATGTTTCAGAAAACATCTCAAACATGGGTTTTTGTTTGCTATTTGGGGTGAATAAAATACATAAATATTAAGATAATTTAAAACTTTTGAATAGGTATTGATAAACTATTCAATTAGGTAAGCTCTTGTTATCTAAGAAATTCTTGCATTTGCCAAAATTTAAAGCATTTGCCGTTCAAAGTTGAAATTCAAAAGCCAACATCTCACCCACATTCAATGCTTTTTGGCCATCGACAGGGCCGGTTTGTGTGTTATGAGTTCATAGACACATGGGCCGTAATCGGATTAACTGATAGCCGAGAGTCGCAGTCACGCCTGGAGTGGCTTGCATCTGTCAGATAGGAGATGCGAGTAAGCGATACTGACAGATACGAGATGCATGACCCGTCCTCGGCTCATTAGGCTTTCGCACAGCTTTTCACTCAATTAGCGCAGCATATCATTTGCATACTGTGAGTCTAATTAAATTATGTTGTATGATGATGAGCTGCTCCTCTGGCGATGCCTCCCCCTGGTTCCGCCCTCCTGTCACAATGTCGGAGCCATGTCTTTTCCGTTCTGAGGCCTAACGGCAAAATGTTAGCCCAACAATGAGACATTAGCCTGGGCCAGCCTATCATTATGTAATTTGCTGGGTCCCGGAATCAGAAAGCTCTGTCCTGGCTCTGGCTCTGGCTCCTGGCATGAGCTGATGTCAGAGCTCAGGTGCCGCATCATAACTTAAAATAGTAGCCAAGTCAAGACGAGCCCAGCCATGTTGTCTTCATGCCAGCCAATTAAATATTTTAAAGACTTTTTCATTTTTTTTCTTGCTTTCTGCGCATTTTGGTAGAACGGGCAGCTAGCTGTCCTCTTCAGTTGCTTTTAATCTTTCTTTAAAAAATACGAAAATTAAAATAAATTAACATAAAGTTAAAGAAAGAACCCAAGAGCCGAGTCGAGGCCATAGAACATTTTAGCAACAGCCACTGATGCAGTGGCTGGCTTAATTGTCATGATAATTTGGTATCTGAGTACTACTTGGCTCGAACTCAATATTGAAAGTGACTCTCGAAAGTCACATAATCAGTTTGGCTACAGTTCATCAAACTCTCGTGTGGCAGCGTATTAAGTATACGCCGTGTAAGCCCTCCGATAAGCTCGTAAAAAGTTTGTTCCGTAAACTTTCTGCCACGATTGCCCCCCATCGGTGAGTGATGGAGTTCTAACAAAGTTTCTGCCATCCATCTATCTATCCATCTATCTATGTATCTGTCTTCTTGGCCCGGGGCAGCGGAAGTGCTCACAGTTGAGCCAAATTGAAGCCTCAATCCCCGATTTTTATTCAATCCATCGACAACCGCAGTCGCAAAACCGCACAACTTAAAGTGCCTTAAGTCGAAGCATTTATGTCATTATTGACACTGCCTCATTGCCTGCCTGCCTGGCATTTTCGTTTTTAATTAAAATACTGCAGCAGATGTGCAAAAAAAATAAAGTAAAATAATAATAAATAGAGGAAAAAAGAAATTCTAGAAAAATGGTGAAACCACAGAATGAAATCGGAATGGGGACCGCAAAACTACAACTAGACACGACCTTTTTCGATCGTATTGGCCATGTTTCCTGTTGGCTCATCAATAAATCTGTATTCCTGCTGGCGCCGCTGCAGACAAACTCTGTCAAAATTTGCCAGCTCCGTCCGGCAGGAGTTGTACAACAGAATTTGTCTATAAATCACACTATTTCCGACCGAAGGCCAGGGCCAAAAAACCAGAAAAAAGGGAACAAAACCAAACACCTGCTGCTGCTGTTGCAGGGTCCAGTTCTGGCCATGGCCCTTCAAACGTCCGACCATGTAGTAGTCCCCCATGGCAATTACCCACTACTACTGCTGTCTCCTGTCTCGTGTCCTGTCCCCTGTCTCTGGCCAGCTGCCAATGAAATCTCTGAATTGCTGGCAAACCAAATAACACTCAAAGTCATTTCAGGTTGAAAATGTTTGCCAGCCGTTTTTTGGTTTTGGCTTGGAGGGGGGAGGCGATGGTGGTCACATATTGCGGCAGCGTTTTATTTGCATTTTTTATTGGATATCCCCTGGTCCTGTGAGGCCCAGGCTTCTTGCATGTAGTTGTAACTGTTATAAATATATCGTTTTGGCTTTTATTCGCCGCTCGAGTCCAGACTATAGTCCTGGCCATAGTTTGTATTATTTATGGCTAACTAAAAGCTTTTACATTTTGGGGCAATTTTAGTTTTACGAGTTTGACAAATGTCGGCTGGCCATTTAAAGCTCCCCAGTTAGCAGCAGCTGGTGTGGGCATAAATTCTAATTAGAACTGTGTGTGTTTTGGCCCTCCCTGCTTACGCTCGCGAACTTTTTCGGCCCAGGAGCAATGCAATGGCTGGGTCGGAGGCTTTCATAAATTACCGACTGACTGAAACTATTTGCACAATGGCGAATGGCCATGGCCGAAAGGCTGAACAGCAGCAACAACAACAACAACGTCGTCTGGGATGTGGCGCGTGGCAAGCTGGTTGTTGCCAGATGAATGAACGGGCCACCGAACCACCGAACCACTGAGCCGCCACCGAATGAATGGCTGCAATTTGCACCACCTCGACTGGTGGCTCCTTTATTTTTTCCATACTTTTTATGAATGAAAAACTCCGAGACCGTTTTAACGCCCGACTTGCTCTGGCTTTAATATTGTTGTAAGCAAATTAATTTTTATTAATTGGCTGCAGTAAAGATTAAAGCCGGCTTATGCAGGCAACTGCCAACAGTAATGGGCGGTCTGGTTTTTTTCTGCTGTTTTAGTTTTCTATTTTTTTTTTTGCCCTAGAAAGAGTTGACACTGTGGATTGGGAACTTTTCCGATCGTTGGAGGGAACCCATGGGGAGAATCGAGTCGAGGAAATGAATAATTATTATTCGAATCGGAGCTTTAAACAATTGCGCAACGCGTCTGTCTCACATGTGCATTTAACACCGGTTTAAATGGCCCGTAAATAAATTATTATTGGCAATTCAAGCTGGCTTTGGGTTATTTTTAAAATATACTGCATCGCCATTACTCACTCACATAGGGGAATCGCAAGGATAATAAACAATTCATTAAAATAAATAATTGAAGCTTTGGGACTCTGCGACCCAAAGAAATGAATAAATTGTGAAATTTCAAAAGAGAAACTGATGAATGAAATGAACAAAATTAAAAGCAAAGTAATTAAATATTTAAAATAAAATCATATTCATTTTCATTTTTATTGAGAATGTTTAATTTTAATAGTTGTGAAATATAACAAAAAAAATTTAAATCCCTAAACACACTTTTTCGTAACTCTTGTTTTCTCAAACTTTCTGGAGTGTCCTGCCAAAAGGACACTCGTCTGTGAAAACTCACCTTATTCACTGAAGCCACAGAACGAATTTTTCGAATTTCGAAGCACTTGGCCACTGGCAGTTTAGTTTGTTAGACAATTTGTATCTTAAAGATATGTTTCGTTTGGCAGTCCTTTGCACTGGAAATCGTGAGATCCTTTTAAACGCTTTTACACATCTTTAAAGTTTTCGCGCACTTTTTCGAACTGGATCTGTTTTTGGGTTCGATTCACTGGCTTAGTTTATAGATTGTAATATTTTTCGATTTTGGTAATCCACTCTAGTTTTGTGTAAAAATGCAAAAGAATTTAGTGCTGCGGCAAGATGCTGTTGCTGCTGCTGCTGCTGCTGCTGCGGCTCCAACTGGTGGATTGGATTGGATTCGATTCTGTTCAGTTCCGTTGGCGGTGGCGGTGGGCTGCCAGATACAACCGCTTCATAAAATTCAAAGAGACTCGAACCCAATAGCTTCTCGCCGCTTATTTATATAGCCTACGTCGAGCGGCGATTTTCAGAAAAATTTCAACGAGCGCAGCAAGGCGCTGACGCCAGCCGCAGCAGCGGCAGCGGCAGGGGCAGAGCGAACATGCCAAACCGAATGCAGAGAGAGCAGCGCGGCACCCGAGCCGAGAGCGGCCAAGAACGTCACACATACACACACACACACACCTCGCACATGCCTGGCCTGGCAAACACACTCAAATGCTCATCTTTGGATCGCACTGCCGGCGTCGAAGTCGGCGTCAGCGGCTGCGTCAGAATTCCCCGCGAAGAAATTTTTGCAGTCCCAAGCCCGGCTTGCCCCACGCCAACTGCGGCAGCGGCCGAGGCAGAGGCAGAGGCAGCGGCAGCGACCGAAGCAGCAGCAGTGACAGCGACGCGAGCTTGTAACTTTGGCCAACTTCGACTCTCGGCTCACACGCTCTTTGGCCAAGCGAGCTCGGCAAGTTCTTGGTCTTCGTCTGTTAACAACTTCGTGGTCTTGGCCATGGCCACAACGAACAAGAAGAAGAATTCGCGCTGGCCAAGAGAAGATGATAATGATGATGAAGATGAAACGATGAAAACGGCATAATGATGACGATGGTGATGCTGGCTCTGAAGTGCTGCCAAAATCATTTACTTTTTGGGCATATTAAGGCAATTAACATTTTTGTATTTAAGAGAGGGACTTTTTTTTTTAACTAAGAGTAAGGGATACCATTTTTTACAAATATACTTTGAAAAATTAAAAAAGTTATGCATGAAATGAAATTATAAGTCCTTGTGTTTTTCAAAAAAAAAAATTAATTCAGTATTTGTTATAATTAACATTAAGCAACATAAGATGAATTTTTTATTTTTTATTAACGTTAAGTTGGTTCTTATATACGAAACTATTCCAATAGACCATTTTAATACTTTTTACTTTTAAAAAATAAATAAAAACAAATCTTTAAAACCTAATAAAAACAAGATGAGAAAAATTAAAAAAAAAATAATATTTGAAAAAATGCCAAAAGTCGAACTCCAACATTCATAAATGAGGATGCTGCGTGAAAAGGAGTTTCTGCTTCCGTTGCTGCTTCGCTGATGAAGATGAAGCCTTAGCCGGATGATGACGATGTTAGTCGTCAGTCAGTCAGTTGGCCATCAAGCGGCGCTTTGCGGTTTCTGGCCAAGATTCAAAGCCAGAGTAGAGACCAATTTCGAGAGGTGTACAGGTGTCGGCGGTGAGCAGCGCCGCTTCTAATTAAACAATGCTCATTGCTGGGCATGCTGCTGCTGCTGCTGCTGCTGCTGGTGCTGGTGCTGGTGCTGCTTTTGCCTTTTCAGATTTTTGCTGTTGCCACCAACTCGCACGCACTCGACAACGGCTACGACAAATAAGGCTCGGATGGTTAACCGGTTTTTGGGCCATCCCAGGTCCGGGGACTGAACCAACTATTGTGCGTGACTCCCTGACTGAGTATTGACCTCTCCTATAATTAAACCCTGCTGTTGCTTCTGCTTCGGATGCTATTGGCTTTGCTATTCGTATTCCTATTGCTGATTCTGTTGCCTGTTAATTGTTTTTCTTCGCTTTGCGAAATTCCTTTGTGCGGTTCAATTAATTATTTAATTACGCCAGAAGCTGGCAATTTAGCACTTGGCTTTGTTGTCTCCCAGCCTAAAAATTGGCAGTTCGCATTGGCAAGACCTTAGAAGTTGCGCGCGCGCTCTCCTCACTCACTCACTCACTCACTCGCTTACTGAAAATTCGCGTTGCGATTTGGATTTCGATTCGGATTCGGTTTCTATAGCTGGATATAGCTGGGTAAGCCGACACGTCCATTACACGACGCGCACGTTTCGCTAATGAACTGAACATTTCCGCTTTGCCTGTTTGCCGGCATCCTTTTGGCCATCGCTGTCGCCGTCGCCGGCAGCTTCTTCTTGCAGTACTCTTCTTGGTCCTTTCGCCGCTCAACACTCTAAGTGGATGCTGGACTGCGCCGGCGCGTGTCGAACATTTGAGCGTGAAATTTGTCGCATTGCCAATCGCCGGAACAGCAAGAACAGCATCAGCATCAGCAGCAGGAGCAGGAGCAGGAGAGGAGGGCTCTGGCAGCAGCATTAACAATAAAGAAAGCAAGGAATAAAAACCACCCGCTCGAAGTAGCTCGAACAGCTTTCCTCTAGCAGGCAGGACACTTGAAAAAAATCCCTCAAAAAGTGGTTCATATATTTTTTATATTTTTAAACAAAATCCTTGAGTTTTATAGGCATATTTGTACTCAATGTTTAAAAACCAAAAACCAATGAGTAATGTTTAATTCCTTTATACCTGATTTTTATTGACCATTTTTGCTTTTTATTGACAGCAGACAGCCTTGGTATTCCCCGACATTGTTTGCTTATTACATTAATTTATTTATTATTTTCTCCGGGTGTATGGCACTGCCAATCCCAGCAATTGCCGGCTACGTGTTGCCGGCATTTGTCGATTGTCGCTTGCTGTTCTTGTTGCTTTGCTGCTTTTGTGTGTTTTTGCTCTGCTTGTGACTTTAGTTTTTGCCTCCAAAGGATGCTTCCGCTGCCTTTCCTGCTGCTGCCACCCGTCTCCTTTCATTGTCGTGAAATATTTTTTGGCATTTTCGCTTTATACGTGCAAATTTTATGGCAACAATTGGTGCGAAATGCCGGACATGCAAAGCGTCAGGCAGACAGACAGAGACAGAGACCGAATCCCATAGCAAGAGAGCCTTCAATGAAATGAAATGACAGGCCATGTCTGGAGGAACGGGGGCAGTTGCGAGGTCCTGAAGCAGGAGCTAGATTTGTGTGACATAGTGGGTGGCACTGGCTCAATTGAGTTGTACAGCACAGGGTGCAAAGATTTCCCGAAAACTTGGTCCATTCAATAAATTCTTTCCCGCTTACTTCTCATCGCAAATTCAGCGAAAAAGAGCTTATGGGTGAAATTTCCAAAGCAGATTGGGGCTTTTTCTGTGTGTTTATTGTTTCGTCTGGCCGTATGAATCATGATTCAAATATATTTAGAATCACCTGACGTCGTGCCAGCCCGAGTGCCATTAAAATCATTAACCATTTAAGCCAGCTCAGAATCGAAATAAGTTTTAAGAAGTATTCTCGAGAAAAATTTTAATGAAAACCGGTTGTAATTTACTTAAATAATACTTCACATTCTGTATTATGGTCTGTGCACCCTGTTTTTTGTTAGCACTGACCTGACTTTAGTGGGGAAACTATCTACCAACCCCCACCGAGGCGGCTAAGTGCTATCCATCACAGGGCCACAACTACCAGGAGCAACATTAAAAACAGAAACCAGAAACCGAAAACCAGGACAACCAGTACCGGCCAAACGCTTGAGTGAATAAATAGCCAACGACAGTTTTGACCAGGCCAGAATGGAATCGTCCCAACTCCGGATCCGGATCGGATCGCAGCACAGCCGGGCCAAATGCCAGGCGACAATGTCGAGTGATTTCCATTGTATGATGTGACAGGTGTCACGGCGCGTGGACAGGTGGGTGGACAGGACAGGACGGGAAAAAACAGGACGCAGGATGCCAGCAGACACTAGGCAGGAGGAAGAGGGAGGCGGAAGCCTCCAACGAAGAAGAGGCAACTTCAAGAGTCGCGAGTCAAGAGGCTTCATGACCAATTAGCCTTGTTAGCGGGATGAGCTGCGGGCATTGGGGCATGCTATGGCAGCACTAACGGTATTTGGTCAGTATTCAGCAGCCGCAGAGGCTTGTCTTTGTGCCCCCCATTGACCCCCACACCCCCTTCTCACATCTTGCTGTGTGTCAGTGGCAACAATTCCAGAATTCCGGTGAAGTGACACTCCACGCACGCCTGAGTTCAATTGATTTAACATGAAAGTGTAGCTCGGTAAATTGATTTCCAGAAAATGTTTAACTTTGGCATATTCTCCATCCACCGACATGGCCAATTGTTGGACTTTTTTGTTGTGTTGTGTTGTTGTTACTTTATTGGCAGTCATCAAAGTTTAAGGCTGTTGCCAAGTGACATGGGATGCGGCTGGCAGCTACAAGCAAATATTTCTTCAAGTGGCTAATTGAAAAATGGAATTTAAAGGGGATTTCCCAAAAATGTGTTAAGGTTAAAGTTTTATACTCCATCACCAGCGGTCTTGGCTTCTTGAAAAACTTCTAGACAACAGGTACTTGGATCTACTCCCTTCGTGACCTTTTTAAATACACACTCCTCTTTGGGATGAAAATGGCCAAATAGCCAAAAACTCTTTATGTACTGCCATGTGTGCAAAAGTATGTACTTGTATCGCTCCCCCCAACAGAAACACATACATATATTCTTAGCCTTCTTCTGCTGATGTCGTCGCCGTATCAGAACAAGTATCTGTAGCTGACCGTAACGAATTGCGTCTGTTTCTGTTGTTGTTTGCCAAAAAGTATAAAGTATCTTTCGGCTATCGCTCTGCGCATATTTTTCCCTTTTTGCAACCCTCGAAGTACGCCTCGAATCGCCGACGCCGCCGCCGCCGCCGCCGAGGGTGATGACTGATGATGCTGGCGCGACTCCTTGTTCTCATCCTGCGAGTCCTTCCACTTGCCTGTCTGCAAGTTTCGGGCGAATCTCTTTTTGTTGTCTACTTTTCGGTCGCTTTAAAAGTTCATTTGCACCGCCCCCCCTCCACAACTCCACTTCCCGACTCCTGTTGCAAATTAAATAATAGGCTTATGGTGGCTTAGTGTCGCAATTGTTGTTGTTTTTCGGTATCGCGCTTAGCATGCCATAAAGGCAAACATTTTTAATAATATTTATTGCCAGGCCATTCATGTGTCTTTAATGTGCCCCAGACAAGAACGCAGCTCGTGCATAACAAGAGGCTTGTCATTGTCATTGTGTGGCTAGTATTTTGTAGCAGCAACCGTGTTGTCGTCGTGTTGCCCCAAACCACGCTCCATCTAACTTGGTCTACGCCAGCTGCATTGCTTATGAGCCACCATCTAGCGCCTATGCGAATTCAATCAAGTCATCAGCCTCAACTCCCTGCCTAGAGGAGAGGGAGGGAGCTTCGGGACCCTAATCCTTGAGGCCCATACATGACCCTGGGTCACTCGTGATTGGGATCTTTCTGGATCTGAGAGGAAATATACATTAAATATATACATATGTATGTATGTATCTCGAAAAGAGGGAAATAAATTATTATTCTTCTTTATTCGAAATTTTCGAATACTAATGAATTTTTATTCGTAATTTGGCGGAACAACTAATAATAGATTCCAACTTAAAAAGAGTAAACACAACATTAGTAGATGTGTCTGGTTTTATACCAGTTTCAACATAATTCTTCATAGTTTGGGGAACTACTGGGGATCCCCCCAAATTGTTTGATTTTAATTAAATATGCAGAAATCAAATTTAGCTCTTATATTTCAGTTTGTGAACTTAAATCTCAGCAACCTTACTCTCTCTCTGTAACCCTTAAAGTAGAAAGAAAAATAATATGATTATTACGTGATCGCATCCAGACTTGGAACCAGTCTTATATATGTATATATGTATAGTCTATAGAATATTTAAAGTACCCCAGACAGAGACGAGCAATTACGGTTAAGTGACTTTCCCATGGCTAAGTGCACACATAATGCCATTCATGAATCATTCCGGGCCTTTGGACTTCTTAGCTTGGAAAATCAATCGCAAATCGCTTTTCCACAATGATTTCTTGTTTTGGCGCCACGTTCCCAATGGAGTGGCTTTTGTTGCTTTTGTTGGCGCCGCGAATGTGCTACGAATTAGCAAAAGTGATCGGATAAGCAAATTGCAACAGAAACTGCAACAGTAACAAAACCAGGAGCAACGAAATTTATGCTTCTAGAATATGAAATGAGTTGCTCTCCGGTCGTCGTCGTCGATGTGGGACTTGGTTTTTTAATGAATGGCTAGTTCAGTTTGGAAAAGGACTTGGCCGTGAAGTCGGCGCCAGGAAAAACTCCTCCTCATGCATATGCAGGGCTATATATCATCCAGTATTCGGAATATATAATGTATGCTAATACAATTTGTCACACAGAAGCTGGGTTCTGGGTTTCTGTTTCAGTTTTCTGTATTTTTTTTTTTTAACTGAAAATTAACGGTCGGTACTTAAAATGGCACCACGCCTTTCTTGCTCCGCAAATCAGATTTTTAAGTGCCCGGATTTTTAGTGTAGTTTAACGAAATTAAACAGGCCATTTTATGGAGCATAAATCTCGACAACGACAACAACAGAAACAGTTGAAAAATTAGCATCTTTGATTTGAGAATACAAACCGTATACTGCCTCGGATACAAGTCCGAGTCCAAGCCGGAGTCTCTGACTCCGATTCCGAGTTGACCCAATTAGTTTGGGTGAGTAACTCATAAAAACGACATGCGATTGCTTATCAGCTTCGGCACAGACCACGACCCTTTTGGTATTTGGTATTTGCTTTCTCTTGGACTTGGCTCTAACTTTGGATGACTGAATGTTTGGTATTGGGATTGGAATTGGAATTGTGATTCTGACTGAAAATGGAGCAAAGCAGGCGGCACTCACAGATACACACCCGGATCAGTAATTGCAGCTAGCCTCTTCCACTCCAATTGTGCGAGTAGTTTGCTTCATTTTTCCTTTCGGCCAGCAATAAGTTGTCGGCTATTGTTTGCCCGGTTGGGTGTGGGATGTTGGCTTAGAGCATGGAGGAGGGATGACAGCAATTGGAACAATCAGAGCTAAAACTGCGGAAATTGCTAGAATAAACAGCAGAGAACCAGAGAACAGAACGTAGATCTCCGCCATCAGGAATTATTTCGGATTTTATTTGATAATCTTTAATAATATTCTCACGCTTTTTTCACGGCTCGTTGACTTGGTAGATGCAAGCCCCCAGATAAAGGCCAGCGAAGTGTAAAAGTTTGCCAAAAACAAAAACAAAAAAATGAAAAAAAGAAAACAAAATTTAATAAAAGGCGTTTAAAAATGCGCCCCAAACGCGTTTCGGCACGATTCAGTTTAAGATTAAACAAAAAATCTCTATGTATATTGTAATGAAAGCGCAATAGGTATGGTCCGTATTTTGAGGGTCAAATTGCAACACTTTTTGTGACTTTTGTGGGTGGCTTTCAGGGTCAAGTTTGGGGACCAAATGCCGTTGAAAGTGATCTCAAATAAATAGAAAAATTAAACACAAATCGAAAAGGGCCCCGCACCTTGATACATACACAGTAACTGTAAAAATAGTGGTTTTTGTTTTCCCATGATTGATGATCGTCGCGTGTTGTTCGATTATAAACTTGTAAATTTTGTCCCCTTTCGATTTCGACGCAGTTCGCCTAACGGCCACCAATTTTTTGTTCAAACATTTAACTTATTGTTCGGCAATTTAACACATTTTTATGTTGTATATTTTTCTCTACTTTTTTTGAATTTTTTTGGCACCTGCGGCCAACTTGTCTATTTGCCTAACAATTAGAAGTTATTTAGCGAATTCATTGTCTTATTTTTGGCAAGTTCGCGGGACTGCAGTCGCATAAATTTATAGTTTTGTGCAAACATTTGTCAAAGGCCAGCAAACAATTACTCCCCGAATTTAAGAAAAAATCGTGTTTTACTCCGGAGTTGGCATTTATAATTGGCGGCAAAGTTATTTGCATTATGCATGCTTATTGGGGGAAAAAAAAGCTCCTCAAGGTCGCACGAGCTGAAAATCACATTTTCATTAATCTTCGCGCGAACCCTGTTTTAAAAGTAATCCTTTATCCTTAATTAAAAGCGGCACAGTTAATTGAATTTACATTAATCTCTCGGTGCTAACGATGCCGGGTATCATCGCCCGAGCTGGGTAAATATAATTTACAATACGATTGTCTCGTTCAAGTCAACTGTGGACTCGACAAATATGTGTGCAGACAGAAGTTGACAGTTTGCGAAAAAAAGAGCAAAAAAGATGATTATACGTAGGACGTACCTACTATAACAGAGCTGTCAGGAATTCAGCAAACAGAAACGATTCGGGGAAAATTGTCATTCGGTGAATGCCAGTGGATAAATGCTCTGCAGGAATGAATCAAGGTGGTGGATACTGTTTTCTGGGAAAATGTTATAAAGTAATGGCATTATGGTTTACCTTCAAATGTGCAAAAATACTCTTTTTTTATTCAAAACATTGGTCCGTCGGGTTAATCCCTGCGAAGATGACTGCGAATATTTTTTGAATGATTCGGAATTCCGTTTCCAATCATCGTCTGTGAGAAGCCTAGCTTAAATGTTAACTAAACAATTTCTACGTATCATGCTGCCTATGTAATTTCAATTAGTGACAATGACCTAAACACAAATGCCATAATTATGCTCCAATTAGATGCACTTAATCATTGAGACGAGACTCTTGAATAAAATATATTTCATAATAAGTGTTACAATAAATAAATTTAAAGTATCCAATGCCTTATCGCGCCAATAATTGCCAATAAATTGAAATTAATTTACTGGAAGGCTTGATCAACAAAGGATGCAATATTTATTGATGAATTTAAATATTCCAAAAGGGACTTTTAATCATTCCGATAATGGGTGTTTTCCCCTTTAAAGCCGGGGCTCTCCGAAGCATAGAGACAATAAATAAAAGAGGTCACTCTGTCTGTGGCAAATTGTCCGCCCAAACCACAGTTCCCGTTCAGGAGTAAGCTCTTTCACTCAATCCGCGTCCGTAATACGTATGAGCACGTCTGGCAGGATTCACCCGCAAACACCAAAAAGCAGCAACACACCCAGTACCCACCGCCCGCTCCGTCCTTGCAACAACAATAATCATTCGCACTCGCAAACAAAATCGCAACAACACATCGACAATGGGAGGCAACAAATAAATTCAAACAATGTGCCGAACGAAATGTAAAGCATAAATATTTGCAAAAGGGCCCAGGACGGGACAGGATAGACGCGAGCCAGCTGAGCTCCCCCTCGGACGTCCGCCATGGCGCCCCTCCCCCTCCCCCTCCACAGGACAGCGACGCGTCGGGCGACAGTCACGTTTCCACTACACGCACATAACGAACTCGGATTGCGCATACGCCGTGTGTGCCGCTATGTATTTACGCATCAAACATATCGCACATGCTGTTCAACCTACAGAGAAAAAATATGATATGTGATAGAAGTACTTGTTATTAGTTTAGAGTAAGAATCATACTTATTTTCATCTCTATATTCAGCACTAAATATGAAATATTTAACATAATATATCCTTGAAACCTCTATATCCCATTCTGCCCATGCATCAAAGGGAATACAAGGGCAGGCCGGAGTCATTCATATTTTAACCTTGCCAAAAACGATTTCGATAGCAGCCAGTGAACATCATCATCAAGACTGCAATCGCCGAAGCAGTGGATGGCTTCGGTGGTGCAGGCTGACAGAGCTGAGGGTGGGGTTGCTGCTGATATGGGCGGTGCAGGCGGGAACATAGCAAACGATTTTCATGTCAACGCAGGCGGGAATTGAATTTCGCGCCAAATGACTGGCGGCAATTTTTCAACGGCTTCTTTTTGGGGCCAGAGCTCCATATCTGTCGGTGCTCCGTATCAGTATATAACCATCTATATATAAACGTATTCCCAAACTGCATCTACGCTTATATAAACATATATGTATATATCAATGTGCGTGTCGGAGTTTGTTCTTGTCTGAGCAACTTGTATATTTAATGCTTAAATTTTTGGCTTTTTCATGTTCACAGTCTGACGCGCCTCAAAAGCCAACCAAGGCGGAATTACACTGAGAGAGGAGTAAGTGCTATCTTTGACTTTTATAATTATTAGCAACTTACATTACCTTTTTTATAGTGTGTGTAAATACTTATCTTTCGTATGTTAGCTTATTAATTTATTTATTCTTAAAAACTATGATTTAAAAATATTTCAAAATTTACAGTGCCTGCTCACACACTTCAGTAAACTTTAGCTGGTTCCCTGGAAAGACTGGGCAGGCAGGCAGGTCCCATTAACAATTTTGGGGCTGGCTAGGATCCACTGGCTGTCTGCCGGTGAAGTGAGTCCCTCTCCGCCGTTCAGCTGCCTTTGACAGCTTTTGTTGGCTTGATTTTTGGCGTTGGCTTTAAATCTACCGACTGTGAATCCGACTTCCTACTCCTTCTGACTTATGACGGAGATGCCCAAAAATGGGCGGAGAACTTTAATTGAAATTTCGCCAGCGATGGAGAGATGGCGACAAGTTGATTTTCCACTCTCGACCAGCGAAACGAATTGGACATTAAACGCTACCGTTGGCCAAATTGCCAGAAGGCCGGCAAACACGGCTGGCAACCGAGTGCAATTGGCGTTAACAAGCGCATTAGATTTTCTGGCCGTTCAGATCCCCGGATGGCAACACCAACTCCAACTCCATCTCCATCTCCATCCAGCAGATAAAACCTCCAAGATCCAAGTCAGTCAGTGGCCAATTTGGCAAGGCTGTTGGGGGAATTGCACTGCCACAGGAGACTCACTGCCACAGGTCTTAACCAACTGCCAAAGCAATTTGCTTGCTGTTTGTCAAGAACGTGTCCCTGGTCTCCGGTCTGGGTGGATCTCGAGCCTGGAGATGGACTCAATCAGCATCGCTCATACGAAGTGTGGCCCAGGAAATGCGAGAGTCCAGTGCTCCAGCTTCAGCTTCGATATTTATAACAAGCAGGTCGAAAAAAAAGCAAAGAAAGGCAACAAAGTAGCAGCAGCAAGGCAAATAAAAACTGCGCTTCAACACGCACATCCCCCACTACCCCATCCCGGGACATACGGGTGAGTCTGTTTGTAGTTTGCAAATTGTAACTAGATACAATTTGTAGCGTGGCTTTGTTTGCTGCTCGCTGACTTATTGCAGGAAGGAAAAGCAGTGCAAAAAGCAAAAGATGCAAGGAGAAAAAGCGCTGCCGGCAACTCAATGCAGACGGTTTCAATTGTGGCACTACACTCAGAAAAACGTATACCTCACATTACTATACACCCAATTCAGATCATATGATTTCATGGCTTTTTTTTTCATAAATTGAAAAAGCGTAAAAAAACATATTTTAATAAATTTATTTAAATATATTCTTGGAGTGTACACGCCTGTTTGTTGTTTGTTAGCTGATTTTTTTCTGTTGCTGGTTGCACCCAAAGTGCGTACTCGTATGTCTGGTTTTGGCCGTGGTTCTGGTTGCAGTTGCAGCTGAAATGCTGAAACCACCTTCCATCTACATCTTCCTGCACCACCGCCTGCACCACTGCCATCGTTCCCAGTGATTTGTTGCATTTCTAATGCGACTGCCGACTGTTGCGGCAATGTGTGTGCACTCGCTGCACTTGTCCCGGCCATGATATGTTTGTGTTTGCATTTTGGCCTCTGAGTGCCACTCTCCCAGCCACTCCCCCTTGCTCTGATGCCACTGATCCTCCCCACTGCCACGGCCAATTTTCATTCTCGTCGAGGGAACTCACTTATGCCGGGATTTCAATTTCGAAGAGCGGAAAGCAGCCCGGCCAGAGGTTTCAATTGCCCAGCGGGCAGGGCACAAGGGCAGGAATAGGGAATGGGAACCGAATAAGCGGAACGAATCCCCAGCTAGATGTCTATCTGCGTGTTAGTGGTAAACTGGCCTCGGGCTATAAAAAAATAGCGTTAGAAAATATTTGATATGCCTTCTTAGAGGTTACGCATAAAATTGGAAAATTCTAAAAGGAACTCTGGTTCTGTAGCAATTATTTATAGAAGCTACAAATAGCCTCTAGAAATTTTTCATAGAACTTGACTTAAACTTTGAGTTGTGATCAAAAAAGTAATCGCTATGAAAGGAGAACAATTATACTTCTAAAAGAGAGAGTTCACATGCCAATAAAAGGTATTGAAATCCATTTAAGCCCATCACCATTATTAAAATGAAAAAGCTGATTAATCCAATCCCTAATCGATGCAAATTAATGACAAATTATTTTCAGATTGCTACCAGATAAGATACTTATAACAACGCTTCAGGAAATGGGCTTGGGGGAATGGTATGCGATGCCCCTCAATTAGCTTCAGCTGACTGCCATCCAATTTACAATTCAATTAACTTTCCAGCAGAGCTGTCAACACAATTCTGTCTTTGCCGAAAAAAGTAAAACGTTCGCTTCATTAGCAAATTCTCGGAAAATTGCACTGACCTGCTAAACGATGGAGCATCTACGTCAGTGAAGTTTAATAGAATGCAGCTCCTTCATGCCACTTGGATCCACTTGCAGTCCCAGTCCCCCATTCCCATCCCCACTGGTGGCCATCAATTGCAAGTGAGGCATTTCATCCCCAAAGCACACACCCCCTCTTACAATGAGAAAAATTTGAATAAATAATAGTTCTAATGTATTTAATATTTATTTTAACAAGTCCTACTTTTCAGTTAATCCTTTACAAACTATGCCACTTCTATCGTAGTTTTATTAATTCCTATATCCTTTGTATTCCTGTTAATTTTTGCAAGTGCATCCTGTCCGCTGGCAGGGTGAAAGCTTTCGCAGTCCTGGCATTAACTGTGGATTACTTAAATGCTTTTTAATTGAAATTTTTCCTAATTTCACTTTGGGGGATCAAGTGCAACCAGCAGCAGAAGCAGCTCACTAAGGCTACACAAACACCAGCCCAGACTGAAGCAACTGGAAGAAGCATGCTGTCAGCATGCTCTGGCGCCTTGCTACCCCAATTCGGAGGGGATGGGCGAGTGGGTGGGCGGATGGTTGGGTGGCAATAGACATGTCTATGGGCGGTGTGGGATGTGGGTCTACTATGTAGAAGAGAAAAGGGAAGTTTTTGCTTGTCTAGCCAGAAACATGGAGCGCAAAAAGTGAAAGCCATAAAAACTAAAAGAAGTAGAAGCAGCAGCAGTAGCAGAACATCATCAATTTCAATGCCGCGCGAGAGTCGCCAACTGGCTGAGTTTTTTCTGCTACTGTTCTTGTTCTTGTAGATTTTGTTGTCGGCCGCCTCGTTTTTCATGACATTGTTGGCTCTCGTCTCTGGCTGGAGTATCTGTGCCTCAGTCTGGGTCTGCACTCAGGAAAAACCACAAAACTCCACTTTCCAAAAAGGAGCAAAATGGTGTGAAAGTAGCTCTTTCTTTTACAAACAAAAAATTAATTCAATTAGGGACTTTGTTTATTACAAAAGGGGTAATCATTTTGTAATTGTAAATAAACAAAGAAATGCATAACATTTTAAGAAACAGATCAAGCTTATAGAAGATTTATTAAATAAACATGAAAAATACAAAATCAAATATTTTGTCGAGTGTTTTATTTGAATTCCGAACCAAAGTCTGAGACGGGCTTGGATTTTAGCTGAAAATCCTTGGTAAAAGCATTTAGCACTGCACTGCATTAAGGCTATGGCACTTTCTTGGCAACTTTCAGGTCCGCAGTGCCCTGGCCCGAGCCCTGGGATGCGTGAATGTGTTTGCTCTTTAGGGGCTTAGGGGCTTTAGGGGTGTCTTTGGATTTCAATTTATCGCCTGATATTTGCCTATGGCACTCACTCCATAAATATGCACCGTAACCGTAATTTGCAGCTCCGATGGCAATTCATCAGAAAACCGAACGGGAGCAGATGTAGAGACGGGAATTGAGATTCTTTTTAGCACACACTCGCCAAGTGGCAAGTGCCTGGGCAAATGCCGGCTCTGCGGATGGCTGACTAACCGAGTAGCGTCATTAGCTTATCTCCTGTGGTCCCATCTAGAAGATATGTATTTGCAGCCGAAAATCCAAGTTCAGGGCCCGAAAGTGCAACGACACTTGCAACTGGAGGATCCCCAAAAGGGGGGAGGCAGCCACCGACCATCGGCAACGGTTCCTTTTGTTTGTTCATTCGTCCGTTGAACTGAGGTCCGTTTGCCGGCTTCAATTTTTCGCATCAGTTCAGCTGTAATTCATACTTCCCCTCCCGATTCGGCTCTTCCACGAAATTTGCCGGCAACTTGAAATTAACATGTTGCAGCAGCGCCAGCGATTTAGGATTTAAGAACCGTTCGGTGCTTCATTTCACAGCACACACGTCACCACACTCCACTTGTGGACTTGCAGAGTGCCCTGCCCTGCCCAATTCCGTTTAATTAGCATGGCCACAGCTGCTTAAGCACGATGTTGCTATTGCGGCTGTTGCTGCTACTCTTCTGATGTTGATGCTGCTAGTTGCTAGTTGCTACGTGGTGTTGCTGCTGCTGCTGCTGCTGCTTCTGCTGGAACCAACTGCTTGGCTTCCGTTGGCTGCGCACGCGCAATTAGCCAAAGCAAACGCCAGCTCAGGTAGTTGACCGAAAGTTGCAGAATGCAACTGAACCCAAATGATTTTGTTACCTTTATTTTCAACCATCTTGCCGTTTGCTTTATACAAAGGAAGGAGTTGTTCAAATAGGACATAGCGCAATGGTAATTCATCAAATCTTGCGACACAATATCGCTGCCATTTCTTAGTCGATTCCGAATTGGACCATTCATGATTCAAGGCTTCAATACCTATTTATTTGTATAAAAATTAGGAGTACAAAAATTAAAGCAGTCATTTCTAAAAATATTGAGATGTAACCTAGCTTGAAATTTGTCAAATATTGGGTCAAATATTGGACAGGTTTTGATTGGAAATAATAGTGCTTGAAAATCTAAGATCGGGAAAGTTATGGTTATATCCCTGAAACAAATAGAAGCCACAACTTGGTGACCAAGCCAAGACCAGGGTGGCCTAAATGCCGACTTTTGTAACACCTTTTAGCCAATATTTCAGACATTTTATACCCGATTTGGAAAGGGAATACCATTTACAAATCAGGGCTCTAACTGGCTTCGATCTGCATCAAAATATCGTGAAAGTCGAGAATTAAAATTTTTGGTAGATTTTTGGTCAAAATCATGATGTTACCCCTTTAAAAATTTTCGAAAATTGGGTCAGATTTTAGTTGGCCAGGTTTTGATTGGAAATAATAGTACTCGAAGATCTAAGATCGGGAAGGCATGCCGTTTGCCGATCGGATAAGTACAAGCCAAGTTATAGCTAACTTTTGTGGACTAATTAAGACGAAGGCTCGTGCTGACCGAGTTAGTGTCGAAAGGCAATCTTTTGAGTCACTTTTTAGCAAATATTTCAGCCATTTCGGAAAGCGAATGCCAATGATACCAATAATAAATAAAAATGTTGATAAAAAAAAGAATTCAACTTTCAAAGACAGGAAAAGATATGTAATAAAGTGCAGATACATTGAATGCAAAATGGATAGAGAATTCCTAAAGGCATTCGATCGCATTACCACAAATCCCAGAGCCATGGAACCAGTTGGAAGCCCAATAAAACCGCATCCCCGGGCGCTATATATAGAAGATGCATCCTAAAAATAGACGGGGTCTTAAATGATTTTTGCTCATTAGAGCGTGCGTGTTGCTGGCAGCACCAAACAAAAAGTGACAACAACTAAAACAAAAGCTCTGCAGAGAAGAAGTTGCAGTTGCAACCACTTCTGCTGCTGCTGCTGCTGTAGTTGCAGTTGAATTTTCAGTCGGGTCCACATTTTCTACATGACGCTGCGAATGCCAGGAACATAATAAAATCATGTAATGGACTGCGCATGAAAAACAATGCAAAAAGCGTTGACAACATGACCATAGGGTGGGGTGTCCAGAGGTGTGTGTGTGTGTGTGTGTGTATCTGTGTTGTTACTATTTTGCAGAATAATGTAATAAAAATAGCATGCCAAGCATTGGCCAACTAGCCATCCAGTTACACTTGAAAAATGGGCCAAGAGCTAATTAACAATCTGTAGGGAAGTTAAGATAAAAGATATTTTTCTGTGCAATTATAAGAAAATCTCTTCTAATTATAAATATAATTTTAAACGAGATATCAGGAAATTGAATAAATATAAGTTTATTAGTTTAAAATAAGTAAAAACTAGAATTATATTAAGTTGTAGATGTTAAATGCATTTTTCCTTTTTGAATTCCAAAAAATTATAAGAAATAACCAATTACATGTAAATAGTATCTGAGAATAATCAATGTTTACATTTTTCCAAGTGTGTCTAGGCGGTAAGCCATGATGACGATCATGCCGATCAATAGCCGGCAGACTGAAGATGGCACAACAAAAGACTTTGGACACAAACTCACGCAGGCAACTGGGGAACTTGGAACTGGCAACCGGCAACTGGCAACAGGCAACTAGCGAACTGGCAAAAGAAGTCTGGAATGCCAAGTATCGTGTGCTGAATGCATGCCAAGCATACATGCCACCAACCATGCCCCGCTGACCATCCTGGGAAGTTGGCCCTAAAGACTTGGCCCGGCCAGCATTGAAAACGAAAACTGTTGTGCCGACATGAGCACGACAAAGCCATGGCCTCGACTTTGGCCAGAGTCCTCTCTCGGGAGTTGGGATATGGGATATGTGTAGGGATCTTGTGGGATATGGCCAGCAGCAGCCTAATGGCAGCAAGGTCTAGCATTGTGCCGACGCCGCCGCAGCGGCCGCAGATACTCAGATACACGCGCCAGATACAGATACATCTACAGAAGAGGCTTCCACATATGGGGAGTTGGTTTATGAGTTGCCCAGTGCCTAAGTGACACAAAACGGCGGCTAAATGATGTGCAGATAGTTCCAGCCGAGTTCTATAAATAAACAGATGTCGAGTCACTCCCCGGCCCAGACGGCTAATTAAAATGAAAGTTTCAACTGAGATTTATTTGGTGCCTTCGGGAATAAACAAGCCAAGAATATTGTAAATTTTATTTCGCAAGTTCAGATTGAGATAAGGTGCTTAAGATGAATGCTTGTTTTAGCCAAATTTGGGCCGACCATCTTTCATTCCAATTGGTTTCGGTCTACGGAAAAAGATTTATTTTTAGAAAACATGTTTAAAAGAAATATGAAGTCTAAAACGAAAATCTACAAAACAATGGATTAATAGAAAATAATTAATAAAATATAATATGATAAATAAAAATATTAAAAAAATATGTAAGAACGCTAATTCAAGTAACAAAAATAATATTATAAAAGACTATAATTCAGAAATAAAATTTAATGAGTCAATACCTATATATAAAGTCCATGTAAATTATATCCACTATATGTCCACGATCTACTTCGACTGAGATGATAAACCCAAATTAAAATGATCATCGTCAGAGAAAAAATAAAAGACCCTAGCTCGTGAAAAACCCGCTGACTAAGCCCGACTTAAAGCCAAGAACCAAACCATTAGTCATCATCAGCGTTTCGATCGGGGTCGTAATCGGAATCCGAAAAGGTTCTGGATGCTTTTTTCGCACACTTGCTTTTTGCAATTCTTGCTTCATTTTTTTGTTTGTGCAACGCACCTTGAGAGTGGCCGACATTTATCTTGATTATTGCCACAGACGCCTCCCGGTCGGGCCAACGTTCTGAGGGCGACATAATTTATGCAAACCAGGCGGGCTATGCTGCATGCTGCACGCTGCTTTTGCTGCTGCTGATTCTGCCGTTTCTGCTTCTGGGAGAAAGTGTGATTCACCTCATTGTTACGGGCACGAGCCGAGGAAGTAGCATCTTGGAGGTCAGCCGAGTTCATCGTCAACGGCTGGCATCTGTGAGGTATTTTAGCGCATTCGAGTATGTATAGCAAATGCCAATTTAGAAAGTAAAAACAAATGATTAACCGAAAATGGCGCAAACGTCGGGCTTCTGGCCGGGCATTACTTTCATTCACTTTTCGGTTCGAGCTTTATAACTGTAATAAAGCGAAGCTTGATGCTCGCGGAGAAGTGTGGAGAAGATACGTAGATACATAGATACTACCTGACACGGGTTCAAGGTTTTCTGCCCATCCAGAGCCATGATCGCCGTATAAAAAATATTCTTGTGCCATTTCAGCCATTGTTTGATTCTTGGCTTGGTTTGTTTTTTTATTTTTCTGGAGAGCTGTATTGTCTCTTCGGCAGGAGAGTTCATTGCACCCCCAAACCAAAGGTCTTCGAATCTAATATGAGACCCTAGCCGAAGCTCTTCTCACGCAATGGGCGCAGCATTTTGGTTTGGCTTTTTATTTTGGGCCCAAGTCGGGGGACTTCATCATTAACAAGATGTTCTGATAAATGATTAATGGACCAGTCCAGCGTCGCGGCTAGAGTTACGGCATAAACAAATGAGCTGTGCCCGTCCACGAACGGTGATGAGTGAAAACTTTCTCCGATTTACGATTTACTTTCTGTTTCGCGCTCTTGTAAACTGTCGCCGCCGACTTAATTTTAGAATCTGAAATCTGAACTCGGCTTGGCCCGCGGTTTGTTGCTATTTTCATCCACATTTGCGACTGCATTTTGCGACTTCACTTTCGCTGCACTAAAACTTCTTTACGAACTGGGGCCATCAAAAATCCGAAAAATCCGTCAATGAGTTTCAGCTTTTGTTTCGGATTTTTGCGCATATGTCTGCATATGCAAATGACTTTCACTTCACTTTCGTTCATTAGGCGAGGCATTCATATTCTTATTCTAATGGGCCGATCTTCGAAAGGTGATCGGTGGTGGATCGGTGAAAGGTGCCGTGCTGCCGTATAGCTGCCGGATGATTGTGCCACGCCTTCTCCCAATTTTTCAAGCGGCAAGGAGATTCTTTTGGCAAGTGCGCAATTATTATTCAGCGAAAACTTGTTTCGGCCCCATAATTAATTTGAAATAATAAACCAAATGCCGCATAATGTTTATTACAGCTCGTTTGGCTGTGCAATTTGCATAACAATCAAATTAAAAGTGGCCATAGACGAGTGGCTCAAGCTGAAGACTACTCCTCCTCCTCCTTCTCCTTCTCCAGCTACAACCTCCTCCTCCACCTCTATCTCGGATCCCCAATCCACAATCCCCAAGAACCCAATGCTCCTTCTCCAGTGAAGAGCATGCAATTAAATGCTGACGTTCGTTGTTCGTTCGAGCTGCCCGGCCCCGAAGCAATGCTTTCAATCAATGCCAAAATTTGCCATTTGATTTCACTTGATTGATGTACAAACACTGCACTAAACCTAGCCATGTTTTTGAGGAAGAGAATATCTTCTGGCTGCCGCTAATTAGCTAGAGAAGAGGGCCGGCCGAGGCGGTGGGGGGCCCATCCTCTGAATTGGCAGCTGCGTGCTAAAATTGACACCTTTACGCAGCGCTGGCCACGCAGGTTCATCAAAAGTCCGCAGGGTGACTGGGCAGATTCTGCACTTGCAACATCCACACACAACTGCAGTAACTGCAGCAATAGCACAGCACAAACGATGTCGTTTGTTGTTGGTTCTAATCGATTTCTCCAACAAACACCGAGGCGGGAACAAACAAGCGACTCTCACTAAGCCCAAACCCGGCAGTTGCAATTGCAACTACACCACCATTCTACAGATGTAAGTGCAACTGCAACAGCAACAGTTGTTGCTGCGAAAAATTCCAAAATTTATACGCGTTTTTTTTCACAGCTTTCCAGTGGGTGCAGCCAAAGATGCTGCCATGTGAGTGCGTTTTTTGTTCGTTTTTTATTAATCATTTGTTCTAGGAATTTACTGCATTTTTATTGAGGCTAACCCGAAAGGCACTGTGGCCCTGTTGGCTCTGACTTTGACTCTTACTCCGCCTTGGCTCGAAGTCATCCGGAGTGGGGATGGGGATTATATTGCGTCTCCACTCTTCAGGCCATGTGCTAAACTCAACGACAAACAGGTTGCCTCCGCCCCGCCCGGTTCCTGTGGTTTTTGTTTGCCAAATTTAAACAACAACAAGGTGGCAGGGGCAGAGGCGGGTTAACACCAAAAATCGGATACATTTAAGGGGTTACTATGCTAAATTATTACTTAACAACATATATATTTTTATACAAACAATTAAGTAATCATTTTAAGTAAGAGTTCTTGTCTGAATGGTGGCGTTACCACGAGACCTGAGAGATATTATCATTTACACATTGTAGTAGGAAACTTTTTAATGAAATAAATATACCCTTTGAAAGAGTATTAGCATGTCCATCTCGACTGTAACTCGCCCAGTGGTGGTGCAGCTGTTTGCGCTGCAATTTGGGTCATTTGAATCATATGCATAAAGTTCTCGACTCGAGCTTCCCACAATAGAAATTTCCATACGAAAAATCGAATATCAATGATTCGATCGGGGCCCTGAGAAAACGACGAAAGTCCCCAGGTCCGGGGGGGAAAAGAAAGGTTTTATTAACCATAAACCAGGCTCATCAGCAGTAACAGGAAATAGAGACCATATATCAAAATGGTTGTGGCAACAAATTTGCAGCTTGTTGCTGTCAACGGTTCTCGGCTATCAGCTTGCAACCTCTCCGATTCTCCTATTCTACAGCTCTCAGTGTCTCAGTCTCAGTCTAAGTCTCAGTCTCAGTCTCAGAGACTATTCGGTTATCAGATACGCCACGCCGGGCAGAGAGATGTTTCTAATTTATTTGCAACAACAACGTTACATCTTATCAACAACTAAATGACACAGCCGCTTAAATTACAAACACGCAAAATCCAAGCTGCGAGCTCCCAACTCCTAAATCTCTGGCAATGTCCAGGCTAGCTGAATCTCTCTAGGAAGTGGACTTGGTCTCCGGAGTTGGAGTTGGAGCTGGAATTGGTGACATTGACACTGAGGCTTTCAATTGTGGCGCTCGCATATCGAATGCGAGGAAAATAGGAATGAGCCGGTAAGACAAGTTTCGCGAATTGCATCAGAGTTTGGCCAATCCGATCCGCACGAATAGGAGTCCGAGAATCCGAGGAATCGGAGGACGGGGCCAGGGCCAAGATCCAAGCCGATCCAATATGATGTAATAAGCATCCAACAAGTTGCCAGCCGAGGGGCGAGGGACGATCAAAAGCGCATTAAGACTGTGGCAAAAGTAAACAGATTCTGAGCCACTGAGGAGAGTTGGTAGTAGGTACGCTGAAAAAAATATGCTTGTGAAAAAGTCAATAATACAGGTTTATTTACATAAAACATAGCAGTTGGAAGCTTAATTGATACTCCATTCAAATTTAATTATCGTAATCATTTGGCGATTAATAGACTCGATTTTAATTTCTTTCCATTAATTTCCATCATTTAATTATTCACCTTGTATCTTGTTTCAGTGTAAAGAAGGCTCACCAGGCAACATAATTTGCCATTTTAATAAATGCAACTCAGTCTAAAAATAGCTTTAGAACGCATCGCAAAATGTTGCCTCACTGGTTGCCAGCAACATGTTGCAAGTTGCTAGTTGCCAGCTGCCACTCCGCAGCAGTTCCGCATCTGATTCACAGGCTCCGATCGAAGTCCGGGGAGCAGCGATTGAAAAAAAAATAAAATAAATAAAAAACAAATGGATTCCTTACCTGACACAGCCCTGGGCTGGCGGAAGTATTAGGCAGAGCAACCTGTTGCTATTGCTGCTGCTGCTGCTGCTGCTGCTGCTGCCCATGCGCAATTACTTCAATTTGAGAATGTTGTCTGCACTTTAGATAACGAAAAAAGTAACTGGATTCGAGGCAAGTAAGTGCGCGGAGACTCATGTTTAAAAATAGCAGATGCGCCGCGACTGATTCACTCCGATTATAGATTTTATAGAAGCCCATTCATAAGGCCGGGGTGCAAAGGTACTACCAGATTACTTACCACATCCGCCAGGCGTCGTCAGTCGTCAGATCGCCAGATCGGGTAATTAATGATCGAACTTAGTGTAGAATGAAAATAGCAAAAGCGTGATTCAATTAGTCGGCCAATTGCTGATGAACTGTTAATTGAGTTTGCTGATATTTTATTTTTTTTTTCTATTGTGGTGCTCCCGTCATTTGTTTGCATTTAAATTGTCTCATTTCCCCAGTCTTGTGCTCTTGCTCCAGACTGAAAACCCACTACCACTACTACTGCCCCCGGGGCCAGATCGTCGAGCGGTGGCAATTGACACAGAAAGTAAGCCAAAAACCGCCTAAGCGCCACTTGAATGACCAGACCAGTGTCGGCAACATTTTGGCCAAAACAATTGTTGTTTCTGCCATTCCACAAACACACACTGATACACAAAAGCCAAACACTTGTCGACGCCATCGACGAAGTGAAGAGTCAGCCGAATCCAATCCAAGCCATTCCATTCAAATCCATTTCCTCGCGTGCACTCGTCAAATGGGTCAGTCGACAAAAATATTTGAACGATTCAAATCCGCGAGATAACTAATGAAAATCTTTGATTATCGGGCCGTGGCACGTTGCCGGTTGCCTGTTGCCTTTTGCCAGTGGCTAGTTGCCATGTTGCGTGCGTGTTTGCCTTCCATCGAGCAGCCGGTTGCACAATCCGACTTTAATCTGCTCAAGTTGCCTCTGATTTTGGCAACTGTTCATTCCGTTCATTAGGCAGACGCATGTACGTGAAAAGCAAAATTGTCCATCTCGCGAATTTGAATCGCAAATTTTGCCGTTAATCAAACAACATTATTTTGCCAACCAATCCATCGAATCCAATCCAGCTTAAGTCCTCGGCTGCCGAATGTAACCATAATCAGCATCACCACAGGAAAAATTATTTTTCAAGGTGAGTTTGTTAAGCAATTAATTGTAATACAAGTTGACTTTATTCACAACATTTGTAAATATTGTCTTGATCAGTATTCAGAGAAATAAGTGATTAAAATATATGACAATTATTCACAATTGACTTTGAATGGAATGGTTAGAATGTTTACAGCACGCTTTTAAGAATAATAGAAGCATTTGCAGTATTTTAATTGTTTCGACTGTGGCTTTTGATGTCTGAATTAATTATAAAATTAAGAATTTAATTTTTCTACTCTTAACACACAAAACCACAAATGAAATTAACATTTCCCCTTTGCCAGGTGATATTAGCCATGAATTTTTGACTTTTAAATAATTATTTCATAAACATCGAAATCAATCAGAATCTGTGTCTAATTAATTTGAAAACTCTCGGCAACCCGTTATCAAAAGTTAATTGCGAAAACGATCCTCTAATTGGAGTGCACTAAATCATAAATTCTAACGCCATTTGTTTGTTTGAAATTCTTTGGCTTTTTGTAGAAGGTGCTGGTTTTTGTTGCCCCAAGATACCGAAAGAGCAAAATGTTCTGCACCATTTGGTCATTCACCATCGATCTTCGTCGGACAAAAGAAAGACGACCTTCAGCGATGGGCGAAAGCTAAGGCCGCTTTCCACGAGCCAACTCTATGCTCCATTCCCGGCCACTAAGCCCATAAGCCTTTTAGCTCTGCAATTGTCCGCGAGCGCTTGCGCCCAATTCTATCGGTTTCAGACAAAACACTATGTTGGCAAAGCGGGCTAGAAATGAAAGGCTTTTGAATTTGTCTAAAAAATATGTATTTATGTATGTTTGGCCACTCCATTCAGTTCGCAGCAGAAGAAGAAGCTTTCACGCCGCCCCAAACAAAAATCAAAAAATCGCCACAGCTCCCCGGCCGGCTATCTAATTTATCTCAATCGCATTTTATTTAAATTGAAAAACTCAATTCGATTTGGCAAACGAATCACTTGGGGCCAGCATAAACGGCCGGAACGACACAAACATATTGAAATGTATGCAAATATACAGCGTTTTGATAAATTTCACGCGATTAGCATCTGAATGGGCGCGAGGCGGCGACAACACTTGCTACACGTCTCAGTTGTGTGATGTTTAGGTATATCCCGCACCTTTATCACTCAAAAAATATATATAAATACAATTTGAGTAAATTTTAATAAAATATATAAGTTTTACCATGTATAAATACATAAAAATCTGTTTATTTCATGAAAATGCATGTTGAATAAATTATTAATGCCTTATTAGTTTTTTCTCCGTGTCTTTGATGGGTCACTTAATTTGTGACCCTTATCAATGTGGGCAATGTTGTGAATATGTTTTGCGCTTGTTTGGCGGGCAATTTTATGCATTAATTAATTAACATGGATCGACCGATCGGCCGGGCAGTTCGTTAACCCACAAATTGGCAGAAAAGACAGCAGAAGCCGAATCAGAATCAGGAGCCTGGAGTAGCGTCATCTCCCATATAATTTGGTGACATTTTAAAGCAATGCTTGGACTTAACTTTTGTGTTGTTTGTTTTAAATTCGATTTTATTGACACTAAATGTATGATCTGTAGATTAAGGGTGCCGTTTGATCGTTATTCTGGGGTGTTAAGTGCCACTCGGCGCTGTAAAAATCTCATTTGAAACAAAAGACTTAGGACACGAACTTGATGGTAATTTTATTGCAACTTTTGTGACTCACTTGGAATGGCATTAAATATGAAGTTCTATTTATGGCACATGTCGCCGATTTGTTTGTTGCAGAAGTTCCCAAGGTCCAAACCGTTTTTTGCAGGTCGTTAGCCCGCCGCCCATCCGCTGGCGATTATCTGCAAATTGGTTTTTTGGGTCTTTGGCGCTTCTGCAAATCTCGGATAAGAATCAACAAAACGGTTCTTAAGTCAACGACTTGCTCTCTATCTTGCTTTTATTCATTCTTGGGGCGTGTCTGCGATCTAGAAATGTCGCCACGCCAGCGTCGTTTTGTAATTCAAATTAATTTTGTAATCAGTTTATAAATAGCAACTGGGAAAAAGCATAAAAGTTAGTCGCCGCTGATGGTGAGTCAGTAGAATTTATGAACCGACCACTATCATCTATGCAAATCCCCCGGTCAAGGCAATAGTTAATTTGAAACGCAGAGTAAACATAATAGCAATTAAGGAACTATGAAAACAAATATCTTCATAAGCTCAAAACTGATAAATGGAGGCTGAAAACAAGATTCTATGGGGTTTTGTTCTGCCGGCTGGCTGGCTAGCTGGCTGAGTTCTTCTACGGATTTGCAAACGGCTTACAAGGAATTCATTAATTTCTTCTTCTGTTTTCGATATTTTGTCATCAATCAGAAATAACTTTCAACGCACGCCGTTTCCAGTGTTCAATGAGCCAAACAATTTGTGGATATTCCTATGGTTTGTTTTTTATTTTTCAAAATACTTTTTGGTATCTCTAATGACTGACTGACTGACTGCTCTGCGAACTTCATTAATTGTTTTATAAATATGCCGAATTAATTAATTTAAAATGCCATTAATTACGTTTTAATAACTCATTTGAAGACAAAGAAAGCAATAAATTCCAAGTCTTGGTTTAAAATTACCAGAAATTCGCAAATAGAAATAGCAAAAAGAGAATTGAGAAAGTTCCAGGCGAAAGAATCGAATGAATTCATCGTCCAATTAATGTTGCTAATGTGAAACTTTAAGCTAAAATTTATTTCAATTTTTATGACCTGCCAAAAGAATATATAAACGCTTATTTTTAAAGGCATCTAAAGTCGAAGGCCAAGAATGTTGTTTCATGAAAAAATCTCTAGCTCTAAAGATGACTGAGATTTCTAGGGAAAAACGATAAGCTTTACGAAATTGAAATTCTTTACTGCCACACAAAATCACTGCACCACAAATTTAATTATTTCCCCGCATATGTAAATGCAATTTCATACTGAACTAAATGTGAAATTTCCCATTTGTCAGCCTGAATCATACATAGGTGAAATTTTTGAAAACTTTTCTAAAACCGGAATGACGTATAATCAACCAAGATAAGCAGCCACAGCAGTGAAATAAATTAGAATATAAATGACAATCATAAATTCAAAATTGAACTTTAATTTCTTTTGGCATATTTAACGCTCTCAGTCATGGCCATTCTCCATGGCTATTCTGCCACGACTATAACGACAACAAACCACTAATCTTGCTGTTCTCTGATTTTTTTTAATTGCCTGGTAGTTACGCCCCCATTTGTGGCATGCTGGATGCAATTCGTCTACGTCAGACGAGGCACTAAAAATAAAATGCCTCCTGATCTGTTTTGTTCTGGCCAGTTCTGGATCGTTGGGGGAATTTCATTTCATTTGCGCGAGCCCGAGATGATGATGCGCTTCGAGGTAAAGTGACCACGACACGCATCGTTTTATGCGACTTTGGGTTAATTAAGCGGCCCGGCCAGGTGTTGTCGGTAAGTGGACGTACGGACTGTGGGAGTTCCAGACCCGGACCGACCCAGTTTCCAGAGGAACAAAGCCACGAATTAGGTTCACCTCAGGCACGACGCCCAAATGGTAAACGTGTGTCTGTCACTTTAAGCCCGACAAATAGTTCCCGTTGGCACTACCTAGATACGTCCGCGGGGGTGGAGAGGCAAATCTTGTCAAGCTAAGCGAAATATTTTGCAAATAGATTCGCAACAGTTTAGCGAAGAAGGAACAAAAGAAGAGATTCTATATCTATTTCGTTCAAGCGTGGGTCAAACCGAAGTCAGTCCGAGATATAAATGTATCTCGCATGTGCGAGCGGCTGCCTGGAGCGCCTCGCACTTGGCCCGGCGTTCTAATTAGCCATGCCAGGCACAGTTTGGTATTTGCTTTGTGCACAAGCAAAAATGTCAGCTGTGAGCGGGCTTCGTTGGTGAAGTGGAGCCGTTCCCCCGCCTCCGATCCCCTCCTGGTCGTCTCGGGTCTTCCCCATTCAGCCGTTGCCGATGGTAATAGTGATGGTGATGGCAAGTCGAAACATACAAATTAGAGCAAATACAAACGAATACAAATAACAAATTGCTTGGCGCATGGTAACAAAAGTACCGTTACAATTCAACCAGGAATATGGCTAAGATAAAAAGGCAACGGGAGAGAGAACATATTTTTACACCCAAAGAAATGATTGGTAAAAGTCAACATAAGACAAAATTATTATTACTTTATTTCTTTTATTTAGTATCCTTATAGCAATAAATATATTATTAAATATATTAAGATCCTTCAAGACTATGATTCAGACAGTTTAAAGTAAAACCTTTTCGAATAAAATCCCCTAGAACTTTATTATATTATTTAAAACATGAAAAGTATCTGCAAAAAGTGACTTTATTTTCTAAGTAAGATAACCAAAACTAAGCTCTTCTTTCCCTAAGAATTACTGCAAGTGTATAGGGTTTTGTTTTAGGTCTGGATTCGATTTTTATGACTGTTTGAAAGTTTTTTTTCCACTGGGTGAAAAGTGAATGGCAGCTCAAACTCAAAAAACGGCTCACAACTATTTTTGGGCTGCGACTGGCCATTCTGAAGCGTGATCGAATTGACAAAACAAGGCGGCCACAATGCAGGCCAAAAACGGAGCATGGCTTCCAGGTAAACTAACGCGATTATTATGAAATTAATGCAATTGGCCTTGACAGCCGTAGGGGATAGTTTTTTTTTTTTACCATTATTGTGTATAAATTTATAACGTGACTGCGTGCGTAAAAATCATGTCAATAGAAAAGCCATTAATAATTGAGGCATGAGCCGAGAGTCATACTACATATAAATATTACTACCATTTATATTCCCGGGCGTGGGTGATTTTTTTTATTTTGTCGTACTTTGTCCGTCATGTGTTTGGCCAATTAGCGGCTGTCAAATGTTGTTGACTCTTGTCTTGCATGGTTTTTTGGTTTGTCGTTTTTTTGCTGTTTTTGTTTTGAGCTGGCCAAGAGCGTGACCCTGACACTGAAGATGGGTTTGACAGCCGAAGCACTCGAGGCGGATTTGGATTTGGGCCCAAAGCCCCGGCGGAGTGGGAAGATGACGTTGACGCCGCGCCGCCCGGATCAAATGTTGAGTGCAGCCGCCTGCAGTTTACGAGCCTTCAAATTCCTTAAGCCTTTAATGAACTCGAAAGGAGCTCAGGCAGGCTCAAGCTCAATCTTCAGTCCCCAACGAACGAACATATCCATTAGAAGACACTCACATGATGCGGATGCGGACATTGAACCTTTAAATAGAGCCCAGGTGGGATGGCGAAGAAAACACAAAAAGCCGGGCTCCAAGTGATGCGAAACAAACGAAAATAAGTTAGAATTGAAAACTGGTTTGCTTTTAGTTAGAACTTCAATTCAGCAAAAAAATACAAATAAAACGAAAGACTAAACAAAAAGCAAAACTCTTACTCGTATTAATAATTAGGCAGGCAGAACCAAAGGCCAAGAAAAATGCCTAGCTGAGAATGAAAATTTCCTGATGTATTCTTGGCTTGCGAAATGAGATGTCTGTTTAGATTCCAGTGGACAATAGATAGATGGCCACACACTTATCTTCCGAAATAGATTTATGATCCCATTAGGAGAAAGAGCTCATCTTCACAGCCGTTTCATGGCATTGATATTCTAATTCACTGATTATATTGGGCACTGTCCGGACGCAGATTTATGAATAGACTCTGCCGGTCGCCGATTGCCGGTTGCCGGTTGTCATGCCCTCGTTCCTGAACCCAAAAAACAACATCGAGAATCACGAGAAGTACACTCTATGCGATACGAGTGTATCTAATACCCCTCGAGTGCCGTGTAATCGTTCTGTGAATCACAAAAGCGGATTCGGTTTCGAGTTCGGATTGTATAGGATTCCGATTCTAGTGGGGTCTCGTGGCGGCAAACGGAAATATCTAGTTAAAAGAGCCTTAACCTATGACACAGAAAAAAAGTTATTTATATTTAGAACAATATTTTAGTTTATATACCCATTTATCCCGATACTTTGGGGATGTGAATCCATAAATATTTATCTACATTTGAAAATTAATAAATATATATTTGTTTAAATATACAACCCTTTCTCTCAGTGATCTGCTGCATGAGTTCACTGTTGCATAATCGTTTCAGAGCAGAACTCTAAGACCCCCGATGCCAAAGAAGATTTCTCAGATTTCGCCAATAATCGCACAGACATGCTCCATGTCTATGAATTATTGTTTTGACTAATTGTCTGGGCGAGTGCCCGCCAAGCTTCAGTTTCTGCCGGCTCTAAGCCCCACGCTAAGAGTCTCCAGGCCTTAGCCACTGATGATTATCTATCGGACTTGGCTAAGAGACCAGGCTCCGATCTTCGAGCGAAACCGAAGATCGACCTGGCCAAAGGCAGCCTTGAGGCATTTTGCAGAAGGCAATAATACAAAAGCCAACAAAAGCCAACGGCGGCGGCAAATCGTCAAATTCAATTAAACTTAAATACTTGTCGAAGCAATTTGCTGCCCCAGCATGGCTCATATTTGCTTTGCATTGAGCCAGGTTTATTGAGCCAAAGTTTTGTATTTATCTCTGATGTTCGATGGCCGATGGTTCGACGGTCGTTTCTAATTGATTCCCTCGAATTGGCCGTGTAACGATGATTTTTAGTTAGTACGGAAGCCGGAAGTGCACTGAGCTGACTGAACATTGCGGCGTACTTTGACGGCACACCCTGGAGTGGCTACTGTACGGTGCACACACCTATCTAGACTCCCACGCCGCCAAACTGTTTTGAAGACTTGGAGTGCCTGAGCGACATTCGCGCACGCGCAGCTCTAACAAATTTACGAGACTGCGGCAAACGGGCGACAAATTATGCCAAATGAAAAGAGGCGTGACTGGGTTGGCATTTATGCTCGTTTCGCTACGCCCTTTCCCTGCTCACCCTCCCCCTTTGGGCCCCTACCACCCCCCATTTCAGCCGCCAAAAAAATGTGCCGAAAGCCGTAAAAAAAAGCCACAAAAGGGTGCCCGTACAGTTGAAAAAATACTTGCATACTTAAGCAGTAGGCTTCTGTAAAAAAAATGGAGTACACTTTAGATTACGCATACTGACATATACCTATTTTATAGAACCATTTTTAGATTGAATCTATTCGATCCCTGTTTCTAAATCTAACCAACAGTGTTTTTCCAAAGTGTTTGAAAACTATATGGAACAATGTAGATAAATGCAAATATAAAAGTATAGATTGGTGGAACAGTAGTCGCCTACTTGTTACTACACAGCATTAAGATATTTAAAATCACCCGAAGTTGGAGGCGGCCCACGTACAGTGGGTGGGCGTTCGGTTGGGTTTAGTTGATTTATTCGCGCGTTTTGCTGGCGTTTCTAATGCGACAATTACAGCGGGCAGTCGCCAGATTGGAGGCTCTCTGGCACTCGCTGGCTGATTTATGGCCTCACGGGGAATTTCACATTGCTATTTGGCTATTTAGCTATTTGGCTATTTGGCATTTGGCACACAAATGGCTCACGCAGACGCCCAAATGACGACGGCGCCCCAAATAGGTAAACTTTTTTTTGTTTTTTATTTTATTAGAATAAAAAACGCCTCGGGGCAGCGACGCATCTCTGCGCGGTGTGTGTTTGGCCTGTTGAGTAAATATGTCAGATTCGGATTCGGTGTCTACAGGTAATTGGGCTTAAACACCAAGGCAAGCCAAGCTCTAGACTGTCTACCTGTGGCAGCGAATCTTTGATTAATTCCCGGCCTGTCGAAACTGATGCAAATTCATAGGGAACCCCGGGCTGTTTGCTTTACGGTTCATTCATGAGAAATGGCTTTTAGTGTTATGTAAACACTCCACCCGGCAGCAGCAAAATATCAACAGCTCCCAATTCGCACAGCATTTTGAAATGTTTGGGTATAAATCAGAATTTATGCAAATTTCTGACCCAAACAGCATCGAACACGGCCCCCAAAAAATAGGGAAACACAAAAAAAACACAAACAAACCAGGCACAACATAGAGATCTGTAAATATATTTACAGTTAGAGGCGTTATCGCCGAGTCGAGTGTGCAGTGGATTGGTTTTTGGTTTTTCAAGTTTTTTTTTCTTGTGAAGTTTTATTTTGAGATTGGGAAAGTGGCCAGGTCGGAGATCTACAACTCCGGCTCATTGCCAAAAAGTTCAGTGAACCCTACGATCAGCCATCTGCGATCTTCTCAGGCCCTATTGAAAGATGCTTAGCGGTCTTGGTCCGCCAGTGGCACTCATTAAGGAAACATAACTCTAATTCTGCCATGGACCCGGTGCTTCTGTCTCTGGTTCTATCTCTGGTTCTGGCCGATGTCTCCTCCACTTTTTAATTATAATTCCAGTGCTGAGAACTTGCCCCGACACTCTTCGCTTGTTACGTGATCTGGCCACTAACCCCCTGCCTTGGGTAATGGGCACTGCCCCTACCCTGTCACTGCCTCGTCCCCTCTTCTGGATGTGACCATACCCCACCCCTTTTTTGGGCCTATTCCCCGCAAAATGTCTGGGTCGTCCGTCGCGGTTAACGTACGACATGAACCCTGGGAGAAAAAAAACTAGGTACCTATATAAGTTTACTATTAAATAAGGATAGATAAGTTAGCTGAGAAATATTTAAATAATTATTTAATCACCCATAAACAAAAATTGTCTTACTCAATTGCTTCTTTTCTAAGACTCTAATATTAAAAGATCTTAAATCCAGATATTCAAAAACTACATAAATGATAAAGTCAAAAGATGTTCAAGTGATTTATCGAAGAACTCTTTTTTATAAGTAAACCAATTAATAAAAACTAACATTTTCATTTAAAATCAAATATATCAAAACTCATTTTTCCTCAGTGCTCTTTTTTATCTAATCATCGGCAAGGGGACCGCGGACTCTTCCAGTCCCAAGCACTATAAAGGTTATGAATAATCTGTTTAATTTGAATGGCCGTTCCAAGTCCCAGTCCCAGTCCCAGTCCCGGACTTCTGTTTATTGTTTTATTCAACCCAAAATAAAGTAGCGGCTGTTAAACTCACGTCAAGTGCTCTGTTCTATTCTTTTCCGTTCTAATCCGCTCTTTTCTTCTAATTCTAATTCTAATTCTATTTCCATTTCATTTTTAATTCCATTCGTGGGTTCTGTCGGCAGATAGGGCGGTGTACGCATAATGGCAGCTGGCTGCTGAGATATTAAAATAAATCACCGACTAAACTGGGGACAATAATAGTGGTAGTTTGATTAGTACCGCTCGAAATTGGGATAGGCCCAAAAAAAAAAAGAAACGACCATTCTACGGGCAGGGGAAGACTGAAAGCTTTTTTGTGGCCTTTTACGATCCCGGGTAGGGAAATCCCAGCTATCCTTTAGATTTGCAAGAACTCAATCTGATAGTTATTCGTTACCACTTAACCCATTTCCTGTGTGTCCATCATTAACAGCCTCTTCGGCATCTGGTTAGGTTTTCGTCCGTTTTATGGATCCTGGATGGAGGCCGCACCGAGCCGGTCTATGATGCCATACCATTTCGGTTTCTGTGCTTTTTTGCCAATTCCTAGAAGGGCATTGCCGGGTAATGAGAAGTGAGGAATTGCCGCTGGCTGCATTTTGAAGACACACTTAAAAGGTTTTTGTTTCTTGCCACATTTTGATTGCATCAATAAAAAGTCAGCGCTGGTTGCCTCTTTAATGAGCGGCCGCGACAGCGGCGGTAGTGGAAAGTTCTAGCCAGATCTCTCTGGTCCTCGGCCGCAGATTGACAATGGAAATGAGGTACCGAGTTTTATTTATAGCATCTCCTAAGCGTTGCCATTAAAGCGCTCTTCCAGTTTTTGGGGTTGGGGTCTTGTCAGTTGGGGGTTTGGGGGTTTGGCAGTGGGCCCAATGCCAATTAATTGGTTGCTGTCTTTGGCCAAACGCTGCAAGGATGAGGATGGGATCAGGCAGCTGCAGTTTCCCGGTGTCTGGGCTCCTTGATGAGAGGCGCCAAAGTGCCAACACCCCTTTCAAGAGGTTCGGCCTTACGTGCATACATGCAAAAAAAATGGTTATGGTAATAAATTTATTTAAAATAAAGTATATTTTTTAATAATTAAGTAGTTTTTCTTCTCTAGTAGTTTTACTACAATGCCGTTGAAGATTTGATATTTAAATAGGTTATTGATTAAAAATGCATAAGATTCACAATTAATTAATTTGCAGTGCAGCATTCCTGGCTCAGTGCCTACACTGAACCGTACTAATTAATAATAATAAAACAAAAATGCCCACGAACGCCAACTAGGAAGGCTCTTGGCCAGATTCAGGCCCCTCGGCGAGGCAAAGAACTAAGCCAAAGTCGAGTGGAGTCGCGCTGCCTGGCGTTTATTTTTAGACAATAAACCGAAGATGCGTCCACGAAGAGCAACAGGCCAATGGTAATGAGCTGCAAGCTATTTACAGTTCGGCTGTGGCCTTGGAGCCTGCCAGCCACCCATTCCCCTCCCCAACTAGCCTCCTTCCAGCCAGCATCCATATTTATGGGCCAGCATCAATCTGAGTTAATGCTTATGCGGCTTGATTAGCATGTCGATGAGCTTGAGGAAGCCATCAAATGCTAAGAGGGGGGAGGAGCAGGTGGCCGATGATTCAGGGACATGGAGGGTCAGCCGAGAGGGGTGAGGAGTGATGGGGTCTGAGTGATGGGGTGGAGGCACAACCCCCAAAACACTCGTTGAATGGCCTTCAACGTCCTTGGCTGTACATTTTGTATTGAACTTGTGTATAATTATAATTTATTTGCTTATTATCGAGTCTCGACCGAGCTGTTGTTGTTATGGCTCACGTTTTTTCGAAGCTCGCCAAATATTATAATTTATTTGAATAAAGCGATGTGAATCTACGAAGCCCCTAGATAGACTCGTCTCTGTCTGTCCTCTGTCTCTGTCCCCCGGTCTGCCGTCCCTGCCCAGAGTAACTACTTCCATGTCTATTAGCAAACAATTTGTATTGTCTAAGAGTTAATCATTTATAACGTCATCGAATTATTTTTAAAGAATTGTTGTTATCGCCTCAGCATATTATTTCGTTTATTATGTAAAAATGCGTTTTATGTTAATTTCTATGGTTTGTTGTTGATTCTAGTCGTTTCTAGGCTCGCCAAAAATAAATTTGGCAAGTAAACAAACGCTGAAACTGGCTGAAAGTGCGTTTTAGTTCGCGCCCTGGAAATGTTGGTCAAATTCCAAGTCAAACAGATCTTGGCACCCGAGGCAGTTTAGATAGGCAGAAATCAACATGCAAAACAATGCAGAATTTTTCGGGGGGCTATACCACATAAAAGCTATGTATATTCAGAGACGAGACCGCGAACCGTCTTGAAACTCGAAACACTTTGTGCTGATTCTGGGCAAAGACGAAAAAAACAACAAATCAAAAAGTCATCATTCGCCACGAGGAACCGAATCTGCGAATCTGAAGATCTCGAAATCTGGCGATCTGCCTGGCAGAGATCCCCCTGGCCTGCCGGTGTGTGAGTGTGCCTAATGAGTATTCAATTGATGCAGAAAGCAGCCAAAAACGAGCGGCCCCCATAAATGGCCATTTGAAAGACGTTACAGTTCGATCGATGGAACGCCAAAGATTCGAAATTCGATTAGGAAAAGTAGAAGTAGGGAACTGCGGGCACTTCAGACGTTTTCTGCTGAGAGATGGTGGCTAAAAACAAATGGACCAGGGGTATGGGGTAAGCGTGGAGCCAAAAAATTAGAAAGAAGTGCCAGTGTCCAGGGAATCGGGGTCAATAGGAAATGAAAAGTGAAATTTTGAAGCCCAAAGCTTTGCTGCCTTTTGTTGTGTACACACTACACAATGTATGCTTTTCGATTTTTCGATTTTTAATTTTGCTTTTTGGCCAAAAGGAACTTGCAATTTAAATATCATTAAATTCTGGGTTAAGCCTTTGTGCTGGCCACTTGAAAATTGCCACCGTATAATCAGTTTTGGACAGGCATTGGCAGCGGCATCAGCCCCAAGTCAAATTGCCCATGGCTCTCGGGCAATGGCCAGCATGAGGGCGACACTCTGTCCGAGTCCGACTGGTCAATGGGTCTTTAATCAGCCGGAGAATTGTCCATAGATCTCTTGGAGCTCTGGGAAAGCACCGAAACAAGAGTATTGCCAAAAAAAGACCTAATAATAATGGTTGAACAGGTTTATTTAAATTTCTTCTATAAAAGTACATAAATCATAGAATCAGAAAGCCAAATACCAAATTTATGATTATGGAATTTAAATAAATAAAAAATAATTGACAATTAAAAAGCATCTACCACTTTTCAGTCATAAAACAGAAATTCCTCGGGCCATGTAAGCAATAAAGTTTAATAAGTATTAATTTGAGTTATTTGCAAATAAAATAAGTACATAAATTTACAAACAAATCGTACCCTAAAAGCTTGTCAATGGACAAGCGATATAATCAATTAGCACGATTTATGCTGCACTTGGCAATTGGCAACTAGCAACTAGCAACTGGCAGCTTGGGGCAGCAGCATCTCCAACTCCACGGATCCATGTCCAAGTGGTAAGGCAACAGGCACTTGTATTAGCCTCCACCGTGACTCATCCACGGAACATAGAGTTCGTGCCAAACAAGACCTTCTGCATATATTGAAATCTGGCAAACAAAAAATAAATAAAAAAATAAAAAAACGCGGCTAAAACAACTTGCGTTCGGAAATGCCCAAAAGGTAGTAAACCCTAAGATCGTCGCAATTAAAAGGGCGAATAGCTGAGTGCGTACCTTTTTGGTCAGACCATTAAAAGACCCGACTGAGAATAACGAGCCAATAAAAGCATCCGAGCCACAGGTGAGACAGACAAATAGGTGGAGGGATGATGACGACTGATGACGCGACAAGAGCTATCAAACAATTGGGTATTAATTTTAATAAATAATCACCGAGAATGGAAGGGAACAAAAATATATAAATAATAATTCGATTCGAGTTATTGTTGTTGCGGTTTTTGCATTGGATGGTTAGATGACTCCGGGGAGGTTATCAACACAATGCCTTGAGTCATCTCCCCGATCATGGAACGCGCTTAAAAACGTATTATGGAAGACGGAAATGAATGCCAGGAAAAAATCATCGACTTTGTAGGTATATTATATATAGGAAAGAGATATACGCAAATAGAAAAAGCCATGCATGGAGCATGGAGCATCGAGGTAAGCCAGCTGCTGTCGAAAGAATAAATTAAATTTTCGTACGGCGGCAGGCAGAAGAATCTTGGCAAAAGAATCTGAGGGTTCGGAG